>OX276466.1:9924778-11396778 GCA_946251905.1 Cryptocephalus moraei | reverse complement strand
CTTACAGTGTTCTTCGGATAATGAGTTTCAAATCCTTTATGTGTAAAGATGTTTTGAAGATGGTGTTACAATGGGAAAGTATTTTAATTTTCACAAAACAATATTCAAACTTTGCAAAATTTACTACTGATTTTTCATTATTTATAGTATTGCTTAATTAAAAAAACAGAGCAAAGTACTTTTCATAACAAGTTATTCATTAAAATGTTTCGTAAGCTATCCCAATTGTCAAAAGAAGATTTGAGTGATGCCACGCTATGTAACATATTAACATCATGGAAGAGTGCAGAGTGTAGTTGCAATTTGCTCCGATTTTAATACTCAACATTCATAATAGCTGTACTTTAGGTGTTGGGAAAACTCACTTGAGTAGTGTATTACACTGTACTTGGAGAGGTTCAAAAGTTTCAAGTATTTCAGTATGGTAATTTTCAAGTTGTCGATGTCTACTTAACAACGTGAAAAAGTTGGATGAAGTGCCAATTTGTAATAATTTAAAAAATCCTAAAACCTTATTTACACTCAGCTTACGGTAAACCCGTAACTTTGTTGCTAAATACGTCCTTAGAGAGGTTAATAAGTTTCAACTCTTTTTGTAAAGTTGGAGGTATTTATTTAACAACCTAACATTGATTGGATGAGGCAATTAGAAAGAAATTCAAATATTCCAATAAAATAATCAAATATAAATTATTGTAAAATTTACAAAGAGTTGTTTATAGAATTGTTTTTCAATATAAATAGTTTTAGCACATTTTTGAGATGAGTTATGAATTTGTCTCGCTTCATGACACAATAGAATGGATTTAGTTGCAATCTGCAAGAACTTTACTAATTCCGATAAAATTATCAGATATAAATTGTTTTAAATTTTACAAAGAGCTGTTTATAGAAGTGTTTTCCATTTAGATAGTTTTAGCACATTTTAGAGAAGAGTTCTGATGTTGTCTCGCTTCTTGTAAACATGACAATGGAATGGATTTAGTTGTAATTTATCTCGATTTACTAGTTTTAACTATTCATAATTATCACACTGAGGGTCAGATTTTGGTAAAACGAATTAACGACAAGAGAGCAACATCAAGTCTTCCCAACTAATTTATTTCAATCAAGCGACCGTGCGACCGGTTTCGACTGTCTGGCAGTCATCATCAGGCTTCCAAGCATGAAGTTGTAGGGCTCGATGCTACTTCGTCGTATGCGACGTCACAAATTTACGTCGACATACACAGTTAAAAAAATAAAAATTAAAAACTAACACAGATCGAACAAGATTAACTACATAAAGTTCTTTCAGTACATGGATATAACCCTAAAGGACACAAGTTACGCTCTCTAATATATCATGGGAAATATTCGGAGAGTAAGGTGCCGCTCATCTCCAATCATAAGTTTCACGAAAGGGTTAGGAACTTCTCCGATGTTATTTTTTCAGAGAAAGAATTGAGCCTTCTCAACAAAGGTTTGAAATTCAACTTTCAGGAGTCTAGGAAGGAAAAGATAGTTGAGCAATTGGCAGTGGACTGTGAAACCATCTTGGAGTCAACAGCTATCAACGAGCCAAATGTTTCTAAGGCTCAAATCTCCTCTGTACTACATCGTTACAGGGTTGCTCCCGTTATAATTATAATCCGAAAACCTCGGATTATAATTCTCCATTATTGAGGACCCTACACAATGTTTGAAATAAAATTAAAAACAACAAGAAATAATTAAACAAATAGCGATTAATAACAACTACCCGATTGAAGTAATCGATAAACTTTATTTCAAGCACTTCCTTAAACATATCATATTCAACAATCATCGGCTCTCCCGTATCAATCAAAGGAGAAAGACATGTAACGGTCCGAATCCCGTTTACAACCGATTAGTGGTTCGAATCGAACTCGTCTAACATTTGTTCCGTTCTGTGGTCGACGAAACGAGTCACGTGACGATGTCATGTTTTCCCTCTGGTCTCGGCCATTTTTAAGCCTCGAGTTTCATTGTCGAACGTGGTTCTTTTGTCTCTTCGGCGTCGGCGATAGTACAGCGTAAGCGTTTCTCTACCCTCGTAATTTTCGTTTCGACGTTGCCTTGTGTGGGATCTATACGAAGGGAGAGAGTAGGAGTCTGCCGTGTGGTCCTCGTTGTTGGAGTTCTTGCGTTGAGAGGAAGACGTCCCGTTGAAGGATTATCTACGCGGAGCTGTGCCGCCATTTTGTGTTGTCGAGGCCGGCTAGGAAAGCTCTCTGCTAGAGGGTTTTTAGGTCCGATTTTTAAGTCCGACTTTTAGGACCGGAAATTGAGTACTAAGTGTTTGTGACGGATTACCACTAATCGGGCCAAGTGCTGATCTCATACCGGCTCCTTTGAAGGTCCAGTGCTAGGTTGATTTGGAGGTTAGACTGGGTCTTCGATCCCCACGTGTGAGGAGTAGATCGAACTACCGTCCGGGGCTCGACCATACATCAGGGACCTGGGGCGTACCAGGACTGTGTCGCTGCAGGGAGTAACCAACCAACCTCGGTCGGCAATTGTGTACCTCTTATTTATGTTAATCCCTCACAACCACTGCCAGATATTTGGTACTGTCCTCAGCAACTGAGCGAGGACTAGTTGCTTGTTTTTTTTTGGTAGTCCCAAGTGTAATTCTAATTTTCGGTCGATACGACCCCTCAAAAGTGATCATAGTTATTGAACTGCAAACCTGTTTTAGAAGTAATTTTTTTGTTACTACTCTACCTCTTGTGCGGGAGTTTAGCACATTATGGGAATAACTGTGTGTGACTTAGGGAGACTCGAGTCTTGAAACTTAGAATAATATTACTAATTTATCTATTTATTTTTAACTGTTATACCTGTTTTTTTCTTCCCTGTTGGAAACGGATATCATCCTGTGGTTCTGGTATGGAATATTTTTTTTTGAAGCCTGAGGATCACTTCCTCTCTTGATCAACCTAATTATTGCGAGTAGTGTAATATTGTTGTTATTATTATTTTCTTAAGTGGTACTTGAAGAGAAAACTATCTCAGACGGCTCCTCAGACATCGAGGACCCTCTGGCTTGAGTACATATAAGCCAGTGGCGCCCTAATTATATATCTGTGGTTACTGACCCTCCCAAACTCTCCGTATCCGATAGCGATATCCGATCTTATACCTTAGTTATCTTAAAAGTTGGCGTCACAGACATAACTTACAGGCCGTTATCTTTCTTCGGGGGAATTTCTCTAAAACTAGGTAGAATCCTGGCCGAACGTGGCATCACAATCTCTTCTAGAACCGCTAACAACTCCGGGAAGTTTCTTGTTGATTCCATAAACAAAAGGGAGGTATAGAAGGAATCGGGGGTTTATCGTTTAAATTGTGGAGATTGTGATGCGGCATACATAGGCCAAACCGGACGTTCTTCCTCTACTCGTATAAAAGAATATGATTAGAACCCCATACCTGCGATTTCAAGGAGGATGTACAATTTTTACACCTTTGTAATAAGGGTGTGAGGCTGAACGTCCTAGAGACCCTTGAAATATTTAAGGCCCTGAATCGCAGTAGCCAGTAACATGACTTGTGTAATGTAAATGACATAACCTATCTTAGCTGGCAAACGCACTCTGTGGCAAACACTCAATAGACTACCTAAGTGCTGACGTCACGCGTAGGGACGGAGCTTCCAAGCCTTTCCAAACAAATCGAGAAAGCACGCAATTTGTCCGTAAGAGAGTTTTAATTCTACATTAATTCCTAATTTTGTTGTGAATAAGAGTTGTCAGCTATATGTTGTGATAAAATTTGTTCAAACATAACTACCTAAGTAGTATAATGTTATTTTTCACCCATATTATATATTATTGGTTATGTTATCGTTTTATTTTCATCAAAACTTATCAATTTTGTTAATTTTAGTGGTGCTGCTATGTTTAAAGACCGTTTTTTCGGCTCGTGGTCAATATCTATAGACATGGTTATGTATTTTGTGCCTGACTGTAAGCACTAGAGTGATCAAGAAGTTTGTAATTTTTTTACATTCAGAGGCAAGATCGAGAACCTACAAAGCACTCCTTAGTTTGCATTTGTCATATTATAATGCTCAAAAAGAGCCAGCGCAACAATATGATGTCATTTTGTACCCCTCAGATAGGTACAAGTAGCCGAAGTAATCTCCCCTGATTTATTTAGCGTAAACTGCAATAGGAATATTTAATAAGATAAATATCTATAAAATCTATGGGAAGCAGAATACCTACCAGTACTCTATATATTTTATCCTTCATGCTGGCATGTATTTCCCTTCTAATAATCATAAAATCAGCATCAAACTGCATGCTTTTTACATGATTGGATTTCAATGCATTTTCAGCCCTTTTTATCATTTTATCCTCGCCTTCAAAAAACTCAATAATGTCGCAGATCTTCAAAACATGTTTGGATGCCATTTTCAATCAAAATTCTGACTTTAAATGGTTTTATTTAACTTAAAGTATACAACATAAATCACACTAGTAAATATAAACATAAGCTCAAAATAGTAAAATGGGCGAAAAATAATAATTTGACTTACCTGTTATCAAAAATGCGCAAATGTTAGCAAATGAGCGGTTTAGCATCAATTTCAAGGAATTATCCAGTGCTATTACACCTTGACATGCTTCACTCATAGAATTGCTGTTACCTTTTAACGGTCCTTCATCAGTATCTCGCCGTCGTTTGCCTTGCTCGGGAACTTTGGCAGAACCCTCGGAACTTATTTGTGTATCTATAAAGACAGGGAGACTATGATTAAGAGATGACTGCGGACGTGTTTGAGAAATGGTTATATATATATATACACACACACACACACACACACATATATATATATATATATATATATATATATATATATATATAACTTTTGAGAAATGGAAACAGCATTTTAATTCCTCTTTTTTCCACTTCGATAATGAATGCAATACTAGATAAATCTACCAAAATTGAGGGGTTCAAATTTCTCTTTTCACCCACTACAAAAATCATTACATTTACTTTCCTACACTCGCACAAATTATCGCATGTAATGAGACCTAACCGATCGGCTATTCTTCTACATCAAATTATCGTATTTAACACCATTTAATGTCTTTAATGTCTTGGTACCAAATTTTAATGTGCCATTATGAATTTTGTAAACACGACTCCATCCGTTTCTAAAGTTAATACAGTAAAACTTCTCATCCACCATCACTCAAGAATATATTTTATATTTACATTTTCAAATAATACAAGTCTCTGAAGGGCCTTTCTTGGTAAGTCAATATAATGTATTACAAAACGCGGAGTGATGTACTAAAATGACAACTGTGGAAGGTAGTAAATATACAGGGTGTCCGCTAGAAGGAGATCAAGCCGTGAACCATGTATTCTTTGAGCAAAAATAGACATGACTCTTATAATGCCATTTTTAGTTTACAACTCCATTTTTGGCATACAACTTCATGTTATACATTAAGAACGTAAAAATTTTGACAAATGTCTTTTAAAACCAATCTTTGATAGATACTAATTTTTAAAGAAGATTACTTTAACATAATAAGTCTATCTAAGAAATCTATTGAGAAAAACAAAAATGTATTATCGAAAACCTACGGAGGTTCAGTGCACTACTACCTCCCCTTTATTTTATTGGCTGTGCCAAAGACTTTCAACCTATCTTGTTTAACGCAATTATTAATTTTGGAATAGTATTGTTTCTCTTAAAAAATTTCGAAAAAACCTTGATTTGAACCTTTGGTGTTCCTTGATTGGTCAATTTTAAATTTCATATAAGTACTCTAACTTAATATGGATAGAATACATTGTTTAATATTTTATGTCGCAAATTACTTGGCCCATGGTCTTATGAAAAATCGCAGGAAATTAACGTGCGGCAAGAACATTACTTAAACTGAAGCATTATTTTGTCTATGTCAATCTCAGAAACTCATAATGTCATAGAATATTACTATGGTGCGAAGAATATGAATTGTAAGAATATATTGCTCCCAGCAAAAGTATACGCATGTATGCCGCATATTTCTATATTGCAGTTGCATACTTTGTTTATTGGCTGGGGAAAATTCATTGAAAGTTAATAGTGAACATGAAATGAAGCAATATTTTCCTATGCAAAAAATATGAGTTCGTCATATTTCTATGTTGCAGTTATTTACTTAATGGCCTCATGAGACATCATACAACCTTAATATAATGTAAAGAGCATAGATTGAAGCAACACTATGACTACTGCAAAAGTATAAGGGCGTCTTATTTTATTAGCACTTTGTTGCAAATTTTTCAAATTATCTCACAGACGAAATATATTCCAAAATAAATGGTTTAAAAAGGGCGCAGGTACTAACGTACAGGGGGATGTCTTTGGGTACTATTTTGCATAATTTTGACAATTGCATTTTGTTTCTCTCAAGAGATGTGCAGCTGCGAAAAGATTTGATGTGATGAAGATGTTGACGAAATTAACCAAATTAGCACAGCTTATTAAATATATTAGTAATTTTAATAAGAAAGCTGTCAAATTCAAAATTTTGAAACCCTGAATATGTAGCAAATAGACATCCAGGTACCTGTTAACTACCAACCCCTAGGAGTTGTCTCTGAATATATTTACTTGGGCTATAAAATTCAGCTTGGGGAAGAAAACCAAGTTTCCGAAATTCCAAGAAGTATAGGCCTTCCCTGGGCGGCTATTGGAAAACAAAATTTATCCTTAAATCCTGCGAGTTCCCTATAAACCGAAAAAGAAAAACGCTTGAGTCCTGCGTGATGCTCACATATGGATTTGAGACAATGTCAATTACACGCAAATCTGCCAATAAACTGCAAACCACCCAGCGAGCAGTGGAAAGGGCTATGCTTGGAATCACTCCAATGGATAAAATCCACAACGAGGAACTTTGCAGAAGAACTAAAGTGACAGATGTACCGAGACTTGCGGTACAACTGGAATGGAGATGGGCTGGCCATATAGCAAGGCAGGATGACTACAGGGGGACACATAGAGTCTTAACTTGAGTTAACTGACTCAACTGACTACGACTGACTAAGTTGACGTAACTAGAGTCTTACTAACTTTCCGTGGATTATAATTTTTGATAAACTACAGATTTCGAATAGCAAACTTATGGAATTCTAGTTTAATCCCTTTTGAACAAATTGACCATTCGTATAAATCTGTATACTTTGGAACAAGGTCTCAGTTATTTGCGCCAAAGACCCATGCAAGAGATCGGCAATGACCAGCGGTCGAGCAGCCTTAAGAAAGCTATACTTCTTCTCTTGGTCATTCTCGAAGTGCCTCACTTTCATTTTTGTCTTATTGGACCAGAGTTCAGTTAATTCATTTGTCATTTCCAAGTGTACTCAAGAAACTAGGGATCAAGTACGAGTTCAGCATCTTAGTACGGGTGTGAGTATAGCACCTACCTCGTGTTCCCTGGAGGGCCTCGTGACGACCGTCCTCGACGAGGGCGGACTTGAGCTTCGCCTGGAGGTCACTGATCTCACGTTTCTGCCTCTGGTTCTCCTCCTCTAATTTGCCCATCGCGGCCGACTACTTTTTTGTCATCTCGGCGACCTGCGCGACCGCCTCCTTCATCATGACCTTCACGGCCGAACAGTCCTTTTTTATTTCGGCGCACTGCGCGACCGCCTCCTCCAGCTTCCTCGAGTCGAGCTGCGCCTGCTTCGTCCTTATACATAGAATTATACAAAATTGCAAGTTCTCGGAACTCGGATCAAGTACGAGTTCAGCATCTTAGTACGGGTGTGAGTATAGCACCTACCTCGTATTCCCTGGAGGGCCTCGTGACGACCGACTGACGTCTGACTGACGTCTGACGACCCGATCTCGACGAGGGCGGACTCGAGCTTCGACTGGAGGTCACTGATCTCAAGTTTCTGCCTCTGGTTCTCCTCCTTTAACGGCTTTAACTTGCCCATCGCAGCCGAGTACTTTTTCTTCATCTCGGCGACCTGCGCGACCGCCTCCTTCAGCATGCCCTTCGCGGCCGAACAATCCTTTTTTATTTGAGCGCACTGCGCGACCGCCTCCTCCAGCTTCCTCGCGTCGAGCTGCACCTGCTTCGCCTGCTTCAAAAATGAGCTTCGCAGATAGATATATTATGTTTTCAGCATAAATAATTGCAAAAAACCGACGTAAAAAAATTTACACATTTTCCGACGCCATTTTGAAGGTGAAAATGGTAAAAATTGGATACCTTCCATATCAATATTGAAAATTCAACTCTTGTTGAAGAAATAGAGCTGCGGATGATCCCTCTAGGCCGACGGAAACAGATTCAAATCGATTTTTACATTTAACACCTTTTTATACAAAAAGTGTTTTTTTTTTTTTCATAAAAAAATTAACATTTTTGCGAAAAAAATTATGGTAAGTTAAGCGTACTAAAAGACACAAAACGTGCTCTCCGGGGTTGAAATTCTAGTAGTTTGGAGAGAGGGCGTGACGTGCTCTCCTGTGTGTACCTGCGGGCGTAACGTGCAGGTCCGGGTTGAAGTTCTAGTAGTTTGCAGAGAGGGCGTGTTGTGCTCTCCGGGGTTGAAGTTCTTGAGGTTAGGGGTTGTCGGTTGGGGTGGCGTGAAGCAAGATCACAACACACTGTCGTTTTAAGCATACATCGTATACTGGTTTATTGTCCCAAATTTCAGAAATTTTATACATCTTGTTTTACATTGGTTAAATGAGATATTATTGTTTTGTTACCTTGCACCCAGACTGACCTTCTCGAGCAGCGAACGGTATCACGTTACCGAAACGCCGTGTTATGCTTAGTCAGCTGAGTATGAGAGTTGAACTTGACCAGTTCACGTTCTGTTGTAGTTAATAACGTGAAATGATCGCTCGTGTTATTGATTCGTGTACGATCGTGAAAACAATCCAATAATATTGTTCAAACTTATCCTCGCTCTTAATTATGAGTTGTTTTTCTGTTTTGTAAAACAACGCGTATTAATTTCAATCTCTCTTATCATAAATGTACTTAAAAAAATAAATTAGTAATATAATTTTAATAAATCATTACTAAGCTATAAATGATAATTAATTTTTTTTATTGTGAACTTAACCGAAAAAGTATATTTCCTTTATATAATTAAAATAACTAAATTAATTTTAAATTATTTTTATAATTTATTTTTATTATTTATTAATTATTCAAATAATTAAAAATAATTAAAATAATAAAAATAAATAAAAGTGTATAAAATATTCACTTAAGTAACAAAATATTTACAAACAATTTTTAAGGTGACACAAATTTTGGTATATTAATCAGAGGAGAGATTGATTTTTTAGATGGTGACGTAGCACATTTTTTTTTATTCTCTAACATTAAACCGATCCCTAATCAGTTCTATTAATCAGAAATATTTTAGCAACAGTAAATCTAATTTTGTTAATATATAATAGAATTTCCATAAAGTTAGTCAATTCTTTCTGACACCCTGCAAAAATTTTTTTCTTAATATAAAATTGTACGAAATGAACCACTCTAATTTAGTAAGAGGGAAACTTACATATATTATGAAGCCATGTACTTGAAATGTCTGTAAGTACTTTGGATATGTGTAAGAAGTTGATCTTTGAATTTTCGCGTTGATTAAAAAGTTTTGACGCCCATAATGATTTTAATTACTTTTACCATTTAAGGTGTTTCAAAATAAGTTATTAAAGAGTATAATTTAATTAGTAATTTGAAAGATTATTTAAGAGCAAAACTTTCATTTATTAGGGTAATTACAAAATAAAAATATTCATGTTAAATGTACATACAAACTCATAATTTATAATTTAAGTAGAATTATTCAAACTTAAGTCATTAAGCATTGTACTGCTCATTAACTTATTTCATGGTAATTGAGATTATACAGACATACTTAAATTAATCCATGTATCTCCATCACATTATATATATCAATTAGTTAATAACAAGATTGGAATATATATCAGTATGTTAGGATTTAACTTCGATTGGAACATTTGAAATTTTTTCTTTCAATTTTCGATTAACGTTATTTTCTAGATTTTCTGACCCCCTTTTTATAAGATAATTCAAAGCCTTAGCTACTACAGCTTGACTAAGGTTCAGTGACTAAGAACTAAGTTCACTATGATTATGTTGGTGAAAGTTTTAATAGCCCTACTACACTTTAGGTGTTAAATAGTGAAATTAAATTTTAATACAATCTCTTTGTTATTTATAGAAAACATTTCTTCTGTCATACTATTTGTTCTGAATTTGTGTTGTACTGCAATTAGCAACAACCCCTCAACAAGACACATTACAACTTTTACAATTACGAAACTCTTGACTTAATTTGAAGCACTGTTCAACAAGCTTCAGCTCAGTTCTTTCCTTTAGAAGTAGCTTTGAACGATTGTGGGGTATTTCAGTAGCAATCTTGCTTGTAACAATCAATATGCTCATCAGCACTTGTTGATCGGTTGTGGAATCAAAATTGTGTGAAATGACCAGCAATGCGTCACGTATACATATATCTAATTTAATTTTGATGATCCAGTTTGCTTACGACGTCAATCGAGCATATAAACTATAACTTCTTTTCTACTTGACCTTGCTCGCGCGTTCGTATCTCACGTTAAAACTTAATTCCAATGTGATGACAAAGCGATTGTTAATTTGATTTGGAATTCCATGGACAAACATTTACTTGTCGTGTTGACTAAAAATTGTGTAATTTTATATGTAACTTGTTAAGCTGATTAAACTAATTAACTGAAATTCAAATACTCAAAAATTATTAAGTGGTACAATCATTAGCGTCATCGTCCTATATACTTAATAATAGAGTAATGTTAGCTGATATCGTTATATTAAGATAATCGTTACATTTCAAAACAGGTTTAAAAACTCAAATCTAATCAACAGAATTTTAAGACTTACTCCAAAAACGATAGTTCGCTCAAGAAGCGTTCTAAACTTACTGAAATCAAAGCAAACAGAGAAACTAAATTCGAGAGCGAATGGTGATTGAAGATGAAAGATAACATTTCCGATGACTTGGAATCCGTCATGCCTTCGACTTATCTTTATATAATTTTAAGAAATAAAACCATATATAACATTTAAAGTTTATTCCACTCCTCTACAAAACTCGAAATAAAACTGGACGAGCAAGGGATATCTCTGCGGTTTTAAAGCGAATTCCCCTTATCCACTTTCCTCCCGTCTATTCCATCCGATCGAACAATCCGAGTCGGAGTTGAATCCTGCGTTCCACTTTTCCTCCTTTAAAGGAGCAGTCCCAAGGAGAGGACGAAACAAACAGATTTATCTACCAGATTTACGGATATGCAACTCGCTCGAGGACTTGTACCAGGTGGTTTTTATTAGCTCTCAAGTGAAATATTATCGTTTCCCCCTTTATATTCTCCTTGTCTCTCTTCGCCCCTCCTTTGCCTATAAGGGAAAGGTAAGACTAGCTTGATATTCATGGAAATCTTGCCTAAAAGTCTCATTGAAATTGAGGACAATTTCAAGATAATCATCACCAACTGTAATAGGTGAACGGTTTTATAGAATTAATAGATATGAGAAATAAATTGGTGTCTATTTTTTAAACAAAATTTCAATTTTCTAAATGCTTTTAATGAACTATGACCATGATGCCATTCAATCCTGTATGAATATGACTTCATTAGGAAAGCTGTGGATAACCACAGTTGAAGGTATCTGGTTTTGAAATTACATTCCAGGAATAATATTCTGTGCTAAGTAATTGATACAATGGTCGAAAACTGTGCAATAATTTTCATGGAAATTCAACTAAAATGAAAAATAACCTAAATAATATTTACAACATTGCTAGATATCAACTGAAAGACACGAATATGTCACTTGTCCAGTTAGATACTCGAAAACGATCTATGCTGAACATTTAAGGAATACATAGAAAGAACATCTTTCGTCTTTGGCGTAATGAAGACAATATATTGTACATAAAATTGCAAGTGTGGAGCAGAAGTAAACGTTTTCTTCTAAGTAAACTTATTGACTTACCCCACCGCTTATCCTCAGTCCTACTTCACTATACTGGACTTGGTAATATTGACCAAACATTAAAGACGCTATTAGGAGAAAGATTAAATTTTTACCTGAATTATATCCGGTGGGATTTTTGATAATTGAGGTTATGACACGGATTGCTAGGGAGCCAGATTTAAAGATTTTATTGTTTGTTTAAATCCAAGTAGCTTCACCCAAACCAGAGTTTTCTCAAGATGTCCTTTGAAATGAAATTAGTTTAATTTGAATCATATTTAAAAATTAATTTAAATTTGTGTTACTTTATTTGCATACTCAATAGGCTACCTTGGCGCTGGCTGACGAATCTATTCTTCCATACCTTCTGAACGAAGTGTGAACTGGTCTCTATAGAGAGTGGACTATAGTCTCTATAGAGTCTCTATAGAATCTTGTCTCCAGGTTGTAAGGCTGGAGACTGTAGTAGTAGTTGGAGATCAGGGCGTGACGTTATCTCTTGAAGTTCTTGAAGTTGAAGTTCTAGTTGTGTGGAGAGAGGACGTGACGTACTTCTCCGGGTTTGGATCTGAGGGCGTATCGTGCAGAACCGGGGTTGAAGTTCTAGTCGTTTGGAGAGAGGGTGTGTCGTGCTCTCCGGTGTGGACCTGAGGGCGTAACGTGCAGGTCCGGGTTTGAAGATCTTGAAGTTAAAAGTTGTAGCATCATGAAGATCTCGTAGAAATCTCAGGGCGTAACGTGAGAGCTTGTAGGTTGGGGGTGATGTAAATCAAGACCAACAACACACGTCGTTTTGAGCATTTTTGTTTTCTTTCGTCTCTGGCGTAATGAAGACAATATATTGTACATAAAATTGCAAGTGTGGAGCAGAAGTAACCGTTTTCTTCTAAGTAAACTTATTGTCTTACCCCACCGCTTCTCCTCAGTCCTACTTCACAATACTGGACTTGGTAATATTGACCAAACATTAAAGACGCTATTAGGAGAAAGATAAAATTCTTACCTGAATTATATCCGGTGGGATTTTTGATAATTGAGGTTATGACACGGAGTGCTCGGGAGCCAGATTTAAAGATTTTATTGTTTGTTTAAATCCAAGTAGCTTCACCCAAACCAGAGTTTTCTCAAGATGTCCTTTGAAATGAAATTAGTTTAATCTGAATCATATTTAAAAATTTATTTAAATTTGTATTACTTTATTTGCCTACTCAATAGGCTACCTTGGCGTTGGCTGACGAATCTATTCTGCCATACCTTGTGAACGAAGTGTGAACTGGTCTCTATAGAGAGTGGACTATAGTCTCTATAGAGTCTCTATAGAATCTTGTCTCCAGGTTGTAAGGCTGGAGACTGTAGTAGTAGTTGGAGATCAGGGCGTGACGTGATCTCTTGAAGTTCTTGAAGTTGAAGTTCTAGTTGTGTGGAGAGAGGACGTGACGTACTTCTCCGGGTTTGGATCTGAATGCGTATCGTGCAGAACCGGGGTTGAAATTCTAGTCGTTTGGAGAGAGGGCGTGTCGTGCTCTCCGGTGTGGACCTGAGGGCGTAACGTGCAGGTCCGGGTTTGAAGATCTCGTAGAAATCTCAGGGCGTAACGTGAGAGCTTTGAGAGGTTGGGGTGATGTAAATCAAGACCAACAACACACGTCGTTTTGAGCATACAAGTATACTGGTTAATTACCAAAATTTCACAAGCTTTCATATATCTTCAAATTACATTGGTTAAATGGCAAATTAAGTTTTGTTATCTTTTGGCGTCCTAGATTTTATTTCTCCTGACCTAGCTGTGTGCTTGACCTTACCGAGCGTGTTGAGTACAACCCTACTTAGCTCTCTTTATGTTGATCGTAGAGTCAACATTAATTGAACTGTCAAGCCGGTCATCTCAAAAGTTTTGTATCGAATCCAGCTAGGCTCCTGATTTTTTTAGTCAGGAAAACAGATAATGTTTTTTTTTTGGCGGCCTGACGACTAATGGCGCCAAGACTCTTCAATAGTGAACCATGTCGGATGAACTTGTTTTAGCAGTTTCCGAAAGTTTAAAGCATTGCAAACAACTTTTGTTTGAAACTTTTTTTCATAAAAATGGGTATTTTTACAAGTTATGGATGGTTGAAAATTTTTGGTTTTGGAGCCGAACCTGAAAATTTCAATTTTCAATTGTCCATAACTTGAGTTCTATTCCACTTGAGGCCCTAAAAATTTAGGAGGAGTTTCGGGGGCCCAAAAGGACCGTTTTAGTTCATTTTGGGCCAAATCTAAAAAAAAATCTAAATTAGGCGTGGAACGTACCATATATACCAGAGAATATTATATATTATACCATACTATGGTATACTATATATACCAGAGAAAATTCGCAACTTACCCGTCTAATCCCTTTAAAATACGGTAACCACCGACACGTCTTTCTGCTTATTAGTTTCTTCAGGGTGGTATAACCAAGTTTTAAATGACAACGATTCGTAATTGTAATGTTCTGGACGTCATCCCAATATAAGACATCGGGCAATTGTTACATTGGATCTAATATACAACATTCGTTTTGTCTAAGGGTTTGGTTCTGTCTTTAACACTACTAAATAGAATGCCCACCTTCTTAATATATTTATTTGCCACCACAATGTCTCCCTCCTGTTATAGAATATTAAATATTTTAGGTGTTAGTCCTTTGATGTATGGTAAGGATCTAAATATTTTTGATATAATTATGTTCCGATCGAGAGGATCATCTACTGGAAATTGATTGATTCTTCTTGTGATAGGAGAATTGTGCAGAGTGGCCCGTTCAGGAACATCCGGTGTACAGAAAGCAATTTTTTCAAAAGTTTTGGTGGATAGGAATTATCTAATAGGATGCTGTACAATTTTTTTTAAATTATTTTCCCTTAAGGTATGGTGAAAGATCTTAGCCACTCGATTTTTTAATCCCAAGACCTTTGGAGCTCAATAATTTAAAGTTGATTTTATTAGAAAATTCTTAGCCAGTCAGTTTGGTCAACAAATTGCTATTTAGCAATTCTGTATCACCCAATAACCGTGTTGTTAAGTTATCTATAGGGTTAGAACAAGGTCTACACAATCCCTTGGCTGTTGTGCCTAGAAGAAATTCAACCAGTGTATAGCATTTAATGTACAGATCTTTGCCGTACATAGTTGAAATCACGCCGTTTCTAACTAAGATAAGATTTTAGAGAAAGAAAATTTGTTTATCGCAAGGAGGAACACTAAGACTATCCACAAAGTACATACCAGACTAAAAACACCATTAACATGAAAAGAAAAGGGTGGCATTGTATATTGTATTCCTTGTGCAGATTGTGGAAGACCATATATATGCCAAACCTCCCGCACTTTACCATCAAGAATAACATTACAAAGAAGTGATATAAGATGCGAAAAGAGATCATGTGCACTTGTTGAGCATTCGTTAAACTTAAATCATTCGTTCAACTTTAATGATGCTTCAATTTTGTCCCAAGAAAGAAATTGGTTCAAACGGATTTTTTTAGAAATGGTCCACATAAGGAAATCCAGCCGGAATTGAGGCAATAAAAGATCTGACATAAGTAACTTAAGTACGATTTATGAGTACTCACTATCTTTTAGCCATGGTGAAATCGAGGACTTTGATTTGTAAGACACAATTTGAGACCTTGCATTTGATTGGCCCCACTAGTACACTGTTTAGTGATCGCATTTAATAGCGTATATGTGCATAATGTTTTTTCAGTCTATAGAAAAGGTTTGTTTGAATTTTGAGAAATTGTAAATTAGGTCTCAGGTCCAATTTTAGGTTGTCATGATGTTGTTTCGTTGATCTGTTCAAGTCATGATTTTATAATAATAACCTGTAATTATTAGTTCCATGTAAGGTTTTTTTAACGAAGTGTGAAGTGGCCTCTGTAGAAAATGGACTGTATAGATCTCTCTCGTAGCTCGTGGGTGGCTGCGGAGATGAATCTTGTCTCCAGGTTGTAAGGCTGGAGATTGTAATATTAGTTGGAGACCTCAAGGCGTAACGTGCAGGCCTGAGGTTGAAGTTCTAGTCGTGTGGAGAGAGGGCGTGACGTACTTCTCCGGGTTTGGATCTGAGGGCGTATCGTGCAGATCCGGGTTTGAAGTCCTCGAAGGTTGAAGTTGTCGTATCTCGAAGATCTCGTAGAACTCTAAGGGCGTAACGTGAGAGCTTGTAGGTTGTGGTGACGTAAATCAAGACCAACAACACACATCGTTATTGAGCATACTACGTATACTGATTTATTATTAATTTCGGGATCGTTTTACATGTCTTACATCAATGATACAAATTGTTATGTTTGTCAAGGTTGACATTTACTGCAATTCGCTGGCTATCACGTTACGACGACGTAACGTGATGTTTTGTTTATCTGCGGCCCATCGAACTTGACCGCTCACGTTCGTTTACTGTTGTTGTCTCGTCGTAACGTGTAACGAGTGATAATCTTAAGTATGTTGCAGCGTCAAAAGTTTTGTTGCGGTGATTTCCATTATGCTAGTCATGTCTATAACTTTGTTTTGTAATAAGATTGTTAACAAGTATTAATGCTAATAATTTTTGGGATGCTTTTCTCCGTAAATTTGTTGTATGATAGGTTGCCTGCATTTACACATAGGTGTTGTGCAGTTGTGTGAGTGTTGGTATTCCTAACTTTTGAGTTATTCTCGAAATAAAAGAAAAGAAAAACGAAATAATTAAAAGTTTATTCGGGTTCCTAATCTTCAATTATATTTCGTAATCTCTCGCGTCACGTCTCGATCACCGTCTCTTCGCTTCTCCCCCGTCCGCCGTTCATTCTCGCGGTACCGAGACCTCCTGCCTCGTTCCCTCCGCGCTTCCCCGGGTCTTCCCCGCAGGACTAGTGCAGACGAAGCATTATGCTAACACGGCCTTTCCTGACGAAGTAGAGTGTCCTCACTCGACCAGTCCATTGTACTCCTATTGACCAATTCGATCTGAAACTCAAATGTTGGACTAAGTACTTGTCGTGCAATATTATGATAAAATTAAAACTTATTGATGTCTCCACTGACAGGAACAATCGAACATCCTGAAAATTTTCGAAACTTGGGCCCAAGTTTTAAAAGTATTAATACAACTAGCCTAATTAATAATATAATTTGAGAACGATACCATACCATAGTTGATAAACCTTAATTCTAAGGGAACTTAACTCGGGATGAGGAGCTTTACCTACGTGGTCACGTTGTCCTCAACCTCGGTGCGGACCCGTGTGATCTGGGTCAGACACCCGCGTTACCAGCTGGTCAACACCTCATAAGGAGGTGGAAATTTCAGGACCACCTGCACCAGCCAGTGCACCAACACCAGCCAGTGCCGCTAGCGCACCAACACCAGCCAGCGGTCCTTCCGTCCGCTGGTCGCCCAGGGCTGACCCGCAGGGAAGAGCCTTACGCTCCACTCTTCCCTACCCATGCCTCCCTCGCATGGCCATTACTCTCCGTAATGTATCCACGGCTTCAGGTTCTCGGACGCCGCCACCCCTTGATATCGTACTCTGGCTCGAGTGCTGCCGGGTATCTCAGCCACCTTGTATCGGTCATGGTCCAACACTGCCATCACTCTGAATGGGCCTCGCCATCTGGGAAGTAATTTCCGGCTGACACCAGTTGCGGGTTGACTGCCAATACGGGTCATAACTAGGTCTCCGACAATATATGGTTGGGGATGAGACCGTTTCTGATCGAACCGTTCTTTCTGCCTGGTCTGGTAGACGACAGTCTCCCTTTCCGCACGTGTCCGTGCTGCCGTTACGTCAATTACTTCACCTCCCTCTGGTTGTAATAATCTCTGTGAAACAACACGGTACCCCATTAGTAGTTGGCTCGGCGTAACCCCAATAGCCTTATTCAACGTGCCATTCAGCCCTAACTGAATATTGGTTAAATTATTGTCCCAACGATCATCATCTGTGTTCGCGCCCATTGTGGCGAGCGAGTTAAGTATGGTTCGGTTATATCTCTCAACTTGTCCATTACCCCTGTGGCGTTTAAGTGATGCGTTATATTTTTCTCGTGACAGAGTTTGTTAAAGGTTGTACTAGTGAATGCTGTACCCCTATCGCTGATAATACGACGAGGTATGCCAAATGTTTTTATAACATCGGATAGCGCTTGTATTGTATGTTTACTTTTGGTAGTTTTAACTGCATATAACAGAATAAACTTCGTAAAAGCGTCTATTACTACAAGAATATACATGTTACCTTTCTTTGTTTTAATAAAAGGACCTAAGTGATCCACGTGAATTGTGTGAAATGGTATTGGTGTTTTCTTTATTGGATGCAATTCCCCAGGTAATTTTCCGCCAGGTGATTTGAAATAAATGCAATTTAGACAGTTTTTAACGTACTTTTTGATAAAACGCCGCATGTTTTTAAACCAATATTGACTTGATATCAATTCAAAAGTCTTTTCGAATGCAAAATGTCCAGTCTCGTCATGTGCCCATCGTAACAACTGTTAACGACCTAATTCTGGTACCACCTATCGGAGACCATAATGTGTAGTTTTATAAATCTTACCACCTTTTAGCGCAAAACTTTTAAAAATCTGTTTATTTCCGTCATAATCTCCGGATTCTAATATTGTTTTTATATTCTGAATATATTTATCTTGTTGTGCGGCCAATAACCATAATCCGGTCGCACCAATATTCCTGCCAGGATACCCACTGACTAGCGTCGGTGTATAATAAAATGTCCTTTCCCGTGTCAAATAAGGCTAACACTGGCGCTGAGATCAAACTCTCCCTCAACGTTTGGAATGTCTTCTCATGGGATGCACCCCATTCCCATTTAGCGTCCTTCAGTAGCAAACCACTCAACGGCTTATCTGCATAGTTTGGTAAGAATTTTCTGAAGTAGCCAGTCAATCCAAGAAATTGTCGCACCTGATGTACGTTTGATGGCGTCGGAAAATGTTTTACGGTAGTTAATTTACGAGGACTTGGTTGGATCGAGGAATCACTAATTACATAACCTAAATATTCGATTTTGGTTTGTAAGAAAAAACCATTTTGATAGGCGTAATGTAAGATTGTGTTCTTTGAAACAGTTTAAAACTTCACGTAATATATTATTACAGTCAGTTGGGCTTTTTGCTGGAATTAGTACGTCATTAAGGTAAACAAGAACTTTATTGAATCGTAACTGACCTAAAGCAGTATTTATCATGCGTTGAAAAACTGCCGGAGCATTTGTAAGGCCGAAGGGGCAGCGTAAAAATTCATAATGGCCGTCTTGGGTGATGAACGCAGTTAATGGAATTGATTCTTCATCCATTGGAATGTGAAAATAACCCAAAAAGAGGTCAAGACTGGTAAAGTATTTAAAACCTGCTAATCTTTTAATATGGTCTTCTATTAACGGTGTTGGATATTTATCAGCGATTGTAATTTTGTTTAGATCCCTATAATCAACGCATGTTTATCACCGGTTTTCTTAGTTGTTAATATAACCCTACTCGCATATGCTGATCGAGATTCACGTATAATATTATGTTGCAAAAGGTCGTCAATGATTTTTCGAATTTCAACACGTTCGTAATCTGAAAACTGCCGAGGTCGATGATTTATTGGAGTAGTTGACGTTACCACAATTTTCATCTTTACCAGTGATGTTTGTCCTATTTCAGACATATCCCTCGCCACGCATTCAGAGTACTCATTAAAAATGCTTACGAGTTCAGTGACTGTTTCATCATCTTTCATACCGACATTAAGTTCTGTTTTCGTTAACAAGTTAACCTTTTTCACTCTTTCTGTAAATATTAATTTATCCCCAGTTTTTAAATATTCAACTTCGTACAATTCGGTAAAGTTTTGCCCTATTAATACATCCACACCTAAAACGCATTTCTCGATTACGTACAGGGTTATAATTTTTGTTACACTGTCAACGGAGATGGTTGCCTTAACGTAAGTATCGGGTTTCAAACCCGGCCCGCTTAGTGTATTTAAAATAATTTTCCGCTCAAGTGGACGTAAAGTTAATAATAATTTTTCTGCTGCGCTTTTTGTAATTAATGAACACTCGCTCCCAAAGTCTATGAATGCCTTTATGTTTTGACGATTGATTAAAATGATTTTAAAAAATTTTTCATTTGTATTGTCACCCAAAAAGTTAACGTATTTTGGCTCAATAGCCCTCATTTTTTTTTTTTTCGGAGCGATTTGAGGAGACGATCGCCGGTAATGGCCCTCTTGGTGACAGATAAAACATCGTACCGTCTGTTTAAAATCCGTTGCTTTAGATTTTGGGAAATGTCGAGTGGTTGTTAAAGGTTGTTCAGTCATTAATGATGAAGTTGACGGCGCTGTTAATGTTTTAAAGTGACTCGCAAGTGTTTGTGGGTCACTGATACTTGCTGTTTCAATGGCAAATCTTATTTGTTGGTCTTTAATGCCCCCTAATATTAAGTTTACCTGATCTTCTGAAGAGAGGTTGATTTTTAATTGATTAATTAACGCTAATTTTTCAAATGTGTATTCGTATAGGGACTGGTTTGGTTTAGCGGTACAAAGGATCATCGCCTGTAATGCTGAATGTAAATCACGCTTTGGGACAAAATTTTTAGTCAACATTTCCTTCCACTCACCCCATGTGAATAAATTAGTAGAAAGACCACGATACCAAGTCTCGGCAGGTCCCCGCCATTTGGCCAGGGCCAAATGGCTCGTAGTACGATCGCTCCACCCATATAAATAAGAGTACTCATCGACTAATTTAATCCAGTCATTAACATTCATCGATATTGGGTCAAACTCCTGAATAATGGTCTGTGAAATAGGGCCGGCACTTACCTCCTCCCTCCGGGGTGTTACATATCTTACTACCTCTGATATTCCTTTTGATATCGCCTCACTCAATTGGGTGACAGTCTCCTCTGTGCGCCTCGAGTGGTATTTAGATTTCCTCGACTTGCGTCCAGACTTGGAGCTTGACCCTTCGTGACGGTGGTGTCGCCTTCCCTTGGTCGTCCTGCGACGCATCTTACGGGATCCTGACCTGGATCTGCTGTGATGCATGCGATCCCTCGTGGCTGTTTCGTCGCCATCGGAACCAGATCCCGAATCTCGTCCTCGCTGACGTCCCTCGTACGATCTCGACCTGGATCTGCTTCGATCCATGGTTATTTCGTCAGAACCAGAATTCCAACAACACCACACCTCACTAATACTTATCGTTTTTATCGTGGTTCCATTTTCCACATTCGCCGCCCCACATTTTTGTTGATTGTGCCTATTGTATCTAGTTTCGCTGTTAAAAGTTTCCTTGCAATTTTTGCAAGTAAAGT
This sequence comes from Cryptocephalus moraei, assembly GCA_946251905.1. Lineage (NCBI taxonomy): Eukaryota > Metazoa > Arthropoda > Insecta > Coleoptera > Chrysomelidae > Cryptocephalus > Cryptocephalus moraei. The sequence goes on along the minus strand of OX276466.1, from coordinate 11,375,398 downwards.
GCTCCCTGCGCCGGTGTCTATAATATTCACTCCTCTGGAACGATTTTCGGCACAGGGAGCACTTTACTTGTACTCCTCTTGTGTCCACTTTCTCCTTTGACAAATCTGTAACGAAACGGATTTCTGAGAGTTGTGGGTAGGCCACATATGTATATCTGGAGGTAACTCGGATAGGTGATCATCACACACACAATCATGCCGGGAAATTTCTCCAGAAATGATAAGGAAGGTATTAAGAAAATTTGCCAATAGGACTATGAAATGTATTGAACGAGAGGATGGATATATCGAGGCATTAGTGGAAAGAGTGAAAATTAAATTTCTGTTATTTCTAGTATTATTATTGTGTTAGTTGTTTGTTATTTGTTTTCTTATTTGCAATAAATGCATATGCATTACTTACGGACGTGTTTAAATTGCAAAATTGTTAGATAAAATTAAGAAATGAAAAGGTTATCATGGTTTTAATAATTACAAGAGATAAATATTGATTCATAATTAATTAATGAGGCAGAAATGTTATTAAAAAATAACAAAACCTATTTTTTTCATCGTAAATGGATGTAACTGCATATCCAAAAATGGCTTTTATTTCTGATCACAATTCTTTAATAACAATTTTCTATATTGTCAAAAATAAAGGTACTTTGCTCTTGAGCAAAATTCATATTTTATGACAAATCTCGTATACGCCAGGAAATCTGATCTGATAGTTGTATTTTAGGTTTTAGACCATGCAGAGCTTTTTATGAAGAATAACTTTTTTTCGTAAAATTAACAATAAAAAAAGTTTTCCAAAGGTTCCAACTTACTGAGACATACTATATATATATAAAACTTTTGAGAAATGATTAAGTATGATCTCTAGATACCAAAAAACTGAAAACAGCATTTTAATTCCTCTTTTTTCCACTTCGATAACGAATGCAATACTAGATAAATCTACCAAAATTGAGGGGTTCAAATTTCTCCTTTCACCCACTACAAAAATCATTCCATTTTCTTTCCTACACTCGCACAAATTATCGCATGTAATGAGACCGATTCGAAGAATAGCCGACCGAAGACCGATCGGCTATTCTTCTACATCAAATTATCATATTTAACACCATTTAAGTCTCTAATGTCTTGGTACCAAATTTTAATGTGCCATTATGAATTTTGTAAACACGACTCCATCCGTTTTAAAATTAATACAGTAAAACTTCTCATCCACAATCACTCAAGAACATATTTTATATTTACATTTTCAAATAATACAAGTCTCTAAAGGGCCTTTCTTGGTAAGTCAATATAATGTAATACAAAACGCGGAGTGATGTACTAAAATGACAACTGTGGAAGGTAGTAAATATACAGGGTGTCCGCTAGAAGGAGATCAAGCCGTGAACCATGTATTTTTTGAGCAAAAATATACATGACTCTTATAATGCCATTTTTAGTTTACAACTCCATTTTTGGCTTACAACTCCATGTTATACATTAAGAACCTAAAAATTTTTTAAAATCAATTTTTGATAGATACTAATTTTTAAAGAAGATTACTTTAACATAATAAGTCTATCTAAGAAATCTATTGAGAAAAACAAAAATGTATTATCAAAAACCTACGGAGGTTCAGTGCACAACTACCTACCCTTTATTTTACTGGCTGTGCCAAAGACTTTCAACCTATCTTGTTTAACGCAATTATTAATTTTGGAATAGTATTGTTTCTCTTAAAAAATTTCGAAAAAACCTTGATTTGAACCTTTGATGTTCCTTGATTGGTCAATTTTAAATTTCAAATAAGTACTCTAACTTAATATGGATAGAATACATTGTTTAATATTTTATGTCGCAAATTACTTGGCCCATGGTCTTATGAAAAATCGCACGAAATTAACGTGCGGCAAGAACATTACTTAAACTGAAGCATTATTTTGTCTATGTTAATCTCAGAAACTCATAATGTCATAGAATATTACTATGGTGCGAAGAATATGAATTGTAACAATATATTGCTCCCAGCAAAAGTATACATGTATGCCGCATATTTCTATATTGCAGTTGCATACTTTGTTTAATGGCTGGGGGAAATTCATTGAAAGTTAATAGTGAACATGAAATGAAGCAATGTTTTCCTATGCAAAAAATATGAGTTCATCATATTTCTATGTTGCAGTTATTTACTTAATGGCCTCATGAGACATCATACAACCTTAATATAATGTAAAGAGCATAGATTGAAGCAACACTATGACTACTGCAAAAGTATAAGGGCGTCTTATTTCATTAGCACTTTGTTGCAAATTTTTCAAATTATCTCACAGACGAAATATATTCCAAAATAAATGGTTTAAAAAGGGCGCAGGTACTAACGTACAGGGGGATTTCTTTGGGTACTATTTTGCATAATTTTGACAATTTCATTTTGTTTCTCTCAAGAGATGTGCAGCTGCGAAAAGATTTGATGTGATGAAGATGTTGACGAAATTAGCCAAATTAGCACAGCTCATTAAATATATTAGTAATTTTAATAAGAAAGCTGTCAAATTCAAAATTTTGAAACCCTGAATATGTAGCAAATAGACATCCAGGTACCTGTTAACTACCAACCCCTAGGAGTTGTCTCTGAATATATTTACTTGGGCTATAAAATTCAGCTTGGGGCAGAAAACCAAGTTTCCGAAATCCCAAGAAGAATAGGCCTTCCCTGGACGGCTATTGGAAAACAAAATTTATCCTTAAATCCTGCGAGTTCCCTATAAACCAAAAAAGAAAAGTGTTTGAGTCCTGCGTGATGCTCACATATGGATTTGAGACAATGTCAATTACACGCAAATCTGCCAATAAACTGCAAACCACCCAGCGAGCAGTGGAAAGGGCTATGCTTGGAATCACTCCAATGGATAAAATCCACAACGAGGAACTTTGCAGAAGAACTAAAGTGACAGATGTACCGAGACTTGCGGTACAACTGGAATGGAGATGGGCTGGCCATATAGCAAGGCAGGATGACTACAGGGGGACACATAGAGTCTTAACTTGAGTTAACTGACTCAACTGACTACGACTGACTAAGTTGACGTAACTAGAGTCTTACTAACTTTCCGTGGATTATAATTTTTGATAAACTACAGATTTCGAATAGCAAAGTTATGGAATTCTAGTTTATTCCCTTTTGAACAAATTGACCATTCGTATAAATCTGTATACTATGGAACAAGGTCTCAGTTATTTGCGCCAATGACCCATGCAAGAGATCGGCAATGACCAGCGGTCGAGCAGCCTTAAGAAAGCTATACTTCTTCTCTTGGTCATTCTCGAAGTGCCTCACTTTCATTTTTGTCTTATTGGACCAGAGTACAGTTATTTCATTTGTCATTTCCAATGATCGTGATCAATAAAAGTGTACTCAAGAAACTAGGGATAAAGTACGAGTTCAGCATCTTAGTACGGGTGTGAGTATAGCACCTACCTCGTGTTCCCTGGAGGGCCTCGTGACGACCGTCTGACGACCCGATCTCGACGAGGGCGGACTCGAGTTTGGACTGGAGGTCACGGATCTCAATTTTCTGCTTCTCGTTCTCTTCCTTTAACTTTCCCATCGAGGCCGAGTACTTCTTCTTTATCTCGGCGCACTGCGCTACCGCCTCCTCCAGCTTCCTCGCGTCGAGCTGCACCTGCTTCAAAAATGAGCTTTGCAGATAGATATATTAAGTTTTCTGCATAAATAATTGCAAAAAACCGACGTAAAAAAATTTACACATATTCCGACGCCATTTTGAAGGTGAAAATGGTAAAAATTGAATACCTTCCATATCAATATTGAAAATTCAACTCTTGATGAAGAAATAGAGCTGCGGATGATCCCTCTAGGCCGACGAAAAAAGATTCAAATCGAATTTTACATTTAACATCTTTTTATACAAAAAGTGTTTTTTTTTTCATAAAAAAATTAACATTTTTGCGAAAAAAATTTTGGTAAGTTAAGCGTACTAAAAGACACAAAACTTGAAAGTTTCAAGCTTCTACGTGCTTTTTTCACGAAATTAAAAATATTTCAAATTTTGCAAAATTTAGCGACTTTTTAGCAAATTATTAACCAAATTTAATCTACCTGGTCTGAAATGAACCGCTTTTCAACAAATTACAAATGGTAAAAATTTCAATCCTCCACCTAAAGTTGCCTTAAAGATAGCTCAAAAAAACTCCATTTTTACCTATTTTTTTGCATAAATAAACATAAAAAAATGACGCCACGCTTCAAAATGGGATCCCCTTCAAAGGGCCGTTGCTTTTCACCAATACAATACATTTTTTCACATGCCAACCTGTTCTGAATTACGATGAGCGAGTTTCTTTGCCGGTTTTCTGCTGTCCAATCCAGCTTCATTTAAGCGCCTTCTAATCGGTCGGGAGGATACAAGAAGATTGCGAGCAGCTACGAGTTCATTTTATAGGATGGTACTAGTCGTTGTCCTGTTTCTTAGAGCGGATTGTCTAAGAAAACGTTCATCTATTGGATTAGTAAACCGTTTTCGCCCTTGTCCCGGGCTTCGTAACTGAGAACCTGCCTCGTTAAATCGTCTAACCATGCGACTTATGCTGGAATGGTTTCTTCCTATCACATTAGTAACATTACGCATCGAATATCCCTCATTCAGCAAAGTTGATGCTCTTACAGCTTTTTCCATTGACAAACTTGTTCTGCGATTCATCATTAAACTGGAGAACACTCGCACTTACACTGTCAATAACAAAAAACCTTGGTGGTTCAAAACAATTAGTCTTAATAAGCAACAATTTCTGATCAGATTTTAAATCAATTTTCATCAAAAATGCTTTTCTTTGCTATTACACTTTTAAATCAAAACCCATGTTGATAACAGTTAATTGAACTGTCGAAGTATATCCAGAGCCTACTTGTAAGATTGCTAAATAACTGAAAATCATCATTATTTTGGAATAACACAAAATATATGTGGTGGTGCGTTAATTTTGTCCAGGAGTTTAGTCCTTTTATCGATTTTGTGTTGGAATTTACGTCAATATGAAGATAAACGAGCTAATATATGTCATACAGGTTTTTTGATCAACATCTGAAGCATAAAGAAGACCTCCTCGAGTGACAAAATGTGTGAACGAAGTGTGAAGTGATCTCTAGAGAGTGGACTGTATGTAGTTATCTCTCGTAACTCGTGGGTGGCTGCGGAGATGAATCTTGTCTCCAGGTTGTAAGGCTGAAGACGTTCTTGTAGGCGCAGATCAGGGCGTGACGTGATCTCTTGAAGTTCTTGAAGTTCTAGTTGTTGTGGAGAGAGGGCGTAACGTGCTCTCCGGGGTTGAAGTTCTAGTAGTTTGGAGAGAGGGCGTGACGTGCTCCCCGGTGTGGACCTGAGGGCGTAACGTGCAGGTCCGGGTTGAAGTTCTAGTAGTTTGGAGCGAGGGCGTAATGTGCTCTCCGGGGTTGAAGTTCTTGAGGTTAGGGGTTGTCGGTTGGGGTGTCGTGAAGCAAGGTCACAACACACTGTCGTTTTAAGCATACATCGTATACTGGTTTACTGGCCCAAATTTCTTAAATTTTATACATCTTGTTTTACATTGGTTAAATGAGATATTATTGTTTTGTTACCTTGCACCCAGACTGACCTTCTCGAGGAGCGAACGGTATCACGTTACCGAAACGCCGTGTTATGCTTAGTCAGCTGAGTGTGAGAGTTGAACTTGACCAGTTCACGTTCTGTTGTAGTTAATAACGTGAAATGATCGCTCGTGTTATTGATTCGTGTACGATCGTGAAAACAATCCAATAATATTGTTGAAACTTATCCTCGCTCTTAATTATGAATTGTTTTTCTGTTTTGTAAAACAACGCCTATTAATTTCAATGATTAAATTATGTAAAAATTCCCTAAATTCGGTTACAATAAATTATAATTTCTTCACCTAAAATTCCCTTAAATAATGTTGACACTAGCGTCAACACTTTACATTTGTACATTTATAAAATAACGTTATATTCTTTCGACGAGCCGTCGAAAAATAAATAAAAATGTATAAAATATTCACTTAAGTAACAAAATATTTACAAACAATTTTTAAGGTGACACAAATTTTGGTATATTAATCAGAGGAGAGATTGATTTTTTAGATGGTGACGTAGCACATTTTTTTTATTCTCTAACATTAAACCGATCCCTAATCAGTTCTATTAATCAGAAATATTTTAGTAACAGTAAATCTAATTTTGTTAATATATAATATAATTTCCATAAAGTTAGTCAATTCTTTCTGACACCCTGCAAAAATTTTTTTCTTAATATAAAATTGTACGAAATGAACCACTCTAATTTAGTAAGAGGGAAACTTACATATATTATGAAGCCATGTACTTGAAATGTCTGTAAGTACTTTGGATATGTGTAAGAAGTTGATCTTTGAATTTTCGCGTTGATTAAAAAGTTTTGACGCCCATAATGATTTTAATTAATTTTACCATTGAAGGTGTTTCAAAATAAGTTATTAAAGAGTATAATTTAATTAGTAATTTGAAATATTATTTAATTTAAGAGCAAAACTTTCATTTGTTAGGTTAATTACAAAATAAAAATATTCATGTTAAATGTACATATAAACTAATATCTTATAATTTATAATTTAAGAAGAATTATTCAAACTTAAGTCATTAAGCATTGTACTGCTCATTAACTTATTTCGTGTTAATTGAGATTTTATAGACATACTTAAATTAATCCATGTATCTCCATCACATTATATCAGTTAGTTAATAACAAGATTGGAATATATTTCAGTATGTTAGGATTTAACTTCGATTGGAACATTTGAAATTTTTTCTTTCAATTTTCGATTAACGTTATTTTCTAGTTTTTCTGACCCCCTTTTTATGAGATAATTCAAAACCTTAGCTACTACAGCTTGACTAAAGTTCAGTGACTAAGAACTAAGTTCACTATGATTATGTTGGTGAAAGTTTTAATAGCCCTACTACACTTTAGGTGTTAAATAGTGAAATTAAATTTTAATACAATCTCTTTGTTATTTATCGAAAACATTTCTTCTCTCATACTATTTGTTCTGAATTTGTGTTGTACTGCAATTAGCAACAACCCCTCAACAAGACACATTACAACTTTTACAATTACGAAACTCTTGACTTAATTTGAAACACCGTTCAACAAGCTTCAGCTTAGTTCTTTCCTTTAGAAGTAGCTTTGAACTATTGTGGGTATTTCAGTAGGAATCTTGCTTGTAACAATCAATATGCTCATCAGCACTTGTTGATCGGTTGTGGGATCAAAATTGTGTGAAATGACCAGCAATGCGTCACGTATACATATATCTAATTTAATTTTGATGATCCAGTTTGCTTACGACGTCAATCGAGCATATAAACTATAACTTCTTTTCTACTTGACCTTGCTCGCGCGTTCGTATCTCACGTTAAAACTCAATTCATAACAATGAGATGACAAAATGGATGACAATGAGATGAAATATTTGGAAACATTTGTCACGACCTACACACATACAGTGTCTTTATAAAGTAACTTGTTAAGCTGATTAAACTCATTAACTGAAATTCAAATACTCAAAAATTATTAAGTGGTACTAACATTAGCGTCATCATCCTATATACTTATTAATAGATTAATGTTAGCTGATACCGTTATAATAAGATAATCGTTACATTTCAAAACAGGTTTAAAAAACTCAACTTTAATCAACAGAATTTTAGGACTTACTCCAAAAACGATAGTTGCATTATAAAATATCGCTTAAGAAGCGTTCTAAACTTACTGAAATCAAAACAAAGAGAGAAACTAAATTCGAGAGCGAATGTTGATTGAAGATGAAAGATAGCATTTCCGATAACTTGGAATCCGTCATGCCTTCGACTTATCTTTATATAATTTTAAGAAATAAAACCATATATAACATTTAAAGTTTATTCCACTCCTCTACAAAACTCGAAATAAAACTGGACGAGCAAGGGATATCTCTGCGGTTTTAAAGCGAATTCCCCTTATCCACTTTCCTCCCGTCTATTCCATCCGATCGAACAATCCGAGTCGGAGTTGAATCCTGCGTTCCACTTTTCCTCCTTTAAAGGAGCAGTCCCAAGGAGAGGACGAAACAAACAGATTTATCTACCAGATTTACGGATATGCAACTCGCTCGAGGACTTGTACCAGGTGGTTTTTATTAGCTCTCAAGTGAAATATTATCGTTTCCCCCTTTATATTCTCCTTGTCTCTCTTCGCCCCTCCTTTGCCTATAAGGGAAAGGTAAGACTAGCTTGATATTCATGGAAATCTTGCCTAAAAGTCTCATTGAAATTGAGGACAATTTCAAGATAATCATCACCAACTGTAATAGGTGAACGGTTTTATAGAATTAATAGATATGAGAAATAAATTGGTGTCTATTTTTTAAACAAAATTTCAATTTACTAAATGCTTTTAATGAACTATGACCATGATGCCATTCAATCCTGTATGAATATGACTTCATTAGGAAAGCTGTGGATAACCACAGTTGAAGGTATCTGGTTTTGAAATTACATTCCAGGAATAATATTCTGTGCTAAGTAATTGATACAATGGTCGAAAACTGTGCAATAATTTTCATGGAAATTCAACTAAAATGAAAAATAACCTAAATAATATTTACAACATTGCTAGATATCAACTGAAAGACACGAATATGTCACTTGTCCAGTTAGATACTCGAAAACGATCTATGCTGAACATTTAAGGAATACATAGAAAGAACATCTTTCGTCTTTGGCGTAATGAAGACAATATATTGTACATAAAATTGCAAGTGTGGAGCAGAAGTAAACGTTTTCTTCTAAGTAAACTTATTGACTTACCCCACCGCTTATCCTCAGTCCTACTTCACAATACTGGACTTTGTAATATTGACCAAACATTATAGACGCTATTAGGAGAAAGATTAAATTCTTACCTGAATTATATCCGGTGGGACTTTTGATAATTGAGGTTATGACACGGATTGCTAGGGAGCCAGATTTAAAGATTTTATTGTTTGTTTAAATCCAAGTAGCTTCACCCAAACCAGAGTTTTCTCAAGATGTCCTTTGAAATGAAATTAGTTTAATTTGAATCATATTTAAAAATTAATTTAAATTTGTGTTACTTTATTTGCCTACTCAATAGGCTACCTTGGCGCTGGCTGACGAATCTATTCTGCAATACCTTGTGAACGAAGTGTGAACTGGTCTCTATAGAGAGTGGACTATAGTCTCTATAGAGTCTCTATAGAATCTTGTCTCCAGGTTGTAAGGCTGGAGACTGTAGTAGTAGTTGGAGATCAGGGCGTGACGTGATCTCTTGAAGTTCTTGAAGTTGAAGTTCTAGTTGTGTGGAGAGAGGACGTGACGTACTTCTCCGGGTTTGGATCTGAGGGCGTATCGTGCAGAATCGGGGTTGAAGTTCTAGTCGTTTGGAGAGAGGGCGTGTCGTGCTCTCCGGTGTGGACCTGAGGGCGTAACGTGCAGGTCCGGGTTTGAAGATCTCGTAGAAATCTCAGGGCGTAACGTGAGAGCTTTGAGAGGTTGGGGTGATGTAAATCAAGACCAACAACACACGTCGTTTTGAGCATACAAGTATACTGGTTAATTACCAAAATTTCACAAGCTTTCATATATCTTCAAATTACATTGGTTAAATGGCAAATTAAGTTTTGTTATCTTTTGGCGTCCTAGATTTTATTTCTCCTGACCAGCTGTGTGCTTGACCTTACCGAGCGTGTTGAGTACAACCCTACTTAGCTCTCTTTATGTTGATCGTAGAGTAAACATTAATTGAACTGTCAAGCCGGTCATCTCTGCTAGGGAACTTATATAATATCCTGTTTATCAATTTATGAAGATATGAATTATCTTTCAACAGCTGGCCAAGAATCTGCAGATTCTTTATTCTTAACGAGGGATGAGAGATTTTGTCTATCCTGTGTTTCAGTCCCTGAGCGAGGTTCAACTGAGACAGCTGTGACTCACAGGTTTATATATATATATATATATATATATATATATATATATATATATATAAAAGAAAATTATCGACATACCCGTCTATTCCGTTAAGAAACGGTAACCACCGACACGTGTTTCTGCTTATTAGCTTCTTCAGTGTAGTATAACCAAGCCTTGAAAGACAACGATGTTTGACACTTGGAAAAAATATACAACTCAAAAAGAACGCAAACAGTAGGTAGCCAAGCACTTTTGCGTCTGTAAAGGAAAGACGCTCTCTTCGAGGACAACAATCCATACGTGACGCGGTGGCCAGCTATAGCCAACTGTCACGAATCTTTTGTCGAAGGAAATTGCATTGAAGTGTTTAGAGATTATCCTCAGAAGCCCGTACCACCTTGAGCTATATATATTATATATATATATATATATATATATATATATATATATATATATATATATACAAGAGAAAATTCGCAACTTACCCGTCTAATCCCTTTAAAATACGGTAACCACCGACACGCCTTTCTGCTTATTAGCTTCTTCAGGGTAGTATAACCAAGTTTTAAATGACAACGATTCGTAATTGTAATGTTCTGGACGTCATCCCAATATAAGACATCGGGCAATTGTTACATTGGATCTAATATACAACATTTGTTTTGTCTAAGGGTTGGGTTCTGTCTTTAACACTACTAAATAGAATGCCCACCTTCTTAATATATTTATTTGCCACCACAATGTCTCCCTCCTGTTATAGAATATTAAATATTTTAGGTGTTATTCCTTTGATGTATGGTAAGGATCTAAATATTTTTGATATAATTATGTTCCGATCGAGAGGATCATCTACTGGAAATTGATTGATTCTTCTTGTGATAGGAGAATTGTGCAGAGTGGCCCGTTCAGGAACATCCGGTGTAGAGAAAGCAATTTTTTCAAAAGTTTTGGTGGATAGGAATTATCTAATAGGATGCTGTACAATTTTTTTAAATTATTTTCCCTTAAGGTATGGTGAAAGATCTTAGCCACTAGATTTTTTAATCCCAAGACTTTTGGAGCTCAATAATTTAAAGTTGATTTTATTAGAAAATTCTTAGCCAGTCAGTTTGGTCAACAAATTGCTATTTAGCAATTCTGTATCACCCAATAACCGTGTTGTTAAGTTATCTATAGGGTTAGAACAAGGTCTACACAATCCCTTGGCTGTTGTGCCTAGAAGAAATTCAACAAGTGTAGAGCATTTAATGTACAGATCTTTGCTGTACATAGCTGAAATTACGCCATTTCTAACTGATTGTAGAGAAAGAAAATCTATTTATCGCAAGGAGGAACATTAGGACTATTCACAAATTACATACCAGACTAAAACACCATTAACATGGAAAGAAAAGAGTGGCATTGTACATTGTATTCCTTGTGCAGATATATGGAAGACCATATGTAGGCCAAACCTCCCGCGCTTTACCAGCAAGAATAACATCACAAAAAAGTGATATAAGATGCGAAAAGGAATCATGTGCACTTGTTGAACATTCGTTAAACTTAAATCATTCGTTCAACTTTAATGATGCTTCAATTTTGTCCCAAGAAAGAAATTGGTTCAAACGGATTTTTCTAGAAATGGTCCACATAAGGAAATCCAGCCGGAATTGAGGCAATAAAAGATCTGACATAAGTAACTTAAGTACGATTTATGAGTACTCACTATCTTTTAGCCATGGTGAAATCGAGGACTTTGATTTGTAAGACACAATTTGAGACCTTGCATTTGATTGGCCCCACTAGTACACTGTTTAGTGATCGCATTTAATAGCGTATATGTGCATAATGTTTTTTCAGTCTATAGAAAAGGTTTGTTTGAATTATGAGAAATTGTAAATTAGGTCTCAGTTCCAATTTTAGGTTGTCATGATGTTGTTTCGTTGATCTGTTCAAGTCATGAGTTTATAATAATAACCTGTAATTATTAGTTCCATGTAAGGTTTTTTTAACGAAGTGTGAAGTGGCCTCTGTAGAGAATGGACTTTATAGATCTCTCTCGTAGCTCGTGGGTGGCTGCGGAGATGAATCTTGTCTCCAGGTTGTAAGGCTGGAGATTGTAATATTAGTTGGAGACCTCAGGGCGTAACGTGCAGGCCTGAGGTTGAAGTTCTAGTCGTGTGGAGAGAGGGCGTGACGTACTTCTCCGGGTTTGGATCTGAGGGCGTATCGTGCAGATCCGGGTTTGAAGTCCTCGAAGGTTGAAGTTGTCGTATCTCGAAGATCTCGTAGAACTCTAAGGGCGTAACGTGAGAGCTTGTAGGTTGTGGTGACGTAAATCAAGACCAACAACACACATCGTTATTGAGCATACTACGTATACTGATTTATTATTAATTTCGGGATCGTTTTACATGTCTTACATCAATGATACAAATTGTTATGTTTGTCAAGGTTGACAGTTACTGCAATTCGCTGGCTATCACGTTACGACGACGTAACGTGATGTTTTGTTTATCTGCGGCCCATCGAACTTGACCGCTCACGTTCGTTTACTGTTGGTATCTCGTCGTAACGTGTACCGAGTGATAATCTTATCGCTTCGTGCGATTTCTGAAATCTTACACGGCCCTATCCTTGTCTTGTGACATTGTGTTTTCCTAAGTCGTGTTACTCTACTAATTTTTACAAAACAACCTAGCCTTGTTCTTGACTGTAATCCCCAAAAATAATAAATATCTAAATATCAAATACCCTAAATTCTTTTAATTCTCTGTAGATAATTAATGTTCCAAAAAACTCTATTATTCCTTTAATTCCCTTCTAAATGATGAATGTCCCAAAAAAACCTTAGCCTTGCCCTTTGTCCCTAAGTCCCTAACTCCCTACCCGACCTTTAAGTATGTTGCAGCGTCAAAAGTTTTGTTGCGGTGATTTCCATTATGCTAGTCATGTCTATAACTTTGTTTTGTAATAAGATTGTTAACAAGTATTAATGCTAATAATTTTTGGGATGGTTTTCTCCGTAAATTTGATGTATGATAGGTTGCCTGCATTTACACATAGGTGTTGTGCAGTTGTGTGAGTGTTGGTATTCCTAACTTTTGAGTTATTCTCGAAATAAAAGAAAAGAAACACGAAATAATTAAAAGTTTATTCGGGTTCCTAATCTTCAATTATATTTCGTAATCTCTCGCGTCACGTCTCGATCACCGTCTCTTCGCTTCTCCCCCATCCGCCGTTCATTCTCGCGGTACCGAGACCTCCTGCCTCGTTCCCTCCGCGCTTCCCCGGGTCTTCCCCGCAGGACTAGTGCAGACGAAGCATTATGCTAACACGGCCTTTCCTGACGAAGTAGAGTGTCCTCACTCGACCAGTCCATTGTACTCCTATTGACCAATTCTATCTGAAACTCAAATGTTGGACTAAGTACTTGTCGTGCAACATTATGATAAAATTAAAACTTATTGATGTCTCCACTGACAGGAACAATCGAACATCCTGAAAATTTTCGAAACTTGGGCCCAAGTTTTAAAAGTATTAATACAACTAGCCTAATTAATAATATAATTTGAGAACGATACCATACCATAGTTGATAAACCTTAATTCTAAGGGAACTTAACTCGGGATGAGGAGCTTTACCTACGTGGTCACGTTGTCCCCAACCTCGGTGCGGACCCGTGTGATCTGGGTCAGACACCCGCGTTACCAGCTGGTCAACACTTCATAAGGAGGTGGAAATTTCAGGACCACCTGCACCAGCCAGTGCACCAACACCAGCCAGTGCCGCTAGCGCACCAACACCAGCCAGCGGTCCTTCCGTCCGCTGGTCGCCCAGGGCTGACCCGCAGGGAAGAGCCTTACTCTCCACTCTTCCCTACCCATGCCTCCCTCGCATGGCCATTACTCTCCGTAATGTATCCACGGCTTCAGGTTCTCGGACGCCGCCACCCCTTGATATCGTACTCTGGCTCGAGTGCTGCCGGGTATCTCAGCCACCTTGTATCGGTCATGGTCCAACACTGCCATCACTCTGAATGGGCCTCGCCATCTGGGAAGTAATTTCCGGCTGACACCAGTTGCGGGTTGACTGCCAATACGGGTCATCACTAGGTCTCCGACAATATATGGTTGGGGATGAGACCGTTTCTGATCGAACCGTTCTTTCTGCCTGGTCTGGTAGACGACAGTCTCCCTTTCCGCACGTGTCCGTGCTGCCGTTACATCAATTACTTCACCTCCCTCTGGTTGTAATAATCTCTGTGAAACAACACGGTACCCCATTAGTAGTTGGCTCGGCGTAACCCCAATAGCCTTATTCAACGTGCCATTCAGCCCTAACTGAATATTGGTTAAATTATTGTCCCAACGATCATCATCTGTGTTCGCGCCCATTGTGGCGAGCGAGTTAAGTATGGTTCGGTTATATCTCTCAACTTGTCCATTACCCCTGTGGCGTTTAAGTGATGCGTTATATTTTTCTCGTGACAGAGTTTGTTAAAGGTTGTACTAGTGAATGCTGTACCCCTATCGCTGATAATACGACGAGGTATGCCAAATGTTTTTATAACATCGGATAGCGCTTGTATTGTATGTTTACTTTTGGTAGTTTTAACTGCATATAACAGAATAAACTTCGTAAAAGCGTCTATTACTACAAGAATATACATGTTACCTTTCTTTGTTTTAATAAAAGGACCTAAGTGATCCACGTGAATTGTGTGAAATGGTATTGGTGTTTTCTTTATTGGATGCAATTCCCCAGGTAATTTTCCGCCAGGTGATTTGAAATAAATGCAATTTAGACAGTTTTTAACGTACTTTTTGATAAAACGCCGCATGTTTTTAAACCAATATTGACTTGATATCAATTCAAAAGTCTTTTCGAATGCAAAATGTCCAGTCTCGTCATGTGCCCATCGTAACAACTGTTAACGACCTAATTCTGGTACCACCTATCGGAGACCATAATGTGTAGTTTTATAAATCTTACCACCTTTTAGCGCAAAACTTTTAAAAATCTGTTTATTTCCGTCATAATCTCCGGATTCTAATATTGTTTTTATATTCTGAATATATTTATCTTGTTGTGCGGCCAATAACCATAATCCGGTCGCACCAATATTCCTGCCAGGATACCCACTGACTAGCGTCGGTGTATAATAAAATGTCCTTTCCCGTGTCAAATAAGGCTAACACTGGCGCTGAGATCAAACTCTCCCTCAACGTTTGGAATGTCTTCTCATGGGATGCACCCCATTCCCATTTAGCGTCCTTCAGTAGCAAACCACTCAACGGCTTATCTGCATAGTTTGGTAAGAATTTTCTGAAGTAGCCAGTCAATCCAAGAAATTGTCGCACCTGATGTACGTTTGATGGCGTCGGAAAATGTTTTACGGTAGTTAATTTACGAGGACTTGGTTGGATCGAGGAATCACTAATTACATAACCTAAATATTCGATTTTGGTTTGTAAGAAAAAACCATTTTGATAGGCGTAATGTAAGATTGTGTTCTTTGAAACAGTTTAAAACTTCACGTAATATATTATTACAGTCAGTTGGGCTTTTTGCTGGAATTAGTACGTCATTAAGGTAAACAAGAACTTTATTGAATCGTAACTGACCTAAAGCAGTATTTATCATGCGTTGAAAAACTGCCGGAGCATTTGTAAGGCCGAAGGGGCAGCGTAAAAATTCATAATGGCCGTCTTGGGTGATGAACGCAGTTAATGGAATTGATTCTTCATCCATTGGAATGTGAAAATAACCCAAAAAGAGGTCAAGACTGGTAAAGTATTTAAAACCTGCTAATCTTTTAATATGGTCTTCTATTAACGGTGTTGGATATTTATCAGCGATTGTAATTTTGTTTAGATCCCTATAATCAACGCATGTTTATCACCGGTTTTCTTAGTTGTTAATATAACCCTACTCGCATATGCTGATCGAGATTCACGTATAATATTATGTTGCAAAAGGTCGTCAATGATTTTTCGAATTTCAACACGTTCGTAATCTGAAAACTGCCGAGGTCGATGATTTATTGGAGTAGTTGACGTTACCACAATTTTCATCTTTACCAGTGATGTTTGTCCTATTTCAGACATATCCCTCGCCACGCATTCAGAGTACTCATTAAAAATGCTTACGAGTTCAGTGACTGTTTCATCATCTTTCATACCGACATTAAGTTCTGTTTTCGTTAACAAGTTAACCTTTTTCACTCTTTCTGTAAATATTAATTTATCCCCAGTTTTTAAATATTCAACTTCGTACAATTCGGTAAAGTTTTGCCCTATTAATACATCCACACCTAAAACGCATTTCTCGATTACGTACAGGGTTATAATTTTTGTTACACTGTCAACGGAGATGGTTGCCTTAACGTAAGTATCGGGTTTCAAACCCGGCCCGCTTAGTGTATTTAAAATAATTTTCCGCTCAAGTGGACGTAAAGTTAATAATAATTTTTCTGCTGCGCTTTTTGTAATTAATGAACACTCGCTCCCAAAGTCTATGAATGCCTTTATGTTTTGACGATTGATTAAAATGATTTTAAAAAATTTTTCATTTGTATTGTCACCCAAAAAGTTAACGTATTTTGGCTCAATAGCCCTCATTTTTTTTTTTCGGAGCGATTTGAGGAGACGATCGCCGGTAATGGCCCTCTTGGTGACAGATAAAACATCGTACCGTCTGTTTAAAATCCGTTGCTTTAGATTTTGGGAAATGTCGAGTGGTTGTTAAAGGTTGTTCAGTCATTAATGATGAAGTTGACGGCGCTGTTAATGTTTTAAAGTGACTCGCAAGTGTTTGTGGGTCACTGATACTTGCTGTTTCAATGGCAAATCTTATTTGTTGGTCTTTAATGCCCCCTAATATTAAGTTTACCTGATCTTCTGAAGAGAGGTTGATTTTTAATTGATTAATTAACGCTAATTTTTCAAATGTGTATTCGTATAGGGACTGGTTTGGTTTAGCGGTACAAAGGATCATCGCCTGTAATGCTGAATGTAAATCACGCTTTGGGACAAAATTTTTAGTCAACATTTCCTTCCACTCACCCCATGTGAATAAATTAGTAGAAAGACCACGATACCAAGTCTCGGCAGGTCCCCGCCATTTGGCCAGGGCCAAATGGCTCGTAGTACGATCGCTCCACCCATATAAATAAGAGTACTCATCGACTAATTTAATCCAGTCATTAACATTCATCGATATTGGGTCAAACTCCTGAATAATGGTCTGTGAAATAGGGCCGGCACTTACCTCCTCCCTCCGGGGTGTTACATATCTTACTACCTCTGATATTCCTTTTGATATCGCCTCACTCAATTGGGTGACAGTCTCCTCTGTGCGCCTCGAGTGGTATTTAGATTTCCTCGACTTGCGTCCAGACTTGGAGCTTGACCCTTCGTGACGGTGGTGTCGCCTTCCCTTGGTCGTCCTGCGACGCATCTTACGGGATCCTGACCTGGATCTGCTGTGATGCATGCGATCCCTCGTGGCTGTTTCGTCGCCATCGGAACCAGATCCCGAATCTCGTCCTCGCTGACGTCCCTCGTACGATCTCGACCTGGATCTGCTTCGATCCATGGTTATTTCGTCAGAACCAGAATTCCAACAACACCACACCTCACTAATACTTATCGTTTTTATCGTGGTTCCATTTTCCACATTCGCCGCCCCACATTTTTGTTGATTGTGCCTATTGTATCTAGTTTCGCTGTTAAAAGTTTCCTTGCAATTTTTGCAAGTAAAGTGCTCCCTGCGCCGGTGTCTATAATATTCACTCCTCTGGAACGATTTTCGGCACAGGGAGCACTTTACTTGTACTCCTCTTGTGTCCACTTTCTCCTTTGACAAATCTGTAACGAAACGGATTTCTGAGAGTTGTGGGTAGGCCACATATGTATATCTGGAGGTAACTCGGATAGGTGATCATCACACACACAATCATGCCGGGAAATTTCTCCAGAAATGATAAGGAAGGTATTAAGAAAATTTGCCAATAGGACTATGAAATGTATTGAACGAGAGGATGGATATATCGAGGCATTAGTGGAAAGAGTGAAAATTAAATTTCTGTTATTTCTAGTATTATTATTGTGTTAGTTGTTTGTTATTTGTTTTCTTATTTGCAATAAATGCATATGCATTACTTACGGACGTGTTTAAATTGCAAAATTGTTAGATAAAATTAAGAAATGAAAAGGTTATCATGGTTTTAATAATTACAAGAGATAAATATTGATTCATAATTAATTAATGAGGCAGAAATGTTATTAAAAAATAACAAAACCTATTTTTTTCATCGTAAATGGATGTAACTGCATATCCAAAAATGGCTTTTATTTCTGATCACAATTCTTTAATAACAATTTTCTATATTGTCAAAAATAAAGGTACTTTGCTCTTGAGCAAAATTCATATTTTATGACAAATCTCGTATACGCCAGGAAATCTGATCTGATAGTTGTATTTTAGGTTTTAGACCATGCAGAGCTTTTTATGAAGAATAACTTTTTTTCGTAAAATTAACAATAAAAAAAGTTTTCCAAAGGTTCCAACTTACTGAGACATACTATATATATATAAAACTTTTGAGAAATGATTAAGTATGATCTCTAGATACCAAAAAACTGAAAACAGCATTTTAATTCCTCTTTTTTCCACTTCGATAACGAATGCAATACTAGATAAATCTACCAAAATTGAGGGGTTCAAATTTCTCCTTTCACCCACTACAAAAATCATTCCATTTTCTTTCCTACACTCGCACAAATTATCGCATGTAATGAGACCGATTCGAAGAATAGCCGACCGAAGACCGATCGGCTATTCTTCTACATCAAATTATCATATTTAACACCATTTAAGTCTCTAATGTCTTGGTACCAAATTTTAATGTGCCATTATGAATTTTGTAAACACGACTCCATCCGTTTTAAAATTAATACAGTAAAACTTCTCATCCACAATCACTCAAGAACATATTTTATATTTACATTTTCAAATAATACAAGTCTCTAAAGGGCCTTTCTTGGTAAGTCAATATAATGTAATACAAAACGCGGAGTGATGTACTAAAATGACAACTGTGGAAGGTAGTAAATATACAGGGTGTCCGCTAGAAGGAGATCAAGCCGTGAACCATGTATTTTTTGAGCAAAAATATACATGACTCTTATAATGCCATTTTTAGTTTACAACTCCATTTTTGGCTTACAACTCCATGTTATACATTAAGAACCTAAAAATTTTTTAAAATCAATTTTTGATAGATACTAATTTTTAAAGAAGATTACTTTAACATAATAAGTCTATCTAAGAAATCTATTGAGAAAAACAAAAATGTATTATCAAAAACCTACGGAGGTTCAGTGCACAACTACCTACCCTTTATTTTACTGGCTGTGCCAAAGACTTTCAACCTATCTTGTTTAACGCAATTATTAATTTTGGAATAGTATTGTTTCTCTTAAAAAATTTCGAAAAAACCTTGATTTGAACCTTTGATGTTCCTTGATTGGTCAATTTTAAATTTCAAATAAGTACTCTAACTTAATATGGATAGAATACATTGTTTAATATTTTATGTCGCAAATTACTTGGCCCATGGTCTTATGAAAAATCGCACGAAATTAACGTGCGGCAAGAACATTACTTAAACTGAAGCATTATTTTGTCTATGTTAATCTCAGAAACTCATAATGTCATAGAATATTACTATGGTGCGAAGAATATGAATTGTAACAATATATTGCTCCCAGCAAAAGTATACATGTATGCCGCATATTTCTATATTGCAGTTGCATACTTTGTTTAATGGCTGGGGGAAATTCATTGAAAGTTAATAGTGAACATGAAATGAAGCAATGTTTTCCTATGCAAAAAATATGAGTTCATCATATTTCTATGTTGCAGTTATTTACTTAATGGCCTCATGAGACATCATACAACCTTAATATAATGTAAAGAGCATAGATTGAAGCAACACTATGACTACTGCAAAAGTATAAGGGCGTCTTATTTCATTAGCACTTTGTTGCAAATTTTTCAAATTATCTCACAGACGAAATATATTCCAAAATAAATGGTTTAAAAAGGGCGCAGGTACTAACGTACAGGGGGATTTCTTTGGGTACTATTTTGCATAATTTTGACAATTTCATTTTGTTTCTCTCAAGAGATGTGCAGCTGCGAAAAGATTTGATGTGATGAAGATGTTGACGAAATTAGCCAAATTAGCACAGCTCATTAAATATATTAGTAATTTTAATAAGAAAGCTGTCAAATTCAAAATTTTGAAACCCTGAATATGTAGCAAATAGACATCCAGGTACCTGTTAACTACCAACCCCTAGGAGTTGTCTCTGAATATATTTACTTGGGCTATAAAATTCAGCTTGGGGCAGAAAACCAAGTTTCCGAAATCCCAAGAAGAATAGGCCTTCCCTGGACGGCTATTGGAAAACAAAATTTATCCTTAAATCCTGCGAGTTCCCTATAAACCAAAAAAGAAAAGTGTTTGAGTCCTGCGTGATGCTCACATATGGATTTGAGACAATGTCAATTACACGCAAATCTGCCAATAAACTGCAAACCACCCAGCGAGCAGTGGAAAGGGCTATGCTTGGAATCACTCCAATGGATAAAATCCACAACGAGGAACTTTGCAGAAGAACTAAAGTGACAGATGTACCGAGACTTGCGGTACAACTGGAATGGAGATGGGCTGGCCATATAGCAAGGCAGGATGACTACAGGGGGACACATAGAGTCTTAACTTGAGTTAACTGACTCAACTGACTACGACTGACTAAGTTGACGTAACTAGAGTCTTACTAACTTTCCGTGGATTATAATTTTTGATAAACTACAGATTTCGAATAGCAAAGTTATGGAATTCTAGTTTATTCCCTTTTGAACAAATTGACCATTCGTATAAATCTGTATACTATGGAACAAGGTCTCAGTTATTTGCGCCAATGACCCATGCAAGAGATCGGCAATGACCAGCGGTCGAGCAGCCTTAAGAAAGCTATACTTCTTCTCTTGGTCATTCTCGAAGTGCCTCACTTTCATTTTTGTCTTATTGGACCAGAGTACAGTTATTTCATTTGTCATTTCCAATGATCGTGATCAATAAAAGTGTACTCAAGAAACTAGGGATAAAGTACGAGTTCAGCATCTTAGTACGGGTGTGAGTATAGCACCTACCTCGTGTTCCCTGGAGGGCCTCGTGACGACCGTCTGACGACCCGATCTCGACGAGGGCGGACTCGAGTTTGGACTGGAGGTCACGGATCTCAATTTTCTGCTTCTCGTTCTCTTCCTTTAACTTTCCCATCGAGGCCGAGTACTTCTTCTTTATCTCGGCGCACTGCGCTACCGCCTCCTCCAGCTTCCTCGCGTCGAGCTGCACCTGCTTCAAAAATGAGCTTTGCAGATAGATATATTAAGTTTTCTGCATAAATAATTGCAAAAAACCGACGTAAAAAAATTTACACATATTCCGACGCCATTTTGAAGGTGAAAATGGTAAAAATTGAATACCTTCCATATCAATATTGAAAATTCAACTCTTGATGAAGAAATAGAGCTGCGGATGATCCCTCTAGGCCGACGAAAAAAGATTCAAATCGAATTTTACATTTAACACCTTTTTATACAAAAAGTGTTTTTTTTTTCATAAAAAAATTAACATTTTTGCGAAAAAAATTTTGGTAAGTTAAGCGTACTAAAAGACACAAAACTTGAAAGTTTCAAGCTTCTACGTGCTTTTTTCACGAAATTAAAAATATTTCAAATTTTGCAAAATTTAGCGACTTTTTAGCAAATTATTAACCAAATTTAATCTACCTGGTCTGAAATGAACCGCTTTTCAACAAATTACAAATGGTAAAAATTTCAATCCTCCACCTAAAGTTGCCTTAAAGATAGCTCAAAAAAACTCCATTTTTACCTATTTTTTTGCATAAATAAACATAAAAAAATGACGCCACGCTTCAAAATGGGATCCCCTTCAAAGGGCCGTTGCTTTTCACCAATACAATACATTTTTTCACATGCCAACCTGTTCTGAATTACGATGAGCGAGTTTCTTTGCCGGTTTTCTGCTGTCCAATCCAGCTTCATTTAAGCGCCTTCTAATCGGTCGGGAGGATACAAGAAGATTGCGAGCAGCTACGAGTTCATTTTATAGGATGGTACTAGTCGTTGTCCTGTTTCTTAGAGCGGATTGTCTAAGAAAACGTTCATCTATTGGATTAGTAAACCGTTTTCGCCCTTGTCCCGGGCTTCGTAACTGAGAACCTGCCTCGTTAAATCGTCTAACCATGCGACTTATGCTGGAATGGTTTCTTCCTATCACATTAGTAACATTACGCATCGAATATCCCTCATTCAGCAAAGTTGATGCTCTTACAGCTTTTTCCATTGACAAACTTGTTCTGCGATTCATCATTAAACTGGAGAACACTCGCACTTACACTGTCAATAACAAAAAACCTTGGTGGTTCAAAACAATTAGTCTTAATAAGCAACAATTTCTGATCAGATTTTAAATCAATTTTCATCAAAAATGCTTTTCTTTGCTATTACACTTTTAAATCAAAACCCATGTTGATAACAGTTAATTGAACTGTCGAAGTATATCCAGAGCCTACTTGTAAGATTGCTAAATAACTGAAAATCATCATTATTTTGGAATAACACAAAATATATGTGGTGGTGCGTTAATTTTGTCCAGGAGTTTAGTCCTTTTATCGATTTTGTGTTGGAATTTACGTCAATATGAAGATAAACGAGCTAATATATGTCATACAGGTTTTTTGATCAACATCTGAAGCATAAAGAAGACCTCCTCGAGTGACAAAATGTGTGAACGAAGTGTGAAGTGATCTCTAGAGAGTGGACTGTATGTAGTTATCTCTCGTAACTCGTGGGTGGCTGCGGAGATGAATCTTGTCTCCAGGTTGTAAGGCTGAAGACGTTCTTGTAGGCGCAGATCAGGGCGTGACGTGATCTCTTGAAGTTCTTGAAGTTCTAGTTGTTGTGGAGAGAGGGCGTAACGTGCTCTCCGGGGTTGAAGTTCTAGTAGTTTGGAGAGAGGGCGTGACGTGCTCCCCGGTGTGGACCTGAGGGCGTAACGTGCAGGTCCGGGTTGAAGTTCTAGTAGTTTGGAGAGAGGGCGTAACGTGCTCTCCGGGGTTGAAATTCTAGTAATTTGGAGAGAGGGCGTGACGTGCTCTCCGGTGTGGACCTGAGGGCGTAACGTGCAGGTCCGGGTTGAAGTTCTAGTAGTTTGGAGCGAGGGCGTAATGTGCTCTCCGGGGTTGAAGTTCTTGAGGTTAGGGGTTGTCGGTTGGGGTGTCGTGAAGCAAGGTCACAACACACTGTCGTTTTAAGCATACATCGTATACTGGTTTACTGGCCCAAATTTCTTAAATTTTATACATCTTGTTTTACATTGGTTAAATGAGATATTATTGTTTTGTTACCTTGCACCCAGACTGACCTTCTCGAGGAGCGAACGGTATCACGTTACCGAAACGCCGTGTTATGCTTAGTCAGCTGAGTGTGAGAGTTGAACTTGACCAGTTCACGTTCTGTTGTAGTTAATAACGTGAAATGATCGCTCGTGTTATTGATTCGTGTACGATCGTGAAAACAATCCAATAATATTGTTGAAACTTATCCTCGCTCTTAATTATGAATTGTTTTTCTGTTTTGTAAAACAACGCCTATTAATTTCAATGATTAAATTATGTAAAAATTCCCTAAATTCGGTTACAATAAATTATAATTTCTTCACCTAAAATTCCCTTAAATAATGTTGACACTAGCGTCAACACTTTACATTTGTACATTTATAAAATAACGTTATATTCTTTCGACGAGCCGTCGAAAAATAAATAAAAATGTATAAAATATTCACTTAAGTAACAAAATATTTACAAACAATTTTTAAGGTGACACAAATTTTGGTATATTAATCAGAGGAGAGATTGATTTTTTAGATGGTGACGTAGCACATTTTTTTTATTCTCTAACATTAAACCGATCCCTAATCAGTTCTATTAATCAGAAATATTTTAGTAACAGTAAATCTAATTTTGTTAATATATAATATAATTTCCATAAAGTTAGTCAATTCTTTCTGACACCCTGCAAAAATTTTTTTCTTAATATAAAATTGTACGAAATGAACCACTCTAATTTAGTAAGAGGGAAACTTACATATATTATGAAGCCATGTACTTGAAATGTCTGTAAGTACTTTGGATATGTGTAAGAAGTTGATCTTTGAATTTTCGCGTTGATTAAAAAGTTTTGACGCCCATAATGATTTTAATTAATTTTACCATTGAAGGTGTTTCAAAATAAGTTATTAAAGAGTATAATTTAATTAGTAATTTGAAATATTATTTAATTTAAGAGCAAAACTTTCATTTGTTAGGTTAATTACAAAATAAAAATATTCATGTTAAATGTACATATAAACTAATATCTTATAATTTATAATTTAAGAAGAATTATTCAAACTTAAGTCATTAAGCATTGTACTGCTCATTAACTTATTTCGTGTTAATTGAGATTTTATAGACATACTTAAATTAATCCATGTATCTCCATCACATTATATCAGTTAGTTAATAACAAGATTGGAATATATTTCAGTATGTTAGGATTTAACTTCGATTGGAACATTTGAAATTTTTTCTTTCAATTTTCGATTAACGTTATTTTCTAGTTTTTCTGACCCCCTTTTTATGAGATAATTCAAAACCTTAGCTACTACAGCTTGACTAAAGTTCAGTGACTAAGAACTAAGTTCACTATGATTATGTTGGTGAAAGTTTTAATAGCCCTACTACACTTTAGGTGTTAAATAGTGAAATTAAATTTTAATACAATCTCTTTGTTATTTATCGAAAACATTTCTTCTCTCATACTATTTGTTCTGAATTTGTGTTGTACTGCAATTAGCAACAACCCCTCAACAAGACACATTACAACTTTTACAATTACGAAACTCTTGACTTAATTTGAAACACCGTTCAACAAGCTTCAGCTTAGTTCTTTCCTTTAGAAGTAGCTTTGAACTATTGTGGGTATTTCAGTAGGAATCTTGCTTGTAACAATCAATATGCTCATCAGCACTTGTTGATCGGTTGTGGGATCAAAATTGTGTGAAATGACCAGCAATGCGTCACGTATACATATATCTAATTTAATTTTGATGATCCAGTTTGCTTACGACGTCAATCGAGCATATAAACTATAACTTCTTTTCTACTTGACCTTGCTCGCGCGTTCGTATCTCACGTTAAAACTCAATTCATAACAATGAGATGACAAAATGGATGACAATGAGATGAAATATTTGGAAACATTTGTCACGACCTACACACATACAGTGTCTTTATAAAGTAACTTGTTAAGCTGATTAAACTCATTAACTGAAATTCAAATACTCAAAAATTATTAAGTGGTACTAACATTAGCGTCATCATCCTATATACTTATTAATAGATTAATGTTAGCTGATACCGTTATAATAAGATAATCGTTACATTTCAAAACAGGTTTAAAAAACTCAACTTTAATCAACAGAATTTTAGGACTTACTCCAAAAACGATAGTTGCATTATAAAATATCGCTTAAGAAGCGTTCTAAACTTACTGAAATCAAAACAAAGAGAGAAACTAAATTCGAGAGCGAATGTTGATTGAAGATGAAAGATAGCATTTCCGATAACTTGGAATCCGTCATGCCTTCGACTTATCTTTATATAATTTTAAGAAATAAAACCATATATAACATTTAAAGTTTATTCCACTCCTCTACAAAACTCGAAATAAAACTGGACGAGCAAGGGATATCTCTGCGGTTTTAAAGCGAATTCCCCTTATCCACTTTCCTCCCGTCTATTCCATCCGATCGAACAATCCGAGTCGGAGTTGAATCCTGCGTTCCACTTTTCCTCCTTTAAAGGAGCAGTCCCAAGGAGAGGACGAAACAAACAGATTTATCTACCAGATTTACGGATATGCAACTCGCTCGAGGACTTGTACCAGGTGGTTTTTATTAGCTCTCAAGTGAAATATTATCGTTTCCCCCTTTATATTCTCCTTGTCTCTCTTCGCCCCTCCTTTGCCTATAAGGGAAAGGTAAGACTAGCTTGATATTCATGGAAATCTTGCCTAAAAGTCTCATTGAAATTGAGGACAATTTCAAGATAATCATCACCAACTGTAATAGGTGAACGGTTTTATAGAATTAATAGATATGAGAAATAAATTGGTGTCTATTTTTTAAACAAAATTTCAATTTACTAAATGCTTTTAATGAACTATGACCATGATGCCATTCAATCCTGTATGAATATGACTTCATTAGGAAAGCTGTGGATAACCACAGTTGAAGGTATCTGGTTTTGAAATTACATTCCAGGAATAATATTCTGTGCTAAGTAATTGATACAATGGTCGAAAACTGTGCAATAATTTTCATGGAAATTCAACTAAAATGAAAAATAACCTAAATAATATTTACAACATTGCTAGATATCAACTGAAAGACACGAATATGTCACTTGTCCAGTTAGATACTCGAAAACGATCTATGCTGAACATTTAAGGAATACATAGAAAGAACATCTTTCGTCTTTGGCGTAATGAAGACAATATATTGTACATAAAATTGCAAGTGTGGAGCAGAAGTAAACGTTTTCTTCTAAGTAAACTTATTGACTTACCCCACCGCTTATCCTCAGTCCTACTTCACAATACTGGACTTTGTAATATTGACCAAACATTATAGACGCTATTAGGAGAAAGATTAAATTCTTACCTGAATTATATCCGGTGGGACTTTTGATAATTGAGGTTATGACACGGATTGCTAGGGAGCCAGATTTAAAGATTTTATTGTTTGTTTAAATCCAAGTAGCTTCACCCAAACCAGAGTTTTCTCAAGATGTCCTTTGAAATGAAATTAGTTTAATTTGAATCATATTTAAAAATTAATTTAAATTTGTGTTACTTTATTTGCCTACTCAATAGGCTACCTTGGCGCTGGCTGACGAATCTATTCTGCAATACCTTGTGAACGAAGTGTGAACTGGTCTCTATAGAGAGTGGACTATAGTCTCTATAGAGTCTCTATAGAATCTTGTCTCCAGGTTGTAAGGCTGGAGACTGTAGTAGTAGTTGGAGATCAGGGCGTGACGTGATCTCTTGAAGTTCTTGAAGTTGAAGTTCTAGTTGTGTGGAGAGAGGACGTGACGTACTTCTCCGGGTTTGGATCTGAGGGCGTATCGTGCAGAATCGGGGTTGAAGTTCTAGTCGTTTGGAGAGAGGGCGTGTCGTGCTCTCCGGTGTGGACCTGAGGGCGTAACGTGCAGGTCCGGGTTTGAAGATCTCGTAGAAATCTCAGGGCGTAACGTGAGAGCTTTGAGAGGTTGGGGTGATGTAAATCAAGACCAACAACACACGTCGTTTTGAGCATACAAGTATACTGGTTAATTACCAAAATTTCACAAGCTTTCATATATCTTCAAATTACATTGGTTAAATGGCAAATTAAGTTTTGTTATCTTTTGGCGTCCTAGATTTTATTTCTCCTGACCAGCTGTGTGCTTGACCTTACCGAGCGTGTTGAGTACAACCCTACTTAGCTCTCTTTATGTTGATCGTAGAGTAAACATTAATTGAACTGTCAAGCCGGTCATCTCTGCTAGGGAACTTATATAATATCCTGTTTATCAATTTATGAAGATATGAATTATCTTTCAACAGCTGGCCAAGAATCTGCAGATTCTTTATTCTTAACGAGGGATGAGAGATTTTGTCTATCCTGTGTTTCAGTCCCTGAGCGAGGTTCAACTGAGACAGCTGTGACTCACAGGTTTATATATATATATATATATATATATATAAAAGAAAATTATCGACATACCCGTCTATTCCGTTAAGAAACGGTAACCACCGACACGTGTTTCTGCTTATTAGCTTCTTCAGTGTAGTATAACCAAGCCTTGAAAGACAACGATGTTTGACACTTGGAAAAAATATACAACTCAAAAAGAACGCAAACAGTAGGTAGCCAAGCACTTTTGCGTCTGTAAAGGAAAGACGCTCTCTTCGAGGACAACAATCCATACGTGACGCGGTGGCCAGCTATAGCCAACTGTCACGAATCTTTTGTCGAAGGAAATTGCATTGAAGTGTTTAGAGATTATCCTCAGAAGCCCGTACCACCTTGAGCTATATATATTATATATATATATATATATATATATATATATATATATATATACAAGAGAAAATTCGCAACTTACCCGTCTAATCCCTTTAAAATACGGTAACCACCGACACGCCTTTCTGCTTATTAGCTTCTTCAGGGTGGTATAACCAAGTTTTAAATGACAACGATTCGTAATTGTAATGTTCTGGACGTCATCCCAATATAAGACATCGGGCAATTGTTACATTGGATCTAATATACAACATTTGTTTTGTCTAAGGGTTGGGTTCTGTCTTTAACACTACTAAATAGAATGCCCACCTTCTTAATATATTTATTTGCCACCACAATGTCTCCCTCCTGTTATAGAATATTAAATATTTTAGGTGTTAGTCCTTTGATGTATGGTAAGGATCTAAATATTTTTGATATAATTATGTTCCGATCGAGAGGATCATCTACTGGAAATTGATTGATTCTTCTTGTGATAGGAGAATTGTGCAGAGTGGCCCGTTCAGGAACATCCGGTGTAGAGAAAGCAATTTTTTCAAAAGTTTTGGTGGATAGGAATTATCTAATAGGATGCTGTACAATTTTTTTAAATTATTTTCCCTTAAGGTATGGTGAAAGATCTTAGCCACTAGATTTTTTAATCCCAAGACTTTTGGAGCTCAATAATTTAAAGTTGATTTTATTAGAAAATTCTTAGCCAGTCAGTTTGGTCAACAAATTGCTATTTAGCAATTCTGTATCACCCAATAACCGTGTTGTTAAGTTATCTATAGGGTTAGAACAAGGTCTACACAATCCCTTGGCTGTTGTGCCTAGAAGAAATTCAACAAGTGTAGAGCATTTAATGTACAGATCTTTGCTGTACATAGCTGAAATTACGCCATTTCTAACTGATTGTAGAGAAAGAAAATCTATTTATCGCAAGGAGGAACATTAGGACTATTCACAAATTACATACCAGACTAAAACACCATTAACATGGAAAGAAAAGAGTGGCATTGTACATTGTATTCCTTGTGCAGATATATGGAAGACCATATGTAGGCCAAACCTCCCGCGCTTTACCAGCAAGAATAACATCACAAAAAAGTGATATAAGATGCGAAAAGGAATCATGTGCACTTGTTGAACATTCGTTAAACTTAAATCATTCGTTCAACTTTAATGATGCTTCAATTTTGTCCCAAGAAAGAAATTGGTTCAAACGGATTTTTCTAGAAATGGTCCACATAAGGAAATCCAGCCGGAATTGAGGCAATAAAAGATCTGACATAAGTAACTTAAGTACGATTTATGAGTACTCACTATCTTTTAGCCATGGTGAAATCGAGGACTTTGATTTGTAAGACACAATTTGAGACCTTGCATTTGATTGGCCCCACTAGTACACTGTTTAGTGATCGCATTTAATAGCGTATATGTGCATAATGTTTTTTCAGTCTATAGAAAAGGTTTGTTTGAATTTTGAGAAATTGTAAATTAGGTCTCAGTTCCAATTTTAGGTTGTCATGATGTTGTTTCGTTGATCTGTTCAAGTCATGAGTTTATAATAATAACCTGTAATTATTAGTTCCATGTAAGGTTTTTTTAACGAAGTGTGAAGTGGCCTCTGTAGAGAATGGACTTTATAGATCTCTCTCGTAGCTCGTGGGTGGCTGCGGAGATGAATCTTGTCTCCAGGTTGTAAGGCTGGAGATTGTAATATTAGTTGGAGACCTCAAGGCGTAACGTGCAGGCCTGAGGTTGAAGTTCTAGTCGTGTGGAGAGAGGGCGTGACGTACTTCTCCGGGTTTGGATCTGAGGGCGTATCGTGCAGATCCGGGTTTGAAGTCCTCGAAGGTTGAAGTTGTCGTATCTCGAAGATCTCGTAGAACTCTAAGGGCGTAACGTGAGAGCTTGTAGGTTGTGGTGACGTAAATCAAGACCAACAACACACATCGTTATTGAGCATACTACGTATACTGATTTATTATTAATTTCGGGATCGTTTTACATGTCTTACATCAATGATACAAATTGTTATGTTTGTCAAGGTTGACAGTTACTGCAATTCGCTGGCTATCACGTTACGACGACGTAACGTGATGTTTTGTTTATCTGCGGCCCATCGAACTTGACCGCTCACGTTCGTTTACTGTTGGTATCTCGTCGTAACGTGTACCGAGTGATAATCTTATCGCTTCGTGCGATTTCTGAAATCTTACACGGCCCTATCCTTGTCTTGTGACATTGTGTTTTCCTAAGTCGTGTTACTCTACTAATTTTTACAAAACAACCTAGCCTTGTTCTTGACTGTAATCCCCAAAAATAATAAATATCTAAATATCAAATACCCTAAATTCTTTTAATTCTCTGTAGATAATTAATGTTCCAAAAAACTCTATTATTCCTTTAATTCCCTTCTAAATGATGAATGTCCCAAAAAAACCTTAGCCTTGCCCTTTGTCCCTAAGTCCCTAACTCCCTACCCGACCTTTAAGTATGTTGCAGCGTCAAAAGTTTTGTTGCGGTGATTTCCATTATGCTAGTCATGTCTATAACTTTGTTTTGTAATAAGATTGTTAACAAGTATTAATGCTAATAATTTTTGGGATGGTTTTCTCCGTAAATTTGATGTATGATAGGTTGCCTGCATTTACACATAGGTGTTGTGCAGTTGTGTGAGTGTTGGTATTCCTAACTTTTGAGTTATTCTCGAAATAAAAGAAAAGAAACACGAAATAATTAAAAGTTTATTCGGGTTCCTAATCTTCAATTATATTTCGTAATCTCTCGCGTCACGTCTCGATCACCGTCTCTTCGCTTCTCCCCCGTCCGCCGTTCATTCTCGCGGTACCGAGACCTCCTGCCTCGTTCCCTCCGCGCTTCCCCGGGTCTTCCCCGCAGGACTAGTGCAGACGAAGCATTATGCTAACACGGCCTTTCCTGACGAAGTAGAGTGTCCTCACTCGACCAGTCCATTGTACTCCTATTGACCAATTCTATCTGAAACTCAAATGTTGGACTAAGTACTTGTCGTGCAACATTATGATAAAATTAAAACTTATTGATGTCTCCACTGACAGGAACAATCGAACATCCTGAAAATTTTCGAAACTTGGGCCCAAGTTTTAAAAGTATTAATACAACTAGCCTAATTAATAATATAATTTGAGAACGATACCATACCATAGTTGATAAACCTTAATTCTAAGGGAACTTAACTCGGGATGAGGAGCTTTACCTACGTGGTCACGTTGTCCCCAACCTCGGTGCGGACCCGTGTGATCTGGGTCAGACACCCGCGTTACCAGCTGGTCAACACTTCATAAGGAGGTGGAAATTTCAGGACCACCTGCACCAGCCAGTGCACCAACACCAGCCAGTGCCGCTAGCGCACCAACACCAGCCAGCGGTCCTTCCGTCCGCTGGTCGCCCAGGGCTGACCCGCAGGGAAGAGCCTTACTCTCCACTCTTCCCTACCCATGCCTCCCTCGCATGGCCATTACTCTCCGTAATGTATCCACGGCTTCAGGTTCTCGGACGCCGCCACCCCTTGATATCGTACTCTGGCTCGAGTGCTGCCGGGTATCTCAGCCACCTTGTATCGGTCATGGTCCAACACTGCCATCACTCTGAATGGGCCTCGCCATCTGGGAAGTAATTTCCGGCTGACACCAGTTGCGGGTTGACTGCCAATACGGGTCATCACTAGGTCTCCGACAATATATGGTTGGGGATGAGACCGTTTCTGATCGAACCGTTCTTTCTGCCTGGTCTGGTAGACGACAGTCTCCCTTTCCGCACGTGTCCGTGCTGCCGTTACATCAATTACTTCACCTCCCTCTGGTTGTAATAATCTCTGTGAAACAACACGGTACCCCATTAGTAGTTGGCTCGGCGTAACCCCAATAGCCTTATTCAACGTGCCATTCAGCCCTAACTGAATATTGGTTAAATTATTGTCCCAACGATCATCATCTGTGTTCGCGCCCATTGTGGCGAGCGAGTTAAGTATGGTTCGGTTATATCTCTCAACTTGTCCATTACCCCTGTGGCGTTTAAGTGATGCGTTATATTTTTCTCGTGACAGAGTTTGTTAAAGGTTGTACTAGTGAATGCTGTACCCCTATCGCTGATAATACGACGAGGTATGCCAAATGTTTTTATAACATCGGATAGCGCTTGTATTGTATGTTTACTTTTGGTAGTTTTAACTGCATATAACAGAATAAACTTCGTAAAAGCGTCTATTACTACAAGAATATACATGTTACCTTTCTTTGTTTTAATAAAAGGACCTAAGTGATCCACGTGAATTGTGTGAAATGGTATTGGTGTTTTCTTTATTGGATGCAATTCCCCAGGTAATTTTCCGCCAGGTGATTTGAAATAAATGCAATTTAGACAGTTTTTAACGTACTTTTTGATAAAACGCCGCATGTTTTTAAACCAATATTGACTTGATATCAATTCAAAAGTCTTTTCGAATGCAAAATGTCCAGTCTCGTCATGTGCCCATCGTAACAACTGTTAACGACCTAATTCTGGTACCACCTATCGGAGACCATAATGTGTAGTTTTATAAATCTTACCACCTTTTAGCGCAAAACTTTTAAAAATCTGTTTATTTCCGTCATAATCTCCGGATTCTAATATTGTTTTTATATTCTGAATATATTTATCTTGTTGTGCGGCCAATAACCATAATCCGGTCGCACCAATATTCCTGCCAGGATACCCACTGACTAGCGTCGGTGTATAATAAAATGTCCTTTCCCGTGTCAAATAAGGCTAACACTGGCGCTGAGATCAAACTCTCCCTCAACGTTTGGAATGTCTTCTCATGGGATGCACCCCATTCCCATTTAGCGTCCTTCAGTAGCAAACCACTCAACGGCTTATCTGCATAGTTTGGTAAGAATTTTCTGAAGTAGCCAGTCAATCCAAGAAATTGTCGCACCTGATGTACGTTTGATGGCGTCGGAAAATGTTTTACGGTAGTTAATTTACGAGGACTTGGTTGGATCGAGGAATCACTAATTACATAACCTAAATATTCGATTTTGGTTTGTAAGAAAAAACCATTTTGATAGGCGTAATGTAAGATTGTGTTCTTTGAAACAGTTTAAAACTTCACGTAATATATTATTACAGTCAGTTGGGCTTTTTGCTGGAATTAGTACGTCATTAAGGTAAACAAGAACTTTATTGAATCGTAACTGACCTAAAGCAGTATTTATCATGCGTTGAAAAACTGCCGGAGCATTTGTAAGGCCGAAGGGGCAGCGTAAAAATTCATAATGGCCGTCTTGGGTGATGAACGCAGTTAATGGAATTGATTCTTCATCCATTGGAATGTGAAAATAACCCAAAAAGAGGTCAAGACTGGTAAAGTATTTAAAACCTGCTAATCTTTTAATATGGTCTTCTATTAACGGTGTTGGATATTTATCAGCGATTGTAATTTTGTTTAGATCCCTATAATCAACGCATGTTTATCACCGGTTTTCTTAGTTGTTAATATAACCCTACTCGCATATGCTGATCGAGATTCACGTATAATATTATGTTGCAAAAGGTCGTCAATGATTTTTCGAATTTCAACACGTTCGTAATCTGAAAACTGCCGAGGTCGATGATTTATTGGAGTAGTTGACGTTACCACAATTTTCATCTTTACCAGTGATGTTTGTCCTATTTCAGACATATCCCTCGCCACGCATTCAGAGTACTCATTAAAAATGCTTACGAGTTCAGTGACTGTTTCATCATCTTTCATACCGACATTAAGTTCTGTTTTCGTTAACAAGTTAACCTTTTTCACTCTTTCTGTAAATATTAATTTATCCCCAGTTTTTAAATATTCAACTTCGTACAATTCGGTAAAGTTTTGCCCTATTAATACATCCACACCTAAAACGCATTTCTCGATTACGTACAGGGTTATAATTTTTGTTACACTGTCAACGGAGATGGTTGCCTTAACGTAAGTATCGGGTTTCAAACCCGGCCCGCTTAGTGTATTTAAAATAATTTTCCGCTCAAGTGGACGTAAAGTTAATAATAATTTTTCTGCTGCGCTTTTTGTAATTAATGAACACTCGCTCCCAAAGTCTATGAATGCCTTTATGTTTTGACAATTGATTAAAATGATTTTAAAAAATTTTTCATTTGTATTGTCACCCAAAAAGTTAACGTATTTTGGCTCAATAGCCCTCATTTTTTTTTTTCGGAGCGATTTGAGGAGACGATCGCCGGTAATGGCCCTCTTGGTGACAGATAAAACATCGTACCGTCTGTTTAAAATCCGTTGCTTTAGATTTTGGGAAATGTCGAGTGGTTGTTAAAGGTTGTTCAGTCATTAATGATGAAGTTGACGGCGCTGTTAATGTTTTAAAGTGACTCGCAAGTGTTTGTGGGTCACTGATACTTGCTGTTTCAATGGCAAATCTTATTTGTTGGTCTTTAATGCCCCCTAATATTAAGTTTACCTGATCTTCTGAAGAGAGGTTGATTTTTAATTGATTAATTAACGCTAATTTTTCAAATGTGTATTCGTATAGGGACTGGTTTGGTTTAGCGGTACAAAGGATCATCGCCTGTAATGCTGAATGTAAATCACGCTTTGGGACAAAATTTTTAGTCAACATTTCCTTCCACTCACCCCATGTGAATAAATTAGTAGAAAGACCACGATACCAAGTCTCGGCAGGTCCCCGCCATTTGGCCAGGGCCAAATGGCTCGTAGTACGATCGCTCCACCCATATAAATAAGAGTACTCATCGACTAATTTAATCCAGTCATTAACATTCATCGATATTGGGTCAAACTCCTGAATAATGGTCTGTGAAATAGGGCCGGCACTTACCTCCTCCCTCCGGGGTGTTACATATCTTACTACCTCTGATATTCCTTTTGATATCGCCTCACTCAATTGGGTGACAGTCTCCTCTGTGCGCCTCGAGTGGTATTTAGATTTCCTCGACTTGCGTCCAGACTTGGAGCTTGACCCTTCGTGACGGTGGTGTCGCCTTCCCTTGGTCGTCCTGCGACGCATCTTACGGGATCCTGACCTGGATCTGCTGTGATGCATGCGATCCCTCGTGGCTGTTTCGTCGCCATCGGAACCAGATCCCGAATCTCGTCCTCGCTGACGTCCCTCGTACGATCTCGACCTGGATCTGCTTCGATCCATGGTTATTTCGTCAGAACCAGAATTCCAACAACACCACACCTCACTAATACTTATCGTTTTTATGGATCTTAGAATCCCACTTCTGATTTTGAGTTATTCTCGAAATAAAAGAAAAGAAACACGAAATAATTAAAAGTTTATTCGGGTTCCTAATCTTCAATTATATTTCGTAATCTCTCGCGTCACGTCTCGATCACCGTCTCTTCGCTTCTCTCGTCCGCCGTTCGCTCTCGCGGTACCGAGACCTCCTGCCTCGTTCCCTCCGCGCTTCCCCGGGTCTTCCCCGCAGGACTAGTGCAGACGAAGCATTATGCTAATATAACATTCGTTCCTTGATTGACTTTCAATCTGTCAATTTTTCTTTCCACCGGTTGGTAGTATATTTCAGTTGGTGTGTTAACCTCAACAATTTCAACATCGTAAGCGTGGTTCGAACATTTCGATCGTTATATTGATCGATACACATTATGTTTCCTATAAACTAAGATTGGTTTTATCACTCAGTGTAGTAAGGTTATTATACAGCAAGTAATAGTGTTTCAACTCATTGTTACTATTTTTTAGTATTTTTCCTGAGGAAGGAAACGAAGGTTTCCGAAAGCTAGACATTAATATATGAGAGTAAATCTAACAATGGCCGTATAAAAATTTATTGATATGTTTCTGACTACATCCTCACAAGCGGGAGCTTGTTTATAGTCTTCCTAAAACATAAATATATAAGTATACGTCAACAGTAAACCACGTCGGATGAACTTTCTTTTAGCAGTTCACAAAAGTTTAAAGCATTACAAACAACTTTTGTTTGAAACTTTTTTCTTAAAAATTGATATCTTTACAAGTTATGGATTGTTGAAAATTTTTGGTTTTGGAGCCGAACTTGAAAACTATTTTTTTTTCTCGGAGCCCTTAGGTCTGGCGAACTTCTGTTTGGGCTCAAAAGTTTTGTATCGGATCCAGATACGCTCCTGATTTTTTTGGTCATGAACGCTGAATACGTTGTTTTTTGGCGGACTGACGAATAATGGTGCCCAGACCCGTCAACAGAGAGCAGTGCTGGATGAACTTTTTTTTAGCAGTTTCCAAAATGCTAAAGCATTTTAAACAACTTTTGTTTGAAACTTTTTTCATAAAAATGGTTATTTTTACGAGTTATGGATGGTTGAAAATTTTTGGTTTTGGAGCCGAACCTGAAAATTTCAATTTTCAATCGTCCACTCAATCGTAACTTGAGTTCTATTCCACTTGGGGCCCTAAAAATTTAGGGCGAGTTTCGGGGGCCCAAAAGGTTCGTTTAAGTTTATTTTTGGCCAAAACTAAAAAAAAATCTAAATTCGGCGTGGAACGTATACTTTGTCCAGTCGGAGTTGGAACGGCAAAAAAACACTTAATGGCTTTTTAAGTGGTGAAAAGCCATGCCGCCGGGTCGACCATGGGCGTATCATTACGGATAATAACTCTAACAATGAATTAACTTCTAAATCGCACAAACAAATGGCACACACATTCACACACCACTGCTTTCTCGAGTATAAGTGCCGAACAAGAGATCACATGGAAAGCACACGTGGCCGCTGTTTTTATGGTCCAGTGGACCATCCAGCGTCCGTAGAGTCTGGCGCACTTCCTGGTACACGATTTCACTGATCGACTGTACACCTGGACCATAGAAGAAGAAGAAAATACAAACGAAGTGCCGCTGTCATAAAAAAATTGCGGTCCAATGGACCATCTAGTTCTTTATCTGTACATATTCATACATTCACATATATGATTTCACTTGGGCAACTAAACACCTGCATTTTAAAAATATCAGGGCGTTTCTGAATAAGTAAGAAGTAAAGTCCCATAGTTTTGTATAGAGACAACGGGCTTTTTTCGAATGTTCTCGGTAAATTTAGATTTTATTGGGTGTTCCAATTGCTAATGGGTAAAGTATACCATATATATAAAGCTATGCTTTCCCTCTCGGTCATTCCCAGAGTGCCTTATTACGTTTTCATTTAGTACCTTAATTATTTAAGTATTGTGAAGATTGGGATAAACGGTCTTTGTGAATTTTTCTATATTGCTTTAAGTGTTTTAGGATACTTTAAAGTCGGTTTGCTATCAATTGCGCTGGTGGTATTTGTTGATGATCAATTGTGTTGGCGGTAAATTGCTGGCGATCAATTGCTGGCAGTAAATTGCCAGCGGTAAATTGCTGGCGGTAAATGTTATGGCGGATCCCGTTACATAAGCATATATATACAAGTCTACTTTTGTCGGTTCAGGATGCTCTTACATTTTCAGACTCTATTCGTTACATTTCCCCGTGACATTCCGCAACCGGTCGCGAATTTGAATCGAGTCCAAACGCGCGCCTGACTGTAAGGCCATTTAGGTATTATTCGTACCGCATAAAGAAAAAGGTCGCGGCAACCTACTTTCCGCCGAAAAAAATCCATTAACTCCGCAAATAAAACTTTTACTATTAATTCCACTTTATTATGTTCCCGGGTTCAATCTCTTTTTTGCGCGGCCGAGACGTGGAAGTGGAAACGCGCGGCCTCGAGAATTGTTAATTTAAATAATAACGATGGCGGGCGACGGTTGCGGCGGTACGGGCGGTTTTAATTACGGGCAGGTCGGGTGGAAAAAATTTGAAATAGACGGCTCTCCGCGCCTAGGATAGGCGCGGAGGTGTCGCGAACTGCGGAAATTTAATTTCTCTCGAGGTTGAAATTTAACGTTGATTTACCTGTATGTAAATGAGGAAAACTTACGGGGGTGACTTGAAACCTGATCGACGCCAAACTATCTAAACGTACCTAATTTTCATTCTATCGACGCTTCGACACTTCATTTTTAGGTCATCCATATCTACTACAAAACTTTAATCTAGTAAATCTGTAACGAACCAGCCTGTCATAAAGATAAGCGCCCGTCGGGATGTGTCGTTTCTGAGAAATTCCTAACGAGGCGAATTCGGCGAACTGATTGATTTCCAGTAGGTCGCAGAATGTTCGGGAAAAGACGAGATTGTTTTGGAATTCCCATGCAGCAAAATAAATAGAAGGCGGTAGCGCGAGACGAGGTCAGTTGCTAAGATAAATTAAATTAAATATTAGTACATAAGGTTTAGTGTAATTGGTTAAAACCGGGCTGGAAGGGGAACTCTCCCCCACGACCAAGAAAGGTCTACATAGGCCTCCTCCTCTTTATTACTGCCTGTTTCTCTGCGTTGTTTCTTCTGACATAGATCCTATTGCAATGCTTCCTGTTAGTTAGTTAGCTTTTTGACAACTCTGTTTATGTTTTACTTGGGTTACTGTATTCGAACCCAACTTAACTAGCTAGACGCTAAATTAGAATGCAGTTTAACCGCAAAACCCTGAAAATGGGCCAGAACTTACCCCAGATATTTTGGGTCTTTTAAAAGGAGAGGAGCTCTCAGATGAAGTACCTACCTTCCAAAGAAACACGTGTGACATTTGGTGTCACATGATTTGGTTGCTGCTTTTCACATTTTAATTTCAAATGAAAAGTATACTTTTTGTTACTGGCAAAATGCCTACCACAGTTGGTACAGCCGAAATGTTCTTTCCTTCGGTGTGCATAGTATTCGTTGTATGTGTATGTTGTTTTGCAGATGGAGCATCTTACTCTTTTCTTTTGGTTTGACTTTTGTATGCCCCGGGTCCCCGGGAGCCACTTTCATCCACGTCCATCATCCTGGAACATCCCGGCAAATCTGTAACGAAACAGATTTCTGAGAGTTGTGAGTTGTGTACCTACCTTCCAAAGAAACACGTGTGACATTTGGTGTCACATGATTTGGTTGCTGCTTTTCACATTTTGATTTCAAATGAAAAGTATACTTTTTGTTACTGGCAAAATGCCTACCACAGTTGGTACAGCCGAAATGTTCTTTCCTTCGGTGTGCATAGTATTCGTTGTATGTGTATGTTGTTTTGCAGATGGAGCATCTTACTCTTTTCTTTTGGTTTGACTTTTGTATGCCCCGGGTCCCCCGGGAGCCACTTTCATCCACGTCCATCATCCTGGAACATCCCGGCAAATCTGTAAGGAAACAGATTTCTGAGAGTTGTGAGTTGTGTACCTACCTTCCAAAGAAACACGTGTGACATTTGGTGTCACATGATTTGGTTGCTGCTTTTCACATTTTGATTTCAAATGAAAAGTATACTTTTTGTTACTGGCAAAATGCCTACCACAGTTGGTACAGCCGAAATGTTCTTTCCTTCGGTGTGCATAGTATTCGTTGTATGTGTATGTTGTTTTGCAGATGGAGCATCTTACTCTTTTCTTTTGGTTTGACTTTTGTATGCCCCGGGTCCCCCGGGAGCCACTTTCATCCACGTCCATCATCCTGGAACATCCCGGCAAATCTGTAACGAAACAGATTTCTGAGAGTTGTGAGTTGTGTACCTACCTTCCAAAGAAACACGTGTGACATTTGGTGTCACATGATTTGGTTGCTGCTTTTCACATTTTAATTTCAAATGAAAAGTATACTTTTTGTTACTGGCAAAATGCCTACCACAGTTGGTACAGCCGAAATGTTCTTTCCTTCGGTGTGCATAGTATTCGTTGTATGTGTATGTTGTTTTGCAGATGGAGCATCTTACTCTTTTCTTTTGGTTTGACTTTTGTATGCCCCGGGTCCCCCGGGAGCCACTTTCATCCACGTCCATCATCCTGGAACATCCCGGCAAATCTGTAACGAAACAGATTTCTGAGAGTTGTGAGTTGTGTACCTACCTTCCAAAGAAACACGTGTGACATTTACCTCCAGGTTTGGTTGCTGGCGTCGCTTTTCACATTTTGTTTTCAGATGGAGAGTATATTTTTTATTACTGGCAAAATGCCTATCACAGTTTTTACAGCCGAAGTGCTCATTCCTGCGGTGTGTATAGTATTCGTTGTACCCATATGTCCTTTTGCAGATGGAACATCTTACTGTTCTGTTTTTGTTGGATTTTTGTATGCCCCGGGTCCCCCGGGAGCCACTTCCATCCACGTCCATCTTGGACCATCCCGGAAAATCTGTAACGAAACAGATTTCTGAGAGCTCTCAGATGAAGTACCTACCTTCCGAAACAAGTGTGGTTCCATTTTCCAGATTCGCCGCCCCACATTTTTGTTGAGTGTGCGTTGTATATCTAGTTTGGCTGTTAAATGTCTTCTTGCAATTCTTGCAAGTAAAGTGCACCCTGCGCCGGTGTCTATAATATTCACTCCTCTGGAAATATTTTCGGCACAGGGAGCACTTTACTTGCACTCCTCTTGTTCCTGTTTTTTCCTTTGATTCCGATGACAAATCTGTAACGAAACGGATTTCTGAGAGTTGTGGGTAGGCCACATATGTAGATCTGGAGGTAACTCGGATAGGTGAATTTCCCCCATGTTTCCCCAAAAACCCACCATGCCAGGTTTTATTAGGCAGAATACTCGCAGTGGCTTGCCATTTCCTTCTGCGAGGGGACGAGCGATTGAACTATACAATGACACACACCGGGGATTGAACCCGGGTCTCTTGAGTGTGAGGCTGATACGCTAGTCTCTACACCACACTCGCCAAATGTAGTTGAATTTATTTAATTCATTGGCCCTGTGTTTATAAATCGCGTTGTAAATGCGCAATTAGTTTTGTTTTTAACGCGCAATAAAAAATGAACCTAGAAAATTTTACGTCTGCGAGCCCAGGTTCCTAACCATGTTGGGATAAAACCTCACCAAAATCTATATTATCTCTCACTATTCCAAAGGAATTTCTTTACACACTTTCACCCCCATTCCAAAACTTATCCTGGTGGAGTAGTATCTAATCCACTCTCTTCGTACTTTCCACAAGCCGGTTCGTATTAGAAATTTACGTACCGTAATTTACTGATGTTCAAAGTCAAAAACAGTATTAAAAACAATTGTATACATATATAGGTACTATTCTTGAAGTGCCATGCTCTCGAAGAGCGTAAGCGACCTATCGCACATACCTGTGTTGCGTATCAAACATGTGTACACAGATATGCGGGACCAACGGCTTAACGTGCCTTCCGAAGCACTTTTTAAGAGGTTATTACTAAGCAGAATACTCGCAGTGATTTGCCATTACCTTCTGCGAGGTGACGAGTGATTGAAATATACGATGACACACGACACACACCGGGGATTGAACCCGGGTCCCTTGAGTGTGAGGCTGATACGCTAACCTCTA
Source organism: Cryptocephalus moraei (assembly GCA_946251905.1). Lineage (NCBI taxonomy): Eukaryota > Metazoa > Arthropoda > Insecta > Coleoptera > Chrysomelidae > Cryptocephalus > Cryptocephalus moraei. Next base: position 11,333,744 of record OX276466.1, on the reverse strand, counting down.
CACCACACTCGCCACATAGGCACAATAGGTACTATTGTAACGCGAAATATAAACAACCAACCTTCTTCTTATCGGACGGAGGCCTGCCTCAAAGGAAGGCCTCCGCTAATTGAATTCTATAAAAAAAGACAGTTTCAGAGTGAAGAGTGATAACTAAATTTCCCACATTTTTGTTGATTTAGCGTAAACTTCGTTTGGCTATTAAATCTCTTGTTATATAATTAATGAATATTAATAATATTCATTTTTCTGAAATGATTACCGCACAGGGAGCATTTTACTTGCACTCCGCTGGTTTCACCTTCCACTTTCTTCTTTGATGATCCCGACAAATCTGTAACGAAACGGATTTCTGAGAGTTGTGGGTAGGCCACATATGTATATCTGGAGGTAACTCGGATAGGCGAATTTCCCCCATCTTCGTTCGCTAACGCAGTGAAATTTACTAGCATGAAAAAAAATTCTGCCCGAGCACTGTTCAACGTTTTCTTACTGATGGCGCGTTTGACATGTTTATTTGTTTACAACTAATATACGGCCCACTTTTGGTGGGCAGAAATTTAATATCATGGGAATTCTTCGGAGAGTAAGGTGCCGTTCATCTCCAATCATAAGTTTCACGAAAGGGTTAGGAACTTCTCCGATGTTATTTTTTGAGGGAACGAATTGAGCCTTCTCAACAAAGGTTTGAAATTCAACTTTCAGGAGTCTAGGAAGGAAAAGATAGTTGAGCAATTGGCAGTGGACTGTGAAACCATCTTGGAGTCAACAGCTATCAACGAGCCAAATGTTTCTAAGGCTCAAATCTCCTCTGTACTACATCGTTACAGGGTTGCTCCCGTTATAATTATAATCCGAAAACCTCGGATTATAATTCTCCATTATTGAGGACCCTACACAATGTTTGAAATAAAATTAAAAACAACAAGAAATAATTAAACAAATAGCGATTAATAACAACTACCCGATTGAAGTAATCGATAAACTTTATTTCAAGCACTTCCTTAAACATATCATATTCAACAATCATCGGCTCTCCCGTATCAATCAAAGGAGAAAGACATGTAACGGTCCGAATCCCGTTTACAACCGATTAGTGGTTCGAATCGAACTCGTCTAACATTTGTTCCGTTCTGTGGTCGACGAAACGAGTCACGTGACGATGTCATGTTTTCCCTCTGGTCTCGGCCATTTTTAAGCCTCGAGTTTCATTGTCGAACGTGGTTCTTTTGTCTCTTCGGCGTCGGCGATAGTACAGCGTAAGCGTTTCTCTACCCTCGTAATTTTCGTTTCGACGTTGCCTTGTGTGGGATCTATACGAAGGGAGAGAGTAGGAGTCTGCCGTGTGGTCCTAGTTGTTGGAGTTCTTGCGTTGAGAGGAAGACGTCCCGTTGAAGGATTATCTACGCGGAGCTGTGCCGCCATTTTGTGTTGTCGAGGCCGGCTAGGAAAGCTCTCTGCTAGAGGGTTTTTAGGTCCGATTTTTAAGTCCGACTTTTAGGACCGGAAATTGAGTACTAAGTGTTTGTGACGGATTACCACTAATCGGGCCAAGTACTGATCTCATACCGGCTCCTTTGAAGGTCCAGTGCTAGGTTGATTTGGAGGTTAGACTGGGTCTTCGATCCCCACGTGTGAGGAGTAGATCGAACTACCGTCCGGGGCTCGACCATACATCAGGGACCTGGGGCGTACCAGGACTGTGTCGCTGCAGGGAGTAACCAACCAACCTCGGTCGGCAATTGTGTACCTCTTATTTATGTTAATCCCTCACAACCACTGCCAGATATTTGGTACTGTCCTCAGCAACTGAGCGAGGACTAGTTGCTTGTTTTTTTTTGGTAGTCCCAAGTGTAATTCTAATTTTCGGTCGATACGACCCCTCAAAAGTGATCATAGTTATTGAACTGCATACCTGTTTTAGAAGTAATTTTTTTGTTACTACTCTACCTCTTGTGCGGGAGTTTAGCACATTATGGGAATAACTGTGTGTGACTTAGGGAGACTCGAGTCTTGAAACTTAGAATAATATTACTGGTTTATCTATTTATTTTTAACTGTCATACCTGTTTTTTTCTTCCCTGTTGGAAACGGATATCATCCTGTGGTTCTGGTATGGAATTTTATTTTTTTGAAGCCTGAGGATCACTTCCTCTCTTGATCAACCTAATTATTGCGAGTAGTGTAATCTTGTTATTATTATTATTTTCTTAAGTGGTACTTGAAATGAAAACTATCTCAGACGACTCCTCAGACATCGAGGACCCGCTGGCTTGAGTAAATATAAGACAGTGGCGCCATAATTAAATATCTGTGGTTACTGACCCTCCCAAACTCTCCGAGGAAATTGAGAGAGCCGTGCGGCTTGTGTCGCTACTCTATACCGTCTGAGGTATCCGATAGCGATATCCGATCTTATACCTTAGTTATCTTCAAAGTTGGCGTCACAGACATAACTTACAGGTCGTTATCTTTCTTCGGGGGAATTTCTCTAAAACTAGGTAGAATCCTGGCCGAACGTGGCATCACAATCTCTTACAGAACCGCTAACAACTCCGGGAAGTTTCTTTTTGATTCCATAAACAAGAGAGAGGTATAGAAGGAATCGGGGGTTTATCGTTTAAATTGTGGAGATTGTGACGCGGCATACATAGGCCAAACCGGACGTTCTTCCTCTACTCGTATAAAAGAATATGAGAGACAATTCATTAATTACAAGGATCAAGGTATTGTTGTTACACAGTCACAATTTGCTAATCACTTATTATTAGAACACCATACCTGCGATTTCAACGAGGATGTACAATTTTTACACCTTTGTAATAAGGGTGTGAGGCTGCACGTCCTAGAGACCCTTGAAATATTTAAGGCCCTGAAGCGCAGTAGCCAGTAACATGACTTGAGTAATGTAAATGACATAACCTATCTTAGCTGGCAAACGCACTCTGTGGCAAACACTCAATAGACTGCCTAGACTACCTAAGTGCTGACGTCACGCGAGAGGGCGGAGCTTCCAAACCTTTCCAAACAAATCGAGAAAGCACGCAATTTGTCCGTAAGAGAGTTTTAATTCTACATTAATTCCTAATTTTGTTGTAAATAGGAGTTGTCAGCTATATGTTGTGATAAAATTTGTTCAAACCTATCTTATCACCAAATATTTCTAAATTGGTAAGTAGTATAATGTTAGTTTTAACACATATTATATATTATAGGTTATGTTATCGTTTTATTTTCATCAAAACTTATCAATTTTGTTAATTTTAGTGGTGCTGCTGTGTTTAAAGACCGTGTTTTCGGCTCTTGGTCAATATCTATAGACATGGTTTTGTATTTTGTGCCTGACTGTAAGCACTAGAGTGATCAAGAAGTTTGTAATTTTTTTACATTCAGAGACAAGATCGAGAACCTACAAAGCACTTCTTAGTTTGCATTTGTCATATTATAATGCTCAAAAAGAGCCAGCGCAACAATATGATGTCATTTTGTACCCCTCAGATAGGTACAAGTAGCCGAAGTAATCTCCCCTGATTTATTTAGCGTAAACTGCAATAGGAATATTTAATAAGATAAATATCTATAAAATCTATGGGAAGCAGAATACCTACCAGTACTCTATATATTTTATCCTTCATGCTGGCATGTATTTCCCTTCTAATAATCATAAAATCAGCATCAAACTGCATGCTTTTTAAATGATTGGATTCCAATGCATTTTCAGCCCTTTTTATCATTTTATCCTCGCCTTCAAAAAACTCAATAATGTCGCAGATCTTCAAAACATGTTTGGATGCCATTTTCAATCAAAATTCTGACTTTAAATGGTTTTATTTAACTTAAAGTATACAACATAAATCACACCAGTAAATATAAACATAACCTCAAAATAGTAAAATGGGCGAAAAATAATAATTTGACTTACCTGATATCAAAAATACTTTGTTAAAACGTTGAACCGTCCTAAGTTTTCACCAAATATTGACCTGGCCACTCTTATTCACGTCAAAACTAATAACAGACTTGAAAATAAAATCTTCTAATGCAGCGGAGGCCAAATAAACGTAGTAGTAGAAGAAGAAGAAGAAGATTCAAATTTTTATTATAAAAATATAAAAATGGTACTATTTTTATTAGAACAACATATTTTTATTGGCATGGCTTATTTTCGGAGTGCAGTTCATGATCCCATTTCTGGATGGCATTACTCATTGGAATCCACTTTGCACCAATTTCAAGAAATGTTTCCTGAAGTTGTGTTCACTATCGAACGTTTTTAAACAACACTGCATGCATGTAGTTCAACGATATTTGAATACAGGCAATGTGAAGAAAGGAAGGCCACCTGGTAGACCCTCCGTATTCACTGAAATTGTGGTACAAGACGTCAGGGCCCTACTGCAACAAAGTCTTCGCAAATCGGTTAGGAAGCTTTCCCTCCAAACAAGTTTGATCCTTATCGAAAGTTCACCAATTTCCACTTATTCCTAATTTCCCGAATTCCGTTTCGTCACTTTACAGGTTTATCATATGGAAGTTGTTCCACTGTGTTGAAGAGCAAATTGAAATACCACCCGTTCATATTTTCGATGGTCCAATCACTAAATCCTCCTGACCGTCCACAACGCATCCAGTTCTGTAACTGGTTCAATCAGGAAATGAACAATGATGACATCCTGGATAAAACCTTTTTTTTCCAATGAAGCCTGGTTCCATCTCAATGGCTATGTTAATTCTCAAAATCACAGAATTTGGTCTGGTGAAAATCCACATGCTGCTAGAACAACAACTTTACATCCTAATAAAGTTGGTGTTTGGCTGGCTGTATCACGGCAGAGAGTAATTGGTCCTGTGTTTTTTAACTTCACAGTTAATTCAGAACGATACATTCGGCACATTCTCCAAGCATTTGTTGCCCAACTAACCGTAGAAGAGCGCGAAAATGCCTTCTTTCAACAAGATTCGGCTCGAGCACATACGGCTCGTTCCACAATGCAATATTTGCGGGAAGTTTTTGGCCATCGAGTCATAAGTACGGGAATCTGGCCAAGTAGGTCACCAGACCTGACACCTCTAGACGTTCGTTTCTTTGGGCACCTTAAAAACAAGGTGTTCAGTAGCGTTCTACATATACGTGAAGAACTGGAAACTGCCATTATCGAGGAAGTTGCAAATATTTCTCCTCGGATGTTAATTAATGTCTTCGAGAGCCTAAAACGGAGATTGAATTTATGTTTAGAACATAATGGTGCTCAATTCGAGCAGTACCTTTAAATATTGAAGTTTTTTCTGGTGTGGTTATTGTAATCGTAAATAAATTCACATAACCTAACATATGTGTGTGTATGTGTGTGTGTGTGTGTGAGTAGTTTACGTCTCCTTTTTGCTGCAAGGCTAATCTGGACGGGACCTACAGTTTAACGTGGGCTCCGAACCACGGTCCACGAGCACGGTTGTACCCCAGTTGATCCACTCCGTGCTCTACCGACTCAGGGTGTGTGTATAATAGTCTCGCCCTCCTACATGATATCCGATCCTATCCGGCCTGGTTACCGGCGTGAATAGGAACGGGAGTTTGGATACATTTTACACACTTCCCGCAACGGTCACAACATCCATGGATTACGTGGGATTTGAACCCACGACGACAGTGACCGCCTGACCCAAAGCCCGCGCCTTTTACCACACGGCCAACGCCGCCCCAACCTAATATATTTGTGTTTATTTAGCTGTCACTGTCATGCAGAGGGCAGAGATTTCCGGTATTTCGTTGCAAACGGTTAGACAAAAAAATCTGGTAGGATTGCCAACTTAAACAGTATTTCTTGATCACTCTGTATTTAAAATACTAGGTGAACGACCACACCGGTAATATCGTACTAGTTCTTGGGTTCTACTTAACACTTCAATTCTGTTAAGCAATTCTCTTTCATTGTCAACGATCTGATCATCATCATCATCATCCAGCCTGGTGTTGAGTCCACTGCTGGACATAGGCCTCCATTAAACTGCTCCACTGGGTTCTCTCTTGAGCTGTTCTCATCCAGTGTCCTCTAATCCTCTTTATATCGTCACTCCATCTTGTTGGTGGTCTACCCCTGCTTCTTTTATTCTCTCTGGGTCTCCAATTTGTTATTCTTATGGTCCACCTGTCGTCCTTAAATCTCGCAACATGTCCCGCCCATTTCCACTTTAATGCTGTTATTCGCCGGATTATGTCCTGTACCCCAGTCCTTCGTCGAATTTCGGTGTTTCTGATACGATCTTGGATCCCAATACCCAGCATAGCTCTCTCCATCCTTCTCTGGGCCACTTCCAATTTCTCCACAGTGCCTTTTGTCAAGGTAAGCGTTTCGGCGCCATAAGTCATTACTGGCAGCACGCACTGGTCGTATACTTTCCGTTTCAAGCTCATTGGAACGTCACTATCGAAAATATCGCTCAATCTTCCATATGCTGCCCATCCAAGACCAATCTTCCTCTGTAACTCCTTTGTTTGGTTGTCTCTATTTATTCTAATTTGGTGTCCCAGGTATTTGTATTCGTCGACTTCCTCGATGGCTTTGCTGTCTAGTAATATAGTCCCTCCCAGTACTAGGTTTGCCATGATTTTTGTTTTTTGCTGGTTTATGTAAAGGCCAACATTTTCAGTTGCCTGCTTCAGTTCGTTTATCATTAAACCGGCTCCTTTGAGGTTGTCTGTTATCAGCACTATATCGTCTGCAAATCGTAGAATATTTAGCATATTCCCATCTATACCGACACCTTTGTTTCCCCAATTCAGAGCCTTAAAAGCGTATTCTAAAACAGTGTTGAATATTTTTGGGGACAGTGTATCGCCTTGTCTAACTCCTCTTTGTATGGGAAATTTTTTGGTCGCATTATGGATTTTTACGCTCGCGGTCGAGTTGCTGTAAATATTGTGTATTAGACGGGTATATCTGTAGTCTATGCGACACTGGCTAAGCGCCTTCAGGATTGCATTCATTTCAATGGTATCGAAAGCTTTTTGGAAGTCGACAAACACGAGCACCAATGGTCTATTGTATTCTAGGCTTTTCTCAATGAGTATCTTTAATGTGTAAAGATGGTCATTCGTTCCATAGCCTGAACGAAAGCCTGCCTGGTCTGTTGTTTGATAGAAGTCGAGTTTTTTCTCCAGTCTCTTGTTTATTATTTTCGTGAAAAGCTTATATAAATGGGATAGTAAGCTTATAGGCCAACGATCTGATAGTGGTGAGCAATTGTTAATGATATTGAGGAAAATCAGATCCACAGCACTGTTGTTGAACAGCGAAGTACTTATCATGGGAAATATTTTTCCAAGGGAAAAAAATAAAATAACTACAATGTTACTGGGCGACAACGATGAATAATAAATTGATGGACGAAATACAAGTAGTTGGACACCATTGTAAAATATTTAAATATAGGTTCCATGCAGTTTAAAATTCGAAAGATTTGGCTAACAGAAACGAGACTATTAAATGTTATTCATCTGATTCATATTGAAGTAGCAATTTGGAATATAGTTTCAAGTTATGGAGATAGGTTTTTAAGGTTTATATCTTTAAAACACAGGAGCCGCAAAAACTTAAAGTTGCTCTATTTCCGGGTCATTTAATGATTATAAATTGATAATAATAGTAATATAATATATAATTCACAATAGTAATTAATTTGTAATATTAATTACAAATATAAGGACAAAATTTGGATTATTGCGTTGAGGCCAAGACACAAACGTATGGAAAGAGAAGAATATTCAGTTAAAAACAAACTGCCTTAAATTTTTATAATTAGAAAACTCTCCAGGCACAAAGTGGGACAAGCAGGAAACTAGAAATATTTTTATATTCATATTATATCCATGTTGCGGAATTTAATATATTTAATAGTATTTCTGTACGATGCATTAAATAAAGAAATATGGTTTTATGGGAAATACGTTCAGTTAAAGCGCAGATATTGTAAACGGAACAGCGGTGTAAGCAATAAAAGGAAGCACACTAACTCTAGAAATATCTAAAAAACTCTAGAGAAAACGCGAGGGTCGGAAAATTCTCAGTTTTAATGGGAGCGCTATTGATTAATTGACGATTAATCGAAAAGTATTTCTATTCTGGGGTGCTCGAAACTTTCGCGATATTAATCCGTGATAGTCAAAAATTGCACGATTTCCGCGACGGTAATGGAAGTTAATTGATAAGGGACAATTTACTGTAAAAAGTGTGTCGGAAAATGCACTATCCTAATCGGCGAAGGTCGGAAAATTCAAGATTTTCTCGACGGCGCTGGGAAATAACTGACAAGTTTCCTACTAGTGCGGGGTGGTGGGAAAATGGGCGATCTTAATTCGTGAAAGTTGGAAAATTTACAGTTTTGTCATCTCTGGGCGTAAATATCATTTATGATAAATTTGAAAAATACGTTGACACAAACTTACTTTTGCTTATTTTTACCCTGCTTATTCATTCAGCGAAAATTAAAATGTGGGTGTGTTCATATAAATTTTACTTTTTAATTTATATTTATTAATTTATACTTTAAATTATAATTCGTATAAAACTCTGGAAACCTCTAATTAGACTGAATATTGGCTTACTCATTTAGAATATATCGTTTCAAGTCAATGTCAAATTTTAGCATACTAGCTGCCCTACACCCTGAAATCTGTCATTCCGTGTACACTTAAATAATGAAATCCCATCTAGCCACTAACAAAACAAGAGAGGAAGAAATTTTCATAATACCCAAACCCCTCGGGGCACTTGCAAGACGATTAGGTCCGGATCTCGACTTTTTTCCGTCCGGCTCGTATCTCCAAAGGTTGTCAGGAGCACCTGTACAAGAGAGCCGGGCGATTTAATTTCATTAGACGTCTTTAGTATCCCGAAGTTATGGGCCTGGCCGAGAGGACGAGAGATCAACTCCGAAAGACCCTAAATAATTATTATCTCATCCCGCATGATGATGAAGGTAATATTGATTAATACGAGAAGCGAAACTGTCCGAAGGCCACAAAGGGCCGTTGTAACCGACAATTTTCTTTCGGTGACTGCTAGGATCTACAGGGTGATTTAGATATGTGAGGATAGAAGGGCATTTCAGATTGGTTCGTAGAGGAGGAACTACACAAGATTTACATATATTGTCGTTGAAACTATAAACAGTAATTAACGTTTCTGCGAGTCTATTCCATAAAATAATCTACAATGTTATTATTTTGAGCTAATATGTTTGACACAAATCTTGATTATAATTTGTGAAATAGAAAACACTGATATACTTTGCCTAGATTTATATTGCCAAATTTATAAAACTAACTCACTCATTTGCTCAGTCATGTCTATATTGTCAACACAATGCTGGTGTAATTTTCTTTAGTGCACGTCTAGGTTGCTCACGCTAGAGAATAGGAAATATAGAGTAGCTTAATTGTACCTTTTTTTTTTTTCGTGCAAAACAAATTTTGGATAATTTACAAAAAAATAGGAGTAAATAAATTAGAAATATTTAATGAAATATAGGAAAGTTCAATGGAACAAAAGAATCACTATATTAGGATGATTAGTTAAAATTACTTAGAAAATTATCACGTTATCATGACGTAATGGTAAACGTGATGATATGTGCAATGAATATCAGAAAATCTATCACTATATGAAGGGGCGGCGGTGGTCGTGTGGTTTAAGGCACGGGCCTTGAATCAGGCGGACACTGTCGTCGTGGGTTCGAATCCCACGTAATCCATGGATGTTGTGTGTGTTGCGGGAAGTGTGTAAAATGTATCCAAAATCCCGTTCCTATTCACGCCGGTAACCAGGCCGGATAGGATCGGATATCCTGTAGGAGGGCGGGACTAGGATACACACACCCTGAGTCGGTAGAGCACGGAGTGGATCAACTGGGGTGAGAGCCTTAAGGGGGTACAACCGTGCTCGAGGACCGTGGTTCGGAGCCCACGTTAAACTGTAGGTCCCGTCCAAATTGGTCCTGGCAGCGTAAAAGAGACGTTAACTTAATATGAAGAAGAAGAAGAAGATCACTATATGAAAATATTAAAAAATATTAATTGAAATAATTGACGTAAGGTAGTTTTATTTGACACTTGGTAATTTATGATAAAAATATATGGCAATTAATGTATTCATTATAATAGTATAATAATTAATAGATTAATTATGTCAAATATAAGGAATCAACTTTTTTATGGTCATACGGATTAATCGAATTGATCAGAATCTCTTACTATTTAAATAAAGATGTTATACTTTAAATAGCTTATTCAATACAATGCAATCGTATTTAAGCAACAGACCGCAATATGTTAAAATTGGTAGTATAAAATCTAGAGCTTTCACATCCACATCAGAAGTTTCACATCTACCCAAATTGGACCGTTGCGTTTTGTGATATTTAATGAAGGCATTCCTTCAGCTTTGCATCCCTTATTTATTCTTTACTCATGATGTAAAATATACTTTCCAACAAATTCTATTGACTGACAATTAAAGTATTATCACTGGTTGTTATACAAAATTATTATAACAAAACCAGTCCTCAACTGATACTTTCATTACTGAAATCAGGCCACGCGATAGCGTGGTCGCGGCTAGTATGACGTCACGCCGCTGCTACTATAGTTATACTTTGAAATCGTGTTTTGAGTGTTGGTGATTTTTTTCATTTCGCGTGCAGTCTATGGCAATACACAGTTCCTTGTAAACTTTGAAAACACCGCTTAAAAAATTAAAACCGACTGACCGGGCTAGTATTGCTCATAGTGTACAAATGTATACTTGCCAATGTTGATTTGATTTCATTTCTTTCATAGACCGTAATTAACACTAAATTTCAGTATCAAATTCATACTAGCCACATAATAATCTTTTGAAAAAAGACATAAAAATCATCTAATATACTTGAATATAATAACATTTATGTATACTCTAGGCAACCTGAAGGAAGTGTGAAGTGGCCTCTTTAGAGAATGGACTGCATAGATTTCTCTTTGGCTCGTGAATGGCTGCGGAGATGAATCTTGTATCCAGGTTGTAAGGCTGAAGACGGTCTCGTAGTTTGGAGATCAGGGCGTAACGTGATCTCTTGAAGTTCTTGGAGTTGAAGTTCTAGTTGTGTGGAGAGAGGGCGTGACGTACTTCTCCAGGTGGATCTGAGGGCGTAACGTGCAGATCCGGTGTTGAAGATCTCGAAGTTAGATGTTCTCTTAGCTTGACGATCTCGTAGAACTCTCAGGGCGTAACGTGAGAGTAGTCGTGTAGGGTGAGGTTAGGTCTCCCGACTACAGTCTCACAGTCGGTTTTAAGATGAAGGGTGACTTTTAAATCAAGACCAACAACACACGTCGTTTTGAGCATACAAGTATACTGGTTTATTACCAAAATTTCACAAGCTTTTATACATCTTCAAATTACATTGGTTAAATGGCAAATAAGTTTTGTCATCTTTCGGCGTCCTGGATTGTAATTTCCCTGACCTAGCTGTGCGCTTGACCTCACCGAGCACGTTTTTTATCATATTACGAGAACTGATGTTATGCTTACGCGCTTAATTATTGTTGTAACATTTTGAATTTATTACTTTGATCAGCGCTGTTTCGTCCACCTAAGCGACTCAGTTGTTTTAATACCATCTTTAATAGTTATTAATTACTTCATATTTGATTACTTTATCAGCCCGTTCACTAAATTATTTCCCTGACTAAGTTTGTTTTAATTAATTTTTGATTACTTAATTTGCAAATATAATTTTCACCTAAGATGTTTTTAATAACAAGTTGCTCTAGTTCCCTATTTAATGGTTATTAATCCCTAATTGAAGAATATGTTCCCTAAATTCCCTATTAAATCCCTACAACCCTACTTAGCTCACTTTTATGTTGATCGTAGAGTCAACACAACCTGATTTAATTCAGGTTTTCCTATTTATTATTATCTCCTTTGAAATAACAGTACTTACAAGAAACAAAACTAGGCTAGCTTAAAAGATGTTCAGAAAAATAAAGAGGTTCTAAATACTTAGTTTAATTGACCCAGGTTGGGAGAAAAAAATACCAACACATGATCCTCATTGGCACTATGGACTATTATATAATTAAATTATTATCAAAGAATGGAAATTATGTACGAAAAAATCTCTTTTACTCGAAAATGTTAATATTCAATAATAAATTAATTTTGTAAAACGGTAATAATGTTGCCATGAATATTTTGTCAGGCCATAATGAGAAAGTCTTACGATATTGTACGTTGAACTTCACGGTTTAATCAAACTTTAACTGCAATTTCAAAACTGGTAGTATAATAAGGAAATTGCGTCAACTTGAGACCTACGTACCAACGAAACAAGCCTATCTCCGGAAGAAATCTGAGTTTGAAGTTCAAATTTAGTGAACAGTATGATAGTAGGTCGAGAATCTACTGTGAAAGGGAGATCGACTTGCAGAGGGTCTAAAGGAGTGAAATTGTGGATATAATTTATTTCCTTCTCTCCTTAAGCCACAAAGATATCTATAACGTATTATCTTTAGACATTTTTGACTTTTACTTTCGGGATCCCCGGCCTGGCCGAAGTCAAAAATATCATTCCCAGAAACGATAATTGAAATGGCCCTTTAAAAGCACTTACTTGAATTAGACATCTCGACTGATTCGGCCATCTAAATAATAAAATCGAACCACCTCTCGTCACAACACGAATAAATCAAATGAAGCAAAAATCAAAATGAACAACGAAACTGTCCTTGTCCTGCACACTTGCAAGCACGTCGCAATAGTCGCACACGCACCACGTGACCACGGAAACCAGGAACCATGCACAAAATGAGAGAACAGAAAAGTTCGCCATGCCTGTTCGCAATTTGAATTCATTTAGATTATAATAAAATGTAATTGAATTTATTTAATTTATAGGCCCTGTGTTTATACATTGCGTTGTAAATGCGCAATTAGCTTTGTTTTAAACGCGCAATAAAAAGTGAAACTAGAAAATTTTACGTTCGATGCGCCAAGGTTCCAAACCATGTTGGGATATAACCTCACCAAAATCCATAGTGTCTCTGTCACTATTCCAAAGAATTTCTTTACACACTTTCACCCCATCCAAAACTAATCCTAGTGGATTAATATCTAATCCACTCTCTCCGTACTTTCCACAAGCCGGTTCGTATTAGAAATTTACGTAACGTAATTTGCTGATCTTCAAAGTCAAAAACAGTATTAAAAACAATTGTACACATATATATGTACTATTCTTGAAGTGCCATGCTCTCGAAGAGCGTAGGCGACCTCTCGCACATACCTGTGTTGCGTATCAAACATGTATACACAGATATGCGGGACCAACGGCTTAACGTTCCTTCCGAAGCACTTTTTAAGAGGTTTTTACTAGGCAGAATACTCGCAGTGATTTGCTATCGCCTTCTGCGAGGTGAAGAGTGATTGAAAAATACGATGACAAACGACACACACCTGGGATTGAACCCGGGTCTCTTGAGTGTGAGGCTGATACGCTAACCTCTACACCACACCGGCCACATAGGCACAATAGGTACTATTGTAACGCGAAATATAAACAACCAGCCTTCTCCATATCGGACGGAGGCATGCCTCAAAGGAAGGCCTCCACTAATTGCATTCTATAAAAAAAGACAGTTTCAGAGTGCTCCCGGATATTTATCCGGAAATCAGGATTGACCTATAATTTGAAAGTCGCTAAAAATCATACAAATCATTGTATGATTTTACAAACATACAAAAAATTATACCTAATATCATAAGTACTAAATTAAAACAAGTTTTCTATATATACATATATGAAATTAAAAGAATCGAAATTGTACTTACATATACCTTCTGTAGCAAGAGCATACCTAAAGAGTCTGGAATTTCGATGTCCTCCAGGCGTATCGAGGAGGGCTTAAACAAGAATACCACCGCGAATACGCGCATCTTGATCAACAGCAAGCTCTGTAGAAGAAAAATCGGAAATAATTGTTCGAGTCGGTAAATATACAGTCTAGTTACTGTTATTTATTTTACCTGTTGATGTTGCGCGTTCTTCCTGTGCTGCAGGGCCTGCACCTTCTCGATAATCGACTCTGTCACGGGCGGCTCGAAGTCGTCCATTAGCCTGTATATTGCCATGAGGATCTTACAGATTCGCAACGGACTGAGGGCGCTGAACATTTTGCAGATGTTCTCGATGTCCTCGTCGTTGTTCATCATCTGCAGCAGGTTAGCCGCCTGGATGATCGGCTGCAGGTTCTGGTTGATCAGCTTCTCCTGAAAAGCGACGATTAAAACTACCATTCGAACTTTTCCGCTATCGATATATTACGTCTAAGACCTTCTCCATGGTCCACTTCTCAATGTGGGTCAGGTTGTGCCTGATCTGTGTCGTGGTGCAGGGTTGTCGGGGTTCTGGTGGTACAAATGAGCAGCAGTTTTTTGGAACTCTTTATTTTCGCCAACTTTACAAACAAAATGTGAAACAAAGCTACGAGCTACGACCGACATTAAGCACGGACCGTCCTCGTCTGGCGCCTTTTCCGCTCACACACCTCAGTGCGTACAACCACCACTTGAGCGAACGACGACATTTCCTCTCGCCACATTCGAAAATATTATGTCCCAACACATAACCCCCCAATTCAAATACATGGTTATTCTATACAAGATATTATAGTTTCGTCTGAAAACATAATTTGAAAACAGAAAAAGAAAGAATTCTTCTTGCCTTGGCGCGAAAAAATAATAATAAAAATAATATTTATTACTATTCTAACTCGGGTGGCAACACCTTTTATGGCTTCAGGTTCAAAACATTCTGCTTCGTGAGATCCTTTCCGGAACTGTCCCCCACAACAAAAGAATTCGGTCCCGCTTGCCTTATAACAAAGGGTGAACGAAAGTATGAAGTGGTCTCTATAGAGAGTGGACTGTATAGATCTCTCTCGTAGCTCGTGGGCGGCTGCGGAGATGAATGTTGTCTCCAGATTGTAAGGCTGGAGACTGTAGTAGTACTAGTTGGAGATCAGGGCGTGACGTGATCTCTTGAAGTTCTTGAAGTTGAAGTTCTAGTTGTGTGGAGAGAGGGCGTGACGTACTTCTCCGGGTTTGGATCTGAGGGCGTATCGTGCAGATCTTGGGTTGAAGTTCTAGTCGTTTGGAGAGAGGGCGTGTCGTGCTCTCCGGTGTGGACATGAGGGCGTAGGTCCAGGTTAAAGTTTTTGAAGGTTTGGAGAGAGGGCGTACCGTGCTCTCCGGGTTTGAAGATCTTGGAGTTAAAAGTTGTAGTATCTTGAAGATCTCGTAGAACCCTCAGGGCGTAACGTGAGAGCTTGTAGGTTAGGGTGACGTAAATCAAGACCAACAACAAACGTCGTTTTGATCATATATCGTATACTAATTTATTGTCAACTTTCGGGTTCTTTTATACACATTCAATTACATTAGATCAATGGTACGTCTGTTTGTTTTTCTACAACGACCTAGCTTTGCAGAGCTGACCTTAACCGGAGCGCATCGTTCTCATGTTACGACGACCCCTTGTTGTGCTTACGCCAGCAATTTCGTTCACCTATACACGTTTCGATCAATGCTATTTTCCGTTTGTAAAACAACGCGTGTTAATTTCAATGATAAAATTACGTCAAAAGTTCCCTAAATTAGATTACAATAAATTATAATTTCTTCACCTAAAATTTCCTTAAATAATGTTGACGTATGCGTCAACAAAGGGTCCCTCATAAATGAGAAAAAAATTCTTAATCATTTTGTCCAAAGTTGAGGACTGTTGGTGGGTGCGAACCAATACTTTGTCCCCCGGTTGGAAAACAATAGGGTGAATATTCTTATTAAAATTGTTGGCTCTGACCTTGGCATTAGCCTTTAAATTTCGATGTGCTAATTCCCAAACCTATTACAGAGGTTTATTCTTCGGAGAATACGACGGAAACTTTATAAACTTGTGTATGGGAAATTCGGTAGTTTGACCCTTCTGTAGAAACTGTGGGGTGAATCCCGTACTCAAATTAGTCATATTGTTAAGACATGACTCCACCCATGGAAGAAGATTTGGCCATCCCGTGTGTTTGTCTCGATAGTAAGATCTCAAAATTCGTATAACCTACCGATTATAACGCTCAGGGATATTACCCTGTGGGAAATTCATGGAAATTAATATACATCTAATGCCCAACTCCGCTAAACCTCTCTTCCACCTTGAATTAGTGAATTGCGTCCCATTATCGGACAAGATTACTTTCGGTCTTTATACCGTAGGAATGTACTGGGAGGTGATTCGATTTAATATGGCTCTCGTAGTCGCTTTCTTTAATGCGTATAAAACCACATAATTGGAAAACGCATCCACCAAAACAAGCAAATAAGTAGTTCCGCCTCGTCCTTGCGGTAAAGTACCTACTAAATCCAAACAAACTAGTTCACCTGGCCTCTAAGCGATTATTGGATTTAGGTACCCATGACTGAGTGGCGAAGACTTTGCCTTCTGGCAAAGGTCACACGAAGCCACTATTTGACGTATCTGTTTAGCCATCTTGGGCCAAAATAATATTTGTCTCATGTACAGATAAGTTTTTTCCTTCCCGAAATGACCTGTTTCGGCGTGAAGCGCCATTACTAACTCCTTTATTTGAGACGCCGCAACACAGAGTTTAAAACCAGGGCATTTCTCTGTACCGCGCCTAAATAAAATATCTTCGTATAGGGTATACCATTTGGAAATTTTGTAATTTATTTACACTTATTTACACCTATTTACAAGTAATGTCAACGGTCAATGGCCTGACCGGCCAATAAGCGGAGATCGGGTTTCTCGTCTCTAATTTGTGAGTAATTTAATTTAAAGAAACACTTTTCGTCTAACTGCGAGAGAATCATTATTTATCTTCACCTACTCCGTTGTATTTTAAGTTTGTTGCATTTAAATAGTTTAGTAAATCCGAAGTTACAATTACGTGTTATCATGTCCCAACTGTTCAGGCAATATTAAGTTGGCGCGTGAAGTGTACGGGTCAGTTATAACGTTCAACGAGATTATCGAAATTTCTGATTCGTACGCAGCGTTACAGCCTCTAAAACCTCCTCGACTTTGTTTAAACGTAACTTAATCTGTCAGCTTGATGAGCCGTGTCATTGAAATAATTTATAAATCTAGTAAATTTTGATTTGATCGCGGCACGTTCCTTTTTTAAAATGGTAATTTCTTTTGCTACGCCTTCCATTATTTTGAATGAATATGTACGAAAATGATAACAACCAAAATTGATCAATGGGTTACGAACTGATTTGAGTGATAGGATAAAGACTCACTGGTTGATGTAGATTGACGCCATTGATGCTCTCGTTGTATGTGGCGTTCGTGTGGCTGCCTCGATGTCGTGCAATAGGATGACTCGGGTCCGACGGCTGCTCCTAGTCCTAGGTGTCCGGCGGTTGCCTCGAAGGCTCTGAATAGGTGACTCTGTTCCGACGGCTGCTCCCTGGTGATGGAATCCGGCGGCTCCTTCGATGTCACAACAAATTATCTCACTGGGTTGAATCTTTCCTAATTGATGAAGATACTGCCTTCTGATCACGGTAAATTCACTAAACTGTGATTGTACGGATGATTGAATCCGGCTCGTCGAAGGACCAAATATTTCTTGATTCGGTATGATACTCGATTCTACTTGAATCTTATGCCGAACACTCCCGTTTAATTAATAGTAGGTGTCAGATTTGATTGTGAACTAATATGTACTAACTAATTCATCTATATTACTGAACGTATATACAAAAATACAACACACAACAGTGAGACCATGATAGAAAATGCTTGACAATGATCTGTGTGTGAACTTTCTAGAACAACATGAAAAACTTACTAATATTAAAATTACATCTTAAAATGTCTCTTAAAATTATGGGCGTTGCCAACTAACATGGCCCGTTTTCGTACCGCTCATTGGCTGGTTGCAAGTACTTAATGGTCCTTAACCAATGAGGGTAGTTTTTGGCGGGCGGCTGATGGGATATCCCGAATGTACCCGCTTTTCCTTCCTTATGGCTTCTAATCTTTTCTCATCGTTTCTGGTCACGTTCTCATAACTTCTCGGAAATTTTAATGTCACAAACGTTATTGATGGCCATAAGGAAAGGTTCGTCGTGAAAATAGAAATTCAATAGTAGCCAAACCAGTAATATTTTTTATAATATTCCGTTTTGAACTGTACCGATTTATGGCAGTATTTTCCAAGGGTTCTACGAAGCTAAATTTGACTTAACAACAATAATGTAAATACACTTACATTTTTTTTTCTTTAATTTGAACAATTCAAGAATTTAAGTATAAAGAAACTTATCAAAATCCGTAATACATTGCTCGAGCTTGACATATTTTTATAGTTGAATGAGTAATTTCAAAAAGAAGTCCTTACGATAATTAAACCTAGATACTCGAAAATATAAAAAAAAAATTAGTCTTTATAAGGACTGCGACACACTAAAATCAAAGCACATAGTACACGATACACGGACGAAAAAAATACAAATATAATTAATCAGAATAAGAGGTAAAATGCAAAATTGCAAAATTCAACGTTGACTGTATTTATAACCTTTCTTCGGGGAAGCCCCGAAAAAGTACCTACATCAACATTTGTATGACGGAATCCGAGAAGAATACTACATTTGTAGGTTTCTTTCTGATTGAACATTGAACCAAGAAAACACCGTAAGGTGCATACAGATGCTATTATCTTAATTACAGACTAATCTTTAGTTAATCCTAATATCTTATAACACTAAATTAAATATTACTACCAAGATTAAAAATTAGATTGTAAATCACCTTGCGATATTCTTTAGTGGTCAAATGACCGTACTTTTGCTTACGGTAATGGCATTTGGACCGTATACCCTATGTAGGGTCGAATTACCGTACATGTACGGTAATTACCGTACGGTTGGCAACACTACGAGCATCGATTCGACACCAGCTGATCTGGTCACGTGACTGCATCACGCGTGTGGTCGGCAAGTTTGAGGTTTTCAAACTTACATACGTTTATCACATATTACGTTCCAATACCACTCGGCACCGATTTAGTGAGTTGCGCTCCAAGGAGGATTAGAAATAGCCGAACGTTGATGCTACCGCAGTACTTTGCTAGATCTCCTACCGTACCTTGAGGTGTTGGAGAGCCAAAGAATTCTGGTCTCGACGTCCCTGCTATTCTTTACTACAACTTGTTTCAATGCTTCATCAAATTTGTGTAGCAATAGAGATAATTTCCTTCCCCTTTTAATGGAGTCGGCGTGCCTTACGCACATGAATATTATATGGGCGGGCAAGCAGGGCAGTTGCGTGTCCTCGGTGGTGTGTGGTTTGAAATCTGAAAGGTGTAATCGAGTTACTTGGTATCTGCGAGGAGTGAGAAAATGTAGATTTTCTCACCGATGACGAGATGTTTGGTGAGGGTGTCCTCGTCTCCGGATTGGAATGAGAACATTTGCACATTTGCAGAGGGCGCAGATCCTGCTGCAGCTCGAGCAGCATCCTTCCAATTTTGGTCACTGCTGATTCAATGAACCTATCAACGAACAGCACTGGGGGGTCGATGAACGAGGCTGGTTTTAAGGGACACAGAGCCTCGGGTTTTTACAGTTTTCAAGATTTTACAGTATTGTAAGGCTGGAGATTGTAGTAGTAGTTGGAGACCTGAGGGCGTAACGTGCAGGTCTGGAGTTGAAGTTCTAGTCGTATGGAGCGTGACGTGCTCTCCGATGTGACTTCTCCGGGTTTGGATCTGAGGGCGTATCGTGCAGATCCGGGGTTGAAGTTCTCGAAGGTTGAAGTTGTCGCATCTTGAAGATCTCGTAGAACTCTCAGGGCGTAACGTGAGAGCTTGTAGGTTGGGGTGACGTAAATCGAGACCAACAACATACGTCGTTTTTGAGCATACTACATGAGTATACTACGTATACTAATTTATTGTCAACTTTCGGTATCTTTTATACACATTCAATTACATTTGAACAATGGTACGTCTGTTTGTTTTTCTACAACGACCTAGCTTTGCAGAGCTGACCTTAACCAGAGCGCGTCGTTCTCATGTTACGACGACTCCTTGTGCTTGCGCCAGCAATTTCGTTCACCTATACACGTTCCGATCAATGCTATTTTCCGTTTGTAAAACAACGCGTGTTAATTTCAATGATAAAATTACGTAAAAAGTTCCCTAAATTAGTTTACAATAAATTATAATTTCTTCACCTAAAATTTACTTAAATAATGTTGACGTAAGCGTCAACAAATGGTCCCTCATAAATGAGAAAAAATTTCTTAATTGTTTTGTCCAAAGCTGAGGACTGCTGGTGGGTGCGAACCAATACCTTGTCCCCCGGTTGGAAAACAATAGGGTGAATATTCTTATTAAAACTGCTGGCTCTGACCTTTTTTTTTTCTCCTCACGACTTGGCACACGACATCGTGCACGGGCAATAAACACCGTGTCGTGTCAATTCACCGGGGGCGGTTTCCTGCGTGCCCTCACCGGCTCGGACGGTCTTCTGTTCCTCGCGGGGGATCTCTGACGTCGCTGCACCACGTAGGATTATCCTCTCTGGACGTAGCTCCACATGGCCGCTTAGGTGTAGCAGGATGGACGCTGATGACAAGAACGATGGTCGGTTCCTGTTGCCCTACGTCCCCCATCCGGCATCAAATGCCGATTAGGGCTTCGGGTCCTCCGATGTCTTGAACGCTATCTATTTTGCGGCACCCGTCAGATTCGCTGTAAAACGATCCTGAGCCGCCTCGGATTGATCTCCTCTTCGTATTTTTTATTCATTAGGGAGGTAATAGCTCTGAAGCCGATGTTCCACATACGCCGATCCTCGAGCATCTCGGAAACGATGTTCTCAGGCGTCCACGGTGTCGTCATCGATCTCCTGAGAGCAACAGTGTGGGATTTCCACAGCTGACAATGCAAGACCGCGTGTTCAGGCGAATCCACAGCCCCACATCTACATCTGTCACTTTCAGCTTTCCCGATTCTATACAGATAAGTGCCGAAGGACCCGTGCCCCGTCAGAAATTGGACTAGCCAATGGTTATGGGAGCGATGCTTGCACCGCGTCCACTTACCCACGTCTGGAATCAGGGTCTTCGTCTATTGCGCCGTCTCAGTGTTACGGTCCCAACGTCGCTGCCACTCCCTGATCGTTCTGTCCGAGGCCATTTGAATCCTGCTGGGGAGGGCACCTCCGCCGATGTTGTGCAAGAAGCGACGCTGTTTCGCCAGAAGGTCTATCGGCCGGACGGCCGCGATGATCTGTAGGCCCGCCGTGGCCGCGGTGCGGTACGCACTCGTGACTCGAAGCAGGGTCCTGCGTCGACAGCTCTCCATCTTCGATCTGTACTTCCCTACATCTAAAATTCCACACCAGATCGGCGCCGCGTAGAGCAGGATCGACAGCGCCACCAGAGCTAATACCTCCCTCCTCCTGCCGCTTGGTCCCCCCAGGTTGGGCATCAGTCTCATGAGGGCACCATTCCGTTCGTCCGCCCGCCGTATGACATCCGAAACGTGCACGTCGTAGCGGAAACCCTCCGCCAAAGTGACGCCTAGATATCGGACGGTCGGACTCGTTTCAACGTCGATATCACCGACGTGAAGTGTGAAACGGCGCCCTCTCCGCGGTCCTTTCAGCACCAAAGCCTGAGTTTTCTTGGCGGCTATCCTCAGACGATGATCGGTCATCCACAGATCGACCGCCCTGTATTCTTCGTCGAGATGTCTCTGTACATCAGCTACTGTTTCCGCACACGTGACGATGGCGAGATCATCAGCGTACGCGATTATACTCGTGTCCGCAGGAAGTTCAATTCCGAGCACCCCATCGAAGAGGATCTTGCACAGGGTGGGACCCAGGACCGACCCCAGCGGAACTCCGGTGTTGGTTCTGTGTGATTTGCCCGGGTAAACGACAATCTTCCTGTCGAACAGGAACTGTTCGACGAGGACGACGAGGTAGGGCGAGATCCCTCCGTTCCTCATGGCCTCCACAATATGCTTCCCAGTAGCGGTGTTGAATGCGTTCGCGATGTCGATCGTCAGCATCACGGCCCACTTATGGTCACGGTCTACCGCGTCGGACATATTACACATAGCCGTGATCGTCGAACGCCCTCTATGAAAGCCATGCTGACGCGAAGAGATCCCGTCGCCGTCCTCGAGCTCTTCCTCAATCCGGTTGCGAATCACAGCCTCGTACGCCTTACCCAGAGTTGATACGAGGCAGATCGGCCGATACGCCTCCGGCAGGTCGGGATACCTCCCCTCTTTGGGGACCAGGACGACACGGGTCTCCCGCCAGGCGCACGGGAACTTCTGTCGCATCAACAACTCGGAGAAGACGTCTAGGAACTTCTCTGGGATGAGCTGGTACATCCTCTTCAAAATCGCTGGCGTCAGTCCGTCCGGGCCCGGAGCAGCACCGTTTCGAATCCCTTTCACGGCCATCGCCACCTCTCGTTCCGTGACGGGAGGTACGTCTTCCACAGGAAGTCCCCTTTCCCACTCAAGCCCGTCCGAGGAGAAGAGTGCCTTGACAATGTCTAGCTTCTTCGACTTACTGAGCGTGAGTGTGCTGCTCCGACCCTTCGCCAATCTAGTTGCGATCTTGTAGCCTGAGCCCCAAATGTGGTTGTCGAGATCTGCGATGACCTCCTGCCAACACCTCGATTTACTCCTGAAGATCTCGTTCCTGAGCGCTCGTTTTTTGAGCCTAAGCTCAAAGACGAGGCCCACGATCTCTCCAGGATCTGTCGAGCGCCTCCTTCTAGCTCGTGCGAGTGCACGTCTCGCACATAGGCAGCCGTTCCTCTGCTCTTCGACGTCCGGGGTCCACCAGTACGGCTCCCGGACCGGCGCGCCAATGGGATCCCGGACGAGCGAGTCCTTTATACACTTCTTCACCATGCTGGGAAAATCCTCAGCCGTGGACTTTTTCAACATCTCGTTGATAAGAGATTCGAGTATGGCGTTGTCGATCTTCCTGCTGTCACGTTCTTCGACTTGTTTGGCTCCTCCCACGTCCACGTGAATGCGGGCATGAAGGGTCGTTGGAATTCCGAAATCTCTTCTCCATCCGAAACCACCTCTGACCGCCGATTTGGAGCTCAGGGTGACGTCCAGATGGCTCCTCGTTCGTCCTCTGCGGAAGGTGTACGAAACGTCGTTCCACACCACCATATCGGCAGCCTCGATCCATTCCGATAAGTAGGCACCACGGGAATCTAGAATCGGGGCTCCCCACGCGGGTGACTTGGCGTTCAGGTTCCCCATAACAAGAAAACTTGGAGAATCAGACTCTCTGACCTTGGCATTTGCCTTTAAATTTCGATGTGCTAATTCCCAAACATATTACAGAGGTTTATTCGTCGGAGAATACGACGGAAACTTTATAAACTTGTGTATGGGAAATTCGGTCGTTTGACCCTTCTGTAGAAACTGTGGGGTGAATCCCGTACTTAAATAAGTCATATTGTTAAGACATGACTCCACCCATGGAAGAAGATTTGGCCATCCCTTGTGTTTGTCCCGATAGTAAGATCTCAAAATTCGTATAACCTACCGATTATAACGCTCAGTGATATTACCCTGTGGGAAATTCACGGAAATTAATATACATCTAATGCCCAACTCCGCTAAACCTCTCTTATACCTTGAATTAGTGAATTGCGTCCGATTATCGGACAAGATTACTTTCGGTCTTTATACCTTAGGAATATATTGGGAGGTGATTCGATTTAATATGTCTCTCGTAGTCGCTTTCTTTAATGCGTATAAAACCACATATTTGGAAAACGCATCCACCAAAACAAGCAAATAAATAATTCCGCCTCGTCCTTGCGGTAAAGTACCTACTAAATCCAAACAAACTAGTTCACCTGGCCTCTAAGCGATTATTGGATTTAGATACCCATGACTGAGTGGCGAAGACTTTGCCTTCTGGCAAAGGTCACACGAAGCCACTAATTGACGTATTTGTTTAGCCATCTTGGGCCAAAATAATATTTGTCTCATGTACAGATAAGTTTTTTCCTTCCCGAAATGACCTGTTTCGGCGTGAAGCGCCATTACTAACTCCTTTATTTGAGACGCCGCAACACAGGGTATCGGAGTGCTCCCGGATATTTATCCGGAAATCAGGATTGAGGAAAGAGTCTGGAATTTCTATGTCCTCCAGGCGTATCGAGGAGGGCTTAAACAAGAATACCACCGCGAATACGCGCATCTTGATCAACAGCCAGCTCTGTAGAAGAAAAATCGGAAATAATTGTTCGAGTGTTAAGTCGGTAAATATACAGTCTAGTTACTGTTATTTATTTTACCTGTTGATGTTGCGCGTTCTTCGTGTGCTGCAGGGCCTGCACCTTCTCGATAATCGACTCTGTCACGGGCGGCTCGAAGTCGTCCATTACCCTGTACATTGCCATGAGGATCTTACAGATTCGCAACGTACTGAGGGCGCTGAACATTTTGCAGATGTTCTCGATGTCCTCGTCGTTGTTCATCATCTGCAGCAGGTTAGCCGCCTGGATGATCGGCTGCAGGTTCTGGTTGATCAGCTTCTCCTGAAAAGCGACGATTAAAACGACCATTCGAACTTTTCCGCTATCGATATATTACGTCTAAGTCCTTCTCCATGGTCCACTTCTCAAGGTGGGTCAGGTTGTGCCTGATCTGTGTCGTGGTGCAGGGTTGCCGGAGTTCTGGTGGTACAAATGAGCAGCAGTTTTCTGGAACTCTTTATTTTCTCCAACTTTACAAACAAAATGTGAAACAAAGCTACGAGCTACGACCGACATTAAGCAAGGACCGTCCTCGTCTGGCGCCTTTTCCGCTCACACACCTCAGTGCGTACAACCACCACTTGAGCGAACGACGACATTTCCTCTCGCCACATTCGAAAATATTATGTCCCAACACATAACCCCCCAATTCAAATACATGGTTATTCTATACAAGATATTATAGTTTCAAAGACCGAAGGTTGTCCAGTATCTCGAAGGTGGCCATGGTAATTAAACCAGAAGAACACAAAGTCTTCACCACCAATTTATTAACCAAAGAGCGACCGGTTTCGACTATCTAGTAGTCATCATCAGGCTCGTAATATTAAAGCATTTTAGGGCTCACGCTGAACGATATGTAAGACGTCACAGATAAACAGACAACACAGTTAAAAATTAAAAATTAAAAATTAAAATGTTTCCTTCACACATCGAACAAAACATAAGAGACATGGAAACAGCCCTAATAGGAATAACGTCCTCATGATCGCTGTAGGCGGTTACTACGCGGTAGTCCTGACGGGTGTTGAGCCTTTTTTTTAATTTTTAATTTTTAACTGTGTTGTCTGTTTATCTGTGACGTCTTACATATCGTTCAGCGTGAGCCCTAAAATGCTTTAATATTACGAGCCTGATGATGACTACTAGATAGTCGAAACCGGTCGCTCTTTGGTTAATAAATTGGTTGTGAAGACTTTGTGTTTTCTTCTGGTTTATATTATAGTTTCGCCTGACAACATAATTTGAAAACAGAAAAAGAAAGAAATCTTCTTGCCTTGTCGCGAAAAAAAAAATAAAAATAATATTTATTACTATTCTAACTCGGGTGGCAACACCTTGCATGGCTTCAGGTTCAAAACATTCTGCTTCGTGAGCTCCTTTCCGGAACTATGCCCCACAACAAAAGAATTCGGTCCCGCTTGTCTTATAACAACGAAGGTTGAACGAAACTATGAAGTGGTCTCTATAGAGAGTGGACTGTATAGATCTCTCTCGTAGCTCGTGGGCGGCTGCGGAGATGAATGTTGTCTCCAGATTGTAAGGCTGGAGACTGTAGTAGTACTAGTTGGAGATCAGGGCGTGACGTGATCTCTTGAAGTTCTTGAAGTTGAAGTTCTAGTTGTGTGGAGAGAGGGCGTGACGTACTTCTCCGGGTTTGGATCTGAGGGCGTATCGTGCAGATCTTGGGTTGAAGTTCTAGTCGTTTGGAGAGAGGGCGT
The DNA here is from genome assembly GCA_946251905.1 of Cryptocephalus moraei. Taxonomy (NCBI): domain Eukaryota; kingdom Metazoa; phylum Arthropoda; class Insecta; order Coleoptera; family Chrysomelidae; genus Cryptocephalus; species Cryptocephalus moraei. The sequence continues at coordinate 11,307,639 of OX276466.1, read as the reverse complement.
GTCGTGCTCTCCGGTGTGGACATGAGGGCGTAACGTGCAGGTCCAGGTTGAAGTTCTTGAAGGTTTGGAGAGAGGGCGTGACGTACTTCTCCGGGGTTGATCTGAGGGCGCAACGTTCAGATCTGGGGAGAAGATCTTGAAGTTAGAAGTACTCGTGTCTCGAAGATCTCGTAGTGCACTCGGGGCGTAACGTGAGAGCTTGTAGGTTGGGTGGAAGAATCAAGACCACAACATACTGTCGTTTTGAGCATACAAGTACACTGGTTCATTACCAGAATTTCACAAGCTTTTATACATCTTCAAATTATATTGGTGAAATGGCAAATTAAGTTTTGTTATCTTTTAGCGTCCTAGATTTTATTTCTCGTGACCTAGCTGTGTGCGTGACCATACCGAGCGCGTTTATGATCATATTACGAAGACTGGTGTTAAATTTACGCGATTAATTATTGTTGTAAGATTTTGAAATCATCACTTTGATCCGCGCTTTTTCGTCCACCTAAGCGGCTCAGTTGTTTTAATTCCCTATTTAATAGTTATTAATTACTTAATAATTGATTACTTTATCAGCACGCATACTAAATTACTTCACTGACTTAGTTGTTCTAATTAATTTTTGATTACTTAATTTGCAAGCTAAATTTTCACCTAAGATGTTTTTAATAACGAGTTGCTCTAGTTCCCTATTTAATGGTTATTAATCCCTAATTGATGAATATGTTCCCTAAATCCCTATTAAATCCCTACAACCCTACTTAGCTCTCTTTAATGTTGATCGTAGAGTCAACACCACCCATGGAAGAATATTTGGCCATCCCGTGTGTTTGTCCCGACAGTAAGATCTCAAAATTTATAAAACCTCTCGATTATAACGCTCAGTGATATTACCCTGTGGGAAATACACGGAAATTAATTTACATCTAATGCCCAACTCCGCTAAACCTCTCTCCCACCTTGAATTTGTGAATTGCGTCCCATTATCGGACAAAATTGCTTTCGGTCTTTATACCTTAGGAATGTACTGAAAGGTGATTCGATTTAATGTGGCTCTCGTAGTCGCTTCCATTAATGCGTATAAAACCACATATTTGGAAAACGCATCCACCAAAACAAGCAGAAAAGTAGTTTCGCCTCGTCCTTGCGGTAAAGGACCTACTAAATCCGAACAAACTAGTTCACCTGGCCTCTCCGCGATTATTGGATTTAGATACCCATGACTGAGTGGCGAAGACTTTGCCTTCTGGCAAAGGTCACACGAAGCCACTATTTGACGTATTTGTTAGCCATCTTGGGCCAAAATAATATTTGTCGCATGTACAGATAAGTTTTTTCCTTCCCGAAATGACCTGTATCGGCGTGAAGTGCCATTACTAACTCCTTTACTTGAGACGCCGGAACACAGAGTCTAAAACCAGGGCATTTCTCTGTACCGCGCCTAAATAAAACATCTTCGTGTTGGGTATACCATTTGGAAATTTTGTGTGTTACGTTACTTGATATGACTGTAAATGTCACTGGTTGCCAACACCTCTAGTCTGTGAAATAAATTGTCAAACTTTGGCTTAAGTAATTTGTTTACACTTACTTACACCTATTTACAAGTAATGCGAGAAAAAAAAACACGTTTCCTTTTCCCAATATTGATGTGATAACTCAAATTACTCAAGGCGAAGTGTCGTCTCTTCACACTCCAAAAATGTTGGTCTCTAGGAGGTTGATAAAAATGGGGGTGGTAATCAAGAGATTCCTGGCAGTTGACTGGTCAGTCGAGTCACCCTTATGTTCGACATTATAAGCGCAGGAATTCCGTGATTACCTAAACCCGAATAAGTACGGTCTTTCTTAGAACCAACACCTTTGCCCGGTTTATCCCGCTGTAATAGAGAGTTTGAAAATTCTATACATTACTGCCCAAGGCAAGAAAAGACGACCTAACGACGGCCAGATTAAACATTAACGACTTTAAGGTTATTATACACAACTGAACGAAGTGTGAAGTGGCCTCTGTAGAGAGTGGACTGTATAGATATCTTTCGTAGCTCGTGGGTGGCTGCGGAGATGAATCTTGTCTCCAGGTTGTAAGGCTGGAGATTGTAGTAGTAGTTGGAGACCTGAGCGCCTAACGTGCAGTTCTGGAGTTGAAGTTTTAGTCGTATGGAGGGAGGGCGTGACGTGCTCTCCGATGTGATTTCTCCGGGTTTGAATCTGAGGGCGTATCGTGCAGAACCGAGGTTGAAGTTCTCGAAGGTTGAAATTGTCGTATCTTCAAGATCTCGTAGAACTCTCAGGGCGTAACGTGAGACCTTGTAGGTTGGGGTGACGTAAATCGAGACCATCAACACACGTCGTTTTTGAGCATACTACGTATACTAATTTATTGTCAACGTTCGGGATCTTTTATAAACATTCAGTTACATTAGATCAATGCTACGTCTGTTTGTTTTTCTACAACGACCTAGCTTTGCAGAGCTGACTTTAACCGGAGCGCGTTATTCTCACGTTAAGAAGACACCTTGTGGTACTTACGCCAGCAATTTCGTTTACATATAAACGTTCCTTTCAATGCTATTTTCCGTTTGTAAAACAACGCGTGTTATTTTCAATGATTAGATTACGTAAAAGTTCCCTAAACTAGTTTACAACAAATTATAATTTCTTTACCTAAAATTCCCTTAAATAATGTTGACGCTAGCGTCAACACAACATAATTATCAAAATAGAAATATCGCCTAATTACTTTATAACTTTATAACAATAAATATTTCAAGGAATATGGATATGGGAGAGTGATCAATACAAGAATAGAGTAACAGAAAATACGGACTAACGAATATAGATGTGATTAACAAATACAGATTATGAACTTATTTACAACATTTTGACGTACACTAAACATTGTGAAATTCCTGATTCCTGTTGTTACCTTGTTACCTCTATCTTTTCCGTTATCCAATTTTCCTGTCTCTGATCGTTCTTTGACATTTTAATTTTTTCTGATTTGCTCGAAACCGCGAAATATTTTGAACAAACAGATATTTGCGTCTTTGCACGAATCCGGTCGGTCTCCCCGATGATCTCTTCTATCCTCTGGATAGCGAGACAAAACGTCCGCCACTACATTTTGTGAAGCCCCACAACATCTAATATGAAAATCGAATTCTTGAGTGAACATCGTCCACCTGGCAAGTCTTGCTGATTTGGGTTTACACGTCAATAAAAGGTTAACAGATTTATGGTTGGTCAGTATTACTAAATCTCTTCCTAAGATTAAATTCCTCTACTGCCGTAAGCAATAAACTACCGCGTAAGCTTCCATCTCAGTCACGGTATATCTCAATTGACTGCCCTTTAATGTGCCGCTAGTGAAAGCTATAATGCCCTTTTCATCCTCGAAAAATTGAAATAGGCTACTACCCACAGCATTGTTGGAGCTATCGCACTGTACAAGAAATGTTTTCGATAAATCCGGGTGACACACTAGCATTTCAGCTAGAAAATCGTCCTTTACCTTTTGAAAAACCTCATTTTGTTCTTTTCCCCTTTCCCAAATGTGGTTTTTTCTTAGCAATGGCAACAGTGGGCTCGTTAAATCCGCATATTTTTCACATAATCTTTGCTAGTAGTTTACTAACCCTAGAAATCCCCTAGGCTCTTTGATATTTCTTGGTCTTGAAAAATTCTTAATCGAGCTTACCCGCTTAGGATCTAATAGCATACCTTCGCCCGTTATCCGATGCCCCAAAAAATTTATTTCCTTCTTAGTAAATGTCGATTTCCCCAATTTGATAGCCAATCCGGCCGTTCCTAATTTCGGCAAAATTGTACGCAAATGTCGAAAGTGGTATTGAATGTTATCAGAAAATACCAATAAATCGTCAACACAGACCAGAGTAAAATTATCGCAATCCCTTAGGATCCTACTCACGCATCTAATTAAGCTTTCCATAGAAGTAGAGAGTCCGAAGGGTAACCGGCAAAACGTATAAGACTCTCCCTCACACACTAATCCCAAATATTTAGTATGCTCCATTTTCACCGGAATTTGCCAGTACGCGGCTGTCAAGTCTAAACTACTAAAAACCTGCCCCCTTTTGAAACTGAGTACCAGATCACTTGTGCTAGGTGGTTTCACCGCATCTTTTTTTTTAATTGTTTATTAATCATTCTGGCGTCCAGACATATTCTGACGCTCTTATCCTTCATTATAACACACACTAGAGGTGACACGTATTCCATGTTTTCTTTTTGTATGATACAACATCGCAACATTTCCTCGACCTGTCGCCAAACTCCTTCTGTTTACGCGAAAGGTACAGGATAAGTCATTACCTTAAAGGCTCTTTCCTCTTTCATTTCCATGGTATGTTCCTAACCCTTGACAAGTCCTGGGCTTTTGAAAATACTTGCAAATGCTCTATTAACAATGAATATAAATTCCTCTTATGCACGTCATTTGCATCTGATTTGTTTACCGCCTCGCGGACATGTTGGTCGCCATATTAGTGCTGCTTTTCTCCCTTACTTTCATCATCACCAGCCGCCATTACGTCGGTATCCCGATATTTCCCCTCTTTACACAAATTGATATTACCGTTACTATTCCTTACCTGATACACAATTTGTTCTGTTACGGTATGGTCGTCGATATCTAACTTTATTTGCGCATTCCCGAAATCTATGACGACTTTATGTTTCGTCAACCAATCGGATCCTAATAGCAACACTCGCAATTTAAATCTGGAATCACTAGACACGATACATCCGTTTTTACTTTCGATAGGGCAATAGGAAGAAGTATTTGCTTGTTGACTCGATAAGGTTTACGTCCTGCTGCTACAAAAAATTTGTCCGTTAGTCACAGGTAACTCCGGAAGATTCGGAATTTCCTTCTGAACTTTGTTATAATATGTTGCAGATATAGCGCTCACGTCTGACCCATTATCTAACAAAGTTTCAGTTACTAATTTATTTACAGAAATTACCATGGATGGCGACAACATTTACAAATCCTCCTTTTCTTCTTCAGCTTCTGATATTAGCTCTTCAGTGTCGCGACTAAATGTAGTGATATAACAAACCCTGTCTTCCTCGTTATTCCTATAGTTGTTTCTATGACTGCTTCCATAATTATTATTATTACCACGAATATTTTGACGCTGGTTGCTATCCTGGTTACGATAATTATTTTCGTAATTATTATTGCTTACGTTCCCACTTGTACTAGGCCCATCTTCCCCCTGAGTTTCGTCAATCTTATTAAGAAATTCCTCCACTTGTTCTACTGTCTTTAAGTTTCCGGTGATAATTCCCCTCCTGATATCCCGTGGAAAATGTTTGGCTAGCATTTCAACTAAGTTTCAACCTAACTTCTATATTTTCCGAGAGGTATTTAGCCTCCGAAACGTAACCCCTGGAATAGTCAGCACTATTTCCCGATTCGAAACGTCCATAGCATAATTGCAAATACAGTTCTCTCTGTTTCTCCACCCCCCCAGAACTTAGCTTCGAACGCCCACTGAAAATCGCTAAAATTTTGAAACTCCTCTTTCATTCTTGCCCAAGTTACCGCAACGCCTCTAAGATTATTTATAGCCAGATTGCATTTGGCTGAATCAGGGACCCCTGCTTGAACGAACCAATTGTTTAACTTTTTCAAAAACGTGACCGGATGACCCTTATCCATAGGGTTAAATGTTATATTTCCCCCACCTAATTCTTTCCAGTTAGCAATATAGGTTCTGTCAAAATTAACCGTATTACTACAATCAGCTTCCTTGTGATTAGAAACAGAACGTTCTGAACCGTCTCCCTTTTTACTGGTCATACCAAAATAGATGAATGGGTTACGAACTGATAGGAATGATAGGATAAAATGATGCTCTCGTTGTATGTGGCGTTCGTGTGGCTGCCTCGATGTCGTGCAATAGGATGACTCGGGTCCGACGGCTGCTCCTAGTCCTAGGTGTCCAGCGGCTGCCTCGAAGGCTCTGAATAGGTGACTCGGTTCCGACGGCTGCTCCCTGGTGATGGAATCCGGCGGCTGCTTCGATGTCACAACAAATTATCTCACTGGGTTGAACCTTTCCTAATTGATGAAGATACTGCCTTCTGATCACGGTAAATTCACTAAACTGTGATTGTACGGATGATTGAATCCGGCTCGTCGAAGGACCAAATATTTCTTGATTCGGTACGATACTCGATTCTACTTGAATCTTATGCCGAACACACCCGTTTAATTAATAGTAGGTGTCAAATTTGATTGTGAACTAATATGTACTAACTAATTCATCTATATTACTGAACGTATATACAAAAATACAACACACAACAGTGAGACTATGATAGAAAATGCTTGACAATGATCTGTGTGTGAACTTTCTAGAACAACTTGAAAAACTTACTAATATTAAAATTACATCTTAAAATGTCTCTTAAAATTATGGGCGTTGCCAACTAACATGGCCCGTTTTCGTACCGCTCATTGGCTGGTTGCAAGTACTTAATGGTCCTTAACCAATGAGGGTAGTTTTTGGCGGGCGGCTGATGGGATATCCCGAATGTACCCGCTTTTCCTTCCTTATGGCTTCTAATCTTTTCTCATCGTTTCTGGTCACGTTCTCATAACTTCTCGGAAATTTTAATGTCACAAACGTTATTGATGGCCATAAGGAAAGGTTCGTCGTGAAAATAGAAATTCAATAGTAGCCAAACCAGTAATATTTTTGATAATATTCAGTTTTGAACTGTACCGATTTATGGCAGTATTTTCCAAGGGTTCTACGAAGCTAAATTTGACTTAACAACCATAATGTAAATACACTTACATTTTTTTTTTCTTTAATTTCGACAATTCAAGAATTTAAGTATAAAGAAACTTATCAAAATATGTAATACATTGCTCGAGCTTGACATATTTTTATAGTTGAATGAGTAATTTCAAAAAGAAGTCCTTACGATAATTAAACCTAGATACTCGAAAGTATAAAAAAATGAGTCTTTATAAGGACTGCGACACACTAAAATCAAAGCACATAGTACACGATACACGGACGAAAAAAATACAAGTGTAATTAACGAGAATAAGAGGTAAAATGCAAAATTACAAAATTCAACGTTGACTGTATTTATAACCTTTCTTCGGGGAAGCCCCGAAAAAGTACCTACATCAACATTTGTATGACGGAATCCGAGAAGAATACTACATTTGTAGGTTTCTTCCTGATTGAACATTGAACCAAGAAAACACCGTAAGGTGCATACAGAGGCTATTATCTTAATTACAGGCTAATCTTTAATTAATCCTAATATCTTATAGCACTAAATTAAATATTACTACCAAGATTAAAAATTAGATTGTAAATCACCTTGCGATATTCTTTAGTGGTCAAATGACCGTACTTTTGCTTACGGTAATGGCATTTGGACCGAATACCCTATGTAAGGTCGAATCACCGTACATGTACGGTAATTACCGTACGGTTGGCAACACTACGAGCATCGATTCGACACCAGCTGATCTGGTCACGTGACTGCATCACGCGTGTGGTCGGCAAGTTTGAGGTTTTCAAACTTACATACGTTTATCACATATTACGTTCCAATACCACTCGGCACCGATTTAGTGAGTTGCGCTCCAAAGAGGATTAGAAATAGCCGAACGTTGATGCTACCGCAGTACTTTGCTAGATCTCTTACCGTACCTTGAGGTGTTGGAGAGCCAAAGAATTCTGTCCTCGACGTTCCTGCTATTCTTTACTACAACTTGTTTCAATGCTTCATCAAATTTGTGTAGCAATAGAGATAATTTCCTTCCGCTGTTAATGGAGTCGGCGTGCCTTACGCACATGAATATTATATGGGCGGGCAAGCAGGGCAGTTGCGTGACCTCGGTGGTGTGTGGTTTGAAATCTGAAAGGTGTAATCGAGTTACTTGGGATCTGCGAGGAGTGAGAAAATGTAGATTTTCTCACCGATGACGAGATGTTTGGTGAGGGTGTCCTCGTCTCCGGATTGGAATGAGAACATGCCGAGGTCCTTTCTGTCATTATTCCTGTTGGAACGCCTGGGCCTCGCGCTTTTCTTTGAGCCACATTTGCAGAGGGCGCAGATCCTGCTGCAGATCGAGCAGCATCCTTCCAATTTTGGTCACTGCTGATTCAATGAACCTATCAACGAACAGCACTGGGGGGTCGATGAACGAGGCTGGTTTTAAGGGACACAGAGCCTCGGGTTTTTACAGTTTTCAAGGTTTTACAGTATTGTAAGGCTGGAGATTGTAGTAGTAGTTGGAGACCTGAGGGCGTAACGTGCAGGTCTGGAGTTGAAGTTCTAGTCGTATGGAGGGAGGGCGTGACGTGCTCTCCGATGTGACTTCTCCGGGTTTGGATCTGAGGGCGTATCGTGCAGATCTGGGGTTGAAGTTCTCGAAGGTTGAAGTTGTCGCATCTTGAAGATCTCGTAGATCTCGTAGAACTCTCAGGGCGTAACGTGAGAGCTTGTAGGTTGGGGTGACGTAAATCGAGACCAACAACATACGTCGTTTTTGAGCATACTACATGAGTATACTACGTATACTAATTTATTGTCAACTTTCGGGATCTTTTATACACATTCAATTACATTTGAACAATGGTACGTCTGTTTGTTTTTCTACAACGACCTAGCTTTGCAGAGCTGACCTTAACCGGAGCGCGTCGTTCTCATGTTACGACGACTCCTTGTTGTGCTTGCGCCAGCAATTTCGTTCACCTATACACGTTCCGATCAATGCTATTTTCCGTTTGTAAAACAACGCGTGTTAATTTCAATGATAAAATTACGTAAAAAGTTACCTAAATTAGTTTACAATAAATTATAATTTCTTCACCTAAAATTTACTTAAATAATGTTGACGTAAGCGTCAACAAATGGTCCCTCATAAATGAGAAAAAATTTCTTAATTGTTTTGTCCAAAGCTGAGGACTGCTGGTGGGTGCGAACCAATACCTTGTCCCCCGGTTGGAAAACAGTAGGGTGAATATTCTTATTAAAATTGCTGGCTCTGACTTTTTTTTCTCCTCACGACTTGGCACACGACATCGAGCACGGGCAATAAACACCGTGTCGTGTCAGTTCACCGGGGGCGGTTTCCTGCGTGCCCTCACCGGCTCGGACGGTCTTCTGTTCCTCGCGGGGGATCTCTGACGTCACTGCACCACGTAGGATAATCCTCTCTTGACGTAGCTCCACATGGCCGCTTAGGTGTAGCAGGATGGACGCTGATGACAGGAACGATGGTCGGTTCCTGTAGCCCTACGTCCCCCGTCCGGCATCAAATGCCGATTAGGGCTTCGGGTCTTCCGATGTCTTGAACGCTATCTATTTTGCGGCACCCGTCAGATTCGCTGTAAAACGATCCTGAGCCGCCTCGGATTGATCTCCTCTTCGTATTTTTTATTCATTAGGGAGGTAATAGCTCTGCAGCCGATGTTCCACATACGCCGATCCTCGAGCATCTCGGAAACGATGTTCTCAGGCGTCCACGGTGTCGTCATCGATCTCCTGAGAGCAACAGTGTGGGATTTCCACAGCTGACAATGCAAGACCGCGTGTTCAGGCGAATCCACAGCCCCACATCTACATCTGTCACTTTCAGCTTTCCCGATTCTATACAGATAAGTGCCGAAGGACCCGTGCCCCGTCAGAAATTGGACTAGCCAATGGTTATGGGAGCGATGCTTGCACCGCGTCCACTTACCCACGTCTGGAATCAGGGTCTTCGTCTATTGCGCCATCTCAGTGTTACGGTCCCAACGTCGCTGCCACTCCCTGATCGTTCTCTCCGAGGCCATTTGAATCCTGCTGGGGAGGGCACCTCCGCCGATGTTGTGCAAGAAGCGACGCTGTTTCGCCAGAAGGTCTATCGGCCGGACGGCCGCGATGATATGTAGGCCCGCCGTGGCCGCGGTGCGGTACGCACTCGTGACTCGAAGCAGGGTCCTGCGTTGACAGCTCTCCATCTTCGATCTGTACTTCCCTACATCTAAAATTCCACACCAGATCAGCGCCGCGTAGAGCAGGATCGACTGCGCCACCAGAGCTAATACCTCCCTCTTCCTGCCGCTTGGTCCTCCCAGGTTGGGCATCAGTCTCATGAGGGCACCATTCCGTTCGTCCGCCCGCCGTATGACATCCGAAACGTGCACGTCGTAGCGGAAACCCTCCGCCAAAGTGACGCCTAGATATCGGACGGTCGGACTCGTTTCAACGTCGATATCACCGACGTGAAGTGTGAAACGGCGCCCTCTCCACGGTCCTTTCAGTACCAAAGCCTGAGTTTTCTTGGCGGCTATCCTCAGACGATGATCGGTCATCCACAGATCGACCGCCCTGTATTCTCCGTCGAGATGTCTCTGTACATCAGCTACTGTTTCCGCACACGTGACGATGGCGAGATCATCAGCGTACGCGATTATACTCGTGTCCGCAGGAAGTTCAATTCCGAGCACCCCATCGAAGAGGATCTTCCACAGGGTGGGACCCAAGACCAACCCCTGCGGAACTCAGGTGTTGGTTCTGTGTGATTTGCCCGGGTAAACGACAATCTTCCTGTCGAACAGTTCCTGTCCGACGATGTCCGACGAGGACGGCGAGGTAGGGCGAGATCCCTCCGTTCCTCATGGCCTCCACAATATGCTTCCAAGAAGCGGTGTTGAATGCGTTCGCGATGTCGATCGTCAGCATCACGGCCCACTTATGGTCACGGTCTACCGCGTCGGACATATTACACATAGCCGTGATCGTCGAACGCCCTCTATGAAAGCCATGCTGACGCGAAGAGATCCCGTCGCCGTCCTCGAGCTCTTCCTCAATCCGGTTGCGAATCACAGCCTCGTACGCCTTACCCAGAGTTGATACGAGGCAGATCGGCCGATACGCCTCCGGCAGGTCGGGATACCTCCCCTCTTTGGGGATCAGGACGACCCGGGTCTCCCGCCAGGCGCACGGGAACTTCTGTCGCATCAACAACTCGGAGAAGACGTCTAGGAACTTCTCTGGGATGAGCTGGTACATCCTCTTCAAAATCGCTGGCGTCAGTCCGTCCGGGCACGGAGCTGCACCGTTTCGAATCCCTTTCACGGCCATCGCCACCTCTCGTTCCGTGATGGGAGGTACGTCGTCCACAGGAAGTCCCCTTTTCCACTCAAGCCCGTCCGAGGAGAAGAGTGCCTTGACAATGTCTAGCTTCTTCGACTTACTGAGCGTGAGTGTGCTGCTCCGACCCTTCGCCAATCTAGTTGCGATCTTGTAGCCTGAGCCCCAAATGTGGTTGTCGAGATCTGCGTTGACCTCCTGCCAACACCTCGATTTACTCCTGAAGATCTCGTTCCTGAGCGCTCGTTTTTTGAGCCTAAGCTCAAAGACAAGGCCCACGATCTCTCCAGGATCTGTCGAGCGCCTCCTTCTAGAAGCCCGTCCGAGGAGAAGAGTGCCTTGACAATGTCTAGCTTCTTCGACTTACTGAGCGTGAGTGTGCTGCTCCGACCCTTCGCCAATCTAGTTGCGATCTTGTAGCCTGAGCCCCAAATGTGGTTGTCGAGATCTGCGATGACCTCCTGCCAACACCTCGATTTACTCCTGAAGATCTCGTTCCTGAGCGCTCGTTTTTTGAGCCTAAGCTCAAAGACAAGGCCCACGATCTCTCCAGGATCTGTCGAGCGCCTCCTTCTAGCTCGTGCGAGTGCACGTCTCGCACGTAGGCAGCCGTTCCTCTTCTCTTCGACGTCCGGGGTCCACCAGTACGGCTCCCGGACCGGCGCGCCAATGGGATCTGGGACGAGCGAGTCCTTTATACACTTCTTCACCATGCTGGGAAAATCCTCAGCCGTGGACTTTTTCAACATCTCGTTGATAAGAGATTCGAGTATGGCGTTGTCGATCTTCCTGCTGTCACGTTCTTCGACTTGTTTGGCTCCTCCCACGTCCACGTGAATGCGGGCGTGAAGGGTCGTTGGAATTCCGAAATCTCTACTCCATCCGAAACCACCTCTGACCGCCGATTTGGAGCTCAGGGTGACGTCCAGATGGCTCCTCGTTCGTCCTCTGCGGAAGGTGTACGAACCGTCGTTCCACACCACCATATCGGCCGCCTCGATCCATTCCGATAAGTAGGCACCACGGGAATCTAGAATCGGGGCTCCCCACGCGGGTGACTTGGCGTTCAGGTTCCCCATAACAAGAAAACTTGGAGACTCAGACGTGCTGGCTCTGACCTTGGCATTTGCCTTTAAATTTCGATGTGCTAATTCCCAAACATATTACAGAGGTTTATTCTTCGGAGAATACGACGGAAACTTTATAAACTTGTGTATGGGAAATTCGGTCGTTTGGCCCTTCTGTAGAAACTGTGGGGTGAATCCCGTACTTAAATAAGTCATATTGTTAAGACATGACTCCACCCATGGAAGAAGATTTGGCCATCCCTTGTGTTTGTCCCGATAGTAAGTTCTCAAAATTCGTATAACCTACCGATTATAACGCTCAGTGATATTACCCTGTGGGAAATTCACGGAAATTAATATACATCTAATGCCCAACTCCGCTAAACCACTCTTACACCTTGAATTAGTGAATTGCGTCCCATTATCGGACAAGATTACTTTCAGTCTTTATACCTCAGGAATGTATTGGGAGGTGATTCGATTTAATATGTCTCTCGTAGTCGCTTTCTTTAATGCGTATAAAACCATATATTTGGAAAACGCATCCACCAAAACAAGCAAATAAGTAATTCCGCCTCGTCCTCGCGGTAAAGTACCTAATAAATCCAAACAAACTAGTTCACCTGGCCTCTAAGCGATTATTGGATTTAGATACCCATGACTGAGTGGCGAAGACTTTGCCTTCTGGCAAAGGTCACACGAAGCCACTAATTGACGTATTTGTTTAGCCATCTTGGGCCAAAATAATATTTGTCTCATGTACAGATAAGATTTTTCCTTCCCGAAATGACCTGTTTCGGCGTGAAGCGCCATTACTAACTCCTTTATTTGAGACGCCGGAACACAGGGTTTCAGAGTGCTCCCGGATATTTATCCGGAAATCAGGATTGAGGAAAGAGTCTGGAATTTCGATGTCCTCCAGGCGTATCGAGGAGGGCTTAAACAAGAATACCACCGCGAATACGCGCATCTTGATCAACAGCCAGCTCTGTAGAAGAAAAATCGGAAATAACTGTTCGAGTGTTAAGTCGGTAAATATACAGTCTAGTTACTGTTATTTATTTTACCTGTTGATGTTGCGCGTTCTTCGTGTGCTGCAGGGCCTGCACCTTCTCGATAATCGACATGTCACGTGTGGCTCGAAGTCGTCCATTAGCCTGTACATTGCCATGAGGATCTTACAGATTCGCAACGTACTGAGGGCGCTGAACATTTTGCAGATGTTCTCGATGTCCTCGTCGTTGTTCATCATCTGCAGCAGGTTAGCCGCCTGGATGATCGGCTGCAGGTTCTGGTTGATCAGCTTCTCCTGAAAAGCGACGATTAAAACGACCATTCGAACTTTTCCGCTATCGATATATTACGTCTAAGTCCTTCTCCATGGTCCACTTCTCAAGGTGGGTCAGGTTGTGCCTGATCTGTGTCGTGGTGCAGGTTTGTCGGGGTTCTGGTGGTACAAATAAGCAGCAGTTTTCTGAAATTCTTTATTTTCTCCAACTTTACAAACAAAATGTGAAACAAAGCTACGAGCTACGACCGACATTAAGCACGGACCGTCCTCGTCTGGCGCCTTTTCCGCTCACACACCTCAGTGCGTACAACCACCACTTGAGAGAACGACGACATTTCCTCTCGCCACATTTGAAAATATTATGTCCCAACACATAATCCCCCCAATTCAAATACATGGTTATTCTATACAATATATTATAGTTTCGCCTGACAACATAATTTGAAAGCAGAACAAGAAAGAAATCTTCTTGCCTTGGCGCGAAAAAATAATAATAAAAATAATATTTATTACTATTCTAACTCGGGTGGCAACACCTTGCATGGCTTCAGGTTCAAAATATTCTGCTTCATGTGCTCCTTTCCCGAACTATCCCTAACAACAAAAGAATTCGGTCCCGCTTGCCTTATAACAACGAAGGGTGAACGAAAGTATGAAGTGGTCTCTATAGAGAGTGGACTGTATAGATCTCTCTCGTAGCTCGTGGGCGGCTGCAGAGATGAATCTTGTCTCCAGGTTGTAAGGCTGGAGACTGTAGTAGTAGTTGGAGATCAGGGAGTGACGTGATCTCTTGAAGTTCTTGAAGTTGAAGTTCTAGTTGTGTGGAGAGAGGGCCTGACGTACTTCTCCGGGTTTGGATCTGAGGGCGTATCGTGCAGATCGTGGGTTGAAGTTCTAGTCGTTTGGAGAGAGGGCGTGTCGTGCTCTCCGGTGTGGACCTGAGGGCGTAACGTGCAGGTCCGGGTTGAAGTTCTTGAAGGTTTGGAGAGAGGGCGTACCGTGCTCTCCGGGTTTGAAGATCATGGAGTTAAAAGTTGTAGTATCTTGAAGGTCTCATAGAACTCTCAGGGCGTAACGTGAGAGCTTGTAGGTTAGGGTGACGTAAATCAAGACCAACAACAAACGTCGTTTTGAGCATATATCGTATACTAATTTATTGTCAACTTTCGGGATCTTTTATACACATTCAATTACATTAGATCAATGGTACGTCTGTTTGTTTTTCTACAACGACCTAGCTTTGCAGAGCTGACCTTAACCGGAGCGCGTCGTTCTCACGTTACGACGACTCTTTGTTGTGCTTACGCTAGCAATATCGTTCACCTATACACGTTCCGGTCAATGCTATTTTCCGTTTGTAAAACAACGCGTGTTAATTTCAATGATAAAATTACGTAAAAAGTTCCCTAAATTAGTTTACAATAAATTATAATTTCTTCACCTAATATTTCCTTAAATAATGTTGACGTAAGCGTCAACAAAGGCTCCCTCATAAATGAGAAAAAATTTCTTAATTGTTTTGTCCAAAGCTGAGGACTGCTGGTGGGTGCGAACATAGACTACAGGTTGCCTCCTTTGAGGACACACAACTGTTGTTACTTCAGAGATAGGCCATTGATTGGATTCACATTTCAACCAATTCGGTCCAGATAACCAGAATTTATTATTGACAATATCTTTCGGGAAAACGCCTCTCGACGTAAGATCGGCTGGATTATCAGCTGATCTAATGTGCCTCTATTCATAATTTGTTGTGAGCATCTGAATTTCGTCAACTCTGTTTGCTATGAAAGTGTTCCATTTATTTGGAGCTGAATTTATCCAATGAATCGTTATTGTTGAATCACGCCATAAGTAGCAATTATTTATCTTAATAGAAAAAGATTCTATCACCTTTTTAATTTGATTTGCTAACATCAGCGCACCGCATAATTCTAACCGAAGAAGTGATATATTACGTAAAGATGTAACTCTTGATTTAGCACACAATAGACTAACACTAATTGTATTGTCGTTTATTGACCTTAAATAAATACATGCACCGTAAGCTTTTTCGGATGCATCACAACCCGTGTATTTCTATTGTACTAGGTTCATCGCATAAAGTGAATCTCGGCACATTTAATTCATTGAGATATTTTAATTTATCCATGAAATGGATCCACATTGAGAAAAGATCTTGAGGTATTGATTCATCCCACGACAGACGTTCTTACCACAGTATTTGTATTATTAATTTTCCTGTAATTGTAATTGGGCTGAGTAAACCTAAGGGTTCGAATATTTTTGAAATCATTGAGAGAATTGTTTTTTTTTTTGAGATCCGTTTAATAATTTCAAAGTTCTTTTTGACATACTTAATTGTGTCCAAGGTGGAATTCCAGTAAATCCCAACAGTTTTAACTTGATTGTCATCAATTTGTAAATTTTCAGAGGAATTTCTATCTGATAGAGAGGTTTCATTTGATAACCACTTGCGTAAATTAAAACCTACGTCACTTAATACACGTGAGAGTTTGTTTTTAATTTCACGTAATGATTCTTAATTTGATCGACATAAAATTCGTTGTGAATAATGCTTGAAATTTGAGGATGTTCATTTTTTATAATATTACCTAATTCGCGTAAACATCGGATTGCTAAAAAAGGAGCAGACGTAGTTCCGTATGTTACTGTTTTGAGTTCATAACACTTCACATCTTCTGACAAATTTGTTCGCCACAGAATTCTTTGATATTTTCTATCATTAGGATGAATCAATATCTGTCTGTACATTTTCTCAATATCTCCGGTAAAACATATTTATGTTGTCTAAACCGAAGCAAAATTGAAAATAAGTCATTTTTTATTTTAGTACCTACATACTGAAGTTCATTTAACGAGATACCAATATCTGATTTTGCGTATCCATCAAAAACTACCCCTATCTTTGATGTTATACTACTTTCCTTAATTATTGCGTATCGCCAAACGGTGATAGACCTGGTGATAGACGGTGATCGAGGAAATTATGCCCTTTGGTGGAACGACTTCTTTCGACCCATTAACCATATTCCGACATTTGCATACGATTCCGGAGAGGGCATCTCGATTTATGCCAGAATCAACAAGAAGTGGAAGCCATAACAGGTGCTAGGACTGGTCACAGACGCTCGGAGTTACTTTTTCCCGGTCTCCCGGGCTGTCTGAGTATGTCCTTAAAAGGGCATACGAACATAGATTATCGACACTTTTGGTGTCATGGGCCCACGGTCTATCCCTTTGATTTACATGCTGTATTGCGATGTCCGCTATTCAAACAATTGAATCATAATTTCTGTGATTTTAATACATTATATCGCTCTGAAATTGGTATTTTTAAGAAACTATTACACGCAAATAATTTGTGTGAGCCCTTGCAATTAACACATGACTCAACTCCTCTAGTTGTCGTGAGAACCTGACGTTTTGTCTGGTAATTATTATGATTCGATTTATTTGTATTTGTTGCATTGAAATTTGTCGCTTGCAGAATTTGAACACGTTTTTCTAAAAATTCAAAGAAAGTTTCAATACATTGAAGTGCCCTTTACTGATTTCTCCCATTCTTTATGGGTATATCTGTCAAATTTAGCGGTAATTATAATAATAAACAATGTATCCCACGAGTCTACATTTTCTCCTAATGTCTTTAGAACTCGCAATTGAGTTCGGTATCAAATTCCTCAACCCCAGGCTGAGGCGGAAATAACGAATAAACTGGCTATTTAGCCTATCAAAAACAGAAGAACAGCTAGGCGATCGCTATCGTACACTCGGTTCGACTTCGGGCGACATGTCCATGCGGTACTACATGTATTTACCCTCTCTGCTCGCGATGTTCTGGCCACACCCCTCGAGCTCCCTCTTGAGCTTCTCGCAGTGGAGCTTGATGTTTTTTCGCCGCTCGAGCTGCATCTGGTAGGCCTTCTTGTCGTACGACATCCTTTTGGAATGAAACCTGGAAAAAAACGTCATATTACAGGCTCGATGTAGTGTTTTCGTTTGTTGGTCAGCGATTCAAAAAGTACCGTTGAAATTCTAAATGGAATCTTGGTTGAAGTTTGCCAAGCTATTAGCCTTGGCTTCAGGAACTTCTTCTTCTTATAGTGCCGTGCACCTATAGTGCGTTGGCGAATTATCTTAAGGTCAGACGTCACTCCTTTGCGGCGTGCAAAAGCTCGCAGGTGTTATTTATGCCTGTCCAGTCCTTAATATTCCGGAGCCACGACATTTGTTTGCGCCCTACACCTCTCTTACCCTTAATCTTTCCTTCGATAATTAGTTGAGGGATTGCATATTTTCTTCCTCTCAGGATATGGCCGAGGTATCCAACTTTTCGTGCTTTGATTAAATTGAGTAATTCTCTCTCAGTATTTGCCCTTCTCAAGACTTCCTCGTTTCTCACCTTATCTGTCCAAGGTATGCGGAACATTCTTCGCAAGGTCCACATTTCGAAGGTCTCCAACTTGTTAACAGAGGATATCTTTAACGTCCATGTCTCCATGCCATATAACAATATGGACCATACGTAGCATTTAACCATCCTGTAGCGTAGGTCAAAGGAAAGATTGCGGTTGCATAATAGCGGATTTAATTTAGTAAAAGCTTGTCTAGCTTGTTCGGTGCGGCTTTTTGTTTCTTGTTGAGGATCCCATTGGTCATTTACCATCATTCCCAAGTATTTAAATGTTTTCACCTGCTCGATTGGAGCATTATCTACTTGCAATTGTACTCTTAAAAGTGCGTTTTTTCTTATTCCCATGCATTTAGTCTTTCCCGCATTAATCTTTAAGCCATATGTTTTTCCTACGGCATTTATTTTATTTAGCATCAACTGCATATCATTTTCGTTGTCTGAGATTATCGCGGTGTCGTCTGCATAACGAACGTTGTTTATCGGATACCCGTTGACTTTTATACCGCACTCAGAGCCTTCTAATGCCTCTGCAAATACATTCTCCACGTAGAGGTTGAATAGCACCGGTGACAGAATACACCCCTGTCGCACCCCTCTTAAAATTTAGAATTCCTCTGTATTCATTGAATTGTTTAGCCTTACTCGTGCTTTTTGATTCCAAGAGAGATTCTGGATAACTCTTATATCTTTCTCGTCCATGTTGGCGTTGTGTAGCATTTTTATCATTGCATCATACTTTACGGTGTCAAACGCTTTTTCATAATCGAGGAATGTGATGATTATATCCTTTCGTTGGTCCATGCAATTTTGTACAAGCGTATTCAAACAGAGGGCTGCTTCACGTGTACCCAATCCGCTCTTGAAACCAAACTGTGTCTCGCCGCTTAGCTCTTCCAGTTTTCTGAATATTCTTGTGTGAAGGATGCGAAGGAACATTTTAAGCAAATGGCTCATTAAACTGATCAGTCTGTGGTCTTTACATTTTGCCGCTCTTGGCGATTTAGGGATCATTATAAAGGTTGAATATAGCCAATCCGTTGGAATGTGGCCGCTGTTATATATGGCATTGAAAATTGTTACCAGTATATCGATATTGTCATCATCCAACAGTTTCATGGCTTCCGTAGTAATGCCGTCCGGTCCAGAGGCCTTGCCCAGTTTTGCTACTTTTATGGCATACTCCACCTCGGTACGAATAATGGATAAATTTTCCGTAGGTAAACTAGTAGTAGGCAGCTTCGGTCTATTATCTGTAAAGAGGGACGAAGCATAGTCCGACCATATTTTAGCTAGATCTTCCTGGGTACGTACATAGTCTCCTTGGTCAATCTTCAGGCGAGTCTCATGGTGCTTCTTGTATACACTCGCAATTTCTTTAACCTTTTTGTGTAAATCAAAGCTGTCCCCCTTTTCTTGTAGTGATTCCAATTCCTCACAACGTTCTTTTATCCAGTTTTCCTTGGCGATTTTAATTCTTGTCCTTATTATACGTTGTGTTTTCTTATACTTTTGATGGTTCTGATGTATTTTGTACTGTCTGCGTTGTTCCATTAGATCAAGTAAATCTTCCGTCATCCACTCCTTTTTCCGATTTCTTCTTATTTTACTTGCGACTGCTTCGTCAGCATTGGCTATAACCGTTTTTATTTTTTCACAGGTTTCCTCTATGCAATTTACTTGTATATTTCTCAGATTCTCGTTAATGTGCTTACTGTATGTGGTTTTAAGAACTTCATCTCTCATTAATTCTCTCGTGAGTATGTATTTTTTGATAGACGGTTTTTTAACCTTTGCTAATTTAAGCCTTACATTCGCGATTAGGGGATTGTGATCGGACGAAATGTCCGCACCCGGGTAAGCGGCCACTCTTTTTATATAGTTGCGGAATCTTTTGTTTATCAAGATATAATCAATAGATCAAACGAACTTACCTGTGAAGTTCGATCTTGATTATATGAGGTCTCGTCGAAATAAATACGAAGAATAATGTAGTGCCCCCGTACGTATCCAGAATCACACGAATTTAAAAGCTCGCGCTCTATCCCTGCTTCCGCTCTCCCACTCCGTGCTATCGCCATTCTCTTTAAAGTAAGATTGTCGCAAAATCGGGTAGTTGTAAGACCCAGGGCAGGGCGGGACCTATTTATTTCGACGAGACCTCATATAATGAAGATCGAACTTCACAGGTAAGTTCGTTTGATCTATTGGTTATATATCGGTCTCGTCTCATAAATAGGAAGAATAATGTAGATGTTTAAAGAGGTTTATTGCGACAATCCAAACACGGCCGATGCAAAACAGTCATCCTTTTGGATCGGCCGACTATAAAAGATTGCAAAGGATTGCGAATTTTTTGACCAACCCGCCGCACGGCAAATGGTGTCTATGTTGATCCCGGCTCTTGCCGCTGCTGAAGTCGAAGCGTGTCTTGTACTGTGGGCTGAGAACAGTGAAGTATCTATATTACAGTTCTTAAGTACCCCTTTTATCCATCGACTAATACTTTGCCTAGTGGCATTACGATGAGGAGGCTTAAAGGTGATCAACAGATGGTCACAATCCTTCTCTTTCCTTATGCTAGCAGTGCGACTTAAATAAGCTAGAATAGCACTAGCTACACACAGTCCCGGGCATGCCGGAAAAAAGGGCAAGTCCCACAGTGGTTGATACCTATTTATGGCCGACGTCTTAATCCGCTTGGGGACGTGAATTCGAACGCCAGAACCTGTCTGTAAAATATTCTGGGTCTCTATCAGAGAAAGGGTCTGGACCCTGTGCCCTGAAGCCAGTGCCAGGAGAATCGTTGTCTTAAAGGTTACATCTCTTAAGGACAGTGTGGAATTTTCCGTGGATTGAAAGTAAGAGAGGACCACTTGTGGGTCCCATATAACGTCGTATCGAGGCGCTGCCGGACGAAGGCTGAATACTCCTTTGAAAAAACGTTTTACACGAGAGTCCCCCGTGACCTGGGGATTCGCTAATTGTCCAATTGCAGTTCGGTACGTACTAAGAGACGCATACGACGCTCCCTTTTTAAAATGGAAGGAAAGGAAATCTAATATTTGCGGAACCGATACCTTAAGGGGATTTTGCTCCTGATTTTTGCAGAATTCCCACCAAAGCTTAAGTCCCGAATTGTACTGGCGCAATGTCGCATTAGTAATAGAAGCGAGGCAGACGTTTATCGACGAGTCTGGAGCGTCCTTGGCTCGGAGACTCTGTATGATACCGTCCCTGCTACCAGGGAAAGACTCTTCCACAAGGGGTGTGGAGCCCTGTGGACAGACAGAAGAAGATTCACTTCAGGGTCGAAAAAGATTGGTTCTGTAACTAGCATTGCCGTAAACAGCGGGAACCAAGGTTGGGATTTCCATAAGGGCACCACAACCATTCCTTCTGCCCTGTCCTCTATTATCTTATGAAGGGCTGGAAAAATCATTGAAAATGGCGAAAAGGCATAAAAGAAAAAATGTCCCCAATTCAAGGAGAATGCATCTACTGCCCAGCATTCTGGATCTCTGAGCCAGGAAACGAATCTGGGGCATTTCCTGTTAATACGTGAAGGAAACAGATCGATTTCGATTGACGGCCATTCCTTAAGAATTCGTAAAAATCTAGAGGAATTCAGCTCCCACTCTGTTTCGATACCTAGCCGACGGGATTCTAGGTCGGCCATTGCGTTATCTGCTGAGCTAATATATGCTGCATATATATAAAAATATTTCGGGAGGCGCACCACTGCCAAATTTCCCGAGATAGGCCGTCCAGCAAAGTTCTCTGAACACTCCCCATGCGGTTAATATACGCAGTCGCAGTCGTATTATCAATTCGGCATAAAATATCGCAGTCCCGCATATGAGACGCAAAACATTTGAGGCCAAAGAATGCTGCTGCGAGCTCTAAATATTTGATGTTCAATTTTTTCTCGGAAACTGACCACAACCCGTGGGATCTGCCCTCCTCGCAGTACACCCCCCAGCCCGTCAAAGACGCATCTGAAAAGATCTCAATTTGGAAGGAAGGAGATCGCAGCGATTTACTGGCGCCGTGAATGTTTCGAAGCCACCACCCAAAATCTTCGGCTAAATCAGAAGGGATTAACATCTGTGCTTCAAAATTCCCAGCAAAATGCCGAAGCGCCAAAAACTTGCTCTTTCTAGTCGTTTGGTATATAGCATACCATACTTCATAGCTGGACAAATCGAGACCAGCTTCCCAATGAAACTGGTAAAATCTCTGATTTTACAGTACTGTATTGAACTAAATCTATTGATGTCCGTATAGAGCCGGGACATTTTCTCATTGGTAAGCGTAACTGTCATTTGGGTCGTGTTATAAACAAAACCTAGATAACGACACGAAGTTCCTGGCAACAGAGAACTTTTCCTGTAATTGATGCGGAAACCTAGTGACTCCAGGCAACCAATCGTTTGAGAGATGTTATCTGAACACTGTTGTGCATCGCTACCTACAAGGAGGAAATCGTCCAGGTACAAAACGGAGAGAAAACCTCGTCCTCGTAGGAATGCCAAAACTGGTCGTAATAGTTTTGTAAACACTCTAGGAGCAATGCTTAGACCGAAGGGCATACAGTTAAACTGGAAAGTTGTTCCTTGAAACTGAAATCTTAAATACTTCTTATCCTGTTCCCTGACTGGAACTGAAAAATATGCATCCTTAAGATCCAGGGTGGCCATATAGAATCCCTGATGCAGGATCTTAGTTACTGTTTTATGTCCTCTAACTTAAAATGATCTACCTTTAAGAAGGTATTAAGCAACTTAAGGTTAAAGACTAGGCGGTGAGACCCATCTGATTTGGGCACTATAAAAATATTAGAGAGGAATTCTTCCTGACACCTGGGAACTTGGCTCACCGCTCCCATGACCTCCAATTTTCCAATGGCCCTTGTCAGCGCCACCAACTCTGTTGGAGATCGAGAAGGTTCCCTAGGTACACACCCCTGTATAGGGGTCTTAATGAACGGCAACTTAAGTCCCATTACGTAGGACAAAACGACTTTGTCGTTGGTAATCTTTTTCCACTGATCGTGAAAAAATTTCAGCCTTCCAGCATGGCTTCTCACCTTTTCTAACGTTTCTTGTCCCGTTGACTCCCCTTCTCCTTCGGTCGAATCGGATAACGATCCCGATAACGTGCCTGTTGGGCCTGTAGCTGCCGCCTCTGCCCCCCTCTGGGGTTCCCTTGAGAACGCCTGTGAAGGGGGCGCTTGTAGTTTAAAGGCATCTTTAAGATCCTCACTTGATTTCTCTAGTGATTTATGCGCCTTGACCCGGTCTCCCAGGTTCTGTCTGAACAGCCAACCATCGACTGCAGCCATAGTGAGTGTCTCTTTGACATCTTTATTCAGGCTCAGTGCTGCTAAGTCCCTCCTAGAATGGGACTGAGCATGGTGCACGTCCGTCAGGAGTCGGGCCGCATCGCTAAGGGCCTGGATGTGCCGCCTATTACCCCCTCCCTCTTCTTTCAAGAGATCGGAAAGGCCTTGACCAATTGCTACCACTCCTGCTCCTAGCTGGCCTTGTAATCCAGCCAATTTTTCATCTCTTCGAGATGTAGCCTCGGAGGAAGCCAACACTACCTCTTGATTCAGCTTAGGCGCCGCCAGTAAAGGACAATTCTCTGGAGGAGGATATTTATCCCGTAGGCTCTTGACATCTTCCGGGAGCAGTCCGTTCTTTAAAATCGGATCCCATCGCTCTGGTAAGATTTTGTGTATTGGAGGACCTTTGTCCACCGCCGCTGGTCCTTCTGCGCCTAAAAGGGCGAGTACATTCGGATCCAAAACTGGGTCCTGGAGCTTCTGGGCCCGAGGGTCCGGTGTGTCTTGAAGAAGGTACAAAGAATTACTTTGGATAGATTTGGTTAGCCTCGGCTGGGATTGATATCCCAAAAAATACTATTGATCTACAGGGCTTCCATATATATGGTAGCGTAACGTAAGCTCCGTACATGTACAATGACATGTAAAAACAATGACATTATTGCCAAAAACTGCCACATGTGACATAGATTCCACGAATCCTTATGCAGGGGGGTCGTTCTTGACGAAAGCGTGTAGCCGGGGTCGTTCTTGACGAAAGCGTGTAGCCTGGGTTGTCTCTTTCGGGATGCCATCACAAGCACCTACATCCTGCCGCCACCGACTGCGTGTAGGTAGTCCAATGATTGCCTCTCCATGACCAATCGCCACTACGGGCTGTCTGTGGGTCGTCCTGCCTCCCAGAGTACCACAATGGGCTCTCTGTAGGTCGTCCGAGGATTGTCACAATGGACAATCGAATACAAGCGCCACCACCGGTAGTATTCATAGGGGGATTGTTATATAACAATCGCAACAGAATGCCACCATCGACTATCTGTGCAACGGGAGGGAGACAATGCTCCCTCGGGAGTCAATGCTCCCTGAATCTGCTTGCGGGCCTGCCCCAGCAACGTCAGGAGAAGTCGTTCCGTTTTAACCTAGAAAACAACAGACTTGTAAATAAACAATACCCACCCATGCTGTCATCGAAGTCGATGTCAACGTCAGCACTGGTGTCAGCCTCGGAACGACGAGACGCGGAACGCCGAGAACGACCTCGGGATGTCCCGTGTGCTGCATAGAGGTGTGCTGTACGGTCGGTTGCCGTCTCCCTGGCGGAAGTGGCGGAACCTTCCTCGCTACCGCTGCCGGTCTCGCCGAAAATGGCGACCGGGAACGACCTCGGCGTGGCTCAGGTTCTCGTACCTTTCGTACACCGCCTTCCATCCTCTTGAGCCGCCGTTGCATCCTGCGAAGCCTTCTTTTCAAACGGTCCACTGATGGGGACCTGGATCGACGAACTCGATCACGATTCGGCATCTTGAATTAATAATTTCACCACTACGGGTCTCACGTGTGAACTCTTCGAACCCACGGAGTGGGAGCAGGGATAGAGCGCGAGCTTTTAAATTCGTGTGATTCTGGATACGTACGGGGGTACTACATTATTCTTCCTATTTATGAGACGAGACCGATATATAATCAATTTGATTTCGTACAATGTGGTTTGGATGATCTCCTGGAGCTCGCCATGTATACAGTCTTCTTGGTGGGAGTTGATACCACGTATTGGATATGACGAAATCATGTTCTTCACAGAATTCAATTAGTAACTCACCTCGCTCGTTTTTAATACCCAGACCGAAATCTCCTACCGTGCCACCACATCTACCCTTACCGACTTTGGCGTTAATGTCGCCCATTATGATGTTGATATCGTTTTTCTTTGTGCACTTTAACGCTTCATGTATGTCCTAGTAGAAATCTAAAATTTAAGTTTCAGGTTTGTCAGCTGTGGGCGCATAAACTTGGATTAGTTTGATATTAATGGGTTGACCTGCTAACTTCACTATTATTACTCTATTTGAAATTGGTATGTAATCTAAAACAGACATCGCGATTCTATTATCAAGCACTATTGCAACTCCATGTCTATGGTAATTATCTGCTTCGTCGCTACCGGAATAGTACATTGTAAAGTTGTCTTTGTGAGAAATACCTGAGCCAGACCACCTCGATTCACTTACCCCCATTACTTTCACTTCTGGGCGACGCATTTCTTTGAGCAGGTTATGTAACTTTCCTGCGGGGCACAAACTATTGACGTTCCATGTCGCTAATTTACGGATAACATCTTGAAATCGAACCCGGGGGATTCTTAGTACCCTCGGACCATCTAAGGTCTGCCCGGAACTGAGGGCCCTTGCTTCATTTTTGTCCGACATATAAGATAATTATTCCAGGGATATCCATAGGGATCTTTAATTTTTTTTCCGACTTTAGGCCAATGAGGCCACGCACTACCTCGGAAGCGGACAATAAACACAGCTCCGGGTAAATTCACCTGGGGAAGCAGTAAGCCCTGCAGGCTCCCCTAGGCTCGGACGATGTTAGGGTCTGTCAGTCGGAATTAGTATTATATTGTCTAGCGACCGGGAAGGATCACCCCTTATGGGGGATATCTCCTCCCAGTGCTGTTAGAAGGCAGGGTTTGGGTCGACTGCCCCTGATGTTGGTGGAGGCGCCGAGTGTTAATCTCTAGTATGTACGGACCACCCTACGTCCCCCATCCCGGTAGTCCCGGATTAGGGGTTCGGATGATCCGCAGCCCTACTACGAGAGCATAACCTAAGTTTGGAAGTACCACTAAAACTAAAACTGAAAAATAGAAACATTACCCCCCCGTCCGGGCTCACGGACCGTTTCTGGATGTGTAATCCTCGTCAATTCTCCTTAACCTTATGACAAGTTCGTTTCGGGGCCTAATCTCTTCAGCAGTTAGTATGGGGATCCTGACTATGAGCTCCCTCCTGGGCGCCAGTTCGCTTTTAAATTTATCGCTCATAATGGCAGAAATCGAAACGATCCCTGCCCTCCAGATTCTTTCCTGGCCTATCATTCCTTCAATAAGCCGTTCCGGGGTCCATTCCGCCCCAATCATGTCCCTGAGTGCTCCGGTGTGATGCCGCCATAGCGGGCAACTCATGACGGCATGCTCAGCGGTATCAACCTCACCACAGTCGCAGAGGTCGCTGGTAGCCTTTCCAATTCTAAATTTGTAGGCATTGAAGGCGCCGTGACCCGATAAGAACTGGGATAGCCAGTGGTTTGCTGTCCTATGTTTGCAGCCTACCCACTCTGTTAGGTTGGGAATCACTCTACGGGTCCATACCGCCGTGTCTGTGCCTGTCTCCCATCTTCTTTGCCAGCTGGCTATCGTGCGCCTTCTCGCCATCGCCCTTATGCTAGGTAGCCTTCCACCCCCAACGTTAAAAACGAACCTGCGCTCCTTCGCCAGGAGGTCGATGGGGGGGATCCCTGTCAGGACTTGGAGTGCCGCTGTAGATGTGGTCTTATAGGCCGCAGCCACCCGGAGCAAGACCCTTCTTTGGGTGGATTCCATCCGGAGCCTATGTTTGTGGGAGTCCAGAGTCGCGCACCATATGGGAGCGGCGTATAGGAGCGTAGACATCACGACATGCGCAAGCACTTCCCTTTTCTTGCTTGAAGGGCCACCTATATTGGGCATGAGCCTCGACAGAGCCCCCTGCCTTCTGTCCGCCCGCTCCGTGACCTCCTTGACATGGTCGTGGTATCTCCCTCCCTCAGATATACGAACTCCTAAATATCGGAGTGAGGGAATGGTCCTGTGCATCGCCCCACCCAGCGTCAGTGTGAAGCGCCGCTTCGTCTTCGGACCCTTGAGCACAAGCACCTCGGTCTTAGCGTTCGCTATCTTTAGTCTATGATGGTTCAACCACTCTTCAATCAAGTAGTACGCCTGCTCCAGACGCCGCTTAATGATCTCGACGTCATTTCCCACTGCGGAAAGCACTAAGTCGTCCGCATACGTTATACTACTGGTACCCTCCGGAAGCCTGAGCCTAAGTACCCGATCGAATAGTAATTTCCAGAGGGTGGGCCCCAGGACTGAGCCCTGGGGCACTCCCGTGTTCGTCACATGTGTTGTCTTCGCTGTAATTCTTATTCTTCTGTCTTGAAGATACCTCTCAACGAGTGCAATGAGATACAGGGACACACCCCGATCCTTCATGGCATCGACTACATGAGGCCAGGAGGCCGAGTTGAACGCGTTGGAGATGTCCACCGTGACCATGACCGCCCATTTGCGTTCTGTTGACGCGGTTGTCATTAGCGCCTTTAGTGCAGTCATGGTAGACCTCCCTCTCTGAAAACCATGTTGGCTCAAGGAGAATCCCCCCGCGTCCTCAATTTCTGCCTCTATCCTGTCTCGTATAATTCTTTCGTAGACTTTTGCAGCTACCGATAGCAGGCAGATGGGTCTATATGACCCAAGGAGGTCCGGATCTTTCCCCTCCTTTGGTATTAGGACAACCTTGGCTTCCCTCCATTCCGTTGGGAACGTTTGTTCTGCCAGTAGGTCGTTTACTATTGCCAGAAAGTTCTCAGGGATCTTCCCATAAAGCACTTTTAGTGCGGTCGGTGTGAGGCCATCCGGGCCCGGCGCCGAGTTGTTCCTAATCTGCTTTACGGCCACATCGAGCTCCTTCCTGAGGATCTTTGGGGGGTCGGGAACCGGAGAGCTGCGGTCCCAGGCTTCTCCGTTTCGGGGAAACAGAGCTCTAATTATGCGTGTTTTTTTGCCTCGATCTAAGGCTACAGTAGGCCCACTCGTCTTCAGGAGACCGGTCGCAATCCTGTACCCGGTCCCCCAGATGTCCTGGTTCAGGTCATTCAGCACCCGAACCCAACAGTCCTTCCTACTTCGTTTAATCATAGTTTTGAGTCGATTTTTCTCAGTTTGCAAGGTCCTCTGTCTCAGGGTAAGTTCCTCCTGATTATTGTTGGCTCTCCTGCGGGCTCTGGCTAATGCTCTCCTCTCCTTCAGCACCAGTCTTCTTTGAGCCTCTATTTCTCGGGTCCACCAGTATGGTTCTTTTATCGTGCGGTTCTTACAGTCTTTCTCCTCGGCCTCCTTAACGCATTGCTGTAGTACCCTAGGGAAGTCCGTGGTCGCCGAGCTGGCGAGTAACGTCCCGGCTAGCTGTCGCAGCTTGTCATAGTTCGTCTTGGTGTTATAGTATTCCTCTATTGGCCGCCTCCTGCCAAATCCGAGGAATATTGTTGCGTGCCACGTCAAAGGGTTGGAATGTTCTGCAGTCCAAGTCCATCCGCCCTTAGCCAAGAGGGCGGAGCACATCGTAACGTCAATGTGCGTTCTAGAGGAGCCCCGTTTATAGGTGGGGGTGCCATCATTCATCACTGCTAGGTTGGCCGCCTAAAGCCTAAAGCCGCCTTGCTTCATTTTTGTCCGACATATAAGATAATTATTCCAGGGATATCCATAGGGATCTTTAATTTAGTGGCTTCCCCTTACCTTCTAAATTCTTATGCCGTTGACCAAACTTTTGGTTCATCCGCCTTCAGGGCCAATTTCTTAACCCCTGGGCAAAAAAGTGCCCTACCACTTACCAACTCATCCGCCCGAAGCCGTTGATCGGTAAGTGGTTGATTGCTTATACCGGCAATCGCTCGGTGTTCTAGGATATGCTTATTTAATGGCGGCAATACTCGCCATGTCACGATACTCTCCTTGGGCTTATGTGGTATTTTATAAGATATACTTTCCTAAGGTATACCCACCACGCCCTCTAGTATCGCCGTTGCTTGGTCGGGGACTGCTTATTCAATATATTCGCAGCTAACCCTCATATCTGAGGGCCGTTCACTATTCGCCACCTGTGACCCCACTGGTAGCCAGCAACTTAGCCCCAGCAACTAGCCAGCAACTTAGCAGGAACTAGTGTACCTCATAACCTGCCTGTTCAGGAGGTTATAACGATGACAAGGAAAAATTTCAATGAACACCACAACATCACTGATTGGTGGAACCCTATTTCGTACTTCCTCGCCAGCAATCCCCTGCCGAACCGCTGCAGATCCAATGCAATCTACTTCGCCCTCGCGAATCGTTGCTTACAGATCCAGCCTCGCAACTTCGTTTAACTACTGGGAAAAATTCGATCTTTGCCTTATTGCCAATATGGGCGTTCAACACGGTTCCATATCAAGTCCTACTCTGTACAGTACTGTGAAATAAAATCAAAAAATTTTTACCACAAACATAATCTTGTTATCTTCTCTTAAATTCATGTAATTAATTACATACATGCCCAAGACAATTGCCGACTTTAAATTAATTTTATTTCGACACGAACACAAATTTTAAATATCCAATTTTCTGATTATATTTATCTCTTATAACACTTCGAAGGAATTTTATGAGTAATGTCAACCCCAAACAACGACACCATTCAGAATAATAGAATCCCCTAGACTAGCACCTTGAAAATTATAAATAGGAGTGTCCGCAACCATACAACAGGATTAGATCATCAGACGTCGGGCGCGTAACATCTTTATCATCGTTTCATTTATATTGTTTTATAAGAAATTTAAAGTGTTGTAATTAAATTTTTTTTATTTTTTTAAAAGGTTAGTCAAACCTAGAAAGACATAAATGGCGCATTCAGTAGGATATCCGCACGGTCTTCGAAAGTGACTTTTCGCATCGTGCCGAGGAACTCTTTCGGAAACTAAGTGTTTCAACTCCGAAGTGCGGACAATCCCGAACCATAACAAGAGATTTGGGACCACATCGCCCGGATCTGCGAGGAGTTGAGAAATCGAGTAACTGACGTCTCTAATCCTCAATCACAAAGGTTCACAAATCCCCAAAATCCGCCATTGCCTAAATCCATGGCCAATTAAATTAATATTACATTTTATTAAATCTTATCAAAATTTCGTCGACGACAAAAGACTGCCGACAACAATTCTAACACAGAGTGGCAGTTTCTGGTCCAATTCAACGGTTTACAGTGCCCTATCGGATTCCACGGGCGCCAGATTTAAAGGGTTGACTCCTCCGCTTCTTCAGATAGTTATTATTAAAAACCCAATCAGTTTAAGCCTTCATAACTAGAAAACTTATCTATCCATCAATAAAACAGTAATCGATTCCTAAAATATCTAGAAAATCAGGAAAATATGAATGACCTGAAACGGCCTGCACCATTTTGCCAAAATTTCCGGGACTTACGTCATCTCTTGAAGGACTTGAAAATAATTTATATATTTCTTCAAATCTGAATGGACTAATAGTAATTTCATCTTTCTAAAGTAAGCTTAAGATTAACAACCGTTCAAGGGATGTATAACAATTTGTTTTTCAGATTCAGGGACATTTTTGCTGGAGTCGTGAAAAAACTGCTGAATTTGAGGAAAATGTTAAATGTCGTTCCTGAATTTTTAAATTTGAATGTTTTAGTTTCTCGTGAAAATTAGTAAAGGCTAAAGAAAATGTATGAAAAGATTTAAAAATAAGTATTTTTTAATTCTCCTGATTTCTAAGGGGAAACTTCCCAAAGACTTTAAAGCGTTGCTGGAGAAATCAGCTGAATGTACTAACTGATTTCAAAATTTCTCCTTAAAAATTTATAAACTGCTAGTAATTACATCTTCCAAAATTATTATTCTCTCATTAATATGAATTAGGAGTATTTTCTATCAATATAATTTTAAGTGGTCTTCCAAATACTGGAATATTTGTACAAGGATTACTGAACAACGTTCTTCATCATGGGACGTTAAAACCACGATTTTAAATTCCATCAACATTTATCGTGATAATCGACCCACTTCTTGCGTGTTAACATCCACATTGAATAGCGTAATGTTCATATTTGGTATAATCGGTTGCTGTAACTCTAAATTGGTATCCTGTAAAGTCCTGAACATGCGAGTACACATCATAATATAATTATCACTCTGGTAACTCAGATCAGTTTGAGAGATATTCGTTTCTGAAAACTGGGTTCTTAAACATTTAATTTGAATAAATCAAAGTTACTAAGTCTAGAAAGTGTAATATTTCGAAATATTTAAATAAACTGCAAACTATATAATAGGACTAAAATTCAATTAGACACTTAGAAATTATATTTAGAATGGTTGATTTAAATTTGTTACGAAACATGAAGGCATTTATCAATTCTGAACTATGTAATGTTAAAAGCCAGACTAGTTCTACGGCATTTAGGGTGAATTATCTAAAGGCCTCAGTAGTGCAGATACAGTTGTTGACCCTAATCATTCACCGATTTCGATGTTGGGCAAAGGCCCTTTTCGGGACAGGCGATGAGATTTGGCACTGTAAGACTTCAAAAGGCAGTAAAGATATACTTCATGTTATGGTATGCTCATAATTTCTGCTCTAATCAGCAGTTTATTTTAGATGTCATTACATCAAAAGCTAAAAAATGGAATACAAATTTCGCTGAAAACTGGGTAAAAATTTTAATCAAATAAAGAGTAATCAAAGTTATCATAAATTCAATTAAGCTCTATCATTCAGCAACCCTAAGAAACCCATTGATTCTATGCGTGTTTTCTCATTAATTTGTGATTTGCTAACAATATATGAAGTAGAACAGTATTCGTTCATTCACGTAAAGACAAAAATATAATTATAGCAAAATTTTCAAATTTACGGGCCAATCTCAAATTTCCACCACGTTGTGTGGTGATGGAAAATGAAGGAATATGGCGGCAAATCACAGCGGTGTCGCCTTGAAATAATACGGTACTTTTAAAGAATATGAATGCAGGATATAGTATTCTAGTAATATCTTAAGAGTTGCACTGGTTGAAAAACACACCCTAAAGGACTTAGGCTACTCTTGATATTATTAATTAATTATTTAATTCCCTGTTCATGTAATCATATATTAATTAATAGATGTAAAAATAAAAATGTATTGGTGTAATGTGTGGGATATTAATGTGAAAATATTAAATAGGCCATTATTATGTAATAGTGTTATTTATGCTATAATTAAATGTTATAAGACCGGATTCATTGTTACTATTTAACACTTTCTTCTCGTAGTTTTTTCGCACTCAGGAAATTCAATTACCGCAAAACGGTAGTTAAGTTTTAATCCGTGTAAAGCTCGTCGGCGTCGCGGGGGTTCTAGTAAGACCGTAAATTCCTCCCCTTTTTTCCTCTTTTTTGTTTTGACGACAAGTTTTACGCGTCCCCTCCGGAAAATTTTAACGAGTTCCGCCTTTAAATTCTTCATCCGCGCCGGTAATTAAATACAATGTCGTTATGAGGCTACGTCTCTATCGACGGACCGGGGGAGGGGGGTGGTGCGGGGTAAAATCGCGTGTCCTTGGGAATAATTCCCTTTCTTAAGTGGCTTAGGAAGTTAACCAAAGCAATTATCTCCTGAGCGCCAGCGTAAATATTTCTTCAAGGGAAGGGTTTGCGTTAAAATTAAATATATTTACCGACGATGGGGGCCTTATGAAATTTCGTGGGATTCTCCTTTAAGATTATTTTCAAATATTTATACAGGCGAATCTCTGAATGAATAACTCAAAAGCATCGTCTATATCGAACACGCAGGCTGTCTCTGTGTTAATTTTGTAAATGTTTTTTTTTTGGAAAACCAGCAGATTAACCGAGTATTTTTAAGTAATTTAAAAAAATAATTTATTGCAACTTTAAATGTCTAATTGAGTACCTTGAACGTCCTCTAGAAGTGAAGATGATGAATCTGAATATGAATCTCAACAAAACTATAAGTTAAATTTTCATATAACGTTAAACTGCTGTAATTTGTTAAGGTGAGTTTTACTCAATAAAAATTTATAACAATTACTTATTGTGGATAATGAAGAAGTGTGGAAACAGAAACAGTAAGAGTGCGTTTGTTAAATTACATATAAAATATTTGATAAAATACTACTACAACCTATATGTTGCGCTACTGCGCAAATTAGTGAATTTATTTTCGTTATATGAGAGGGGAGAAAGACGAAATATGCAATAAATATTTAAATTTGCTGACCTTTGAGGGGTTAAAATGCCATTTGTCCAACATAAGAGTTGTATTAAATTTTAATTTTGTTAAGTATATTTCATAAAAGGGATTATCTAATTTTTAAATGATCACTTATTATATATTGGAACCACAATATAGTCGGGCTGGCAGTTTTTCATTCGTAAATATTGTAAGCCGTTGTAAAATTTTACCGTAATGAGCGTAAGGAAGCAGGATGGAGTCTTTTGATACAACCAGTCCAAAATACCGTCTGGAAAATTAGATGATTAAACGAACTTACCAAGTGAAGTTCGATCATAATTGTACGTAGCTCCTCTTCCGAGATGATCAATACACATGTAGTACTCCCACCTCGTGTCCGATACCACAATTTTTAAAGATTTCAAATGTACGCCCGCATCCCTCTCCATCTCAAGCACTGGACGTCACCTCACGTCAAATGTCATTCCTACAAACTTGTTGCATAATACAATTTTATATATATATATATATATATATATATATATATATATATATATATATATATATATACATATACACACACATATATATGTATTTATTTAGATTACATATATATTTCTTGACTTGGGGGGGATTTGCTAAGGGTTGGGTTTGATCATCTCGGAAGAGGAGCTACGTACAATTATGATCGAACTTCACTTGGTAAGTTCGTTTAATCACCTAATTGTACTATGCTCCTCTTCCTCATGATCAATACACATGTAGATGTTTGGAGCGTATTACGCAATTAAAGAGAGAATCATTAAGTAGATACATACATTACTGACCCAGAAAATATTCTAATACCTACGTATAGGTATGCAGGTATGCTTACAGTTGTAAGAGAGTTTTTCCGAATATATCCCTATCTTGAACCAGAGGGAGATTATAAAACCGTGCAAAGGTATTGGAATCCTTTGTCCAGCCAGCTGCAGCTTTTATGACCGATATATGTATACCCATTCGTCTCGCGGCCGAATTATCCGCATGGCGCGTAGAATAGCCAGAGAATTTTTCATTATCGATCTTACAGATAGTTAGGCTGTGTTTTATCCAGTGGCTCAATGTTTGAACCCCAACGGCTTTAAGGGGTTTTTGAACGAAATGAAAAGCTTCTTTTCCTCTCCGCGAATTTTCCTTGTTAGTTCTAAATACTTTTTTAGAGTTGAAGCAACGCAAATACTTTTCTCTGCTGAGTAAAAGGGTAGGGTTAATACTGGTTGTATTGAGTTTAATATTGACGTTTTTATTCTATCCGGAATCTTTATTCCGATAATGTTATTTGATTCTTGGATATTATCAATGGTAATTAGCGAAAACGTTTGCAACCTGTGAGCAGTTACAAGAGCCAGAAGAATAATTAATGACAATTCTAGCAAGGCGAGATTTATGGGTAGTTGGCGATAATAGTCCAAAAGAATCTTAGTGTCCCATGTACACTGATATTTTGGTCTACATGGTCTCATTTTTGAAATACCAAAGAAAAATCTTTTAAGTCGAGGGTCTTGCGCCAAACCTGGCTCTGCAATTAGAGCAATTGCGGATCGGTGTGAGTTAAGACGCCCATACGCCGCTCCATTATTAAACTCTTCCGTCAAAAAACAACAAGGCTGCTTCTACGGAAACTACGAATGGAGACAGATTTTTCGGGAACAAAATTCCCACCATTTCCCCAGACCAGAATTATACTTTTTCCAGGAAGCATTCGTTAATGGTGCCAGTGCGATGTCACAGGTCTTTGCAGGGTATCCCTTTTGCTCGAAGCTTCTCCTGACACAATTCCGGCCACCAGGGTAAGCTTCTTCCAAAATGCTGTCTCGAACATCTTTTTAATTAAGGGGAACCACGGTTGAGTTGGTGTGTCTGGAACTACTATAATGCCTCTTGAACCTTCTGATCGCATCTTATTTAACACTTTTAGTATCAAGGAGAATGGCGGAAAGGCATAAAAATATTCTTCCCGCCATGAAATAGTGAAGGCATTGATTGCAATTGAGTCAGGATCTTTTTTCCAAGATACAAATCTGTTACACTTTGAATTTGCTCGAGTGGCAAACATGTCAATGTCCGGTGTCCCCTAATGTCCGGCTCTTTTGTGATGAGCTGGAATCCATTCCATGACAATTCAAATTCTGTATTACTTTCAAGTCTCTTGACTCCGAGTCTGCTTCAGAATTATCTTTGGATGCAATGTAAGACGCGAAGATCACACCATTCTCATATTTCCTTATCTAACGAGCCCAGTTCAACGAATTGAACACCACCCATTCTATTTATGTATGAAATAGCATTGGTGTTATCTATATGAAGCAAAATCTGACAGCTATAGCTCTTCTTAGCAAAGCAATTTAACCCGAAGAAGGCCGCTGATAACTCTAGAATGTTGATACTATATGTTCTTTCCTCCACTGACCAAAGTCCTCGAGCACTTTTTCCATTACAGATAGCTCCCCATCCTGACTTGGATGAATCTGAGAAAATTTCCATATCGAACAAGGGGGAACGGATGGGACATATCGCCCTTGTTCCTAACTTATTCCACCAGTCTAGTTCTACTCGAACATCATGGTCAATTGTTAAACAGCTATTATAATTTTGATTATTCTTACATAATGCTTTGAATTTCAATGTTTCACACACCTTGGTGCGTGCTAAACCATATTCAACAGCAGGGCAACATAACACAAGAAAACACAAGGTTTAAGTAAAGTCTATGATTTTCTAATCTTAACCCTCTTGAAACTTCTCAGTAACAACTACAATTTTCTGTCTTTTAGAATCTGGTAATTCGATAATCATATCTTTTTAATTGTAAATGAAACCTAGGTATTTGCAGACCGGTGATGGTGACATGTTGCTTTTTTCATAATTGATTAAAAAAACCTAAGCTAGATAACAGATCCCTTGCTGTTTTAAGAGCTTTTGAGCATTCTAAGGAGTCTTTCCCTATACAAAGTAGATCATCGATATAAATGAATACCGTTAAACCCTGTTGACGTAACTTAGACACAACCGGTTGCATTAGTTTTGTAAAAACATATGGAGCTGTGCAGAGACCAAAGGGAAGGCAAGTAAATTCAAACAGTCTATTGTTGCAAAAGAATCTTAAAAACTTTCGATGTTCCTTCACTATAGGAACCAGATAGTAAGCATTCTTAAGGTCAATAGTTGCCATCTGACAATTTTTGAATATTAGCTTAGACACAATACGACCGTCTTCTAATTTAAAATGTATTTTCCTAACAAAAGTATTTAGCTGCTTTAGATTAATAATAAAGCGATCAGAGCCATCTGGCTTAGGAACAAGGAATGTTCTTGAATTGATCTGCCAGAGGAGCACATTCGTGCAGTACACCTTTCGCAATCAACTGACTGACTAGTTGTGTTGTCTTGCTTTTTACCATATCTGATAAATATCCCTCCAGCGGAGGGTCAGACTGAAATGGGATTGATAAAAAAAGGTATTCTATAGCCCTGTGTCCAAGATAAGACAATTTTTTCGTTTGGTATGTCCTCCCACATGGGTAGGAAATGATGGAGACGCCCTGCTACCTTTACATGTCCTAACGACGATGTGCTGGGGACTTCCTGTCCCTCCATCAGTTTTGACGCAGATTGTAAGGTCTTCTCGGTGTCTCCTCCGTCTTCTTCCCGCCTTGTGTCGAGGGGTATCCCTGACACCCTCTGGGTCTGAGGAGCACGAGGCGGGGCTTTCCAGTTTTTTGTAGTGGATTTGGTTTTTTCAGTCCTCTTGAGATCCTTCCCAGTATTTTGCATGCCTTTTGCTGATTTTGCAGAGTCCTCCAGGCTTGTTCCAAGCAGGAACTCATCGATTGGTGCAGTGGACAGAGTTTCTTTCATCTGTCCATTTATGTTAGTCATTAACAGATTGAGACGCATCACCGACTCGTCATGCTGGAGGTCAGCTAAAAGCTTGCTGGAGTCACTTAAGGATTTCATTATTACTTTCCATTCTGGTATAGATTTATTTTTGGCAATCAAGGATATAGCCTCGGCGAGGACCGCAAACGCTGCACTGATCTTGTTCTGCCTAATTCGAATTCTTTCATATCTCGAAACAGCAGTGGCAGGTATGACAGACTTAATTACTTCATTCGATCTAGGTGAATCAAAATGTGCACAATGCCAAATGGGGTAAGGCTTCAGGAGCCAATGATCGTTCAGTAAAAATTGGATCTCCAAAGATATCTAGTATTTCCTGCACAGTCAAGGGGTATTCATCATGATTTTCGTTAGTATTTTCCACTAGGTTTGCTTATCCTTCGTCGTTGTTCCCTGGTGTTAAACCCCCTGGTGAAGATGATCTACTTGGGGGTCGAGATGAAGTTCCAGTATCCCTTGAGTGGCTTCATATATGCGAGTATCTTGAAGAAACTCCTCGATTGAGAATAATGGCTCCTAGATCGCCTTCTTTTTGACCCTCCTGCCTTCGATGAAGGATATCCTGAGCCATGTGACCTACTGTCACGTCGGGATCAACGGCGGTCCTCGGAACCTATTTTGATAACAATGTAGGTAACCTATCAAGATAACTCATGATAATGAGTATAAAAATAGCAGTTTATACGACTGAGTAATAACTCGTCTATTCGAGGGATTACTAAATCCCTTAAAAATAAAAAAGGCGAAAGGCCTACTACGAAAGAGGCTGTGCTTCCCCAGGCTCACGAATAATAACTCGTACTCACGGTTTCTCGTTACTAATGGCAATTCGCTACAGATGACAGCTTATTATGCAGCCTACAGCTCATGTCGACGTTCCATGTTCCTTCGTGGGAAAGGAACTAGTACTAACTCGTCTCTCTATTCACCAATGAACACTAATTCGATAATGGGGTGAAAGAGGTCCTTTCGTATGAGTACCAACTCACACCTTTGCATACAATCAAGTACTAACTCGATTAAAGCGGTCCGCTTGGTATGCAGTATACACGAGTAATAACTCGTAAGGATTGCCGATCACTTCTGTGTGCTATGAGTATAATAACTCAATTACGTAGAGATCCGTCATTAGGAGAAGAGCTCGATCCGGGATCTATCGTCGATTCATGGATTATATCCCTACTTGCGTGCCTAACATAACCTAAAAGTAGAGTTAGACAACTAGACTTACGCTCGCGTTCATATCGACGGCCCTATCGTTTTTCTCTTCGGTATTTTCCTTTATAACGATCCACCTTCGCTTCTTAGTCCTGCATGCGCAGTTCCAGGGCTGAATCGCTCATTTTCTCTTTACAAGTTTCGTTTGTGTGCGGGTATCGCGGCACAAAGCAAAAGAATAACATTTGACGTGAGGTGACGTCCAGTGCCTGAGATGGAGAGGGATGCGGGCGTACATTTGAAATCTTTAAAAGTTGTGGTATCGGACACGAGGTGGGAGTACTACATGTGTATTGATCATGAGGAAGAGGAGCATAGTACAATTTCCAATTTGGATAAACACTTCGATAAAATAAATATTCACGATGAGTCCTTCTATAAGAATTTACCTGTTAGTACCGATGCGACACAGCGTAGTTTAGAGATGTGAGAACAGCTCTATTGCCCTTTACTGACGTAATATTCTTCTGACGTCTTACTACTTATGTAGGCTATGCGAAATATGGATTTTATATTTGGATTTTATTATTAAATTGATTCCTTTTGTACCACTACAGGTTTATGTTATTTGTATTAATTTGCACTCTGGTCATTCCTTTTGTTCCTCTTATTTAATTCAATTGTTAATGTTACTTCATATACCTACCAATCTTAATAAGCATAATTTGGATATACCACTTTGATTTTTATTTTCTGCACTTAAATAAAATAAAATTAATCAAAATGCTATATTAGTAAAGGAATAGTTCTTGAAAGAGCTATATGTAATTTGTAAATGTTAATTGTCTACATTATGTGTTTATTAATTAAAGTTAATTTGACTCTTCTTTCTATCATGTTAAAACCAATTGAAAATAAATCACATTTTTACTATTTGTTGTATACAGTAGAAGTATCAGTCTCGAATAACGATACTGTTTCTTTATACCTATAAGCTTAATTAAAAGAAAATGATTTATCATGATATTTCAGAAAAAAATTAAAAAACTATTTTACCTCTTTACTCTTCGAAAGTGAAGCAGTTTAGTTTTCACTGCTACATGTTTATTGGTTAAATATGTCACTCTCGTTTTGCTTTCCTACAAACTACAGATAAGTTAGTTAATAGTATATAAGCATTACAGGCTGGGCAGAAAAGAAAGTTGCCCTAGACAGTAGAACTTATATTTAAAGGTATATGCCCGTTTCTAAAAACTCATATTTAAATCTATTGAATACCATGAATAATTAATTCAATTAAATCAGGCACGGACCAATTTGCGCGTAAATTTTCCAATAATGATAATTTTTGGCGAACATA
Source organism: Cryptocephalus moraei (assembly GCA_946251905.1). NCBI lineage: Eukaryota > Metazoa > Arthropoda > Insecta > Coleoptera > Chrysomelidae > Cryptocephalus > Cryptocephalus moraei. The sequence continues at coordinate 11,267,848 of OX276466.1, read as the reverse complement.
ACTGGCATACGTAAGACAAGATGAACTATCAAAAATGGAAGCTTCGTAAAGTAAACGACCAAGCATTTTTTTCGAAGGAAATGCCTCTATAAAGTCACTTTTGAAAGTGCTCCAGTCTCTAACAAGAGGAGACCAATTCTCGTACCAAAGCTACGCATCTTTAGATAAAAAACGTCCAACTCTTACCACAGTTTGCAGATCAGACCATTCAAATTCGTTTTGTATCAACTGAACCTGTTCAATCCAGTGTTTGGCATCGTCCACGTCTGGTCGAAACAATGGTAGATCCACTTGTTCAGGATTGGTCCGGGCTGATCGCATGGTCCTTACAACTTCTGCCAGTAGGTCCTCCATCGTCACCTGTTGAGATCTTCTGCAGCTCAATTGTTGTATTCAAATTTTCATTTGATATATATCGCAATGCAAACAGTGGTCATAAAGTTTATTGCAGGTCCTCACGCAAGGGCTGTATTTGAAATATCTACTTTTCGTTTGAAATATTAGCTTCTAATGACACTCTTATTAGTTTATCTACACAAGGTATCAAACAACCTGAATACATTGTCTGCGCCTTCACAATATGTTACGCCTAGGGGCCATAATGACAGTAAGTCACAAGTCCAAGTTTACAAAGATTAGAATATCATCACAATGATGATTGGTATATTAAAACCTCTTCTTATCTCAAGGTTGGGATAAGAACATAACGTATATTAAATTTGGTGCAACTCCTGAAATTCACAGATTTCCACAAAATCAGATTGATATAAGGTAAGATATGCTTATAACATCCAGCAGTACTTTCTATCCATTGTACTTAACAGAAATACGCAGCACCGCATGGTTATCGCGTTTTGACTACCATTGCATAATCAGTTTTTTATCCTCCGTCTTTACTTTAAAACATGTATGTCCACTGTATTTAACATGCGAATATAAATATATTTAAATACGTTTCCTTGTTACAAGCAAGCATTACAAGATTATGCTTTAGTAAACTTGGATCTATTCTTAAACGTTGAAGTAGTTCTACTTCCCCCAGTCTCTCTGATTAGCTACCAACACAACAGATCCCACCTCGTTACTTGTTGACATAACGTAACTTTACACAAAATACCCGTCTCGAGATAATGCGATTCCGCAGCATCTTTAGACTTTACGGAGCAAAACGCCCTCTCACTCCACTTCGCGTCTCTTGCAATTGTCGCTTTCTCCTCTCTCCCTCTCTCTCTCTCTCTCTCTCGATTTATTTTTCAAAGACCGTTTACCACATACCAGAGCGAACTCCTATGCTATTGTTATTCCGGACGAACCGTACCGGGGAATGTAGGACAAACATCACCTATCCAGAACTTTATTATATCTATTAAAGGGAGAGACCGGGAAATGCATGTTGAAGTGTGCATGTGTGTGTGGAGTTGATAACTTTGTTCGAGTTATCTGCCGTGTGTGTGTGTGTGTGTGTGTTTGGTTCGCCGGTCGCGACAACTCGAATGTAGCCGCAGATAAAAAGTCGATATCGCGACATCGAGTCTCTTTAAACAATCCTGGAAAATTACGTCGAGATCAGTTTGTAACGGAATTGAAATTGGTCTCGTCAAGTACATAGAAATACTCCATGAAACATGCAAATATGAAACATGGAGCACTTCAACTGCAAATTAACGGAGTTTTGGTATTTGTATATAGATTTTATTAAGGTTCGTTGGAAACATGGAACAAACCCTTATGATTTAACTATAGTGTCTGTTCTTCCCAAAATATGGAAAACTTTCTAACGTATTGTCACACGCCGGAGGGCTTTAGGGCTCAGATGGTGTGCCCTGGTTGGGAGTGTAGCCAGGTAGAGACAATGCAAAAGACAGGGTAACACTAATGATGGTTTATTGGGCATAAAACAACTAGGGGAGAGAGAATTTAAAATGGGCAAAATGATGAACAGAAAATGAAATGAGGGAGGTGGTTGCTTACGTGAACTTGTGGAAGGGTAGCAGGTACGAGGCTGTCCCAATGTTCGACATGGCGAACAGGACGGACCCTCGGACTGGCAGCGTGACGGGGTACTGGAAGACCGATCTCTTGATTCCGTTTTAAACATACAGTCGTTCTTAATGTCAAGCTTCTTGAATCGTCATATTGTGAAGCATACATATACTATCTCTTAAGAATAAAATATACATTTACGCGTTCATACAGGTGACTAGTCGTTCAAGTGTTCAAATTTTGATGGATATATTTGTGTATCCTTAATTTTAAAAATTAAATAGTACATTAATGCAGCTATCAAACTTTTTATATACTCACAGTCTAACAAATGTTTTTATAACTATTTGCGTTTGTAAGGGTTGCTTCGGGGTGAATTGATGGCCGACTTCACTTCATAACCGTTTATTCGTACTGTTCATTTACAATCTTCGATCTCGACGCTGTCAAGCGAACCACACCGACTGACACATCGTGCGTGCGTTCCTCTTTCTCAGGGTGGTTGCTAGGACAACGGCGCTAACAATGGAATACTAGATATATACGCTTACAGTTCGGCCAATCCTGACAATAGGCCGCCCCGGTCTAACGGCTCTACATCATTTACAACAAAATTTAAAAAGTATACAATACAAGTACATTCATTCAAATCTCGCTCCTTCCGCACCAAAATGTTTTCTGCATTGACTTCCTCTCCTGATCCGTCGTCGCTGGTCACCTTCTTCCCTCGTCGTCCTCATTCATTTTCTCGTCGGGTCAGCTTGGTCCAGCCGCGCAATTATTTCCGCCTTCGTTCAGGACACGCTCATCCCGGCTATTCTTGCGAAGCCCTTCAGTACCGCTAACTTAAAGGTGTTTGGATCGTTCTGTTCTGCCTCCATTTCACCGCTCGGTTCGTTGTCACCACCCACGAAACCCGTCACCTGTCTTTCCACAGCCGTCCGTTCAAGCTACTTATTTGCACACAGCCGTCCGTCCAAGCCACTTATTTGCACACAGCCTTCCGTTCAAGTCACTTATTTGCACACAGCCGTGACTCTCGAAATTTCCCGTGACTTTCGACACTTAACTTGATACCTCTCACTTTCGGCGTTTTAACTTCGGTTAATAATTTTCACTTCTTATTAACCCGGATAAGAATCCCACTTCTGAAATCTGTAAGGTTCCTTCTGGGTGGATTGATGGCCGACTTCACTTCAAACCGTTTATTCGTACTGTTAAATTACAATCTTTGCTCTCGACGCTGTCAAGCGAACCACACCGACTGACACCTCGTGCGTGCGTTCCTCTTTCTCAGGGTGGTTGCTAGGACAACGGCGCTAACAATGGAATACTAGATATATTCGCTTACACGTTTGAAGATACATTTCGAAAGTAACAATTATTTTGAATGTTTACAAAATGACAGTGTTTTGCTTTCTCTTATGAATTGAACAGGAACTTACCCGTATCACAGAAAACAAACCGTTTAAATTCTCATATTTAAGCCAGTACGTTTACGACAATGTTAGATGTTGTGATGATTTGAAAGTACGTTTTCCTAATCATTCAAATGACAAATCTTACATGCCGGCATTTTGGTGAATATTTTTTATATCTTTGTTCGTTTGAACAATGATTTGAGAATAAATATAAGTGACAGAATTTTAATTGCTAACTATTCTTACCCTTCAATTTTCAAGAAATTATATGCATTCCTACATTCTAATTGACAATTGCTATTCCTTAAAAAATTGAGCATAATTAGAATTATTAATTAAATTATAAAATTATCGCCTGCTGCTGACCATTAACTTTTTGGCATATAGAATACAATTAAGGATTTTTGTAAATGTCTAAACTTAATTTATTCACCACCAAAACTTTCTTATAAGAAAATTGTTTTCTTAGTAACAATTTTAATAGTGTAAATGCAATTATACGCATACAATAATATTTCAAATTCCATCAAATTATATTAGAATATATATAAAAAATAACGATAGACACATATTGTAGATTAGTATCTGAAGGACCCTCCACTTTAAATGATTTTTATATTCAATTTACACACTTGATTTTTACAAGTTTTAGAAGCTATTAGCATTATAGCATAATAAGCTTAATAAATATGTCTTATTTTTATTTCGTGGCTGGGTTAAGTTGATACAATTTTATTGAATTCATTTCAAAAATGAAGAAATTTCCTTACAATTTCCAGCACCACTTTGAGTTTCATGCTTTAGTCTCAGGCATGACATTAGAGATACTGGTAGCAATATTAGCAGATGTTTTCACTTTATTATATCATATATCATGTATTGTTATATTCTATCAATAATAGAATATAAATCTGAAATGAACATCCATTGGAATTATAGGACTATAATTCCAGTTATAATTATATCCATTTCCATTTATTATTATTATATATTTACTATATAATCATCCAATTCCGATTATAATTCTAGAACTATGGAACAATATTGGCGCTAATTAACTTTTTTCAGGAATAAATTGCCATGTTGTTGAAACTTTACTACGAATATATCCAAGTTTGCACATTTGAGTGTGAGAGTAATGTATTTCCATTGGCTACTTAACACAAAATTTATACATACTAGAGATTTTATTTCATTTAATATCCCATATTAGATATTCAGAACGTGCAATTAATTTTATGAGATTTTTATGGTTTAATTTTAGAATTTTACAAAATGTGAAAACTTTTGGATAATTAAATTTGTTAAATTAAATATTGGGAGAAAATACATTTACTTTAAAATTATAAACTGAAAATAACCAATTTTCACCATTTTCACCTACAAAATGGCGTCGGAAAATGTGTAAATTTGTTTACTTCGGTTATTGCATTATTTATGCAAAAAAATTATATATCTTTAAAGTTAATTTTAGAAAAGCTGGCAATTTCCACGTATTTTCAAAAAACGTCTCTGTAGCTCAACTAGGAGCTAGATTATCTTTTTTTAACTTCGTCAATTGTTTATTTATAATTATTAGCTAAAATTAAAAATGGGAGTAATAAGATACTTTTTACACGAAATTAAAAATATTTGAAAATTTACAAAATTTTGCAAGGTTTTTGCAATTATTTTAACAAATTTTTAACCAAACTTAATCTACCTGATCTGAAATTAACCGCTCCTCAACAAGTTAAAAATGGTAAAAATATTAATCCTCTATTTGAAGTTGCCTTAAAGATAGCTCAAATAACTCAATTTTTGCCTATCTTTGCATAAATAAACATTGTTTAAACAATAACGCCGTGATTCAAAATGGGATCCCGTTGAAAGGGCCATTCCTTGTCACCAAAAAATGCCAACCTGTTTTGAATTAGGATAAATTTTAAACCTTTTTCTTTTAACTGTACTGGGCTATGAGCAAGACAATCAACGACAGCTGTGTGAAATATAAATTAGATAATATATGTTAGTGTTAGAAGTAAATATTCTAGTTGAGATATTCCATGAAATGCTAATTATTTTGAACAGTAGGAACGTTACAATTTAAATACTTACATATGGCATCTGATACAGTTAACCTACTTTTCTTTACAAATATGTGTAAAGACCCCAATGAATCACTTTGCGTTTCAGATTACCAATTGAACTCCCAATACAATGAGTTGCTCCAATATGGACCCATTTCACTTACCACCACTAAATCTTTTTCTCCATACTGCAATAAAGGAAAATTGATATGCCTAATCGAGGCGACGTTTTCCCATTCGTCAACATTTCCTCTCCCGTCCTAAATTCATAACCGTATTTATCCTTCCTCGAGGAAAGTTCGAAGCGATCATCATCATCGACGTCATCGTCGAAACGAATACTCAAAAAAGAGAAAGAGGGAGGGACGGAACGAAAAAGAATAAACTCCTACGTTAGTAAGATAGAGCTGAGAGACATATTGAGAAAGAGAGAGAGAGAGAGAGAGTGGGAGGACAGGGAAAATAAATACGTCGGTTTAAACTTTCGGGGACGGCGGCCTCGGGGGGTCCGAGAGGACCTTTGACGGAATTTTTGAGTCCATTAATACTTCGGAAGGAAGAAGTTGCCGTCCGTGTAGAGGAGAAAGAGAAGTTTAAGTGCATGCGGTCGGAATCTGGCGTGGAGAGGGGAAACGTGGGGGGTGGGGGTAACCTCCCCTGAGTGCGTCCGGGATAAATGGGTTTGTTAGGGGAGGTGGGGGGAGACGGGAGGGTTTTATGTTTTGATGCAGATGATTCTTTTTTATTGATTCATGACGGATACGGAGTGGTTTTTGAGTGCTGTGGGGATGGGAGTGGGAGGGAGGGGTATCGCCCAACGATGAATGAAAAATTTATTGCTCACTTAATTCAATAGGAACGTATAAAGTATTTTGGAGCTACAGACGGAACACGAGATTGTACATTAATAATAATAAGCACGCCCTCCTTAGTTCACATGTTGGAGGCATCTTCTCATTTATCTCGTCTGGATGGAATAGCTAACATAACGAAGGAGATTACTACGTTTTACATGACTCACTTATTTAAATTAACCCTCATTTTCATAAATTTATTTACTCATCACTCAATTTCACTTTGTTTCAAATATAATGATGTTATGAGAAGAGTGGTGAATTCTATCCAATGAATCACTGTGGTGATAATTGTTGCATAAATTTTCTTGCAAAATATGTTACTGCTTATTATATTGGAATTACCTATCTGTACTATATGGGGGGGGGTTGTTTCAACGTTTCTCCATGTTTAATTTAAACGTTGCGTAAATTAGCACTAAACGTTGTGATGATTATTCTTCAATAAATTGGAAGTAATTTATCCAAAACAGCTCACAGCGAAATACTCAATCGTATTACTACCATTTTTACTACTGTCCTGCAGAGGTAACAGTAAAATGTATAAGTAACTATAATATTTACAATAAATCCACCATAAATCATTGCCTCCATTTAGTAAAATATACTTAGTAAAGCAAGTGTTTCTGAATTGCCACAAATTTTATCCATATAAAGGATATTTTCAGTTTTACGAGAAATAAATCCAACAAGCCCTGCTATCTACAAATAATCAGAAAACACAGTAGTACCAGGAGAGTATACCTTATCCGCCATTGGTGAGATATGTTTAGTTCTCAATTTGAAGGTGGGATCCTGCTATTTTCGAGACAGAAATATTTACAACTTGACTTGCGATACGATCACATACGATTAAACTAAGAAGAACACATGAGCAGAAACCAAAGTTTGTCAGATTGTTCGGTTACTATGGTTAATGAAGTATTCGTAGTGATGATGGTAAGGTTTTAGAAGAAAATGGACGGCAGTAATTAAGTATATTAAATTTATAATACGAAAATAATCACTAGTTCTCTTTGGTGGCTTGTCTTCTTCCGAAACACATTGATTTTGTTTATCAGATTGTGTCAGATTCTTAAATGTTTAAATGTGAAATGAATCAGATGCAACAATTTTTTTTATATATAATGCGGCAACAAATACAAGAATATATAACAAGAATAAAAAACGATTACCCTGATTAAATTCTGTTATCCATTAACGTAACTAAAATATGCGTCAGTTTCATTTATGGAACAAATTCTTTGAGAAAGTCATGTAGATTTTTAACGTTATTATTTTAATCGGAATCTACGAAGATTGCTTTCTACCAGACTACTCTTTCATTCTTTACTCAATTTGGGGAGCTCTCCTCAAGGAATAATATTGAATTTATGACATAACGACGTTGCTTTGAATTACCTATTGATTTTAACAACCTCTCTGGGGGATGCTGAATAGTTTTTGTTTTAACCTAATGGTAATAGCCTTCGCCGCTGAGGACCTCGGTTAAAAAGTTGGTACATCGGAATAGCTTATTGTACAATATTCGAAAAATTACGAAATTAATAATAAATAAAATTGAAATAGCTATTTAAAGATGCAAGTAAAGCCTGTAACTTTGTGTGTAGACCCCTACGTCATAAAAGTAAACAGTAGAGTCTATGGTAAATAATTTAAAAAATCCTGCCGAGTCCCGGCTAGCACCTTGATTTCGCAGGGACTTTAATTAGAGAGGCAGCTGGATTCAATCCATATCCCTGTAAAATATTAGAGAAAATTAAAATAAATTAAGTTTTTAAATATTTGCCCTATAACATGATTTGCAAACATAGGGTATTCCAATTAAAGGGAGAATAGCAAGGCACAATGAAATCGCAAAATAGGCAAAATAAAAAGGCAATTAGGCAAGAAAAAATGGCACAATTATGCAATTATAATGACTTATTAGGCAATAACAAACTGCAAAAAAATTCAAGACAACTTATAATTTACAAGATTGAAAGCACTTATACAGACAATTAACAATATATAACAATTAACAATATATAGTGTTTGTTGAATTTTTGTGAAAACTATTATTACTGTTTATCAATTTTATTTTTGTTCATTACTAAAAGAACAAATTGACATTTTTTCCTATTGTTGTTAGAAACAAATTTTGTGTTCTGTATAACAAAAGTAATTTTAGTTTTGACAAAGATCTTTCTACATCACATGGTGTCACAGGGTCATACTTCAGTGATGTTATCTTTTGTATGCTCAAATCCACCTACTCTTCAAAACCTTCATGTATTCTAACACATGTTTTTTTTTATAATTGATAAAGCGGGATTCTTCCCCACTACCTGTTCCATTTTAATTTTTAGCTTCCTTCCGGCAGGACCAGCAATATTTTTAAAAATATTTTCAATCTCAGGAAAGAATTGAAGACTTTCCATTAAAGATTGTCCTTTTCCAAACAAATTATATTTTGGGGAATTTTTTCGAAATTCGAAGAAATATTTGGCTAATTAGATTTTACATGTTTGGGGTTTACTGCTGCTTGAGCTCCCTTAATAGATGCAGCTTCATCCGGTGATATTGAATTAATTATCTAAAATAAATATTGTCAAATAGTTACATTGTGTAACATTTACCCTTCTCTTATGTAAGAATTTTAAGCGCTTACACTTACTTCTTTCATTGTTTCAAAACGTTTTGCATAGAAAAGACTTGCTTTTATCCATGTTCCCATCTTGTAAGTATTGGTTTTGGATGCAAATAAGTATCAGGGAGCGTTGTCATGTAATGTGTGACCCGAAGAGGAAGTAGCTTTTAGAAAATCCTATCAATTTGGCAGTTGTTTAAATATCAAATAGCATTAATAATGCGTTTTTTCACCTTTTTTTACGTATGAAATTAGTTCATTTACTTGTGGAAGTTCTTCTCTAACCACCTCACAAACTCTATATATACCATGTGCAATGCAGGTAAAGTGCAATAAATTTCGGTAAAACGATTTTAAATGTTTTACCGCTTTTAACAGTTGGGCTTTTTATATTACTGGTTCATTAAATTTTACACTGTAGTATTACTTGCCTAACACTGCAAAAAACTTTTCACTTCAGTGTGTAAACAGTAAATAAATTCTTTCGGCCGAAAATCCAAAAGCCTTCCCGACTTTTCCTTGATCACCGTTTCTTCCCGAATCGAATTTCTATTTGGATAATCTTTATCGAACTAGTAAAGAGCACCAAATAGTAAAGAAATTTCATTTACGAGGTAATTTAATAAAATTAGTGTTTAAATAGGTGTCTATACTATAGCTGCTTTAGTGTTTCTCAGAAAGATTTCTGCGTTTTACCGTTCCATTTATTTCAAAATTCTTAAATTAATTTGAAAATATCTAAAGGAAAGCATAAAAAAGTAAGATGTGATCAATCAGGCAAATACCTCAGAAAATAGTGTCGCGATGCGGCCCCAATTAGCGAAAATAGGTCGCCGTCTAAGCTTATTCAGCACCGCGGCGACCTTAAACCGAAGGACGACACGACTCTCGGACAGGTACGACACCACGTTCGTAAACATCCCGCTTGTATTTATACAGCGGGATCATAACGATCAGGGAATCAGTCTGTCACCGAGTATCACGTTACGCTGCCCGTCTGAGAGCCCGTCCTTTTCGGCATGCCGCTATTTGGAGGAGCCTCGCACCTGCTGCCCTTCGTCCTGCTAAAGTAAGCAACCATCTCCATTTAACCTCTTCTTACTTTTCTACGTCTGATCACTTGCCTTAATTTGGTACGATGTTCTCTCCCCTATATTTAGTGTCCAAATAAATATTGTTATGTGTCACCATGCTTTCTCTTTAGCTCCACCTAGCTACACCCCCAACCCGAGCACTCCCTTTGGACCCTAGGTCCTCAGGCGTGTGACAATAGGTAAATCAGGCAAAAATGCAGCACGGAGTAATTGCCTTACTATCTGCTTTCTAATTATAACAACTACTGTGTTTTAATTAGCAAAACGTCGTCGTATATGCTCCAAAGACACTGGTAGTTATGTTAATATTGAACCCTCATTTCGTAGTGTGTTGCGAATTATACATTTTCGGATAATTTCCATAAAAACTTCAACTTTAATTTCTATCATTCATCAATTATTATTCAACATGTGACTACTTTGTGATACACCCTGTACATCCCGTAGAAATGGGAATTGAATTATTCACTTCCCCTTGCCGCTCCTACGAATTATGCGGGACTTGTTACCCGTTTTACATGGTCACTAGACGTGGGGGTGACCGCCCCTTCCCCAAATCACCCGATTGATCTCGTAATAGATTAAGTTTGGTCGGAATTAGAGTGAAAGATCCGCTTCCCTACTCCCCCCCCCCACGCTGCGTCCCCGTCGGTTTTTCTTTTATTTATTTCCGGTTGACGGTCCCGTTATCCTTTCGTTAGTTCGTTAGTTCCGCGGAAGTCGACGGGACGGGAGGAAAATCGCTAAGGGGCCTTTCTAAAATTATTTTTGTGGTTGTGTCGAGAGGAAGAGAACGACAATCCGACATCAGAAGATTGCTTAATATCGTCTCTTCACTATTTACCATTATTTAGCTTTTTGTAAATATTAAACTGTGTTAACGAGAATGGAAATTTTCATCCAACAACGACTGACATTATATTTCCACTAATATCAATTTCCGCCTTTTAAATTTGTTGGGCAGTAGTGGTGGACACGAGACGAGACATGTCTCGTTCTCGTCCCGTCTCGTCTCGAATTTCGAGACGAGACGAGACGAGACCAGTACTGGTTCGAGACGAGACGAGACGAGACATAATTTCGTCTCGTCTCGAAAAGTCTCGAAGTCTCGAACTTTTTTTAAGAAATTGCAATTTAAGAATTTTTTTTCGTTTGTAAAATGAAAGGTAGGTAACAGATGATATTAATTTCTTATTTGTCCTTATAAAGATATATAGTTTATTTTATAAGTTTATTTAATAACTTTGTTTTATAGTTCGTATCCTAACAAGTCTATTTATTAATGATATTTATTTCCGATTTTGTACCTATTCTCTATAACCTAATTTCTTGTATTCAATATTTTCTAAAAATAAAAGATTCTTTATCAAAACATAACATCAATAAAATACTAGTACATTCAGTTTTACCACACCTGTATCGGTACTTCAAGAAAATCAGTAAATGTTATCAAAAAAGTATACATTTATAAAAGTACCATCTATATACGTCTATTTAATTCGAGACTTTTCGAGACACGAGACGAGACGAGACGAGCCAAAATTTTTGGGAATTTTTCGAGACGAGACGAGACCATGTCGTTTCTCGTCTCGTCTCGTCTCGTGTCCACCACTATTGGGCAGTTTCAGGAGTGGAATTTTCCAAGTAGGGATTTCTCAGCAGTTTCTGACGGTGTTCAAAATCCTCTGAATTGTTGTGAAATTTAAAATTATGCAATCCTCTAATTAATCCAGATGAATAATAAAATAAAATTTTGATAAACAGTTGATTTCTTTATCGTCTCTCTGCCTCCCCATTGTCGACATGATACTTTGTATTAAATTTATTTGCTTTGCTCTGCTTTTTCACGCACTAACTACTATTATTAATACCATCTTAATAAAAATTTCTGTTACATCACATCCCTATTAAGTATCTAAACAATAGGCAATATTTGTATCGAAAATTTGTACAAGAATCAAAGTATGTTAGATAGTGGAAATTAATTGAATGAAATACAATTAAATGTAGAGAAAAAACTTCTCCAGTTGCAGGGAGATGTAATTCTATGAAATTTAAAATTCAAAGTTGTTATATTTATTTTGCACCCATAGTACTGAAAATATTATTTATATGGTTAGTAAGGCTACAAAATATTTCGCGTCTCTATTATCAATATGTATTTATACAGTATATATAATAAATATCGTGGAACACTAAAAATACAGGCATATCATATTTTTCTTCAAAATACCTTCAAAAAAATTATGGGAACAAAGTAGTCTTCGTTTAAGATAATTCCAAAAGAGCAGATGTTACATATGTTGTTCACTGTGGAACGAAATAATTTATAATGGAAATGATTTTATTTTAAAAGCCTTCAAAACTTTGGGAACGACGTGTCTTCCTTTACGATTATTTCAAAAGATTAGATGCTACATATGCTGCATACTGATGGATGAATGAGGCAATATATGAACGAAATCATTTTTTCTCAAGTGCCTTAAAGAATCTGAGAACATCGTGGTCTTCCTTCGCGATTATCTCAAAAGAGCAAATGCTATATTTGTAATTATACTGGTTAATAAAATAAAGTTGGTACGAAAAAAAAAATTTTCTCCAAAAATTTGGGAAAGTCATTGTCTACCTCGATGACATTTTGAAAAAAGCAGATGTTGCATATTATGTTTTACACTGTTGGAGGAACTAACTTATATTCTAAACAAAACTTTTCTTCAAAAATCTTTTAAAATATTAGGAAACATTATCTCAATTATTGTTAAGTTCAAAAGAGCAGATATTACATATTTTATATACTGGTGAATGAACTAATGTATGTCGTATATCGAAATTTCTTAGAAAATTCTTTGACAAAGTTTCAAATAAACTTGAACTCCCTCAATGATAATTTCAAAAGAGCAGTTCTGGCCATATGTTATATACTAATGAATGAAGTGATGTATGTGTCTTCATTATAAAGTACTACGCTACACTTTAAAATGAATTCCATGAATCTTAAAATTTTAGTTACAAGCTTGAATAATTTGTATAGATGTAAGTTAAACACTCTACGTTATAACCAATTAAGTTGCAAATTTTAAGAACATAGGCATACATAGGGATCTCGATGAATGAGTATTGTTTAAGTAATACTATTAGATGAATTGCGTTGGCTTATTTCTGTCTTTAAAGGTATCTGGGGCAATGTTCATTATCTTAAACAGTTTTATTGAACATTTTCCATTTATATGTGAGTATGTATAACCAAATATACTCTATACGTAATGAATTACCCTAATAATATATCAGGAAAAGTCTCTTTTGCATTTTGTAAAAATTCTTGTTTTTATAGTCAATTGATTAATTTGCCAGTAAATATCTAACTATATGACCAGTTTGTGGATTCTTATTGATTACGTTGCTCATGAGTTTAGTGCTTGTTGCAATAGTGAGGTACTTTTTAAAAAGCACCAAAGTTTATCGAATAAAATTTAGGACCTCCATCAAAATCAAATGATAACAAAGTCTAAAGTTCCTCTTAAATTTGTTGGGATCAATTAAAACCACTCCCTCATGTGTGGTCTTCACATGTGTACCAACTATTCCACTTATGCAATAGGCAAATTAGTACACTTTTGAAGTCATTTCGCTGATCCTGTCAATTTGGTATATTTCATTGGTATACTTTCATATTTCAAGAAGTTTCTATCTTCGGTGTTCAGATATTCCCTAATATTTTAAACACTTAGTTCCACAGTCTCCAATTCTACGAGAATATTTCAGATGTGTGTCTCTAGCTGATGAGAAAAAAATTATAATAGCACATATACTTTATACTAGGTTACTATGTTATAATATAGGTACTTGTATAATAACATATTTATTGAAATATATGTATTACGAAATATCTTAATATTAAATTAAATTTCCTGATTTCTTTCCTAATTTTTCTACATTTTCCTTTGATTCATATCTAAGTTATACACTGACCAAGGAGCAGAAAAGTATAAAAGAGAATTTTCTTGGAATTTTTGAAAGTTTGAGTTACATTATAAAGTGTTCTATTGTATTGTATCGTAAAAGTCAGTCCCACTTAATACACTATATATCAAACATATCCTTACAATTAACTAGTTTGAGTCCAGCAATGAAACTGTTTGATGATTAGCTCAATGGGTCTGAATGAGGACCTACCATATAATCTTTAAGTTACATTATACAATGAACAGGAAATATCTGGTGACTAATGCCCACAAATGATATATAGAGCACTATGTAATACAGTGAAGTATGTTTGGAAAGCAGCAAGCATTCCCAAAGTAGCTGGAAGTGGGCCTGTAGAGTGTCTGGCAGTTGTAAGTTAGTTGAAATCGTGCAAGGAATCAAGGAATAACCAGTAAAGCACCTGGTGGTATTATATTGACAGGAAGTATGACTGGAGTATTATGAAGAGTACCTGGGATTCCTGAATGAGGAAAAGTAAGGATCATCCAAGTCTGACGAAAGTCAAACTTAGTTATGAAAAAGAAGTAGTGTCCAACTCAGAACACTAGTCCATATGGCAATTTAAACATTTTAAAGAGACAATTGAGATACAAGTGTATTACTTAAAAGGTATAAAAGCTGTTCGTTAGGAAAAATACTCAAAAGGTAGCTGATAAAAGACTTAAGGAACTTCTAAAACAAAGTAAGTCAGAATATCAGTTATCAAGCTTCTGACGAAAAACCAAATAGTGTAAATTATAAAAATTTCAATACTTTATACTTTTTAGACCTGTCTGATGGAAGGGTTCGTAAGACTGAAAATTGGAAGAAGTTTCCATAATCTCTTTCGAACTAGCGAAAAATTTCTTTCTTTACCTCGAACGCGGAAACGAAAAATAAATATAAAAATTTCATAAATACACATTAGGACATTAGTAATTAGTGGTAAATAAATTAGTTACAAAAATATTAAGAGATGTGTTTTTATTAGAAACCACAATACGTTACAACATACATACTGTGTTATTATACACGTGGAATCCAATGTTCATTTGAAATAAATGGTTTCTCACGAAATATTAAATTATTGCTTTCAATTACTTCGGAGATATAACTGACATTTTCGCTGAAGGTAGTGGGATACTCTCTCGTATATCTTGGGCCAGAGTGGGATTTTAGAGGGCTAAATCTAAATATTGTATAGACCATCGTTAATAGCATTGATGATTCTAACTGGCAAGATCGAATATTTAAATAATTGAAATCCATTTACAATATCCTAATACCAATATTGAGACAGATAATCTTATTCTTATATTTGAAAAATTCTTAGATATCCTGTTATGCATAATGTATTTTGATCCTTCTCCAATATGTACTCCCACATAGATACACACTATCTCGTACCTTCGCCCTAACAATTTTTCCATAATCCGTCCCGCAAATCCGAGATTGGATATTCAACAGCAATAAATTTTAATTTACCTCCATCTTTCCGTCCTGGATCGAGGCCAGAAAGATAATATCGCGGGATCCTAATCGGGTTGCGACCTAGGACGTCTCCCGAAATAAATTACCCCCGAGATGAACACCCACGATTACAGTAGCATATCCCATTGGGAGTCAATGAACAAACAAACTATCTTCTGTATTAACGTTATTAAGGGGGACCCGGGAGGTGACGTTCCCACAATTCCCCCGGTTGTTTAAAATTCGATGGGTCACTGCGATATTGAGCGACCTAAAAAAATTATCCGCACTATCCCTAGGGAGGTTTCTTGGTAACCAGGGTTCTCAGGAAATAGTTTGTAAATTGATTTGAATTGGTCCTTAAGCTTTACATCATCCAGATTTCCACCACTTCGAAAAATCTGTTCTAACATACCCCTAGTTTCCTTAAAATAAATTTAATCAATATAACTAAATTTAAGTAAGTTGGAAATTAATTGAATTTAATTCAATTTATTGTTATATTAATTTATTTATTTTTGTATTATTATTCATTATTATTATTTATTTGACATATTGTTTATTATTATTTTAGTATTCATTTCTTTAATTTATTTTAACTTATTTAATTTAATTACTTAAGTATTTTAAGCGCTATATCGTGCCAAAATATGAAATTAAATGACATTTTTGTTGTAAATTTACATACAGCTTTGGATAATATATTGACATTGATACAGTATTACTTCATGGAGCAACTCTTATTGTATTTCTTCTTGTCCGATCTTAATTATTAAAATACAAAATTTCAAACTACATTTAAATGAAGGAAAGTTTTACCAATAGCTCTGTATTTCTATGAATAAGTAGTTTTATATGAAACCTAAGCTTGTAAATAAAGTTAGTAATATAAGAACTACTAGCCGTCACCCTGCCACGCTTTGCTGTGGCTCAGTTTGATATGAAATAAATGAGCAATAAAATATAAGTAGGTAATCTAGCGAATATAGATTTAGCGCGAAAACACATAATTTATTTCAATACCATGCATTGCATTGCTATGGTTATGTTTTAGAATGTTAATGTGTTAATAGAATGTAGAATGAAAAGGAAAAGAAAATATTTTTTTTTACAATTTCCGTCTTCTCCTTGCCAAAATAAAATCGGATACTGCCATGCATCGTATGACCGATGAGTTTCTGAAACTCTCTGAACCTCACTATTTCTGCGATGAAGAATTATATCACGCGAATTAAATTCTTCGCCAACTATAACGATCGCCCCTTCGTCAATTGTTGGTGCATTGTACTGTCTTTGGTGTTGACCCACAGGTATTTTATCCGCTCTAATTACAACTTTGTAATCATCATCTGGCATTTGTTCAATGGCAGTTTTGAACAATCGAATTAATTCGTTATATTGCTCGAATAAAGTTTGTAATGCAACGACAATTTCTTATTTAGTGTGCGTAACTATAATATTAAGCAACTGCTTAATAGTTTTCCGAAAGAAACCTTCAATCAAAATTAAATATGTAGCACATTCTTGCCTTTTTATAAATATCTATTGCATAATCATGCACATCTTCAACTTTTCACAATATTTTTCCATTACCATAATTTTAAATAAAAATTAAATTAAAAAAAATAATTTTATAATTTTGAAAATGGTATTCCATGGAACTGCTCGTTATATGCCTTGTGTAATGCAGCTAATTCGAATACCTCGGGAAATATATATGTATTGTGTTAATAATAATAATATTTAGTAGGATTCAAAAGTAGCATATTGAGGTTCGACGTTGATATTGATGAAAATTAATTTAAACGCTTATAAGTGCTATATCAGAGTTTCCAATATATCCCTTGTCATCTGCATATTTACTGCACTCTTACATATCCATGAAAATTTTCAACAATCCTTCCATATTCATTCTTAAAGATTTTCAAAGGGTAGCTATAAAAACACTAGTTATAGATATGAAAACCCGTACATATTTATATATGATGTCGTATTTTAAATATATATTTAAATCCGAGTGACTACATATCTTATTACAATAATTAAAATATTTGAGTTTTCATTAATAACCCATTTTAAATTAAATTTAATACAAAATACTATTCCCTTCCTTCAATTTCAAAATTTACACTTACTTCAGTAACCTTGACCTAACTCCATATAATTTTGTTATTAATTAGAGATTTAATTTCATTGTAATTGCTTTATTTATAATCATATCTTGATCATGGTAGAAATATGCAATTGTTTTACACGGTTTTATTTTATTTACCACCGTTACACTCTTTATGAAAATCGCATAATTTGGCGAAGTCAGTTAGCCGTTATAAAATTGAATAGTCGGACAAGGCTATGAGCATATGACTCATTCTTATAGAATAGCAGAGTAGTAAGAAGAAAGGAAGTAGTTGTTAAAACATGATACAAAATCTAATAATTAATAACGATTCACCAGTAAAGTACTTCCAAAGTCCATAAACACATTTAAAATTAGTCTCCAAATCTTAATTGACGTTTAATTTATCGGTTATGGTGATTTACAAAAAATTTGGTTAACTGAAGTATTCCTGCCGTAGAGATAGGCAAGCAACGTAAATTATATGAAACTCTTTGTTAGAGCAGAGACCAGGTGTATGGTGTTTACAATATCGTTTGATATTGCTCGAGAATGATAACGCCGAGAGATTCGATACTAATCTATTATCGGTGATCAAAATGACAGCTAATAATACAAGTGACAAATCGAACAACCATACAGAACGTTTACAAAAATTAGATGTGTCGCGTCGAACGCGCATAGGTGTCTTTCTAACACTTCCCCTCGCGGTCGTATACGCGTACTCTATGACATCTTCAGTCCGATCATTTCTAGGATCTGGAAATGCCGAGGTCCGGGTAATGCCTTTGTAAGGATATCAGCCACCATTCTTTCGGTAGGCACGTAGTGAAGGTCGATGATCTTCTCTCTTACAGCGTCTCGTAGAAAATGGTGTCTGATGTGTATATGCCTCGTACGGGCATGGAATATGGGATTTTCTGCCAATTTGAGGGCTCCCATGTTGTCTTCGAAGATCGAGATTGCTGACGAATCCTCCAGTCCTAATTCTTTGAGGAATGATTTCAAGTGTATTGCCTCTTTGACGGCGTCGGCCATTCCCATGTATTCTGCCTCTGTGGAAGATAGGGCGACGGTCCTTTGTTTCCTGGAATCCCAAGATATCGGGTTTCCTCCATACATGAACACAAATCCAGTGTAGGAACGTCGGTCACTAAGACATCCACCCCAATCTGCATCCACATATCCCTTGGTGGATTCGGTGTGCCTACTGAAGGTCAGTCCTAGGTCGATGGTTCCCTTCAGGTACCGAAGCACACGCTTCGCTGCAGTCCAATGTTCCGTCGAGAAACAATTGTTAAACTGTCCGAGATAACTAACCGCATAACTAATATCAGGCCTAGTGCAGACAGCCAAATAGGTCAATGCTCCTACAAGTTCCCGGAATGGGATATCTTGAGTTGGTCCTCGGTCGTTTTTGGACAGCTTTGTCCCGGCACTGATGGGAGTACTAACTGGTTTTGCGTCGCTCATTCCGAACCTATTGAGGAGCTCCATAATGTATCCCTTTTGGTGTAAGGATATTGTGTCCTTCTTTCTTCGAAACTCCACTCCCAAATAATGCTTGATTTCTCCAAGATCTTTCACTCCAAATGTTTTTGATAAGAAGTTAATATGTTCTTCTGTTGCTCCAGGTTTTCTTGTGACAATTATGATATCGTCGACGTAAGTTGCTATTATGATTAGTCCGGATCCTCTACCCATCTTATAAAGGCAGGGGTCGCCACTTGTCGGCGATGCTCCATACTCCTTCAAAACATCGCTGAGTTTGTTGTACCAGCTTCTTCCAGCCTGCTTTAACCCATACAGAGCCTTTTTCAATTTACAAACTCGATCTCCCTTCTTAAGTTCTTCAAGCATGTCTTTTGCTTTCTTTCCTAAATCGTCCTTCTCTAACTGGATCCTCTCAAGAAGTTGAAACAGCTGTTTTGGGGGTTCCATGAACAGCTCTTCGTGCAGTTCACCATTTAGATAGGCGCTAGTAACGTCGAGTTGCCTCATTTTCATGTCGAACTGTACAGCAATTAAGGTCAGGAGACGGATGGTACTTAACCTGACTACAGGGGCAAAGGTCTCCTTAAAGTGAACTCCTGGCTTCTGGTTAAACCCTTGAGCTACTAGCCGAGCTTTCCTCCTTACAATTTCTCCATTTGCTGCAAACTTGTTTCGTAAGGTCATGCAACTCCCGATCGTTTCACAATTGGTAGGACGTGGAACGAGTTCCCAGGTTTCATTCTTGATGATTGATTTCATTTCTTCCTCCATGGCTTCGTACCATTCTTCGGCTTCTGGCGAATTTAAGGCAGTCGCCATAGGTATTTCGGAAACCAAAGCATCTTCACAGTTCCCTGCTTCCTCGTCTTTGTACTGATACTCCTTTCTCGGTCTTCCCCTCGTTCCAGTTCGAACGATCCGAGGGCGGCCAGCTCCCTTTCTTCGTTCTGGTTCTTCGCAGTCTTCTCCCATACTTGGATTCGGTGAAATTTCCACGAATCTTGGAGGAGACGTCTGATTACTTTCATCTTCCATTAGATTGTCGGGTAAAAACTCGCTAAATTCCCCCACTGCTTCTGATTTTCCTTCGAGGAATTTTATACCTCTGGAGATTTCGACTCTTTGTTCCTTTGGCATCCATACTCTGTAGCCTTTGCTTTCATTTGAGTAGCCTAGTAGAACACCCTCCCTACAACGGGTATCGAATTTTCCCAGACCAGGTTGTTTCCTCAAACAGAACACACGACATCCGAACTCTCGGAAGAAACTTACATCTGGCTTCTTCTGATTCCAAACCTCGTATGGTGTTTTTCCATTAAGGCTCTTGGAAGGACATCGGTTTCGTATGTGGTTTGCAGTATTTATGGCTTCTGCCCAGAACTTAGGCGGTAATCCAGATTGGATTAATAAACATCGAGCCATATCCAGGAGAGTGCGATTTTTCCTTTCTGCAATTCCGTTTTGCTCCGGACTGTAAGGGACTGTGAGCCGTCTTGAAATTCCCTGCTCCTTTAAGTAAGCGTCGAATTCCTTGTTGCTGAATTCCGTTCCATTATCTGACTGAAACTGCTTTATTCTTCTTCCCTTCTGGTTTTCCACCATGGTGATAAATTCCCTGGTGACCTGTAGAGCTTCTCCTTTTGACTTCACAAATCGTACCTCGCACCATCGAGAGTGATCGTCGATGAACTCTATGAAGTAACGTGCTCCTTTAAGTGATTCGACGCGCATCGGTCCGCATACGTCCGAGTGCACCAATTCCAGTAATTCGCTTGTTCGCTCCGACTGCTTTGAAAATGGTGTGCGAGTCATCTACCCCTTAATACATATGTCGCAGTTAATCGTGTCCTGTGAATTCTTCAAGAGTTTTAACGGTTCCAGACCTCATACTGAACTATTGTTGATAGCTTCTGTTAGGTCCCTGATATTTAGATGACCCAAGCGTCTGTGCCATGTCTCTAAATCCTGAGGTCGTTCCACCATGAGTGCCGAATTTCCGTTTGACCGTTCGGTACTGTCGTTCCCTTCACAAACGTAGTAGAGATCATCTCTTCGTTCAGCGATTAGTCGCACTTCTCCCTCGGTGTCGACGACTAAGGCTTCATGCTTCCTAAAGATTACTTCACACCCTTTGTTCGTAATTTTCCCTATTGACATCAGGTTTGTCCGCAAATCTGGAACATACAGGGCATTGTTTAGTTGAATGTTTCTTGTCTCGCCAAAAACATCGGCCTTTAGAAGAGCTTTTCTTTCAGCTGTTATTGACGTTGTGGAGTTATTTGCAAGGTTAAGCTTCCTATTCTCAGACTTCAACTCAAAAAAGAGGTTTATGTCGCTGCAGAGATGTGACGAGGCCCCGCTATAGAGACACCAGCTTCCGCTTCTTTTGCCACGACCATCATCGTTCGAGAAGTAGGACTCATCTACCGCATTGTTCGCTGAAGATCTGCGATTCTCCACGTTCTTGCAAGCGGCAGCCTTATGACCTATTTCCCTACATCTGTGACAACGGTACTTGAAGACGTCTTTGGTTCTGTTTTTCTCACTAGGAGGCTGTTTCTTCTCTGAATTCCCTTGTTTTCTCTGATTCTTGTATCGGTATTTACTTTCCTTGCTGAATAACGCTCCTTGTGGCCTCTGGGTGACTTCGACCTTCCTGGCATTACATTCTTCAACAATCTTAATGCGTAGGGACTCAGGGGATGGTAGTTCGTCCCTGGACTCAATGGCACAACGAAAATTCTCGAAACTCACTGGTAGGCTGTATAGCAACATAATTGTTAGCAAATCGTCGTTAATTATAACTTCCATCTCGTTTAATTTGTCCACTGCATCGAAGAACTTCCTGAGGTGTTCTTGCACATCGCCCGATTCTTCCATCTTTTGTAGGGTTAATTGTTTCAAAAGTGTCTCCTTTCGAGCTGGTCCTTTGTACTGGTAAATACCTTCTAGTTTCATCCAAACTTCCCTGGATGTTGTGCATCGTTTTATTTGCTTCAACTCACAAGGGCTTATTCCCAGTATAATGTCAGACTTGGCCTTGCTGTCGTTTCGTTCCCAGGTTCTTGCTGCGGCAGGTTCCTTATCTTCGTCCGGTTTCTTACACGCACCGTTCACTGTCCCATGCGTCATTCTTGATTAATAACGCTTCCATCTGCATTTTCCACGTATCATAGTTTTCTTTGTTGAGGGTCTCAATACGCGTAGAGCTCGAGGAGGACATCTTCACGTGTTCGTATTTTTACTTGACCTCACAGGAACGGCAAGGGTTGCGAAGCGGCGATACGACTTCTCACAGTAAAAATTACGACTTCAGCCACGCGAATTCTGGGCCCGTAACCTGTTAGAGCAGAGAGCAGGTGTATGGTGTTTGCAATATCATTTGATATTGCTCGAGAATGATAACGCCGAGAGATTCGATACTAATCTATTATCGGTGATCAAAATGACAGCTAATAATACAAGTGACACATCGAACAACCATACAGAACGTTTACAAAAATTAGATGTGTCGCGTCGAACGCGCATAGGTGTCTTTCTAACACTCTTTAAGTTTGGTCGTTCACTGAAATCGTTGGAAAAGTTACGAAAGGGCTTCAAAAATACAATTCAAATAAAACCATTCAAACTTTAAATTCAGTAAAATTGATATATTCAAAAATTACGTTTAAATATCAATAAGTATCATACTGCAATATAATATGGAATTTACTAAAAACTTCCAAAGTTAACCACCTACTGAGATATTGATTTTATTTTACTGTTTGAAATTCTAGTTGAAACCTATTTCATATAAGATGTTCAGCCGGATCCAAGCCGTATTAATCAAGGAATTAGTAATACAGAGAAAACAATTAAAAGCGCCTCAGGTATTGCTAGCAAGTATTATTTCTTTAGAATACTTACCACATGCGTTACGTTTCAACTTTAATTATTTTGCGAAAATAATAACTTTTTTAAATATATGCCGAAAAATGAACCATAATTTCGTATATATCTTGCAAACAATTCAAGATTGCCGCATTAACCCTTATTGGTTAAATTGTCTAAATTAATACTAAGCAACTATTACATTTTTCAGAAATTTTACCTGTATACCCTTGGTACGTGATTAAATCCGGTACAAAAGAGACACTTTATTTCAAAACAAAACCTTAAAAACGTAATTAGTATCTTTAGAGATCAGAAAATGTTGACCACTTTATCAATAAATATTTAACGAATTTATGAACGCGATTAATTCAGATTTAGGAAACAAATTTCATTTTGGAATAATTCTCCAAATATTTTGAAAGATCATCTTTCCCATAGGAAAAATGTAAAACTTTATTCTGATACACTTTTCCAAATAATCATCCCAGTTTCCATCCCAAACTGACAAATATTGGCTATTTCATAGAAATTAGCCTACGCAGTTTGGGAGAAAATACCCAACCCATGACGAATAGTGTAGTGTTCAATCTAGGACAAACAGTTTAAAATTTCCCAACATTTCCATCCCTTACCCACGGGCCATTAAACCCCCTACGTCAACATCACTTTTCTATTAATTTAAACTCTCCTAACTGTAACGTAATAAATGTAACGTTATCAAGCGCTGCGTCAGGGTCAGATTAGGGCTACGGAATAAATTAACATTTAGTTACCGTCCCGTAGTTTCAAATTGGGACACACGTCGTTTAGTGGAACACCCGACGTCGATAAATAAAGCAATGAATGGTAATAAAGGCGAAATTATTGTATCGTTGTTATGATCAACTGGTATTGTAATCGAGCGGATTACTATTTTGTAATATATCGATTTTATACGAAGAGGTAATCGAATAAGTTCGTTAAGTAGGCGGAAAATAAGAGGGTTTGAGGTATTGAGAATAAGGTCATTCGGAAAATCGTTGTTCCAAATTCATCGAACATTGAAATTCTTGTGAAAATGACGTGAAAGGTGTGAAATATGAATTAACAGTATTTTCTATAAGTTTGTGCACACAAACAAAACTGAGAGTAGATTATAATTTTCAGTCGTAAAAGTTTTTCTTGGGAGATTTATGTACCTGTGCTAGGTTTATTATGTCCCAGAAATTCATTTCTGTTATCGCTCATATAGTCCAGTAAACGAAGGTCTCAACCTGGACATCACATTGATCCCGGACTTTTGTTTTTTTAACTTGTAGGTATACATGGGTACATCAATTTCTGAAAAAATGTCCACCGGGAAATGTGCGGAAGGGGCTGGAAAATGTCTTCATGGTGTTAAAATCGACTATTTTCCCCGATATTGGCCAAAATATGACACTGAGGCAATTTGTGTTTGAGCATGAAAGAAGAACAATTTATTATCTACAAAAATGATCCTTATCATTTTTGTCAAAAGTTTAACCGTTTCCGAGATAACCGGCCCCAAGCCTAGCCTGGATTTCAAGCTGCTGCGCCGCGTCTCGGAAAGCATGCTCCGCGAATGTAGACATGAGCGGGCGGACAAATTGTCCCATAACTTGGGTAAAAATGAATCTTTTTTCACGATTCAAAGTTCATATGAAACGAGGGACCTGTAGCTATAATATTATACTACTTTTTCTTTTTTTTATTATTCTGGGATATTAGAAAATCTGGCCAAACTTTATCTTTCTTCGATATTTCATCCTCCTTATCAATCCATTCATATTTTTTTAATTAAGACTAGTTTCACTGAATCCTTTTGGGTAATAGGGCTTTGATGGGTGGTAAATGTATTTCGAAAAAATCAATAAATAATGCTTGTGTATTTTTATAAACAATGTGTTTTCCTTCGGACGTTTTTTTTGGATTTCCGAAGTTTTCGAATATGCTCGGGTCTATCGAGAATTGATAAATAATGAAAGGCCATATCGGTATTCAATGCACATCATTTGAAATCTGAAAATGTCCCCTTCTTGATGGCCTTTTTATTTTTTTCCGCGTTTTTTAGTTTTCCGGAAAATTGAGAAAATTCTCACCTCAATGAAAAATCTACCTTTTGTTTTTAATCATTGTTTTCTTCTCAGGGTTGAACTTTTGGAGATTAAGGATTATATTAGATGAAAGATCAGATTACCAGCTTTTCATCAATATATATATATATATATATATATATATATATATATATGGTACGTTCCACGCCGAATTTAGATTTTTTTTTTAGATTTGACCCAAAATCAACTAAAACGGTCCTTTTGGGCCCCCTAAACTCCCCCTAAATTTTTAGGGCCCCAAGTGGAATAGAACTCAAGTTATGGATAATTGAAAATTGAAATTTTCAAGATCGGCTCCAAAACCAAAAATTTTCAACCATCCATAACTTGTAAAAATACCCATTTTTATGAAAAAAGTTTCAAACAAAAATTGTTTGCAATGCTTTAAACTTTCGAAAACTGCAAAAAAAAGTTCATCCGACATGGTTCACTATTGACGAGTCTTGGCGCCATTAGTCGTCAGGCCGCCAAAAAAAAACATTATCAGCTTTCCTGACCAAAAAAATCAGGAGCGTAGCTGGATTCGATACAAAACTTTTAAGCCCAAACAAAAGTTAGCCAGACCTAAGGGCTCCGAGAAAAAAAATGGTTTTCAGGTTCAGCTTCAAAACCAAAAATTTTCAACAATCCATAACTTGTAAAAATACCCATTTTTATGAAAAAAGTTTTAAACAAAAGTTGTTTGCAATGCTTTAAACTTTTGGAACCTGCTAAAAAAAAAGTTCATCCAGCACGGTTCACTGTTGACGGGTCTGGGCGCCATTATCCGTCAGGCCGCCAAAAAAAAAACATATTCAGCGTTCCTGACCAAAAAAATCAGGAACGTAGGTGGATCCGATACAAAACTTTTGAGCCCACACAGAAGTTTGCCAGACCTAAGGGCTGGTCCCAAATTTGAAGATTTGTGTTGAAAATTCAAATTTCCAGAGCAATTCTTATGGAAGGTTGCTTTAGCGTTGTCGTCAACCGTTGTGGACCTTCAAAAACATCAACAAGAGCAACAATTTGGGTGAGAGTCGCTTCTTGGATAAAAAATATGCGTCAAGCGAAGTCGTCTGGGCTCAAAATTCAAGTATTTTAAGGAATTTTGAGTTTTTGAGCCGCCGGGGACTTGGAAAATGCTCTATTTATATGAAAATAGCATGCTAACCTTAGTGATGTTGATCCCCAGTCAACTTCTAGAAAAAATGTCGCTCATGGTTTGATATTGACTGGCAAACAGTGGATTTCTGGGGGCTCAATGGAATTTTTTTGATATCAAGGGATTTTTGCCGGATTTTACCATTTTTTTTCTCGGAGCCCTTTGGTCTGGCTAACTTCTGTTTGGGCTTAAAAGTTTTGTCTCGGATCCAGCTACGCTCCTCATTTTTTTGGTCAGGAAAGCTGATAATGTTTTTTTTTTGGCGGCCTGACGACTAATGGCGTCAAGACTCGTCAATAGTGAACCATGTCGGATGAACTTTTTTTAGCAGTTTCCAAAAGTATGAAGCATTGCAAACAACTTTTGTTTAAAACTTTTTTCATAAAAATGGATATTTTTACAAGTTATGGATGGTTGAAAATTTTTGGTCTTGAAGCTGAACCTGAAAACCATTTTTTTTCTCGGAGCCCTTAGGTCTGGCTAACTTTTGTTTGGGCTGAAAAGTTTTGTATCGAATCCAGCTACGCTTCTGATTTTTTTTGTCAGGAAAGCTGATAATGTTTTTTTTGGCGGCCTGACGACTAATTGCGCCAAGACTCGTCAATAGTGAACCATGTCGGATGAACTTTTTTTTAGCAGTTTCCGAAAGTTTAAAGCATTGCAAACAACTTTTGTTTTGAAACTTTTTTCATAAAAATGGGTATTTTTACAAGTTATGGATGGTTGAAAATTTTTGGTTTTGGAGCCGATCCTGAAAATTTCAATTTTCAATTGTCCATAACTTGAGTTCTATTCCACTTGGGGCCCTAAAAATTTAGGGGGAGTTTAGGGGGCCCAAAAGGACCGTTTTAGTTGATTTTGGGTCAAATCTAAAAAAAAAATCTAAATTCGGCGTGGAACGTACCATATTTTAATTAATTTTCTATTTTAATTTATTTTAATACGTCTATTTTAATACGTGCACGCGTAAAAACTCCGCCTCCAAACTTCCTTGATTGTGATATACGTTTATTCACCGCGCGCGGCCACGCGGCGTCCATGTATGGTATTGTACATGCGTCTACAGAAAAAAAGGAAAAAGTAGTACGATATTATAGCTACAGGTCCCTCCTTTCATATGAACTTGGAATCGTGAAAAAAGATTCATTTTTACACAAGTTATGGGACAATTTGTCCGCCCGCTCATGCCTACATTCGCGGAGCATGCTTTCCGAGATGCGGCGCAGCAGCTTAAAATCCAGGCTAGGCTTGGGGCCGGTTATCTCGGAAACGGTTAAACTTTTGACAAAAATGATAAGGAGCATTTTTGTAGATAATAAATTGTTTTTCTTTTATGTTCAAACACAAATTGCTTCAGTGTCATATTTTGGGCAATATCGGGGAAAATAGTCGATTTTAACACCATGAAGACATTTTCCAGCCCCTTCCGCACATTTCCCGGTGGACATTTTTTCAAAAATTGATGTACCCATGTATACCTACAAGTTAAAAAAACAAAAGTCCGGGATCAATGTTATGTCCAGGTTCGGCGGTTTTCCGGCCTTTATTTACTGGACTAATACGGTTTACTCTTCACTAATTTATAATTAGTAATTTACTGAAAATCTAATAGGGCTTATATGGAGCAAAAATTATGAAATTAATTTTATTTAGACTAACATCTAACTGGAGGATCTTCCAGTACATAGTGTAGTTAGGGAGTTACCCAAAATTGCCAAATACCGTGATTTCCGGAAAATATATTATACGTGCAGGTGAATGTACGACAACATGTCTTGCCCCATGTATAGAAAATTAAAAATATCAATGCAAAATTTATCTACATAATCCCCTTCTGTTTTCCATACAAAATTTTTGTTATTTTTAAACAGAATTTTTTCTAAATTATTATGACAATTACATTTTATGGAAGATTGCTAATATTGAATATTTTATCTTTTAATTCTTGAATCAAAAATTGAAATTGTAAATAAAACTAACTCTTTGAAAATGGCAATATTTTTAAGATTAAATCGTAGTTTCTAAAATACTTATTTGTTACATAATGTTAAAAAAAAGGTGAAGCCATATTTTTTATATATTGTAATTAATATGCATATACTTTTTCTATTGTTGATATGAATAGACATAATTATTGTTACTAATTCTTAAAAAAAAAACAACTTTATTGTTGCTACTAAATTACAATTATTATTATTATAATTATTATTATCCCTATTTTCTTTCTTCTTTTTTTCCTTCTCTTTACAATTATTGTTAATAATATTTAATTTTATTGTTATAAATCATCTAACATACATAACTTAATTATTTTATTCTCCTTCCAATAAATAATTGTCTATATTCTTATTACAAAACAAATCCTGGCGTTAACTTTTTGTGAAATTCAACAAATTTGTAATACTCCTTTGGAATTAATTATTTAATACTATTTGTCCTTGATGATTATGTTCTCTCTGAGAGTTATCCAAAGACACATAGTAACGTCGGAAGACAGGGTTTTTTAGTGGGTAACCGAACGTGGACCCCCACAGTGCCTAATGCGGTGGATATATTGCTGTTTCTGATTGATTATTTAATCTCAATAAATGACAATATCCATCTCATCAGTGCGCCATAAACGAGTTTTTCCTGTAAAAAAAGGTATTGATTGAAAAGAGCTATGTTATTGTTATTATTGTTATTATTGTTATTACTACATGTTATTTCAATCCAGATTGATTACGAAAACACCGAACTGGCAACTGAGGACTAGAGTTAACACTTGGGAGATAGACTGGAGTTCACAAACGAAAATTTGCAAAATTATCTTTAGAAGTCAGTCTGAAATAGTACATGTCCAGATAGGGTTAGGCTCTTAGGTCGTCCTGATCTCATAAGATTTGGCATATTTCAATAAATGAAGAAAATGCAAATATCACACTTTCACCCCATAAATATTAAAACCATGATCCAAATTCCATGGAGAGAATAACTTTAAATTTTGATACCTCATTTTTATCTCTTACACGTAGTATTGTCATGTGTTGTCATGCAAGATATGTCATTTCAATCTCAACAAACTAGATTTCTGCTTGCAAGAGAATCGAACGAACTCTCCAGTTACAACAAAACCGAATACATTCCCACATCTTCCATGCAGTATTGCCTTCCCAGATGTATGCACGCCGTTAAATCCGGGACGCTAATATACGGACGACCGGAGCGCTCCCTTGAATATTGATTCCCGTACATATTCCGTACATAAATATCTCGGTACATGGGCGCAATTAATTTCGGGAGGATTGCCCGCGGCCAATAACTTGAGGCTTTACCGTTTTGAAATATGTGGAGTTTTGCTGCGTTCGGTTGCATCGATCGCGTCCATAAAGCATCGGCTGATCCCCTTGCATCGTGTAAAAATTATCTTCGCCGTGGAACCAGCGGAATGTCGATTAACCCCTTGCACCGGGATGTTCTGTTAAGTGGAAACATAAATGGGGAGGGGATGGTGGGAACGTAGTTAATTGAGAGGTTTATTTCCTCGCACTTGTGAATTACGACTCGGGATATGGGTGGTTTTAAGTGGTATTTATAGGGAAAAATTTTCAGTTTTTGATATTTCAAGGTTTCGTTATTTTTAAGTATTGTTAATAGAAAAATGTACGTTCGACTCATATTTCCACATTTTTATATGAGACACTCATATGTACGAATTATTGTAACGGGTCGCTCTTTTGCATTTGAGTTTTCATCAAATTATTGATGTTACTCATCATTGACATAAGTGATCATGTAACACCCTGCGAGTGTTTAAGGGATTTTAATTATTTTTTTATTGGTTGAATTGATTTTTTTGTAACATTTAGACAGGGGATACAGGATTCTCTGTATATGGAAATTACTGAGCGAAGTATTGGAAAGATCACAGACCATTAATATAACTAGACCCGTTTGTTTACAAAATAATGTATTGCTAAGATCTTTGCACATTCTAAGCGTTTTTTTGCGCTGTTGCATGAATACAGATGACGAATTCTCGCTTACGATTTGCGTATATATCCAGCCTACTTCGCCTGCGGTTGGTCAGTTGTACGTATCTCTAAAATAATATAGACTTTTGTTATGAGTGGCAACATCGCGTCCTAGTCTTTCACGTCATAGAATTCGTTGTGTACGCGGTTTGTGTGTGTATTTTGATAAAAATAGAAGACATTTAACAATGGTTAATAGGTGCAAGATATGCAACGTTTATAGCGATGCAGGGATTGTCTTTTCATAGGTTAATAAAGAAGTTTATTAGTGAAATTTATTGAGGTTGTGTATCATCTCAGTGGCGTACTATCATTGTTATTATTTTAGGTTTCCAGCAGATCCAATTAAAAGAAATATTTAGATTTCTGTTTTGGGACTTTGCGAAAATAACATAAGAAAATCGTCCTATATTTGCTCATAACATTTTAATAAAGATGATTTTGTGTCAAAAATAGGTGCAACCGACAATGCTAGATATTTAAAGAGAGATGCTGTTCCATTACTGATGCATCAAGTTTTTAAGCCTAAAACTACTACGACGTAATTAATTTCTACCCTGTAACTGTGTTTAATAGAAATATCAAATTTATGAATCTGTCAAAATTGGAAGCGTGACATTTTTTTTAAATTTAAATTTTAATCTTTTTATTGTAAATTTCAACAAAAATATTATACTGGTTACTGTGAGAAACAATTATTTCTTAAGATATGAGAAAAAGTAGTAATTTTATTAACCATTATTAACCATTTTATTAAACACTAAACAAATTTGAGGAGTTATATCCCAGAAGCTAATGAGCAAAATAGCAACTTATTATGTATAAAAAGAAGCATCTTTTCGGGTACTTCCCGGCAATGTTTTCAGAATTTTATTTAACAAAAAATTCGCCAAGATAATCTATTTATTTATAAGCAAAAAAAAAAACACGACACCAAGTTTAAACAATGACTGTGACCGTTCTAATAAATATTTTTTAATTCTGAAAAAAGCACATGAAAGCTTTTTCCCTCTTATATATGCCCAGCCAGTGTTATTAAAATTGAATACTGAAAAACAAATTTGAACACTTTTGAAAATTTCCAATATTTTTGAATTTTTCTAAATTGCAAAATTATTGTGCAAAATGTAATAAACCGATCGAAACTAAATTCACAGGATTCTTTTACTACAACTTTGAGATTTTCTACCTGTGATATGGAAGTCCTAACTACATTTTAAAATGCGTAAAATAATAAATTTAAAAACACATTTTTGGGCCGATTTTTTTTATAGTTATTATTATTTGGCAAAACCGCTAATAAATTTTTGAATTTATAACCTATGCCATTTTATGTAAAAAGCGATTCTGCAACTTTTTTCTCTCTTCAACTTTCTTCTAAATTCAATACGTAAAAAGTTATAATATATAATACGTATATACGTATTATTATTACGTATATATAATACGTAATAAGCAAAACAAGTCGGGAAAATACGCGTTTTTTTTTAATATGTTGCATTTTAAACAATGTTGCCGACCTCTGCGCTTTGGAGGATAAGTCAGTCCTTATTCTGGACATTATTTCCGAGGTACTCATGTAAAAACATTGCTGTTACCTCTTACGTCAATGTAAAGCAAATTTCTGACAGATGGGTCTTGGACTATACTCATTGTGTGCATTATTACTTTCATGATAATTTTGATAATCAATGTCCTTCTATACTTTATCTGTCACTTATTTCGCACCTTTTTTACCTAGCATGTAAAGGGCTTTATTGCCCGTTGATCTTAATAAATAAATAATTATTTTCTTAGTTTTGTTTCCTTTTTGCCCCTTATTATTGATACGCCTATGGATAGCTATTTTGTACGCTGTCAAAATTCGTCAACGGCAGCCATATTTCCTTCCCCCTTTACACCGCGCCTATCGGCTATGTTAGCATGTAAACAAACATCAGTTTCTAATGGGAACACAGGGTCTAGTTATATTAATGATCTGCGGGAAAGATTCAAATCATTTTGAATTGAACGAAGTGTGAAATGATCTCTTTAGAGAGTGGACTGTATGTAGATATCTCTCGTAACTCGTGGGTGGCTGCGGAGATGAATCTTGTCTCCAGGTTGTAAGGCTGAAGACCGTGTCGTAGAAGTTGGAGATTGGGGCGTGACGTGATCTCTTGAAGTTCTTCAAGTTCTAGTTGTTGTGGAGAGAGGGCGTGACGTGCTCTCCGGTGTGGACCTGAGGGCGTAACGTGCAGGTCCGGGTTTAAGTTCTAGTAGTTTGGAGAGAGGGCGTGACGTGCTCTCCGGTGTGGACCTGAGGGCGTAACGTGCAGGTCCGGGGTTGA
This sequence comes from Cryptocephalus moraei, assembly GCA_946251905.1. Taxonomy (NCBI): domain Eukaryota; kingdom Metazoa; phylum Arthropoda; class Insecta; order Coleoptera; family Chrysomelidae; genus Cryptocephalus; species Cryptocephalus moraei. The sequence goes on along the minus strand of OX276466.1, from coordinate 11,235,284 downwards.
AGTTCGTGAAGTTATGGTTTGTCGGTTTGGGTGGCGTGAAGAAAGATCACAATACACAGTCGCTTTGAGCATACATCGTATACTGGTTTATTGTACCAAATTTCAGAGATTTAATACATCTTGTGTTACATTGATTAAATGCGATATTATTTGATTTGTTACCTTGCACCCAGACTGACCTTCTCGAGAATGGTTTGTTATCAAGTTACCTAGACGTCGTGTTATGCTTAGTCAGCTGAGTGTGAGAGTTGAACTTAACCAGTTCACGTTCTGTTGTAGTTAATAACGTGAAATGATCGCTCGTGTTATTGATTCGTGTACGATCGTGAAAACCATCCAATAATATTGTTCACACTTATCCTCGCTCTTAATTATGAATTGTTTTTCTGTTTTGTAAAACAACGCGTATTAATTTAAATGATTAAATTATGTAAAATTTCCCTAAATTCGGTTACAATAAATTATAATTTCTTCACCTAAAATTCCCTTAAATAATGTTGACGATAGCGTCAGCATGAATTCATATAACTAAGCGGTTTTTTATCGCCAGTGAGGCCTAGAAAAAATTTGAGATAGGATGTGACATTGTAATAATAAGCATGATGAGGCTATGTAATAACCGCATATTCGCTAATGTGTGGTAAGGGCTTTATAGTCACATTCTGAGGGCCACGAACTTGGATTTTCCTTAATCAAAAAAAGGGGGCGTGCACTTATTCAATCGAAAAATCGCGAGCTTGATAATTATTTAGTAAAAAAAGACGGGACTTGTGACATATATCTGGAATATTCGTAAACCGAGTTGGAAGAAAATGACCAATTGAAAAATTGGAGGGACAATTTTACGGATAACGTACTATCCACTGTAAGGAAAACAGAGTTCTACAAAAGACAAGAAATTGTAGAGAAAAGAATTCCGACGGGAGCCGAGTTCCCGTCAGGTTACGTGTTCTCCTTAGTCGGACGGTTGTGATATCGAAAGTGTTCATTTTCCTTGTAAAGGTCTGGGATCTAAAGAAGTTTAGAGTTTTGATTCGCAAGCGGTGAAGTGTAGCGTTTGGAGTTATTACAGATAGTCGTAAGTTTTGGAGAGTTTAGAGTTGTTGCTTGGGGGCAGTAAGTTCGAATTTCTAGAGTTTACGCCAGAGTCGTAATTTTGTTCTTGGGGTTTTAGAGTTGTTGCTCGAGGGATGAAAAGTATGGGAGCTTTAGAGTTTGTACGCAAGAGGGGTAATTGTTGGAGTTACAGAGTTGGTGTCGAGATTCTTAATTTTAATGTCCTAGAGTTTGTGACGCGAAAGGCGTAAAGTTGGAGAGTTTCGAAGTTTCTTACGCGAGAGTCGTAATCTTGGAGTGTTTGAGTTTTACACAGCAAACATAACTTTGAATTTCTGGAGTTCTTTACGCGAGAGTCGTAAATTTTGGAAGATTCAGAGTTCATTACGCGAGAGCCCTAATTGTGAGAGTCTTGGGTTTGGGGGGTTGTAAATAATGTTTTTAATAATTTTTTCAAAATCCTCTACAATCTTTTTTTCTTGTAAACTTTCAACCTTTATTCTATTATCAAATGTGTAGGATAAAATTTTATAACGTTTTTATTTAAATCATTTCTGAAGGTCACAATATTCATGTTTTTTTGGTTTTTAGATATTTTCTTGAAATTCGCCCAAATGAATTAGTATTTTCAAATTTTGGAAATATATTCTACTACCTAGTTTTTGTCACAACTGTTCAATAAGTTAATGATACATTTAGCTAAATCGTTAAGAGTCTTGTTGATTTTCATTTTTTCGAAATTGTCTCGAAATCCACCTGAATGGTTATATTTGAACAGTAGATATTTATTCTAGTATCAAATATTTGTAACAGAATACGAGAATGGGCCCCGGTGATAACATCGCCATCTATTTTATAATTTAAATATGACCACTTGAAAGTAATAATATGAAACAATTTCAAAAAATAAAGAGAAACGGACACGGTAAGCCAAACAGTTTAGATTATAAACTTTAATTATTACTATTTTGCAATACTAATATACATGTCATTATAGTTATTTCTTATGGCAAATTTTACTTCTTCATATATTTTGGCCACAATATGTAGAAATTCTTAAACACAAACAAAACTAAAATAATGTTCCTTTTTTATTTATACTCGTAATCAAAAAAATCTACAAAAATAACTAAAATCGTTGTCAAAGTCCAAAATATATTTTTTGTTTTATTTTCATCTCTAAAGTAGATTTACTCTCATCTAACAAAATAGTACTGGCCTTTCCCCATTGGTTCGGGATTATATGACTACCTACATTACCCATAATACTAAAATATTAAAATTTAGACGTCCTCCACTGTAATTAGGTATGGAATATATTTTTGGAAGATTTGGGAAGATTATTATTTTATTTTATGATTTATCTCTATGGCAATTCAACAAAATGTTTGAGTGTTTACGGCGAAGATATCTAATTAAATTATGACTTTCTCAATTGCTTTTATTTGCTTGTAAGAAAAAAAAATTACAAATACTTTATTAGTGGTTTCTCGTTGAACTACTTAGCGATCACATTTATATACTACATCTTAGTTAGTACTCAATAAAAAGAATTAGTAATGAGATATATTTTAAAAGTAACCAGCAAAATTAGAATTTAAATTGTGATACGTACATATCTTATCTAATGTTACAATTTAAATTTATATTTGGTGGTTTTAATAAACTAGGTTTCCACTTAATTGAAGAAGGGACGACAACCAAGCTATTGCAAAATGAGATAATGGAACCTCAAGACATTTGTATATGCTTCACCGTGGATTTTAATTGAAATTAAAATTGGATGTTCAACTTTAATGCCGTCACATCTCAGGTCTTCCTCTCTTTACTTTTTGTTGGATGTGAGTTATACTTCGATGATGATCACAAAACGTAATTATTAACGCGTCACAGCGAAGACAATAATGTAGTTCATCGACCGTGAAAACGACATAGTCAAATACATATAACTTGTTACATAAGCGACTAGCGTACAATAAGGGTTTACCATATCCCAGGGCGTGAAGACATTCCCTTCCACAAAAAAAGTCCTTATGAAGGGTTATGCGAAGCTAAATGTAATTCTTTAATATGCCATAAGAATTTAACTAAAAGATGATATATTGCCATACCTACGGGGGTGAAGTCTCACTAAGTGTGCTGTAGAGGGTGAGTTTGTACTGAATATATTACTCCGGACGATGAACAGAAAGTGGTTTATTTTTCGTATAAGTTAAAAATCAGGAAATAATACTCGCAAATAGTACTTCAAAATTTATAACATGAAAAAATATTATTTGAAACATGGGATTTGATCGATTAGCTAAGAATATAAACAAATACTTTAATAATAGTAGTAGAGTATATAGGCCGGTTCGGTAGGGGGCAGAACCGGCCTATATACTCTACTAATAGTTTACCGTATCTGGTTATAGGGACAGTAGGGAATCGTAACGTCTGAATCAGCCAAATCATTACGAACTCGACCCGTGTCTCTGACTGTTCGACTTAACCTAAACCAATTTCAGTTGTCCCGCGGTGTCTAAATTTGCTGACTTGCTAATTTCCCACTAACAGTTTTAATTTTTCGCCAAATGAAAATAATTATTCGACCGTGGTGGCTTTTACGGTGACAATCATGACCTCTTACATCGAGACAGCTTTTAATTTATATAACTTGTATATAAGTTATTAAGGAAAAAATTCATTTAAATGCCTGACGTGGCATTATCGTGCTGCATTAAAGTTAAATAAATTGTCAAGTATGTGAAAAACTAATACAAAATATGATATACAACCCTGCCGAACTCTTTTTACTGTTATGATGGTATCTGACGTTTTATTGTCTAAGTAACTTCCATAGATGACACCAAATTTGATTTGAAAATTAAGTTTGTAAATTGTTGTAAATAAATTTTAAGTTGGTTGAACATTTGTATGATAATTAAAAATATTATGTTTCTAATTCATTTCCACTTTATTTAAGAAAAAGAACATATTGCCATGAAAATATAAAGTAAAGATATTTTAACAAAAGAAGGTTATCCAAGTTCTCACAGTGGGCCATGATGAGCAGAAGTTTTTCCTTCCTTCTAAAAATATTTTTTCAGTTTCTGGCATGAGAACTACAATATTTAATTCCTCAAAATACCATAAAATTTGTTTCTTGTATCAATTTGTATAATTTATAATTAATTAATCTACCTTTCAGCTTCCTAATTCAAAGAGGTATATCTCCATTGTTTGGAAATTTAATGCTCTCTTCATGCAGTAAAGCAATTATGGGCTAGTTTATTACAGCTATCAATAATTTCATTCTTAGGTTTATAAGACTAGTTATTTGGGGATAAACTGGTTGTTAAATACGACCATTATTCTTTAGCAGCTCTAGTAAGAGACAAAATTACAAATTAAAACTTAATGTTACATACTTGGGATGGTTTGCTCCTTTATTAGAGCTTTAAGGATTTTTCAAATATCCTCTCTTTGGACGAATTATAAGTGCTTCCCTAAAAATTCCCAAAATTCTTCTCCCCCTCCTCCGATTAACCCCCTCTCTCTCCCTTAAATTAAGTAGACGCATAAAACTTGGGGGAGAACCGCGCAACTTCGTACCTAAATGAGACGTTTATCTTCTCCAACGCTTATTATAAAATACTGCCAGAAATTATGCCACTTGGAGTCGCCGAGGGGAGACCACAACCCCCTCCCTCTCCCCTCCCCCGAAGTCGAAGTAACTTACGCCGGTTGCAAATTATCTCCGAAGGGGCGGCCGAGGTGGGGGTGGGGAGAAGCCGCACACAACTCCTAGGGAGAGATGTAGTGTTGACCCTCCTCGTCCGCAAGGAAAAGGAGAGAAAGCGAGGCAAACAGCTGCGGGAGCTCAAACAAAGACGTCAACTTACCAACAACTCCTACAAATTTCAAAAGAGAGGGAGAGGCGCTCGTGGTGGTAGACTTACTATTTCTCGGGCGAAAAGAGGGAAACTGTTGCCGAAGAGGGGGGCAAAAAGTGGCGGCGGCGGCGGTCGGGACTTCATTTCGGCGTTATGAGTTACGAGTTCACTAGGAAGGGATGATTTAGACGGTATTTCGTTCCTTGTTATGAAATAAGCATTCCCTTCGTTTTGAGCGTGAGATGTGTTTTGTGAGATTCATAAAATATTTCTGGGCGTGACTCCTTAAGTTCTTCCCTGAGAAGAAATTCATTTTGAGAAATATTATTGGTAGGTGTCACTTTTTAATATCCACCATTGGCTACCAAAGTAGATTCCTAGCGGCATCAGCGTTTTTCAGCAAAAGGAATGAAACATTTTTTAAAGGTATTAATGAGGCCTTTAAAACGAGTTAAGGTGAAAGTGATTTGGAAGGAAAATAACCGAGTTATTACAAAATTACTATCGTTAAAAAATTAAATCAATTAATTTCCCACAACAATGAAACTAAAAAAAAAACTAATCTTATTATATGCATAATTAGCTTTATTTACGAACTAATAACTCGTCCTAAAATTTTAACAAGTTTGAAATGCTTACATTTGAAAAAAACTTTAATTTTGTATACTTGTTGACACTTTGTTAATTGTAATTTATAAATACTTGGTACTTAATACTGAATTGTTGATACTTAGTTGATTACTTAATTTTAATACATTCAAACTTACTTAACTTGTAAGTAATTTCAGTGAAATTTCTTGACGATATTCTGAAAAGAGTATGATGAATACTGTAGGGATAATAGTGGACTGTATTGATTCGAATTCACTTCAGTAAGACACTTGCTTTATGGATTATTTTAATCGACCCTTTTGTACACGTTTACACACGCCGAGATGGCTCGCTCGTCTCTCTGCTCACGGTCACGTGACCGGACGGCAAAGTAATACCAACTGGCCACATACAGCCAACTTTAAGAAAATAAAAAACCCAAACATGCCCCCCCGCCTTGAAAGGGGCACCTTTCAAACATAAAGTTTACATTTGCATAAAGGCATTTACAGATAAGACACAGGAGAATAAACAGAATACAAATTACAATATAAAACTTAACCTAAACACAAGCCGCAATGCACTAACTCACAACGCACTTTGGTCACTACTCGGAAGAGGACAGAGGTACGCGACCGACCGGCGAAGAGTTCCTCTCGAAGTCCGCAGAGTGACGACTCTGGTGATGTTGTCAGCACCGGGATGTAGTGCCTCAACGCGCCCAAGCATCCAGTTGAGTGGGGGTGACTGGTTGTCCTTTATCAGCACTAACGTGCCAACCTTAATAGCCGCTTGATTTCTCTTCCATTTCTGCCGCTGTTGAAACTCGGAGATGTACTCTAATGACCAACGTCGCCAAAAGTGTTGGCGCAGCTGCTGGAGCCTCTGGAAGCGGGACAGTCGATTCGGATTGACACTGGCAACTTCTTCTTCAGGGACGGTGTCCATGGCTCGCCCAATTAGAAAGTGAGCAGGCGTCAGGGGGGTGAGATCGGAAGGATCGGACGACAAAGGAGTTAGGGGTCGCGAATTGAGCACACCCTCTATTTGAACAAGGACCGTATTCATGTCCTCATATGTTAATCTTGCACCAGCAACAACACGTTTTAGATGTGACTTCATTGATTTCACGCCAGCCTCCCAAATTCCTCCAAAGTGGGGGGAGTGAGCAGGAATGAATTTCCAATTAATTTCATCTTTGGCGCAAGCAGTTTCAATTTCACACTCTCCAGTTTTTAGAAATTTACCTAACTCTCTGAGCTCATTATTTGTACCAACGAAATTTGTTCCATTATCTGACATCATGCAATTGGGTTTGCCTCTTCGAGCAATGAATCGTTTTAATGTTGCCAAGAAGGATTGAGAAGTCAAATCCGTTACAAGTTCAAGGTGAATGGCCTTGGTTGCCATACAAATAAACAAACAAACGTACGCCTTATACAGTGAAGGCCTTCTTCCCTGCTTGGTCTTTATGATAAATGGCCCTGCGTAATCTACGCCTGTCGTAGCAAAGGGAAAAGATGGAGTGACTCGCACTGAGGGAAGATCGCCCATTATAGGAAACATACGGGACGGTTTCACACGAAAGCAGCGAACACATTTTCGCACTACTTTCTTCGCCGTGCATGTCCCACCGATGGGCCAGAAACGTGTCCTAACTACAGAAAGTAGGTGCTGTGGACCAGCATGAAGTAACCTCATGTTTCATAATGAAATAATAACATTGTAAAATGATGACGCGCAAGTAGCAGAATAGGGCATTTCTTGTCATCATTAAAAGAGGAATTTCGCAGACGACCTCCCACTCTGATGATCCCACACTGATCTAGAAAGGGAGCTAAACTCAATATCTTACTCTTGGAGGGAATGAGCCTCTGCTGACGCAGGAGCGACAGCTCTACCGAGAATGACTCTTCCTGAACCAATTTCACTAGACAATAAGTTGAATTCTTTAATTCCAACGTTTTTAAGGGGCCAACGTCCCTGGATCTACTACCACTCAAACAATTATTACGAAAACGTATACAATAAGCAACCACTCTGACTAGAGAGTTGAAGCTAGAAAACTTCTCGAAGGGAAATTGGTGCGCACACACGGAAATTGTGGCTTGACTTAAATTTTTTAACTCTGGCAATTCAGTGGGGCTTTCAATGTATGGATCAATCCAGCTGTTTGATGTGTCGACTAGGAACGCTGGACCGTGCCACCAAAGATCGCATGTTTTGAGATGTCTCGGTTCAATGCCGCGAGACAGAAGGTCGGCGGGATTGTGCTTGGTACTAACGTGTCGCCAATCACGGATGTTGGTCGTGGATTGAATCTCTGAGATCCGATTAGCTACGAAGGTTTTTAGAAGATGAGATGAGGTTCGGATCCAACCAAGCACAATTGTAGAGTCGATCCACAGAAACACATTGTGAAACTTTATTGTAAGCGATTCGTTTACTCTTTTGATCAATTGGGATAGAACCAACGCGCCACAGAGCTCCAAGCGAGGAAGGCTTATTTTCTTTAGAGGGGCTACCCTTGCCTTGGCACACAAAAGCCTTATAGACACACATTTATGTTCATCAATGCTTCGAATATAAATAGCCGCACCATAGGCCGACTCACTTGCATCACAGAATCCATGGAGCTCAACTACAGCATGACCTTGAAGGACGACATGCCTTGGTACCTTCAACTCGTTCAGGTAAGGCAGTTGGTCTCGGAAGGCCAACCACTGAGAATGAATACTGAGGGGTACTGACTGATCCCAGTTCAGTCGTTCAAGCCAAAGCTCTTGCATCAAAATTTTCAGTTTAATGGTACAAGCACTTACAAGTCCAAGCGGATCAAAAATCTGTGCAATTCCTGACAGAATGGAACGCTTTGTCACAGTCTGGGGCAACATTGATGAATCAATTTTATAGGACAAGATGTCACTTCTGGGGCACCACTGAACCCCCAGTGTTTTGGTGTTTTCGTGAGAACCTAACACAAACGGACCATCCGAAGGAGGGGCGGCACCTTGAATGCCCACCAAGACCTCTGAACTGTTTGATAACCACTTACGAAGTGGAAAACACCCTGTTTCCAGAATTTTGATAACCTCCTGGCATAACTAAACTAGATCAGCAACAGAGTCTGACCCAGTCAGGAGATCATCCACATAAAAATCATTAGCAATAGCTGCCGAGGCCTTAGGATAGCGCTCAGCGAAGTCGAGAGACAATTGAACAATGCACCTAGTGGCTAAAAACGACGCAGAAGCAGTCCCGTAGGTTACAGTGTTTAATGCATAATCCTCAATAGGATAAGCAGGATCGGATCGCCAAATGATTTTTTGTAAGTTTCTTTGAGCAGGATTTAGTAATACCTGCCTATACATCTTTGCAATGTCGGCAGAAACTACAAAGGCATGCTGCCGAAAACGCAACAATATTGACAACAGGTCACTCTGAATAGATGGTCCCACTATCTGAAGGTCATTGATCGAAATACCAGATGACGACTTACAAGAACCATCAAACACCACTCGAAGCCTCGTCGTAAGCCTATCCTCCTTGAGAACACCGTGATGGGGCAGATAGAATTCTGGACCTGAAGAATCTGTAGAACAGTGAGTCATGTGACCCATGGAAATGTATTCTTTCATGAATTGGATGTAATCCTTTCGAAGATTCTCATCCACTTGTAACCTTTTCTCTAACTTATAGAATCGCCTCAGAGCCATTTGCCGCGAATCACCTAATTTCATGACAGAATCTCTTAAGGGGAGAGACACAATAAACCTACCATCATCATTCCTCTGACTAGTAGATTGAAAATGATTTTCACAAAATAGTTCTTCCTGCGATGGACACTTCCTTGAAGGACACTCCTCCAAGTTCCAGAAACGTTCTAAGTTCTCACAATCCTTGCTGTGAGAGAAGTTGCAACTAATCAATCCCGAACACACCGGGTGAGGGATAGGCCCGGAGACAATCCATCCGAGCTTTGTTTTATGCAAGACTGGAAGTTGGGGACCAAGCTTTACTTGACCGACACATAACAAATCCCAGAATAGATTAGCACCTAACAGGATATCAATTTGGGCTGGAACGTAAAATTCCGGATCCGACAATGAAATGTTAGGAGGAATCTTCAACATTGACACATCGACTTGACAACTTGGAACCTGACTACATATCTCTGGCAGAACGAAACAAGATAATGTAATTTTAAACGACGAGTGACGAGACTCGATATCAACGTTCACCTTTGATTTGATTGTCGACGAAATATGACCAATTCCGGCGACTGACACATTCACAGACTCCTCAAGTAAGCCTAATCTCCTAGAAAGACTGCTTGTTATGAAGTTCGATTGAGAGCCGCTGTCTAGCAAGGCCCTGCACTTATGAAACCTATTCGCTCTGTCCCGTACCTGAATTTTGACAGTAGATAACAGAATTGATTTATTTTTGACAATATTAGATAAAGAAACTTCATTGGTTGACGAACGATCACCTAGTCTATTTCCGGAATCAACAGAATCAAAATGTTAGAGCGTATGATGCTTCTTACCACATTTTTTATATTTTCCATATTTACAAACGTTACTAATATGACCACCATGTAAACAATTGAAACACAATGAAAGTCGTCGAATTTCTCTTGAACGGGACTGGATATCCAGATCCAGGAATTTCCCACAATTTGTAATTTTATGTTGACCCTTACACATTACACAGGGATCAAATGAGGATTCATTAGACATTAACGCACTTGTATTTAATTTTGACCTTAGGGGTGAGGAGAACGTGACTCTAGGTGCTGATTTGGTTACACTTGACTGCTCAATCTTCTCTAAAATATCCGCCCTTTCGTTCAGAAAGGAGGTTAAATCTTTAAAACAAGGATCACTGATATTCTTTTCTTCCCAATCTTTTCTGACTTCTGGGTTAAGCCTTTCCAATGTTAAATATATTAAAAGAGCGTCCCACTTATCCGTGGGCTGCCCCAAAGACGATAATGAACGCAAGTTGCTCTTTAGGCTGTCCACCAAATGTCGAAGGTTAGCTGAGGTTTCCTTTGTGATTTATTTTAAATTAAAAATGGCTTTAATGTGGTTATGCTGTAATAATTGCTTGTTTGAAAATCGCTCACAAAGTAAATCCCATGCTATTTGAAAGTTTGCAGCTGAAGTACTGATAGAACTAATTACTTTTTCGGCAGCACCTGTTAAACATGATCTCAAATAATGAAAACGTTGTATTTGACTAATGCTTGGATTATTCATGATAATGGAGTCAAACGAATCTCGAAAATCTAGCCAATTCTCGAAGTTTCCATCAAACCTCGGAAGTTGCATTTGAGGCAGTTTAACACCTATATTTTGTACACTTAATATTGACGACTGGGGTTGAATCGACCCAGATTGGTCGAGTTCATTTGGCTGTACATCATCTTTAAGAAACTCACGCGCTTCGGCTAGTGCATTATCGAATAGATCTTCGAATGCTTCACGATAGGCGATTTCGTCCTCACCTATTTCTTCTAAATGACTCGATTTGAGCTTGAACATCTTCAAATTCGGACAATAACAACTCCGCGCGAGAAATTCTTGCTTTTAATGTTGATAAATTAGGCTCAGAGTCCATCTCAGACAGTTTTTTAACGTAGTTGCTAAACACAGTTAATCTCGTTTTGATTGAGCCTCGGCTCTTTCGCAATTTGACGACGTCGGCCATTTTGCAGTTTGTAAACACAATATGAAGATTTGCACGATACCAATAAATCACATCTAATAAGCGCTATGTATGTGCTCAATTCACTTTGAATTATGGAAAGGGTATAGGGATGTAAGGAACTCACCCTGACCTGCACGATTACGATTGATGAAGCCTTGAAGTACAGCTCTGGACTCTGTACACGGCGTAGACGACGACGACAGGGACACGGCTCTCACAGCGGCACAAGTAATGGCGGCTCCCGAGTCTTCTCTCGTTGTTTCACGCAGATGACGGCCTAGCAATCCGCCAACCAGCTTCCATCCGGCTCGATAAGGACCAATAACTTGTAGGGATAATAGTGGACTGTATTGATTCGAATTCACTTCAGTAAGACACTTGCTTTATGGATTATTTTAATCGACCATTTTGTACACGTTTACACACGCCGAGATGGCTCGCTCGTCTCTCGGCTCACGGTCACGTGACCGGACGGCAAAGTAATACCAACTGGCCACATACAGCCAACTTTAAGAAAATAAAAAACCCAAACAAATACTGTCACACGGCTGAGGGCCTAGGGCCCAAAGGGAGTGCTCTGGTTGGGGGTGTAGTCAGGTAGAGATTGAAAAAAGAAGAGATGACAACACGGACAATATTTATTTGAGCATCGAATATAGGGGAGAGAACATCGGAAACAAAGTTAAGGCAAGTGAGCAAATGGCAAGAAGTGAGAAAATAGTCAAAGGGAGGTGGTTGCTTACTGTTGGGTGACGATGGGCAGCAGGCACACGGCTCCTCCAATTAGCGGCATGTCGAGGGACGGACTCTCAGACGGGCAGCGTGACGTGGTACTTGATGACTGACTCTCGATCGTTATGATCGATCCGTATAAATACAAGCGGGATGTTTATGAACGTGATGTCGTACTTGTCCGAGAGTCCCGTATAAGGTCGCCTCGTTGCTGAATAAGCTTAGACGGCGACCTATTTTCGCTAATTGGGGCCGCATCGCGACAATACCTATGTCCAAACATAATAAATTTAATTTCGAAATAACTGTATTTTCCAAATTATTCAAAGATTTGCTACAAATTTTAAAAACACCATAAATTTCACTGTTATGTTCGGTTTAAATAACGTATCAAGACACTATATTACTGAACTAATATAACACTTAATAAAATAAGTACACAATTTATTTCAATATCGATTATATTTGAGGCTCGTTTTGTAGTAAAATATATCGTATGTGTTATTAATTTGATCGAATTTACTTACATCGGTGTATTAAATATTTCTATATTACTACCATTGTTGATATTGATATCGACGAGAAGTATATAGACCAGGGTCGATAATTTTGAAAACGGTAAAAAGTGAAAAAAAATTATAGTAAGATGAAACCCATCGGAAAAGGTAGAGAATACAACAAAAATGAAAGGAAAAATAAACTACGGGCGATCTGAGGTCGGGAAGGGGGCTGGGGTGAGTATTTAAGGGTAAAAAACGGTTTAGCTCGATTTCCTGCAAAACTGCAAGCCCTATGAAAAAAAGTTAAATAGCAGAGTTGTAGGTAATAGAAAGGTCTACAACTTTTGTATCAACACTTTTTTCACATAACCTCGAAATTGTTGTGAAAAATTCGAAAAACCAAGTTTATGGTTTTTTATTTTTAGCTTTTGCAATTTTTTTTATTTTTTCATGAAATTTGGTGAAAACTTCCCTTACTATGTCCCAAATATACAGTAATTTTTTTGATTTTAAATATTCAGTATTTCACCTCATTTTGACTTTATATCGAAAAAGCACTCTAATTTTCAATCGAAAATTCTCACGTCAAAATATCTGCTTTTTTAAAAAAGCAGATGTGTGTCTGTGTGTCTTTTGTTCGTTGAAATCTCTACTTTCTGATGGTAAAAAAAATTATACATTACTATGGAAAATGTTCTCAGAAAATGTAAATAATGAAAAAAACTCGAATCCAAAAATTTTTTTTAATCATTATGTATAACTTTGAGCTATTTATTAAAATTTACACTTTAATTACTCGAAAAACGTGAGATGTGATGTTACATTGATAAACAAAAAAATTACAAATCCATGAATCATCAAGATTGCAAAAAACATGCGAAAATAGTTGTTCTAAATATAAAAAATAGGATTTAAAGGGGATTTCATCTAAAAAATGTCACTGCAGCAAATTTTTTCAGTAATAAAGTTGATTTGTTAAATTGTCATTACATTTATGTCATAGAAAATCTCATAATATATAAATATACATGTAAATCGTACTATTAAATTTAAATACTTTATACTGATTACGTTATTCATTATATTTTTAAATACAATACTCTAGTTATTTATAAATACCTTATTTTGCATTCTAATCACTTCTTCATTACTTTTTGTCTCTTTGATGGCATTACTTCATTGTTAGATTCGACAAACCTTCCCGATTCTAGTGGATCTTCAAAATCTTTAAGACCATCACCGTCTTCGTCTTCAAGATTATTTCCGGTCTGCATTGGTTCTTCATCCACAATTTCATCTGAGTCATCAACTTCCTCGTAGGTTTCTTCTTCCACATTGGAGCATGTTTCAGAACCATGACAATTTGAGCATAAATTTGTGCATTTTAAACCATGTTTTCGGCAGCCACATTTCCGGCGGTTCAAAAAAAGGAACGCATAATATTTGTTCCTTGACTGATTTTCCTTGCCCTCTTGCCCTTAATGTTATCGTGAAAAAAATGGGATTTCCCGTAATTTTCTTACTCCCTTACCTAACTATTTTTATCCTGGACTCGGAATTTCAATCCTGGGCTCAGTTGTCATTTGGCCTTGGGGTATACCGGGGCTCAATCGTAGGGTGGGATTAGCGTTACCGTTGGAATTTTCCATATATGGAATTTTCTGACCGCGGGGCTCAGTTGTCGTATGCCCGGCTGTTTTGACCGCGGGACGCACCTCGGCTGCAGCTACCTTTTGAAGGGCTAAAATTTTCCGGTCACTCAGGTATATAAGTAATCTTAAAGTAGCAATTAATAGGTATATACGCATATAATTTAAAGAAGATTCTAAAACTTTCTCAAAATATTGTAGATGGTTAATTGGTTAATGTTAATTGGTTGTTAATTATAGTAGTATATTTCGATTAGCAATTTTTTTGTTTATCAATGTAACATGACATCTCACGTTTTTCGAGTAATTAAAGTGTAAATTTTAATAAATAGCTCAAAGTTATACATAATGATTTAAAAAAATTTTTGGATTCGAGTTTTTTTCATTATTGGCATTCTCTGAGAACATTTTCCACAGTAATGTATAATTTTTTTTTACCATCAGAAAGTAGAGATTTCAACGAACAAAAAACACACAGACTTTTTTAAAAAAGCAGATATTTTGACGTGAGAATTTTCGATTGAAAATTAGAGTGCTTTTTCGATATAAAGTCAAAATGAGGTGAAATACTGAATATTTAAAATCAAAAAAATTACTGTATATTTGGGACATAGTAAGGGAAGTTTTCACCAAATTTCATGAAAAAATAAAAAAAATTGCAAAAGCTAAAAATAAAAAACCATAAACTTGGTTTTTCGAATTTTTCACAACAATTTCGAGGTTATGTGAAAAAAGTGTTGATACAAAAGTTGTAGACCTTTCTATTACCTACAACTCTGCTATTTAACTTTTTTTCATAGGGCTTGCAGTTTTGCAGGAAATCGAGCTAAACCGTTTTTTACCCTTAAATACTCACCCCCGCCCCCTTCCCGACCTCAGATCGCCCGTAATTTATTTTTCCTTTCATTTTTGTTATATTCTCTACCTTTTCCAATGGGTTTCATCCTACTATAATTTTTTTTTGGTCTTAAAAATTATCGACCCTGGTCTAATATGTTAAAAATAATATTCATAATTTTAATCACGAACTAAATTTTGAATCTATATCGACGTTTCTGTGACAGTCATGAACTGTTTAATTGGTCATCGGCAACTTAATACATTATGACGGAAATTCACCAAATTTACTATTTCTATACGTGAATTCCATAGGAAAATTGGCACAACTTTGGTTGAATTTCCGATGAAATTTAGGAATTTTTTATCAAATACGTTTAGTGAATTTACTTATGTGATATAACTATCTCTTAATATTTCAGCTATATTGTAAGCTGGGGAGAATAATTTAGTTTCTCGTTAGTAACCCACAAAATTTAGCTACACATCGCTGTGCATTTCTTGTCTGGTCACGGTGCTTATTTCTTGAAACTTTTCTATAAATTTTAATTATACATACCTATGCATTTTATTTCGTGTTATTAATTTGCTTTTATTCTTCCCATTAGTAACATTTATTAAATTATTTGCTGATTTTGTCTATAGCGTTTGCTAATAATTTTGAACTAATTTAACGATATATTTATAATTGGATAAACTTATTAATTGGATTTGTTTAATAAACCTTAATTTCACATGACAACTGTAAAATTAATACAACAAACATGGTAAAATATGAGTAGTTATACTAGGACGTTTCTGGAACAATACTTCTCACTTCCACCACCATGCTTCGGGATGGCGGCACTGATTACCAAGAGTATCACAACAGGTCATTCCAAGCCTAAAGGACGCAAAATTCAAAAGAATTACAAACTGATGGAAACAAATTTCCAGCATGTAAAAACAGTTTCAAACAGTTCGAAAACAATTTTCACAAGCTCCCTAACAGCTTCTCTTTGTAGACCTGTTCCTAGATTTGATGAGGAGTTCTGTAGAGAATAGTCACGCTACATCGGGATTGAATAAAATAGCAAACTGAGGCTATTTTATAGTAACTGTGGGTTTAATCACAATTACCTATTTGTTGTGTGTTCGGAATAAAACTTGTGCAGTAGGTGAAATTTACTATCTATTAAAATGATATGTACAGGTGAACATGGAATATGTACAAGAGCAAAGTTGTTACATGACGTTAGATTCAATAATAAAAATCAAATTCAAATTTGCAATCGGAGAAACCCTCGACTCGGTGTCTTGGGAGGGGAGCGTAACCCAAATACTCGTTGTTCATAGGTTGAATTGCTACCCCTACCGACACGATTCCGAGAACGTCCGGTTTTCCCAAAAGTAACCCTCGATCGTCGTCTGGCGGGAATACCCGCTCGTTCCCCAAAATTGGGCCGTACCGACGATCTTTAGGTTACCGAGAATTCTCTATTGCTGAGACACTAAATGGTGCTTAAAGCGCAATAATAATGTAAGTGTATTCACGGTGTTACTTCCAACAATGTAAATAACAAGATATAATAAAACTAATTTACGTAAAACTCCTTAAATGACATCCTATAATAAATACAATAATACGAAATTTATACAATAATGTTAAGCACACTAAAAGCAATAAACATATAAGAAAAGAAATAGAGATCTACACAAATAATATTTAAACTAACAAATATGATACAATATTATAAGAAGTGAATTCTTGCGAATCGCAACAGGGATGTAATGGCAGAAATGTAAACTAGTGGAAAAATTTAACATAACTTAACTAACTCTTGAGATCTAAAACCAATGGAATAAGTAGTACCAAAAATGTTATTATACTGTTGTAGATTTCAAATTTAACTTGCTTTTATGCTACATCTACTCCTTTTTCCATTATAGACCTGTAATGAGTTGGGTTATTACATTAGGAAATTTCTTACTGAACTGTTTACCTTCAAGCCAATTTTTTTTCTGTATTAGTCCTTAGGTAACATGGAAAGAAATTACCAGGGAAACCAAAGCCATCAAATCCATACAAACTTTTTAATAACATCCTCCCGTTAATTCCAATACTTTCACAAATTTATTCCCCCTGCGAACCCCCTCCCACCCCAATCGTTTTATCTAGATATTCCCGTTTTCCCCCTCCAGGATTGATTTTAAATTCAGTCGGTGTCCTCGTTAAGCCTTAGATACGTGAAAATCGAGTTTACACGTGGCCGTGTGGCCCTTCCGCCTCGTCTTTTTCCCGGATTAACAACCTCGCGAGTCTCGGCAGGAGAGGGGGTTGCAGGGTTAGGGGAGGAAGTCCCGGTATTATTCCGGGAGTACGTGCTCGGGGTTGAAATAATAATCCTGGAGGAGGATTTCGGAAAAAGTGTATGTTTTAGAGTTTCGTTGATCATCGAGGACTTGAACTAATTTGATGCAGTCGAAAGTATGTGAAGTGAAGTGGTTTTTGTATCGTATATTTATGAAAATAATACCTTGAGTGATGCATGATGAACAGTTATGATTTATCATTTCCATTGATATGGTCGCAATTAACGTAATGATTATATATCGTCGTATCAGAATTCGAGAGTGGGATTACTTAGTACTCAGGAATTTAACCTTGCGAGGCATGGGAAAAATATAACTGCCTTTGTCTGCTCGTTTAGAAAGACTTAGGTTTTCATATAAAATCGTATGGCTTCTTAGATTTCCACTACTTGAATTCCATATATGTTCGTTATACAAAATAGAGGAGTCTATGTGCCGTATTATTACGAATATAATGACTTGCTTTATGCGCGCTAAGCTACGGTAGTCTAATTGCGAATCACATTGAAAATTGAGACAAGTCAACTTAACGAGGATTTAACATAGTAATTCCAATTCTTAATAAAAAAATTACTTGCTTTTATCAAAAATTCAACTCTAAAAGCAGTGAAATGTATTTAAATATATATACTACAGTGGTGATATTTATAATTATTTATTTGTAATATATTTATAAGATATTTATTATTATTTTAAAACTGATACACATGAAAGGGTATAAAACTCTACAGATCTATAAACTTTATATGGCGGCACTATCGACATGAGTAACATAACGCCCTAAAACTCAGTGGGGTTACATCATTAACTATGTATCTTGTGGCTCCGTCGACGTTGATCCCTCAAAATTGTGACTGCTTGAATAGAAATTCGAAACAGGAAATGTGCAGCTTAGTTCCAAGTACAAAACTTCTGGCAGTATACTAAGCTATGCTTCAGAAATCTCTGTAAACAGGTTAGCTTGGCTTTAGGTAAACTATATCTCGATGCTGAGCACAATCAGAAATTCACTTATCCTTACCAAATCTAAATCCTATATTGGTATTTTATTTCTTAAAACTCAGAATTTACACCAATTTTATGATATACCTAATACAACATACAATAAAAATATCTTCAACCTCGTGAAGTTACGTGGCTAATCGAATGTTTGTTTCCATTTCCTAAATTTGCTTCAGTGCAACAAATCTTGAAATTGCCTATACAACCATCAATTTATATGTTAAGACATATCTTTTCCATTGAGTTCCGTGACCGTCTCTCATTTTACCAAACCAACGAAGGGCACTATGGCTGTGGCCCAAGCTTATAAACACCAAGGCGGAAATAACCACATTCCGATATTATTACTCATGATATAGTGTAACTACCTATTCTTACTAAAATCTTACTAATTAGGATTAATGTTAAATGTAAAACACAACAAGAGGCTTAACGATTTGAAAATATGAACTGTTTTAATGCGCTAATAATGGAGTTATAAATGAAACACCAAGCAGGAAAGAACGACATTCCAAACTTATTGACACAGGAAACGATGAAATTTACTTATCCCCACTAAAACGTTAATTTCAAATTAGAATTATATATGAAAAACACCACACGAAGCATAATAATATGAAGCTATAAATTCATTTAGTACCCTAATAATGAAGTTATAATGAAATTAATATCAAGTAGCGATAACTATATAGCGGAATATTGGCAAAGTGCATATATTTTATTGTTTGCACATATTTAAATATATTCTCGATGTAATTGATCAAAACATATTTTAGTAACTATCGCTAATTAATAATTGTCTTTATTGCATATTTAAGAATGATTGTACATACATTTTCAAAAGAGGTATATATTACTTATTTCCATATTTAAACTTAAATTGAGAATGCAAGGGAAGCTTTCCTCACAATCCATGGAAATATGACGAATTAGATTCACTACGTCAGAAGGTTGAATTCAAAATATTTGATTCTCTACATCAAAAATTAGAAAAAAATGCTTATTAAATAAAAATAAAGCTTATTTTAAAATAAAGAAATTTAACGGTAGTTTTAAAGGCGAATTGGTATAGAATTTCGACTTCAATTTGGTTTAGAGTTTAAGGAATATTTAAGGAATGCACCACTAACATCTCTAATTGTTAAAAGAATATACATATTCTGAGAGGAGACAAACTTTTCTTTAACACAGTTTTGAGCAATATTTAATAACAGATTGTTTTAGAAGTATATTGTAGTAATAAATGTTTTACATCTGACTTTAGTAGATATAGTTCCGTCGACGATATTTTAATTTATTTATTAATAGACTTAATGTATATGTGTATCAATTTTTTGTAAAGTTGTAAGAATTGGAACAATTTTTATTTGCAATAAAAATTTTTATTTGGTCAAATTTCGATATATTCTCGTAATTTTTGACATATATGAAGCAAGTTCATGCATATTTTCAAAGAATTGTGTACATAAATATATATATGTGCGCATATATTTCATTTAAATTCTCCATAAAATCCGTTTTCTAGTGATAATATTGTTGGCAATATTGTAGCAGGCTTAAAATTAAGCCTAAAGTTGACAAGAACTTACAATAGTAATAACAATTCAACTTATATTTAAAATCATATAAAAACATGGTACTCTTCATGTTCAACGAAAATAGTCAATGCTAGATATTAAAGTTACATCAGTTACATCAATTTTAGAGTTGTTAAATGAAAAATAGCTAAAATAGGAAAGAGTTCTTCGGTAAGGCACCTACACCAATTACAGGTACTTAACAGTGTGCAGTTGTTCGAAGTTTGTTTATAGTTAAAATTTAGGAGAACTTACAACAACAATAACAAATTTATATTGAAAATCATAGAGAAACCACCCATTAAATGGTACTCTTCAAGTACAATGAAAACAGTTATTGTTAGATAGTAAACTTACTTTAATTTTAGAGTTTTTAAATGAAAACCAGATAAAATTGGAAAGAGTTCTTTGGTAAGGACACGTACAGCAATTAGCAGGTACTTAAAAATGTGGAGTTGTTTGAAGTGTCTTTAGAGTTAAATTCAGAAGAAGTTAAAAGAACAAAAAGTATGAGAGTTGCATTATGAAAACTATATCAAGAACCTTTCGAACTCTGATGAGTTCAATTCAACTTATATTAAAAATCACAGAAAAACCATCAATTAATCGGTACTCTTCAAATTCAATATAAATAACACATAGATAAATATTATATTTATATCAATTTTAGAGTTTATTTAAATTGGTGATGAAGATTTGGTGTTTTCTTTTGGTTTAATTTTAGAGTTGTTAAATTAAAAATAGATAAAATAAGAAAGAGTTCTTCGATAAGGGCACTTACTCAAATTTACAGGTACTTAACAGTATGTAGTTGTTTGAAGTGTGTTTAGAGTTAAAGTTTAGAAGAACTTACAACAAAATACCAATTCAACTCATAGTGAAAATCATAGAAAAATGGCTAATTAAATTGTACCCTCCAAGTTCAATGAAAACAGTTAGAGTTAGATATTAAAGTTACTTCGATTTTAGAGTTGTTAAATGTAAACTAACTAAAATTGGGAAGAGTTCTTCGGTAAGAACCCGTACAGCAATTGACAGGTACTTAACAGTGTGCTATTGTTTGAAGTGAGTTTAGAGTTAAAGTTTAGAGGAACTTACAATAACAATAACAATTTCCACTCATATTGAAAATTGCAGAAAAATCACTAATTAAATTGTACTCTTCAATTTCGATGAAAACAAATATTAAAGTTACTTTAATTTTAGAGTTGTCAATGAAAACTAGCTAAAATTTGAAAGAGTTCTTCGGTAAGGACACGTACAGCAATTGAAAGGTACCTACTTAACAGTGTGTATTTGTTTGAAGGGTTTTTAGAGTTAAAGTTCAGAAGAACATACAATAAGAAAAAGTATGAGAATTGCATCATTGCAAACCACCAATTAAATGGTACTCTTCAAGTTCAGTGAAAACATTTATTGTTAGATATTAAAGTTAAATCACATTTAGAATTCTTAAATGAAAACTAGCTAAAATTAGAAAGAGTCCTTCGATGAGGACATATACTTCAATTAACAGGTACTTCACAGTGTGCAGTTGTTTGAAGTCTGTTAAGAGTTAAAATTTAGAAGATCTTGCAATAACAAAAAGTATGAGAGTTGCATTATGAAAACTATATCCAGTGCCTTTCGAACATTAATGTGTTCAATTCAACCTATATTGAAAATCACAGAAAAACCGTCAGTTAAATGGTACTCTTCAAATTCAATATAAATAACAGTTATTGCTAAATATTGAAGTTGCATCAATTTTAGAGTCGCTAAATGAAAAATAGCTAGCATTGAAGAGTTCTTCGGTAAGGACACCTACTCAAATTAACAGGTACTCAACAGTGTGCAGTTCTTTGAAAGGTGTTTAAAGTTAAAGTTTAGAATAACTTACAATAGCAATAACAATTAAAATTAATTGAAAATACTTCTACATTTGCGAGTATCAACAAGTTGTGGTAAATAACATTTAATATAAAATTCCGTTAAGAGTTTTTTCATCTTACCTCAGAATATATTATTTTTTGAAATTATTTCTTTCTTAATCCCGAAACTCGTCCAAACTGAAAAGCAGCAATAGGTTCCTCCAGTCACAAGCAACTGTCCTTATATCTGATAAAACCATTTGCGGTTTTAATTGATTTCTCCATTTATCTTCCATAATGATATTTTCACATTTATTATACCATCTTCAGGGGTGAGATACTTAGCGCTAAAGGGACACTTGATTTCATTGATGTCCTTCTTTCCAATAAGGCCATCTGGAGTTGCTGCCAATAATGAAGTACTTTCGCTTATAAATATATCACATGACAATATTTCCCCATTATTGACTGTTTCTGAAGCACTAATTGCCCGTTTTTCATTTTGATTGCCCCACTCATTGCTAGCAGAAGCTGGGTTCCTGCTGGGTAAAGAAGTCATTCCACAAGCTTCCTTGTATCTTCCTTGCTTCTATCACCGAATTTTGAGCAAATTGCCTGGTAATTTGATGACGTAAGACGCTTTTTTCGTTCTAAATGCCACAAATCAGAATAGCTTTGTTCTTTTGTGAGCTCTTCAATCAATTATATTTCTTCTGCATTTTTTAATAGTCTCCAAAAAAATCTTCTTTTGCTTTTGCCACTCCTCAGGCGTTAGATCAGGCTTTTGACATTGATCGCCATAACTGAAGTCAAGTCCCAAATTCTCTTTTGCGCGAAATAATCTCTTGCGTTTAAAATATTTTTTCCTTGATTCCCATTTTTCTTTTTCTAAGACAATCGGGCATTTCTAATTTAGGAGTTTTTTTAATTCTATATATAGGTCTTTTAGTATTATGTGATATGACAGAGGCAAAACATCGAGCCTGATACAATCCACGTAAGAACACTTTTCCATATACATATAACCAACAATGTAAATAAATAAAATACAATAACTCGACGTAGCGATGATAAGACACAACTCCACTTACGATTAGGCTGTTCTTCTGTTTCCTGTTAAAGTAATTAAATATGAGAATCGTCAGTTCTAATGGAATATTGAGAAGCAATAGTAAATTCTCAGCTTCAGATGTACGACACTAATTACTTAATGATATCACCTCAATTTCAACCTTCAATTGTCATTAAACTTTTAATAGATATTCTCAGCGCGCGGGCCGAAATAAGATTGTCGTTGATTGCGCTCTCGCCCCGAGATTAATTTTTATCCCTCACGTCCGTACAACTTCCCCGCGGCACGAAAACTTCCTCTCGGATTCGAACGCCGGCTGCGTCATGAAACTTTGTTATTTTTTCTCCGGTCGTCGTCGTCGTCGTCGTTGTTGTTGTTGTTGTTGTTGTTTCGAGAACATCTGCCATTTTCGGAAGTTTTTACGATTTCGTATGGCACTAGGCGGCATATTTCGCCCCCTTTTAACGAATTCTCGGAGGCGAGTCCGGGAAAAGGTGGAAAATCGGGCTTAAGTCGGGATAAGGCGAGGAAGGAGAAGGTGGTGTTGTAATGATAATAATTTCTTGTTGCTGCTGTTCGGGACCGGTATTTGTTCGTCTAGAGCCATGTGGAATATGGTGAATGCTTTCTCTATTTTTAATATCATTCCGTGCCTTTCTGGATTTTTCGGCAAATGGACATGTCGAAAACTATAGACAATAAAATTTTACTACAATAGCATCAAACGAAATATCAAAAATTTTTAAACAAGGGATTTATTAGAAGATATTTTTTAAACAATTACAATATCAGGTAATCATTGAAAAGCATAATATCGTTCCAAGACGTCATGGAATCTACTGTTTCTCCAAATGTAATTTCGAAAAGGAATTAATAAGGTTCGGGAATGCGAAAGTGTTGAACTAATTTATAATTACTTAAAATGATAAGCACCGCAATCCACGAGGTCAGGTCTATTACCATATAAGTAATAACAATCAATTAACGCTTTGCGCGAAAAATTACATTATAATTAATGTGTTATTAAACGAGATATCTGAGGGAGACTTCACAATGATTTTAAATAATATGGCGAATCATTATATCAATTCGGTAGTCAGTTATCAGTCTCTGATCAAGTTCACATTAATCCACCGCAGATTTTACCGTTTTACCTGCGTTTTACTGGACGGGTCAATAAAAATTAATAAACTAATTCTGTCTTTTTTAATTTTTTTTATTTGTTTATTTTTATTAAACAATAAATTATTAATATAATAATTTATAATTATAATAAGTAATTTGTATTGCATTAATAAAAAAAAATCATTAATTAATAAAAATCCGTCATTCAATATATTTCCAACCCTCTTTAGAGGACCACGGATGCTCTACCAATCATAAAAGAATTAATAACCATATTCCAATTTTCCTCCCAGTGCATATTAATTATGTTATAAATTTTCATTTTAAAAAGCAAAAAATCATTATAATTGATACCATGGAGAGTGCTACATAAACAAAACAGCTGCCAATTGCTCCAAATAATGATAAATAGGTTTCTAATTCTGTCGAATGTTTCAGTTTTCTTATTAGTTTAGAGTACTGATTTTAACCAAGAAATATAAAAGCTTAACATTTAGGGCCGGTACTTTGGGTCCTGATTAAACATCGGATTAAGTTAATTCCCGATTAAAACAGCCAACCAACTAAAGTACGACTACTTTCTTCTGTTATTTATAACTGCGATTCAGTTGACTGGCTGTTTTAATCGGGGATTAACTTAATCAGATGTTTAATCAGGACCCAAAGTACCGGCTCTTAGAGTCATTCTTGCACTTCAAATAAGCGTTATTTAAACAAAAGACTTTATCCCTGTCTTTTACCTGATACATCGTTTCCTTCTGAACTTTTTACAGTAGGTAATAGTCCAGTCATCTTAGGCCAAATTAGGTGAATTTCTCGGAAAATCGACATACCCAGTATATTAACACACCTAAAAACTTCTATTTTAGCATCTTAAAACTTTCCTCAAAATTCACATATAATTGGATGGCCGCAAGTTTTAAAGTCGGAGGTCAAAATTCACAAAAATCGATTTTTTCTACATTTTTTTCAAATGTCTCGTTTTCTATGGGTTTTACGCTATTTATACTATAGAACTGAATAAGAAAGGCCTGTGACCTTGTGGGCGGACGGGCAAAATGTAGATATAGCTCTCACTCTCTCTTCATTACGCTGTATCGCTCTATCTTTCTTAACGTCCACTTTCTCTCTTCCCATTCTGCAAGGTCACAGGCCTTCCTTATTCAGTTCTATAGTATTTATTATCAATATTGTAGAGAATCAAGTTCTCTACAACTTTTGTATTTAAGATTTCTTCATATCTTGAACTGTTTTCGATATAGAGGGCGGAGAGCGCTGGTCAGAGAATCATGTGAAGTCAACTGGTACTACTGGTAGTCCCGATCAAGAACTCGTAATATTAAGGTTATAAATTATTGCTAAATATTTAATTAGCATTTATTATTAACTTTTACATTATATTCATTTTTTTGGTTACTTATCTATTTAATGAAGTGTCAATTAATTTAATAACACTTACCTGGACATGTATTTATAAAATTGTTGAGGAAAATACTTAAATTATATTTTAATTCTAATGTAATTTATAATAATGTCTTTCTAAATAAATAAAAAAGAAATGAATTAAATTTGTAATTAACGTTTTTATTAAAAGTGTCATTTGATTAATTTAATATTGCCAAATTAATATAAAAGAATAAAAATTTCGAGAAGAACAAGTTCTATTTCAATTCTCTTCTTCTTCTTCTTCTTCTGACTATAAATTTTTAAATTTATGAAAGAATTTAAGAGTTTACGGATTTAAAACAAGATTAACTTAATTATTTTTTACTTCAAATGCAATTAGTGTAAATGAGAATATAATTAAAATGTAATCAAAGTAAGTCCCTTAATAATTTTTCAATTACAGAAAGAGATAAGTGTTATAGAATTGATACATTTTAGAATTATTAGACAGAAAGATTGAATTTAATCAAAAGTTAATAATAAATGCTAATTAAATATTTAGCAATAATTTATTACCTTAATATACGAGTTTTTGATCGTGACTACCAGTTAACCTCACATGATTTTCTGACCAGCGCTCTCCGCCCTCTATCTCGAAAACACTTCGAGGTATGAAGAAATGTTAAATACAAAAGTTGTAGAGAATTTGATTCTCTACAATATCGATGATAAATATTTATAGCGTAAATCCCATAGAAAACGAGATATTTGCAAAATATATAGAAAAAATCGATTTTTGTGATTTTTGACCCCCGACTTTAAAACTTGCGGCCATCCAATTATATATGAATTTTGTGAATAAACGAAGGTATCAAGTGATGTCACTATTTCAACTTTTAATTATTGAATTAACTCTTTAGACTCGTTTCGAACACCATCATATAAATTTTTTGTTTTCACCAATAAGACTGTATGGACGCCATAATAATTTCTACATTTCAGGAATTTTGTATAAGTAGGTTATAATTTCTACTTTTACATCATCTCAATTTATACATTTTTCTCTTATCATAGATACATTGATGAAGGCTATTAATTGTCCGAAACGCATCCGTTTATATTTGGTAAACACAATTTAAATATATTTTATTTCAATTGGATTGAATGATGTTAAGAAATTTGTGGATCTATATGATGTAATGTATCACTTCAAATATCCTAATTTTTCTATAATGCATACATTTGAAACACAGTTAAATAATGCACTCATTGCGATAATAGGAGACCGCTATCCCAAAACATTAAAGTTTGGCAGCATTTTTCTGTAGATTCTGGGTAGTTGTAGCGGCGTTTCTAAAAGCACCTTTGGGAAGATGATGGTTTTCAATACAATGAATAGATGGAAGTTCTCGAATGAAATCATAGGTATATGTACAAATGTAAGAGATATTTGAAAAAGGTGTTTGTAGCTCAGCCGAGATATGAACCCGGGTCTCTCAATTTCGCGTCAGGTGTTCTGGCCAACTGAACTACCGAGCCACGTACCAATTTCATTTTTGATGTTCCTGTTAAACGCTATTGAGAGGATAATCCCGGCTGAGCTATAAACACCTTTTTCAAATATCTCTTACATTTGTTTTCAATACAATACTTTTCTCAACATTTTGATAATTGTAAGTTCTTCAAGGTTTAAAATGTATGAAATTGTAAATTTTTTCGACTAAAAGTAAAACCTCGGAAAATTAAACTTTTCTTCGGAAAATTATGACGAAAATAAAATCTGTCGATTGAGGTGGTTAATGCTGAAAATAACATTACTTCAGAACTTCTTCATTGTTCTCATGTTAACTAGACAGTTAGTAATGAGACATTTAGTACAGCATTGCTTAGAAATTTATTTTGTTTTGACTACATTAGAGAATTTCATTATAATCAGTTCACTTATCTCATCTTAACGACGGTAATGTATATAATTAGCTGAACACGGTTCGGTTGCTCTATTAACAATAGGAACAATGATACACATTGACCGAACATGGAAGTTTAACGTTTGTGATAAGTACAGTAGGAATTGTTCATGCAGGTAAAATACCATATGACATGTGAACAGAAAGTGAGGTCAGTTGTGAAACATAATTAATCAGTAACATGAAATTAAATAAAATCTCAGGTGGATTTACTCCTTTATAATTTTACAATAAGTCAATAATTAATGTAAATTTTGAAGCCATCTAGACAACGAAATGTTAATAAAAAGCTACCAAATTTATTCAAAAAATCAGTGTACTAGTCACACTACGACAGATATTACGACTACTATTACGACTACTACTACTTACGACATATTTGGGCCCTGTTTATTAATCCTACACTACCAGATACTTCGATAACCTCTGAGTGTTGCATAATACTGCAAGCTACATTAGAACTAGATTAACAATTCCATCGTTAACAGGCTTTTAGTATATAACTCACTTATATCTAAAGTAACGTACTGAATTTCAAAAATATATTGTCACGTACAAGGGCGGTTATGGAGTCATGTAGTTAAGTCATGGACAACAAGTGAATTTTCTTATACTTATCAGCTGAAGGAATTTCGTAGACTTAGAACTTCTTAGGAATTTTATTCTAATTTAGTCAGTCACATGTCAGTTTCAATAGATCGATCCCGTGATAATGCCTTTCCAAACAAACGCTCGTTTTAGCTACGACTCATATAAGCTTCGCCATTTGTTCATATATGAGCTACCGCATCCTTAATGGCTCTTCAGGACTTAGGCGTGACAATATCAGATTACAACCTAACTAAAACAAGAATATTGTTTAAACTTTAGTATAGTTGAGAAAAATTAGGTTATTAAGATTCGCTATACTATTCTGTAATACTTTGTAATACACTGATAGCTTAACAATCGTAAAAAAGTTAATTTTCATATCCAAACAAATATATAAATTATAATCTATTCAAGTTCGATAGGAAAAATTCGGTATGTTTGTATAATAATTTATCGATCGAATCATGAGTCAACATGCACAACAATATAATTGTACAATATAAATCAATAAAAAGAAATTAATGGCCTTCAAAAGTAAACACCCCAATTAGATCTAAAAGAGCAATATACAATAAAACAGGTGAGCAGGTTTCCGGCTTCCAATTCCCAGGCTGTAATATCACAAACAATTTTGACGATGGCTTAGAAGGAAAAATAACTAAATTTCAGGCAGGCAATATGTCGAACAATTTCAAGAACTTTTGGAAACAAAGACAGTCAAAACAAATATTGAACCCCAAACCAAGAGGCAGAAAAATTATAAGAAAACCACGAGAAAGATGGCTTGACAGTAGAAGCCGGAACAGGTTACATCACACCTAATCTTGGAAAGAATATGATATGGTGTCTACACATAGGTCCCAATGAGTAAAACGACTTCTGGTTGGAATGCTTCTATTGGTTAACCATTTAAACGTGTTACCTTAACTAAACATAAAGCGAGCTGAATGAAGGTGAATACATGACTCTTTTGATGAATATTTAATAATGAGAACAATTTTAGTTATGTGGCGTTGTTGTCAAGAAACCTAATTGGAACAATAACAATTACAAGTATCGCTGGTGGAGTAATACTACATCAGCTATATTAGTATTGTGAGCTCAACATACTTATGTATTATTTAAAATGAAAGGTGAGCGAAATGATGAGTCGTGACAATGGAAGTAGGTGATGATGATTAATGTTGATAATTAAGTTATTGCCTTACGCAATCTGCTACAATGATGATAATGATGATCTATTCATCCCTATGATAAGAAGTTTCTACTTTCATACACGAGAGTGGCTATAAGAGAGAGTCACTTGGTTCGCTAGATTAAATCACTGTAAACGCTACAGTTGACAATTGCAAACGAAGCTGCTTTTGTTTTCCTAACTGTGGGAGACTATTTACGCAACAAAAGTTATTTAGTAAAAAATGACAACATATTTACTTATATAATTGTCGTGAGCAATACAATTATGTCTCATAAATGGTTTCAAATAGACTGACCTTAACTATTTCAGGTCGCTTCACCTAATATCCATTAGTACAAATAATTAATGCATATCGACCCTATAACGACAAGTTTTTAAAAATTTCCCCCAAATGAAAGTGACAATGAAAAAGATATATTGGATTCGGATAATGGACGAGGTGAGACCAAGCTAGGGAAACTATCTAATAAAAACTTAATTTCTGATTGATCTTCTGTTGTTGGGGATCAACGAACTCAACGAATTCGCAGGTTCGTAATTGTAACTTAAAGCATTGTGATTGTAGTTGTTTTGGAATTTGGATTTGATGTATTTGGTGTATCATGTTGAACTTTTGTAAAAATTTGAAGAAGGTATTGCTGTCTATCATCACCTATGCTCTTAATATTTTATAAATTTTTTTGTAATGATATAGGAATATGCTGTTTGTCCTCGGAGACTTTAACTGATGGTTGAAGTGATATGAGAGATAATGTCTTATATTTTCTTCATGATTTAAACAACTAATTCATGTCCAATGATTGGCTTTACAATTTCTTCTGCTTGTTGTGCATTTTAAGACAGTTATTTATTTTTCCCAATATTCATACGATGATGAAAAATTTTGTTTCCCGTAGCTCTAATGGGCCATATCTATCGGGGAATTTTGTATAATTTTTTCATTTATTTAAAACATTTGAAATGTTTTCCCCCTCTACTGAGATCATTATATTTCAGCCCTCTTGAGATAAAGTCCATTTGGTAATTAAATTGTATTCCATTTTCAGATAAACATTAATAATAAATTGCCAAGAATAAATATTGAAAAATTTTGTGATCCGACATAATATTTCTCTTAGTTTTTGCGATTTTAGGAGGTTTCATGGAAAATAAAACGTACACATATACAGACAGTATTAAACGAGAAAACTCAACGTTTAAAAGGAGTCTGGAAAAAAACTAAATCGAATAGATTGCCAATTAAATTTTTCTCTGAATATTGTTTCTTTTCCAAAAATACCAACAAATCTTAAACTGTGTCTTTTTCCATTTTAGTGAAAGTGGGATTATCAATTCCAAAAGAGGTATACGAGTACTTTCGCAAGGTTTCATGTCACATGAATCCTTTTACAAGAGGGACAACAAAATATATTAAAATCTATTTTCCACGATATTTTCAACAGAAAATGGAGGATATGTCCTGAAATTCCTTTCATGAAATTTCAAGTTTTTTTATCATCTATAACTTTTGTTTAAGAAATTTTTACGAAAGTAACGCTCGAGTGGTTATGTATTTCTTGCGACGTTGCCAAGCGTTACGGAAAGTATGTGAATTTCTGAATAGAGGTTGCTAAGTTTCAGAATGGTAATAAGCGGTATGAACGATGTAATTCATTGCTATTTGTGGATGGTGTAGGTGGCTTTTGTTATGTTAATTGCATATGTTGTGTCAGAACGTGAGACGTATTTGCAAGAGGGCAAGGATAAATATTGTACTTACAGTAGTTAAATCGCTGGGGGTACATTTTGCAAGCAGTTGTCTAGAATTGATGAAGTCTATCGATGTGGTTAGCGTCAACCTTAAGTCCTCACCACATCTGGGACACTTACATGGTGTGGATATGGTGGTAATAGAAGTTCATGAACGCGTCGTTGTCTATGGCGACCAAAGTATAATAAGTAAGTGAGGGCATTTGTCGATGAATGAGAGTATTAAAATTATTTTAATATGTGGTATTGTTTACAATGGCGTTGTAGTGTAATATTGCTAAACCCAACTGAAGCACAAGAAGCTGTGTTAAGTTGAAGAGGGAGCAATCAACAGGTGGCATTAGATTTGTATGATGTAAGGTATTTGCAACGTTGCCAGGAGTAACGAGATAATTCCGTGGAAAAGATATGTTCGCAGGGAAACACTCAATGCGTTGAAATATCTTATCAATGCCATATGTACTGAACCGTGGAGAATATCACGAATTTTATTTTGTGCACAATTGTGCTGCAAATCTTCATGCCGTTGAAGTTGAGTTTATATGAGGACCAATGAGAACGCTATTATTAGCCGATGTAAGAGTATTGTTGATTTGTACAAGTACCACTACATTGCGATGGAGATGATTTGTGATGTGAACGTACTTGTCGTTAGTGCGGAGATATGTAGACAGGGACGATGGAAGTCCTATTGGATATGATGAGAATGGCATTGTTGCGTGGTGACACATAACTTATCAGTGATAATTGGATTCCTTTTAACCAAAAATAATTTCGTATTATTTTACAAGTTTAAAGAGCATCCGGTGATTATTACAGATTATAATTTTTCATGTGTTCAACTAATTAAGTTCAAACCGGCCACCTAAATTCAGAAACATCTGCAAGACGAGGTAATTTTCCACCTCGTCCTATTACCCCCCTCCCCCCCCCCCAACCGTCGTCGCAATTACACGAGACGATATTGGGCAATCTTTGAGACGGCTGACAAACTGCCTCCGCAATTAGGTAAACTTTCGGAACCGTCACATAGGAAATTCCCTCTCTTTACGTAATGATTCCGATGAGGAGCACGTCCCAGTCAGACTCATAATATTAATAATATAATAACGGAAGTTCGCTCTAACCGAACTTTCGGTAATACGGTTCGTTAAAGTTATTGTGTTTGGTTTGCTCCCGCTTGTAACGAGGTTAGCCCGCGTTTAGGCGTTTATGGATTATTTCTGTAATTAATAAGTTGTAACTGATTTTAGTGCCGTTCCAGATTTTAGATAAGTTTATTGCAAATGCAAAGCAGGCTGAAGTGGCGGGGTTAGTAGATATTTTCAGGTTTTGATGACATGCGAAAATAAAGGATATATTGGGTAGTATAAGATACTGGTTGATTATATTTGATCAGTTATGTTTCAATATCGTAGGTGGAGAGAAAAGTGGCACACTTATATACATGAGAAACTGTCTCCATCTTTCTAAATTTCAACTCATATTTGTACCCTTGTATTAAAATTGGTAAAAATCTATAGATATCAGGCAGAATATTATTTCCATTTCTGGGAAGATTCAATACCGAGACTGCGTACACAGTCGATAAGGTTTAACACTTACTGAATATATTCGCCAATCGTCTGAAGTGACAATTTTAACCAATCTGGCTCACTTCAGACTGGCATCACCAGAATTCTCGCCTACGAAAGTTTGTGGCATATAAAAGGCAAAATACTAATAAAGGTTATTTAGTATCTCCATTGTTTGAATAAACGGTTGTTTCCATGAAACTCGCCTACATCGACCGTTCCTTCTAAATGACACTGCCAATACTTAAACTAACAGAAATGCTGAATTCTTGCTTTAAGTTTCTTAGTAGAGCTAGGATAGTTAGGCAAATTGCCTGATTTTACCTTTTTTGCCCTTTTGGCGTCTTTTTTATGCTCTTATCTTTTTGAGGAATTTCCTCCCTTTTTGCCTTTTCGCGCTTTTTATGGTATATCTAATTGAAATTTTAGGACATTCAGTTTTAAGAATTTCAATCATACGTCATTTTCAAAAAAAATGCGCACTTTAAATTTATGTGTTAATAAATTTGGGAAAGCATTATCCCCAAGTACTTTATGGTACAGGTTTAATGGGTTTTACCCTTTATATTTTACCTGATGAAACTTTCTGGGAATTGTTATTATCATCTGAAGATTAATTTTATTGATGGTACCAGAATTGTCAGGAGAAACTATTCTACTGAATGAGTCGGTTTGTCACAATTATGATTGAACGTGTCAACATTGTAATTTGTGAGGTGCATCGTGATCTACTGTCATCACAACAAGTCAGTTCTCCAGTATTACTTCCTATATCGTCACGTGACGTAGAGAGGTCCTTTTCCAGTCACAAACAAATTGTCAGTGACAGGAGAACTTGTTTGACTTCGGACAATACAGAAAAATTATTGGTGACTAGTTAATAGCATAATATTAATAACAACTTTCAACAATAACAACAATAACAAATAACAACAATTGTCAGGAGAAACTATTCTACTGAATGAGTCAGTTTGTCACAATTATGATTGAACGTGTCTGTCAACATTGTAATTTGTGAGGTGCATCGTGA
Organism: Cryptocephalus moraei; assembly: GCA_946251905.1. Taxonomy (NCBI): domain Eukaryota; kingdom Metazoa; phylum Arthropoda; class Insecta; order Coleoptera; family Chrysomelidae; genus Cryptocephalus; species Cryptocephalus moraei. The sequence continues at coordinate 11,201,856 of OX276466.1, read as the reverse complement.
TCTACTGTCATCACAACAAGTCAGTTCTCCAGTATTACTTCCTATATCGTCACGTGACGTAGAGAGGTCCTTTTCCAGTCACAAACAAATTGTCAGTGACAGGAGAACTTGTGTGACTTCGGACAATACAGAAAAATTATTGGTGACTAGTTGGTAGCATAATATTAATAACAACTTTAATAACTTGAAGAAGAATAATAACAATACTGCTTGAAAAACAATGTAGGTACTTATATAAACAAATTATTATTGATTATTTTATGTATATAGGTATTCATGATAATTTTTTCAATAGACATATTTAATTTAAGTTTAATTCTGTTTATTTTAACTTCAATAAAGTATGTACTTTGTTGTTGCCTTTTGCCTTTCAGTTAAACGGCTTAATATTTGAGTATTCGTTTTTGCCTTTTTTTGCTTCATTTCTTCCTTTTTATTGCCTTTTTTAAAAATTTTTTGCTTATTGTCTCCTTTTTCGAGACTTTATTTTGCCCAACTATCCTAGCTTTATTCAATAGTTTTACTATTGCCATGGGTAATTTTTTTCTAAATAAGAAAATAGCTAAACCAGAATTTAATTTTTAATTTTAACTGTGTTGTCCGTTTATCTGTGACGTCTTACATATCGTTCAGCGTGAGCCCTAAAATACTTTAATATGTGAGTATTGTATTGTAAGATACTTACCTCTTTCTGCCTAATGTTCCTCATTTATTTAGTACGAGCCTGATGATGACTACTAGATAGTCGAAACCGGTCGCTCTTTGGTTAATAAATTGGTGGTGAAGACTTTGTGTTTTCTTCTGGTTTAATTACCATGGCCACCTTCGAGATACTGGACAACCTTCGGTCTTTGAAGAAAATAGCTGTTTTCTTCTTCTTCTGAATATCAGGCATTAGACTTTTGCGGCACCCATTTTTTCCTAATACACCAATACTAGTTCTGCCTATATATTTACAGTTCAGCAACTTTTTAGGGAATCTTTCATCTTGCATTCTGTCTACAAGCTCTTTCCATTTTCTCCTATTTTCTGTAATTCTTTTGTTTATGCAAAGAATGTTCAGTTCTCTTCTTATACTATCTTTTATTATTCTGTCTGTATTTGTGCAACTTTTACCGCTCTCACAAATTTTCTTGACTTAGTATAACCTACTTTGGTCTTTCTTGGTTATTGTCCAGATATCGATACAGTAAGTCAGCATTGGTACAGCCATCGCCTTATAAAATGTTAGTTGTGTTTCGTTCCTGGATTTTATTAATTATAATTATAGTTAGTAGTAGAGCATAATTATAATAGTTAATAAAATTTATTAAATTTTTCTAGAGTACCTTTTATCATTTATCTTTTTATATTTTATGCAATTTTAATTTGTTTTCGGGAAATCGTCTTGGAAATAATATTTTCCTGCTTATTTACGTGCAGGAAAATTGAGTTCAAACTAAATGAAAATCAAACAGGTCAGCAAAATCTCTTATTTGACACGAGGCTTTAAAATACTCTGCACAATGTGCCTCGTATTTTAATTTAGCTCCTCTTCAGTAATCTGATATTTTTGTGACTTTCCTGTAAATAACTAAATTTATTAGCAGACACTTCTTGCTAAGCACGATTTTAGTAGACAGTATATTTGTTACTATTTTGGGTTTCTTTGTATGTCGGTCGACTTTTTATTTAAATAATATTTTTCTACATTTTGACACACGTTTTTATACTTCACTACTTTTCCATCTGTATCCAGATTTCCTTAGTCACCAATTGCTATGAGACACCATTTACCAAAGCAAGACGCCAGGTGAGCGATTGGAGTTGCTTCGGTTATACTATTACTATATATACTACATTACTATTAATTGGTCGACATCGAATTCTGCTATCTATAAGATTAAAAATTCGTTACTATTTCCTAAATCATACGCAACAACACCAAACTGCGTAGCACATAAATTGGTAATTATTAACCTCTTTCTAATTCCTAATTACACTCCCCAGTGAATTTAATTTCTTATTTATTATTATTGCTCTAAGAATTTTCAGACTCTCATAAAAAATATCGTGCTGTTAAATGGAACAGATTCCATATTAAATGAGGGATAGTCTGGAAATCTCTCATAAACATACACGTTACACAATTACTACCTTTATTAAAATATTATCTCGTTTGCAACGCTATAGTTGTTTTTCAGGTAAAGATTTTTCTTATTGAACCCAATTTAAAGAAAAATAAAAATTATATATAGGAAAAGGGGCTATTGGAGATGCCGGGAAAAATAGTTTGTATCTGCGGAGACGTCTAGTTTTTGAGAAAAAAAATAAAATGTTGGAAAAAACACCGAAGAGCAGTTTTGGCAGTGGCTAACCGGCCGACATGACGAATGGTAGACTACAGATGGGAGAAGAGGGAGAGAGAGAGAGAGGGGGGAAGAGAGAGAGAGAGAGAGAGACAGAGAGAGAGAGAGAGAGAGAGAGAGAGAGAGAGATGAGAGAGTGAAGGAAAGAGAGTCGCGACTGTGTCGTTGGCTTAGAAACGTGCAAATGTTTTAATTACTATACAAGCCATACCAAACATACCTAACCTTCCCGACTGAGTCGTACGCCCAGAAACGTGCAAATGTTTTAATTACTATACAAGCCATACCAAACATACCTAACCTTCCCGACTGAGTCGTAAGCGCAGAATCGTGCAAATGTTTTAATTACTATACAAGCCATACCAAACTTACCTAACCTTCCCGACTGAGTTGTAAGCCCAGAAACGTGCAAATGTTTTAATTACTATACAAGCCATACCAAACATACCTAACCTTCCCGACTGAGTCGTAAGCCCAGAAACAGTGGAAGTACGGAGCAATTCCAAAATACATATCTGAAACTAAATGCAATATGCAATGATTCCTTTACATGAAAATTGCAGTATATTGGTAGCGACGAAAGATCACATGATATTATTTGAGAGTATGAAACACTTGTAATAAGTCATAAAATTGCAAATTATAAAGTTAATAATGGGAGTATGTGTGGTTGTTGAAATGGAATATCTTTCATAATGTCTCTGGAACATAAATTAAATAATCACGAAGTAGAGTCTAGCAACGAATCCGGATACAATTTATTCGTCATTTCACATACTTAAAGACCCTTTAATATACCTTATCTAGATATGCGACGTTTACTGGTATCGCTTCTGTGTTCTCAAATCCCAATACCGGAAATAACCATATTCCGAATTTAGAACCAATTGCCAAATGAGTGTTTTAGTAATATCCCAAAAGGATCCAATCAACAAATCACCATCACCATCACCATAAAAATATGTATGTACTCAGTATTGGAAATGGTCGCACCAATTCTGAAGTAAATCAAATATTTTTATAAAATTGCTTTATCGTTAAAACACATTTCCCTAACAATACTTTCCTTTTAAGGAAATTTATAAATGTATAGTGTTTTGTAGCGCATTTAGTGTCAGAGATATTTCTTGCTAGATTTACACAACACCTTTCATTGAAAACTTGAGTTTCCACCATTTCCATGGCGTTCTCTCCCCGCACGTCGTATCAGGGATTAAATCCCCTTAAACCGGTTATGAGGAAAAAATTCCAGAATTACATCATCCTTTGGGTTTCCGTCCCCTTTCCTTCCTTTCTCTTTTTTATCTCTCGGACAAGATGACGTTACGAGACGACTTTCTCCCGGACCATCTCATTAGGCGACATTTTTTTTGTTCTATTAGCAATCGAGCTTAATTGTCCCGAAGGACGCCGAAGGAGGAGGGAGGGATTTCCTTCTTCTTTTCCTTCCTAATCTCGATGGGGACGTCTGAGATACATTTACTTGATGAGGGGGGAGGGGAACTATTTTTCAGATATCGTTGCCTCGATATAATTCTAGATAAACGTTTCGGGTGATGAGAAAGTTTCCCTTTTCCTTTTTAAGGGATGGTTAATATGCTTTTACTTTCGGCGAATAAATAGGGACAAGTTTGTTTCGGAGTTTTATCGTAGAGATTAGGAAGGGTGAAGTTATATCGTCGAAATTTTAATAAACTCTATGCCCGTCTTATCAACTTACACTTACTTCTGTTTGTGATGCAGATAAGGTAGTGTAGGTAGGTAACATATAATGTGTTAATGTTTCTTTTTAAGATATTGCAACGTTAAATTTACCAACGTTACCAAAAAGTTAGACGGTCTTAATAATGGGGCCCGACTAGCTCAACTCGTCGATGAGTGGTCGTGAATGAACTACCATACGACCAGATACTCGATGGTAAAGGGGCGCCAACAACTACAAACAAAGCCCCGCCCTGACTGATATCTCGAGCCCCCTCTAGTTGTTGAGGGGTGTCGATCAATGTCTCGCAGCTATCAAACGTCTCACTTACCTTGACGAAGGCTTAAACGAATCCGAGAGAGAGGTTGAGGTTAGATTCGTTGAATAAAACTTAAGCAACTCTAATAAATGGATTTAATAGCCAGTACCCAACTCTCAGATATGCAAGCAACTTATATGGCACAATCGATTTTCCCTAATCTGACTTTAAAAATAACTTCCAACCTGTACGGCGACGCCGCCAATGGTCTACAGTTGAGGATCTGTCGGCTCTATCGTCGGCTCCTGCTGACGACGGGAGCGTCAGCGGAGCCTTCTGCCTATCTCGATCGAACAACTATCTACTGCCTGGATCGGATGATGGCTCCGACCCCCCTGAACTGTTGAGCCCTGTCGTGTCTGGAGACTGGAGTCTGGGCTCCTGGAGGGGTGCTGATGACACCGCAGACGACTCCACGGAGGCTGACCTTCTCCGGAACGGAAACTGGATCGGGTGATGGCTCGAATTCCCCCGGACGGCTGATACTTGGAGGTTCGGCCTCTCGGACAACCGGCTGGAACGGCTGCGACTTAGGTCCACCTGCCGGCCTGCTCTCAGTGCTCTCTCTCCTACCTGCTCTGGGCTCCCTTTGGTCGAACGGCGGAGTCTTCGGGTCGGAAGATGACGCCGCGGAGATCTCTTGACAACGGAACGGTTGTAACGGAGAGACTTCACTTAGCTGTCGCCCGTCAGCCCACGAAACACTGTTTCCGTTATCGATCGTAATGGGTTCCGAAGTCCGCGCACTCACTGAACTCAACTAGACTTAACTCGGAGACTGGAACTGGCTGATGCTCACTCGAACTAACGATAATACTCTCCGTAACACTCGGATTAACACTCGGAATAATAACAATAATCGCAATAATATTAATATTCCTACTAATACTCGGAATCGGAAATCATCCAAAAGAGAGCTTCAGGGGAGCCTGTGTCCACTTTTATACTACTCGTTCCTTCTATAAAAACCAATGGAATATTCGAGAAGGTATTACTGTGAACTTAACGAATATCCGTTACCAACACAAATAAATGTTCCTAGCTATCAACCAATCCGGATCACGTGTGAGAAAGAGAGATATATTTGTATGAGCAAACTAAAACTACTTGTATGAATGGTTGCATACCCTTAACTTCTAGGAATAGATAGATATTAATCAAATATCCCTATTTCCTTTGGAACTGTTACTGTAGGGACTCACTATGTATTCCTAAAGATCGCCCATACTTCCCACTAGACTTTGAGTCGAATTTTCCTAATGGATCTAACCTCATCCAAAGATTTGTTGTGTTCTCAGAGGAAGGGAGATCAACCTAAGGGCTCAACCCTTAGTTATGGACGACGTGATAATCTATCATATCCTCTGTGAAGACATTCCGGGTACATCAGTTCTATTATCGACAATTCTTTACATGTGTTATAATTGGAGGTTAGAATTCCTAGATTACCTGTTCTCTACATAGTCCACACAATCCTAGCTAAGATAAGTTTGTTCTTGCATCATTACCTCCCGGAGCCTATTCTGACGTTATTCGTGTCTAAGCTAGTTCGCTCACATAACCCCTCATGAACCAGAAATGTGTTAACAAAGGAAGGGAGACGGAACTAATAACTTAACCCTTAATGAGGGACAACATGATACCCTATCCCTTGCGACACCAGTCCTGTTACACCGGCTTATTCCTGATATTTAATTACATCTTGAAAAATCGGAATACGTTGGTAAATCAGTACAAAATGATTAAACTAATAGATTTTAGAGCATTCTGGAAGTTATGTGCAAGCTTTCGCCATATTACGGAATTAAGGATCGCATCGGCAACTATGTACATAGTAGATTTGCGACTGACACGGTTATATGAAACTGATTAGCAATAAAGTACGGACCTGTCGGGCTAATTGGTGTATTTAGTAAAAACACCATAATAAAATCATATAGCAACCTCCTAACGATGAGGACGTTATTCCTATTAGGACTGTTTCCATGTTTTCTATGAATGTTCCTGTTCAATGTGTGAAGGAAATTTTAAATTTTAACTGTTTATGTCTGTTTCATTTGTGACGTCTCACATATTGTTCAGCTGGAGCCCTAAAATGTTTTGTTATTACGAGCCTGATGATGACTGTTAGACAGTCGAAACCGGTCGCTCATTTGGAATAAATTGGTGGTAAAAATTTGGTATTTTCTTTGGGTTTAACTACCATGGCCACCTTAGAGACGCTGGACAACCTTCGGTCCTTAATAAAAACGGTTGGTTTATCAAAGCAATATGGAAATGAGGTAAGTAATAATGGGCTGAAATTATGTTACGAAACATATTAACACATTACTGACCTTCGGAGCAGCAAATTTCTAACCAAAAATATAAAAAAAATTACACTTTACTTAACATTGTCGGTTATTCAAAGATGGTGAGAGATGATGGTATGATTTCTAGACAATAAAGAATATTGACTTTGTCAAAATAGTTATAAAATAACGTAGTTTTAGCTAATCAGGTACATATTTCAAAATTATATATTTTCGTCAATAAAAAACACCAAATTTTTTATTTTATAGAAGCTCCTTTAAGATCTCCAGAAGCTCTAAATGAAAAACAAGTTAGTTATTTCAACACTTTTTTGAAATAAGCATTAACAGTCTTCAGTGCTAAACTGCAAAAAATATCTATGAATCTTTTACACTATCAGACATTTATGATTCAGGAATGAAGTTAGTATTTATTTATGTTGTCCAAACACCTAGAATGTTTTATCTTGAACTATAGTACCGTTTTGAGCATATTATAGAGAAAATTATTATAACTTTAATTTATTAAAGGTTTCTACATATTATTTATTACTCTCATATTGAATACTAACTAATAATAACTTAATACTAACAAATCTTTGATTGGTGAAATATTCCTAAAAGTGAGAGTATGTTCAAAGCGGCTAACTTTCTTTTTAACTTTCTAACTTTCTAAGCTTTCTTGTAATTTGTTTGATGTCCTTTATGAACTTTTTCGAGCCTACCTCAATTACATTAACAGGAAACAACTTTCCACAGAAGGGCAATCAGTACCTTTACTTGTAGAGGGCATGCTTTCATAAATATCTATTGGGGTCTTCTCATCTTTCTCTGTCGAATCTTTACTTGTAGAGGGCATGCTTGCATCCATTCGGGCCTTCTTAACTCTCTCTGTCGAATCTTTACTTGTAGAGGGCATGCTTTCATAAATATCTATTGGGGTCTTCTCAACTTTTCGCTGTCGAATCTTTACTTGTAGAGGGCATGCTTGCATCCATTCGGGCCTTCTTAACTTTCTCTGTCGAATCTTTCAAGTGTACTTCAGCTGTAGCTCGCCGTTTATGTTGCATCGGAACTTTTCCTTTGGCCGAGTCCTCATTCGATGTAGTAATTGGAAGCGTGGATGGTCCCTCGAGGGATGAAGAACGTATTTGTATATCTTCCAAAACAAGTCGTGTTAAATTTACCACGAGATTTGCCGGTTGTTTCCCACATTTTTGTTTACGGTGTAGCTTAAACCTCCTTTGACTGTCGAATCGCTTGTTACAATTTTGGCAAATAAAATGCTCCCTGCGGCGGTGACGGTAATATTCATTTCTTGGAAATGATTTTCAGCACTGAAAGCATTTTACTTGCCTATTTGGGCGTTGTTTTACGCCGTTGGTGCCTTCTAGGTCCGAATCCTTTGATGATCCCGACAAATCTCGTGTTCCCTGGAGGCAACGCCTCCGCAGCTGAGCGCTCCTTTCCTGGAAGGCCTCGTGACGACCGACTGACGTCTGACGACCCGATCTCGACGAGGGCGGACTCGAGCTTCGACTGGAGGTCACGGATCTTAAGTTTCTGCCTCTGGTTCTCCTCCTTTAACTTTCCCATCGCGGCCGAGTACTTCTTCTTCATCTCGGCGAACTGCGCGACCGCCTCCTCTAACATGCCCTTCGCGGCCGAGCATTTCTTCTTTATCTCGGCGGACTGCGCGACCGCCTCCTCTAATTTCCTCGCGTCGAGCTGCAGCGACTGGCTCAGCTTTTCCTCTAGGTCCTCGAGGATGCTCTCCATCTTCTTATGATGCTCCAATCGTGGCAGATCGGCGATCCTGCGACGACGGCTCAAGCAAGTACCTCGCGCGTCCCTTTTACTCGCGAATCGCACGTACCAAAAACGAGCGAAGGGCGATATCGAACGATAACGATTATCGACAGATTTACTGCGCTTTGCGAAAACTGCAACACGAGCACGCACCAGTGAACTCTATAGAAGGCCGATTACTTAGTTTAGTAAAGGAACACCATAGAATGAATGTGTCTATACAATACCTTAATGGTATTTGTTGCACGAATTGGTACAGGAAGCCCATTTCTTCTGACCGCCACCTGAATTGCTTTTCATACGTTCCTCTTAGATACAAGATTGCTACCATACATAACCTTTTTTTTTCCCGACTTGAGGCCTTACGGCCTACACGCACTACCTCGGCAGCGGGCAATAAACACCGCCCCGGGTACATTCACCTGGGGGAAGCAGAGACCCTGCGGGCTCCCCCTAGGCTCGGACGATGGAAGGGTCCCAGTCGGGAAAATAGTGTGTGGTGCCACCGGCACCAGGTGGGATTGTCTCCAAAAGGGGACGCTTCTCCGCCCGGCTCGGTAAGAGGGCAGGGATTGGCAGAAAATGTATAGTTGTTGTTCGAACACTGCGGGCGCACCCTACGTCCCCCGTCCCGGTTTGCCGGATTAGGGGTTCAGGTGCCCCGTTACTATGTAATGGTTCAAAGAGAAACTACAACGAGGAAAAAAAAGAAAACTAAAAGGTCTACTCGAGCTAAGCACTAGGAGGAAGTCTATAATGAAACTAGCAGGCAAGTATCTATATAGAAGGAGTCTTCGGAGATATGTCTTAGTAAGCTAGCAAAAAAGGTATATGCAGGCTGAGAGCGCAGAAAAGAGGTAAAGAGACAGAAGCGAAAGTAGCGAAAGAGGAAGATGGGACCCACCTGTTCTTTCTGTCGTCCACTTAACATTGGCTGTCGTTGTGCTATGGGGGTACTCTATTTAAAATTATCCTCAGCTCCCTTCTTGGTTGGAGCTCTTCCCGAAATTTGGCCCTCATGAGAGAGGTGATGGCCCTGTAGCCGATGTTCCACGCCTCTTCGCTTGCCATCATCTCCCGCCAGGTCTCCTCCGGGGTCCACTTGCCCCCCATTTGTGCTCTGAATTCCGACGTATGGTTGTTCCACCGTAGGCAGTGGAACACAGCATGCTCGGGGGTATCCGTGGCCCCGCATAGGCAGCGATCGCTGTCGGTTTTGCCAATCCGCGCCGTGTACTCTCCGAAGGACCCATGCCCCGTGAGGAACTGCGTCATCCAATGGTTATGTCGCCGATGTTTGCATCTCACCCATTCCTCCAGCCTCGGAATAAGTCTCCTCGTCCAGGCTGCGGTTGCTGTGTTCTCCCCCCATCGCCTCTGCCATTCGGCCAAGGTTCTCTTTCTAGCCATTCTCCTTTTTCCCGGGAGAGCGCCTCCCCCCGTATTGTGGAGGAAGCGTGTCTCTTTCGCCAAAAGGTCGATGGGGGGCACCGCCGTTATTACCTGTAGGGCGGCTGTGGAGGCGGTACGATATGCGCAGGCCACACGGAGCAGGGTCCGGCGTTGTGCGCTCACGAGTAGTTTGCAGTATTTTTCGATCCTAAGTGTGTGGCACCAGATAGGGGCCGCATACAAAAGGATTGACTGGGTTACCTGGGCCATCACCTCTCTTTTTTTACCTGACGGTCCTCCGATGTTAGGCATGATCTTCGTTAGCGCTCCTTGCTTGGAGTCCGCAGCCTTTATTACACCAGTTATGTGGTCATGAAACCGGCCCCCCTCGGTAATTGTGACGCCTAAGTACCTAAGCGTTGGGGTGGTCGTGAGGGGGGACCCCGCTATTGTGATAGTAAAGCGTCTGCGTGTCCTAGGGCCCTTCAGTACCACGAGCTGGGTTTTATGTTGGTCCATGGTCAATTTATGTGCCGTCAGCCATTCGCTGATCTGTCCATAAGCTCGGTCGAGGGTGTTCTCGATTCCTTCTACAGTCTCTGCTTCCACTAGTATCGCGAGGTCATCTGCATAAGCGACCACTCTCGCGCCCGCAGGGAATCCGAGCCTAAGGACGCCATCGAACAGGATGTTCCAGAGCGTTGGCCCCAGGACGGACCCCTGCGGCACTCCTGTGTTCGATTTATGCGATTTTCTGGGCGATATCCGTATGTACCTTTCTTCCAGGTAACTCTCGATTACCCTTGTTAAATAGGGGGATATCCCCCTGCCCATGGCTTCCACGATATGTAGCCAGGAGGCGGTATTGAACGCGTTTTTTATGTCTAGCGATGCCATAGCTACCCATCTGCACCTCGATTCCATCGCTTGGACTACGCTCTTCAGGGCCGTTACGGTCGAGCGGCCCTTACGGAAGCCATGCTGAGCAGGCGATAGTCCCCCCAAGTCGTCCAGGTCCTGTTCTATTCTCTCTCGAAGGATGAATTCGAGTGCCTTGGCCATCACCGATAGAAGGCAGATTGGTCGATACGAGTTCGGGAGGTCGGGGTCCCTTCCCTCTTTGGGGATAAGGACCACCCGCGCCACCCGCCAGGCCGATGGGAAGATCTGGTATTTTAGGAAGTGATTGAAGACTTCCAGCACCTTGTCTGGAATTACTTCCCCTATAAGTTTTAACGCCTCGGGGGTGAGTCTGTCGGGGCCAGTGGCCGTTCCGTTTCTTGCCCTTTTGAACGCAAGTTTCAGCTCGGCCATGCTTATCTCCGGCGGGTCATCGATTTTGGGGCCTCTGTCCCACTCCCTGCCGTCATTTGGGAATAGCGCTTTTACTATTGCTTCCTTCTTGTTGTCCTCGAAAGCAAGGGTCGGGCCCGTTGATTTTGCCAAACTGGTAGCGATTTTATAGGCTGTGCCCCATATGTTGTTGTCTAGGTCACCCAGGAGATTGTCCCAGCAGCGCTTTCTGCTTCTTGCGATTTCCTTTTTAAGATCGTTCCTGGCGATCTTTCGCTCGTTGTCTAGGTATCTTATCCTGGCCGGATCCGGGTCGGCCCTTCTACGCGCTCTGGCTAGGACTCTCCTTGCACGGAGAGCCGCCGCCCGTTTCTCCTGGATGACCTCGCTCCACCAGTACGGAACGCGAGCTACTTGTCCGGTCGGGGTGTGTACTGTAGCCTCCCTAACGCATCCGGCTATCTCATAGGGGAAGTCTTCCGGTGGGGTTTCGGCAAGTCGTGTGGTGTCAAGGGTTCTGAAGGTCGTCAGGTCCAGCTGTGTGGTATCCCTCTCCTTGATGCCCCCCACGGCACCCAGTGTGATACGTATTGTACTGTGATGGGTGAGCGGGTTATCGAAGTTGGACTGCCATGTCCACCCCCTCCTGGCCACTGGTCTAGAGCATTTCCCTATCTTAACGCCGACTCCTCCCGGGCATCTTGCGACTTCTGTCGGTTTTGTGGAAGAGGATGGGTTTATCGCAATTGCGACGTCTTCCCTCTCGTCCGTGTACCACCCTGCCTTCCGGACTAAGGCCTTATTAGGTTCCGATATTATTGCCACCTGGGAGCTGGATTTTAGTAGGTCCGCCACCACCAGATCATGGGCCGCACGCGCTCGGCCGATGTTGATTTGTATGATCCTTATTCCTTTAGTGGGGGCTGCGAGGGGGTTGCCCCCCTGCCTCTCTCGCTGGTTTTCCTTTGCCGGTGTCCGGGTCCCTCCTCTTCTGCCCTTGACAAGCGCCGCTGCCGGTTCTGTGGCCTCTCACCCCACAGGTCAGGCACGCTGGCGGGTTCCTACACTGTGCTATCATGTGTCCTGGTTCTCCGCATTTTAGGCAGTTCGCCGACCTATCCTCGCCTTTGCAGTCCACCCTCCTGTGTCCTTGACCCAGGCACCTATAGCACCTGGTGTCTGGCGCTCTTTTGGACACGCGACAATTTACCCACCCGACCCGTACGTAGCTGTCCGCTACTAGTGTTTCTGCAGCCCTCCCCGAGACCCTTATAGGATGTCTCCTGTCAGCGCTATCGTAGCGGTTGCGTGATCCTCCATAAGTGTCCTCATTTCTGACATCATTTTGTGACATCGTGTCACCATTTTCTCCTCTAGTTCTGCTCCCGAATACGGGAGTATGTATATCGTTTGGACTTTCCTTTTGGAGGACCCCCTGCTGGTGTAACTTCTGGTGTCCGTTCTCACATATTCCAGTTTGCCGACCTCGAGGCCTTCTTCGACCAGTGCTTTCACCGGTTCCACGTTAATGCCCAACTCTTTCAACCTCCCTGCATCCAGGTTCAGCTTCATATTTATTAATACACATTTGTCCTGGATGGATGCATTTTCGTCTTCCACTGTCGTCACCTTGAACGACTCCACTGGCCATACCGGGTCTAAAATTGACAGCAGTGGTTCTACGCCACGCCCACTTCTCAGGGTCTCCTCCACCATGTCCTCCTCTATCGATCCGCCCGCTTGGGTACCCTGGTCTCTTGTTTCCTTTGTAGTGCTACTCTGACCAGCCCCGCTGTGTGAGGCACCTGCCCCGAGCTCCCCTTCCCAACCTCTCACTGCGTCCAGTAATCCCTCCACGCTGTTTATTAGGGTTTCGTTGGCGCCTGGGTCTCTCTGGGTTGTCACCAGGATGTCCTGTATCCTCCTTTTGAGCGAATCCCAGGAGAATGCGGGGGTTTCATCCGATTTCTTCTTCCTTGACCTGTCCTTTTTCCCCTCCGCCGTAGGGGTTCCTCTATTTTTCCTTTTTCTCCCACTCGGGGTAGATAGGGCGAAGGCTGGGCTGCTGTTTATGCCTTCATCGATAAGTCCGGCGCTCTCCGAGGGCGTTCTTTGCTGCGAGTCCACAATCTCGATGCACTGCCCGTGGTACAGGCCGGGCGGTTTGCTCCTTACCGGCCGTTTCCCTACCGGGGATGCCTTCTGTTGTACTTTTAGGGTTTTTTTCTGGGTGATCCTCCCCATCCTACCTAAGCCCATCATTTCATCGAAGGAGTGTCTGAGGCTTTTTGGGGTGGAGAAAGTTTCCTCCCCTTCCTCGTCCGATGCTGACGCCCATTCCGGGTCGTCCGAGAAGAACTTTACCGTTTCGGTTCCTTTATCCTCGCCATTTCGGTCATCAGTAGTCTGTCCAAGGGTTTTTGTTTTTACGTTCTCCATATAATTCCCACGAGTCGGGTACAAAGGTTCGTCCGGCCGGGGCAGTGGTCCCATACCCCGGCTAAGGCTAAATACACCCGGGGTGCGCCAGGTGCCCCGGGGGCTCCGTTTAAGACAGATTCACGCATCTGCCATCCACCTCTCGGCACGGGTCGCATGACACCTTAGGTTGCGGGTTTTTTTCAGGCGAGTTTTCCATCCCATCCGGTTTTTTACCCTGGTTTTCCTTCCAGTCGAGAGCCAGTACCTGCGGAGTCAGTCCCATTCTGTTTCGTCTCGTGTCCAATCCGAGCCAGTGCTCCTGTCCATGCCACCGCCAAGGTCGTTATGGGGTGTTGAGGCATCGCCAGCCCAGGTCGGCGTCCTGCAGTGGAACCTGAAAGCGTGAGCCAGGCAAGCGGTTATGGGCGAGCAGGATATAGTAGCAGGAGCTCGGTCGTCGGCTCCTGCCTGCAGCTGGAAGCAGATTCCAAGCATTATGCCCCTGTCGACGTCCCACCACCAGTCCTGCACCGCGCGAACCCCCACCGCCCCCCCGTCACCACGTGCCGGAGGCCCTTCCCACTGGGGTTTTCACCCAATCTTCCGGGCCCCCGACGGTGCGGGGAGGTGAGTCACTCCTTGGCCCCGGAAGCCGGCAATGTGCCGCCGGGTTCACCCTCCCACCAACTGTCAGGTCTCGTGACTCCTAGGGAGGAACCATACATAACCTAATAGACAGAGCGTTCCTTTTGTCACATGCATCCAAATTAAAAGGCAACCTGAATTACATAGTATCAATTTTAAGAAAGAATAACTACCCCTCTCAACTTATACAACTTACAGTACATTGAAGATTGCAAACATTGGAGAAAAGGACTCTAGGCGAGGAGAACAATACATCAGACACTCCTGAGAAAACCACTTTATTATACATGACATTTCCTTATCACAGCTCAGTCGAGAAATTCATAACACAATTACTTAGACCGTTACAAATCAATCCTGCGTGGTTTTCTTTTCTACCTTTGGACAACGTCATCTTCTCAAGATTGAAAGATACTATCAATACAGACAATCTAAGTTATGTAGTATATGAGATTCCTTGTATGGATTGCTCTCCGAAAAAGGTATACATTGGCGAAACGAAACAATATTTAAAAAAACGGATTTATCGACATAAATTGAATATTAGGAACAAAAAACCAGAACATTCAGGTCTCGTGGAACACTCCTTAAATATCATATTTTTGAGCAACGTTTCAAGTTAACTTGTATACATTTCATATATCCAAAATAATTTGAAAACTTCGAGTAGCTCCTTATAAAATAGAAGAGATCTGTAACTTATCTGAAATGCTTCAAATTATTTTGAAAATATTTCTGACTATTTCAGTATTTCAGTTAAAAAATTGTTATTTATCAATATATGTACTATAATATTTGCTGAAATAACTTATTTGGAACACCTTTACAATATAAATAATTAAACTGTAACGAAGCGCCCTCGCTACCAGAAATACTACATATTGTAAATCCGATCCACTATGGGAAACTGTAACAATCTTCCAATTTCAATGAAGGTTCTTCCTCAACCCGCCGTGAGTATTTTCTCTTTAGCTTATTTCACCTCGTAACCGTTTGTATATAATAGGTCGTAGTAAAGCGCTCTGGAAGGGTTCCTCTTGGAGTGCCTTTATTACTGAGACCAATCTTGCATAGATTTTCCATTCGGGGAATCTATGCACGTTAAATTTCCCGCCTGCACCGCTTAAGTACACCCTTAAAGGCCAATACCGCCCTTTGTTGCTTGTTCCGCTCTCATTCTAATAGCTTCTTCCTTCTGGTTGCTTATAACCGCCTCAACCGACTCTGCACGTTCATTTGTCTATTTTAGTTATCTAGCTTGCAATTCCCCTTCGTATAAATAGATACTTTACTATCATAGACACTCTCCTTTCTGAATGTAAATTAATTATTCATATTTTGTTTTATTTAATAAATTGTATATTTTCCGTTGTTGTAAACAATATATATACCGCTTTTGTCCAAACACCTGTCCTCCGAACGCAAGCTCGAACGCGAGGTGCAACGTTGCCGGTTTCTCACCAAAATCCGAAATTCCGGAGTATACATTGCTGTCATGTCTCCCTGAAAGTCTGGTTACCGGCAAACCTTTGTACTCCGCTGCCGAACCGCCCCTAATTTCTGTAAATAGTATAATTGGTGATTGACGCTTATAACAACCCGTTCTGATTATTTTTTAAATTCATTTTTTATTTGTAAATAATTCACATATCCGTAATACAGATCATCGGTACGTTCCCTGTACTGTGTGTTTAATTTTCACGGACCCCCTGGCATTCTCATGAGTTTCAAGTCTCCCATGGCTTTAGGGAGTAAACCCTTAAAAATCTGGCGTCGCAGATAGACCGACTTTAAAACCGTTTTCCCGAATTGCCGAACTCCGCACTAAGCGCCAATTCAAACAAGTGACGTAACCTTCCAACAGAGTCGTCGTGCCGCCGACGACACTGCCTTTCGAGGAAAGTACGTTACAAAATTATTATAAAAAATTGAATTAAGAATATTGTTGGAATTAATATATGAATTCCAATTAGCTAAAAGTCATTTTGATCAAAACTTTATATTTAAACAACGAAGACGTTTGGTTTCCGTCGAAGTAGTAATGCGTTTTCCCAAGTGTGCAAAGAACATACAAGAACTTATAATGTAAAAACCTATAAGGTAAGAACCTATATGGACGTCCCATCCCTCTATCGATTCAACATTTACTTTTTAATACTCAATTTGTGTATTTTGTGTTACTATGTCAGTAGTCAAAAATGTTGGGGAATTATTAGAAAAATATGAATTGCTGGTTAAATTTTTTGATCTGTCTGTAACGAACTGCAACTAAGTGTTAACAATGTTTAAACAACATTTGCTGATTTGAGACAAAGTTATTTAACTTTACAGTTTACACCAAACACCACAAATTTTTTTTCCCAGAATTCAATCTCGAATTTTATGCGCTGATACGTTAAAAAATTTTTTAAGGAACATCTATTTTTATGATTGAATGGTGCATGTCCACTTGATGTTAGTTGGATGGTATAACCGTCTGCAGACGAAATTAGGGAAATAGTCATTAAGGAATAAGTACGAAAATAGCTATGACTCGCTATTTCTACAAACGGAAATGTAGTATTACAAATTAACATGCATCTAACATGCGGTGGAGTTGGTAGAGGAAATTCACAAAGTAGCTTCAGTCCGTTTTTGAAGTGAAACTTCTTTGCGCACGTTGAATACATTGGGATGGGGTGTTGGTCGAAAAACCGCGTCACGCGTGATAAGACAAAATCGGTGTTGCCAGAATGCGCGTAAAGTGTACCTCTTCCATCGCGCCCGCGAACTGAGCCGATCGCCAAATCGAGGAAAAATGTCTCCCCCGCCAAGCAACGCAGAAACGTCACACGAACGACTATTACCGCGTGTCCCTGTTAATTTCAAGAAGCCGAGCGCAGCCGAAAAAATAATACGGTGTTACCCGATGTTTTCGTGCGCTTCCAGCGGACACGTGGCAACACTGGAGAGCGCCCAAGTCGGCGAATCGTGACGCACCGAGTGGACGGCCGGGTGGGGGGTGGACAGTCCGTTCAAGACAGACGCGGTAGACGTATTGCGGAGTATAGTCCGTGTAATCAACTATCAATTAACGACTTTGTCTTTTGAGCGCTTCGATTCTTTCAATCGAACCTATGTAACAAAAACAAGTCACTTCTATATCAAAAATTACCTTTATATATAATTAATGAAGAAGTATATTGAATAACTGGAAAAAAATCTCTATAAATATTTCATTTGTACATCCGGTCTCTCTGTGTGTATGTGTGTGTGCGTATATGTGTGTGTATATGGCCAAAGAAGTTTCACTTCCGCCGTCTGGTCCGACGCAGACTTGTAAATTTTTAATAAATGTATGAAGCTGCAATGAGATATTAAAAACTTTGAATTATGTTCTAAAGTTGTTCCAATATCTGACTCATAAACTGACGAAGGAACAATAAAGTTTACTCCGGAGTTGTATCGTGAAATCTAGCGAGGTGAAAGTTAAGCCCTGCGAATTTCAATAATTTTTGTCATTCTTATTCCACACCCGTTTCCTTTAACTTCCAGTTTCTCATTGCCTCACCCGTTCCGTTTTATATTTTCGAGAACGAACGGTTTCTAACTTCAAGAAAACTTTATCTGCACTTCTTTACGTATGTGTGTGTATGTGGGTGAATGTGTACTATTTCCCTCCCATGGAATAAACTTCCCTTCAAACGTATTAATCTTAGTCGAGGTGGGACGCGATCCGGAAAGCGTGTCAAAAGGAAAGTGGGTAGGTCCCTCTTTCCACGGTAGGAGGGAAATTCTCCTCCTTCTGTGTACGTGTACATGATATTCGTAATTCCTCTTTTCGCAAAAATGCTCCATCATTTTCGGATCAAGCGCGGGAATGGACAGGCATTTGAACGGTAATGTAAAATCGATACTTATCTCTTTCTCGCCTACGAGAGATGCACATATATTAGAGGTGAGACAGCTGCTATAGAGGAAACTCAGATTTATATAATACGTATATCGGCGTAATAATGTATTTTATTCCGGGTGTGGGATCGTTCGGACTTTGCGTGAGGAATGTATCAGCGAGAATGGGGTGTGAGGCGAATATTATGGGAATATCTTTAAATTCGCCAAGATTTATAATAACCATATCAATTTGTGTTTTTTATTGGTTTTTTTGAGTAAACGGATTGCCCAACATGGATTTTGGTAAATCATATCGAAATTCAACACAAGATACACTGCACCCTGGACCAGTTTTCAAGAATATTCGGAAAATAACCAATTTATGATTATATCGTAGGGAACTAACAATACTATTCCAAAGGACTTTGCAGTGGCCCCTTCTAAGAATATTCTTGTAATCATCAGTCTTACTAATGACTGACTAATCTAAAAATTATGCTCTATCTAATTTAAATCCTTTATTGGGAATAATTTCACCATCCTAGCCACTCAACTTCAGGTAGTTACTACTGAAACAAAGTGAAACATATTTGGCAGCTCGGACAGCATCCCAGGCAGTTCAAGCAGCTGCTGAGCTTCAGGCAGCGGCCTTTCGCTGACACATGTTACTGATTACATAGCTTATATTATAAACTTTAACCAGTAGCAATTGGAACACTTAATAAAATCCGAATTTACCGAGGACATTCGAAAAGAGCCCGTTGTCTCTATACAAAACCATGGGACTTATATCTTTTTGCTTATTCAGAACCGCACTGGTATTTTTAAAATGCAGGTGTTCATTTGCCCAAGTGAAATCATATATGTGAATGTATGGATATGTACAGATAAAGAACTAGAGGGTCCATTGGACAGCAAAATTTTTTTTACGACAGCGGCACTTCGTTTGTATTTCTTCTTCTTCTATGGTGCAGGTGTACAGTCGATCAGTGAAATCGTGTAAGAGAAAGTACGCGAGACTCTACGGATACTGGCTGGTCCACTGGACCATAACACAGCGGCCACGTGTGCTTTCCTTGTGATATCTTGTTCGGCACTTATACTCGAGAAAGCAGTGGTGTGTGAACGTGTGTGCCATTTGTTTGTGCGATTTGGAATTGAATTCATTGCTAGAGTTATTATCCGTAATGATACGCCCAGGGAGGACAAGGCGGCATCGCTCTTCACTACTTAAAAAGCCATTAAGTGTTTATTTTTTTGGTGTTCCAATTGTGCCTGGACATAGTATGACAAGATTTACAAACAAACAAAATTGTTTTGGTCGATTTCATTATCTTAAGCGTTATTCACTCATGGGCTGGGTAAGATTAGATAGATAAACGAGTGTTGGTGAGCATGAGAGAATGGTACGTTTTGTTCAAACTAGAGATTTAGTATATAACTTACCACTCTCCGATTGTAAAGGGCGTCAGTAGCCATTTGTGGTTATGTCGATGTTAACCAGTGTTAAAAATAATTATAAAGAATATTAGTGTCCTTTTGGCACTTTTCTGATCGAAAAGTGTTCAAAGAAAGTAGGTATATGGGGTGATTATTGCGAAGGGTTGTTTTTTTTGTGGTGAAAACGGGTGTTTAAAAAATTTGTCATGTAATTTTTGGTACAAAAATCCAACAGTCTAAAACAAAAATGATATGGATCAACATGAAATTACGTTGGTATAACCAAAACCCACAACTTTCTATTTGTGGGTTTTCAAGTCATTCTATTTCTGCCAAAGATGGACTGGTGCCTAATAAATTTTTGATGTTATTCAGAGGTTTGGGACTTGCCCCTTTACGATGTGTGGTTATTAGTGCCCTTTTGGCACATTTTCTAATAACTCTAAATTATTCCAACAATAATTCCCACAATTTTGTTTACGGTGTAGCTTAAACCTCCTTTGACTGTCGAATCGCTTGTTACAATTTTGGCAAATAAAATGCTCCCTGCGGCGGTGACGGTAATATTCATTTCTTGGAAATGATTTTCCGCACAGAAAACATTTTACTTGCCTATTTGGGCGTTGTTTTACGCCGTGGGTGCCTTCTAGGTCCGAATCCTTTGATGATCCCGACAAATCTCGTGTTCCCTGGAGGCAACACCTCCGCAGCTGAGCGCTCCTTTCCTGGAAGGCCTCGTGACGACCGACTGACGTCTGACGACCCGATCTCGACGAGGGCGGACTCGAGCTTCGACTGGAGGTCACGGATCTTAAGTTTCTGCCTCTGGTTCTCCTCCTTTAACTTTCCCATCGCGGCCGAGTACTTCTTCTTCATCTCGGCGAACTGCGCGACCGCCTCCTCTAATTTCCTCGTGTCGAGCTGCAGCGACTGGTTCAGCTTTTCCTCTAGGTCCTCGAGGATGCTCTCCATCTCCTTATGATGCTCCAATCGTGGCAGATCGGCGATCCTGCGACGACGGCTCAAGCAAGTACCTCGCGCGTCCCTTTTACTCGCGAATCGCACGTACCAAAAACGAGCGAAGGGCGATATCGAACGATATGAGACGATTATCGACAGATTTACTGCGCTTTGCGAAAACTGCAACACGAGCACGCACCAGTGAACTCTATAGAAGGCCGATTACTTAGTTTAGTAAAGGAACACCATAGAATGAATGTGTCTATACAATACCTTAATGGTATTTGTCGCACGAATTGGTACAGGAAGCCCATTTCTTCTGACCGCCACCTGAATTGCTTTTCATACGTTCCTCTTAGATACAAAATTGCTACCATACATAACCTTTTTTTTTTCCCCGACTTGAGGCCTTACGGCCTACACGCACTACCTCGGCAGCGGGCAATAAACACCGCCCCGGGTACATTCACCTGGGGGAAGCAGAGACCCTGCGGGCTCCCCCTAGGCTCGGACGATGGAAGGGTCCCAGTCGGGAAAATAGTGTGTGGTGCCACCGGCACCAGGTGGGATTGTCTCCAAAAGGGGACGCTTCTCCGCCCGGCCCGGTAAGAGGGCAGGGATTGGCAGAAAATGTATAGTTGTTGTTCGAACACTGCGGGCGCACCCTACGTCCCCCGTCCCGGTTTCCCGGATTAGGGGTTCAGGTGCCCCGTTACTATGTAATGGTTCAAAGAGAAACTACAACGAGGAAAAAAAAGAAAACTAAAAGGTCTACTCGAGCTAAGCACTAGGAGGAAGTCTATAATGAAACTAGCAGGCAAGTATCTATATAGAAGGAGTCTTCGGAGATATGTCTTAGTAAGCTAGCAAAAAAGGTATATGCAGGCTGAGAGCGCAGAAAAGAGGTAAAGAGACAGAAGCGAAAGTAGCGAAAGAGGAAGATGGGACCCACCTGTTCTTTCTGTCGTCCACTTACCATTGGCTGTCGTTGTGCTATGGGGGTACTCTATTTAAAATTATCCTCATCTCCCTTCTTGGTTGGAGCTCTTCCCGAAATTTGGCCCTCATGAGAGAGGTGATGGCCCTGTAGCCGATGTTCCACGCCTCTTCGCTTGCCATCATCTCCCGCCAGGTCTCCTCCGGGGTCCACTTGCCCCCCATGTGTGCTCTGAATTCCGACGTATGGTTGTTCCACCGTATGCAGTGGAACACAGCATGCTCGGGGGTATCCGTGGCCCCGCATAGGCAGCGATCGCTGTCGGTTTTGCCAATCCGCGCCGTGTACTCTCCGAAGGACCCATGCCCCGTGAGGAACTGCGTCATCCAATGGTTATGTCGCCGATGTTTGCATCTCACCCATTCCTCCAGCCTTGGGATAAGCCTCCTCGTCCAGGCTGCGGTTGCTGTGTTCTCCCCCCATCGCCTCTGCCATTCGGCCAAGGTTCTCTTTCTAGCCATTCTCCTTTTTCCCGGGAGAGGGCCTACTCCCGTATTGTGGAGGAAGCGTCTCTCTTTCGCCAAAATGTCGATGGGGGGCACCGCCGTTATTACCTGTAGGGCGGCTGTGGAGGCGGTACGATATGCGCAGGCCACACGGAGCAGGGTCCGGCGTTGTGCGCTCACGAGTAGTTTGCAGTATTTTTCGATCCTAAGTGTGTGGCACCAGTTAGGGGCCGCATACAAAAGGATTGACTGGGTTACCTGGGCCATCACCTCTCTTTTTTTACCTGACGGTCCTCCGATGTTAGGCATGATCTTCGTTAGCGCTCCTTGCTTGGAGTCCGCAGCCTTTATTACACCAGTTATGTGGTCATGAAACCGGCCCCCCTCGGTAATTGTGACGCCTAAGTACCTAAGCGTTGGGGTGGTCGTGAGGGGGGACCCCGCTATTGTGATAGTAAAGCGTCTGCGTGTCCTAGGGCCCTTCAGTACCACGAGCTGGGTTTTATGTTGGTCCATGGTCAATTTATGTGCCGTCAGCCATTCGCTGATCTGTCCATAAGCTCGGTCGAGGGTGTTCTCGATTCCTTCTACGGTCTCTGCTTCCACTAGTATCGCGAGGTCATCTGCATAAGCGACCACTCTCGCGCCCGCAGGGAATCCGAGCCTGAGGACGCCATCGAACAGGATGTTCCAGAGCGTTGGCCCCAGGACGGACCCCTGCGGCACTCCTGTGTTCGATTTATGCGATTTTCTGGGCGATATCCGTATGTACCTTTCTTCCAGGTAACTCTCGATTACCCTTGTTAAATAGGGGGATATCCCCCTGCCCTTCATGGTTTCCACGATATGTAGCCAGGAGGCGGTATTGAACGCGTTTTTTATGTCTAGCGATGCCATAGCTACCCATCTGCACCTCGATTCCATCGATTGGACTACGCTCTTCAGGGCCGTTACGGTCGAGCGGCCCTTACGGAAGCCATGCTGAGCAGGCGATAGTCCCCCCAAGTCGTCCAGGTCCTCTTCTATTCTCTCTCGAAGGATGAATTTGAGTGCCTTGGCCATCACCGATAGAAGGCAGATTGGTCGATACGAGTTCGGGAGTTCGGGGTCCCTTCCCTCTTTGGGGATAAGAACCACCCGCGCCACCCGCCAGGCCGATGGGAAGATCTGGTACTTTAGGAAGTGATTGAAGACTTCCAGCACCTTGTCTGGAATTACTTCCCCTATAAGTTTTAACGCCTCGGGGGTGAGTCTGTCGGGGCCAGGGGCCCTTCCGTTTCTTGCCCTTTTGGACGCAAGTTTCAGCTCGGCCATGCTTATCTCCGGCGGGTCATCGATTTTGGGGCCTCTGTCCCACTCACTGCCGTCATTTGGGAATAGCGCTTTTACTATCGCTTCCTTCTTGTTGTCCTCGAGGGCAAGGGTCGAGCCCGTTGATTTTGCCAAACTGGTAGCGATTTTATAGGCTGTGCCCCATATGTTGTTGTCTAGGTCACCCAGGAGATTGTCCCAGCAGCGCTTTCTGCTTCTTGCGATTTCCTTTTTAAGATCGTTCCTGGCGATCTTTCGCTCGTTGTCTAGGTATCTTATCCGGGTCGGCCCTCCTACGCGCTCTGGCTAGGACTCTCCTTGCACGGAGAGCCGCCGCCCGTTTCTCCTGGATGACCTCGCTCCACCAGTACGGAACGCGAGCTACTTGTCCGGTCGGGGTGTATACTGTAGCCTCCCTAACGCATCCGGCTATCTCAGAGGGGAAGTCTTCCGGTGGGGTTTCGGCAAGTCGTGTGGTGACAAGGGTTCTGAAGGTCGTCAGGTCCAGCTGTGTGGTATCCCTCTCCTTGATGCCCCCCACGGCACCCAGTGTGATACGTATTGTACTGTGATGGGTGAGCGGGTTATCGAAGTTGGACTGCCATGTCCACCCCCTCTTGGCCACTCGTCTAGAGCATAGGCTGAGGTCGATATGTGATAGTGATCTCCCCCTGCGGAAGGTTGGAGAGCCATCATTTAGGACGGTTAGGTCTGCCATTTCGACCCATTCCAGGACCGCCTCGCCCCTTGGGTCTATTTGTGGCGCCCCCCAGGCGGGGGCCTTCGCATTGAAATCCCCCAGGATGACATGAAATGTGGTGGTGGCGGCGGCTACCATGGCCATGATCGATCCGAGATCGTTGTTGAATCTCTGCGCCGGGGCATTTGGGGAGAGATAGACGCCCCATAGCCATAATTTCCCTATCTTAACGCCGACTCCTCCCGGGCATCTTGCGACTTCTGTCGGTTTTGTGGAAGAAGACGGGTTTATCGCAATTGCGACGTCTTCCCTCTCGTCCGTGTACCACCCTGCCTTCCGGGCTAAGGCCTTATTAGGTTCCGATATTATTGCCACCTGAGAGCTGGATTTTAGTAGGTCCGCCACCACCAGATCATGGGCCGCACGCGCTCGGCCGATGTTGATTTGTATGATACTTATTCCTTTAGTGGGGGCTGCGAGGGGGTTGCCCCCCCTGCCTCTCTCGCTGGTTTTCCTTTGCCGGTGTCCGGGTCCCTCCTCTTCTGCCCTTGACAAGCGCCGCTGCCGGTTCTGTGGCCTCTCACCCCACAGGTCAGGCACGCTGGCGGGTTCCTACACTGTGCTATCATGTGTCCTGGTTCTCCGCATTTTAGGCAGTTCGCCGACCTATCCTCGCCTTTGCAGTCCACCCTCCTGTGTCCTTGACCCAGGCACCTATAGCACCTGGTGTCTGGCGCTCTTTTGGACACGCGACAATTTACCCACCCGACCCGTACGTAGCTGTCCGCTACTAGTGTTTCCGCAGCCCTCCCCGAGACCCTTATAAATGCCCTGGCCGTCCCATCCTTACTCGGTCTTAGGGTTATGTCCCGTACCTCTTCTTTGTTCACTTTCTTCCCAATGGCTTCCCTTACCTCGCTTTCATTGGTGGTGGTTTCCATTCCATGTACTACGATCGTATCGCCCCCGAGTGTGGACGTGGTGATTTCCAAGTTTCCCACTTTCCTCGTGAGTTCCTCCTTGAGGGTCTTGGCACTCTCCTTTTTTCCTTGTATTTCGATTGCGACGTCTCCTGAGGCAAGTTTTTTGATGGCTCTTACCGATACTCCAATGGTAGCTGGGTCGACGTTTTTCTTAATGGAACCCAGGATGGCGGCGTAGGAGGAGTCTCCTTTCTTTATGATGACCCGCTCCTGAAGTTCTCTTTTCGGCAGTTCTGATCGTTTCGCGGGGGCCCCTCTCTCTTTCTCCCTAGCTAGTACAAATTGGATGTCATCTGCCAAGAAAACGTGTTCGAGGCATTTTCTGTGTTGTGATTCCAGGATGTCTCCTGTCAGCGCTATCCTAGCGCTTTTCTTCTTCTTCTATGGTGCAGGTGTACAGTCGATCAGTCAAATCGTGTACGAGGAAGTACGCGAGACTCTACAGATACTGGATGGTCCACTGGACCATAATACAGCGGCCACGTGTGCTTTCCTTGTGATATCTTCTTCCGCACTTATACTCGAGAAAGCAGTGGTGTGTGAATGTGTTTGCCATTTGTTTGTGCGATTTGGAAGTGAATTCATTGATAGAGTTATTATCCGTAATGATACGCCCATGGAGGACGAGGCGGCATCGCTCTTCACTACTTAAAAAGCCATTAAGTGTTTTTTTTTTGGTGTTCCAATTGTGACTGGACATAGTATAACAAGATTTACAAGCAAAAAAAAATTTTTTGCGTTTTAATTATCTTAAGCGTTATTCACTCAAGGGCTGGGCAAGATTAGATAGATAAACGAGTATTGGTGAGCATGACAGAATGGTACGTTTTGTTCAAACTAGAGATTTAGGATATAACTTGCCACTCTCCGATTGTAAAGGGCGTCAATAACCAATTGTGGTTATGTCAATGTTAACTAGCGTCAAAAATAATTATAAGGAATATTAGTGTCCTTTTGGCACTTTTCTGATCAAAAAGTGTTCAAAGAAAGTAGGTATATGGGGTGATTATTGCGAAGGGTTGTTTTTTTTGTGGTGAAAACGGGTGTTTAAAAAATTTGTCATGTAATTTTTGGTACAAAAATCCAACAGTCTAAAACAAAAATGATATGGATCAACATGAAATTACGTTGGTATAACCAAAACCCACAACTTCCTATTTGTGGGTTTTCAAGTCATTCTATTTCTGCCAAAGATGGACTGGTGCCTAATAAATTTTTGATGTTATTCAGAGGTTTGGGACTTGCCCCTTTACGATGTGTGGTTATTAGTGCCCTTTTGGCACATTTTCTAATAACTCTAAATTATTCTAACAATAATTCTGAAAATTGTTACTGATTTTTTGCCACTTTTGTAATCAAAATTTGTTAAATGGATTCGTCGGATTCTTGCGAAAAGTTTGGTATTTCTATTTTTATTAAAAAAAAAAAATTTACTTGATTGGTTCCTTAAATTTGTTATACATTAATCCAATAGTCTGAAAGGTAAATAATTTCGAAAAATATGAAAATAACTTCGTTTCAAATTAAGCCACAACTTTGTATAGTAACCAATTTCATTCTAATTTTACAATAGATATGGACTGGTGGCTAATGTCCTTTTAGTGCCACCCAGAGGTTAAAATTGTAACGCACCACTTTACATTGTGTGATTATTAGTGCTCATTTAGCACGTCTCCTAATAGCTCGAAAAGTTCAAAATTGGTTTGTAAAATTTTTCCCTCATTTTTGAAACTTTGGTAACCAAAACTCTTGAAGAAAATTTGGTATATTCGTTGAATTATTAAGAAAGATTTGATCCCTCTATTTTATATATGTAGTAAAAAACAATTTTTAATAAAATCTATTCATCAAAATTGCTGTATATTATATGATTTGGGTAAATATGAAATTACTTTAGTCTAACCAAAAGACACAACAAATTTCACCTCGTTGCACCTCTTTCTCTCTTTACGATGTGTGGTTATTAGTGCACTCTTCACAATTTGCCTAATCGCTGTAAAAATGCGAAAAAAATTATTCTGAAATTTATTAGTAGTCTTTTGACACTTTTGTAATTAATAATTGTTCAAGGAAGTTGGGTATATTTGTAGAAATATTGCGAAAAGTTTGTTATTTCTATTTTATTTTGGTAATAAAATATGTTTTTCAACAATATTGTTTCCAATTTGATATACATTAATCCAGTAGTCTGAGTCTGAATGGTAAAAAATTTAGATAAAATATGAAATTTGGTAGATGTAAGCAGAAGCCACAATTGTGTACAGCAACTGGTGGCTAATCATCTTTTGGTGTCATTTGGATGTTAAGGATGTAACTCACCACTTTATAATGTTATTAGTGCCCATTCAGCATCTTCTCTAATAGCTCGAAAATATTGTCAAAAATATTTCTGAAAATTGTTAGTGTCTATTTGGCCCTTCCAAGTATTTGGGTACATGTTTGTTGAATTCATGCCAAAATGTCACTTTTCATTTTTGTTGAAAGGTAAATCATTTGGATAAAATATGAAATTACCTTGGTCTAACCAAAAGACACAACTTAGTACAGGAACTATTTTTTTCTGAACCATATAGACTGATGCCTAATGCTCTCTTGATGCCACAAAGGGTTTAAGGTTGTAATTTGCAACTTTGCGAATTATGGTTATTAGCACCCTTTTGGCATCTGATTTACTAGCTACAAAAAATGCCAAAAATGTTTCTGAAAATTGTTAGTACTTTTTTGGCACTCTTGCAAAGAAAAATTGGGCAAAGAATTTTGGTAAATTAGTGGAGTTATTGAGAAAAATTGTTATTTCAATTTTACATTTGCAGTAAACTACATTTTTTTAAAATGTCGATGCATCTAAGTTGCTGTACAATAAACCACTATTCTGAGGGATAAATGCCACAGCTTTGTACAATAACCAAATTATCAAAAATGGACTAGTCGCTAATCACCTTTTGGTGTCACCTAGAGGTTAAGTATGTAACTCACTCCTTTATTATGTGTGGTTATTAGTACCCTTTTGGCGCTTTTCCTAATAGTTCAAAAAATTACCAAAAATATTTCCGAAAATTGTTTGTGCGCCTATTTGTCACTTTTGGAATCAAACAGCTCTCTAAAGGTTTGGGTAATTTGTTGAATTTTTGCTAAACTCTTATTTTTCCCTACTTCATTTCAGTTGTACGGAACTGTTCTTAATAAAATTTATTTCTTTAATTCTCTGCACATTAATACATTAATCTGGAAGGTAAATGATTGGATTAATGTAAAATTAAATTGGACTAACTCACACAAATAAAATGGTCACTATTTCTCAAATCGTCATTTGTTACGGAGGTATACGAATAATATAAATAGTTATTGAATAGAAGAAAGAAATTTGATGTCAACAATTTAACTGGAAGGTATATGAATGAATACTCGCAAAAAAGAGAAAGTACGGCTAACATTATATGTATTCAGAATTTTCACAGAACCCTCGAATGAAATCCAAAATTACCTCGTACCTCAATCCATGTGATTTCTGTATATTATATTAATGCAGAGAACTATTTGAACTTCACTCCTAACTCAACCAAAATTAAATTACCCAAGTTCAAACGAGCGACTGCTCCGGTTATGCCAATCTACCGGCGTCCGTAACTCGCCAAATTTTCACGTCCTCAACTCTTAATTATCCCCTCTTTCGTGTTCCCCTCAAAAATTTTAATATAGAAATTCTGAGTTCTTTCCCGACGGTAAACAACTCCCCTACTCTCCCGCCCCCTTCGTCCTCATTAGCGTGACGAGGTAAAAAGGGAAAATGTGGCGGCCGCGGAAACTTTCTTGTGTACTAAATTATTGTTTTAATAAAGTCAACAGAGTGAGTGCGCGTAGACGATTTAATTACGTGTTTCGTAGGTAGGGTGGGAGGAAAAGGGGGGATGGGTGGTCCGTTTATTTAGGACGACGAACTGAACTTTAAGGACGTGTTCGAGTCGCGTATTACTCGGGATATCTTGTCCGAGGGACGAAAGGTACTGGCAGATGTTATTGGGGGATATTGGGGAACCGTGGGGGGAATAACAATGGAAAGTTTTAGGGGGAGATCGAAAAATTTGTACCGGCAATTAATAGGGACGACCTGTGGAATCGGAAGTGTCTACATGTTTCACTTAAGAATACCAGAGGGCAGAAAAGTGTATGAAAGAAGGCGAAAAGCTGTTAAAAGAGAAGTAAAGCAAATGATGACATGTGGTTGAAAATAGTGAAAATGCGGAGAGACTAATAGGTCGGAGCAGAACCAGGGAAGCTTGGAAGATTGTAACAAGTACAATGAAAAATTTGAAAGAAAATTTAATTAATCTCGTACAAACAGCGATGATTGGAAGAAATATTTGCAAAATTTCCTCAAAGAACATAGAAATGCACACGTAGGGAACAGAAACGTAACAGTGGACGACCTTAAAGAAAAGAAGGATGTAACAGTAGAAGAAATAGATAAAGTCCTTAAAGTCATAAGTAGAGCTGAGATTGATATGCAAAAAAGTTCCCTCAATATGCGCATATATATGCATGAATTTTTGTCGAAATATGCAACAAAATGTAATTATATGCAAAAATAATTGCAAAATAAGCAATATTAAACAACCTTTAAATACCAAAATATATTAAATTCAGTTCCATATAGTATTTAGATACATACAATTAAATACTCGCGTATAAATTTATTAACAGTCATAAAGAAGCAAATATTATACTGTGTTAAATACACTTTTTTAGATATAATTAGTCAACCTCGGATGTAATTGACCCAAGGGACCCGTTCAAAATAGTCAATCATAGCCAATCAATCATGAGGGGTGTTGAAAAATAACGTGAAAGTATGGATGGTAGAATCATAAGTTTATTTATATTCCTCTTTTAAATTTATACGAACTATCTATATTGATTATAATTATTTATTGCAATAATCTGACACTTTAGTTTTGATTTTTGCCATAAGCTTACAATTTGTTACAAAAATATCTAAACTTGCGGCGACGCCCAACAATTTTTGATGAGCGTTTTTTGTTTGAAGAAACAAAGTAAATTCTTCAATTCGTTGTTTAGCTTCGGATAAAGTTAAAGTACTTGATGGAGAAATAGAACTTTCTTCTTCATCGCTGGCTTCAGAGTCTTCGTCGTTTGGATAGTTTACCTAAAAATATGTGGTACTAATTACTGTTTATTAATTTTATTTCAGTTAATGAATTACCTGATTTATAATATCTGCATCATCCATCTGCTCTATAGCTAACACATCGTCATCTACAGAGACAAATTCTTCAAACTCAATACTTGTGTTCGGTAAATGTTAAAGTCTGAACCATTCACTCAACGGTAAATTATCTTCCTTATCAAAATGAATGTTCAAATGTGGTATCAGTATTAAGTTGTTTTAGAATCCCAGCATGACGGTATCTGTTCATTATAGTCTGCGTTGACACCAAGATTTGTGAATAAAATTATTAGCATCTAATAAGCTCACATTAATTTCTTTCTGTCTCTCCAGGCAGTCGATCCACTGATTAATTAAAAATTTCCGATACATACTTTTTGTAGATCTAATGACGCCTTGGTACATTGGCTGTAGTTTGGAAGTCGTATGAGCAGGTAAAAATACCAATAGGATATTTTTTAATATTCACTCATCTGGGTGTGCAGGACAATTATCCACTAACAACAGAATTTTCCTCTTTTGTTTCTGCAATTCATTGTCCCATTCAAATAACACTTTTCTGAATAACTCAGATGTCATCCAGGCTTTCTTATTGGCATAACATGTGACTGTAGACCAATCCTATATTTAAAATTAGGAACCCTACACTTGTTATTATTAGGAGTGAAATAGTGATGAATATCATTATTTTTCAAAGTTACATTTTGATTTTGAAAGGCCATAGTAGCTAGCTCGAGCATTCCAAAGCAAGGTAAAATGAGAATTCTTAACCTCCGGAATGCATCCTTACAGGACGTACTCTGTGATAAACCAGCTATACAGCGGACTATTCTCTTCTGACTTATAAATACCGTCTTGGCAGCTGGAGGGACACCCCAGAAATAAACTCCATAACTCAGCCTTGACGATACTTGCGCATGGTAGACTGACAGCAGTAGTTCAATGGGGGTAGCTGCTTTCAAATTCCTTAATAAAAAAACAAGTAGAGTTCAATTTACTGTAGAGTGTTTCACAGTGAGCCTTCCAGTTAAGATTTTCATCTATAATTATTAAGCCATGAAATTTATTGCAACTAACTTTATTTAGCAATTGCTGATCAATTGTTTTGTAATACGATTGTTATTGTAGTTATGAAATATTGCGTAGTTAGTTTTGGTAGTATTGACATGGAGGGAGTTTTTATTAAACCAATTATACAGTTGTAAATCATCATTCTGCAACAGACTTTGAACAGTAAGTTTGTTATTACCAGCAACTGTAACGGTGGCATCATCAGCGTAAAGACACATATCACAAGTGAGATTTTCATCAATGTCATTTATGTGTAGAATACTAAAATGAAACCCTGTGGAACACCAATTTCATTAATCAAAGAATCCGAATAAGCGTAACTACCATTATTATTCTTAATCGCTACAAGCAGCTTGTGTATTCAAGAAGCTGGACAGCCAGAGAAGTGCATTACCACGTATTTTTTACTTATCCAATTTAACTATAAGTGTTTGATGATTAACGCATTCAAAAGCCTTGCTAAAATAACAGGAAACACACACAGCGCAATTTCCTGATTCAATGTGTTTAATTATTTCCTTCAGAAAAGTATCAAGAGCATCATTCGTGCCGAGTTTTGGACGAAAACCAAACTGATTCTCAGCCAAGACATTTTGAAAATTCAGAAAATGCAATTTTAGCAGTACTCAAATATTTTAGAAAAAAAAAACAGAGGATAATGTAATGGGACGATAGTTGTTCATAACTTCTTTATCACCGTTTTTATACATAGGTACTACTTTGCCTACTTTTATTACTTCCGGGAATATTCCCTCAATAAACAAGTTAATAAGATGACCAAAAGGTTCCGCTATTTCATTTAGGGACTTTGTAATTAAAAAACTTGGTACATCGTCAACACCACTGGATCTTTTTGATTTCAATTTTGGGCTAATATATATTCTTTAACAAATGGAGACTAGAATATGGTACTCTTAATCCTTCGGATATTGTCATTATGAGTAGCATGTGGTATTTGGTCTATTATTTCCCTAGTCTTTTTAATAAAACGAAAATTAAAATTATTTGCTAATAAGCTTGCATTTGCTATGAGCTTGTCGCCTTGTCTTATTCTAATTTGATAACTGCATCACTTAGTTCTATTTTCTCCTGAAATGTTTTTCCTACATATGTTGCGACGTTCCTTGAATCGGTCAATCCAGGATGGACTACACGCAAATTTTTCGGTTTCATGAATTTCTTGTCCTAAAACGGTTCCTTAAAATATGTGTTAGAAATAAAAATGATCTCGAACATACCGAATTGAACAGCTTTTGTTTGTAGTACGTGTCAAGAAACTGGAACTCCATTGCTTCGTTGCTGTCGAAACCACGTAAAAAGAGCCGTGTGAACTTCACTATTCGTAGATTTTTCCATTTTTTTACACTTCGAGTTGAAAGCGTTAGATTTGTAAGCTCTAACAATCTCACTTTAATTTTTCCAGATTAACGAAACACTAGCTTTTCTATATTATTTTCTAAGGAAATAGGCGCTTGAGATTTACAATTTTCAATTTGTTTAATTAATTTATACTTTTCTTCTAGTGTAAAAGCGTTTCGTTTTCTCTTATTACAATTTTCACTGCCACGTAACATGTTCTCGCTTTCGGATATCAACGGTTAATAACACACCTACCACACAACTGTCTGTTAAAATATTGCCTGTCCTTCTTAAAATTCACATAATTCCAATACGTTTGCATCCCAATGTGGTTTTTTATAAGGTTTAATGGTTTTAATGGTTTTACCATTTGGTAGGCATATTTGTCGTCATAATGACCTTCCTTTGGTGGGAACAAAATAAATTTATTAATTCCAGTGGCGTTTCAGAGGGCTACCTAATTGATACTTAAGTGTAGGTAAAATTATGTACGCCACCGCTTTTTTGACATACGGTTAATAATGTAACTTTGCCTCTTGAGCTTTACTCGTATCTAGCTTTGTTTCCAAGAAAAAAATCAAAATCTGGAGGGTTGTATGGGCGCAGGAGGCAGCCATTTCCAGCATTTGTTATGAAAATCTGCATTTCTATGTATTTGTTACTTTAAATTTTAAAAAGAAATTAAACAAATTAAATGAGTCTCAATAATCGCTTCGAATTTATTATTTGTTTTAATGGGGCCAGGCCCAAATTTTAATTTTTTTCTTGAAAACAAAGCTAGATACGAGAAAAGCTCAAGAGGCAAGAAAATTACATTATTGACCGCTTAATCTAAAAAAAATTAAATTGTCAAAAAAGCGGTGGCGTACCATAATTTTACCTACAAGTATCAAGTAGGTAGCCCCCTGAAACGACACTGGAATTAATAAATTTATTTTATTCCCACCAATGGAAGGTCATTATGACGACAAATAAGTCTACCAAATTTTATTTAAATCGACTGAAACGTTTTTGAATAATTGATAAAAATCCGATTTTTTTTAAAAACTTAACACCCTGTATCTAGAAAACGAAGCAAGTTAGGACATACGATTATATGAAAAAACAATTTTATTTTTGGCTGGTAAATACGCCCTTAAAATATTTGCACTCAATTTTGAATCACCCTGTATAAATCTTTTGGAAATATTTGTCAATTATATCTGAAAATTCATTTTAACCGAGTCAATTTTAACCGAACAATTTTGTATTGATTTCTCTATTCTAGAATTTTGAGATAAAAATATAGTTAATTATAGCCGGTGGTCTATTACAACCGGGTCAATTAAAAGCGAGGTTAACTTAGTTAGTCAGGAGGCACCTCAAATGAAAGGTATTTTAAGTCCCCTTACAACGGTATAAGAAACTTAAAACTTTTTAAGAAATTTAATATAGAATCTAATATAGAAATATTCATTGGAAATGGTAACTGTTTGTACACAGTACAGTTATACAGCTACAATGAGTAAAGAAGGACTGGTCGGTTATGCAACTGGACAACAGCAGATTTTTACTCAACAATTCGAGGAAAACAAATGAATAAATATAAAGTTGATATGAAAAGGATGAATTCTGATAATCCTAACATTTAACGGGTTACATTAACATTAGGGACATTTCCTTTATTACCTACTTAACATCACTATCACTTATTTATTCTTTGGATGGATATTTCGGAGCAACGAGTGTAGACCAAACCAGGATTGCTCACTTACATTTGACCAATGTTGGACAGCTTTGTGACGTCACCAACGGTGCTGAAGTGCGTTTACGTGTTGATCTGTGGATGACGTGATATGGATATCGTACGTAAATATCGATTACGTAGAGTACGTACGTAAACCGTACAGTTTAAAATGATAAATCTTACTGTTTACTACAGTAAAATGAATAAAAATCTATATCTTCTGTCCAGCATCGATGGTGACGTCACAAAGTTTACCAGGCAGATTCGCCAAACTGGGCAATCCTGGTAGTCTATAATCGTTGAATTCGAAGCACACTTTTCGAGGATTTATATTATAAGACAGACTTGATGGAGATCGAACAGACCAGGTGAAAATACTACGGGGGGTCAGACAGGGATGTGTCCTTTCGCCGCTATTATTCAATTTGTATTCCGAAAGAATTTTCAACGAAGCACTTAACGGCGTAGAAGAGGGTATCCTTCTAAACGGAGTCAGACTGAATAATATTCGGTAGGCCGACGATACCATGGTGATAGCAGATAGCTTGGAAGCATTGCAAAGATTAATGAACCATATCACGCAGTATAGTCAACAATATGGTCTTAATATCAACGTAAAAAAAAACAAAACAAATGATCATCAGCAAAAGAGATATAAATGGAGCTCACCTATATATCAACGGAACTCGAATTGAACGTGTTCAACAATATTGCTACCTTGGAACCATCATAAACGAACAATGGGACAGTGCACAAGAGGTAAAATGTCGTATAGGAAAGGCTAAGACAGTTTTTAACAAAATGAGTGCCATCTTCAAAAGTCACAACATATCCCTAGAAACGAAAATAAGGCACTTAAGATGCTATGTTTTTTTTCTGTTTTATTGTATGGAGTAGAATCCTGGACACTCACAGAAGCCACCACTAAAAAAGTGGAAGCATTTGAGATGTGGCTGTATAGGAGAATGCTCCGAATACCATGGACAGCTCACGTTACAAATAGAGAAGTGTTAAAGAGAATGAAAAAACATCTAGAAATCATGTACAACATTAAAAAAAGAAAACTAGAATACCTAGGGCATGTTATGAGGAACAAGGATCGATACTCCCTACTGCAAACCATAATACAGGGAAAGATACTGGGTAGGAGAGGACCCGGAAGAAGAAGAATCTCATGGTTGAGGAATTTACGGACTTGGTTTGGGAAAACCTCAGCAGAACTGTTTCGAGCGTGTACAAAGTTATAATTGCCAATATAATTGCCAACATCCGAAACGGATAGGTACCCTAAGAAGAAGATATTATAAGAGCGAAGTAAGGGTCGGTAAGGGGGAAGCAATGTACGGTTTAGTAACGCATGATCATAGAATAATTTATAAATTATCCTTATTAGAACAAAGTTCCCTTCGAATAAATTTCCATTCGCAAAGTTCTCTATTCGAATAACCTTCCATTCGAACAATTTTTTTTCGAATAATTTTCCTGTCACCGTTTACGTTCAAAATGCCACGAATACGTTGTAATATTCTATAAAGACCGCCTAGGTACTTTTGTTAGGAACACACTTGCTACAATGACTTGCAGCGCCGCCTATGCTTATTTGTATCATTACCAAGTAACGGGAAAGGGTGTTAAATGTCTCAACACAATCTTAATCAACACGATCGTACCAGAATAAAAGTAATAAATATCACTACCGTAACTTTTACCATAAGCGTATAGTATTAAATATGTCATTGTTCATAATTACCGCTTTTAATAATTCACCTTAAATTGTCAGTTATTGCGTTATAACCCTCAATTTCTCCATTCTCTCCATTCATCTTCCCAAAATTTCGCCACCGTTCAAGGGATCAACCGTGACAAATAAAATCTTTTCTGATCTGTAGGGTGAATGGGGTGGGGGGGGGGGCGTATGGGGGTGAGTTGCTAATTTCCATCCCCGGGAAAAATCCCGGTATTAGTATTCCGGTCAGGGCTTATTATAGGAAACGTCTGGCGGCGCGAGGATTTAAATTGCGGAACGGTCTTCGGGCTTCCTTTTTTATTTTTTCCCCGTCGAGTTTAAACGGCCGCGATAACTTCATAATTCCGAAAGGATGAACTTCTCGAGTTGCCTACGGTCGGTTAACGCGAGCGAAGTATGTTTTGAAGTTGTTTTAAAGAATTTAATTCGACTTTAAGTAATCTTATAAATAAAGGGCGCATCGGAAACTTGTGTAACGGTGTCATACTGTTGCAGTGATTAAATTGAAACACAACAATATTTATTTATGGTACTAGTGTGTTATGTTGTCACGCGAGAAGATTTATGCCACGAGGCCGTCAGACCGAGTGGTATAAATTCTCAAGTGACTTAGGAAACATAACACGCGAGTGGCATACAATGTTTTATCCAACAAGTGGAAGAAATCGTTTTTTATGAGATAACCATTAATAAGCTTTGTGATCAAATCAAAGCTACTTGCGTCTCAGTACCCTATAAATGTCAGAATGACTTGACAGTGACTTTTTTACATTTTGGTTAAAGTAGGTTGTTTGTTTGGTTGCCACGGGCAATAAATATATAAAAAATATAATACTACTTTAAATATGAACGTGAGGTACAATCCATAACTCATTAGTGATTTATGGATTATAACACACTTGTGTGTTATTTGATAGTTTACTTGTCTAAAATGACATTAACAATGACAGTCATAACTGTCATGTGTTGGATAAAGTATATTATTTGCATTTCTATCCAGACAATATTGACATACAAGTAGGTAAATGTATCGTGTCAATGTATAATTTGGAAAGATATTTATTTGCGAAACTTTTAAATACATGGGCTGCTACTGCTGTACAACTAATCTACGAAAACGTTATCGATGAGCAATAATTGTATGACCTTCTGGAAAACGCCCTTGACATGTGCACTACGCCTTTTTCTCTACGTGCGTGGCACAATGAGAAGAATGAGATATTTAGTTATTTTTCGAATTTTGGTGTTTTATACGTTTCTGGATATCCAATTTATACGTACGGGTTGTCCCGGGTGCCAAATTTGAAAGGTTTTCTCCCTGTCACTCAGGTCACTTAGGTAGTTAACATTTAAAGAATATCAGTATGTCCGAAAAAAATAAGATTTAAATTTCTAAAGAACTTAAATTTGTTTATTACGGGTGCTCATCGTCGACAAGTAAAGCAGTATTTACCTCAGTTAAAGGTGGAATGTGATAAAATTGTTTGTTACTAGTTTGATATAAATTTAAGGTGTTTTAAATGGATGTCAAAAGCTATTTCAAAATGAAATATGTTGTACATGTCGGAAATGAGAAACAAGCTCTTGATGTAGAGTTTTCTTAAAAGCGACATTTTCTGTCCTTAACTCAGAGATAATACACACGCTTCTCTATGCATAATTAAATATTTAGGAACTATAAGTAATGCCACAAGAAAGCGAAAATGTGAATAACATGTTAAAAAATGGCGATGTGTAACAACCTATGACTCATTTGGCTGCACCAAATATTCATGGATACATGGAACAAAATTGTTAAACCTTTTACGAACGTTTATGAAAACAAATGTTTCAAATAAAATATATAGCCATTAGTTAGTTCATTTCAAATATAAAATTTGGTAAGAATCGGTTCTGCTGTTTTTGAGAAAATTTAGAAAAACTGAAAATTCAGTAGAGTAAAGCGCCCTTCGCAGTAGATCAGTCAAGATGGCAATCAACCATAATGGACCATAATGATGAGACCATAATGGCAATCAATAAGGAATGAATTGTAAAGTAAATGTACAAAGATTAAAAAAACGTTAAATCAGTCTTTGAGATAATAAAAAAAGAAAATAAAAATTACAAGGGAAGAGTGCCCTTTGCCCTTAACTGATTCTGGTGGAATTTTTTTAGTCGTGAGATTTCAGAGCGCCTAGCACAAATATCAAATTTCAACTTACCACTATTTATATTTTCTGACAAAATGTATACGACATTCATACACTTATATATATACACACAGACATGTTTCCATAAACATGTTTTTCAAACTCAGGGTACCTCAAAACGTTCAAAAAAGCAAATACGTCAAATTCCGAAAATTATCAAGATTTCAATATTTTCTTTTATTATATGGGTATATAATAACCGCCTAACCCCATATGAGATGGTAAAAAGTAAGGTTCAGTATGTTAAACTCAACATTTATTACGATAATTCCTATTCGTTTTATAGGCGTGGTTCTAAGTGGCAGAATTAAAAGTGCATTGATACCAATTTTCACCATTTTTAGTTGCTTATATTTATTTCACAGCAATTAGCGTTTGGGTGTATCCCATCTCGGCACATTTTATTACGGTCGATTTTACGACAGCCAATCGGCCCAATCTCGGCACAACGGATGATGCCCAGCCCGACGGGTCGAACAACAGGTACACACTGCAATAATAACCCAACTCGGCATAAATCTAGGAAGGTACCTTCTTGATAATACAATATTGTCGAAAATAAAGTTAATTTCACTGTTGCGCAAAATTCATAATATTTGGGAAACCTAGTATACGAAACACCCCGTATACGAGTGAACATCATGTGATACGCCCGAAAGGACGTTGGAAACGCAAGGGGGCAAGGATCAAACATGAAAGTTGGGGGGGCAAGAATCAAACATATACTCACTAGGTCTAATAAGCATCATCAAAATTTTCTGTAGAATTTGTAGAAAATCTACCTGAGGGTGATCGGGTTATACACATATAATTTCTGTGCCGAGCTGGGCTCTGCAAAATAGAGTACCTGGTGAGATATGGACCGAGATGGGCATCACCCTATGCCGAGATGGGCACTGTAGAATGGAGTACCTGCCTAGATGTATGCCGAGATGGGGTATAATTTTGTCGTTCACCTGCTTCTTGTGCCGAGATGGGAATCGCCGTAGCGTTTAACTTGCACCGTTAATTTAATGCACTTTCTGACATAGATCTAATGATGAAATTTTTCACAGTTGCCAAGCTGAGGTGGCAGCTACCGTTTTTAGTAGCTTATATTTATTTCACACTATTTAGCGTTTAATTTTAAATTTTGCACCGTCAATTTAATGCAGTTTCTGACAAAGGACTAATGATGAAATATTTCACAGTTGCTAAGATGAGGTGGCAGTTCCATATTTCTCTATTCATTTCGCAAAAATCCCTTTCATATAGAGTAAACTAAGGGTTGATCTTACGAATGCATGCATTTCTTATATTCTCCCAGTATCTTTTATTCAAAATAATTAAATTTATAATTTGTACAATTTGTAACTATACCTCGGTAATCAAACTTTCGCTACTTTGTTACTCTGTACAGCAAAGGTTTGTAACTTTCGTTATTTACTTATTTTATTTACTTATTTAATTTTCTTATTGAAAAGCCGCCTAGCCAAGGAGTATCTCTGGGTCGTGTCGAAAGAAGCTCAATTTATGATTATAGCGGTTTAATCAGTTACGTCCAATAAAGAGCACCGAAATACCGATCACATATACAAATATCACTTTAATTTACATATCGTTCGGTCAACCGAGAGTGTACGTAACTAAATTACGAAACTTCTTAACTACTACACAATCAATTCCAAAAATGAAACTTAGTTATTCAGATTTTACTAATTTACCTAATTAAATTGTTCAGATTACCAACAAATGAATTATTGTGGATCGTCCTAATCTAACGGGTCGATCGATCGATTTAACGTTTTAAATGAAAGGGCTTTTAGTTTAAGAAATACCAATGACGAAGTCTTCCCCACTCACACTATTTGTTCAAACTTAGTACACAACGCGAACCAATTAACCCACTGTATGTCTTTATTTCGGATCGCACTCGAATCCACGGCACAGACTATAATTAAACATTGCAACTTCAAACTTTTGGGGTTCACCAGTCAAAAGTTTGCCAAAGAACAGATCAAAACTGATTTGAATTTCCAAACTAATTTTTCCAAATACCATCCAAATACCAAAAAATAGATAGCTGGGCCACAATGGCCCAGCCATCTGAACCCTTTCGAGTTCACCCCGCTAGTCCTGTTCTCAAACCAATCCGCTCTCAACTGACCCCTTCGTACGTGACCGGAAGTGACACTACATTATCACCAATAACTGAACCTCAACTCTCCATCTTTCTAGATTTCGGACCTATCCGAGCCCTCTAATCTCCCCACTTGGGAACTACCACTCTCCCACCATCTGATGACGTTGGTCACGTAGGCCTTGCTCCTTCTTCCTATTTAATTTATCAGACCGGAAATCGGTCGTAAATGGTTTCCGTTCAAAGTGAGACAGACTTTCGCGTTTGCAATTAGTGTACGGATGGAAAGTGGTTAAACTAACCGGAGGATTGCATTCAAATTCACACGACTGATGCTCACATAAGATCCCATCAATCTCTCAAAATCTCAAACTTTCATCTATTGTAGTTTCCGTCATAGGGCTTTGGCGACATGGTGTCTCGAGCATTCCAATAAAAGTTTGTACACGTACTCATAAGCAAATGAACAGTTGACTCGTCGCGAGCCCAATTTTGGATCGTTTTTCTGACCAAACTAAACGGGATGGAGTGTATGATGTAGCGCTGCGTCATTCAGACTTAGTAAGAATAACGAACGAGGATTTAACTCGTTGATTAATTTGTGATATTTAAAAAACCTAACGTAATAAATTTTAAATAAAAATTTGTCTGTAATATGACACCTACAAGCAATATGCTATGTTTGAATATGACAAGCAAAAAGAAATTAAAAATAATTTAACACCTGTATTTTGTAAAGGGAGAATTCTACACCCAATGTTACGTTTTGGGACTTCATTATCTCTAAGTTAGCTGGGTTTGCCGGCAATAGTTATGCTGAAACTGGTTAAATAATCCGCACTACATTTATTTTGTACTATCGATAAAAAGTTGATTACATGGAGCGGTATGGATCCTGGTTTAAACGACGAATTAACAAAGAGAAAGGGTAAAATATGGAATACGAAAGTAAATAATATATGAATTTACGTAAATAGCACAAACCACAAAATGGCACAAGATGAGCATGTTAGGGAGAAATAAATGAAAATTAAAAATTAAATTATCAAGTGGCTGACCTACTTGGAACTTGGACACTTGGAAATCTTAATAGTTTATGGGCGAAATCATCCCCATTGACCATTAATTAATGCGTACTTAACATATGCTTATTGACTAATCCCAGTTACTTACGAGCGCGAATTGTTTAATACAAAACACATTCATGGTTGAATTGTCTAGTTTCACGATTAGTTTATCTTAGAGGACATACCTCTATATGGTCAAATGGAGGACGCAAACATTTTACCCGTTGGTCCATATACCGCTCTCATGCGTGACAATACTATGGTGGTAATAGAAGCAGTTGTGGTGGTTTTGGGTATGGTTATGGTAGCTTCACATGCAGCCTGGTTTACCTTTATTTCCAACCAGTACAAACGGTGCAGTATGATAACTGTAATCCGTTATATTTCGAGAATTTAATACAAATAAGGGCGATTACAAGAGAATGTTCGTACTTCCCTAATGTTCGTTGTCAAACTCGTCACAGGAAATTCCAAGCTCGTCGCATTTCTCACCATATCCCTCCCATGGAACTCTCCGCAACACTTTCACGACACATTAAGCCATATCCACGTTTCCGGAATCAACAACAACAACGGCAAAAAGTGTATCATCCATAAAAACAATGTCTTCTCTCCAGTTTCGCCATATCGAGATCGACGCAGCGACGATTTCACGACTCTAAAAACAAAGAAGTTGTGTTTCGTACGATACTGCATTTTTATATTCCCCCGTTACTTGTTACAGTTATATGGAACTATCATACCTGGAGTTAGACGTTTTTACGTTGGGCCATTATAGGGGCGCGCGCTGGGTATTCCCTTGGGATCAAGAGAGACCATGCCAAATACATTCCGAGAGAGAGAAAGAGAGAGAAACGTAGCAATAATGCAAATGCTGTGGAATATTTGTTGATACTGTCCAACATTTTCCCCTCTCGTTGTTGGTTTAATATGGTGGCGTTGTTTATTTTTATAACTCCGGCTTGTTTTGTTTTTTATCCATCGAAAGGGATTGAAATCCGAGCGGCGGAAATGTCGCATTTTGATTGGGCATGTTTGCAGGTTTAATCCGGTATGGGGGAAGTGATGAGATTTTGTTCGAGGTTGGGGGTCTATTAAATTACGAATGACTATGGAAGTGAATATTAAATAATGTCATAAATGTTGAAAGTGGAAGAAGTTAACGACGGTGTTGGAATATCAATATTCAAATATTGCTCGATATTTCATGTATTATGGGATCTAAATTTGGTGTATTGTTTGTTTCAGCACACACATTCCCTTTGTTTTATAGTGCTTTTGCCGTGCCATGTGCAAAACTCAGACAGATGGACTTTGCAAGGCATACAATCTTCAAAAAAATGGAACGAAATCCTCTACTGGTAGTAAAAAGAAATAGAGAGAATAACATAATAGAAAAGAGAATCTTATGATTTATTCACAACTAAGATACAAATAAATACCCAAAATTGCAGATACGACTTCCATCGAAATAAATCCACTTCGCTGACTGACTGAATCTTTCACTGCAAATAACAACGTTCCATTATTTACCATCAATTTGTTATTTTGTTATTTATTAAGCCAGTAAAAAAATACATAATTACATAATACATATATATTTGTTACATACATAATACATACATAACTATATGTCCTGCAGAGGTGCACAATTTAGCATTTTACGCAGCCGGCATCTTAAATCTAGTGCAAACTAAAAACTAAAACTTAAAACTAAAACTAACAATAGTTTCACCATATTAGTGCCATCCCTTAAATAAAGCATTAATCTTTTTTATATACTTATGCCAATGCAGGTTCATTTATCACTATGTTATACATATTTTATCTTTATAGTTTAGTTATCACTTATTGACTAAACTTGTTTTTTTTTATATAATGATCAATCTTGGATTTGTAATTAAAGCTGTCAAGTTCTTTTAATCTAGTCGGTATTAGAGAATTAAATATTATTGTAGCCGTGTAAAAATGAAAACGTTGGCCTACATCCTTACTACACGTAGGGAGTAGGATGTTTTTATACCTGGTCCTAGAGGGGTTATTGCAGTATAATTCTTTTAGATGGAGGTAATGATATTTTAATGACTCACACTTATATTTTAATTGAATTTCAAGTGGTAATTTCACACCTGGGTTAATAAGTTGTAAAATTTTGACTATTTTTTTATGAACACTAGTTAGCAATTTCATTGCATTATCTTTGGCAGAACCCCAAGCGATTATTCCATAGGTGAATACCATGTAGTAAATACCATACATCACCGACATCAAGTTTTTGGTAGTTAAGATAAAACACATTTTTTTTAGAATATATATTACATACTTCATTTTATTAGTGATGTGTATGATATGTTCTTTCCATTTAAGAGGTTGATCAAATATTACTTCTAAATATTTCACTGACTTTACGCGTTGGATGAGTTCACCTTTAATATTTAATTGAAAATTATAAAATTGAAAATAGAGGGTACACTGTCTGTATAGTTACCAAAAGTAACACAAACTGTTTTATCAATATTAATCGTTAAGAAGTTATCAATAAGCCAGTTACTTATATTTTCAACGGCCATTTCTAAGCGTAATTTTACAAGACTGAGCACTACATACTATAGTCGTATCATCAGCATACGAATATATTTTACAGTATTCATCACATCACAGTTATCAAATATGTCATTAATATATATTATAAACACTAATAGACTAAGTATTGTACCTTGCGGAACCCATATTTTTACATCCAAAAGACTGCTTTTTATATTATTCAATTTAACTAATTTTCCTCTATTTGATAGATAACTAGTGATTAGATTTAAGCACATTCCTTGAATTCCTAACTTATACAAATTTTCTTATAATATACAGTGATCAACTGAACGAAGTGTGAAGTGGTCTCTGTAGAGAATGGACTGATAGATCTCTCTCGTAGCTCGTGGGTGGCTGCGGAGAGGAATCTTGTCTCCAGGTTGCTAGGCTGGAGACTGTAGTAGTAGTTGGAGATCAGGGCGTGACGTGATCTCTTGAAATTCTTGAAGTTGAAGTTCTAGTTGTGTGGAGAGAGGACGTGACGTACTTCTACGCGTTTGGATCTGAGGGCGTATCGTGCAGATCCGGGGTTGAAGTTCTAGTCGTTTGGAGAGAGGGCGTATCGTGCTCTCCGGTGTGGACCTGAGGGCGTAACGTGCAGGTCTGGGTTGAAGATCTTCGAGGTTAGAAGTTGTAGTATCTTGAAGATCTCGTAGAACTTTCAGGGCGTAACGTGAGAGCTTGTAGGTTAGGGTGACTTAATTCAAGACCAACAACACACGTCGTTTTGAGCATACATCGTATACTGATTTATTGTCCCAAATTTCAGAGCTTTTATACAACTTCAAATTATATTGGTTAAATGGCGAGTTAAGTTTTT
Source organism: Cryptocephalus moraei (assembly GCA_946251905.1). Classification (NCBI taxonomy): domain Eukaryota; kingdom Metazoa; phylum Arthropoda; class Insecta; order Coleoptera; family Chrysomelidae; genus Cryptocephalus; species Cryptocephalus moraei. The sequence goes on along the minus strand of OX276466.1, from coordinate 11,157,054 downwards.
GTTATGTTTCGGCGTCCTAGATTTTAATTTCCCTGACCTAGCTGTGTGCTTGACCTTACCGAGCACGTTTATTATCATATTTCGAGAACTGGTGTTATGCTTACGTGATTAATTATTGTTGTGAGATTTTGAATTTATCACTTTGATCCGCGGTATTTCGTCCACCTAAGCGACTCAGTTGTTTAAATTCCCTATTTAATACTTATTGATTACTTCATATTTTATTACTTTATCAGCACGTTCACTAAATTATTTCACTGACTTAGTTGTTCTAATTAATTTTTATTACTTTATTTGCAAGTAGAAATTTTCACCTAAGATGCTTTTAATAACAAGTTGCTCTAGTTCTATTTAATGGTTATTAATCCCTAATTGACGATTATGTTCTCTAAAGTCCCTATTAAATCCCTACAATCCTACTTAGCTCTCTTTTATGTTGATCGTAGAGTCAACATCAACCGTATCGAAGGCGTTAGCCAGATCAATAAATACTTCAGTTGTAGGAATACTTACATCCAATTTCTTCTCATATAGTCTTTTTGTTATTGAACCAAGCGCATCATTTGTACCAAGTACTCTACGAAAACCAAATTGAATGCATGATAATAATTTAAATTTTTCAATAAATTTTGATATTCTATGATGCAATAATTTTCCAAATATTTTTACGAAATTCGTTATTAAAGAGATTGGTCTATAATTAGTTGTTAACTCCTTGCACCCCTCTTGTAAACAGGCACAACTTCTGCAATCTTAAAGTGATTGGGACAGATGCCAAAAACAAACGAATTATTAATAATTAAATACTGTTATTTATTTGGTGCGTGGATATCATACTTACTTCAAAATATTTCCAATTCATATTAGAGTTACACGAAAACCGCCGCTGAAAGCTATGTGCAGTGAATATATAAAGACATTCAGTAATATATTAATGAAGTTATCAAGGATTATGAAGTCGGGTGGTAATTATCGTCTGGTGACAATCCGACGAGCCCATGAGTTAAGCTTTCATAGCAATGTTGATGACTTTTACGGAGGAATTAATAGAAGAGTTTAGTATTAAATACACCAGGAAATTCCGGAAAGGTGATCGTTAACACCAGAAACCATAATTTTCCGAATAGTGGAATATTAATAGTTCCCAAATGATTAAAAAATATTTCAAATTATTGTTTAGATGAGTCCTGAATTGTACCCTAAGCATAATATTACGTACTAGATAATTTAAGGAATACGTGCTGCATCACATGTATAGTAATAATATGTTTATATAATAGTATATTGTTATACTAGTTTAATAAGACGGAGTATTGTCACACGAGAGTTTTAAAGCACGATGAGCGAAGCGAGGAGTGCTTTAATAGAACGAGTGTGACAATACGTCTTATTAAACCTGTGTAATATACTATTTTATCAACTTTGCTTTATTATTTCATTAAATTTTGGCTGTTTAATTTCTGGTATTACACTAGGGAATTTTGGTTGGGTTGGTCACACTGACGTCACTGACATGGACGTTTCGTATTTGAATTTGAAAATCTAGTAGCCCTAGGACAAATTCAATAACTACGCTCTTACTTACGTGCAAGAAATGGATGACAAAACTGTAGAACTGACCTGTTCAGCGTATTTTCAGGAGAAAAGCAAAAGACAAGAAAGTCTTCGACGCTCTGGACATCGTACTGTAGCATGCTGAGAGCATGTCTAAATGCTTATAAGAACGCAGATATATCGAAGTTTTCACGATTGCATGCTTTTCTCAAACGGCAGTCTCAAGGATATCAGCCTAAAAAATCAAAATTTTTGGATATTGCTGAAATAAATCAGCTTTTAAGTCAAAGCGACGATCTTCATTATGTGGCAATTAAAGTAAGTTTGTTTTTTTTTAAATCATGTTTCATTTGCTACCTGCTTGTATTGTTTTCGTTCAGGTTATACCCATAATGGGATATACTTATTACTTACGGGCTTCATCTTATTAAGAAATATGTCAGCCTTCGACCAATCGGTATAGCTTCAAAACGTTTTTTTCTCACATACCGAAACGGCCGATGCATCACTAACTCTATAGGGATTAATAACACTAGCCAAGTGCCACGCATAATTGCTACGTTTCTGAATCTTGCTAATCCGGATCAGTACACGGGGCACTGCTTCCGTAGGTCCAGTGCATCAAACTTGGCCAATAATGGAGCAGATTTAATTACTATAAAAAACCATGGGGTCTGGAAGGCTTGAGCAATAGCAGAGAGGTACACTGACACTTCGTTCAAGGAAAAGAGATGTGGCGGATATGTTGAGATCATCGACATCCACGCTTCAGTCAATGCACAACCAATGTCCGAGCCAGAACCCGCTAAAATTGGAACTATAAATAATATCAATTCAATCACAAATGAGACCAGTTTCGAACGAATTATTCAGGGAAATACTAACTTAAATCACCCAAAATATCTCTAGCGTTAGCATAAATTCCCAAGCCATAGTAATGTCGTAGTTAAAGTTTTCACTAATTGTACATTAGCGGTAAGCCTACATTAGCTACTGATTAGTTGTTCGTCTTTTGGGTCATACCGTCTTTTGTAACTTGTAATTTGTAATGCATATTGTACTAGAATAATATAAAATTATACCAAATAATACATTTTTCATGTAAATTTTAAAGGTTATGTTTTCTATAATTTAACCTTGGCTGCACACGTCTCTGTGAGAGGTTGACATACCAACTTAACAAAACTAAATAGTTACCAAAAGTAGTGTAAGAATATGAATATTATTACACTACTTTCGGTGTAAGAATGAGATCGTTAATAACGCAAAGTAGATAAAATATGTTACTTGTAGCATATGATATTAATAGAACCTACATATATATTTCAATAAATAACTCTTGAAGGAAAATAATGTTTCAAATTTCTTAAAAACACTTTAAAACCTTTCGAGATGAGTGCATATTATTCTTGTTGTTAACCATTTTCCAAATTACAAGGATACAAAATACAAAACAAGGACAAGCATTCTCAGTAGTAACACTAATCAACATGAAATGACTTCACAAAGGAAACTTCCGGCTAGGCAATTTTATTTAATTATAACAAGGAACTTATTGAACTTTTAACGGAAAATGAACCATTTTCAAAAATTTTGAACAGTTGAAAATAAAAATTTAATTTGTAGAAATATCTGAAGAAAGGGCACCAGATATGCATAACAACTCAGGTCGATTACGGCAGTTTTATTAAACATTACGTTAATGTTTTATTTCAGATATAATTATTATAAAATATGTAGTATCACAATATGTAAGAAATACTTTACATTTTTTAACTAAACTACAAATACTTTTAAATACATTTCAACAATGTTGTTGATATCATTTACTATCAGTGTTCAATATCTTAAGTGTGACAATGTTCACTTCTGATGTATTCAACTTTCTTAGATTATTTTTTTAATAAAGTTATTAAACTCGCAATTAAATTGGAAAACCTGCGTTTGGATGAAATTACTTTAGGTCCTTATGAATATTTATTTATTTATTTATTTCCAAGTACATAGTACATCAATACAGTAATTTGTTACAAAAGTATAAATACAAAAATTTACAAAAGTATATAATTCTGCCTATGCTGACGTCCGCAGTAGGAATTAAAATATACTTAATAACTAAGCTTACAACTACATAATTGTTACTATATGAAATATTATTTTTTATTTCCGGTTGTGCTTGTTCCACACCACGGGCCGTCAGGCCGAGTGGTATAAATTTTAAAGTGACTTAGGAAACATAACACGCGAGTGGCATTCAACGTTTTATCCAACAAGTGGAAGAAATCGTATTTTTTATGAGATAGCAATTAATAAGCTTTGTGATCAGTTCAAAGCTACTTGCATCTCAGTACCCTATAAATATCAGAATGACTTGACAGTGACTTTTTACATTTTGGTTAAATTAGGTTATTTGTTTGGTTGCCACGGGCAACCTTTAAATATAATAGTTATTTATGGTACTAGTGTGTTATGTTTAAAGTAAATCACGCGAGAAGGTTTATACCACGAGGCCGTCAGGCCGAGTGGTATAAATTCTCAAGTGACTTAGGAAACATAACACTCGAGTGGCATTCAACGTTTTATCCAACAAGTGGAAAAAATCATCATTTTTTATGAGATAGCAATTAATAAGCTTTGTGATCAAATCAAAGCTACTTGCATCTCAGTACCCTATAAATGTCTGAATTACTTGACAGTGATTATTTAACATTTAGGTTAAAGTAGGTTGTTTGGTTGATTGCTACGGGCAACCTTTACATACAAATACTTTAAATATGTACGTGATCAGTGAGTTATAGATTATGACACACTAGTGTGTTATTTGATAGTTTATTTGCCTAAAATGGCATTAATAATGGTAATCATAACTGTCATATGTTGGATAAATAATATTTTCTTATTAGAAACACCGTGCCTAGTCATAATAATCATCTGCGTACAGCATAATTTTACCTTTAGTCTTATTAAATCGTTACTAATGTCGGTCCTTTCATTGTACAGCAACTCAACCTGAAACTTATCGAAACTTAATGTGATATCGTATTATGTAAAACATCGCCTTACGATAATAACGGAGAGAGATCTGAGAATCCTCGTTAGGACGAGCAGAAAGACGGATTGAATTTCTTTCCATTAACTCTAACGGGATCGCCGGCTAAGATCTTCCCTCGCTTTTATCCTCCTTCCCGTAATGAAAACGCCTGCTCTCCTCGCATGGCCCACTTTCAGTCGCGAGCAATCAAGAATAGAGAACAGAACGAGACGAAGAGAGAGAGAGAGAGGAAGGACGGAGAGACGGGAGAGTTCCATCTACGTTTCCGCATTTTATGACATCATTTCCCTTATGAATAATTTACGGGAGAGACGTCCACTCGCGCAGTAAAATATACATACACCGTCCCCTACGAGACTCATTTAAATTTTTAACGCGTGTAAATACAATAAGCCTATCCCGAGGGACGTCATCCTCGGACGTTTTTACTTGTTACGTGAAAAACGTAAGATGTGTGTGTGTAATTGCATTAAACGAGGAAAACTTAACTCGTTCCCAGGGTAAGAATGGGAAACTCTCGGGGAAACGTCGAGACACTTAAGGCGAGGTTTTATGGGTGTATCGCTGAAAAAGTTGTCTAGAGTGCCGTTTCGCGATGGAAGAACGAATACAGTCGGTGTTTTGCGAGCTCGGAATCCATTTGATGCAGTTTTCCGCAAAAGAAAACATTTGTTGGGCAATCTGTCTCCAGTAAACGTTGTTTAATTGTATGGGGAATGTTTTGAAGTACCAACATTTCAACGACTTACTTGAAAATTAGAGGTATTTAATTTTGAATTGAACACAAGGATTTTTTAGTGATTACATTTTTCTTCAGTAACATTAGGAAAGGGCAAACTATATATGAAAGGACTAAATCGCTACGTGACTCATTCCTTATTACGTAACGTTCATCGGCTCGTAAGTGTAACTGCAAACGGTCGAAAACAATAGATGCTCTCAATATCCGAGGTTAAGATCCTGATCTTTGGACACCGCCGACTCAGCAAGAGTCGCGATTGCATTATCTAATTAACCAAGAGGGCGTACCGTGTGACACAACGAGAATGCTCACTGGTCCAATAAGGAAATTTTGACCAATTAAAATTTTGGAGGGAAAATTTCTATCCAGTTTTGTTACCGAGAGAAAGAGAACCAAGTGCTCCTGGTGAGAAGAAAGTTTTGTGGTCTGAGACCTTTTTAGGGAAATTAGAGTTTGATTCGCGAGGGCGAAGTGAAGAGCTAGAAATTATTTTTGGTGTGGAATCGTAATTGAAATTAGAGTTTGAGTCGAGAGGGCGAAGTTAGGATTTAGGAGTTATTTTGTGGTCTGGGAATTTTGAGAAATATTAGAGTTTGTTTTACTAGGGCGAGGCGAGTAGCTAGGGGTTATTTTAAGCTCGGGGACCTTTGAAGAATATTAGGGTTTAAATCGTGAGGGCGACATGAGGAGTTAGGGGTTATTTTGAGGTTTGGAACTTTTGGAGAAATATTAGAGTTTGTTTCGCGAGGGCGAAGTAAGGAGTTATGAGTTATTTTTCTGGTCTAGGATCGTAAGAATGGTTAGAGTTTGTAAACGAGAGGCGTAAGTTTGGGAGTTTCACAGTTTAGAAGAGATTCTGTAGAAAACCAGGTTCTCGTACGGCTGTGTTTTAGGTTAGGTTCTCATTTTATTTGGGAAGGCCTAGGATCTTAAAAAATTAGAGTTTCCTTTGTTGGCAGGGGCGAAATATACGTTTTTTTTTTAGTTATTACGTGGGAATAGTAAATTTTGTTTTAGTTCAGGGCAATTTGATTTTGAGTAGTAAGTTTGAGAGTTTAAAGTTTGAACGTGAGAGTAGTATATTTTGTTTTGCTGAACTTTAGAGTAATTTTCTCTTGAGTTTCAAATTTGGGATTTAAAAAGTTCTGAAATAAGATTACTGATTGTATACAATTTTTTTCACTACATAGTAGATTCATTTTGATTCATAAGTTTTGGGAGATTAGAATTTTTGGAGAGAGACTGTTAAATTTTACAAGGGGTAAAGTTAGTCAAGAAACTATACGATAGTGCCCAATATGATAGTCGGACTCGTGGAGTACAGAAATACACTTAAATATCTCAAATGATAGAAATGTCGGTACTAAAAGATATGGGTCAACAAACGATGCTGTATTTACTAGACACTTAAATAAGTTACATTGAAATACATTTATTTTGTATTTTAGTTTCCACAAACCGATTGTATTATTTTTAGAATATGGTGTTGATAATGTAACTAGTATAAAAATAGATAATACCGATAGCAGTGTTATTAATCTATCAGATATTAGTATAAGATAGCTGATATAATTAGATTATAGAAAAGAATTGCCTATTTGTTTACTCATCCCTCCCATTTAAAAAAATTCTTGTTTTAATAATTAAAAGCAAAATATCTCTCTATGATTGAAAAATTTATAAATAAAAAAAAATTACATTTGTTGATCATTTCAAATAAATTTAAAAATATATAGAAATATAAAAAATAATATGATGCTAAGCAGTAAAATAACTATAATTAATTTTAAATGTATTTTGAGATTCAGCGAAATTTCACAATCTTCTTAATATAAAAAATATATTATAGGCACACGTATGAACGTTTTCATATCTATCGGCACTCTCCTGAGTGCAACATACTCCTATCTCTTCTTGAAATCAAAATTTATCTATAAATTCAATATTACATTATCCTAAATCTGGCATTATTGCGGCTATATATACCCCAATTGAATAGTTATTTTACAATTTACTGCGACTCAACTTATCTGTAATGGCATTCAGTCGTTTATTTGTCCTTGCCTTTAATTGTCGTTATTTACGTTGTCTTAAAATTCGATGCAAGACTAACAAATATTAAGATTTCTTGTCCATCGTGTGCAGACCTGTAAATGTCTGCACACATTATTTCAAATGTTTTGCTATCGACTCACTTCACACATTTTTCCAATATTCAATTGCATTTAATTGACCGAGGTAAAACGTTACTATATTATGTGGTATGCGATCATAACATATTCGTTTTAATATAATTAATAAAGAAGTTGATCCCCATCTTATAAAAATTTTCCCAGAAGATATTTGCCGCGGGAAAACTATTTACATTTGAATATTTAGATGATATTATCAAGGTTGGAAGTCATGATGATTAGTGTTGGCGCCGTTACCCGATAATAGATATATTAGTTCATTATGTTATCTAATTTAATTAATTTACTTATTTTTTATTTATTTATTTAAATAATTTAATCTTTACTTTCTAATTAATTCTTATTTAATGTGAAAATTCAATAAAAATAACCCTGAAACGTGTCGCGGGACACGCGTTAGGAACTTTAGTTCCTTTTAATTAATAACCATTTTTTTTAATTATTTCTTAATAAAACTTTGTAATGTAACGTGAAACAGCGACAGTAAGACGGGCATTGCATATAATACACAGCATTGGTTCTATAAGTAAGGCAATGGAATATCGTTCCTCGGTGCGTCAAGCGCGTGAGTCTCTCTCTCTCCCTTTCTCTCCCCACTCTCTTCCTCACCCCCCCCCCCCCCCACCGAGCCACTACGAACGCCTCCGAGCCGCTACGAACGCTGCCGAGGTAACGCTTTCCGGTAACGCATTCCATTTAACGGTCAGATTTTTTGCGGCGGCGCGACCACCCTCGCTCCCCAATCCCTGGCAAAAGGAAACTAAAGTTCCAACATGAAGAAGCTTAATTATCAGAAGCGAGGAATTTGAAAGACAAAGCGATAAATAGATGGGAACAGTCGGAGACACGGGTCAAGTTCATCAGGTACCTAACGTTGTTGTTGTTGTTCTTAGAGACGTAACGAATTTCTTTTGCCTTCGGAATAATCGTAAGCCACACGTTACTTAATCATTTTTTTTCTTTTAGTTTCTTAATTGTCTTTTAGATAATCTCCTCTCACATCTTATTAATGAAAGGGAGACCGTTTTCGTTGTTCTGGTTTGTCTTGTGTTTGTTGAAAATCAAATTACTTTTCTCGGTCTTTTGTATTCCCCGCCCTAAGTTACCCCCCTAAACTACCCTCAGAGACACATCTTCCCTTAGGCGTGACCATTTATTCGTAAATCAAACGAAGTCAAGTAGTTTAGTCTCCGTATTTTTCGAATAAATTTTGGAAACAAAAAAGTTTCTTTTTTCAAAAATAAAATGGGAAAAATGGTGCTGATAAAATTTACAAACGATTTGCGTCATGTGTAGCAAGTATCATTGCGACGAGGTGGTGCTTTCAGCCAGTAACATGAAATTTGTATGAAAATAAATATCTTGAGTTGCTATTGTATTATAATGTGTTTTTTTTGTTCAACTCAATAACATAAAATTAATATGCGAAGCTTATAACCATGAAATGCCTTCAGAAGCAGTTCACAGAAAAAAGAATTGCAAGTTAAATATTAGACCCACGAAATATTTCCTTTTTGTTGCAATTTTTTAACATGTGAAACGCAAAACCCAAACCGTGGTAATAGCAACACCTATTCATTCCACTCGTCTCATTTTCTCATAGAATCTATCGATAACCAAAGTGAACAATGCAGCCAAATCTAAAACACTACATTTAGTCTGCGTCCGTTTTTCACGGCAACAAACCTCCAATGGCGAGAGTTCAGTTTTGCTTTTAAAAAATTGTCAATGCTCCCGATACGCCATTTGAAACCTCCAACAATTTGTTCCGATTGTCCCGCTTCTATCTCTCCACACGCACAACAACGCGTTAATCGATCAATCATTGTCAGCCGATGGGATTTTTATGAAAAAGAATGTACGAGTTCGTGTGTATGTGAGAGAGAGAAGGGGAGAATGGAATTGGGAAGGGAAGTACACCCGAAACCCGAATATTTAATAAAACGGGATAAACGCCGGTACCCAATGATTGTAAATTTGATTTATGGCGTACGTCTAACATGTTGAATGTTATACCGGAGTTAGATAGGGAACAAATGTCCCGCATTAATTTTAATTTAGTCGACGGTAATTAACGAGAGCGCGCGAATTCCGACGTCGTTTATCACATCGGTGATTTAATACTTTTTTTCACGACTCCTCGGTAATTTGAGAAGATTGGGTATAGGTGAGGGATACAGGTATTAAAAGAAATAAAAAAAATAATTGTTATGTGTTTTGTTTATTGATATGAAACTTTTCAGCTCGTCTCCATTTCAGAGCGCTGTGTTGTATATTCTACAACATATGTTACCGAGAATTACAGGGGTCTTCTTAACCGACACACCGAAGATACTAAAAATTGTATTATCACTACATCCACGCGATACTTACAATACAATTTCCAAAACAGATTTCCACACATATAATTAACATATTTCCCAAGTTTTAATATTCCAATTTGATGCGATAGTATCAAAAGGACTTGAGCCTCCTGATTTGCCCGCAACTGTGGTCAATTTCAACGCAATGGAGCAGGTGAGAGTTGCTTTATAGAGAGGTATGTTAGGTTATGTTTGAAAGTGCCATTGCCGTTTTGTACCTTTTTGGCAATTTTGATGAAATATTTAGTATCTGCGGCGATATTTTAGGCACATTCTTTTATACGACCTTTCGTACATCGGGCATTTTGTATATTATGCAGTGCGTTTATTAAATCTGTTTATTCACAAACTTACAGGTAAATGTTTTGCCTCTACAATTTCTTATTATGATTTTTTTTCTTTACATTGCCAATTATATTAATAATATAATATGCGTTTTTCTCTGAAAGTACCTAATGCCTCATCTAGTTATTCAAAATAGTATATTTTAACCTCAATATTTACTATTATTATGCACACTTTTTGCCGTATATAATTTAAATATTTTCACATCTGATAGGCTCCCCGCCATGGTTCACTTTGTGATTTTTAAGTCATAACTCATGACTAGTTACAAGAAAATATATTTTTATACAAATTTATAAACTCCTTAAAAAATTCTTTATGTCTTGTTAAAACTGGAAGAAAAGTAACAAAAATTTACTGGAAATTCAATATTCTCTAATGAAAGCTGCCATTTAACTACCTTACTCATGATAACGTTATTATTGATTTCAACGAAGATGAACTATCAGAGTGTACATGTACTTCATATCAGGTACAATATGTAATGTTGGCCATATAATTTAAAAATTTTCCAAAGGTGGCACAGTGGGAGGTCGATGTTAATTATTTTATTGATAAATGCTCATAGCCGAATGTAAAATCTTAGTTATACATTGCTTCATCAGTAAAACAAATGGTGATGTTTGACATCGTAAGACTTTCTCATATGGCCGGACAAAATATTCAACACAACATTTCAACATATTTACAAAGTTAACTTAATATTGAATATTAAAATTTTCTCTTATTATTAGTAAATATTTCTTTTGGTTGTTTGTAAGTTAACAAAGGTTTCTCAAAAATATTTTTGAATACAACTATCTTCATCGAAACGATAAATAAATTTATTTATGTAATATAACAACAGATTTCAATGTCCATACTCCGAAATAAGAATCCAATCATCGACTTGGAATAAATAAAAATAACTTACTTGATGGAGATGTGTCAGTTAGACTAAACAATTACTCTACAAACCGATGCAGTTAAGGAAGTTCCCATTAGTGTAATAATCTCTATATATATAAAAATGGATTGCTGTTCGTTAGTCTACCTTTAACTCGAGAACGGCTGGACGGATTTTGGTGATTTTGATCTTGAAATATTTGTGGAAGTTCAGGGAAGGTTTTTATTGTGAGAAACATAAATAATAAGTAAGGGAAATACTGAAAAAGTGCGTTTTGTAATTTGACATTTATAATCAAACAAATGAAAGTATAGTGTCAGTTGGTTGTCAAATAAATAAATGTCAAGACGATTATTACAATCTATCATCAGTTTGTCAGTGCGCGAGAACTTTATTGATTTTAAAATGCTAAGGAGAAGATGGACTTAGGTCGTCGAAGTTAATCAAATGTGCAACGAGACGAGCTCTCACGTCCAAATGGCACTGACGACTGACGACCGGTGAGAGACAGATAACATTCGTATTGGTATGACAGAATTACGTTTAACAGTATATAATGGAATCGAACGAGTTCGGGCACGTCTTATACAACAGCATTTAGATCGACAGGGCACCGACTCTACAAAGTCTACACGACGCCAACACAAAAGCGGGAAGTCAAGAAACCAAGAAGAGTCCTGAGTAAGTCAAAGCAACTTCACCAGGACACCAAGTCTACAAATTCTACAAATTTGAAACGACGGACATATCCAGTCACTGCAGCTGGAGGAAAAGCCGCCAGTGATTACAACTCCAAAACTTCAAGAACTTCGACACCAACACAACGTCGGGAAGTCAAGAAGACAACCAAAGTCCTGAGTAAGTCACAACCACCTTTTCCAGAGAATTAAGTTAAAAATTTCACAATTTCAACTACGACAAGATATAACAAGCAGATGAGTTGATTCAAGAACAAGAAAAAATAGCCCAAGAAATCATATAACTACAAAATAATTGCAAGAAAAACGGAAGTGCAAGAAAAACCAAGGAATACTTACAAAAAAGGATTGATCACTTAGAAGCACTATGGGGGAAAGCCCAAGAGAACAACGAGGCGTTCCATGAACTTGGGTTTGACGATCAGCGCAATTATATTAGATCACACTATTTCAAAAGGATCGAGGAAAACTACAAGACAATTCGACTGTACCTGACGTCAAACGAATAAAACACCCAAGAAATAAGTCTATGAGGTACAAATACAAGACCCAAAACCGAAAGTGAAGAAACCCAAACAACAGACCGAACAGAATTACCGACGAATCGAACTAAAGGTAAAAATAACAAACAAACAAAAATCTACTTAGACAATCTGAAAAAGACATGGCAGAATAAACACCAAGATGGTCATGCACGTACTACGAGCAACAAATGCCCAAAACATGGAGCGCATTTCAAGACATCATGAAATAGAGCGATTCCGCAGACGCAGTGTTCCTTTAAATATGGAACGAGTAGCATTTCACTACGACCCGGAAATAGATTATTGTGCCGAAGAATCCGTAACGATTGGAAAAATGACAATAGTTTGTCAATATTGTAAAGCGTTAAAATGCAGCGGTGAAGCTACTGGATTATGTTGTGCTGGTGGTAAAGTAAAATTGCCGAAATTGTTCCCAGCACCAGATCCATTACCTTCTTTAGTTTCTGGGGTGGGAAATGACTCTAAATTTTTCTTGGCCAACATCCCAACGTATAATAATTGCTTTTAAATGACGTCGTATGGTGCAACGTATATTGTACAGGGAAATTTCATACCTAATTTCAGGGTAGTTTTTCATAAACTATTTATTAAAAATTTAAAAAGATAATATACAATTGCTAATACAAGGACAGTTTGCGGAATAAACTTGGAGTTTCCCGGTTTCGCGCATGGACAATTATACGTCGCGTGTTCGCGAGTCGTAAAACCATCATCTTTATAAATTTACGCACCGCAAAAAAAAAGACGGAAAATATAGTAGATCCGAAAGCCTTAAATTGATTATGTGTATAACTGTGTTGCATTTAATTTAATGTAGATAAAAATTTTGTATTATTTTGACATTATTTTTCAAAAATATATGTAGATGATAGGAATTTCACCGGGTCATCAATAATTTTTATTTATCTTTTTTCTTTAAACTTTACGTGGCATTGCGACGCATGCCGGGTACGGCTTGTTTTGGTTAAAAATAGTTCAAATAAAAGGTATAGGCACTACACAGCTAACTTAAGTTGTAAGATTTGGTATAAATCACCAAAACCGTTTTAAAGAAAAGTGTACAACAAAATAAGAATTCTTAATAATAAAATGCCCTTTAAGACATTTTAAGGAAAAAATATTTTAAAAATACAGTTTAGCCAGGTATATTTATTTAACTTACAAATAAGTCATAAAGAAAATAATTGCAATATTCCAAGTACAACAATGTAAGGTATGTATGATATCCCTGTATAGAATATGGTTGCCTATAATATTTTTAAACTTAGGAAGCCATATTGTACACCTAAAAGCCAGTATAGACCCTCAAAGAAATCCTGAAAACATTTTATTCTAATATTCTTGGTTTTAAAGTGGAAATAAACTTATTTGTGCCTACTTCCATACATTTGTAATTAAAATTGTATTAGCTGCAAGTAATTAATTTATCAAATTTACATCTTATCAATAAAAATACATCGAAGTGAAATAATTAGAATTTGGGGCGTTTATTTTGTGTGAATTTAAATATTGTGTTCTACCTTTCTATTACTTTATAACGGAAAAAATGTCTGCCCTAACACTATTTTTCTGTTAGTTTCTCCAAGGGACCCTTATTACAAAAATCGTGACAAAATATATCAGAAGACATGTTTAGCAAACATCTGTACTAACACGTTTAGATTTGGATATACCACATTGCGTTAAATTCTCTCTATTTTTTTTTAATATTCATGGGTTCAATAGCAAAGCGCAACTTAGACCCAATACTAAATTTGATAGGTTAATTGCAATTACGCCATCTAAGACAAACATATTTTAATACGCATGTATGTTTAAATGGTTGAGGAGGGCAAAAATTACTATTTGTAACTATCTGTTTGAACATTTCAACTAAAAGCTATGGAGGAAATAGAAACTCTTCACCTAAAGCATACATTTTTGTATCATTTCGATAAGGGTAGTAATTTTCCAGAAGACTAATATTGAATATATTTATTAATACAACTTTATAAATCAACGAAATTATTTATAGTGTACAAGAAACACTTAGAGATATTAAGGGAGGATGGCGCAATCCAAAATAGGCAGAAAGTTTCAATGAAATTATAGCCGCAGATGGGGCACTTATATCGAAATATGTGATATCTTAGCATCATAAAATATTTTATCGTGGCACTAAAATTCCCATCATCTGGTAAATATCAGTCTGAAGTCTCATTTTTTCATAAATTCAGGACGAAATATGATAATATCTAAGGCAAACAGTTAGAGAGGTTTTACCTTTCACAAACCCCAAAAGTTGTATTTGCTTTTAATTTGGCTAATTTTCGATAAATATTTGAAATCAACCCATCATGTTTTTAACAAAAATGTATAGCAAATGCCGAGCAATTGAAGCTTGTATTGATGAAAAAACTGACTATCTTTTTTCAGCTTGACGTTTCGAATGTTGAAAACTGAGTGTTTTCTGATACCTGTTCACAAAGATTTCTGCATATTTTGGGTCATATTATCCTCAAAAAATATTTTCGGGGTCTGTTTCCTACCACCCCTTATAGGGCGTATAGGGTGAATAAGAACGTTTCTTGCAAGCAATCTTACAGTAAATACTTACCTCATTTGAGATCCTTATTGAATTTCATGATTTCACCTCATTAACTATACGTTGGTGAGACCGACGCTGTTAAAAGGATTATTACTAAGGAAGACATTCTAACACACTCTTTTCTTTATATCACAGTAGTTCTTATGATGCCAGATGCCGAAATACATATACTTAACAAGATTATACATTTTACTGTACACCGTTAACACTTTACGTTCATCTATCCAAAAACATGGAAAGGCAATTTACAAAATTGAGGGGTATACGTCGTTCTAATCGACTTAAAATTGTTATTGTTTCTATGCGATTACTGAGAATTGTGTTAATATCATTTTATTTCTTACACCAAAGTGATATTCTTTTTCCATTTAATAAGTTTTAGCTAGGTACGCAACCTTGAAATTAATGTATTCTTTGCCTTAGTCATTCCATAATATCTAATTTAATATTAAATCTCATCACGTGTTGTGAGTAGTAAAAATGAGTAGGTGAATATTGATATAGTATAAAAATTATATTTGAGTTCCAATCAAAAAATCTAGATTCTATTATAAATATTTCAACTAAGCTCAGATTGATAGCCCCACCCAATAATTATTTTTAATTTTTTTATCATTTTTATTTATAATATTAAGATATAGTTTAGAAGGACATTGTGCTAACCAAAGAACTTACATTGCTTAATATTTTGGTTTTGTCAGTTGTTGCTCCTTTTAAATAGCTTCACCACACTTGTATTGAAGATATAGCTGACAGCTGAGACATAAAATCCAAGTAAAAATCTCCTATATGGTTGTAAGTCTATGGAATTTTGGCTTGAATTGAACTGAGATAATTTCACACTTCTGTTAATATATATTAATGTTTTCTAATTTTCTTCTAACTCATCTAGTCCACGTTCTTCTAAACTAAATCTGTTACTTATTACTTTACCGGAAATGTCAAGCTACTAAAATAGTTTTAACGAATACACGGTCAATTATATTGAATTTGGACCAGTTAGTCAATTACAGTGGATGCTGACGAAGCTTCACGAACAGTCGTCGAAGTTCACAATACTTAACCTTACAATACTTAGAAAACGAAGAAAGATAATGGGATGTATTCTGCAGCTCTGATAGTTGCGCTGAGCTGCTGAAATACAAAGTCTGATCAACAGATCCATAAAACCTAAATCTACCATATTCACAGGATCTACATTAGTAGAAGTAGAAGTAGATATGAGTATAAACCAAAGGTTGTAAGGGTGTATACCTCTGGAAAGGTGGTCATCTTTAAAGAAGGTCGAAGTTGACAATACCTAACTTTAAAACACTTAGAAGACGAAGCTGAATAATGGGATGTATTCTGCAGCTCTGGTAGCTGCCCTGAGCTGCTGAAATACTAAGCCTGATCAACAGATCCACAAAACCTAAATCTACCATATTCACAGGATCTACATTAGTAGAAATATAAGTAAATCTGAGTCTGATCCAAAGGTCGTAATGGTGTATGCCTCTTGAACTGTTGGCATCTTTAAAGAAGATTGAAGTTGACAATATCTAAGCTAAACACCCTTAGAAAACGAAGCAGAATAATGGGATGTATTCGGCAGCTCAGGTAGCTGCGCTGAGCTGCTCAAATACTAAGTCTGATGAACAAATCCATAAAACCTAAATCTACCATATTCATAGGACCTACATTAGTAGAAGTAGAATTAGATCTTAATATAATCCAAAGGTTGTATGGTTGTATGACTCTTGAAGGGTGGGCATCTTTAAAGAAGATCGAAGTTGACAATACCTAACTTTAAAACACTTAAAAGACGAAGCTGAATAATGGGATGTATTCTGCAGCTCTGGTAGCTGCGCTGAGCTGCTGAAATGGTAAGTCTGATCAACAGATCCACAAAACCTAAATCCACCATTTTCACTGGATCTACATTAGTAGAAGTAGAAGTAGATCTGAGTGTGATCCAAAGGTCGTAAGGGTGTATATCTCTTGAAGCGTGGCCATCTTTAAAGAAGATCTTGAAACGCATGTAATTTTGTACTTACTAATTAATGCTCAGAAGTTCCGCGGCCGGCTAGCTCGAACTACTAAATTACTCAGGTGTGGTCGAAAAGAAATATCAAAATCCAAAATTATAGCTGTTTAATTGAAAAAGTCAGATAACCAAAATAATAACTCAACAATGTCCAAATACATGAGTGAATCAGATTACCAAAACAATACCTAATAAATGTCCAAATATATATTTCCAAAAGTTCATAAAGGAGTAATCTACATTTTTTACCAATGTACTAAAATACTTAAAAGTTCTCAAAGAAATAGCAGAAACTCAAAATTACTTAAAATTTGTTTCTAATTAATGGGGGGATCGATCGATTTAACCTTTCAACTTAAAGGCCTTTTAAGGGGGGAAATACCTGTCACATAGCATTAATCACAACTTACAAGAGGGCTCGGTGATCGTCGCAAGCTGGCGGAAGTCGTCCGGATACGGTGCGGATCGCCCTGTAAGTAGGCGTTCGCTCATGCAGACTGGACTCAAGGCGAATCGCACTACAAGTAGGCGCTCACAGCGGCTGGCTGGAAACAAGGCCGATTGCCCTGTCTTCGCTGGCGATTTTAGCAGTTACGCACTCCGAAAGACACTCGTTATCAACGCACTGATTAAGCACTGATTCTACGCTAACACTGTACCCATCAAATTAATAGGGTTCATCCAGTAAAAGTTTGTCAACGGAGCTGTTAAATACTGATTACTCTGATCAGACCAATACGCCAACCAATTCACTAAGCCCAACCGAAAATCTCAACCAACATTAATTAAACTCACAACAGCACCTCGGGGAAGGTCATAGCCATATGCCAAGTCCCTCCCACTTTTTCTCCCTGACTCTAGCTCTCCCACTTATTCACCAAAATCCCCTTTTAAATTCCTTCCTTTCGCTTTCCAACCTATCACCGACCCGTCAAAATATCCTTGGGGCGTAACCATATCCCTCTCTTCACCTGCTTTTTTCATGTTAGGAGCACGTGATAATATTAACGGTATTCGACTTCCAAGATAGTTAATTATCCAAAAGTAAATATTGCGAACGGACCCTTTGAAATTGTAAGTGGAGACACAAAGGCGAGTCGTCCTAAAAAATTGTTTACAAAAACCGTTGGAGTCCGAATCCAAACGCTTCGCACAAATTCAGTTGCTATGTGGGAGAAAATCATACCGTAACAATCTTAGTTTGATCAACAGGTTGTAGGGCTATAGATACCTGGATGGGTGGTTACAAGGAGAAAGCTGATTTCCAAAGTTTCCTAAGGGCGTTACTTGGAGATCTTATATCGTCGTTTCCTCTCTCGAGATAAACTCTGAGAGCATATCATGAAAATTCGTGTTGCAGATGAAATTTTCGTTCTCCCAGTGTGCAGTTTGAGATATCAGTTGAAGGTCACATGTGTTGGATAATCAACAAAATGAACAAATACTTTAGGTGAGCGTAGATGATATTCTAACATATTGCAATAATTCTTGAGTTTTTTTAAGACATCTAAACATTAAATTTCAACCTAAGTTATCATCAGTGTAAGCAAAGTCTATGGGAAAATATAAATTTTGAAGTAAATTACGAAAGCAGTAAATTAATGAGGGAACATTTGTTATAAATTCTGGCGCTACCAAATGAGCTCAATACTGTTAACACAGTATTGGTATAACAATAATTGTTTATTCAAAGTGACATTAAAGTATTTGCACCGCAATATCCGGTACACACAAACAAAGCAAAATAATACAGTTGTACTAAATATAACCAGCGTATCGATTCGCTCCCCCACACCCTTTTTCCCCCGTTTTGACCGTACTAGGTGATCCGTTAACCCTAATATTACCACCCCACCGCTCCTCCATTTTCCACGTTGTTTTATACATAATTTTTTTATTGTGGAAAATATCACCGCCCACTCATTTTCATTTAAATTAGATCCGCACGGTAATTCGGTGAATTTTTCAACAGGCATCATCGCCACCATCGCCATCGTCGCTTTTGTACCGTTCCGCACAGGAACAAAAATAAAATTTCGGACAATATAAACGACAGACGAGAGCAACGTAGAGAAAGGGAGAGATAGGAAAATAAAGTGAGAGGAAAGGGTGTTATGTTGGTGTGTAAAATTACCAGTCTCGACACACCAGTATTAAATATTAATAAGGCCATTCGCCATTCGATGAAATGGAATTGGGACGCTTTTTAATAATTTAAAAATAACAGTCGATGTAAAGCATGAATTTATGGCAGTTGTGCCTCGACATAACAGAAACTGAGAACTAACCGTAGTCGGAATAAATTAGCAGAATGTCATCTAAAGATTTAGGAATGTGATAAGTGCGATAACGATTGAAGGAGAGTAATTGGATAATTAACTAGAATTTCATAGATATGTTAATATGTCGCGTAAAGAATTAGAAAGCTTATATGATGAATGATATGTATTCTGAATGCTTGTATGATCTATAAAAATGAATGTTGCCACTAATACAAATTGGAAAATATACCTCCACCCCTCTCCCTCTTTATTTCATTAGTGACTTCCTCTCTCTTCTTAACACCTTCTGAATAAGATGGGCTGACAGCTTTACCTAGTGTAAACCACTATTATAACAGTTAGAATTACATATTCTTCACATTGCAAAATGTGGTTAAAATTATAAATTTGTACTGAGCGCTCCTTCCGGTTTCATAAAAGTAAGAGTCAAGAGTCTAGATAAAATTTACAAGTAAATTCTCCATGTTTTTCTCTGTGGTTCTATTTCACCCCTTTGAAGCTACATTCTCGCATCCGCCATATGTTAGAACTTACGTTTGATCGATATGACATAACATACTCTCGTCATCCACCAAATGTTAGAACTTAGGTTTTTGGTCAATATGACATAACATACTGTGGACATCCACCGTATGTTACAACTTAGGTTTTTGGTTAATATAACATATCTATGAAACGACAGAATCCCAAACCTGTCTCGTAAACTCGCAGATTGGGTTTAGGTACTGACGATTGTCCAGATCTTCTTGCCGGAATTCAATTGAATTGCTATGTTCCTATTTTTGTAAAAGATACTAAATTGCCCATTTGACAACTGATGGATATAATTACTCCCTAAAAATTTTTTCTTAAGGTGCCATATTCATTTAGTGAATGTTAGCGAAAATTCTGGCATACTATTTTTGATCCTGTGTGACTACTGAAGAGTGTGTGGGCATCAAGGTTTGTCCAGTCTCTTATGTTCTTAAGCCATTACTCTTTCTTTCTTCCGATGCCTTTTCTTCTTTCGATTATTCCTTCCATACCTAGCTTTAAGTACTAGTACTTATAATTTCTAAATATGACCCAGATAAGCAACCTTCCATCTTTTCACTATTTATAATAGTTCTCTTTCTCTTCCCATTTAATTTATGAGTTTGGCTTTCGTTATATGTCTATCCATGGAATTTA
This sequence comes from Cryptocephalus moraei, assembly GCA_946251905.1. Lineage (NCBI taxonomy): Eukaryota > Metazoa > Arthropoda > Insecta > Coleoptera > Chrysomelidae > Cryptocephalus > Cryptocephalus moraei. The sequence continues at coordinate 11,136,612 of OX276466.1, read as the reverse complement.
ATGCAAATTCCATTAATTCAAAAGCTTCAAGTCGGTTCTTGGCATGGGCCTTTATTGTCAAGGTCTCCACTCCATACAGCAATACCGAGTAAATGTACACATTTCAGAAAACGGTACGGTAGCATTAAATTAAGGCTCTTGTTACTGAGAAGAGTCTCACAATCATAAATGCTACGTTGGGCTATTCAATTCTGCTGCTTGTCTCTAATACTGGATCTAGGTCTTTGGTTATCCATTTTCCGAGATGATTGAACTTAGAGACATTGTCGATATTCTTACCGTTCACTGTAATATACAGAAACACTGTGTTCTGCTGACCAGCATAGCCTTCGTTTTGTCTATGTTAATCCTTAAGCCGAGACGTTCTCCTTAGGTAGTTTTTCTATTGATAGGACGTTGTAGTGCGTCATGGCTCTCAGCTATTATGACTGTGTCATTGGCATAGCGAAGATTGTTAACAACCTTTTCATTATCCATATCATTATGATATTATATATCATTATATCATATGATTATTATCATAATCAATTATGTTCATTATTGATCTTGATGCCATCCTCAGTAGCTAGCAGTAATTGTGATATCTGATCTATAGCTGCTTCAGGTTACAGAATAATGTCGAGTTCGACTAGATGCACACAATCTCCACATTGAAACGTCCCCTACCTACTAACGACACTCTAGTTTTTCCCGCAGGGGTTCAATAAAATCGTTAGATTACAGTTGCCAAAAAAGTTAGTAAATAATATGTTCGACATATAATAGATGATCAAGGTCATGGGGTATTGCTTTCTCAAAGTTTTAGTCTATTCTATTCTTACTAGCACATCAGATAGTTCCCGGACATATTACCAAGTCTCCTACCAGGGTATTCTAGTATGCAGCAGTGTTGACACCTCTAATATGCTAGGTACTAATAATTGTGGGTTGTAATCTATCTTTCAGGTTATAGAATACTATCCAGTAAGAAGTAGAGAAAATTTTATACTTTCAAAATGTGTTTACTTAAGGACGAACTTGCAAATAATTATTGGTAACAGCTCCACAATTTAGGAGAATACAATCGCTAGATTGTAACGTAGGAACAAACTACTGCCTAGCACATTTCATATGTTATAACCGTTTAAGGAAATATAGTACTATGTAGTTCAAGTATGTAGAAATTATAAGTTGTAATTACTACATTCTAATGACTGACTGCAATTATTTTTTTATTCTATTAGGGTGTTTTTCGCATTTAACTACAATCTATATCTCGAAACATCTCTAGTTTCTGACAAGTATTGCTTTGAAAATAAAATAATTTTTCTTATGGCAATAGCGTCTGAGGTATAACTTTGGTTCCATTCTTACCCAAAAGCATATTATACCCCTTTTCCCAACAAGATAGACGCATCTTAATGAGTTGACCGTCAAGGTATCAACGTTAAGGTATCAATATCATTTAGGATAACAGCGTTCCAATAATTATGGTATTTTTCGTTGAAATAAGGTTATTTGGGAGTAGGGTTAATAGTAACGAGCGTTATAGAGAGACTACAAATGAACTAATATTTATGTACAACAATATGGCAAACACAAGTACCTCTATTAGAAGTCTTCAACAAGATAACATTTCTCAAGAAAGATTATCCGAAAACAAAGTACCTAACTGTTTACAGGGCGAAGTTTCCCCATTTTTTCAAGTAGTGTTAATATTTGTTAGCCATATGGAGGTTCAATATCAATAAAATGAATAAAATGTTACACTTTTGATTATCTTTTACTTTCAGAATAAAAGATTTTTTTTCCAAAATATTAAGTTATGCTCAAAAAACTAAAATCGTACTTTTCCGAATTTCTAATTTTTTTTTGGAATTCTGCGAAACTTTGAAAATAAAACATTTCATTATTAGATTGCCATCAGATAATACACCTTTGGTTATCATTGCAACTGAGATCTATAATAATTTTCAATCAAAGGTTAGTTGTACTCGTTTAACACGTGGCATACAATTGTCAAGGGATTAAAAAATATTCGACTTTAATATATGTAAGATAATACTGGGCCTATTAGAATTTGATGTTGGTGTACTTCTCCTTCAAATGAGTAAGTACATGAAAAAACACATAATTGGATACTAGGGAAAAAAATTAAAAGATATTTTAATTTAATTTTCAATAAATACAAGAATAGGAATATCTTAGAGAAATTTAAAAAAAACGGTAATTTTAATTTTGTTGAAAATTAATTGGAATTTGTAATTTGTAATGCAATGAACAATTGTAAAAGTCTTAAATTTTCGGTTCTTTACTAATGTCCTATGAATTAGTTGTGTCCAAGAGTATTCATTCTCTCTTATGCGGCGTAGTTCAAAATTTCCGATTTTATACAAAAATGGCGAAAACTGCATTTTTTAAATAGAACATCCCGTATATTTTCGAATTACCTGAAAAACAAATAAACTTCCAGTCCAGTCCAAAATTCTGTAAAAAATGTATTTATTATTGTAAATGTATTACTTATATGTATATGTATTATTATATTATTATGTATTAATGTATTGTATTAGACAGCCATCAAAATTCATGGAAATTATCATTATAGAAATTCTGGAACTTAAGTGGGCTCTCGTCCAAGTCGGAAACGTCATTGCACGCAATTCCATTAAAAATTGACTAATTTTGATGCGGTTTTCACTGAACAACTAGCAAAATTGTTCTCTTTGGGGTTAACTGCAAATTTAATTTTTGATCAAAAGTAAACTGTAGTTATCGTAACAGTTTATACAATGAAATGCAATTAACCACTTGCGCATATTAATCGTGCACTTAAATATGCGATTGTTTGTTATAAAAATGCGTTAATATGCATGTAACGTGTAAAATGGAAAATGCATTTTTTTTTCATCCGCGAAGAGTCGCTCTCACGTGGCTTAATTCCCAAACGTCACCGCTGCATTCGAACGGAACGTCGAAGTCGAAAAAAAGTCGAAGAAGTGTAGGGAACGTCATGTTATTAATTTCACTAGCCCGCTCCGCTTGCCTGTCGTGAGCCCTCTTAAGCGCCAATAATAAAACGGTCGCCCGTTTATTAACGAAAATTTAATTTGAAATGAATGAAAATAGATGGTAAAAAATATTTCAATGAAATAGGTAAGAAATTCACTTTTCACCATTTATGCAGTTATTGGTAAAATCAAAAACTTTAAATGACCCTGTACAATGACGTACTAAGACCCATAGGCATGACTGTACTCTTTTTCTCAACAAGATAGGCGCATATTAATGAGTTGACAGCCATGGTCGTATGCGTGCAGGTAACAATATCATTTAGGATAAGGGAGTACCAATAATTATGGTATTTTTCGTTGATATAGGGTTATTTAGGAGTAGGGTTAATAGTAACGAGAATTATTACGACTAATAGGGGTACGCAGAAAATTTGTAACAAAAGACCCCGTCTTCCTGGCAAAATACATGTAGAGGGAGAACGAGAAACGCTACTGACATCTCAATATTGGCTGGCCGGATATCATGCCTTCTTTTTCTTCTCAACTTCGGACCATTTGTTCTGACCGGTGCATTACAATTCCGAACTATGGTCGGAACCCTACAACCCTTACCCTCCGTTAACTATCTTTCCGAATTCCGAACCGGCCCCAACCCATAGACATAAGACAACCTGGGCGATCGAGACAACTGTATCCGTTATATTAAAAGTCAAAAGTCTGATAACCCACCCGCCCAATCATCGCCTTTGCACTGAAATTTTTTAAGAATCTTAGCGGAATCCAGTTATAGGTACAAAATTTTTCCCTAATAAGTTGTAACGGAAGTGAAAGAATGTGCCATTTATACCACTATGACGTCGATGACAAGTGCTTCTAGATGAAAATTTCTTTATATTCTACGTAATATCAAAGACTGTAATATGTTATATGTACATTAATGTAATTCAAAAATTTTTTGAAGATTGGGACGGTTGGTCCCCGGGTCGGTTTGTACGCAAGTAGAGCGTAGGGTAGGTACCGCACGTCGAGTTCGGAATTCGGATAAGGGATTAGTGGTCCGCTAGTGGCACCTTTTCTGACCGCGGTTCGGAATTCGGGTGCGCCCACACCACTAAACAGGGGCGGAAGAAGTTTCGACGGGACCAGGTGTATTACGATGGGTTGATGCGAATTTTCGACGGCATGACCGAAAAGGTGGTTCTATTGTACGGATATTTTCGACTGTAAAGAAATTTAACAAGCCCGCGTATTGATGGTTGAATTAGTAATGAAAATAAAGGGATAGATACGTTAAAACAATTTATTTGTTACTACAGGTCAAGAGGGCAAGGTAAATCTACGGGAAATCTCATTTTTATCACGAAATTACACAACGGGCAAGGAAAATGGGTAAGGGCAATGGAATACGAAAATTACGGAAAATCCCATGTTTATCACGAAAATATTCAAAGGGCTTGAATTTGAACCGCTCCTACCGATACACTTCCTACCTACCTACCTTAAGCCGACCATCGAAATTTCATGTAAGACTATTTGACCCTTCGATTAAAGCAGGAACCCTCAATATTTGCCGTCGAAAGTTCACCCGCCGCTAAACAGGGTGGCCCCTTCAAAATTATACAAGAACAGGTAAAAATTCAGGTATACTGCTTACGATAACTGCGAATTTCCTTTCTCCGGTACATGAAAGGTCCCTCTGTTGACGACGAGCTCATTAATGTGGGTTTACCTTGTCGGGAAAAAGAGTATAGATGTGTTAAAGTTACCTTTTCGAAGCATTTTCCTTTTAAAAAAAAAACCTTTGCCCTGTTTGTTGTAATGATTTACAGCATCTCGCACCCTTGAATCCGAGAATACTCTTTGTCAATTCAGGAGAGAAAGAAACCTGTATTCATCCCCATTTCCTCTTACTTTGAACAAGCATGTGCTCTCAGCGTGCCGTTTTTAAACGCTACCAATGAATTTTTCCTCTACCTTCTTTTTCTCCCTTAGAATTACTCTAATTAAGAAGTATCCGGTCTCGCAATTAGAAACATCCTCCACATGGATACTACAACTCCTCAAATTTATAATGTACAAGTTTCACGGCACCCGCGGGACTTCACGATAAGCAATGCCCGATTTATGGCGTGTGTGCATTTAACTGGGAATGCAGTGCACGGAACTCTCGCGAATTTCATGAAATATCGCCTCCACGTGCCCGACAACGAGCGGGGTTTATAAAATCGCCCCCCTGCGGCGTTGGGAGTTGTCGACTTCCAAACTCGGACAGTTTTATTTTCCATGTTTATTGATGGATAGCAATAAATTCGTCTTGCTGAGGATAAATATCTATTGGTATCCTTCTAAGGGTCGATTAAGTAATTTCTTCGTAAGTAAAGTGGATTAGTTAATTTAGACGAAACTTTTAGGAAACTTGTGCATTCTAAATCTGTGATGTACAGCAACAATGTCAACTATTAATGTTGTAATTATTAGACGAAAATATTATTTACATCAGGTAATAATATTTATTGGCAATATACATGAATTATGTCGAAATTAGAATCATCGGCAAGCACAATTGTAACTTTACGATAAGTAATATCCGCTACATATTCCCAGATTTTTAATGTTGTGGACTTTTACAATCGGCACTTCAAATAACTCCGTCTTGTAGGCGGCCGGTGCGGAGTGCGACGTTGCCGGTATATATTTTTGACGGTAATGATTTCGCAGTAATAAATAGCTTGAAATTTAGATTCTATATTTGTTAAAGTTGTTCGTACAACACAACTAATCTATGAACTGTATTCAGAATGATTCTTCCCTAAATGAATACATAAAACCCCCCCTCTAGATACCTGAGGCTAGTTTTAGCTGTCTATACCGGACCGCTTTTATCCACCGATTCCCTTATGCATTTTATTGAGAGATTTGAGTACATTTCACAATATAGCTCGGATTACGACGATCATGTGATACTCGATCTGACCGACTGATAAACCAATATCCGAAGAAAGGGGTGGTAAGAATATCGGCATCACTCTCTTTTTGACGGATCGTAAAAATCCACAACATTAAACATTAGGGTATAGTCATCCGAGTCGAGTACAGGTACACAAGCTGATCTGTTATTAACGTAGATCGCGATTCGGCGATTGACATGAGTTCAACAAACAGCCGAATCCGCGATCTACACAATATAAATATAAGCGGTTATATCAATAGGATCAGTTAATCAGTGGCGATAGTGAAGTTCACCAGGGTCCCGGTCGCCGTCAATGACAGCAGTCCTCGTCCTCCTGGAAGCCATGTACTTGTCCCATTTTTTGCAACGTTGTTAACTTAATTGTTTCATAATTTTATCTTGCTTAATTATTTTCTTCCTTTTTAATGGCATTTGGTTATACATCCGCACTATATTGTATTTCTTTATGCAAAAAAATCCATAATCCCCTAACTATTCCCCGTTCTCCACCTCGAGTTTCCTCCTAGCGCAGTTCCTGGGTGGATTAATCCCTCTAATATTAATATCCCTCAAATTCCCCAAATAAAGGGAATTTGAATTTTGAATACGATTCCAAAAATGTCTATACCCTGATTTTTAATGTTGTGGACTTTTACAAACGACACGTCAAATAACTCCCCCTTGGAGACGGCCGGTGCGGAGTGCGACATTGCCGGTATAATTTTTTGACGGTAATCATTTGGCAGTTATAAATAGTATGAAATTTAGGTTAAAGGCATTTGTTAAAGTTCTTCGTACAACACAATTTATCCATGAACTGACGACCGAAGTTTGTCCAGCTTCTCAAAGTTGGCCATGGCAATGTAAACCAAAGGAAAACACCAAGTTTTAACCAACTGCCTTATCCAAAGATAAGCGACGGGTTTCGGCCTCATGGAAGCCATCCTCAGGCTCGCAAACAAGTTGTTTTTAGGGCTCCTGTTGCTCGAAATGTGCGGCGTCTCACATGGTGTTTTCCTTTTGTTTACAATCCATGAACTGCATTCAGAATGATTCTTCCCTAAATGAATACATAAAAACCGCCCCCTCTATACCTGAAGCTATTTTTAGCTTTATAAACCGGACCGCTTATCCACCACATAAAACCCTTATACATTTTAGTTACATTGAGAGATGTGAGTACATTTGACAATATCGCTCGGATTACTACGATTATATGATAATCGTCCTGACCGATAAACCAATAGCCGAAGAAAGGTGTGGTAACAATATCGGCATCTCTCTATTTTTGACGGGTTGTAAAAGTCCACATCATTAAAAATCAGGGTATAGTATCATTACATTTTATGAATGAAATCAATCTCACTCCATTTCCAATTGTGCACTCTAAATGAATAAAAGCAACAGTTTAAGTAGTACTCAGCATTTTAATAATTATTTTAAACTCAGGACGAGACAAGAAATACCATTGTCTCGTTTCGGTCTCGAAATATAGGTAAAAGTTATATCTCGTCTCGATACAAGTCTAGTCACGACTCGTCCCTGTCTCAAAATATCTTGAAATAAATTTGTTCTTTCCTGGCTACATTTCCCGATTTCCCTAAAGTATCTATACGAATGCGATATACTATTTAAGCGTTCAGGATTATTATCGATTTTTTTAACTTAAAGCAGTTTTATAAATTTTTGAATCTAGGAAATCAATGAAACTAGATCATAGAGGAGAGGTACAGCATCGAAAACTCATTTTATTAATGTGTGTTCTTCGTATAGTTTTAATACTGAAATATATTTTCGTCCCATTTCGAATTTCGTAGCACAAATAAATAAGAGCAGCAGGATATATTGTTCATGCAATTATAACAATTACTGGTGTTCTCGAGACAAGATGGAGAATAGTACGTCTCGTGTTACATTTCGATATAAATTTGGTCTCATCTTGTCTCGCTTTCGAAAAATCTTGAAATAAATGAATGTGATTCTACTTGACAACATTCTCTGATTTTGATAAAACACCTATACATTATGTGGTAAAATTGAGCATTGAGAAACTAGTCCAACCGATTTCATATTTTTATGCTAGTTATATAGCATCAATAATAGCATAGCAATTACCTAGCTAGCTATATAGAGTTAGTTTCTTCACAAAACTAAATTAAGGATATTGGATTACGGAGAACAGGTACAAAATTTAGGATAAGTTAGGATATCCCATATGACACTTTATTATTTTCATTAAGAAACAACTAAGAAATTAATATACGCTCTACGTTATGTGCAAAACGTCATAATATAATGGAATTAGTGTTATATTTCTGACAAATTACAATTTCTTTTAAACGCAATTTCGAGGCACTAATTTATCATTAAGTAAATATTCGACGAATCTATTTTCGAAATTATATCTACTCAATCGGGTAACTCGTAGTTTCTTTAGTGCTAAATTTGTTTCAAAACTTCTGAACAGATTTTGATTACATTTTATATTTATACTCCTATTCGCCTTCGCAATATTTGAAGTGCTCATGTGATTAATAGCTTATATCATCATTTTAAGGGAAACATATCCTTGGAAAATGCGGGGGGCGCTAACGTGTTAGCCACGTCACATGGTTTTATTTTATACTGGGAATTTGTCATGCCATTACCTGCCGTATTTTCGGATTATAACAAAACTTGTTGACATTTGGGAAAATACGCTACCAATAAATTAATATATTAATGTTGTATATGATCAACATTCCTATCAAACCCTATGGTCGATCTATATATATAAATCCCTTTAATGTTACAAGAAAGTGAAGTGGCTATCTAAAAATGCGCAGTGATACCTAGTAAAGATGCAAAATTTACCATTCATAGTTCAGAAATCGTTTTTAGAAATTTCATGACTACTCTACAACCTAACTCCAATCCTTAATAAAAAATCATTTACATAATATTGCCGGCTGAGGATTATTTCTCGGATGTCGACACGCGACTAATAGTGGACCGGACTTGAAATTATCTTCGTAGAAAGGAAATGATATTATTTTAAGGAAATATCGGGTTCGTAGAAATAATTCCACACATTTTCGTTTCGCAATTGCAAACTAGTGTTCCATTGGAAAGACTAATATATTTAGCTTTTAAATTTTTTATATTTTACGTGTCTCATTATACACATAGCACATAACGGTCATTTGATCGCTCTGTTGGGTGAGGGTACTGTTTGCTAAAGACAGTAGCCAGGTGAAATGGCCGGCTTCATCCTTTTAACTGATTGTCATACCTTCGCTTCCTTGAAACTCTCTTAAATACGTCCCATTAATGGGCCACGAGCCGAGTAGATATGGTGAACCCTTTCGGTGCGCATCGATGTGTAAATAAGTTTTTAAGAAGGGTTGCGGTCAAGTTTTTATTCTTCTCGTAGTGCCTATCGGGTCCGGATGTTGGCGATCATTCTGGCAATTATTACTTTATTAGTTGCGGCACGGAATAGTCCTGTTGTTGTTGTAGAAAACCATGTTCTAAGATTTTTGAGCCAAGAATTTCTCCGTCGACCTGGTCCATGTCTCCCTGGAATCTTTCCTTGCAGTATGTTTTGCAGTAGGCCATATCTATTTTCGTTACTCAATATGTGACCAAGATATTCGAGTTTTCGAGTCTTTATCGTTGTTATTAGCTCGGCATTTGTCTCTATTCTTCGAATGATCTCTTCATTGGACACGTGGTCCATCCATGAAATTCTTAGGATTCTGCGATAAAGCCACATTTCGAAAGCTGCAAGTTTCTTGGTGGTTGCTTCTGTCAAGGTCCATGATTCTACTCCGTAAAGTAGAGTTGTGAAGACATAGCAGCGGAGGAGTCTAATTTTTGTAGTTATAGTGAGATAGTGGCTTTTGAATACTGATGCCATTTTAAGGAACACGGCTCTTGCTTTCTCTATCCTGCAGCGGATCTCCTGTGAGTGATCCCATTGGTCATTAAGCACTGTCCCTAAATATGTGTATTTACCGACCCTCTCGATTTGTTTTTGATTTAGTGTGAGATGTTCGTGTGGGATTTGCTCTTTACTTATTACCATGTATTTTGTTTTGTTGGTATTTATATCGAGCTCGTATTCTGCGCTGACCTCTTTCACTAGGGTCATCAATCGTTGAATGTATCGTCAGCGTATCGGATGTTGTTCAGTCTCTTCCCATTCACAATTATCCCTTCTTCCACATCTTCGAGAGCTTTTCTAAATATGTGTTCTGAGTACACATTGAAAAGAAGTGGAGACAATACACATCCTTGCCTTACGCCCCGTGATATATTTATCGTCTTTGATTGTTCTCCCTCTACGGTTATATATGCTGATTGGTCCCAGTATAATCTCGATATAATTTCTAGATCTTTTCCGTCGATTCCGATGTTTCTTAATATTTCCATGAGTTTGTGGTGTTGTACTCGGTCAAAAGCCTTGCTATAATCGACAAAACAAGCATATACGTCTATACGTCGCAGCTCACATCTCTACACCTTTGGAACAATACCTGTATACTGAACAGAGCCTCCCTAGTGCCCACTGCATCACGAAATCCGAACTGAGTCTCAGACATGTACTCTTCACATATTTTATATGTTCTTCTGTGTATTATCTTTAGAAATAGCTTTAGTAGATGACTCATGAGACTAATAGTTCTGTGTTCTTCGCATCGCTTGCACCTGCTTTCTTAGGTATAATGACAAATTCTGACACAAGCCATACTTTCGGTATTTCTCCAGATTCATAGATGCGGTTAAAAATACTTGTTATTTGTTTGATTCCCGGTCCATCAAGAAGTTTGAGAAATTCGGCTCTGAAGTTATCTCGCCCAGGTGCTCTTCCCTCCTTTAGTTGTTGTATCGCTATTTGTACTTCATCTGTAGTGATGGAAGGTCCTGAATCATTTAGTTTATGTGGTCGTTGTGGTCTCGTGTCCTGGAATAACTCCGTGATGTAGGTCTCCCATACTTTTATTTTGTCTTGCTTGTCTATGATGATATTACCTTGATTGTCTGTCAGCCTACATATTACTCTGGGCCTGTATATACCAGTTGTAACTTTTTTGTGAGTATTAAAACTGTCATATTTTTTTTGTAGTTCTTCTATTTTTGGCAGTCTTCTTGCAACTTCCTTTCTTTAGCTTCCTTGATCTTTCTTTGAATTTGTTTATGAATTTCTAAGTATGTAGGCTTGTCTTTCATGAGTCTCCTCTGTTCCATCATTTGTAGAATCTCATCTGTCATCCATGTTTTTCTTTTGATGTTTGAATCTGATTTTAAGTATATCTCACTGACGTTGTTGACTACATTGTTTAGCTTCACTAGTTCATAACTCACCTCATTGTTGTTATCAATATCTTGCATTTGTTCTGTCATATAATTTTTTTTTAGTTCAGCTATAAAATTCCAAAAAGCGATTGCTGAACTGTACCATCTCTACTGATTTAATAGTCGATGAATGAGCTTCTTGGGATCACTTTTATTATCCTTTTACCTGCACTGTCATCATTTATGTACCTGGGGGTTTTACAACCAATAAATGGCAAATAGTAGTTTCAAAACTCCCAGTCTTTTCGAGACGAGACCAAAATTAGATTTTGCACTGCGACTTTCTCTTGAAAATTGTTTAGGGGCTACTTATTTGTTGTGGGCCCAAATTTGTCATATTTTCTGTAATAGTTAGTTTGACAATACCAATATTCTGGTATGTCGACTACGTCATGTGTGTACCTTTTGAGGCACCTTCAGATAACGCACGTTAAGAAGTAATATAGAGTAATTTTAATTAAATATTATTACATTTTCCTTTGCTTACCAATATACAAATTGTCTCCATTTAAACATCACCATTAAATTATTTCAATCATCCCATTGTAACATGGGTCTGATATATGTCATCGCGTCCAGTGATTTTATAGTTCGTTGTAACAACAGGTTTGTTCTCTGTCGCTCATAACATGCGAACCGCAACTCATACCTGATATACTATCAATTAAACGTCAACAATCGTACCTTCCACGTATGTTATCACGTAACAGAATGTACCGTTTTAATCCTGCGCCGAACGTATCGGATCGATCCATGCAGACAAATCATTTTTAATTGAAATCCGAACGCATTGACCACGTTTTCGGTATAGTAATTTATTTTGTGTACACATCATAGCAAATTGTATATATTTATATATAACACCGGGGACATCGTTTGACCCAGAAATGAAATTGAAAGGGGACGGGGTGGTTTTGATTACAAGGCAACTTCGATATGTTCGTTCGGGGATTACGTGGAAAAGGAATACATAACGTAACGCGACTCCTTGACTTCCAGTTTGAATAGTTCATGAAGCAAAATATAGACGTCATTATTAACGCAAATTTGAAAGAATTCGACGTTACATAATGATATTTTACTTGTAAACAGTAACCATAATTTATTTGAACTTAGAGCAAACAGCAAACCCATCTGCTATCTGCTATAAATGTACTGTAATAATATATGTACTAGGCGTTACCAGTAGTTAAAGTTGAAAGTTTGTCTTTAGGCTGGGTCTCCTTAAAACTTGATACCACATAAATTGCATAAACATCAGTTAAGGGCAAAGCACATTTTACTCGTCATTTTTGGGTTTATTTTTTTTGTTTTTTTTATTATCTCAAAAAATGGTCCTACCTTTTTTTTCAACTTCGTATGTCTACTTTAATATTCAATCCTTATTGATTGCCGTTATCGTTATCTATAGTGTAAAAGTAGTAGTGGTAGTATAGTGTAGCAGTAGTGTAGTGTAGCAGTAGTGTAGTGTAGCCCACTATAGAAACCTGGGCAATAATAAAATCTATGATGAGAAATGCCAGAGTCGATCAAAGATACATCAACCTAGTAGAAGACATATACAAAACTTCTACAATAACTATCAAGATTCACGCACAGACAAATAAAATAGAATCCAAAAGAGGCGTCAGACAGGGAGATGTAATTTCGCCCAAAATTGTTTACTCTGGTTTTGGAGGATGTCTTCAAGAAAGTCAATTAGAGGGAAAAGGGAATAAACATTAAACATCCATGGTGAATTCCTAAGCAATTTAAGGTTTGCTGATGATGTCGTCCTGTTTGGAAGAGATAAGCAAGAACTAACTAAGATGTTGGAAGAACTACATGTAGAAGCTGCCAAAATTGGACTACATATGAATAATGCAAAAACACAATTCATGACAAACGTTCCTGATGCAGACCAAACCATTACGTTTCATGGACAAACTATAAACAAAATACAATCATACATATATCTTGGACAATCAGTGACACTAAGCAAACAAAACCAAGAAATTGAGATCGATAAGAGAGTCATATTGGGATGGGCTGTCTATGGTAAATTAAAATTCGCTTTCAACATGAAAATCCCCATGGCATTAAAAACAAAAATCTACAACGAATGCATTCACCTAGTCATTACATACGGATCCGAGATCTGGGTCCTGACTAAAAGGATTATTAACAAACTAAGAATACATCAGAGGGCCATAGAGAGAAGAATGCTGGGAATATCACTGAGAGACCACAACATAAACCAGTGCATACGAGAAAGGACAAAAGTAATCGACATCAAACAGAGAATCAGTTCCTTAAAGTGGCAATGGGCAGGACATGTTGCAAGACACAGAGAGAATTGGAGTGGACATATCACTAGATGGAGACCTTGGGGAGAACGATGAAGTATTGGCAGACCACAACAGAGATGGTACGACGATATGAAAATATTCGCTGGGCTAAACTGAACTGGTACCAGAGAGCAGAAAATAGAAGTGTATTGTTAAACATGAGAGACCAATATCCAATGGATAGAAGATGGCTGAAAAAAGAAAAGAAAGAAAATGATCGTTATCTTGACTCATATTCTGCGAAGTACCCTCTACTTTTGTGAATTTTCAGTTTTTCTCAATTTTCTCCGAAACAGCTTTAGAGATTTCTACCAAACTTTAGATTTTGATTGATCTAGTTAATAGCTACAAAGTATATTTGAAATATTTTTTCCTAAAAAACTCCCAGTTATGAACATTTTCAATTTTTTCTTAACAATTTACATTACGGTCCTTTATCTCAGCTACACCTCTGATGTCATTAATATTCCCTTTTCCCCAATATCCGCCATAAACTGAAGTGACGAAGACTCCATTGCGAGTTAACTTCCTTTGTAAATGTCTTGTTTGTACAAATAAATGATTTTGTATTACATTTATCAATCATTCCGAGCTATAACCCCATAACAATGCACCATTTGGTACCCTATCAGGCTTTAAGCGTGACAATATAATTTTATTTCAATAAATAATTTTATTTCTTGTTGAATTTTCAATAAGATATAACTAGTAATTAATGTTCTGTAATTTGTACATACAACTTTAGGGTTGGTTAGGTTTATCTTTGGATTATAATTAATAAGTAGTATACAGATGCATTTTCATTTATATCCAAAGGGAAGTTCTATTATTTAACTTCGTTTATGCAGTTTTATGGAAACGCATTTCGTGAACTGTTTAAAAATTTCATCACCTGGAGATAGGCACTAAATTTGGTAATGGAATCGAATTACAAATTGAATACAATTACTCTTGATTTAATTTTGAAAATATCCCTATTCGTTTTGCAAATTTTCCTATGGAAGGAAAAATAATCTTTCCCCAATATATTATATTTTCACTTCCACATAACAATAGTTACCTATTTCAGAACATTCTAAATGTATGATTTATCTGATATAAAATTACAGGGGATGAAACAAACAAATAAATATTTCTCTATATTACCAATAATGGTTAATAATCAAAGGAACCCTTAAATAAAATAAATATTAATAATTTATAACACGGTGAATCTCTTAAAAATATTCAACACACCTGTTGAAATATTAGGAACAGTAAATTTACCGAGAAGGAATTGAAGGTGAACAAATCTGAAACTGCGTAATTGGAATTAAATTGATATGTTAATATGGTATTTTAATTTACTCAATTTTCGCCCGGAGGATATTCCGATGATCGAAATGCGTTGCTGCTTTTCTACGAAAAATAAAATAAAACATAATAATATAGTGTAATATTGCGTTGTTGCCGACTCTGCCCTTTTTACATATTGGAGTTGAATATCTTTTGGAAACATATCGATTTTTTCAAGTAATTTTAAAGTTTAATAATTAAATCTATTCAAATTTAAATTTAAATAAAAATTTTAAATATTTAAAATTTTCTGTAGAATTTGAATTCTTCAGATAAGTATTTTAGTATCCGATAAATTGTTAATACTTAGATTGTTCTGGAATTTTAGTACCATTTTACAAGTTCCATTTTTGCCAACTGAACGCAACTGAAATACCATTAAACTCACCTAAGATTCATGAATGGGAGAGTGTTCTCGGGGAGCTGAGATGAAATCAGGAATGTTTTTGATAATCCCAAAATCCCCCTCTTTTTTTGTTTCAATTTACTTGAAGATTATGGAAGATTTTATACTTCTTGTAGAATTTAAGATTTCATTATATGGATAAATGTGTTCCTTGTAAAACTATAGAAAGTTGTTTATAAATTTCTAGAGCACAAGACAGATTTTAATACTTACGCGCCTTTTTAAAAATCTGAGTATTATAGAACGGTTTATTGAAGTTGAGTATTGTAGAAGTTCCTGGAGGTTTTCAGGTAGAGTTCTGGACCGGATTGTATGAACACAAGTTATTCCTCAAACAATTAAAAAAATATTCTCAGGGAATGTTCCACTTTCATATAACAACTACTTGAGGGTTAAGGGAGTGAACCGTGCAAATCTGGCGCCCGAACGTAAATTCAAACTTAAACTATTTGTGACGGTTTCGTTGAATGTGTCTTAAAAATACTTGTACTTTTACCAATTAAAAAATAAATCCAAATGTTCACTCTTCTCAAGTGTGAAACATCAAGCACGACCAATAGCAGTCGGCGATCCCTCTACTTCAAAAATTTTAAAAAACACCTCTATGCGATTAAAACGGATTCTACTTATTTAGTATCAATTGTATGAAGATTTCAACGGACCCTAGAATTACCTGTGCGATCGGTCCACCATTCACGCTTTGGTTGTTGATGTCAATGCAAAACACAATTTCCAATTAATCAAGCTAGGATTAGTTAGTTATCTAGGCATATCTAGACCAGCATGGCAATGATATTTTAGATACAGTCTGTGTAAATTCCTCGAATTTCCCGAATGTCCCCACCACCCTTAGGTCACTTGTCCCCGCTAATAAATCACCGGCGAATTCATCATATTCCGTGGAAAGCCAGCCGTTGCAGGCACACGCAGGACGTGTAGCGGTTTGCGTTTTATGACTTATTATTATTATGATCGTCGTCACCCTCACGGCTGTTAATATCTGGAATTTCTGGGAAAGATGGGCGGAGACCCGTCCACGTACCCGTTTATTGTCCGTCGGGGGTACAGTCGGAATAATTCATGAATGTGATGCCTCGTCCTCGAGATTGGCGGATCAGGATTTACATACCGCGCGGAAATGCGAGATTTGAATTGTTTTCGAGATTCGGTGGAATATTTATGGGTGCCGCAGAGGATTGCGAAACATAAACGGCTTATAAATAATAATCAATGACAACAGCAATTGTTGAAGCCTTCTGGTCCTCCGTCAAGTAATAGACAAACGGCAGCTAGTCGAATTACTTAACAAAAATATATCCAGTCATCAACGGTAAAATATCGTATTGCTGTGTAATTTTTGGAATCAACACCGATTTTCATAAAAATTAGGGTTTAAGCCCTACTTACCCTTCTTCTTCTTCTTCTTTACCCAGCTATCGTAGTCCACTGCTGGACATAAGCCTCCCCTTTACATTTCCATTGCTTACGATCTTGAGCCACACTCATCCACTGACTTTCGATTCTTTTTATGTCAACTCGCCATCTTGTGGGAGTTCTTCCTACACTTCGTTTGTCATTTCTCGGTCGCCACTCTAATAATCTCTTCGCCCACCTATCATCATTACGTCTAGCTACATGTCCCGCATACTGCTACTTTAGTTTCGCAATTCTTGTTATTATGTCTTCCACTTTCGTTCTTTTGCGGATATCTATGTTCCTGACGCGATCTGATAGCTTTATTCCCAGCATAGAACGTTCCAGTTTTCGTTGAGCTATTCTAAGTTTTTCTGCACTCGCTCTTGTTAGCGTGAGTGTCTCTGCTCCGTATGTCATGACAGGGAGCACACACTGATTAAACACTTTACGCTTTAAACAGACCGGGATATCACTCTTGAATACTCCGCTCAGTTTACCGTAGGCTGCCCATCCAAGCCCCACTCGTCTTTTTAACTCCTGCGTTTGGTTGTTTGTGTATTTTTATGTCATGTCCTAAATACCTATATTCTCTTACTTCGTCGATGTTGTGACTTCCCAATGTGAGAGATTCTCCGAAAACTAGATTGGTCATTATCTTCGTCTTTTGTGTGTTTATTTGTAGTCCTACTTTTGTGGTGGCATTTGCTAGTTCTGTCAGCATTTCTTGGGCTTCTTTTATATCGTCGGCGATTAGCACGATGTCGTCGGCAAAACGCAAGTTGTTTAATCTCTTACCGTCGATGTTTATGCCTCTTAGTTCCCATTCTAGCTGTTTGAACGCGTATTCGAGGACTGTAATAAAAAGTTTAGTTGACATAGTGTCTCCTTGTCTAAAGGTACGTCCATAGTGCACCGCGCACCGCGGCGGACTCTACCGCTTTGCGAACCTGCACTATTTTAGCAGGTGGTGGTCATAGAGCATCGCTCCCCGCAACGCGCCTCGCTTCGTCTCATTTGGCATCATGGAATTGTCCCGTGACGATCTACTGTGTGTTCTATTAGCTAGCGATAGTGTTCATTATAAACTTTAAACAAGAAAGAACTAATCACGTTCATGAAATTAATAGGTGTCGCCATGAAGTTGGTGAATACCATTCGTTGTTTCCTCAACTCACTGCTCACTCTGAAAAATTTTACGAATATTTTCGCATGAAGAAAGAGACTTGCTGATATTAATGTGAAGAAACCAAAACAAGGATACCAGTGTGTCAAAAGTTTACACTATACTGAGACTGAGACTGACCAAGCGGGTGAAGCGGGAAGCGAGAAAAAAACAATAATTCATTCCGGTAAAAGCTGGTAAAAGCGAGCTCAGCTGACTGAAGTAGGCGGACAGGCGCACTCTGGACACGTGTGTACATTTCTCCAAACATTTTTTGCCCGCTAGCCTGCCGCGATAAAGCGGGGAGCGAGAAGCGGTGCACTATGGACGTACCTTTACTCCTCTTTCGAGTGGAAATTTAATTGTGTTTTTGTGTAGCCTCACGCATGCTGTTGCATTTTTATATATATTGTGTATTAGTCTAGTATACCTATAGTCAACGCGGCATTGACTAAGAGCTTTGAGAATTGCATCTGGTTCTACAGTGTCAAATGCTTTCAGGAAGTCCACGAAGATCAGAACCAACGGTCTATTATACTCCACTGTTCTTTTAATGAGGGTTTTTAAGGCCAATAAATGATCTGTAGTTCCAAATCCTACCCCCCCTACTTACCCACTACTTCAAAATATATCCTGTTCCGGACCGGGCTTTAATTTTCTAGGAGTGAAAACTGCTCCTTGTTATAAAAAATAAAAAAATCGTATATTCTAGAATGTTAGCGGTTAAAATAATATTTAACTGAATTATTGACATTCTTGAAAAGATTCATCATTAATCAGAAAGTCTTATCCTTGCAAATCATCCACTGAGGGTGTTAATTTGCAAAACTGGTTTTAAAGATATTCATTATAACCTGAAATCGTTTAAAAGTGTGTCATATTAAATTTAAATTATTTTATCATATAGAATTATATGAATCTTAACAACAAACAAAATGTTCACCAAAAAAGGCTATAATTTTCATTGAAAATCTTTCCCTATTTTGACTAAAAATGTTTCATCCCCCAGAAGGAGTGAATACCACCCCTAGGGTATAAGCCTGCTTCGGCACAGGGTAGTTTTTGAAGAAAGTTATAAAACTAGCTAAATCCGAATTTTCACGAAAATGGATGTTGATTCCCAAAATTGCACACCAAAATGGACCATAAATAATAGCAGATAAATGTGGTGACGACATAAGGCACAATATTAATGAAAATCCAGTGACAACGAGAAGGGAAGCAAATAAAACAGTACGAATACATTTTCAGCATACAACGAGGGACACCATTCATAAAATAGTGGGAAAATTGAAGTGTTGAAGAAAAATGGAAAGACAATTTGTATATGACAGGAAGATGTCATTCACTTTCCTTCAGGCAGTATAGATTTTGTAATTTGTAAAATTTTAAATTGTAAATTTGTAATTTTGAAAAATGGAAGAAAGATTTTGTGTCGAAAATTTCCCTTTGATTAACCTCCTCAACACCAATTTCTCCGATTTTCGCAAGAAATGTTACTTCTGGTATGTTACAATCAATCATATAAGAAAATAAATGCCAATAAACGAGATACTGCCGTAAATGCAGGAATCACTAAATGTATTTCGTGCTCATTACTTAACAGGTGTTAAAAATTATAGAGGTAAACCATGACGTACTATCAGTTATGCCTTTCACAGATTTGATGAAGTTATTCATCAAACTACATAAAACATGTTCGATAGCAGAACAGACGTTTAGGTTTATAAAAAGGTATTGAAATGCATTTCGAAACAATTTCGTAACACCGAAACAAGAAAACAATAAATAGCCATTTAAAGAGAAATTTCCCTTCAAAATGAATTTTATCATATTTTAACACACACATTAAATAACAGAAAAAACTTTTAAAGTTTTGAAAAAAGTATTTGTGAAAATGTGAGAAAATTTCGAAAAAAATGGTGTCTAAAGTGCCTTTCGGATAATATTTCGTGACCAATCTTATTAAATTGTATATTAATTATTTATATATATATATATATATATATATATATATATATATACGCTTAAGTTAGTCGTGACTGACAGTTAAACAGAGAGTTAACTTGTTGGGGATGCAGTCAAGTGGGCAATTAAAACTCAACTATTCGTCAATTGTCAAGCTTTCGGGATCTTTTTATCCCTTCATCAGGACATCTGTAATTATGTGATAATTATTAACATCTATACAGTGTTCTATAATATGCTACTTACAGACATAAGTTCCTAAATAAAACTTTGTGCGCAATTTTACACCATAAGGACTTCTTATTTTAACTAATGACCAATGATACTAATGACTAATGATAATTACAGATGTCCTGATGAAGGGATAAAAAGATCCCGAAAGCTTGACAATTGACGAATAGTTGAGTTTTAATTGCCCACTTGACTGCATCCCCAACAAGTTAACTCTATATATACATATATATATATATATATATATATATATATATATATATATATATTTTCGACATTGGAATGAGTAATAAAATATTAAAAAATTTCTAGTACTACATTTTGAGAAAATTTCCAAGGAAAATGTAAAGAAATCACCCCTTCATCCCTGCCGATTTTAACAAAAAGCTCATTGGGAAAACCTGGTATATTACGAAATGTAAACACATTTTCGGGATCATTTGCGATTTCTAATTTTCGAGGAAAAGGTTACTACAAAAACTTAAAATGCACAAAAATGCTAACAACTCAAAAATTTAAAAAAATCGACCGTACTAAAATAATTCTTGTATTTGGGCCCCACATAAGAGTGTTAATAGTGGTTCAAAACCTACTGATAATGTCGGGAGGATAATTTCAAAAAAACTGTATTTTACATGGCCCAACTCAATGTTTATAATCGAGATTTTGTTGTGAAAACTATTTTAACTTATTTTAAGAATGTGAAAATGATGATGCGACTTCAATATCTACAACATTCTAGTACTCTCTCAAATTTATAGACGAAAAACTAATAATTATACAAACAAAAACAACTTCATCCCATTTCTTACAAATATCTCTTAATTTGCCTTTCTAACATTTATTATCATACACTTCACAGCCTTTCTCATTTCAAAAAATTAATTAGCATTTAGAAATTAGATTAGTCACGCTCTTATTCAACCACAATTCATATTTTGCTGATTTTTTACCGATTCATTGGGGATAGAGATATAATAAATAACATTCAATTTAACAAATTCGTCTTTTAGTATCCAAAAACACTGAAACTAATCGAAAATGATTACTGAGATAACTGTAAAAAATAATAAGTATGAAATTTAAGCATTCCTCAGTGTCGACAATAAAAGTTAAGCTATAAATAAAGACAAAATGCAACTATAATTTACTGTTGAAGAGGAGATCAAATTGAAATTTCAATTATTTTCCTCTTGACTTGAATTGAATTTAATTTAATTCAATAACTACCCTATTAATAATTATGTCACCACATTGAGGATAGTCTCAAACAATAGCTTTTGCTTCACTGTAGGTTGCTTTAAAATAGGAAATATTTAGACCCACTTCTAATGAAGCTATAGATGGAATGATTATTATAGGGGTTGTTATACCCAGTCTAGTTAATGTGGAAAATTTATTTCTAACAAATCGAAGAATTTCAGCTGATCTGCATAACGACCCAAAATATATCGAATAGGTTCTCTCTAAATTTAAAGTTAAGTCAATTTTAATTTGGCCACATATCTCATGACATGATCCAGATACAGTTTTTAAACAATCATGTCTTTATCAACAAATCTCATAGATTAAGAATTTTAGTTAATTTATATAAATATTTTCATATCGAAGGTATTCGATATGGAATAAGATGATGGGGAACACAATATTTGGAATTTTCATATAACAACAGTTGCACAATTATTGCAGTGAATAATTTCGTTATTTGCCGTTTTTATTACAAAGCTATTGTAAACTTGAGCATAACGTCAAATTCAATCATATAGTAAAACTGATCACATTCGCTTCGTTTACCAGCAGCGCTAATATTAAGGAAAGAAAGATTATTGCGCTCCCACTGACACCCTTCTACGAAATTTCTATAATTCAACATTCAGGTGGAGACCGTGAAAGAGACTTATCGCTGACAAAATTTCATTTCGATGAGCGAAAATTTCACATCTTTATAAAAAAGCGTGACAACTCCCTTATCGCTAAGCAGGTCCCATCGAGCGTCGCGCCATTTCGAAGACTATACCGGAGCCTCCGGAAACGTCGTATTATTAAGTACGCACAGAGTTATTGTATGTTTTATTCAAGGGAACTGTCATTGTAGACACAAAGGCGACAAATCAGGTAACTTTCCCGAGAGGGAGCTCGCCCATTTTTAAAAGACCGCTCGCGAAATTGCCTGCTTGAGAAAAAACCTCCCCTTCCGAAACGAAATTCGCTTACACATACGAGAGTAGGGGAAGGGGAACCACGTGTATTGCATAGCGGGTATACAGGGAGTCCCACAGTTATCAATGTACAGGAGATCGAGGTAATGGTTGTCAGTTAGGCACTTGTTGGAATAAAACTTAAAATATTAATCACAACATTATGAGGAACATAACATAGCAATTACACATTGAAGGAATATTGTAGTTTGAGATCCACATAAATCATCTTTGGAATATCCATCTAATACATATACGAACAAACAATAATAGCTTTGACAACCATTGAACGCACGTGAGGGCAATGGTAGTTATGATGTTGACGATGATGGTCAAATACTTTTATACTTTCTCTAACCTCAGTTGGAACGGCAACAAAAACACTTAGTTGTTTTTTAAGTGGTGAAGAGCGATGCCGCCCGGTCGTCCAAGGGCGTATCATTACGGATAATAACTCTAACAATGAATTTACTTCCAAATCGCAAAAAACACTGTTTTCTCGAGTATAATAGCAGAAGCAGACATCACAAGGAATGCACACGTGACCGTTTTCTATGATCCAGTGGACCGTTCAGTAGAGTCCATTCACTTTAAGAAGAACCGTGGCCTTGAGTTTCACAGAGATATGTATTCCGTCGGCTATGTTCGATTTCCATAGTTTCATGTAATTCACCCTCCCACCACTGCTTATACACGAATTACATGAAACTATGGAAATCAAACATAGCCGACGGAATATATCTCTATGTGAAACTCAATGCCACGGTTCTTCTTAGAGTGAATGGACTCTATCTGTAAAGTCTCGCGTACGTCCTCATGGTCGACTCTGCACTATAAAAGAAGAAGAGGATGCAAACCAAGTGCCGCTGTCGTAAAAAAATTTTCATGGCCCAATGGACCCTCTATTTGTATTTCTGTAGATATCCATACATTCCTATATACGATTCCACTTGGTCGACTGAACACCTGCATTTTAAAATATACCAGTGAGTTTGTGAATAAGAAAAAAATAAGTCTCACGTTTTGTATAGAGATAACGGGCTCTTTTCGAATGTCCTCAGTAAATTCAGATTGTGTTGAGTGTTCCAATTGATACTTGTAAGAGTATAACACATGTCACATACGTATCCTGTAGCCGAATGCGAACCAGTGCAAAAACAGTGAGCCCAAAGCCCACAGGAAATAGACCGGTACCATACATTGTTTTCTCTGCCGAATTCTTCGCATATGAGACAGAGATTTTCTGGGTATTCATCATCATCTACGCAGAGGTCACCAATATTTATGTCAGTATATGAAGAGTCATTGCCTTCCTGAATATCTTTCCTTTTAGCCGTTTTAAGACTTTCCTTGTTTTCTTCGCCTTCCCTTTACCTTTCTGTTAACATCTTATTCTACTTTATGTTTTCTTTTTCTGTAAGACTGTCTTTATTTGTCCAATTTAATAATCCAAAATTGGATTGTCAAATTTAATTAAACATGTTCATGTGAAGATATTTCACCAAATTTAACCAAAAACATGTCGTCATTTTCTAAGAACCCTTTTCAATTAATTTTCATTAATTTACTAGGTGGGAAATAATAGAAAGTACTATTTATGTGAACTCGTATCAAACCAGATCTCTTCAATTACTGCGTTCTATAACAAATGTTATACTTACTAAATATAAATGTGTATGTTAATTAAAACTTGTGTCTACTATTTCAGTATATTTGTGTGTTTGTTAGTCTTCAATTGAATCATATGTAACCATCATGCATGCCGCCATATTGTCACGCCCTGGGTTAGTGACTGAGGAGAAGTCGTTTTGGTGTTAATAGCTAAGATGCACAGGTACGAGTGAGACAAATTACAATATATTTATTGAGTCTATCAGGACATTATCTAGATAGTATGGTGAGTAACGCAGCACTAATAATATTATTTAATGGGGCGGTTAAGAGAGTGGGGGGGAGGGAGAGAGAGAGAGAGAGAGAGCGATAAAGAGAGAGAGAGAGAGAGAGAAAGAGATATTGACCACAACACTAAGGTTCAAAATTATAGGAAACTGTCAAGTAGAATTACAGAGGAGAACATATGATTTAAAAATAAAATACAAATGGTAAGCTAAATGAAGTCATAGCATACATCAGTACGAAATGAGCTAAGGGGTACATCATAGCAAGTCATCTAGGGATCTACCACATTTATCAGAGAGTTGGTACCAAGAGAGACAACAAATATCGCAATTGTAATTACTATTGTGTCTTATTGCAGTGCCACCCGCACGAAGGTTAAATGTTGGTGCATGATATTGAACAAACAATTAAGTGAGTTTAACATGAATTTGGAACAATTACATATTCGGAATGAAATCGTATATGTCACTAACACCGATGTCGATAAGTGAACTGAATACACAACAAATTTGTTAGTTAATACTAAGCTAGGGCGAGTAACGCAGTTTCTATTAATTACTTTCTAGGAACCTTAGAATTATGCTAGTTTACAATGTTTCTTATCAGAGAGTGTATTAGGCACTTTGTTTAGTTATCATTTCCAGTATGTTAAATGTAATACCCACGTCGGGAAAATAATTGAAAATTTTAACAAAAAACCATACAGTTAGTCATTGGATACTAAATGGAATAATATGAGAGTGATGCTGAAGTACACCCAATATTTGGTGTTTCAAAATTATGACTAAATCGCCAGAGTTCAAGGGCTTCAGTACAGCATTGAATCAGATCACACTGAAGCCCTAAAAAAGAAATGCTGAAGTTCATGGGTACTGGGTATACGACCTAGTGTTCTAGACAATTAAAATAAAAACCAAGCAGCCATAAAATCGATTTATTTGTCTACTAAGTCATTTATGCATCCGCTCACCATTTACAATTTCCGTGCTTACATTTGCTTTCTTCATTCCCCAAAAAAAATCATGCCTTAACTCATTATCCTTATTATATATCCCATTATGCTTCGAAATTAGAACACTGTAAACAGTAAAAAGCGAAACATTGCGGTTCAACGTTGGGACAACCTGCACACGACAGACTCCCACGTTCTCCCCTTTTTCCCGCGTCTCGTCCCATAAGAGTCGTGGAACGTGGATGTGTCAAAACGGGAAACGCGTAGCCCGCCGCGTCCTAGACGAAATCCCCGTTGTCTCGACAATTTCATTTCCTCGCCGCTTTCGCCGTCGTCGGAAAGCCACACGCTAAGTAGGAGATCTCGTCCTTTTCATAAAAATGTGTCAGATTTGACGTGGGGAATCCGCCCTCGTCGCGACGACTTGTCGCACGACCTCATCGCAGACATACGTGATAATGATGCGAATCTGGCGTTCAATCTCTTGAAGTCATGAGGGATGATCGTAATAATAAGCAAAGGGAGTTGTAGGGGTGAAATTGTGCCCTTAATTTTGAGGTAACTTATGTAGGTTACTTTAAAATACACCTGTTTATAGTAAAAACTCTCATTTTGTTATTTATTTCATTCGAGGATATATATTCCCCAGAGGATCGTAAGGGCTCGTAACGATAAAAACCTCGTTTCTTATATAACTAAACTTAGGATTAAACTCAAGTGAACTTTACTGGTTTTCAGAAATATGAAA
This sequence comes from Cryptocephalus moraei, assembly GCA_946251905.1. NCBI lineage: Eukaryota > Metazoa > Arthropoda > Insecta > Coleoptera > Chrysomelidae > Cryptocephalus > Cryptocephalus moraei. The sequence continues at coordinate 11,110,690 of OX276466.1, read as the reverse complement.
ATAAAATCTATAAAAATATAGGCAAGATCCATACAGCTTTCTCTGGATCGTAGAAGGAAAGAAGCAAATAACTAAAATGGAATTGAAAATGTGGTCTAAATTCGATGAGATAACTCGAACTTTACAATGTTCTCGTATATATAAATCAAGATCGAGTTGTCAGAAAGAAACTGCTACGATTTTATACTGAATCATGCATAAACAGTTAACTGCTTCAGTCTAATCTACTACGATACTACATAACAAGTTAACCAACTAGCGAGATTGCTATAATAAGCCGATATCCAGTTAAAAAAAGATAATATGAAAGCTATCAAAAATTCAACAGTAAAATAATTAAAGCATCATCAAAATGGTTACGAGATCAAATTGAAGTTTGTTGAGACTGAAATTGGAAAGAAACTGGACGCTATGGTCCCCTCAATAATATCAAGGGAAGAATTATAAGTAAACGCATACACATCAGTGTTGTTAAAATTACTTCACAGTAAGTAATTAATTACAATTACAAATACTTTAAGTAAATTGGAATTAATTACAATTACAATTACGAAATAGGCGACTGTAATTGCAATTACAATTACATTTGCCTTTGAAATCGAATCAGGTAGAAAGTGAAATAAAACATTGATTTCACAATTTATAATTTTTATAGTTTAGTGTAGTACATTATTATAGTATATAATTTTCACAATAAGAAATGACTAAAAATTCTCTTTTAAATAAATAAATAAGGGCATAAAGGAACAACCAATCAGAAAAGGCCTCTGGGAGGGTAAAATCACAGCATAGAGATATCTTTAATCTCTATGCTGTGTTAAAATGTTGTAAACAACCACCCCCACAATCGTCAGAAAAGAGTTGTTTCCTAGGAACACGACCCTAATGGGATAGTTAAAGATAAACCTTGATGCTAATCACTGGTTGGGACAAGGATATAGTTGCGTTAAAGAAACCAGGTAGTCAGAACCCACAATAAGCATACATATTACCTACTAAAAATATTAAATTTACTTTTGTAGAATGTAATTGTCAAAAGTAATTGTAATTGTACCGAAACGAGTAATTGAATTACTAGTCAATTGCAATTGGAAAGCAAGTAATTAATCACTGCTTCAATTACAATGAAATTAATTCAATTACTATTTACAGTAATTGTAATTAATTACTTAACAACACTAATACACATGTATATAACATGACACAAGTAGGTATCCTCGTTTTGGCAAAGAATATGACATATATCCTTTATCTGTGATATAATACTGTCAATTTAAAGCGCCAGAAGAGCTAGGATAGGTTAGGATAAGAATTCCCGAACCTCATCCGAATAGACAAATTTAAATTGGATAACAAAGTACAGTTGCTTGAAAAATATTTATATATATATAAATTTAAAACATTTGAAGATATCAGGACTGCAGCCTGGGTAGTGCTGAGATCTGAAAAGAGTCAGCAATAAAATGGGATTGTTAGTCTTGTAAGCTTAGGACGGTACGTTTGTAAGAAATTTGCTAATATTTCTAATTGGGTAGTCCATAGATGAAATAATAGGTCATAAACATAGTGTGGGTTTGTGTATTTTTGGCAGACCATAGAATCTAGGGCACACTGAGTTATAAATGGCTAAACACTTAAGTAATTGTAGCATCTAGTAGGTTTTCCTTTTTTAGGTCTGAAACTAATTTATTTGCCTTTTATTATATCGTTGATGTTGGGTCGCGGGGTGTGACCTTATAGTTATTCCTATCATTCAAAATGTTTAAACTCAGGTCAGTTTATATCTGTCGTTGCAAAAGTCCCGCATCGTACCTTTATCGGAATTGGTGACCATTAGTTCTGGGTGTTCCTCCTTAAGGAAATTGCTAGTTTTCTTATACCAAGTACTAAACTCATTTTATTGATTTTTTATTTTTGAAGGATATTTGTTATTACATTAGTAGGTTGTAAGGTGAGAATGTTCTTAATCTTCCCATCCATGATATGACCCAGTTCAAATTTCAATTCTGCAGAAAGGTACCTGGTTTTGATCTCGTTGTTTAGGGGGAGGGTATGCTAAACTTAGGTCCTAGTTTAGATTACAAAACCAATTTTCTTTAACATGAATGTTCAAGCATTGCTGACCTTATACCGTTTCAAGCTTATTGCAATTGATATTCCTCGCATTAAAGAAAATTCTATTGCACTGAACTTCTTGTTTACCTTGGAAATTATTCCACATCTCTCGTGGTAAAATCTCTCTTATGTTGTCTTCAGTGTTGCGTAGGTTTAGCTATAAAAGGTTGGGATCCTCATGGATGGAAATCATTTCTAAATTTAATAGTTTTGTGTTAAACTTCTGTCTAGTCTTCAGCACTCTCTCCATTGCCCTACGGTTTTGGGCCTCTCTTGTGATCTGTAGATTTTAATAGGTACTTTCTGTATTTAATATAATATTCAATTTTCCATATATGTTTGGAATTAACCACTGGGTATTTCAGATTGCAACATAGTTTTTCTAACTATAAATTTTATAATTCTTGTGGTAGTTTATTGAAATATAATAATACCGAAACATGTTTGACCTTTTTCCCTTATTTCCTGTTTAAATTCAAGCTAAGTTTCAATTTATATTTGGTAGACACAATTAAAATAATTTATAGATTAACAAGATTAGCAAGAAAAACTGCTTTTGCTTGCTAGTTTCTTTGGTTTTTGATTGTTGTGTTCCTTTCAATAATCTTTCTTGTATGATCAGTAATGGCGATAAGGCATTTTCGTAGACTGCTTCACAGGTAACTTAATAATTGGTATTAACGCTTTATGTATTATCATTAATGATATAGGTGGTAGTAATTAATTCTTTTATATTTCAACAAAAATAAATATCAATTACTTAATTCTATTGCAAATAGTATTTACATTAATTGTAATAAATTTACAATAAATTTATATCTAGTAGGGATACAATTACACATTGGCATTGTTCTAAAGTACACATTTACACCAATCTTTATTTATGATACAAGTTTGGTTCTTTTGCTTAACAACATTCGAATCGTAAAAAAAATTAATTAAACTCAAACTGGTTTCACAATTTTTAAAGTAGAAATATTTAGCTTAAGGTACTCTTATTTTACCTTTAGTATTTTTGTTGATTTACTAAATTTTATTCTATAATTTATTGAAAATTTAATTTTAGTTACTACGATTTCTATTTAGGTAATTTCAAGTAGTTAGAACATGTGGGTCAAAGGAAATGAATTAATGAACCACATAATATAGTACTACATTGGTTAATAAATTAAACAGTCATTACTCTATATACCTCATTTAAGACACTAACTTTAACACAACTATAGAATTGCTTATATGACAGTCGGTGCTAATTTATTTCGTCATGAGCCAAGAATAACATTGTGGGTTGAAGATCATTGGAACTGTCATATCTTCTCACATTCGCACTGGGTGCACGATAATAATATCATATAATAAAGTTTTCGTCCAGGAATTAACTGACTGAATTATCTATTAAACTGACCGGTGGTCAGCAGGTAGTTAGTGCCAAGAATCTAGTCGTCTTCCCCTCACAGAATGTTTCCATAAAAATCTGGGCTGTTCCTTCTTTGTTTAAATCGTATCAGCGAGGGACATAAAAAGGCCCGCTAGCGATAACAAAGAAATCTCTTGTCATAGCATAGATACGAATATAAATAAACAGTGAAGTTAATTAACTCTTAAGTGAGAGGAAGTCGGAAATAGTGATAATTGAATTAATAAAAGACATAATTAGTGTCGTGTTATTTATTATTTGGACTCATGTGTTAGTATTTGGACTGAAGTGTTATTATTTGGGCTAACGAGAACGTTACAATATATTTGAAGTATTGAATATTTTCAAATATATTCTAACACTGATGCTGTGTACCTTTATCTACATTATTTAGAAATAAAATGCACGGTACGTCTCAAAGCATAATACTCACCTTGATATATATAAATTATTGCACGATAATATCAATTTTTCTATCTGTCGCATATGACTTAGGCAATTTCAACGGAACTCCTCGTTTTTGAATTCTTAATTGCAACGAAATCTGCTTTTATTCCACTAATATAATTAATGTCGTTAATTGGCGGTAAAGAAAGAAAATATTGCACCTTAACTTTTCTTTCTTCTTAACTCCAACCTCAATCTCTCGCTCTCTCTCTCTCCCTCTCTCTCTCTCTCTCTCTCTCTCTCTCTCTCTCTCTCTCTCTCTCTCTCTCTCTGTGTGTGTGCTCTTCCTAATCTGTATTACCGGCAGACTGATTCCACGGCGGATTAAGTGGAATTTAACTTGTTCCGCGTGTATCACGAGAGTCAGATTTTCTTGTAGGAAAAGGGGAAAATCGGAGATGAAAGAGAGAGGCAGAGAGAGCGAGAGAGAGATTGGGAACGAGAAAAACGTTTTAAGCGAGTCCGGCAGGGTTCAGGTGAGCGCGTGATCCAAGTGACACTTTTTGGATGTTCTCCGAGAGATTATCTTAAGGGGACGATTCGAGCTACAGTGAGATTACTAAGGGAAGTTCGGGGCGAGGAGAGAGGGAAAGTAAAAGCGAGGATATTCGTCCTGGGAGAATTTGTACTACTAGTACGTTTTGCTTGGCGGTCCCTTTACTTATTTCATAACTAGAGAGTTGTATTAGGTTACATTATGTTAAAGCAACCAGCAATGGGTTATGTTTAGATTACCTTGTGACCAAGTTGATCAGTTGAAAAAATATATCATTATAATAGTGAATAAATCCTAATGTCACGCACAACGCTGCAACTGTCTAGAGCAAGGAAGTAAACCAGGTGAAAACCGTGAACTTCCTAAAATCAATTAAGTAAAGAAATTTTCTAGCAAAAATCATTGCTTTTATATCGTCTTTTCATTTTACTTCTAATGTTTCCAATTTTAAGCACCGTCCTGCATCAGTTTAACGTTTGTGATGGGAGTAAAAATTGGCTCGAGGTAAAATAGTAATAAAAACATTAGATAACAATACAGTCTTGAGTTATATGATTTTCCTTTAGAAGCTACAAATTTAAGTTTTGGGCCATTTATTGTTGGCTCCAGTATATCTGACAACTCGCCGTAGCCTTTCGGAAACGAAGGCTTCCATTACACAACGTGAAATTGTAACAATAATTCTGTTTCCTCAATTTAAAAAAAATATATATATATAAATTGGAGGATGAAAGTTTCTTGTATGGATAAAAAGAGTGGAAAATAAGTTGGGGCGCATCTTTATTCCCTACCTACAAATAGTTGTTCATGGTACTAGTGTGTTATGTTGAAAATAAGTCACGTGGGATTTATAAATTCTCATGTGACTTAGGAAACATAACACGCAAGTGACATACAATGAAATGTAATACATACAATCCAACAAGTGGAAGAAATCGTTATTTTATGAGATAATAATTAATAAGCTTTGTGATCGAATCAAAGCTACTTGCATCTTAGTACCCTATAAATGTCAGAATGACTTGACAGTGACTTTTTAACATTTTGGTTAAAGGAGGTTGTTTGATTGGTTGCCACGGGCAATAAATAAATAAGTAAGTAAGTAAATAGAATACTACTGTAAATATTATAATGCGAAATGTAAACAGCAGCGCGAGACGTGTTTACGCTTATCGGTCGGCGGCTTTCCTCAAAAGAACGTCGCTATGCATAATTGAGCCTGCCGCCAACATCTTATTAAAGATGAATGATTTATTACCTCTCTAGACCTTTCTACATAAAAAAAGAACGTTCGAGTTACTTCCGGAACTATCGAGTAAATTCGGGAAAACATTATGGGGGGCAATAAAAGTGAACGCGGCGGACGAGAGATGATTATTAGACGTGAGCGCGACATAGTAAATAAACTAAAAACGGAGTAGTGAAATAAATTAACATTTAAGAGTGATATAAATTAATTAATAGGAAATAGTTAAGTGTGTTATATAAATTAGTTTAGTAATAGTCCAAGATAAATTAAGTAGTGTGTAGTGAATAATTAGGGTAGTGTAAATAAATTAGAAAATAAGAAGGATGGTCGGTGCGAGAGAATATTTTCTTGGAAAACGAATAATTATCTGGAGTACTTTTCATTTACTGCAATGATATTTAAAAAATCTTTGTGTTACCTTTTGGTCACGGTAAGCTGGAATAAGGTAAATTGAAAAGACTGTCAGGTCGAAAATCTTTGCCGTTTTATTAAAGAGTTGGGTTATTTGGATTATATTTTCAGTATTCACGTTAGCAGCCAAACATTCACATATCGAAAAAGTTTCGTCCGTGGGTGTCTGATAAACAGTAGTGACAGTAGTGAATTACTAGATGCGGCAAATAATAGCGAATTCGAAATTTCGGGCAGTGTTAGTGAAGTTGAAGCACGCCCACGCGAGAGAAAACATTTATCATCATGGTCAATACTGAAAGATAAAATAAGATATAATATTCAAAACCCGAAAACATTTTTCGCAACATTCATAGAATACTATTTATATATAATTACTGTTCATAAAACAAAATATACCTTATTTCAATTCTATTTTATATTTTTTTTCAATACGCCCCTTCATTTACCTTTTTCACGGAGAGCTGCTCGAAATTCGGCGGCAAAATACCTACAATAAAAGCAATAAGACACAATAGACCCTTAACTTTTTTGACGATGAGCCGATCGCCAAATCGAGCTTTCCTTCGGACGCTGTCGTGTAAAAGAGATAGATGCGTCCACAGAGTTATAAGAATAACAGAGATGATTATTTACATTTTTCGTGTAGCCAACATTGAATAGTTAAAGATGGCTGAAAATGGGGATAAACAATAATGTAGCCAGTGTTACACAAAATATAGTTTTTTTTATGGAAAACGAGATCTATAACCACAGTGAAAGGAGGAGAAATACTTGTTTTTTACATGCAGTGCTATTCCATCGATACAAATATGTTTATTGTGGAAATAAATAAATTAGGTATATTTTGTTTTATACAACTTTCCTAAAATACATGTAGATAAATACAGATCGTTAGATCAAATATATTCGAAAATAAAACCGTGGTTTCTACCACGTAAACTAGTCTTGGGGCCCAAGGTCAATTTTACTATGATTGATATACTGTAAACAATCGGTGTTACTTGGCGTTTTTAGGTATTTCTTCATGAGTGCTCGTGTAGTTTGCAAGGGATACTATTTGTTTACTTCCCGCATTTATAAAAACAGTTAATAGAAATGGTTAAAATCTGTGAAGTTTGCGGAAAACACGATTATAAGAATCCTAACCTATCTTCTGTTGTTTATTGTTTATACCCATTCCTATCCCCACTCCTACCTCACGTCTTTCCCCACTATATCCCCGCGTTGCTTCATATCAATGCTGGCGACAAGAAAATGCGTATTTATGAATGGTTTGTCACCTCTGTGTACCTTATAACTCTATGGATGCGTCGCAAGGCAACCGCCAAGGTCGATCTCTGTCTATTGTTGTCGTTCTCACTCTAACTCACACGCATTGGTCTGGGGTAATGTTACAATGTTTTGTGAACCGGCAGGTAGCCGGCACATCGATTTATAAGACATATATCACGTCAAAAATGATTGACATAAATGTGGAATGGGGGCTGCGACGATCATATTAAAATCCCTGACCAGCCTTGACCAAGGTAATTTTTTATATCACGGTATTAATAGAAACCTGACGTAGTGGTTGATACGACGTATAGGTGCAATGACAAGACGAAAAAAAAAGGGATGAAACCATCATTTCTGCATTGTGACGATATATACGCGTAACCGTAAATAGTGCATGAAACGACCTCGACCTGACCGTAACCGAGAGACGGGCGTGCTCGGCGCCCCCGATTAATCCCGTCTAATTTTCCACGGTGGCACCGTGGGACATTTATTATTTAAGCGGACGGTCCGTGGAAACAATCGCCGGAAATCTGCACCGGCCGCTTGCGACTCTGTAAATCTCGCCCCCCGCGACGACGACGGCGACGATGATTATAATGAATTACTTTGACGTTTCGCTCTGCCCCGCAACGGCCATCTGTCATCGGCCGGTTAACGCGAAAACGATCGATCGATCGCCCATTCGGGGATTAGGGAAGCGGGTCACATTCGCCTTCCGCACCGTATCCGGACGTGTGTTATTGAGACGTTCTATGGATTTATCGCGTAAAGCTAACGAGGGTTATAACGGATTTTTACAGGGGAGGATCGGGGAGGTAAATGTTGCCGAGGCGGAATGCGGTACAGGCCTTCTCGACATTTTACATTTATGGTAATGGCTATGGACGATGGTAATGGCAACTCAAGACTACAGAAAACAGGTAGTCGCAACTAATGGCTTTAACTGACAGGCCAAGTGGACACTAAGGGCTTAAACGCCTTAAACCCATTAACACAATTTTCTAGATACAAATAAATACAACAGGTTTTCAACACATTCTACTGCAAATTCTGGTGATGCCTATTAGGCTCAATGTAAGGTCCCCTTACATGATTGATCCTTGCCCCTTTGAGTTTCCAACGTACTTTTGAGCGTATCAAATGACGTTCACGTATCAGAAAGCTTCTCGAAACTTATCTGACCCACCTGAAATCCCCCGAATCGACCGGTAGACTTCGGGATAAAATTCGGTGTCAAGATTTTTAATTATAGTTCGATGATTGTTCTGCTGAGCTCCCCAGGATTAATTGAAACACTTATGGTATCAACAGTCGACGTTTCGTCTATTTATTGTAGCCATATTCATGACTCGATGGGATTTATGATGTAATTGTTATGGTAAGTATTACTTCTTAAGAATATTGTCGCGATGCGGCCCCAATTAGCGAAGATAGGTCGCCGTCCAAGCAAATTCGACCTTAAACGAAGGACGATACGCGACGCGCGGGTAAGCGGCAGGCACGTTCATAAAACAAACGAAACGTATTTATACGGATCGCATAGATAGATCAAGGATTCAAGACGGCGACGACCCAGATGATACAGGACTACCTACGAGAGAGGAACTTCAGGATCAAGGACAAAGGGACGACATCGAGCAGCAGGAGGATGGAAGCAGGAGCACCACAAGGATCGGTATTGGCACCGGTCCTATACGACATCTACACTAGCGACATACCAATTGGAGGAGGGAACAGCCACACGAGGACCTATATCTACGCGGACGACACGGCAAAGGCGGCGACATCGAGACAACCCAACAAAGCGACGGAGTACCTACAGAGAGAAGTGGAACAAATGGAAGAATGGACGAAGAAATGGAAGATCAAACTCAACGCGGAGAAGACAGAAGCAATATACATGGGACCGAAGACGAGACGACCGACGACCAACATTATAATAGGAGAAGAGGAACTGGAATGGAAGGAAGACGTAAAATATTTAGGAATCCACATAGACCGAGGACTTACATGGAGAAGGCACATAGAGGAGACAGAGAAGAAGGCGAAAGACCGACTGAATAGACTTGGACCACTAATAGGACGACGGAGCAAGCTGAGACTGGAAACCAAGAGGAAGATCTACCTGGCAGGAATAAGACCTATAATGACGTAAGGAACAGCAGCGTGGGGACAAGCTGCAAGGACGCACCTGGAGAAACTGGAGAGGATACAGAACCAAGCGATGAGAAGGATGACGGATGCACCATGATATATGAGGAATGAACAGCTAAGACGGGACCTACGCATCGAAGAACTAAAGAAGACCATCAGGAAGAGGACTAGGAAGACGATAATCAAGGCAATGGAGCACACGAACCCACTAATAAGGAAGGCAACGGACTACGACGAGGAAGCAAGATCAAAGAGGAAAAGACCCAAGACGGCAATGAAGGAAGACTAATCACGAAGGACACACCAGGAAGATGAACACACAATAGGAGGACCACCAGGACGACCAGGACAACCAAGGAAATACCATCACGCGGAGGAAAGAAGAACCTAGAGGGAGAAGTAAGGAGCCAGGCGCTCAACTTCGGGAAATTGAGGACAACATACACATAGATCAAGGAATCAGTCTGCTAGCACTCTGTCACGCTGCCCGTCTGAACGTCCGTCCTTCGACATGCCGCTGATTGGGGGAGCCTCGCGCCTGCTGCCCATCGTCACCCAACCACCTCCCTTTAACCTTTTTCTCGCTTCATACATTTGCTCATTCACCTTAAGACTTTGTTTCCAATGTTCTCTCCCCTGTTAGTCTAGTGCCTAAATAAACATTTGTCCATGTCGTCATTTGTCTTTCCACCTCTACCAAGCTACACCCCCAACCAGAGCACTCCCTTTGGGCCCTACGCCCTCAGGCGTTGACAATATGATACTGACACTTACATTTTTTTTCCAGGCTTTAATATTTGAGTTACCATTTTTTTAATTACCAATGCATATGGCTCTCGGTGGGGAACGTTTGGCTTATTAGTATTTTCCGGGTTTTGTGAGTGGCTTCGTTATTAGTTCTGATGTTTTAACTAATAGAATAGCTTCTGTCCATTTGCAGGTTTAGAGGTAACTTTCGATCTGTCGGTGCGATATTTGGAGAGGTACTTCCTGGGTGAAATTGCGGTAGGGGATAGTTTTTTGTGCACATGCTTTTGTCTCGAGAATTGACCATGGTGTTTGGATTTTTACAATTTTAAAATTTTGATTATTATATAAATTAAAAGATTTTTATTTTAGGTGGAATCCACTTTTATTTTTTATAAAGTGTTGGCAAAATTGATAAGTGTTTGATATGATTGGGCAATGTTATCGAAATCGTGTGTTTTATTTGTAGTTTTTATTATATGGAATGCTTCCAAGAATCTTCTTTTAAACCAATTTGTCTCAACATCTAGTATAGTGATATTATCAAAATCAAATTTGTGTTGATTTGTGTCAATTTTGCCAACACTTTATAAACAATAAAAATGGATTCCTTACAGTTGCCCTTACCCAACTTTCCACATTTTTATAATATATTTCAAAACATTAATTATAATATTAAATACTTTAGAAACATTATATAATTCAACCCTTTATATAATTCCTAAAAATGACAACTTTGTATTCTAACCCGAGATCTAGATTTAACGTCTTAACGTATGGGAAAACAATGACTCAATTATATTTTCTTAACTTGACACACCAGAATATCAAAAAAAAATCTTCCGTTCACAGATCACACATAACTAAATTATGATAATCCTTTGCTTCGCTGTGTCTAAAAAATTGTTTTGGATGCATTTAGAAAGACTCGTCAATATTTATAAGTTTTTTATTGTCTACATATACATACATATTTATTTATTTACTATCTACATATATTTTAATATCACACAATGTAAAAAATAATTCAAAGACAACGCGTATGGTACAAGTTGAAAGAAAATTGCATTTCCCATTGTCGTAGTATAAGAAATTTCCTTTTGTAAATCAAAAATCGTATTGATACTGTCATAGTTCCGGTAAATTTTCAAATCTTAAAAATTCGCCCAATCACTCAGACATATCTTTGTCTTGCAGGCGATATTGTTTTGTTCTCCCAAGGTCGAAAAATTTCTTGATACGCCACTGCTTGCTCGTGATTCAATTGTTGTGTTTCAATATTGCGCGTTTCAGGAAACCTAACTTCCTCTCTGGAAATCCTCCTGATGCCCCGTGCGCGCCTCCTGTTGTTATTTAAACAACTTTTCACCGAAGAAAACGTCGGAATCTCCGTCACAAAATTCAGTCCCTGATCGTACAATTTCTCGAATTCGTCCCGAAAAATTTTAGACATCGACAAGCAACCGTCATCTTCTCGAGCTCTCTTCTTAACGTTGTACAAACATTCCTTCACCATGGTAGCTGCGACGTCAGGTTTGCACACGTGTTCCCTTTTATGGATTATTGTTCTGTTTTCTACGAGGAGACTACCCCTGCAGTTCTCAGATTTTTCGTTTGAGCAAATCCATGAGACCTGACCGTCCCTATTTGTTTTCTTAACACGAAAACTGTAACCGTTGTATAAAATGCACGGTTTTCCCCTTGTAGTTTCAATCATCGTGTAGTCTTGCATATTGGGAACTGGATACAATATTTCTGAAAAAACTCTTAAAATTGAATGTGAAATGTACCTACTCACCACAATACTTACTGTTCACCACAAATGTTCACAAGTAATTAGGATTTATCTTTAATGTCTTCGCCTTTTGTAGTTTATGGGAGCACCTACTACCTGCTTAATTAAGGGTGTTAAGTTAACAACAGCATTACACAAACAAGTGGATTATCGGTAAATGGTCAAATTATCACTAAGGACCTCCTAAAGATCGTAAACGTTCAATTCTAGGTATGGATAAGTACAGGATTGGTACTTTAAAAGAGTATTGAAAGCTATTCAGAAATTATTCCAAAAGAAATTTATCATACTTAATTTGAAGCTGAATTGGGACAAAGGTGTATTTTGTTAAATAGGTGTTGTAGGTTTATCATAGTTTTAATTCATTACTAATTTTGTGTATTATTAATAATATAATGGACTCAAAATACTGCACTTTTTAATAAATGATATTTAAAAATAGGTGTCACTCGGTACATTTGTACCTAATGTCCTAATGTGTCCTTCCTCTTAAAGTTATTAAACGTCCAGGATTTTTGAATTGGACAAGCGATTTTTGTACTTTTTAGTTAATTTTCCTTTTATGTTAACATTTGGTCTTTTTGTAACTGTAAGTTACAGTTCCAATATTTTCTGTTACCACTTCTTGTGAATGAAGTAGTGAGTTTTCATAACCTCGTTATTCCAGTGACCGAAGAAGGCTGAAAATACGAAAAATACTGAAAATAAGAAGGCAGAAAAATAGTATAAATGTCGATCTTTCGGGACAAATTTGTTCCCTCCTTCAGGACATTCATGGCATTTCATGGTGAAAACTAAAGTTGCATATGCGTACTGACGATTGAATATGAAGACATTACCACAACTAATTGTTTCTTAATGTGCGAAAACATCAGTATATTACTGATTATAAAATCAGGAGGAAGTGGCTTGTTTGGCAATCCACTTTATGCACTTGAATAACGAAGTTACATAATTTTTCCGCAACGTACTTTCATGTGTAGTTGTTTTAATGAATTTTTTTTCCATAAAACCCTTAAATTGAACTTGAAATTCTGTACTTTATACAGTGGTATGTTTGCACTTATAGTCCAGGAGCACTACAGTTTGACATGGCTGTGTCTTTACGTAACTTAAATATTCTCAGAATTGGTCGAAAATAATGTATATAATCATATTATAAGTATGCGCTAGCTTAAAAAGGTGAGCTATTTCAAAAAAAAAATCTAGCAGTGCAAAAATGCACGAAAATACAGCATTTTGTATAACTCTTTTCAATATAACTCTGTATATATGCTTTTTAGAGAAAAAATGATCTCTTGTGAATTTGTTCGTTATGAAATTTCCTACAAGATGGAATTAGAGTTTTGATATATTGTTTGCACCGCAAAACCGCTTCACGATAGTATTTATACAAAAAGTCAAAATTTTACAAATTTTAAAATCGTCCAAAAAGTTGTTAAAAGATAGAAAATGGATCTTATATCGATTCCATATGATAGCTAACGTGCCCAAGATTATGTAAAAAATCGGCGACAACGAAAATGCCTAATTTCGACCCCAGGAGCGACGCAAACAAATGAAGATTTTTGCTCGATTTGTTAACAAATGTACAGTGCAAAAATTAACGAACAGATTTGGATCGGGTTTTCGGATTCCATTTTGTAATACTTTAAAGTACTTTAACCTCTATTTATACTCTACTCGTGTAATTTCTTACCTGTTTATTGAACGCCTCAAAATTACCTCGATTTTCATCACTTTTTTTCCACTTTATTGCTATCTAGCAGCGACAATACTACAAATTCGAGCTTTAAACTGATTCAATCTTGTAGTAAATTTCATAGCGAACAAATTTACAAGAGATGTTTTTTTGTATAAACGGCATATATACAGAGTTATATTGAATATAGTGACACAAAATGCTGTATTTTCGTGCATTTTTTCAATTCTCGATTTTTCTTGCAAATAGCACAACTTTTTAAGCTAGCGCATATTTATAATATGATTATATAGGTACATCATTTTCGACCAATTCTGAGAATGTCTAAGTTACGTAAAGACACAGCCACATCTGGTAGGTTCTGGGTCTAATTCTCCTGGACTATTATGAGAGCTTCACATAATTGTAAATTAATCTCTTGTTGTTCTGTAATATTTGATGCGATGGAAAAAGACTGCTTCAAAGAAAGTTGAGAAATGTTGTTCTTCCTTCGTTGTTCACAATTATGTTGATGTTTTGCTGTTTTAGTGTGTTGGTCCACTTGTGATTATCTCTCACAAATAACCTTTTAACAAACGGAAAAACAAATCAGTAAATTATATAATATTTAATTGCAATAATTTTTTAAGAAAATGACCCATGAGCTTTTACCGATCTAAGTAATTAAAACGGTTAAATGGTAGGGGGATCTATAGAAGGGTCACTGCATGACCATATACAGCTAGAATGTCTCTGTTTTTTATAAACAATGGGTTAAGGTGTGAAAATCGATTTTTTCCTCATAGAATTTTCCAACTGCATTTTAGAGAAAAGTGGTCAGCGAGAAATTTGTAGGGAATAAAATGACGGTTATTTTGGTTTTTTATAAATTAAAATCGATAAATAAACAATTGAGTTATTAGCAAAAAACCATCAATTATTCAATATTTTATAAATGTTAATAACTTTTGCAATAATAGTGATAAGTGAAATGTAATACACGAGTTGTGAAGCATTTAGGGGTCTTTATAAGTGTGCAAAATTTCAGCCAGATCGGATTATTACTTTACGAGATATCTTATTTGTTTTTCCCAGAGACTCAATGTTTAAACAATTGAGCTTGCCCTGGCTGCAATCCTACAGATATTTAATAAGATGGAATAGTTTCCTTGAATGCCGAACTATAAGCTAAGTTTGAAAACCAACTCATTTTTAATGAAATTGTTGTTAAAAACATCATTTTAAGAAGGGTCTAATTTTTTGCTTATAAGCAAATTGAATAACTTTTTTGTCTATTGTTACACACATTTTTAATAAATTGCATTGAAAAGGCGGTAAAAAAATCTTACATTTAAGAAAAAGGTTCTATTGTAAATAGTAGCCGAGATAGCAACATTTTTTAAAAAAATCATATCTTCATTATTTATAAATATTAAGTGCCGAAATTTTCACCAATTTTACATAAAGACCTAAATGGTGCTATAGGATTAATAGGTTTAATATCTATGCACCTTGAAAAAAGCCATAGCCCTTTAAAGTTAAGGTTTTTCGTTCAAGTTTACGATGTCTTAGTGGAGGGGATAGCAGATCGTTTTGAAACCAAAACTTCAAATTGGACGGACTAAATTTTTTTTCGATATCTCGTCAACGTAGAACCTTAATTTTTTTTTTATTCTGGGGTAACTCGACGAAATATTAACATCTAACCTATTTTCATCGCCGTGGAAAATGGGAAAATCCCGGAAAATGCAATAGATACAATTATCTTTGTGTTTTATATTTTTATAAAATTAATATATTTTTATCGTCCTATAAAATCACCGAAAATTCAATACATACAATGATCACAAGTTTTTTACAATTTAAATGCTAATTTTTTGCAGTAGTCTTTGTTTTTTAAATTTTGTACAAAATTGGTATATTTTACAATTTCATTGTTATGAATATTACAAATATTTATTTCAGACAGATATAGAAAATGATGAAAAATCATCTTTATGTAAAATTGGTGAAAATTTCGGCTCTTAATATTCATAAATAATGAAGATATCATTTTTTTAAAAAAATGTTGATTTCTCCGCTTTTATTGACAGTAGAACCTGTTTAAAAAAAAAATTAAAGGTTTTTTTTACCACCTTTTCAATGCCATTTACTAAAAACGTGTGTAACAATAGACAAAAAATTCATCAATTTGTTTATAAGCAAAAAATTAGACCCTTTTTAAAATGATTTTTTTAACAACAATTTCATTAAAAATGAGTTGGTTTTCAAACTTAGCTTATAGTTCGGCATTCATGGAAACTATTCCACTTTATTAAATATCTGTAGGGTTGCAGCCTGGGCAAGCTCCATTTTTTAAACATTGAGTCTCTGGGATAAACAAATAAGATATCTCATAAACTAATAACCCGATCTGGCTGAAATTTTGTACACTTATAAAGACCCCTAAAGGCTTCATAATTCGTGTATTACATTTCACTTATCACTATTATTGCCAAAGTTATTAACATTTATAACACATTGAAAAATTGATGGTTTTTTGCTAATAACTTAATTGTTTATTTATCAATTTTAATTTACACAAACCCAAATTAACCGCCTTTTTATTTTCTACAACTTTCCTTTGAACATTTTTCTCTAAAATGCAATTGGAAAATTCTATGAGGAAAAAAATCGATTTTCACACCTTAACCCATTGTTTATAAAAAAAAAACAGGAACATTCTAGCTGTATATGGTCATATAGTGATCTTCCTACAGGTCCCGCCTACCATTTAAAACTTTAAGATATCTGTAGAACATTTTGCCGAACAAACTATAATTTTTCAGTATGTAGCTTGGGCTAATAATATTCTAAGAATAATACGCAATGAACCACACGTGTCCCTGGTTATAAGGTGGTCATCATTTCAAGGGTCCGAGCTGGGACTTTTACCTCACTTCCTTGAAATTATGTATCTTATAGTTAGAAAACCTGTCGACTTTTATTATAAATCGACAAAATATGCACATTTATGCACTAATAAGCAAACTATGTATTAAAAGTTAAAATAAGCAAAATATTGTAACGCGAAATGTAAACAACAGCTCGGAACGTGTTTCATATCTGACCTAGGCGGCCACTTCACAGCGGAGGCCCCTCCGCTTAATTGGGCCATAAAAATTCTTGGAGAATAATCGCGAATATTCAATTAAAGAACGAATGATCTATTGCGTTCCGGGCTATTTTAGAATAAACATTATTAGGAAAAAGAATACACCGGAAGGTTCTCGAGACATAATGGTGAGATATATAAACACGGGCTTGCGGTCGGAGAGCGGATTAGACGAGAAGCCGCCGTGAGTGAAAACAATGCGATAAACGACAAGCACAAGCGTATAAATAAATTAGCCGTTAAGTGTGATATAAATTAATTAGTTAAGTAACAGTCTAGATCTCTAGATAAATTAAGTAGTGTTCAGACAGTGTGTAACCAAATTAGAATAAACGTTACAATTTGCAATTTTTTCATTGCGGAATTTGTCCTATTTCAATGCATAAAATCCTAACCCTAATCAAGAGCTATAAGCCATGCAGCACATGGCTGGTAGAACAGTCAAACGTAACATAGAATTCGAAATGCTGATAGAGATCAAAGAAATCTCCAGGAAGAGCACTCCATGCTTGCTTCAAAAATTAGTTGCACGCTTCCACGGTAGATATAGGTAATTACACCACATGAACGTCCAGTAGTGCACTTGCCTGCATACGTGTGTACTTTGACAGTGAAAAACCCCATAGATGACTTTCCCAGCTATCCTCGTCGCATCCAATATTTCGCCATTTCCGCTCGTTCACCACCTGCCGTTTTTCTCGCCCCGATGCATCTCTCGCACTCACTTTCCCGACGACAAAGGAATCGTTTCGTCGGGCCTGGAAAGTTCCTTTACTCTTTCCCTTCTCGTCAAAATTTATCGGGTGACTGACTGGTTAAACGGTAACGAGTCGGGCCGGATCGACATGTTGCAACTTTCAAGCTCGACAATTTAACTTGGCGTAATTGAAAATCGCGTACGTCGAGTTCACTTCGGATTTACAAGCGATTTTCGACGCTTTTCCGGAACTGATTTCAGCCGAAGGTTAATTCGCGCCAGAGGAAAATCCTGGTCGGGCGAGTTTTACAAACAGGTCGGACGTAACTTATAAATACATAGGTAGAATGGTAAAAGAGAGAAAAACACATTGTTTTTCTTAGATAATGTCGTTTAGATTATTGTTACAATACTTTGAGGCATTGGAGTATTTGGACACATTTCTCCGAGAATGCACAATAATTTTTTTTTTCGAAAATAGCTTTAATTTTTGGACCTGCGTTAATTTGTGAGATGTGAGCTTTTATTACTGGTAGAATGATTCTCTGATGAATCTCAATTTAATTGAAATGATAATTTAGAAAAATACTTGCACAGCAAAATATTGGATAGCTAAATCGACAAATCTGAACAAACTTCTTCCTTTCCCTTATCTTCATTAGTTCTTCATCGTGCACTAATTAAATAAAATTTTTGTCATCGTATATTCCCAGACAGTCGTTAAAAAATATTTTCACTATAAATGTTACAGTACATTTCTGCATATGAATAGTAAAGAGCGGATTTTAGGTAAAATGAAATTGTTTAAAAAGGTAAAATAGAAAATTTAATAGGTAAAATATAACTTAAAAAACGTTGAAAAAATGTGAAAGCTTTTAAAACCAAATATTAATTCTTGAGCTATATTTTACCCGTACAAATAATATGAACAATTTTTTAAAACATGTATTTTCCTAAAAAAAATTATAAATTTTTGTTAGGAAATGTGTTTGTTTACTTTTGGGAAAAAATCCTAATACGTCCATGGGCACCATGAGCAATGCTAGTTACGTGCATTAAGTTAGAATAAGAGTCATTGAGAACATTTTCTGATTTTAACATGAAAGCAGTAGCGTCGCTCTGGATCGAGACAGCTTTTTCTTTTTTTACTCCATCATAAAATAAAACTAACAAAAAAAAATGATAACGTATGAAAGTAGCAATGAGGAAATAAGACTTACTCATAACATTATCAAATAAATTGGCAATTGTGTTATGATTTCCTCTCTGTAATTCTTTGCAAGAGAGTAAATGAGGTGTAATCGACCGGTCCTTTTAGAATGATTGACAAAATAGAAAAAAAAAATAGGAACCGATACAATTACTTTTGGGTGAGGTTAACTTAATTCATTAGATCGATCTTAAAACTGATGTTCCCAGGAAGCGTTGGTGCAGGGCTTCTCGAATGCCTCTCTATTGATAAAACAAAAAATTGACTTGACACAGAACAACCAAAATAATTGGAGACACAAAATCTCCCAAAAAAATAAGACAATAAAATACACCAAGAAAAATTATCCCCAAAACAGGACAATGATGAAAAGAAAATAACGAAATTATTCCCACAATAAGACAATACAATAAAATAATAAAATTATCCTCTTAAGACCTTAATGATCTGGATACTAAAACCCACAGCAGAATAACTCAAGTCTTATAAATCAAATAATTGGAACCCCTGTGATCTAAATAATCTTAATACCCCTGTATATGGAACTTTACCGCAGTACGATACCAGGACGTGACTTTTTTACGAATTTTACTGATGGGTGTATCGAGATTATAGCGACGGACGACGTACCGAAACTCAACGCAATTAAAATCAAATCCAAGGTGGTTCAACCCTTGTAAATCAGAACAAACTCACCGAGCGGCCCCGGGGTGAACTCTGCTTACGGCCTGGACTTTGGCGTGGAACCCTCAATGTCGGTGACTCGGAAAACGCGTTTCGCTCGCACGGAAAACGGAACGGATGAATCTGCTCACTTTAACGACTCTACTCTCAAAATGTTCTGGCGTAAGGCGCTATCAGCGAAACTCTTAGCAAACCCTTATACAAAAATCTACTCCAAAACTCTAATCAAACTCCAATCAAAACTCTACAAATTTTCTGCTCCCTCGTGAGTGACTCTAATTTCCCCTGAACTCAATCTTTTTAGGAAAACGTATGATTCAAGCGCTATTCTCCCTTGAACTCTGAACTCGAACTCAAAATTATTTCCCTCTAATTTAACTCTCTCTTAAAATACGACTCCCTCGTATTTCTTCCAAAACTTTACTTCGCCCCGCGAATATAAAGCAAACTCTACTTCAAAACTCTAAGTCTCACAATACAGAACCTTCTCAAAAATGAACACAGAAAAAACACTCCCGACTGGAAAACTCACCGTTCGGAGACCCGGTCTCCCAACGACCGTTGTTTTTACAATTCTCTCTCTACTCGAGGCCTCGCTTACTATTTTCCACAACCATAAGTTGCTTACGAAATTATTATTCCAATTCTCTAATTGGTCATTATTTCCTTATTCGACAATATGATTATCCATCGAACTTTAAAAGTCCCGCATTTTTCTGATTAATTAATTATCTATTCCCGATTTTTCGCGCCTCCGCGCCTTAATCAATCCACGCCCCTTTTACTGACTAAGCGTAGTTCACCGTCGGTAACCCCGATTACGACAACAAAGTCGTTTGACCGCTGTAAGCACTATTTCTCTTGTTGCATTACTTTTTAATTAAACTGTCACGTCCGGTGTTAAATTTCATACTGGTCTCCCTGGCAGCGACGAGGATGTTGGTTTATAAATAATTCTAACGACTCATCTATTACCATACTTTGCTAAGTAATTTTCATATACAGAGTCATTTTTGTAAATGTTACATAATAAGAAAATTAATTATTACAATTAATTTTAAATCCCACAACCTCCTACAAGGTGTTAAAAGGTTAATAAATCTACAGAAAATAACCAAGCAAAATCCCTTAACCACCTGCAGGGTGTTACAGAGGCTTTGTGGACAATTTCCCAACCATGATATTTGTCATATATCTCCCTACAGCTTCGGGTGTTTCATCGATGGGTACCTATAGAAAGCTGTTTTTAATATCTCTTCATATTTCGGCCAGTTTCTGAAACATGAATAAGTATTATTTACAATAATTCGTCTTGAATAAAAAAATCGTACACGTTGTCATAACATTTCCCAGGTAATTTTTTCGTAATGTCGATTCATCGGGGATATTTGCCTTAATGCATTTTTGCAAAAAATAGACAGGATTCCTTTACTTTATATACTGGAATTCATGCTGCTGTAAACACTTGTCAAAGTTAAGTTCCACTTCAAAAGGACAAATACCTGGGAAAAATGTTATTCTGTATACTATGTCCAGTCACAATTGGAACATCAACAAAAACACATAATGGCTTTTTAAATGGTGCCGCTAATTCGTCCATGGGCGTATCATTACTGATAATAACTCTAACAATGAATTCACTTTCAAATAGCATAAATAAATGGCACACACAAACACACAACACTGCTTTCTCGAGTATAAGTGCCGAAGAAGATTACACCTGCTCTATGGAAGAAGAAGAAGATACAAACGAAGTGCCGCTCTCTTAAAGAAAATGCGACCCAATGGACCCTTTATTTCTTTATCTGTAGATATCCATATATTCACATATACGATTTCACTTGGGCCACTGCACGAACAGGAACACCTGCGTTTTAAAATATACCAGTGCGTTTCTGAATAAGCAAAGAAATAAGTCCCATGGTTTTGTATAGAGATAATGGGCTCTTTTCGAATATCCTCGGTAAATTCAGATTTCATTGTGTGTTCCAATTGCTACTAGTTAGAGTATAACAAGCTAAACAAATGCAGTGGAGTGTCTCACTTTACAAAATAACTTTTAGCCATCTGTGGTTAACGTTTCGTCTAGTTTAGACCTTTGACGATATTTTAAAAATATTTTTGTCTCCAGGTATTTAGCACACGTACTTCACCTAAGCTCTTCAAACAAAATCGAATAAATTCCAACGCTTTACGAAATGTATTTCGACGCATCTAGTAGAGGATTATTAATCCCTAAAAACTTTGAACTTTCTATCTGAAAACAACCCCATTAGTAAAGACCGCGTTCGTTATGTATTTGTTTTGTAAAATTCTCCAGATTTGCTGTTATCGTTAGGGGTTGATAATGAAAAAGTGTCTCGATTTTCTTACCTGGTCTAAGTGAAGTGTGTATATGACATTCTGAAAGCAGAACTCTTTCACTAGATATTGACTATAATTTTTATTCTAAAAGGGATAATGTATAAATTTTCCACAAAAAATGAACTCAAAAAATAATCTTAATATATGTATGTTTAGCTTTATTTATATAATAACAACTTGTCCTATAATTTTAACCTGTTTAAAATGCATAAATTTGAAAAAAACTCCAATTATCTAGTATTAAATTATTTTTATGACTTTTATAAAAATATTAGGTTTTTTTCAAAATTACTCGAAAACTATGAAATATGAAAAATATGCACGATTTTTTTTCCATTTTGTCCTATTTTTCTACGATGAAAACTCATTGAGATATTGACATTTGAAATTTGCATATTGCGAGAACTACCTTTTTGAAGCACTTTAAATCGCATCCTTTACAAATCAAGGACTTTAAAAAAGTCTAACTTCAAAATTCTGATAACCCACCAAATTGCCTACGAGATAAGGTTTTGATCAATTACACATCTTTAAAATTAAAGAATTTTTCGTTAAAAAACCATGTACGTTTTCCTGTCTTTATTTAGAGTTTCAACTAATTGTTATATTTCAATATTGAAATTAATTGGGAGATTTGAAGAGATTTGGGAACTACCCTATGAAGGGTAGTTTTTAAGGGTTGAATAAATATATTATATCACAAATTACATTTATAAATGGTAAAATAAATGTAATGTATCATAGTGTATCAAAATAAAGAAATTTTAATCTAAAAGGTAGTTTTTAATTGTTGAAAAATAGTTATGTATTATTAAACGCATTCCCATACAAGAATCATATCTTTATTTAACATACATATACATCTTAATATTCAAATAACGCTGAAATATGCTGTTTTTAGTTTTTAGTAAAAAGGGGTAGTTTTCACCCTTTAAAAACAAAAAGCACACATTTTAGTCATATCACTTTTGAAGAGACAAGCTCACTCGCAAAATTTCATCAGAATAGGTGCGGTACTTTACAATTAGAAGGTTTTACAATATTTTACCGTGAAAGAATGGACTACACAACTTAATACCATCTCAATTACCAATCAAAAATCGAACTCTGTGAATCCGACGTTCCTCTCCGGATCTACAACGTCCTGAATAAGAAGAGTTTGATTTCAATTCCGATACTATTTTCCCTTTTTTAATCAGACTCATGAATAATTTATTTATTTCTTCGAAAACGCCCATTTTCATTACGCCACCCCTGCAAAAGTGCGATCGATCGAATCGAAATGACTAAAGTTAAAATAATTATACGCCCGGGGACCCATTAATACATGAACATTTGGTTATGAAAATCACGAATATACAGTTATTGTAACAAAAAGTGGATTAAAAGCACGCAAAAAGCTCACAGAACGTCATTAACTTCGGTCCGTTTCGTAGAACATTCCAGATCGAATAAATACTCGTTCCGGGAGCATTAGATTGAATGTACCATGTAAATAGCCGAGGAATAAATTAATTTACACAGATGGCCGAGGATGCGGGAAGAGAAAAAAAGATACGGTTAGAACGGTGGAAGGGGAGGGATAAATCCCTTACGGGCGATATCCGATTCCGACTTGATTTTCGGCAGTTTTACATAAAATCTGTTTAACTCCCCCTTATATCCCGCATCCGTTCCGCAACGTCTGAGATCGGATTCCGTATAATACAAAAACAGATTCTCCCTCCCACGGTCGCCGATTACGTTCGAATAAATTCTTTGTTTCTCCTTTCGCGGGCGGTTAAGCAAAGCGTTTACTGTGGCGATTTTATTTCGAGCCTGTGCGATCATAACTGAAATACGGGACGGGACGCTCGCCTCATATAATCGACCCTTACTGGTGTTATTGGGTTCTTTCGTGGCCCTCAGGTGGATTCTGCTGTGTTTAAACTTGTGCAGCAGCGGCGCCTTTAGCATAGCAAGGCAGTTACAGTGGGATAGCTGATGTATAAAGAGCGAGTTAAGCATTAAAAAATAAGGGAAAATGCATAAAATTTAATAAAAAAGGCACAATTCATTTGCAAAAAAGGCAATTCAAAAAACGAAAAAAGACAACTTCAATGACAAAAAAGGCAACTTAAATGACTAAAAACTTTTTAGCACATCCTGTTTTTCTAACAAAATACTCTAATTTTTGAAAGAAAAAGGTATATATGTAATAGTAATATGAATCATATCGAATGAGAAAAAGGTCATACTCTCGTTTAAAAATTTTGTTATACATTTAGTTGATTAAAA
This sequence comes from Cryptocephalus moraei, assembly GCA_946251905.1. NCBI lineage: Eukaryota > Metazoa > Arthropoda > Insecta > Coleoptera > Chrysomelidae > Cryptocephalus > Cryptocephalus moraei. Next base: position 11,086,511 of record OX276466.1, on the reverse strand, counting down.
TTAATTTACTGAAATTTATGTAATATAATTATATATGCAAATTGCATAATATAAAATTGAATTTAAGTATATAAAACTTTTTTGGTTTCCCAGGATATAATTAGATATTTTTCAGTATTTTCAGCCACGAGGTTTTTTTCTTTCATCTGATAAATCTGATCACAGGATGTCACTGGAGCAAATTTTAAAGCCGAAGTTTGTTTGATTGGCCCATCTAGGAGCACTTTACCGAGGGAATCGTATACATTTTCTGAACTTTCGAAACCACATCCTCACAATGATTTCAAATCATCAAATGGTCACAATTGAAACACTCCACAAAACTTTTACCACTGTCTTTCCCTTTAACTCTAAGAAACACACTAATTTTTATACTTTATATAGTCACCCATCTCAATACTCTCTGGAATTCCTAGTTCAAAACGGTAAGCAATTCTCGGTGAGAGTTATAGGATCAGCCGGATGTTCTTAAAGAGCATATTATAAAACCGTTTGTTGAAAGGATTAAGATAGTTAATGACTAAGAGATTTCAAACTACGAAATATTCATAAGGTTTTTGGAAAACGCACAAATTTAAAAAACACAATAAAATGGCAAAAAAGCAAGCAAAAGGCATTTGCCTATCTATCTGCTTTTTATTTCAGTATAAACGAATATTTCCATATAAAATTTTTCAATTTAACAGTTGGTTTAGATGCTTAAAAAATTGCTATACGTAGGACTTTGAAATTTATAAGTAAGTGTCATATGAACCCCCTATTGACTATTGCATCCTCTGATTTTAGATTTCAACCTGTCTCAGACGAAAATTTTCGATATAAAAATTAATTTAGATACTTATTAAATGTGCCATCCAGTGAAGAATAAATCAAAATTGCTATTAAATTTGAAATGAGATAAATGTTAAAAATATGAAAAAAAATGTTCATGTAAATGTTGAAAACATTTAAAACACCAACAAACGACAAAGATAAAACCTAGATTTATTGCAGTGGCATTTAGCAAAAATCTACGAAAGATTTCTTAGGATAGCAGAAATTTTAAATGGGAAGTTTGAAGAGTTTTCAATTTTTATCTTTCGGTTAAACATGACACGTACGCACACATTTTTCCCATCTAATAACTAAAGCGGTGCCCAACTATAGATACGTAAGGAAGAAAGAATGCATTTATGAAAACTGCAAACTTAACTTCCCCCTCCTATTTTAAAATATCGTCACACGCCTGAGGAACTAGCGTCCAAAGGGAGTGCTCTGGTTGGGGCTGTAGCTAGGTAGAAACTAAAAAGAAGGCATGGTAACACAGACAATATTTATTGGAGCATTAAATATAGGGGAGAGAACACCATAAAATAAAGTTGAGGCAAATGAGCAAATGGCAAGAAGTGAGAACGTGTTGTTGTCCTGAATTATCTGAAGTTGAGCGTATGGCTCCTTACTTCTCCCTCTAGGTTCTTGTTTCCTCCGCGTGTTGTTATTTCCTGTGTTGTCCTGGTCGTCCTGGTGGTCCTCCTATTGTGTTTTCATCTTCCTGGTATGCCCTTCGTGGTTAGTCTTCCTTCATTGCCGTCTTGGGTCTTTTCCTCTTTGATCTTGCGTCCTCGTCGTAGTCCGTTGCCTTCCTTATTAGTGGGTTCGTGTGCTCCGTTGCCTTGATTATCGTCTTCGTCGTCCTCTTCTTGATGGTCTTTTTTGGTTCTTCGATGCGTAGGTCCCGTCGTAGCTGTTCATTCCTCATATACCATGGTGCGTCCGTCATCCTTCTCATCGCTTGGTTCTGTATCCTCTCCAGTTTCTCCAGGTGCGTCCTTGCTGCTTGTCCCCACGCTGCTGTTCCGTATGTCATTATAGGTCTTATTCCTGCCAGGTAGATCTTCCTCTTGGTTTCCAGTCTCAGCTTGCTCCGTCGTCCTATTAGTGGTCCCAGTCTGTTCAGTCGGTCTTTCGCCTTCATCTCGGTCTCCTCTATGTGCCTTCTCCATGTAAGTCCTCGGTCTATGTGGATTCCTAGATATTTTACTTCTTCCTTCCATTCCAGTTCCTTTTCTCCTATTATGATGTTGGTCGTCGGTCGTCTCGTCTTCGGTCCTATGTATATTGCTTCTGTCTTCTCCGCGTTGAGTTTGATCTTCCATTTCTTTGTCCATTCTTTCATTTGTTACACTTCTCTCTGAAGGTACTCCGTCGCTTTGTTGGGTTGTCTCGATGTCGCCGCCTTCGCCGTGTCGTCCGCGTAGATATAGGTCCTCGTGTGGCTGTTCCCTCTTCCAATCGGTATGTCGCTAGTGTAGATGTTGTATAGGACCGGTGCCAATACCGATCCTTGTGGTGCTCCTGCTTCCATCCTCCTGCTGCTCGATGTCGTCCCTTTGTCCTTGATCCTGAAGTTCCTATCTCGTAGGTAGTCCTGTATCATCTGGGTCGTCGCCGTCTTGAAGCCTAATCCGTCCATCTTTGCTATAAGTCCGTTGTGCCAAATCCTGTCAAACGCCTTCTCCACGTCGAATAGTACCATGCATGTCGTCCTCTTCTCGTTGGTGTCCTTGATCGTCTCTTCTACCATCCTCAGCGCCTGGTGCTCCGTCGAGTGTCCTTCCCTGAATCCACATTGTTCGTCCGGTATGATACGTAGCCTCTCCTCTTCCTCATTGATCCTCCTCAGTAGTATTCCCTCCAGTAGTTTTCCTAAATTGTTTAAAAGACTTATGGGGCGGTAGTTTTGCGGGAATTTCTTGTCCTTGCCTGGCTTCGGGAACATGATGACGTCTGCCTCCTTCCATATCTGTGGGTAGTATCTCTTCTTCATCGCCGCGTTGTAGATTTCCTGGATCCTCTTCCTTGCCTCCTACGGTAGTGCCTTTATCATCTTGTTTGTGATGGTGTCCCGTCTTGGTGCCTTCTTCGTCGGTAGGGTTCTGATGATCCCCTCCATCTCTTCCATCGTCGTGGGTTCCAATTCGTCCTCGCAATTTCTCCTTCTGATCTTGGCCGCCCTCCTGTCGATGTCCTCTTCGAAGCAAGAAGTGAGAAAAAGGTCAAAGGGAGGTGGTTGCTTACTGTCGGATGACGAAGGGCAGCAGGCGCGAGGCTCCTCCAATTAACGGCATGCCGAAAGGACGGGCTCTCAGACGGGCAGCGTGACGTGATACTTGGTGACTGACTGACTCCCTGATCGTTATGATCGAGCTGTATAAATACAAGCGGGATGTTTACGAACGTGATGTCGTACCTGTCCGAGAGTCGTATCGTCCTTCGGTTTAAGGTCGCCTCGGTGCTGAATAAGCTTAGACGGCGACCTATTTACGCTAATTGGGGCCGCATCGCGACAATATACAAATTAATTGATTATTTTTTCCAAAATTGCATATATAATACGTGAAACAGAAATATATTCTCTGTGAAGTAATCAGCGATATTTAGTAAATTGCCCAAAATGTTAAACTTTGTATTGATATTTAATTCCAAAAATGACATATACCTTTCTAGCTTTCAGCTGAGGAGGTACTTACTGCAAAAACCACATTGACCGTCTTTCAAAGGTTATCTGTAAGGCACGGATTTTATGCAAAATATGCCGAATTGCATATTATGCATATTTCGGGTCTAATCGGCAAATTTATTGCCAATATGCATATTTCTGCAGATTTCTGTAATTTTTAATTATTTTATTTTTAATTTTCACATTTACTCTTGGTTTTTTATAGCCTCTAAATATTTCGAAAATTACTGAAACATGTAGGGAAAAAATAGACGTGAAAACACGACTTCTATTATCCAGTAACACGTCTCGTGAGACCGACGTCATTAATACCGCGTTGCCATATATATCACACAAAATACCATATTGGAACATAGAACATATATTCAATGACAAAACGCCACAAAAACATAAGTGTTGCCGAATAACAAGTTAATACATTTAGGTATTGCAACAGTAGATTTATTTTTTTTCTAATTTTCAATGCAACATGTAAAATCTTTTAAAATCATATGTACGCGTAATAATGATAGGTTCTTTTTGTACAAATGGCAACATCCCAGAAAACTCTCGCGTGTTTACTTGAGGTTGCCAAGTATTATGTCTTATTCTTTTCCTCCCGCACCGAACCAGTAAATACCGAGAAAAAATGGCATCGTCGCTATACCTGTAAAGTGTGGGCTAAAAACCATTGGTGGAATGCGCGCGTTTTCCTACTTTAACGGTTCACGACGCGACAGAGATATGTGCGGATTTTACAAAAGTATCGAAAGCCACAATTTTTAGGATTTCAGGAGGACACCCTTCGCGTGGGGAAATAACGGCCGGAAATAGAAAAGTGGTAAAAACGAATCCGCGAAAAATCATTTTAGATGACTACCTTAAATGTGCTATTCGTCGAAAAATCCATTCTTTCTTCTTTCGAAACGAAATTCCGACGTTAAAGAAAATTCATCTCGATCTACAAAATGACGATACTTTGCCTACTTTAAATACTGCAAGAGAAAACGTAACGGCGCGGTGATACAGAAAGAAGACATTGCTTTTTAGCGTAGAGATTATTGGCTGGCTTCGAATTGCTCGTCAACACAAACAAAATTATTTAAAATTAGTCGTGGATGAAATCGCTAGAGAAAAAGGGTATACGGTTTTAAGATTACCACCGTATTACTGCGAGTTAAATCCTATTGAACTAATTTGTACCCAAATAAAAAGTGAAGTCGCACGTAAAAACGTATCATTTAAAATAGCTGATGTAAAGATACTTTTAGAAAATGCTGTGAGTGCTGTTGCAGCCAATGCATGGATAAAATGTATTCAACACGTTGTCAAAGAAGAAGAAAAATTTAGAAGAGTAATAGAACCGATTTTTGTTACTCTTGGTAATGATAACGATTCTGATGAAAGTTCAAGTTCGGGGTCTCCCAAAAAACTTCTCCAAACCCGACTAAGTACACGAACAGCATTCTAAGAAACATTTTATCAGGTTAAGTACATTTTTCAGAGTTTACCTTATTTTATTTTGTCATATGGGGACGCAATGCATTTATTTCTTTATAGAGTTTATTTATTTTTTAAAGAATTAATTTATTTTGTACTTAAAGAATTTATCTTTTATTTTATTTTGTTGAGAATTTATTTATTTCTTATTTTGTTAAGAACGTGTTTATTTATTTAACTTATTTTGTTGAAAAGTTATTTTATTTAGGTTGTATGGCTGCAGGAGAGTCATCCCTTTAAAAATGGCAACGCGCCATGGTAATACCTCATAGGTGGTGTGGAAATTTACCAGTTTACCCTAATTTATTTTTGATGATAAATGTTGCATCAATTTCTTATTTACAAGAAGCTATTTTACCCGCCACTGGAATCGGTTTTCTGAAACTATCAGAAAGGTCCATCTGGTTTCGCTCAAGGTCATGTGACGTAGGTCTCACGAGATGTGTACTGGAGAGTACCTGCTTTTAAATTACGGACGAATAATCCTCTCGTTAAGAAGGGCACTTACGACTGAGCCTCTGACCTGTGTATAACATCTCTGTAATGATCGGGAATTTTGTGCATTGCCAGATTTTCTAAGAAATATAATCGTCAAACCCGTACACTATACCTTTGTTTGGATTAGTAGTTATTCGCCCCTGCAAGGACCTGCACTTGGACGGCTAGTGTCGCGCCCTGATGTATATAAACACATTGTCAAGCAAAAATAAAATTTAATTGTACATCCTGATAAATATAATATACTGAACTTGTATACTCTTCGAAGAGAAATCTTTGAAAGCAACCTTTATTCGAATTATATATCTTTAATTTTAAATTGTTTGAATCGCAATATTGAGACAATGTGTGAATAATTATGACTTCATTTTTTTTCTGGCAAGAATAACATTTTTTATGAAATAAAATTCTTTTGTCTTAAAAAACACATATTTTAAATGTGTCCGAATGGGTTTTCGAAGAAATTTTCTTAGAATAATTTAAACGCACCCAATAACTTAATATGTACCTACTAATTTCTTCTCGGCGTAGTTCAATATCAATTAATTATTATATTATCGCCATATGTCACATATTTTTTGCATATGTTGCATATGATTGTGCATATTTTAAATAATTTTAGTGCATGTATATGCGCATATTTCGTCTATTTCTCGTTGCACAAAATCCGGGCCTTAGTTATCTGTATTATTCCCAATTCAATGGAAATAATCTTAGGTTCCTCTGAGAAAGCATGAAATTAAGAAATAGACTTGAAACAACTTGGGAGACTGTCGAAAGCAAAACTTTTAGAAATCTCAAAAAATGAGAGACTATTTAACATATTCTTTAAAATCTAAAGAAATATCTAACGTTCATGAGAGAAATAACCGTGGCTCAGATAATGGTTTAATTAGGTTAATATTGTTTTAAAATATTGTCTTGAGAGATTCAAAATTTGAGATAATCTATACAAGCTGAGAAATTTCTCATGTCATTAAACAAACGCAATAGCCCAGCTAATAGTCTCATATGAACCCCCGAACGACTATTGCGTTCCCTGATATTCGACTGGAAGCTGTATCAGGGGGTTAGTTTACATGTAAGTAAATATTTACAGATACAAATTTTCGATGAAAGAATTGGTTTAGATACTTAAAAAATTACCATACGTAGGAGTTCGAAATATCTAAGTAAGTATTTTATGAACTCCCTATTGACTATTTCATCCCCTAATTTTCGACCTAAAACTGTTAAAGGGGGTGGCTTACGTAGAAGTAAATATTTTGACGGAAAAAATTTTTATGTAAATATTGGTTTAGATACTTCAACAATTTTTTCCTTACGTAACAGTACGAAATTTCGAAGTTAGTCTCATACGAACCCCCGAATGACTATTGCATCCCGTTATTTTCATTTGACATAGAAATTTTTGATGTAAATATTGGTTTAGATGCTTAAGAAAATTACCATATGTAATAGTTCGAAATTTCTAAGTAAGTGTCATATGAACCCCTATTGACCATTGCATCCCCTGATTGCCGATTTAAAACTTTATCACGGGGATAGTTTTTGCATAAATCGATATTTCCAAAGAAACATTTTCGATGTAAAAATTGGTTTAAATAATTAAATAATTTTTTCCATACGTAAGAGTACAAAATTTCGAAATAAGTCTTATATGAACCCCCAAGTGACTCTTGCATCCTCTGATTTTCGACTTAAAACTGTTTCAAGGGGATAGCATGTGTGTATACGAATATTTTCAGATAACCATTTTCGATGTAAAAATTGGTTTAGATACTTAAAGTATTGCCATACGTAGAAGTTCGTAATTTCTAGGTGTTTTATGAAACCCAATTGACTATTGTATCCCCTAATTTTTGACTTGAAACCATCAAAGAGGGATAGGGTATGTACAAACCAATATTTACAGATAAAAATTTAGAAGTAAAAATTGGTTTAGATGATAAAATCTTTTTTCCATGCATAACTTATGAATCCCCGATTTTCCATTTCATCCCCTAATTTTCGACTTGAGACTGTTTCAGGGAGATACTTTGCCTATAAGTGAATACAAATTTTCAGTGTGGAAACTCGTTTAAGTACTTAGTTCAAATAATATTTTTTTTTCAATTTTTTTGTAAATGTACCCATATGTCAACCCTCAAACGACAGATAGGGTGGTAAATCATATCGGATACTCTTGACTAGTCATAAACCGTGAACGTTTTTTGCATAAATTTTGAGGTTAAAAAAGCGCACCACCTATTTTACCGGACTACAGGATTTGCGAATGTGGCTATCATCACCGGCGTAGGTTAGTTGCGCGCAGTGCTCAATTTTTTTGGTAGATTTATATCTAGCGAGTATTGCATTCGTTAACGAAGTCGAAAAAATAGGAATTAAAATGCGGTTTTCAGTTTTTTGGTATCTAGAGATCATACTTATTCATTTCTCAAAAGTGTTATATATATATATATATATATATATATATATATATATATATCGGAAATAACGAAATTTGTGAGCAGGCTACACGTCACATTTTTAAAGAATCAAAACGAAATTTGGTACAAAAATCAGTTGGCCGAAAATCTCGGTCGAGTTCCTTAATGGGCCAAATCGGTCTAGCGGTTTCAAAATGGTGGCTTGTTATTTCAAAAAAAAAATCAAAACACTTTTATTTCGCGTCTGAGAGAAAAATGTTACTAAGGTGTTTTGCTGCTCTTATAGAGGCGAACAACTTTAGTATAAAACAATCTGTCGAGAAACGTACAAAAATAAAGTTATTTTTGTCAAAAAAATTAAAAAAACTTTTATTTCGCGTCTGAGAGAAAAACGTTACTAAGATTTTTTGTTGCCCTTATAGAGACGAACAACTTTTGTATAAAACAATCTGTCGAGAAACGTACAGAGAAAAGGTTATTTGCAAATATTTTAAAATTTTGACGTTTATATTTTTTCACACCTCGTATGCATTTTTTTGACACATCGTGGGTTATATTACTATACATATAACCTACCCATCAATCTACTTTTGAGCCTGGCATTCCATGGGGTTTTTATTATTTAATAAGGGATGCCTCAGGTAGTAATGGTCAAGGGATTATCGGCATTCCCGGAATACGCAATTATTGCAAACGGGTGCTTATGCTAACAACATATACTTCTTCAAAAGATATAAGGCGTTTATGACTGTACCTCCTTAATTGGTTTAAGATTACTGGAATTAACCTTATACCATGTCAATTGTAATCATTTCACAGAAATTTAAGATCTTAAAATGTTAAAGCTATTTAAGAACAACCCTTTCTTAGAATTTAAGAAAAATAGCTAATTTATGGTTAAGCTTAAAATGTCCTGAATACGTTAGGTTTTCAGACGCGTGTCATTTACGACAAGGAACCCTAAGCCACTTGATAAGGTACAGTCATAAACGCCTTATATCTTTTGAAGGAGTATAACTTGCCCTTTACAAATACCTTTACTATTGCTTTCTTTCACATTTCTTTAATCTCATTAATTATATATTTATCTCGTTGCGCGAAATTCGGCTCTAAATTTTGTTGTTCTTTCTCGTATTCAGGTAGAAAATGACCGCTGCGCGCAACTGGGCGGCGGTCATTTCGTACGGAATTTTAATCCCCAACCCTAAGATCCGTCATCTCGTACGGCTCCTCTCAGGTAAATTTTTGAGTATAAAATGAGTATCGAAATGGTCATCGGTCCTGTTCGTTTTACTTTTTACTAAACCTCAATTGTTTATCCTTGCCCTTTAACAAGCGATAGCGAATAAGTCGAAAATAGTGTAGCCCACTTCGGGAGCTAATATGTACTACCATTTCCGGAAGTTCGCTACATTATTTTTTATATAATCACACTGGTACGAATTTATCTATCTTTGGAGGTACACCCGTACAAGTTGACCTGTCTCGGTAAGGATGAATTTCAGGTATGGATTAAACCGTACGAAATGACGCGAGCCCGCGCAACTCATCCCTGCCCGCTGCACCCTCAACGATCAAATTCTTCAAATTCAAATTCAAAAGCCTAATCCCCGACATGGGGAAGAATGGAGAACAACAAAATGGCGATTTATCCCTGGTTTACTGAATTGCGTGACAAAATGTACAGGAATCCCATGTAATTTACTCTAGATATATTCGTTTTTCCACTTCGTGCGCTTCAGTTGAATTCCTCGAATCGATATAAATCCCGTAATACATATTTCGACTTTTTTGTCTCATCGTAAGCGATAAAAGCGTCATCGCCTCCGCACTGCAACAAATTCCGGAAAATCTCTCGAGCTCCCCCTCCCCCCTCTAGCTCCAGCCCCCTTGGAACATATTCCGAGGATAAATTCGCAAGGCACAAAAATATACCCACATATCTTACACCCTGTCACGTATGATAAAACATATTTGCCTAAAAAATTATCCCCGATGTTCCCTGCGAAGATCACAGAGTATTTCTGTAAAAAATTGAATATTCTCCCTCATCCCTCGCGATTTATGTCTCTATTTGCGCGCCTCCCTTCGCCCACACTGTTTCGTATCGCAAAAATTGTTCGATTCACCCGGATGATCACCATGTTCGGATTACGTCCCGAATTCGGGGTGGGGGCGCGATTTTTTCTCTGTTTGAACTGCGAGCGGCTCCGGAAGCCGTAGAGACGTAACACATTTTTGTAACGACACCCTCGGATTTTTTTTCATTACGGATTGTTCCGCATAAACTGCGTTCGCCGGAAAAAAGGGACGCGCGTCACCTTCGACATCCGACGCCGGATGGAAACGCCGCCGGAGTCGGCGATTAAGCTGGTTTTAAGTACTTAAAAATGAATTTCGACTCCGGGCGAGTTTTCGCCGCCGGACTTAGTGAATTATTAAAATGTTAATGCAGTCGCGACGTTTAAATTTAACGGGCACATTAACGTGCGGATTTACGTGTTACGGTTTTATTTGAAACTCGCTGAATGTGTTATAATAATGTACGATGGATTTAACACGAAACTCATTATTGTTACGGGTATAAACTATTATAGCGCTTATTTTACGGTAGCGCGTTTCAAAAGTTACATTTAACTTTATCACACTTTTAAACAACGTACTTTGCATTAATCTGTACTTTAAATGGGCACACGACAACTCAGCCCAGAGGTCTAAAATTCGAGGGATAACGTTAAATCCACCCTACGATTCAGCTGGGACTATCGAGTTGTACCACGTGTTATTAATCTCAAAATCATAGTTCTAGATGGGATTATCGGGACAACCGAGTTGTACCAGGCGTGATCACCGAATCGTACCCCGTTGCGAGGGGTAGGTTTAATGGGCACCGTCGAGTTATGCCACATATTTTCATATTTTTCTAGGAGTGGAAAATTATAAAGCGGGACGAGAATCAATCAGAGAAAATATTTTTAATTTTAATTATAATTAAAACTAATTTGGCGAATATTGTACACTTAATGATTTGACGAATTCAAATTTTGTAATTTGGTTTAGATACAATTTAGTGCTTATTAATATTTGTTTTTTTTTTTAGTACGAGATTTTAATTTATGATCAGAACGATTAGCAGTTTTGATTTTAGCAAAAGTGTAATTTTGTACGTCTATAATCAGATCAAAAAAAAAATTATATATGTATATATATTGTTATTATTGTATATATATTATTGTATATATATATATATATATATATATACTATATATATATATACAAGTGAGTCTCAAACATAATCATATTAAATGAAATTTTTTCTAATTAAAATGTTTCACTAGATGCCATGAGGAAGGAGCCAATAGGAGATTCATCTCCAATCTCCTACTGAAACTGGATACATTAGGACAGTCAAGACTCACACACACACACACACACACACACACACACACACACACACACACACACACACACACACACACACGTATATATATATATATATATATATATATATATATATATATATATATATATATATATATATATATATATGGTACGTTCCACGCCGAATTTAGATTTTTTTTTTAGATTTGGCCCAAAATCAAATAAAACGGTCCTTTTGGGTCCCTGAAACTATCCCTAAATTTTTAGGGCCCCAAGTGGAATAGAACTCAAGTTATGGACAATTGAAAGTTGAAATTTTCAGGTTCGGCTCCAAAACCAAAAATTTTCAACCATCCATAACTTGTAAAAAAACCCATTTTTATGAAAAAAGTTTTAAACAAAAGTTGTTTGCAATGCTTTAACCTTTCGGAAACTGCTAAAAAAAAGTTCATCCGACATGGTTCACTATTGACGAGTCTTGGCGCCATTAGTCGTCAGGCCGCCAAAAAAAAAAAACATTATCAGCTTTCCTGACCAAAAAAATCAGGAGCGTAGCTGGATTCGATATAAAACTTTTCAGCCCAAACAAAAGTTAGCCAGTCCTAAGGGCTCCGAGAAAAAAAAATGGTTTTCAGGTTCAGCCTCAAAACCAAAAATTTTCAACCATCGATAATTTGCAAAAATACCCATTTTTATGAAAAAAGTATTAAACAAAATTTGTTTGCAATGCTTTAATCTTTTGGAACCTGCTAAAAAAAAGTTCATCCAGCACGGTTCACTGTTGACGGGTCTGGGCGCCATTATTCGTCAGGCCGCCAAAAAAAAACATTATCAGCTTTCCTGACCAAAAAAATCAGGAACGTAGGTGGATCCGATACAATACGTTTGAGCCTACACAGAAGTTCGCCAGACCTAAGGGCTGGTCCCAAACTTGAAGATTTTTGTTGAAAATTCAAATTTCCAGAACAATTCTTGTGGAAGGTCGTCAACCGTTGTGGACCTTCAAAAACATCAACAAGAGCAACAACTTGTGTGAGAGTCGCTTCTTAGATAAAAAATATGCGTCAGGCGAAGTTATCTGGGATCAAAATTCAAGTATTTTGAGGAATTTTGAGTTTTTGAGCCGCCGGGAACTTGGAAAATACTCTATTTATATGAAAATAGCATGCCAACCTTAGTGATGTTGATCCCCGGTCAACATCTAGAAAAAATGTCGCTCATGGTTTGATATTAACTGGCAAACAGTGGATTTCTGGGGGCTCAATGAAATTTTGTTGATATCAAGGGATTTTTGCCGGATTTGACCTTTTTTTTTTCTCGGAGCCCTTTGGTCTGGCTAACTTCTGTTTGGGCTCAAAAGTTTTGTATCGAATCCAGCTACGCTCCTGATTTTTTTGGTCAGGAAAGCTGATAATGTTTTTTTTTTTTTGCGGCCTGACGACTAATGGCGCCAAGACTCGTCAATAGTGAATCATGTCGGATGAACTCTTTTTTAGCAGTTTCCAAGAGTCTAAAGCATTGCAAACAACTTTTGTTTAAAACTTTTTTCATAAAAATGGGTATTTTTACAAATTATGGATGGTTGAAAATTTTTGGTTTTGAAGCTGAACCTGAAAACCATTTTTTTTCTCGAAGCCCTTAGGTCTGGCTAACTTTTGTTTGGGCTGAAAAGTTTTGTATCGAATCCAGCTACGCTCCTAATTTTTTTGGTCAGGAAAGCTGATAATGTTTTTTTTTTTGGCGGCCTGACGACTAATGGCGCCAAGACTCGTCAATAGTGAACCATGTCGGATGAACTTTTTTTTAGCAGTTTCCGAAAGTTTAAAGCATTGCAAACAACTTTTGTTTGAAACTTTTTTCACAAAAATGGGTATTTTTACAAATTATGGATGGTTGAAAATTTTTTGTTTTGGAGCCGAACCTGAAAATTTCAATTTTCAATTATCCATAACTTGAGTTCTATTCCACTTGTGGCCCTAAAAATTTAGGGGGAGTTTCGGGGGCCCAAAAGGAACGTTTTAGTTGATTTTGGGCCAAATCTAAAAAAAAAAAAATCTAAATTCGGCGTGGAACGTACCATATTCGCGACGGAACAAACGCACAAAAGAAAATTATCAACTTACCCGTCTATTCCGTTAAGAAACGGTAACCACCTACACTTGTTTCTGCTTAGGGTGGTATAACCAAGCTCTGAATGACAACGATGTTTGACACTTGGAAAAAAAATTATACAACTCAAAAAGACCGTAAACAGTAGACAGCAAAGCACTTTTGCGTCTGTAAAGGAAAGATCCTCCCTTCGAGGACAACAATCCATACGTGACGCGGTGCCCAGCTAATGCCAACTGACACTAATCTTTTATCGAAGGAAATTTAGTAGTGAAATTCGCGACGGAACAAATGTACAAAAGAAAATTATCGACTTAATGTTGGTGAATATAGATGCTATAGTTTTTAAATTCTTCTTAGCTATTTTTAATGAGGTGTCCCTAACTATGTTTGTTAGCTTTGAGGTAATTTCTTTGATGAAAGGGAGAGATCGATATCTAATGATATTCTGTTATTCTGTCTTTCCTCTTCAACCGCTGTTCTTTCCGTTAGCATGCCTCTATTCATAGGTTCATTATACAGGATTGAGAGAGATAAGTTCTTCATATTTTGGTTAATGTTTGTTAATAAGTTATTAGAGTTGAATAGAATTCTATTTATGATTTTAAAGGGATATGAGTTTTCTACCAATATTTTTCTTAATTTTGCAAGATCTTCATTCAGGAAAGAGGGATGTTTTTTAACGCTTGTACTAAATTAAGTTTCATTTTCAGTGGATGATACGAATGGAAATTTATAAACCGGTGACTGCACATTGGTTTGCGGTACCATTTTGTGCGTATTGAACCACTTTGGTCTCTTGTGACTAACATGTCAAGGAATGGTAACTCACGTTCATTTTCCTTTTCCACTGTGAACTGGATATGCTTATTAAAACTGGTTAACGTCTCTTCTGTGGAATCTTGAGGTAAAGCTAAGATATATGATCGGTACATACTATCTGTAGTGCATTCCCAAATTTTGGGAGGAACTTGGATTCTTCAGATATGTAATTTTCCACAATATAGTCGCAAAATTTTGTAACGCGCTCATCATTGGGCATTTTATCGAATAATTTGAAGGAAAAAAAAATCAGCAAATTCTGTAGGATGCAGAAAATGTATTCCAAAGAATAATTTAAAAGATTTGCCAATTTCCGAATTTTTATCTTTATATTCCTTTGATAAACCAAAATTTAAAATTTTCTTGTAGGTACCATGCTTAACAAATATGTGAAATTTATAACCAGTTACATTTTACTGCGGCTAAAACATTGAGACTGCATTATGGATAGTAGCTTGTTCAAAGTCGATGACTATGTTCTTAGGATTAAAAGATAAGTCTAATGTATTACATTTATTACTAACCTTCTGAAACAATTGAAAATAGGAATTCGTAGCTTTATCCGGTAACAAAGCAAATATCACCGGTACGTAATAACCATTTTTAAAATTATGTATCGTACCTAATTAAAAAAAAAGTGCAGTACTGAAATGTACCATCCATATAAATTGTATCGCATGAACAAAAAAGTATAAAATAGTAAAAGATGAGAAAATATTTATACCTTTTTCTCTGTCAAAATCACAAACAAAATTTTCGTTATTAATTTTAGTTACAGGTTCTAACTTAATGATTGCGTCGAAAACTTCAGCTTTATTCTTAGTTGGTAAAACGCGTCTACGTGCTGCATATAAATTTTTTCTTACGCGTCCCAGATCTTCACTTCCAATGTCTGATACCCAATCGTTATTTTGTAATGATTTTTAATTTTTCTTTTTAATAAAAACCGTTCATCTACTTCATGAATTGTACCGCTACTGATGAGAGCGAACAGCACTTACTATATGCGTGAAGGATGATTCATATTTCCATTTTCATGTAGTCCGACCTCGAAACAAGCAATAAGAAAATTAATTTTATTCATTTATTGTATATAAAGCAATTAGTTTGAACAAAATCGATTCTATTAACAGCGCTATCTTCATATTTCGCTTTATGTAAGCAATTTTCTTAATTTTTTTGGGTAAATGTATGTTATTTTAGTTATGTAAATTTATGTAACTCTTTAGTTGTATATCGATGATTACTTTAAGGACTTTAAATATATCGGGATGAGGTACATAAAAATTGGAACTAAATTCGCTCTCTTACGATTTACAGGCGTTATTGGTACGTTAGTACTACCAGAACAGGATGCCCATAAAGATGGTGGGAATACAGCCGCAATACAAGTCCTTACAAGAAGTAATTACTGGTTCTCCGTAAGGTTTTGTTGCGGTGTTTTTCCATAATGTTGGTCGTGGTTCTATAACGGTGTTTTTTGTAAAAAAAATTGTTAACATTTGTTAATTCAACAACTTTTTTGGATACTTTTCTCCCTAAAGTTGTTATATGATAACAAAAGGGTAAAGTGTTATTGTGTTGTTGTGTGACACATTATTAGTCCTATAAACTAAGATTGCATTCCTGTTTTATTACTCAGTGTAGTACGTTTAGTATACAGCAGGTAACAGTGTTTTAACTAAATGTAACTGTTTCTTAGTATTTTTATTGAGGAAGGAAACGATGGTTTCCGAAAGCTAGAAATTAATATACGAAGAGTAAATCCATCACTGGCCGTTAAAAATTTATTGATACTTTTTTGACTACATCCTCACAAGTGGGAACTTATTATAGTTTTCCTAAAACATAAATATTTATCTTCAAATTAGTCAATATAAAAATAATAGGTTATAAATAACTTAAAAATATTTTTAATATTAACTGGAGCGTTGATATTATTCCAGCTAATAAAATTAAAAATGTGTTTCATTCACAGGTTTCAAACTTCTAAGTTGTTTTTTTTTTATTTGGGCATACAACATAACGTACATATACAACTTACGAACTATATAAAATATTCAATATAAAATTTTGATATCTAATCAAATTGAAAAAAATACTGATCATGAGGAAAGTTGAGAATTTCATTTCCTGCTTAAAACTTGTGTTCTTTGATAAATTTTATTTCGAGACAAATTTATATAAAGAAAAAATGTAAAACTTAAGCGGTGCCATTTGCAAGGTTATATTTGGTAACATTTTAAACAAGACTTCTCCAAAATCGCATTTACTGACGCATGAAAAAGAGCATTTGAACACACTAAGATCTACTTTTTACTTTTTTTAATAGTTTTTGGATTCCTTATATCGGAAATATTTACAGGAAAAAAAATCATGCTCAACTTGTATATGGATTCAAATGAATATTCCAGGGAATTACCCAGAACGACAGTAATCACTATTATTTGGGATTTGAACGGTAATTACAACAAAATTTCTTTTACCTGAGGGGATTATGGTTACGACATATTTAACCATATTGTTTTGATATTAGGGCCGAAATTTTCTACAAATTTACATGAAATCTAGCCTGAATAAATCCTGACGAAGAAAATTATTTTCGTAAGTGTCTCAATATTTATATAAGGTATCAAATTTTATAACCGAAGAACTTAAAGCTAGTGGTACGTAAGGAGATAAAGCTATAAATTATTTTTCATCTGACAATTTTCTAGTTGACAAGACAAAACTATTTGGCAACTTCAACAAACTTCAAGCAATTTAGAGACGTTAATAATACAATTATTAAGGAGTGGTGATAGCGCTCTGACCATTCTAACTAATATGTTTTCGCCTAGTCAAATGCTGAGAATAATTTGAAAGCTTTAACCCAATATAACATAACGAGTTGTATTTTTCTAAACCTCTAATAGTTGTAGTGGGTATAAATAACCACATCACATACATACATCATCAGCAGATAGGTGAATATCTTGCATATTTTAACATGTTAAATTGTCACGCTGAATTAATACTAAGTGATAATAAAACGAAAGTGAATTATCTAAATTTTTATATTTCATTTGTGTATTTCACCTTCAAAAAGTAATTTATATTTAAATTAATTAATTAAACAATTAAATAAAAAATTAAAAGTTAACTTGATTAAATTATTAATAATTTAAATAAGTAATTTAAAATGTAAAACTAAAACAGGAAAAGAAATTCTTAAAGGACTTGTCAGGTCCTGTACGAGCGTTTCTGAGCTATACAAATATAAATAATGAATTAATTTTATCATTAATTCTGTAAACTACCCCAGAATTACCTACAGACGTTTTTTAAATTTCACAGTTGATGCTTGTATTTAATTACAACTTAAAATATTTATATTTAGTAGGAACTTAATAATTTAATAATAACTTAATATTACCCAAAAAGTAAAAATTCAAAACTTTCAAATTGTATAAATGTAAAGATATTGACAAAGCAATTTGTATTATCTATCTTCCGCCTAAAGTAATAAAAATTTCTTCTAACATTTTATTAGCATAGAAAGTAAATCACTAAAGGTGTATAAGGTTAATCTGATTAATTATTAAACTTTAATACTACAGCGATCACATTTTATATTTTTTATCAATTATGTCTTTTACCATGAGAATTTCAGACATGAAAATCTTGGTCGTTTAATAATTTTAAGAGGGAGGATACCTTAGTATTTTAAAATGTACCGAGTAACAATGATTTTTGAAGTGTATTACATTATTTATTATAAA
Source organism: Cryptocephalus moraei (assembly GCA_946251905.1). Classification (NCBI taxonomy): domain Eukaryota; kingdom Metazoa; phylum Arthropoda; class Insecta; order Coleoptera; family Chrysomelidae; genus Cryptocephalus; species Cryptocephalus moraei. Next base: position 11,068,533 of record OX276466.1, on the reverse strand, counting down.
GTGCAGAATTTTGACTCCATTATATTATTAGTAATATTCAAAAATTAGTAATGAATTAAAATTTTGATAAATACACAACACCTATTTAAAATAAAAAAACACCTGTGGGTCATATTCCAGTTTCAAATTAAATATGATAAAGCTCTTTGGGAATAATTTCTGAAAAGCTTTCAATACTATTATAAACTAACAATCCTGTACTTATCCATACCTGGAATTGACCGTTTACGCTCTTTAGGAGGTCCTTAGTGATAATTTGACCATTTACCGATAATCGTCTTGTTTGTGTAATCCTGCAGTTAACTTAACACCCTTAGTTTAGCAGGTAGTAGGTACTCCCATAAACCATAAAAGGCCTCCACATTAAAGATAAATCTTAATTCCTTGTGAAAATTTGTGGCGAGCGGTTGTGTTGAACAGTAATTATTGTGGCGAGTACATTTCACATTAACTTCAAAGAGTTTTTTTCAGACATATTCCATCCGATTCCCAATATGCAAGAATACAAGACGATTGAAACTATAAGGGGAAAACCGTGCCTGTTATACAACGGTTACAGTTTTCGTATTAAGAAAACATGTAGGGACGGTCAGGTCACATGGGTCTGCTTGAACGAAAGAAATGAAAAATGCCATGGTAGTCTCCTCGTAGACAACGGAAAAATAATCCAAGAAAGGGAACACGTGTGCAAACCTGACGTCGCGGCTACCATGGTGAAGGAATGTTTGTACAACGTCAAGAAGAGAGCTCGTGAAGATGACTGTTACTTGCCGATGTCTAAAATTTTCCGGGACGAATTCGAAAAATTGTACGATCTGGGACTGAACTTTGTGACGGAGATTCCGACGTTTTCTTCGATGAAAAGTTGTTTAAATACCAACAGAAGGCGCGCACGGGCCATCCGGAGGATCTCCAGGGAGGAAGTTAAGTTTCCTGAAACGCGCAATATTGAAGCACAACAATTGAATCACGAGGGAGACGAAGATATGTTGGAGTTTTTAGACGAATTTTTAAAATTCAATAATTTACCCGAACTATGACTGTATTTATACATTTTTTTTTTATTTACAAACAGAAATTTCTTGTACTATGACAATGGAAAATGTAATTTTCTTTCAATTTGTAGCTTATGCTTTGTATTTGATTTATTTTGTACATTGTGTGATATTAATATATATGTAGATAATAAATATTCGCGAATTTTTAAAATTTAACGAAACTATGACTGTATCTATACGATTTTTGATAAATTTGTTATACTATGACAATGGAAATGTAATTTTCTTTCAACTTGTACCATATGCTTTTTATTTGATTTATTTTGTACACTATGTGATATTAAAATATAAGTAGACAATAAATACATATGTATGTAATAGTAGATAATAAAATACTTATAAATATTGACGAGCATTATTTAAATATCATTATCATGAATAATGAATATCATTATTTAATTATGTGTAATTTTTGCCAGTAATTAGCCTGGAAGGGACTGTCAATGGGAGATTTTTTCTGGTACTCTGATGTAGCATGTTAAGAAAAAATATTTGAATTATTATTTTCGAATACACTAAAACATTAAATCTAAATTTGATAACAGGTTAGAATACGAGATTTTAATTTTTAGAAATGATATGGTAGTTTGAATTATCTAATGTTTCTTAGTATTTAATATTATATTTATTGCTTTTAAATATATTATAAAAATGGACAAAATTTGTTCATTTTCTACAAAAGTACGCAGTAGTAGAAAATTATAATAAATAAAATTCCCATTATCAAATAAGCAGAATGATAATTATAAAGATAACATAGAATACCAGAATAACAGAATGGCTACTAATAATATTTTCTTCAGAATTTGCAATATTTTATATTTCTTGTTAGCAAATTGTAGTGCTTACTGCGTCCAATTCAATTAATATCATAATTATAATTAATAATGGAGGATCTACTTCGTCTGTTCTGTAATTTTTTTTAAGATTTTCATTTTTAGAAATTATATGAAGGTATGAATTATTATCTAATTTTTCTAAAGTATTTAATATTATTAATTAATTATAATATAATGTATAATATTATAATTAATAATTATTGTTTTGAAATATATTATAAAAATGGGCAAAATTATGTAAAGGCAAAAGTTGTTCATTTTCTACAAAAGTACGCCGTAGTAAAAAAATATAATAAATAAAATACCCATTATCAAATAATCAGAATAATAATTATAATAATAACATAGAATACCAGAATAACAATAAATGGCTACTGATAATATTTTCTTCAGAACTTGCAAAATTATATATTTCTTGTTATCAAAGACTACGTGCCTACTACGTCCAATTTAATTATTATCATTATTATAATTAATAATGGAGGATACACTTCGTCTGTTCTGTAAAAAGATTTTTTATTATTCTTGTGTTAGTGAATAATTAATTAATATTGGTAATTTCCAGAGTAAAATACTTAAAAAAGTACCACAGGACGGTTTTGCGGTTTGAAACCAAGTCATATTTAAGTACCAAAATTTATTAAGTAATTACTACTAAATATTATTTAAAAAAATGCACTACTACACCATAAGACAAATGTTTAAACTTAAATAGTATATCATTGAATTTGTTGAATAAATGTAAAGAATTTCATGAAATAATTTAATCTAAAATAAAAATATAGAGTTACCATACATGTATCTCTTCAGTTTGGATTTTGATAACGATGTTGTTTATTCAAGTATAAACATTTGTATTTCACAATTTTTCATATATAATATATACGATATTTTAAGAGCCATGTTGATAATCTAATGACAAATTTTATTAGAGAAAATGATAGAAGATTTCAATTAAAAAAATTTCAGTTTATAAATTCCATTCTCTAAATTCAAAATTATTTAATTTATTTATTGCAAATTTCAAAATTATTGAAAGTAAGAAGTATGTAATATTTAGTAATACCTGTAGTAAATTTTATAAGGGAAAGTAGGAACGTATGGTAATAAATAAAGTAAATATCTAAAATCAAATACATATTACAAATTTCTTCTGTGTTAAAGAAGACCGGGTGGGATGTAGTTTATTTAATTTTATTTGCCATTTTAATCAGTAGAATCTAGCAATTATTTACAAATTTTACAATTTTGTATTTGTACATATATATTATATTTTATGACTATTCAATACATTAGTTCAAATATTGCATAGTAGGGGGCACCGAATGTGCCTGTACACAGAGGGGCTTTTATTTATAAATTAAGATACTTATAATATAAATAATAAATTTATTTTTTTTTTTATTTATTTTAGCTTTACCTATTTTGAATATTTTTATAACAATTGTTGTTCAACCCATCCCTTTAGATAATTATTTCTTAATTTCTTAGATTTTTTCAAAACCTCTAGCTCATTTGGTAAATTGTTAAAATTTTTATTGATACATAATTATAACTATTTTGACAAATATTCAATTTATATGTAGGCAATTTGGGTGCTTTACATTTTGTTCTGGTTGTACTTTGAATGAATTTTGTTTTGAATGTGTCATAATTAAAAATAAGTGAGTGTATTATAAAAGATTGCTGGAAAATTAAAATAATTTTTATTACGTCCTTTTTTTGATCTATAATATTTATAAGTTTACTTTGTTATCTGATAAGTGGTGAAATAGTGTTATTATATAGGCTACCCTAACATAGTATTTCATAATTTGTTATACTAAGAGAAAGTCCATGCATGAGTTTTATTAATTGATTTAATGTTAACATTGATCTTAATCTGTTAAAGACATATACCAGATATTTTTGTTAAATATACGTTGGACATGAAAATCCCATATTAAATGTTGGTCAAAAAAATACCAAGATACCTATGAATATTTACTCCATTTAGTTGCTTTCCATTTCTTTTTTTATAGACAGGATTTCCTGACTGGAGTCTTTGTTATCACTTTATTATTATTATTATATTATAATTTTTTATATAGTAATATTATTTATTTAGTTATTATATTTTCTTTGTAATATATAGAAAAAAATAGAAGAGGGAATAAACGTAGTTTGTTATGGGAAGCAAAGAATATTTAAATACAGTTCACACATAGTCTGTTATAAATAGTTTCATCCTAAACACTTAAATTCCGTAAATTGGAAATTAGTTTTTCGATATGAATCTTTTGTGGCACTGTATCAATAATCATAGTAATATTAATAAACAGCACGTATTAGTGTATTTCTATGAAAAACGTTATTTAGTGTTTCTCGAATACATGCTATTTCAGCGAGTATTATTCTAGAGGAATTCCGCCTTTTCGCCTTCGCACGTAGCGACTCGGTAAGGAGATCACGTCGCCGGACGTGAAATCAGCTATTCGCAAAACTTTGGCTGACCGACATCTCTCGAAAACTCTCGTACGTATTTTTATGTATGTATGTACCTGCTCCTTTTCGCCTATGACAGGAAATTGCTTCCTATACCCGAAGCACTTCCAAGAGGTCCCCCAACCCCATTTCCTCGTTTGCGTGCAAAATGCAGGGAATATGTAAATATACGTTATCCAATTTTTGGAAGAAGTTGATGTATGGTGGAGGATTTAACCCGCGGGATCGTATATTTCTAAATTTTATTATGAGCACTCCTCGGGAATATAAAGTGTAAGTTGCGGTACATGGAAAATCCAAAAATCTTTGGGAATATTTGATAGTCTGCCATATTTATATATAGTTACTTGCATTGGCACATATCTATTATGAATATAATATATTAGGAATATGAAATTCGTACAACGTTCTTCTTAACGTCAAATCTCACGAGTCACATTTTTCATAAAATTAAGCAGGGCGCAATTCGTGAATAATTACTCTAGTTGACTTACAGTAAATAAGCAAATAATTTAAAGCCTTATAGTTAATTTAACATTAGATTGTAAATCTAAAGATGAAATAGTTTTTTTAAGGCATAGAGAAATTACTATTTTCTGCTTTGAAGCCTGATAGTTAAATTAACTTAAATCCTTATTAAGTATTTGGGATAAAACTAATTCTAATTAGGGAAGCGACTGGAAAAAAATTAGTAAATATTATATTAAAACGTATTTTTTTGAATCTTTTTTTAAGTCTATTTGATTATCATGGTTATTGGGACTAACCTTATTCGTAAATAGAAGAATATGGACATCAAGGTTAATAGATTTATGAATAAGGCGAATAAGCCAGATTATTAGAATAAATTATTTGCCCAATTGTGAGTCATTTAGGAACGTATGCGAAGATCGGCGGTAATCCTCCTAATGATAAGATATTTATTGAAAAGGGAACTCTTGATATATTGTTTAAACCAAATACGTTAGTTGACTAATATATTTTACATTTATTTTGTGAAAAACATAAATTACGTTAATTGAAATAATGGTATAAACAGAGAAATAAATAATTTAGATTGATTTAGTTCTCATTATAGCTGCAGTTATTCAACCAATATGATTAATTGTTGAACAAGCTATAATTTTTTATAATCTAATTTTCCTAAATCCAACGATTCTTCCAATAATTGAAGAAAATGTGGTAATGAGATAAATAACTATATTTTGTCTATAAATAGAATTATATTGGCAATTTTTTGTCATGTTGATATAATTAGACAATTTATTCAGGATAATTCATTTGTAACTTCAAGGAAACAAGTATGGAATAGGACTGCTCCCAACTTGATAAATAAAGCTGATTGAATCATTATAATTAAATTAAAAATATTATTGACTTGTTCATTATAATGAAATACACAAATAATGGCTATTAAAATAATATTTGATGCATTTACGTTAGTAATAAAATGCTTAATTGATGCATCAGTAGTACTGGGTTGATTATTTACTCTTAATAAAGGAATAAATGAGAGATAATTAATTTCTAGACCAATTTATATACATACAATATTCACTAATGAGATGAGATGGTAATTATTGATCCAATAATATTGATTTCCTTGATTGGATATCTTAAACGAAATTTTCACATTATTTTTCGTGTTTTCAAAAAATATTTAACGTTTGATAGAATCCAATCCTGTGTTCGTTTCAGTTATTCTGCTTCTTAAGGAAATTAGAACGAACTGCCAGTCAACCTCACTTTGGTATTCGTTATAGTGGCGAATCAATTGTCTCATGGTGCCTTCTACCTTCCTCGCAGCGTGACACTATTATTTATATAATAGTGTATATTTAAGTTACTTAAGTGGCTGTAGGTTAGCATTTTGATGTATATGAAGCGAAATATCTTGAAGCGTATGAAATAATAGATATAAGTTTCATCACAGAAGTGAAACTAAAGTGTAAGCTCTCGAAAAGAATTTGGCTGTAAGTTAGATGTGTTATTGACTAAGTGAAGATGAGTTTCTTAAGTCACAAAGTGAGATTGCCTTATGTCAATTATGTCACAAAAGTGAAGCTAAATGTCCTGAAATTTATGAGATAAAGTTTGCTGTGGGTCAGATTAGGTCAGCTATGAAGTAAAATTACCTGTAAATTTTTTTAGTGGCTATTAAAGTTTGCTGTAGGTTAGTCTTGTGATATAAGTGAAGAGAAATCTCTTGAAGCATATGAAATGAAGTTAAATGTGAGTTAGGTTACTTAGTCATGAAATAAAGTTAGCAGTAAGTTTCATGAGTCACGAACTGAAATAGCTGTTGGTTAGTTTTATCACAGAAGTGAAGCTAAAGTAGAAGCTTTCTAAAAGAATTTAGCTGTAACTTAGATGGGTAAATTTTAGTGTCTTAAGTCACGAAGTGAGATTACCTTATGTCAGTTTTGTCACAAAAGTCACGTAAAGGTCTTGACGTATATGATATAAAGTTGGCTGTGGGTCAGCTTGGTCAGCCACGAAGTAAAATTAGCTAATAATTTTTTAAGTGGCTATTAAAGTTTGCTGTAAGTTAGTCTTGTGATGTAAGTGAAGCGATATCTCTTGAAGTCTACGAAATGAACTTAGATGTGAGTTAGGTTACTTAGTCATGAAATAAAGTTAGCAGTAAGTTTCATGAGTCACGAACTGAAATAGCTGTTGGTTAGTTTTATCACAGAAGTGAAGCTAAAGTAGAAGCTTTCTAAAAGAATTTAGCTGTAACTTAGATGGGTAAATTTTAGTGTCTTAAGTCACGAAGTGAGATTACCTTATGTCAGTTTTGTCACAAAAGTCACGTAAAGGTCTTGACGTATATGATATAAAGTTGGCTGTGGGTCAGCTTGGTCAGCCACGAAGTAAAATTAGCTAATAATTTTTTAAGTGGCTATTAAAGTTTGCTGTAAGTTAGTCTTGTGATGTAAGTGAAGCGATATCTCTTGAAGTCTACGAAATGAACTTAGATGTGAGTTAGGTTAGTTGGTCATGAAATCAAGTTAGCTGTAAGTTTCATGAGTCACGAAGTGAGATAGCTGTTGGTTAGTTTTATCACAGAAGTGTAGTTAAAGTAGAAGCTTTCGAAAAGAAGTTAGCTGTAAGTTAGATGTGTTAGTGACTGAGTAAATTTTAGTTTCTTAAGTCACGAAGTGAGATTGACCTATGTCAGTTTTGTTACACAGAAGTGAAGATAAATATCTTCGTTTATGAGATAAAGTTAGCTGTGGGTCAGCTTGGTCAACCTCGAATTAAAAGTAGCTGTAAGTTTTTTAAGTGGCTACTAAAGTTTGCTGTAGGTTAGTCTTTGTGATGCAAGTAAGGCGAAATATCGTGAAGCCTATGAACTGAAGTTAGATGTGAGTTAGGTTAGTTGGTCATGAAATAAAGTTAGCTGTAAGTTTCCTAAGTCACGAAGTGAGATAGCTGTAGATTAGTTTCATCACAGAAGTGAAGCTAAGGTAGAAGCTTTCGAAAAGATGTTAGCAGTAAGTTAGATGTATAAGTGACTAAGTAAAGTTGAGTTTCTTAAGTGAGATTGCCTTATGTCAGTTTTGTCACTAATGTGAAGCTAAATGTCTTGAAGTTTATGAGATAAAGTTAGCTGTGTGTCAGCTTGGTCAGCCACGATGTAAAATACGCTGTAAATTTTTTAAGTGGCTATTACAGTTTGCTATAGGTTAGCCTTGTGATGTATGTGAAGCGAAATCTCTTGAAGCATATGAAATGAAGTTAGATGTGAGTTAGGTTATGTAAGTCATGAAATAAAGTTAGCTATAAATTACCTATGTCACGAAGTGAGATAGCTGTTGGTTAGTTTTATCACAGAAGTGAACCTAAAGTAGAAGCTTTCGAAAACAAGTTAGCTGTAAGTTAGATGTGTTAGAGACTAAGAAAGTTGGGTTTCTTAAGTCACGAAGTGACATTGCCTTCTGTCAGTTTCGTCACAACAGTGAAGTTAAATGCCTAGATGGTTATGAGATCAAGTTAGCTGCGGATCAGCTTATTCAGCTACGATGTGAAAGTAGCTGTAAGTTTATTAAGTCGCTATTCAAGTTTGCTGTAGGTTCGTCTTGTGATGTAATTGAATAGAAATATCTTATATATTATGAAATGAAGTTAGATGTGAGTTAGGTTAGTTAGTTATGAAATAAAAATAGCTGCAAGTTTCCTAAGTTACGAAGTGAAATAGCTGAAGGTTAGTTTCATCAAAGGAATAAAGCTAAAGTAGAAGCTTTCGAAAAGAAGTTGGCTGTAAGTTAGATGTGTTAGTGACTAAGTAAAGTTGAGTTTCTTATGTCACGATGTGAAATTTACCCACGTCATTTTTGTCACAAAAGAGAAACTAAATGTCTTGAAGTTTATGAGGTAAATTTAGCTGTGAGTCAGCTTGGTCAGCCACGAAGTATAATTAGCTGTAGGGTTTTTAAGTGTGTGTTAAAGTTTGCTGTAGTTTAGTCTTGTGATGTAAGTGAAGCGAAATCTCTTGAAGCCTATGAAATCAAGTTAGATGTGAGTTAGGTTAGTTAGTTATGAAATAAAGTTAGCTGTAACTTCCCTAAGTCACGAAGTAAAATATCTGAAGGTTAGTTTCATGACAGAAATGAAGCTAAAGTAGTAGCTTTCGAAAAGAAGGTGGCTTTAAATTAGATGTGTTAGTGACTAAGTAAAGTTGAGTTTCTTAAATCACGAAGTGAGATTGCCTTGTGTCAGTTTCTTAGTTTCGTCACAAGAGTGAAGCTAAATGCCTAGATGGTTACGAGATTAAGTTAGCTGTGGGTCAGGTTATTCAGCCACTATGTGAAAGTAGCTGTAAGTTTTTTAAGTGGCTATTACAGTTTGCTGTAGGTTAGTCTTGTGATATAAGTGAAACGAAATATATTGAATATTATGAAATGAAGTTAGATGTGAGTTAGGTTAATTAGCCATGAAGTAAAGTTCGCTGCAAGTTTCCTAAGTCACGAAGTGAGATAGCTGAAGGTTAGTTTCATCACAGAAGTGAATTTAAAGTAGATGTTTTCGAAAAAAAAGTTAGCTGTAAGTTAGATGTTTTAGTGATTAAGCAAAGTAGAGTCTCTTAAGTCACGAAGTGAGATTGACCTATGTCATTTTTGTCACAAAAGTGAATCTAAATGTCTTGAAGTTTGTGAGATAAAGTTAGCTGTGGGTCAGCTTGGTCAGCCACGATGTAAAAGTAGCTGTAAGTTTTTTAAGTGTGTGTTAAAGTTTACTGTAGGATAGTCTTTTGATGTAAGTAAACCGAAATCACTTGAAGCTTATGAATTGAAGTTAGATGTGAGTTAGGTTAGTTAGTTATGAAATAAAAATAGCTGTAAGTTTCCTAAGTCGCGAAGTGAGATAGCTGTAGGTTAGTTTCAATGTATTTTATTTTCAACCACAACCACCACCTCCGAGTCTTACAGATTCTGTCCCTATTTGCTATGGTGAAGGTCCACGTCTGCGCTCATATTAATTCCTGTTTGGGACATTTAGGACAAATATTCGGGAACAAAAGGATAACAGATCGGCGATGGAAAAGGCATCGCCATCGAATTCCGCACCTCCATTGTTCCGAAGCGAATTATGTTAATTTGCCGCGTGTTTGATATACGTTTCTTCGCACCGAGCGATCCCTTTCAATCCCGAATGCTCCCAACCAGATTTCTATCGGATCCGATTGTTCGTCCCGAGCTATTCATCTTCGTCCCTTTTGTTCCGACTACACCTATAAATGAAATATGGCTAATGTGTTTACAAAAGCCGAATACTCGTGAGTGTGTTGTGTAATGCACTAGCAGATAGGTGTGTATGTGTATGTATAGCTTCGGATTAGCATCGTTATTGGATTTCCATTCTCGGCACGAAGGAGGAAGAGGGAACAACGCCGAGATGAGGAGAAGAGGGATCGACTGCGTTGTTTCGAATAATTACCTATCAAGTAATAAGAGCGGTTAGAAAAGCGTTAGGCCCCAGAGGCACTTCCGATATCGATTGATGCAAATCGCTGCTTAAAAATCTTTACAAACGGAAGCGAAACGCTTTCAGGAAGCAGAGAATGCATCTCTATTTCAAATTTGTATACTTTTCTTAACAGAATGAGTAAACACTTTAAGTAATGAATTTGGTATTCAGGAAACGGAGAGGCATGCACCATAAACCCATTACACCAATTGTATACAAATATTTATTTAATTACATTTTGTAGCATTGAATGAGATGCATTTCGATTGATTGAATCGGTCGTGTTGGCTTAAAATCACCCCATTCTTGAAATATAAGTAAAATTTGTTTTTCCGTCGGTTTAGATTTCACCTTATTTATATATTTCTCCTTTTGCAACAGATCATTTGGTTTTCGCCACACTGCTTCTTGTGAAATATCCATTAAATATTTTCCATTTTTGAAACCTATTCCAGAAACCGTCCTAAATATTTTCCAGATTACACTCATTGGTTATTATTAATTTAGCTCTCTTTTTATTAAGTTTATTGTCTTATGGTTTTGTTCCATTACCTTATTAATTGATACAAATGACTCTTATTTGTCGCTTCTTATTTTGCTTCATTGATTAATTAAACATCAGTAGTAATTGTGATATGAGTGCCCAAAGCGAAACGCACTATTTCATAAGTGATAAATTAAGGAATGTAGTTATTTCGGGCAGCTGCTACGTAATAGTTTGAAGTAATCCTGAGGATCTCCCTAGGCAGCTATAAGAACCAGGATTTGATTGGTGAAAAGGTGCAAGAGCGCTTCCATCATGGAATGAATAGAGTGTCTCAAGGAAACAATCTCTTTTAAAATTGAAAAAAAACTTTTTTATTTTCTTTTTAAAAACGATATTGCATTTGGTCAACGTTTTTTAGATATAACTTTATATTTATAGAAGGATATTTTTTTTTAATTTTCAATATTGTTTGGAGGCGACAGAGTGCGTCTTATAAAAATACCTTTTTGCTGATACCAATCACTGTAGTCTACTTGGGAAAAATAAAGACAAAATTCGAAATAGATTTTGTTCTTTAGACCTTTTTCAAGGACATACATATATAAAAATACATATAATACCCCTAGTTCTTTTTATACATCTACTGTTCCCATAAGAAAATTGCTGATTTTATACATTTTAAGAAAACCTGTCTAAAACCAATCTAAAAAAATCCAAAAAAAATTTAAATCTACGTCTTAAAAAAAAGTATAAAGAAGTAAATCAATTTCGAATTTTGTCTTTATTGTTCCCAGCAAGACCACAGCGATCGGTATCAGCAAAAAAAGCATGACGGCCTCTGCAGTCACCAAACATTAATAAAGATTAAAAAAATTGTATTCTTCAATAAATGTAGAGCAAATAATATTTTTTTTTATTTTGAGATAGACTGCCACCTTAATGAAAAATTGTTTGTCATACGAAAAATTTGGGATGGATAGCATTAAAGGATTGAGCTCCTTCCCTTGTATAAAAGACAATATAGTAATGATGTACTACATTTATATGTACAAATCTTCTATTTACTTTGTCAGATTTAGGTAGAGCTGTTGAGGTTGTTTGGATGAATCCTATCTGACGTGCTTCTGAAGGTCCTTTGCATGAAGCGCATCTCAGCTTATTATCAGAGGTTGTTTGCCTGAAGCTGAGCTCAAGCTATTTCTACAGGACTACCTACGAGACAGGAATTTCAGAATCAAGGACAAAGGGACGACATCGAGTAGCAGGAGGATGGAAGCAGGAGCACCACAAGGTTCGGTATTGGCACTGGTCCTATACAACATCTGCACCAGCGACATACCAATTGGAAGAGAGGACAGCCACAAGAGGACCTATATCTAGCGGACGACACGGCGAAGGCGGCGACATTAAGACAACCCAACAAAGCGACGGAGTACCTACAGAGAGAAGTGGAACAAATGGAAGACTGGACGAAGAAATGGAAGATCAAAATCAACGCGGAGAAGACATAGGCAATATACATAGGACCGAAGACGAGACGACCGACGACCATCATAATAGGACAAAATGAACTGAAATGGAAGGAAGAAGTACGATATCTAGGAATCCACATAGACCAAGGACTTACATGGAAAAAGCACATATAGGAGACGGAGAAGAATGCGAAAGACCGATTGAACAGACTGAGAACCAAGAGGAATATCTACTTGGCAGGAATAAGACAAATAATGACATATGGAACAGCAGCGTGAGGACAAGCAGCAAGATGGAGAAAATGGAGAGAATATAGAACCAAGCAATATGAAGGATGACGGACGCACCATGGTATATGAGGAATGAACAGCTACGACGGGACCTACGCATCGAAGAGCTGAAGAAGACTATCAAGAAGAGGACAAGGAAGACGATAATCAAGGCAATGGACCCCACGAACACACTAATAAGGAAGGCAACGGACTACGACAAAGACGCAAGATCAAAGAGGAAATGACCCAAGACGGCAATAAAGGAAGACTAACCACGAAGGTTATACCAGGAAGATGAAAATACATTAAGAGGACCACCAGGACGACCAGGACAACTCAGAAAATACCATCACGCGGAGGAAAGAAGGATCAAGAGGGAGAAGTAAGGAGCCAGGTACCCAACTTCATATAAAAATCAGGTCAACACACGTCAACCTAATTTCAATTATGTCGTTGGTACAGTGTCCTCTTACTGAGTGCTTTGAAATTGTTGATATGGTTCTATAACTTGTTGGTAATAAATTTTAAGTATTTAATGTTACAATAATGCAGCGAGTTGATTTTACTCCAGTCTAGGAATCATTATATCAAATAGTCTGCACATCCTATTTTTACCGTGCACATCCTCGCACTGTATGGTAATATAGAAGATAATAGACGTTATTACATAATTATTAGGTATTACACCTTCTGCTACTTGTGGTTAATTGTTTCCTATAGTTTCGTTATATTGAAGAGGTAATAAATAGGAAAATCTCAACCAACCACTGACGACATAACGCAATCAACATATTCAGAATTACCTCCATTGCGAGACAATCGAGTTTGTATTTTCGAAGGTCGCTTTACGACCAGGGCGAAATACATTGATTGAGACTCTAAGCATTCGGTTTATTCCTTTATTTTACTATTTTCCATGAAGGACTCCTGAGTAATTGTCGCTGTTATCAGTTGCTCGATTCCCTGATACAGAGTTACATGTACTAGTAGTTTGATAAAGTAACACATTGAACTTCACCAAGTATTTCCATAATCCTCATGAACTCTACATTAAGATTTTGATAGATGGTAGTGGAATAGAGTAGATGTAGGCAAGTTGAGGAAAATCTTACCAGATTTGGTATGTCGGCCTAATGTGGTCCCTATCTTCTGATTTAATAATTGTTATCTTGAAAATCATTTTACCGGACTTATATGATATTAACGAACTTTACAAAGGGATGTTGGAACAGCTCAGATTTTAGTAGCGTCGGGGAATTCTAACTACAGTATGTTTGTTGTGTCATCCCATTACGGTCTTCAGTCTCTGGTTAAATAATTGTGTTCTGAAATATGGTTTTAGAGGACTTAGATAATATTTAAGAAGTTTAAACGTAATAATGGGAATCGACGATAATGAATGTGCTCAGATTTCGACAAATTGAGGGGATTCTTACTATGTTTAATATGTCCGCCCAATACGATCTCTCCTTCTATCTACTATAACTTCTCTATTCTTTTCTATGTTCTCTTCTGTTTCTACTAAAAAGGAATGAAATGAATAAGGTGGAAGTTTATAGTGCTTGAGGTAGTCATGAGCTTTCACTCAAATTTCAGACTTAAAATTAAAATTTACTTCTTAAGGAAATACTTAGAAACCTTCCCTTAGGCAAACTATAATTTTGTATTTTAAATATGTAGGGTACGTTTTCTTCAGTTAGAGACCGTTTTAGTCGCTCTTTATCTGTTTTCCTCTATTCTTGTTTCCGCTTTGAAGAAATATAAATAATTCTCTGCTTGTTCGTAAATACATGTGGATGATTCTCTATCAAAAGTAATTTGAGTACTTTCATTGTTCTGTAATTATTTTCACAGATCCCTCAACATTCCTCTATGTCTAAACCTACCAGAACAATTCAGAAGAGTGAACTCTACAAATCTGGCTCCCGAGCCACCCGTTCATTTGTCATATATTTCTCTTGTTTGCGCTTTGACGAAATATAAATAATTCTCTGCTTATTTGTAAATACTTGTGGATGATTCTCCATCAAAAACAACTAGAGTACTTTCATATTTCTGTAATTATTTTCATAGATCCCTAAGCATTCCTCTATATCTAAACCTACCCGAAGATATCAAAAGAGTGCACTCTACAAATCTGGCACCCGACCAACACGTTCATTTGTCACATATTTCTCTTGTTTAAGCCTTGACGAAATATAAATAATTATCTGCTTGTCCGTAAATATTTGTGGATGACTCTCTATCAAAAATAACTGGAGTACTTTCATGTACTTTCATGGTTCTGCATTTATTTTCACAGATCCCTCAGCATCCCTCTATGTCTAAACCTACCAGAAGATTTCAAAAGAGTGACCTCTACAAATCTGGCTCCCGAGTAACCCGTTCGTTTAACACGTATTTTTAAATAGGAAAACCGGTCAGTTTTTGAACGGAATCATTTTCAAGAGGACATTAGCTAAAGGAAAATCCCATTACTAATGCTTGATTTTTCTTTGGAAATTTACTTTTGGCGTGTTATTGTGTTGATCCGGTGCTTCTTTACACCATACAAATTTCAGTGTTTTAGTATATGGAAGTGTTCTTTTCAAATTAATATTTGTCTCTTAGAGAATAGTTTTGCAGCTTCCATCAATATTTTGCAAGTGTGTTTCTCGCTCAATAAAGATCAAGGAAAGATTGAAATTCTCCAAAACATAAATGTTGTTGCAACAACCAGCGCTCCAACCCATAATGACTGGAAACGTCCTACACGCCCAACATAACCTAAGGTTAATATTTGATCGGACCGCTTAAATTTTTCTACTCGATTTACCGAAAGCACACTCGTGCTTTTAAATAATTAATCCTTCATTTGTTGGCCGCCATGGCCTCCGTTGTTCGGCCCGAGCGGTAAACAGAACCTTCATTTACACGTGAACAAGTAACGTCGGTCAGCAAATCTCCTTAGGCGAAGTTTCGCTTGTTCGAAAGACAAACAGGAGGATCGGGAACCCGTAATTGCCCGACGGAGGTAAGTACAAAGTATAATTATGGTTATTGTTAAGAAGAAAGTAATTAGCGACCGGTTTTCATTAGGCAAATGAGGTATTTATAACGTGCGGAATCACAGGCATGTCATTAAATGTTTGTCTATGTCGTGGACAAATAGACACGAGTTAATAAATTAGTTTTATAATTTAAAAAAGTTATTCAAAATAAATCAATGTTATTATTATGAGTTTCTCGAAGCTTTGAAAGTATGCACAAGATGGTCCCTGAAAGAGCAGTCGTTTTTCTAAAAATTTATTTATTTATCATATAGTTATGAAAAATGGCCAAATTAGGCCATTAGTACAGTAACCAATTGTTAATACAAAATGATTTGAAAAATCACATTTTCAAGTTCAGTAGCAACAAATCATCCAAAGTGCTCATAGGAAAATATAAATAAAGACTTTAGAATTATTCATGATATAAAGGCAATTAAAATATTTTTGATGTTCTTCTATATAAATAATTTTTTTATGATGCATTACAAACATGATTACTAAAAATGATTACAAAAAATAGCTACAAGCCGTCCAAAGTTCATATGATAATATAAATAGAAATTTGAAAACTATGAATTAAATAAAGTAAAATTTTACCAATCGGTTCCTCATAAACGATTAGAATTTTTTTGGTATTTTTTCACATAAATAATTTTTCTATACTGCATTCGAAATGTGATTACTAAACATGATTTCCGAAAATAGCTACATGCCATCCAAAATGCTCATATGCTTATATAAATAAAGACTTAAGAATTATACTTTAAATAAAGTAAAGTTTTGCCAATTTTGCCCTTATGAACAATTAGAATTTTTTTGATATTTTTACACATATATAATTTTTATATCTGCATTAGAAATATGATTACTAAACATGATTTCAAAAAAAATAGCTACATACTACCCAAAGGGACGGGCCCGAACTGCACCACATCGACTTTAGCCATCCCGCTGCGTTAAGTAGGGATAATTACTTACGAACCGCTCTCGGAAACCAGGCGAAGCGGTGGATAAATGTACGCTCATCGGTGACGAAAAATGCGGTTGGACATATTGCCGCCAAAGATATTGACATAAACGTGCTTATATCATATTAAAAATAAACACTTCTTGCGGCTAAAAACAACCTTGTCAAATAAAAAAAAAATAACTGTCTTACTTTCTAAAATGCAACTTATATAAATCAAAAGAAACTATCTTTTTATCG
Source organism: Cryptocephalus moraei (assembly GCA_946251905.1). NCBI lineage: Eukaryota > Metazoa > Arthropoda > Insecta > Coleoptera > Chrysomelidae > Cryptocephalus > Cryptocephalus moraei. Next base: position 11,051,711 of record OX276466.1, on the reverse strand, counting down.
TCTATACTGATATGATACATCTTTGACGTATTGAAAACGATCAATTTGTCCGTTATCATATTTATTAATTTTTTGTGTTACATACTGTAATTTTTGACGGACGCGAATATCTCGACACCTTTGTGGTTCATCGGCACTGTTTAATTTAACGTAGGTTAACGTTTGAAATTGAATTAACTCCGATACAAATGTAAATATATTTGGATGAGATTCATAAAAAGATCTGGCAAATTTATCGTGGAAACTCTCACAGCCATTAGTGGTTCTTTTAATGCAACTACATTTTTCAGCCCACAATGTTGGAGGAAAGGGAGAATCGGGCTCTATATAATTCTCAACTAAATAATCGGCCATTTGGCGGATTCCGTCATGAACTGGAGCTATTGACATGAAGTCAAGATAGAAACAATCGCTTACTTCTGCCGGATCTAGTAATGCTAAACCGAACAAATGTCCAAGCCATCGCCCTATCTATATTGTAATATATATACCTATTTATTTAATACTAAACAGGTTTATTACTAAACTTACTACATATTGCATATCTTTCAATTTCGGAATACAAATTGGATGCATATTTAAACGGGTATTCAGAGCATATTTTTCCAGCTTTAATTATTACCTACGACCTATAAGTATAAATACCTTGTAATTTAGTCACAAGAAGAAGAGTATTTATTCGTAACCAAATAATAAGTAATACTTTTTGTCATTGCAACGCAGTTTGGTAACAGTTCTTATCACGAGTATCTATTTCATTTCCAAAAATTTACGCGACCGTACGGCGTACGGCGTACGCATAGCCACTTCCTTGATTCCTTTGGATTTTTCACCGACCGTGGTTAGGTAGCGACCCTACTTAACGCAGCGGGGGGCTAAAGTCAAAGCGGTGCAGTTCGAGGCCGACGACCCAAAGTGCTCATATGCTAATATAAATAGGGATTTTAGAATTATGCATTAAATAAAGTAGTTATACAAATTTTTTCGTTATAAATAATTAGAATATTTTTAATATCTTTCGATATAAATAATTTATATATACTGTATTAGAAATATGATTACCAAACATGATTTCAAAAAAATAGCTGCATATCATATAAAGTACTCATATGCTAATATAAATAGAGACTTTAGAATTATAGATTAAATAAAGTAGGGTTTTACCAATTTTTTCCTTATTAGCAATTAGAATATTTAGGATATTTTTACACATAAATAATTTTTATATACCGCTTTAGAAATATGATTTGCGATAAAGGAAACTCGTATGAGTAAAAATTGCGGAGATAACAATTTTTTTAAGAAAATCAGACGACCATTGTTTATTAAACAGAAGGCTAGGAAAATTTGCGACATCTCGACTTGCACACATCTTAGAACTTGTTTATAAATTAAGATAGCTCGTTAAAAAAATATTTTTAACCTTATCAGACTATCATTGAAGACTTATCAGATTTCACTAATGCTCTGAATTGAATTGCTGTGGGGGCACTAAATTGGTTTTGTAATATTTTGTCGTGCAACTTAATTACAAAACAGTTATTAATAATATTTAGTGTATTTCACACGTTTACAACCAATTTCAACCCACAAAAATTCTACATTTTTTAAGGTCTTTATTTTATTGCATGGTTTTGTGATTTTCGGAAGATTTTGTGTCATATTTGAGTATGTAGCTTTGTAACAAAATCATAATAAATAAGTTCTATCTTATTTTCACCTTGTAACACTACCGCAAACCCCCACCCGTTATCAAAATTAATCACAATATTTTAGGTAGATATAGTTTCAAATATCGAAATCTCGTCTCGAATAATATGCTTCAAACTATAAAGTAGTAAAGTGATACAGAAGTATTAACTACTAGATTGTTAAATTTATTTCAGTTCTGAATCATGTGGATGAAGCAATAACTTAATTATTAAATCGAAAGATAGCTCACATTGTTTTCCAGCTATCCAGTTGTTGCATGAATACTTTTGAAAAAATTTCATTTACGACAAAAAAAATCACTATAAAAATCGAAAAAGGAGTGGCAGATCTGTAGGTCTGGTATGAATAGGTATGAATTTTAGCACGGAGTAATATGTTTGATTGTACGTAATATTACAAACTTGGGCGAATGTATTCTTAGGAAAATTGACTTGAATACTAATGATTAGAGGTAACATGTCATTTAACGGTCCAAATAAGTAATCAATAATGTGCGACGACACTTGTGAAATCATAAATACACTTAAATTATCAAATCCAGTGATTTGCTATCTTTAAACTTTTGCGATCATTTTCGGCGTTTCTCACAATAATTAAATTTTCCTAAAATAGTGAGATATTGTATAGTGTGAAGCTGTTCGAGTGATTAGGACTTTAAAAATGTTTTTTTGTCATTTTCTTGATTAGTAAGTGAGGGAATTAATTTGGTTCTCAGTTTAAAAACATTATATTTGGGTTCAATTTATACTACGTAAAAATTATATAATGGTTCCCATCTCGTTTCGACAAACAGATCTTTAGGAAGTTATATTCACAAGAAGCAATCATATGAAGTATTATAATTTCTTGATGTTATAGACGTTTTATAGTATTTATTCTTTGTAAATAGGTATTTTGTGTCGGGAAGATTTTTTTGTACTTTTGTGAAAAGCAGCTAAATTCATTTTGAATATAGATTTCTACAAGCATTCAAAAAAGCAGCTAAATTCATTTTGAATATAGATTTATATAAGCATTCAGAGAGAAACAAATTAATGTTTGGTTTTGTATTAGAAGGATTTGAAACTGTAAGTTTTATGAATGAATATGTTGGTGAAATATATATACTGATTTTATTCTTCCTTAAATTGCAATGATGATCTTTTTTCTAAATTATAAATCATCTATCGAAATAACGATTTTAGTCGACTGATTTAAATTTTCTAAACTGTAATAATATTTTAAACAAAATCTTGATTTATTTTAGAGTAGTCCGATCAATTTAGACATCCGAAGGTACAAAAATTCCCACCCAGCTGAAAATCGGTAGTATTGTTCAAAACATCATTATAAATGAAATCTAAAAAGTCCTCATTGATCCTGCACATGGAAAGAAATTTACTCGGGGTCAAACGTCACAATAACGGGTTTTTTCGCGATTTTCAGCAAAACGGTAATTTTCATCATAAAATTTGTTCAGAGGAAAATTGTAGAGCAGATAATTATATATAAAAAATGTCTAGGACATTTTTTCCTAAGAGCCACCGTTTCTGAGATATAACGATTCAAGGAGTTAGACGAGTTGTAATCGTTATAATATGCACACGTTTCCACACCACCATTCAGGTAGTGTCCTTAGCGCGTTTTTCTTAACGTGGTTTCCCCGGTAGATCTATTCCACGGATCTGTTGTGATTCTGTTTAATGTGAAACTATTGAATAATACAAGATATTGTCAAGGGTTGAAAATGATAAAAGCGGTTTAAATAAAAAAAAACAGGGGAATTTATTTGTCGGATTCATAATTCTCTAATATTTCTGCTTCCTCTTCATCATGTTCTTCTTCTTCTTCTTCTCCTCGTTCTTCTTCTTCTCCTTGTTTTCTTCTTCTCCTCATTGGTATCAAACGAATCCTCAAGTGTTGATGGTTCAACATTAAAGCACGACCGGCCTTGACAATTAGTGCATGCTAGAGAACAAAACAGTCCAACTTTTTTACAACCACTTGGTGATAACTTCTTGTGGAGTAGAATTACTGTTTTTAAAAACTTCAGCACACTGTACTAAATCTTGTTTTTCGAATATTTTAAAAACTGTTGTTTTATCCCTCCTGAAAAATGAAGATGTCGTATCACAGTTAGTTATTGTGTGTAAAAATAATACATGATTTTGACACTTTGCAAAAGTAGATGAACTTTTCGACGAATAGATTTCTGATTGATGTTGAGCTTCGTCAGGTTTTAAAAAGAAAATAGCTTTTTCGATTGGAGTCCGAGCAGTGAGTAATACAAGTAAGTCTACATCTTCACCTACAACGATCGTTGTATTTGTTAAATTGAATTGCTCCATTGCTGTTTCAATTATCATTACATCAGTATCATTATTAGCTTGTTCAACTAATATATTTTCAGCAATAAACTTTCCTTCTAACATTGAAATGAACCGAGATTTGTTATGAGGATTTGCAAGAAATTTCTGTTGACTGGTAGGTCATTGATTGATCAAATAAAATACTTGAAGATGAAGATGTTGCTGAAGTTCTAGGACGTTGTTCTGCGGCTTTAATATTTCTCTCTGCCTATTTGTAAATACAATTCCGATACCTTTAAAATAATAGACCCCTATTAGTAAGTCATTCCCTGTATTAGGTAGTTTTTCACCCGCCGACAGTCAATAGCGCCCATCGTTTTCACAGCACTTCTCGAGTACTAAGCCCTTCATAAATTTTACTAGCATGAATAAATTATATCAAATAAATGCGGCCGGACTATACTTATACATATTATGACGATTACAACTCTTCTAACTCTTTGAATCGTTATATCTCAGAAACGGTGGCTCTTAGGAAAAAAAATCCTAGACATGTTTTATATATAATTATCTGCTCTACAATTTTCCTCTGAACAAATTTTATGATGAAAATTACCGTTTTGCTGAAAATCGCGAAAAACCCTTTTTTGTGACGTTTGACTCCGAGTAAATTTCTTTCCATGTGCCGGATCGATGAGGACTTTTTAGATTTCATTTGTAATGGTGTTTTGAACAATACTACCAGTTTTCAGCTGGGTGGGAATTTTTGTACCCTCACTCCTATTTTAAGGTGTAATTTGACCGGATTATAGGGCCAAAATTGATTAAGAGATGTCAACAAAATAATATTTAATTATATCGAAGTGTATTTCTTGTTATATATTTTTCTTAGTTTGATTTTTTCACTTTTTTCAATATAACTATTATTCAGATAATTTTTTAACTAATAAATTCAGTATATAGAAACAATTTTAAAATTGTAGTTTTATCAAAAAATTACTCTGGTTTAAAAGAAGTAATCAACTTATTTCAAAATTAAGAAAACGCCTCTGACAGCCTCAACCGTCCCTTTACATTTTAGGGAAAACCAACCCAGGTTAGTTGTTATTAAAAAATATTTTTACTCTTCAAACCCAGCACAATATTTGCCGAAAGATGAGAGAGATCTGTCAAGAGTTTCACTACTGTATAGTCCTATACTCTTCTTCCGAACAAGATAGACGCATATTAATGAGATGGTCGTCAACAGAGGGATTTTTCATGTAAGCAGTATACCTGCATTTTTACCTGTTTTTGTATAATTTTGAAGAGGCCACCCTGTTAAGGGGGATAGCCACTGTGACGGCTGAAAAAATTAGTGATTTTCAATAATTTTTTTGGCCTGGTAAATAAAGGAATTTATGGATCGTTTTTATTTTATTTTATTAAGTACATATCCAGCAATGTTTCCAAAAATTATTATTAAAAAAGTATTTATTAGTTTTAACAATATAAACGATGCCGTAGAGCCTGAAAAAAAATTCCCCCGCCATGGTCGCATCGATTTTTTAAAAGCCGGTAATCAGAATAGAAAAAGATTAAAACTAGCACAATCTGTATGAATATAGTTATCGTTGTACGTAGCCGTTTTTTTATATTTTGATTTTTCACAAAGTGGCGACCGATTGAAAATAGTTTTATTTTTTCGACCGTTTTTTTTTTGTTTTCAAACAGTTTAAAAAATAGTTAAAAACAAAATTTTCCGAATCGGCTACGCTTAACCATAGCCACTATCAAGACGAACAAAACAAAACAAAAAAATTAAAAATCGGTTAAGAATTGTCCGAGTTATCGATGCGACCAATTTGAAAAAAGTCGTTTTGAGAAAAACGCGTTTATAGTTTTTAGTCCATTTCTCTCGCAATAAAATCATGAATCTTTTAAAATTTTCATACCTATATTAAACTATCGAGTCCTTTACTTGATATGTGATTACTCAGCACTATAAAAATACTAAAAAAGTTCATAATTTTATAACTTATAGTAGGATGGACATCATATTCAATTTTGCGAAATTTTGCGTTTAGAAGCATTGGTAGGCCGTTTGGGACTTATGTTTGCACCTGTTTCTATTTCATGTCTATTACGCCGCTGATAACATTTTCTTCTATTTCTTGGACATCTAATTTTACTGCTTTTATTAATTTTGTTACCTTTACGATCCATTTCGTAATAAAACACAAAATATTTTTAAAAATCGATAAAAGCAAGAGCCAGAGAAACGATGTGCGTTCACTACGAAACTTCGAGAATAACTAAAAATCGGCCGAACTTCTATTCTAAGCACCTAAATCCATAAACTGGACATTCTAAAACCGCTACAAACCAGATTTATATTACAAAACAAAGTCTAGCGAAAAATATTGTGCCATGCCTGCTCTCACTAAAATCGTTATAACTTAGTCAATTTTTAAAATTTTGACCTGCAATTTTGTACACCTATTTTTGAATATATAAGCTTTGATTTAAGACAACAAAAAAAAATTATTTTTTTTTTAACCATCACAGTGGCTATCCCCCTTTTAAGTGGTGTCAGAACAAAGGTACCAAGGCGAAGAAGAAGGCAAGTGATAAGCAGAAATCCGGCGAGGGGATATTGAGATGTCAGTGGCGTTTCGGGTTTTCGACTAAATCTTCTCATATATATCTTTTCAGGAAGATGTGGTTACATGTTACATATTGCCTGCGTACCCCTATTAGTAGTTATAATCCTCGCTACTATTAACCCTACTCATAAATAACATTATTTCAACGAAAAATACAGTAGTACTGGTACTCCGTTACTCTAAATGATATTGTTACCGGCACCCCTATGACCTTGACGTTCAACTTATTATTATGCTTGTATCTTGTTGGGAATAAGAGTATAATACTTTGCACTCAACAAAAGCATGAGTCATCTGTTTAACATCCCTTTTCGATTGAGTGAACTTAGATATCTGCTCTTTACTTAAATTTTTTTGAAAGAGTACTGATATCTTCATATTTGACTTTCCTTCTAAAGCACCTCCCTGCCCATTCATTGCCAAATATGCTGGGATATTCCTAAATTTGGAATAACAGATAATACGCAAACAAGCGCCAACCCACGTAACTAATGCCATTTTAGAAAACGAAAATTATGACGCCACTTAACATACCGACCGAATATATTCAATTAACCTTTCTAATTAAACGTCGGTGCATCTTCCGTCGAGCTGCGTCCTTCCTAACAAGACCCTCGTTGCTCTCCCAAATCCGTTTAGGTTATGTAAATGTGTCCGGAGAGACCGCAAATTCAATTTTTCCGCCGTTTCTACGGGAAGAGTCGAAAAATTTCGGCTACCTCCTTCCCGTACGGACGTCGCTACCACCTTCGACCGGCACGGGGCTCTAATTAGATTCCACCTCGACGGCGATTAGATTTAGTATTCGGTACGTAGTCCCCTCGACGTCGTCGTCCCTCGCCGCGGACAACCCTTTATCGAAAAACGGCCGGACACGTCTGATCGATGACCTGAAGGTACATTTTCTGTTCCGTGTTGTTTCCGCTCGGATTTACATGTCGTTTACGTCGTGTCGCGATCCGTTACCGGGAATTTACTGGGAAGGGTTGCGGTCCGACTATGCTTTATTAAAAAGAGAGTAAGTTTATGTGGGTCGGTTCGTGATCTTTTTGTTAAATCCTTGTTTCCTTCTTGATGAATTACATAATGAAACGTTTTTGACTCAAATGTTTCGACACGCTTTCTCTAACTTGGAAAATAGGAAAACACTCCCATTTAGTTTCATTAGATTGGTAAACTACCTGTTTAAAGCAATCCATGACTCAAGTCTTGGGATTACGCTCCAAAATGATTATATATTGTATGCGTTACATTTCTTACCAAGTGTAACTTGGAAATTCAATGATATCGATTTTTGAAAACGCAGATTTAATACTACCCAATTAAATTCAAAGAGCCAAAAGCTGATTTTCTGCATAATTTATATACACACTCTTGATTAAAATAAACCTTTCTAGTTTGGGTAAATTCTTCAACTTGGCGTCACCATGGAATCTGTTACGCTGTGAATCAGCGTAACGGCACTATCAACAAACTGTTACTAGTAGTATTAAGGGGGATAGCCACTGTGATGGTTAAAAAAATTATTTTTTTTTGTTATCTTAAATCAAAGCATATATATTCAAAAATAGGAGTAAAAAATTGCAGGTCAAAATTTCAATAATTGAGTAAGTTATAACGATTTTAGGGAGAGCAGGCATGGCACAATCTTTTTCGCTAGACTTTGTTTTGTAATATAAATCTGGTTTGTAGCGGTTATAGAATGTCCAGTTTATGGATTTACATGTCTAGAATTTCGACAGATTTTTAGTTATTCTCGAAGTTTCGTAGTGAACGCACATCGTTTCTCTGGCTCTTGCTTTTATCAATTTTTAAAAATATTTTGTGTTTTATTACGAAATAGATCGTAAAGGTAACAAAATTAATAAAAGCGGTAAAATTAGATCTTCAAGAAATAGAAAAAAATTTTATCGGCCGCGTAATAGACATAGTCTAGTCAAGATGTGTGTTTGCTGCGAAAAATAGTTAGAAGGCTCGGAAAAATATGAGCGATAGCTCATTAGACGCGGAATGCAAATCTGAGAAATGGGTTTTGAGGATTTTTTCTGCTAAGAAAAATTGCAATTGTTATTAACAAAAAACGAAAAATAAAAACGCTCTTTCGATTTTTTGATGACAACTTAAAAACCATAAGAGAAAGAGGAATTCGCAAAAAAGGTCCTTAAAGAGGAGGAAATTTCCGATAAAAAAGTCTCTACTCCCGGATTTCTATCTCTAATATTTATATTTTTAATCTGTTGCTGAAAGTAAGGCTCCACGCGACCGATACGGCGTGCGCTCGCCGCCTCTGAAGCGACTACGTCATAGAAAATAATCTTTTTAAGGTACTAAATATTAGTTTAAAATTTAAAACAAACTTTATTGTATTCTACATACTTAAAAGAACAATGTCCCGTCGGAAAAAAAATTTTAAATGCATTTTTCAAAAAGCTAACCTATTGTTAATAAACTAATTATTTTCGTACTTCCGTCTTCATTGAAAGCAGGCTAAATGATTAAATAAATTCACCATAAATATTTTGCTTCTCGGAGTCCTTTCTATTAGTGTCCTCAATAAGATGACGTCATAAAATTATTTAAAATTTTCTTATTTAGTTTACAACGAATTTTTAAAATCAACAAAAAACGCAAAACCCCGAAATTGTTGCTAAAAATTTGATTTCTCTTATATATTATGGCATGGCTGTTTTTATATTCAAACTAAGGATTAAATCATTGTGGAAAAAATTTTTTACGGCTATTTGTTTAAAAATTGTTTATAAACAAACGGCTTAGTTTAATATTTTTGGAAATTCTTTTTTTACCATTCTATTGTTTAGGATTAATTATGATTTTTAAAACAAAAAAAATGTCCTTAAAAATTTTGTTATAGTTTATAATCGTTTTTTTAATGTTTTTATTATTTAAATAATTAGTTAAGGAATAATTTTGTGTTCAAAAATCATTATAAAAATCTCTTAATAGAATAGGAAAAAGAATTTTTTTTTTCACTTATAATTTCATTATTTATTAAGTTAACAATTTGTTATAAAAAGTTTTTGGGTGTCACAATATTTTTTTTCTATTGCTACTAAAAATTAAAAAAAACAACGATATGCAACAAAGTGACGTAACAAAAATTTTTTGTATATTTTTTTTTGTTTTAAATTTTTTTTCTCACTTTGTTGCATATCGTTGTTTTTGTTTTTGCTCGTTTATATTGTTAAAACTAATAAATACTTTTTTAATCAAAAAGTGTGGAAACATTACTGGATATGTACTTAATAAAATTTAAAAAAAAAACGGTCGTTAAATTCCTCTATTTACAGGTCAAAAAAATTCTTGAAAATCACAAATTTTTTCAGCCGTCACAGTGAAACGTTGAAAAATTTTTCTTAAACTAAACAGATTGTATCAATATTGATTAATTGATTATTTTTTCTGAATTTACAGACAATAATGAATTTATGCCCTTCCAGTTACATGGTAATGTTCAGATTTCATATTATAAATGAAACATAATTACAGAAGGAACAATTTAAAATGAATGCAGTTTTCACTTCCCATTATTAAATTTTCTATGGCAGAATCTAATTTGAAAATTGGTTGTAGATATCGCATCAATGATAATTATTTTAAAGTATGGTGGGAATTAGTACTGAATTTCAAGAAATCATTAAGGTATCCAAGACATCTTCAGACAATGTTATACAATTGGCTTAGGTGGCGATGAAGATAATACTAGTTACAAGAATTAAAACCTTATTGAATTTTTTCATAATTTAAGGAGGCTGTGTTTTGTTTTGTAACTGGAAAGCCCCAGCAAAATATAGTTAAAAACATACGTATTAATATCAAAATAATTTTTGAACCCATTGAAATTTTAAAATTTATGAATGAATGCTTAACTTTAGAACAAAATTAGAAAATGCGTAAAAATAATTTGGCGTCACTCTGGTGGGCACAAGTGATAAGCTTTCGTGATACAAAATGCTGTTATATTGTAAATTTAGAACTTGCAGTCGGCGTAGTTACATATATGGTCTAATGAATATAGGAACGTTACAAATTAAACGTTGAGTAGCTTTGAATATTTTTATGTTGAAAGCAAATATTGTCACGCCTATGTTCTAACGGGCAAATAAGGATGAGCTGTTAGGGGTTCTATCTCAAAGGGTGGAAGGATGTACCTACCACGGGATATTTACTTATGCGACTAAACCTACTAATTAGGACAGTTTGCTCGCTTAAGGAATTTGACAATTTATAGTGGAAAGTTGTATTGCAATAATTCCGGCTACCTATTGAAACTAAACATTGGGTAATAAAACCGAAGAGTATGGCAAGAATTAAAAGTGGCAAGGCATACATGTTCTAGATGATTGAGATTGGTTGCCACGCAAAAGTCTTGAGGCAGCTCTTCAGTCAGTCAAATAAAATCAGTCAGTATAAAATTGGTAAATATGCAAATAGGACAACATAACGTCCACGTCAAAATTAAGATGAATTTTTTCCGAATATTAGTGTGCTATAAATTTAACCAGAAATGTGTTAATTTTACCGGATTATTAGGGGTAGTGAGAATATAGTGATCAAACCACTTACTATTTAACTTTGATTATGGCAAAACGCAGTGAAGAATGTAGTTGCAGACGCAGTAGTTTTATTTAAAACAAAAAATTACTTTCACTATCTTACATGTTGAATTTGAGAGTTTCAATGGTTCAATATTTCCTACCTAAATAACGATTTCCTTGTATCCCATTTTACAGTATGTCCCCCTTTTCCCCTAACGTGTCGTCGAGATAAGGGACGCGGCCGCCGCCCCCCACCCCGGATCCGCTCTATGAATAATTTTCATAAATCACCAGGTCCGAACAGTTCGAATAATATCAAAAGCACCGCACGCTCGTTACCGATCCCTACCTCCCCGCCCTCCGCGCCGCAGCTTAATTAATTCACCAGATTATCTACATCTCCATCGGACGCTACATCACATCTGGTGTGGCGCTAACATATTCGGCGTAGGTATTATAATGGAACCGTGGATCTTGAATAAATTAGTCCTCAGGGGTAATTAACACCGGGACGATTTATAAAATTTATGGAGGTGTTTATCTGTTTGATGTGCTTCACTTGAATATATATAAGTTCCCATTGGAAATTTCAGTGATGCATTTGCCTTTGTGGTGATTTCCTATTCACGATACTTACATCGGAAAGTCGGAAAACCCCACAACATTTAAATAAGCATATGTATTTATATCAAAGGAGAACTAGTAGAGAAAGTCAGAAAATATTAATACTTCGGAACAATTGTTAATGAAGATAGTGAGTACACTGAATAAATTAAATCAAGAATTGGACAAGCCAGAACCATATTTAACAAAATGAGAAATGTGTTATGCAGTAGTGATCATAACCTACAGCCTAGAGTCAGAATATTGAGATGCTATGTTTCCTCGGTGTTGTTCTATGGGATGGAATTCTGAACATTGAAGAAAAATATTAGTAATCTACTAGAAGCATTTCAAATGTTGGCATATTGATGGATCTTGAGAATAAGTTGGATAGACATAGTAACAAACGAGGAGGTACTGGGAAGAATGAAGAAGGAGAAGGAAATATTAAACACAATTAAAATAAGGAAGCTGCAATATCTGGGACACGTGATGAAGGGAGAGAAATACGTATTGTTGCAGAGTATCATAGTATCATACAGGGAGAAAGAAGCATAGGAAGAAGACTCATTTCTTGATTAAATAATGTGAAAAAATGGTACAACTGTATTTCCACTGAGTTGTTTAGAGCTGCAGCATCAATAGTGAGAATAGCTATGGTGATAGCCAATCTTCTAAGAGGAGATGGCACTTGAAGAAGAAGATATATTTATATAAAGTCATATTGGTAAGTTATCTATATTTCTATTCGTGTCCCTTCCTCTTCGATATCCTAATATTATTTATCTATTTCATTTGTGCAATTTTCTTTGAACGGTTTAATTGTTAGATATATGGGTTTAATATTTGTTTGTTTCATCTACAAACCTTATATTTCAGTGAATTTATTCTAAAGTTTCTAAAGTATTAAAAGTTGGTGAGGTGTTTTGGCTTCTTACAAATGTGAGGGAATCCATCTGATGCTTGAGAGACAGAGAGATCACCATAAGCATGGGCGGCGAAAAGGTGCATTTTGCACTTTGTCATTTACGAGAAAGACAGAAGAACCCTATTTTATAGATTTAATATTTTCTTTAAAAATACTCTACTCACTACTGTTACTCTAATATCTTTACTGAGCACTAATTTTACAAAGGTTAAAATTTTGGAGCTGATTCATTTAGGTTATCCCGATATTTCAATAACTGCTATTTCTGAAAAATATGAAAATACTGTCTTAGTTTAAAAAGGTTACTCTTGAAAATTTTGTATAAATTGGACGATTCATAAAAAAATTCGATTTACATATAAAACTTTGAAATATTCGAGATTACAAAGGAGAGAAAGTTTCTTCTACAACTCGTCCTCTGAACGAAGTGTTACGTGGTCTCTGTGGTAAGTGGACTGTATAGATCTCTCTCGTAGCTCGTGGGCGGCTGCGGAGGTGAATCTTGTCTCCAGGTTGTAAGGCTGGAGACTGTAGTAGTAGTTGGAGATCAGGCCGTGACGTACTTCTCCGGGTTTGGATCTGAGGGCGTATCGTGCAGATCCGGGGTTGAAGTTCTTGTCGTTTGAAGAGAGGGCGTGTCGTGCTCTTCGGTGTGGACCTGAGGGCGTAACGTGCAAGTCTGGGTTGAAGTTCTTGAAGGTTTGGAGAAAGGGCGTAACGTGCTCTCCGGGTTTGAAGATCTTGGAGTTATAAGTTGTAGAATCTTGAAGATCTCGTAGAACTCTCAGGGCGTAACGTGAGAGCTTGTAGGTTGGGGTGATTTAAATCAAGACCAACAACACACGTCGTTTTGAGGATACAAGCATACTGAGTTATTGTCCCAAATTTCAGAGCTTTTATACATCTTCAAATTACATTGGTTAAATGGCAAATTAAGTTTTGTTGTTTTTCGGCGTCCTAGATTGAAATTTCCCTGACCTAGCTGTGTGCTTGACCTTACCGAGCGCGTTTATTATCATATTACGGGAACTGATGTTATGCTTACGCGCTTAATTATTGTTGTAAGATTTTGAAATTATCACTTTGATTCGCGCTCTTTCGTCCACCTAAGCTACTCAGTTGTTTTAATACCCTCCTTAATAGTTATTAATTACTTAATAATTGATTACTTTATCAGCACGTACTCTAAATTATTTCACTGACTTAGTTGTTCTAATTTATTTTTGATTACTTAATTTGCAAGTAGAATTTTTCCTAAGATGTTTTTAATAACAAGTTGCTCTAGTTCTATTTAATGGTTATTAATCCCTAATTGAAGAATATGTTTCCTAAATCCCTATTAAATCTCTACAACCCTACTTAGCTCTCTTTTATATTGATCGTAGTGTCACCATCCTCTTCGAAATATAACAATGCAAATTGAGTTACATTGACAAGACCTGGGATTTTTATAATTATAATCGCAAGGTAGTGTCAAAATGATATAAACCCCTTACCATATTTTCCAGGAAATGAGTGGACTGGAGAATTTAAAATCCTGATGGATCAACACGAAAGTGATAGATTCTCTGCTCTACAACGTGTACTTCCTACAAAATAGATATTTTTTTTAAATCATTTACTTTCTTTTTCGTTAAACAAACATATTTCTGTAACTGTTTTTCATGCGAATACAAAATTTACCATACAACTTAAAGTGACTTTATAAATTTTTCTGGAACTTATAAATTAATTCAAAAATCAATATTTTGCACCACACTGAAATTCAAAATTTACAATTTTCCAATTTCAAAATATTTCAAATACTTCCTACAAAGTATAATTTTTTAAAATCATTTTCTTTCTTTTTCGCTAAACAAACATATTTCTGTAACTGTTGTTTCATGGGAATACAAAATTTTCCACACAACTTAAAGTGATTTTATAAATGTTTCTGGAACTTATAAAATAATTCAAAAACTAATATTTTGCACCACACTGAAATACAAATTTTCCAATTTTTAATTTCCAATTTTCCAATTTTAAACTATTTCAGATAGTTCCTATAAAGTATAATTTTTTAAATTTATTTCCTTTCTTTTTCGTAAAATAAAAATATTTCTGTAAATGTTGTTTCATGCGAATACAAAATTTGCCATAGAACTTAAAGTGACTTTATAAATGTTTCTGGAACTCATAAAATAATTCAAAAACCAGTATTTTGCACCACACTTAAATTCTAATTTTCCAATTTTCAATTTCCAATTTTCCAATTTCAAAATGTGTCAAATACTTGCTACAAACTATAATTTTTTAAAATCATTTTCTTTCTTTTTCCTTAAACAAACATATTCCTGTAACTGTTGTTTCATGCGAATACAAAATTTACCATACAACTTAAAGTGAGTTTATAAATGTTTCTGGAACTTCTAAAATTCAAAAATCAGTATTTTGCACCACACTTAAACTCAAATTTTCCAATTTTCAATTTCTAATTTTCCAATTTCCAAATTTTTAAATACTTCCTACAAAGTATATTTTTTTTTAAATTATTTACGTCTTTTTCGTCAGATAAGTATATTTCTGTAACTCTTGTTACATGCCAATATAAAATTTACCATAGAACTTGAAGTAACTTTTGAATGTCTTCTGGAACTTATAAAATTCAAAAATCACTATTATTCATAACACTAAAACTGAAATTTTAGTCATGGTAACATACCTAAAATTGTATCGATTTTAGAATTCCAAATTTCAGTTTACTTTACATGAATTTATATAACGCCACTTTTCGGAAATATATCGTTTTCTAAAATTGTATTCTCTTATTCAGAATTGTTTGTAAATTTCTAAGGCTACTTTTCGCTGAATTGAAAGTTTATTCCAGAGCTTTAAATTGCGTTATGAATTTTGCTGCGATTTTCTTTACGAAATTCAAAAATCACAAATTTAGGCCTAGAAAATTGAAAGTTCACTCTTTACAATGTCTCTAAAAATTACTCGGTTTCAAATTTTCATATTCAGGATGCACGAATAAGAAAATCGTTTATATTTCTTTCTCCTTGGGAAATATAACATTTTTTGAAAAATTGTTTATAAATTATTCAAAATATTTTTAAAAGCAAAGTAGCATTTTCAGCAAATTGAAAGTTTCCTTCCAATTTCATTTCTCTAATGGAATTGAACACTGCTTACTTTTATTTCGAAAAAGTGAAACTCAATTCATTTGCCAAATATAAAATATCTAAATAAAATATCATTTAAAAAAATTTTATTTTCCTCTCTCAAAAAATCCGTTTATATAGTATATAGCTTTATTATTATGTAGGAAAATTAAATGCATTGTGAGTTACAAATAGGACAATATGACAGGTTCACTTACCTAATATTTTTCTACGGACTCTAGTGTCTTGACGTTTCATACTTTTAATTTAAAATCCGTCAGACTCTCTCGAAATGAATCCTATTTATCCCGTGAAGATATTCATTTGGCAGGCTTTCGTAATGACTCTCACTCGGTTTGGAACAAATGACCTTTCCTCTTCGTCGGATCCTTAACGTTATGAAACGACGATGACAATCTATTAACTTAAATTCGTTAGTGTTAATTCTCTGGTTCCCGTGATGAGGAATCCTTAACGAAGTGCTGTAATTATTTTGGTTCTAATTACTCTCCGGAGAACGTCTCTGCATTGAAGATTGATATGAATCGTATACAGTTGAGGACCTCTCCAGCCGTCTTCTGGAATGAAACGAGAAAGGAGAATACGTTAAAAAAAAGGGTAGAGTAGCGTTAGTGTAGACCAGTGGGAAGCTTCCCACTTATGCTGTTCTTCATCGGGAAATTACGTTCTAGCAATTAATAATACGGAACAAAACAAGTGGCACTTCACAATCTACGCGACGTTCGTTATGAACCAATCTTCATACAATTCGACACTTTCCCGACCTTCCCATGAGAACGGCAACGTCGCCTCTGTACGACCGATCTTACAGCTTTGCGTCTTTGACGTCGATGGCGGCAACGTCGTGCTCGGGGCAACGTGGATCTGATGATCGGCTGTCGAATCACCGTGGGAGAACTTTTATTCTACTATGTATGTGTTATACGGAGCATGTATACAATACTATATATAGAGCTACAGTAATACACATTTTCGTGACGCTCGCTCCAGCATTTTACTATACAGAGAACATAACATAACGACAGTGTAGAGGCTTCGCTTCAAAAAACCGCCCGACTCTGCCCTCCAGGAGCCTCGAATTCCACCTCATTCCCGTCAGACATAATATTCAACAAAACTTTTTATTTCCGCATTAAATTATGTGACTAACCGGGGGGAGTTTTCTGGATATGGCGAAAGTTTTAGTTGTAAAAAGACACTCTCTCTCTCTCTCTCTCTCTCTCCTTCTCGGCTTTTATTCGGCGGGAGTTTTCCGGGTAGGGTTTTGTAAAAGCAAAAGTGTGTTATTAATACGCCTGTAGATGTGGTCGCGGAGGTCGGAAAATCGTCCCGGGAGGTCTTTTCGTTCGCTCGACGTACGAGCAATTTTTATTTTTTGATTTATGAATCGCGGGGAATTATTCGTCGTGTAATTCGAGCGGGGGGTGGTTTTTAAAAGTGTTAGTCCTGGGGAGGTAAAGCCGGATTAAATCTCTTAATATATGTTTGACACGAACCACTAATGTATACAATTTAATTCGTGAATTAGTAGGGAAAATATTTCTTGAGTAGGGGCTGTATTTGATTCGATGTCACAAAAAGTATGTAAAACGATAAAAACTACTAGCACATATCGCAGGATTTGTAATCAAAATTTTGTTACTCCAAATAGTGATTAGTGATTAGTATGCTCTTTGAGTTTACGACCTTCAAACATTTTAACTAAACAAACATTAAGTAATTATGATTGTACCCTATATCAACCAGAATATTCTGATTGTGCTCCACACAAACCATATATGTTGGAGAAATACACTACTTAAAAAGAGATGTACACCAGAATCAACTACACAATTAGGTATTTTCACATTTTTTGAAAACTGGCTAAATGAGAGATTATATGCCTATAAATCTTAGGTTAATATTAAAAAAAACATTCAAGCAAAAAAGTCATTTGAAATTCAAACGCTAGGAATTGGCGCCAAAACTAGCTTCCTGAAGGTTATAGCCCTCTGACGTCACATCGTATGTAAACATTGTTTTAACCTATTTCAGTCGTATTGTAATTTCTTTAACTTGTAGTAATCTGTGCTTTTATTTACGTGGCTACAAACAAAAGCTTGCATAAAAACCATTTAGGACAGCCTTTCAAGTATTTGGAGGACTACAAGGTAAATAAATGGCTATGCACGGACCTCACAACAAGTGCTGTTTCGTACCCTGTTGTACAAGCACATCTGTAAGTACACCAAACAAGATATTTGTTCGTGTACCTCGAGATTATGGGCGTAAGAAACAGTGATTTTTAGCAGGAAGACGTAATATGCCCAAATCCAAAAGTGAATTTTTCTGTTGTGAAGACCATTTTAAAGTAAGTTAAAAGTAAGGTTATGGTATGTTATCTTATACAAAAGTAATAATTTTTTTTATTTGGTTGGAAGAAGACATGGAAAATTATGTACGTTTTAAACTGATAGGTGGAAAAATAATAATGAAACGGGACGTAGTTCCACATATTTTTGAGTGCCAACGAGCTCGAAAATGAACTAGGACTCCACGTTCTTTGCCTATGAAGAGAGAACGAAAACGTTTAGTAGCAGAAGCTATTATCAATAGTTGTGTTAATTTTTATTGTTAGCAACAATAATTATAATCTTAAACGCCAACCAGCATGACATAGATTTGGCTTTGTTCTGAACTGTTCTTATAATTTATTTATAACAATGGTCACATTGTCTTTTACTGAATGCATATTTTGCACATATATACTTACATTGCTGCTTTTACACCTCTGATTTCAGCTGAAATAAAACATTCCTCCTTTTTGATGTAATGCATTACCATAAACATATCCACAGATGGTAAATTGTTCGTGGAAGCTTTGACAAATCTTACGGCGGTCATAACTAACTAAATAACTAATCAAACACGCTATTTTACGACGCGAATAATACAAATTACTAGATTTGGTCGTAATTTAACTCCTACAGTCCAGCGGAAACAACAAGAAAATCCAAAATACTCGAAAACGCAGATTTCCCATAGGTAAGGTTTCGAAAAATCTATTTGTGGACCCGTGTTTACACGCGGAGTGACGTCACGACCAAAGAGCGGCCGTTTCGCTGGTCCTTTAATTTATCGCATATTCACTGCTTTTTATACCCTGAAATACTTGGTACTGGGTCTATCCCACGATTTTTTATTATTATAAAATTTTTCTGAGGGTTCGTCCCTATGAATTTAGATACATTTCGTTTAATTTAAAATATGTGGCAAATACCCAATTAGAACGATAATTCGACATAGTCTGGTCAATTACAGCGAAATATTATCCAGTGTATCTAATTCTAAAATGTAACAATTTTAAATAAGAAACTGTATGGTACAATAAAACGTCCTTAAATTCAATTAGCATCTTAAAATTCTCCACATAGGGTTAGTAAAGAAAATTTGTATAATAAAATTATTGCTCAGACACACCACAGCCTCATTAAATACTGCACAACCAATATAGCACTTCAGTGCATAAGCTGCAACTAAAACGCAATCTCCAGCATGTTATTTAAAATATCATAAACATCAGGGTGACCATAAATTTTCCTTTCGAAATTCCCTGAATTTTCCCTGACTTTTCCCTGATTTCCTGACCCTGTCGGCACTCTGAATATTCAACAGTTCGACGTTAATCGTATAAATGTCCCGTGCGACGGTACAATTTGATATTTTGTTAAATTCAAATGGAAGGGAAGATACTTAAGAGATTTTCAAGTTTGCCCGACTTGAATCTCCTCAAAAATATATTATTTCACGCCTCCATAACTTACGAGAATTTCTACTAAACGATGGTCGGTTAATATTGGTCTCCCTGAAAACGGAAATTAGTATCTCGGTGGCTTTAATACATAATAATATATAGTAACTGATCAATGATACTAATAAGTACAACACGGCATAATCTGTACAAGTAATTAAGCCAAAGCAAAAATGACATTTTCAACTTTGGCATTACCTACGGGACGATACCTACAGAATGCCCTGCCGTGATGTTGCACGTTATATCTTATCGACGTTACAAAACGTTAGACGTTCTTATTAACGGGGCCCGACTAGCTCAACTCGTCGGTGAGTGGTCGTGGGTGAACTACCATATGACCAGATACTCGATGGTAAAGGGCGCCAACAACTACAAAGCTCGGCCCTGACTGATATCTCGAACCCCCTCTAGTTGTTAAGGGAATTCGATCAATCTCTCACAGCTATCAAACGTCTCACTTACCTTTACGAAGGCTTATTCGGATCCGAGAGAGAGGTTGAGGTTAGATTCGTTAAATAAAACTTGAGCAACTCTAATGAATGAATTTAATAGCCCGCACTTGCTTGTAAAGAGAAATTCGATACCCAACTCTGGGATATGCAACCAACCTATATGTTACAATTTATCCTCCCTACCCTGACTTCTTAACTAAGATTCCGACCTGTACGTGTGCGACGCTGCCAGTGGCCCACGATCGAAGATCGGTTGGCTCGAACGGGGATGACGGGAATATCAGCGGAGCGTCCTGCTTCTCACGGTCAAACGGCTAGCTGATGGCACCGCTGAAGTGCTGATGACACCGCAGATGACGGAACGGGGACTGGCCTCTCGGATGACCGGCTGAAACGGCTGCTCTGGCCTCTCGGACGACCGGCTGGAACGGCTGCCCTGGGCCCCCCTGTTGTCGGGACGGCGGAGTCTTTGGGTCGGGAAAGCGACGCTGCGGAGATCTGTTCACAACGGAACCGTCGGAACGGAGACTTCTCTTCGCTGTCGCCTGTCGTCCATCAGCCCACGAAACACCGTTTTCTGTGATCGATCGTCACGCGCACTCACTGAACACAACTAGGCTTAACTCGGAGACCGGGAGACTGGCTGATGTTCACTCGAACTAACGATAATTACTCTCCGTAACACTCGGGATAACACAATTATCGCAATAATACTACTACTCTTACTAACACTCGGAATCGGAGATCACCCAAAAGAGAGATAATAACAATAATCGCAATAATACTACTTCTTCTATTAATACTCGGAATCGGAAATCACCCAAAATAGAGCGTGTCAGGGGAACCTGTCCTTTTTATACTAATCGTTCGAGAAGGTATTACTGTAAACTTAACGAGTGTTCGTTACCAACACAAAAATAAGTGTTCCTAGCTATCCACCAATCCGGATCACGTGTGAGAAAGAGAGACATATTTATATGAGTGAACTAAAACTACTTGTATGACTGGTTGCATACTCTTAACTTCTAGGGATAGATAGAAATTAATCAAATTATCCATATTTCCTTGAGTAATGTTCCTGTAGGGATTCACTATATATTCCTGAAGGTCGCCCATACTTCTTACTACATTTTGAGTCGAATTTTCCTAATGAATCTAACCTCTCATACAAAAATGTGTTCACAGAGGAAGGGAGATCAACCTAAGGGCTTAACCCTTAGATATGGACTGCGTGATAATCTATCATATCCCCTGTGAAGACATTCCGGGTACATCCGTTCTATTAGTGGCAATTTACTACATGTGTTATAATTGGAGGTTAGAATTCCTAGATTACCTGTTCTCTACCTAGTCCACACAATCCTAGCTAAGATAAGTTCGTTCTTTTATTACTACCTATTCTCCCGGAGCTTTATCTGACGTTATTCGTGTTTAAGCTAGTTCCCTCACATAACCTCTTATAAACCAGAAATGTGTTGACAAAGGAAGGGAGACGAAACTAACTAATAACTTAACCCTTAATGAGGGACAATATAATACCCTATCCCTTGCGACACCAGTCCTGTTACACCGGCACTATTCCTGGTATTTAATTACATGTGGCCTGTTAGAGGTTATAGTTTACATTTACCTTCACTACCTGACTCCTGTTGGCTTTAGGGCCAAACGAGCTATGTCAACAGGTTATTCTGGCTCCCGT
Source organism: Cryptocephalus moraei (assembly GCA_946251905.1). Taxonomy (NCBI): domain Eukaryota; kingdom Metazoa; phylum Arthropoda; class Insecta; order Coleoptera; family Chrysomelidae; genus Cryptocephalus; species Cryptocephalus moraei. The sequence continues at coordinate 11,029,870 of OX276466.1, read as the reverse complement.
GGAAGTGAATTGCATAAAATGTGTGAGTATAAAGTTAAGTGGATTTGTTAAGTAAAGAGCTTAGTTGGTTGCATATCAAAGGATCTTGAATAATTTCCAATTATCTGGCTACAGTTGTAGATTCACGCCTCTTCTCAAAAAATAACATTACAATGTACTCCTGCTCCGATTTTAACTTCACTTAAGCTATGCCAGGAAATAATTTATTTTTGTATATTTGTATTTTTGTATCTTTGTCTTCGTGTTTTATGTCTTTCTCATATTATTTTGTGTTTATGTGATGTGTTCAGCCTCTGTTTCTCGTTCTCTCTCGCTCTCTTCACCTCTCCGAGTGGTTCAGTAATTCTGCTGCTATAAACAAGTGACTGTGTTTATTAAAAATTATTGCTTCAAACTCGTATTACGGTTACAACACATATTAAATGATACATCTTTTGTATTTTTCATTTGATTCTTCTATTTTTAATACTTGTTCTTATTATTACAACAAACCATTTTATAGATTACAATGTGGTGGAGACTACATGCTAAACTTTCCATTTTAGGTGTACTTCCAACTACGTGTTTACCAAATTAGTATTTCACGATTAAAGATTCAAATGTAGTGTATTTTCTTTTAAAATATGAAGTTTCATTTCTACTTTCAAAGAATTTGCATTTTATCCTTATTATTTTCTTTAATACAACTTTTTTGCAACTTGTTAAAAATAATATTTTTTGTATTGATATACCAAAATGCAATCGCAATTGTTTAAACTTAAGTATAAGTCTCCCCTAATTAGAGTTATTAGCTTTGGATCGCTTACCGCCCTCCTGCAATTCAATTTCTTATTTAACTGGGTAATTGTTAGTAATATTTATTACTAATCTGTTGAACTTACTAAATCTCCTCCAATTTCAGAACTATCTTTGACAAACCGAGCACCCCTCAGGCCATAAGACGCCGAAGCTGTGAAAATACTACTAGTATAATGATATTATTGCTAACTAATAATAAATAATACTGCTTATAAATGTATAATTGTGACAATAATTATAATTGATATTGAAACATCTAATAGCGTGCACTGAAGCACTGCAAAACGAAACCGTTTATTGCAAGTTTTCTTTTTCCTGTATAAGACGCTCTGTGTTGCATGTTCTACTGAGATTTATAGAAATTTTCGTAAACGACACACCAGCAAATATTTGAAATTGTATTCCAATGTATATTCAGCTCATAAATACTACCGAATATTTTCAAAAATATTCCCCAGAAACAATCACATTACGAATGAAACCCATTTTATATTCTACGTTTAAATACCTCAATTTGTTCCTACCAACACGCTGCAGTCGGAAAACCTGTACATTTAAACCGGAAAAGTAGGAAAATTCATAGTTTTATAGGCGAGTCGTAAAATTATTTTATTCTTGTCTCTACTGATACGGTCTGAAAATTCGAGATCGTAAGTCACGGAGGACAGGTCTTGTATATTTTGGTAATTATCAACGACATTCATTACAATACTGTGCAGTCGGAAAATGCGCATTCTTAAATTGCGAAGGTGGGAAAATTTACAATTTTACCGGTAAGTCGCTAACATGGTGGATCTTACTAGCATCATACGATCGGAAAATGGATGATCGCAAGTCGCGAACGTTGGGAAATTTGGGTCTTTTTAGTTTTTCGTGAGAGTTAACAATATCCCTCTGGATAATATTCAGTCGGAAAATGCGCCAACTTATACCGCGTGGGTCGGAAAATGCCTACTTTTATCAGTAAGTCAAAGTAGCAGACAAAATTCGTAATACAAGTAATTAAATCCGTACTGTATTAAAATTAAGGTTAAGCAGTTAATTTATAAATACCTAAATTAGTTGAATTAAACAAAATATAATCAATTGGCACAATTAAAACTTACAACATTTAATAGCACTTTTCATGCAATATTCCTCGAATTTATTTAAATTCACATAAATCACCTTTTTTAGTTCGAAGAGATATTAATTCCCTTTTCCGCTTTAAATTCTAACAGATACAAGTTTAAACCCATCAAAAGCAAAAATGTTTCCTTAATGGCACCACCAACAGATATTTTATCATGAATTGCTTTGACAGTAGTGAAAGCCATTCTCTATTTTATATTGTAACTGTATGACTCCTATGATTAATAATTTCTTCTGGATCTATATTTCAATCGTTTTTCCATCGCGTTTTCGAAGTAAGTTTAAGAAACCAGATGAGCATTCATATCACGTCATTTCCCATATTTCCCATTTCACAGAGCTTCTTCCACTCTCTCCTCTAACTTTGTTGTTACGACCCTATGGTCTATAATTAAGAAATGACATTACGAATAAATCATTAAACCCCACCCCCTTCCAAACATTCACTAATATCCAAACAACGCTATCCTCTTCGTACGTCTAGTATTCCACGTTACGTTCAACAAGTCATTAATCAAAGCAGTTACTCACAACTTCTCTTTCTCTCTTTCTTTTCCTTTGCCCCTCTCTGTTATTCCGTAAAAAAATAATCGAACCATGCGGGTTAATTTTGTAAAGTTTTCGGCCCAGCTCGAGCTTTCAGTCTCGTTTCTGGGGCAACTTTCAAGGCAACTTTTAATGAACGTTATCAAACACAAAATACAGGGAAAACGAGCGTTCGAAATTGAGCGGATTTTTCGTGTAAACATAGACGGTTCCCTTTCTCGAATTAAATAAACGGTTATTTTTCCCTCTCGCAACGTACCGGTATTGTGAGGCGATTAAAGCGGAGTTGGGTAGTGGTTTATAAATCGTTTCGTATAGGCGCTTACATGTCAAAAGGTTTATATATGATATATGAACAGTAGCGACTTTGAGTGAATTTAACAAAAATAGTTCAAGTATAAAGTCTGGAGAGTTGTTATGTAGTTTTGATCATAAGAATCTTACAAGTGCTTTACTCAAATTGACGAGAATTTTCCAATGTTTAAAATTAATTTCAAAGATTGAAGCAGTTTACCTGAGTTTCTCTTTAATTGTAAAACATGTGAAATGATACATTTCATGATGCTGTCGGATGTGTTCCAAAAAAAGTCTTAATTAACTTCGAGTTTAATTCCACATTTCATTATTATCGCTTTTCTTAGACAGTCCAATCGGCACTTACCATCACTTTAAGTGAAATATACAACGTCCCTAAGGCTAGATAATACAGCTTTGAGTTCTTGTATTTTCTTATTTTAATTACAGTCAAGCTATCCAATAACTTTCAGAATATTTAAATATAATATTGTAACGCGAAATGTAAACAGCAGCACGAAACGTGTTTACTCTTATCGGACGGTGGCTTACCTCAAAGGAACGCCGCTACGCTTAATAAGCGCGGCGACGAGCAATAAAAACCGCCCCGAGCGTCTCGGCAACATCTTAGTAAAGGATGAATGATTTATGACCTTCTGGACGTCTCTAGGTAAACATTACTTGAGAAAGGAATGACATGGAATCATTGCGAATACAATGGAGATATGTATATAAGCGGGCTTGCGGTCGGAGAGGAGTTTAGACATGAAGCCGAGAGTGAATAAACAAGGCGAAAAGCGGAGAAATAAATTAAAATGAAGTGAGTTATATAAATTAATTACTTCAGTAATAGTTAAGATAAATGAAGTAGTGTTTAGTGGTGAAGAATTTGTCTTCTTCGATAGAGTGGACTGTATATTATAACTTTGGATGAGCTTTGGCTGTCTCCGGTTCCTAAATTTGGTGAAATCACTGCCTAAATCTGAAGAGCAAATATAACTACGACGTACTTCAATTTGAAATCATTCGCTTCTTTTTATTAATAAACATAACAACCTAAACACAGGGTAAACAAAAAATAATGTAAAAAACAAAAAACTGTATCTCCATACCGCCCGCCTTGACAGACTACAAGTCTTCAAAACGACCAGATCAAATATTACATTTCAAACATTACAAAATCAAAGATTTACAAAACAAAACAAAGATTATACATCAATATAGTTAAAACATTATACAATCCAATATAATAATTTAAATTATAAACAGTTCAAAATCAAACACAGTATAAAACTCTACAAATGTCAGAATAGTATCGTTTATAACCTTATACAAGTGTCTCTTAAAAGATTTAACATTAGCCTTCCACAGTCCTCCAAAATGTGGTGAATAAGGAGAAATAAAATGCCATTTTAATTTAGATTGAATAGCATAATCTTGGATTTTATCCTCGTTTTGGCTTAAAAACAAGCTCATCTCGGACAAAATTTGGCTTGCACCTACAAAGTTCGTTCCATTATGCGAATATACATCAGAATGAAACCCTCTAGGTGCGGAAATCTTCTAAAACCAGCAATAAAAGTCTCAGAACTCAAGTCTGATATAAGCTAAAAATGAACTGCTTTGGTACTTAGACCAATGAATAAACACACATAAGCCTTGCGTATCCTGCAACCTCTGGACTTGCTGTCCTTTAAACGAAACGGACCAGCATAATAAAGGCCAGTGGAAGCAAAAGGTGATAAGACGTTTACTCTATCAAAGGGTAAGTCTCCCATTAAAACATTTGGTGATTTTGGATGCAATTTAAAACATGTGACACATTGCCTTACAATAGCCTTTGCTAAATTCATTCCCCTATGGTTAATCAGAGTTAATCTAGGAATTTTTAATAACATAAGATTTCCCAAATCTTGTTGAAAAATTATCCATTTTTGTTTTAAATCGTTTGGTATTTCTTCATCCCAATCGAGTTGAATACTCCATAGTAACTGTATTAGTCGTTTCCCTAGTACAATGCAAGGTGAAATCAATCCAAGTGGATCATACAATTTCGCAATAGAAGACAACATCTGTCGTTTAGTACAACAAGCAACAAGAATAAAATCCTTAAACTGAAACGACAATGTATCTGAACTTGAACACCATTGGATCCCCAAACATCTCGTCTCCTTGTCACAAATGTTTGAGACATCAGAACTCGTAGAATAACTCATAAAATTATTAAGAAATTTTAAACTATTTGATCTCCACTTTCTTAATTCGAAACAACCCGAGCGTAAAATCGTGCCGATCTCTGAACACACTTTACCAGTGTCATGTTCACTCTCAAAACCTACAATTAAAACGTCAACATAGAAGTTTTCTAAAATCATTTTAAATGCGGATGGGTATTCATTTCTACAATCAAACGCAAGTTGTTGCAAACATCTCATTGCTAAATATGGCGCACTCGTGGTACCATATGTGACAGTGTCCAATTGTACACCTGAATATTATCTGTCTTCCTAAATCTCCACACAATCCTCTGCCACTTTCTGTCATCTTCATGGATTAGCACTTGTCTATACATTTTAGTTATATCAGATGTGACTACATATTGATACTGTCTAAACTTAATCAAAGTGTCAAACAGGCTATTTAAAATCTGAGGACCTGCGAATTGTAAATCATTAATCGAGTAGCCTGTAGAAGTTGGTGCTGACCCATTGAATACCACTCTAACCTTAGTAGTGAGACTATCTTCTTTAAACACAGCATGATGTGGCAAAAAATGTGAAATTTCATCCCTCTGGAGGTTCTTGACGAAACTCATGTGACCCAAATCTATATATTCCTTAATGAAATTATCATAATCTACCTTCAACTTGGAATTTTTATCAAATCGTTTTTCTAATGATAGTAATCTTTTGACAGCAAAATCCTTTGAACTACCAAGTTTCGCAACATCATCCTTGAATGGTAGTCTTACCACAAACCTACCATGTGTGGTTCGTGAAACGGTGTTCTTGAAAAACTCTTCACACTTTAATTCCTCTGAGGTCATTGATGACTTCTTATTTATCTCTTCAATCATCCAAAACCTTTGTAACGATTCATTCAAATCAACATTCGATACAAAATAAACTCACAGATCTGTTAATTGACTTCCTATGATCTAAACATCCAGAAATAGTGTATCCAAAAACTGTTTCCTGAAGAATAGGTAAATTTCTACCCAGAGTGATTCGCTGGGGCCTCAGACTTTCCCAGAACAGTGATGCCCCTATCAGTAAATCAATTCTCTTGGGTTTATTGAAATTAAGATCAGCCAACTTAACATCATTTGGTATTTTTAACATCGAGATATCCAAAACAGTATTAGGTAAGTGATTGGAAATCTTTGGTAAAACTAGACATGGAATCTGAATATTAAAATCATTCACAATAGATTGAATCTCTACGTGGCACTTAGTCTGAGGTGAGAAATCGATGAAGTGATCCCTGAAATTGCAATATCCACATCAGTTTCCTTCAATTGGAGCATCGAAACTAAATCTCTTGAAATAAAGTTGGATTGTGACCCAGAATCCAATATGGCATAACATGTATGCAATCGACCACTTGAATCATAAACATACAATTTCACAGTTGACAACAATACATGTGACGGTGTAAGACTTGTCAACGTAATACTCTCCTCAGGCAGATGTAACAATCTGCTGTGCTTTTTCTTGCACTTAAAACATAGTCCTGATCTGCACTCAGCGACCATATGCCCCTTGCATAAACAATTCAAACATAAATCTAACCGTTTCACAATCGATAATCTTTCTGAAACTTCTAAACTATTAAATTGTGGGCACTGATAAATCTTGTGATCATCTTTGTTACAAAAATTACATTTCATCTTATTATTACCTTGATTGGTATTACTCAAGAAACTTTTAACATTTTTTGGTTTAACATCTTTTGAGAAGTTAGCCTTATTTTTCTCATTGTAGCATTTATCATAATCACCTTTAGCATTCAAGACTAATGAAAATAGCAAATCTGCTCTTTTACTCAAAAACTCGACAAGGTCATCTAACTGAGGAACCTCTGTTCTACCTTTTACCTTTTCCCATTCACAGACCGTTGATTTATCTAGCTTCGTAGTCATCAAGTAGATAATCAACGGATCCCAAGTATTAGTTTGTAAACCTAGGTGATTCAACGCCCGCAGGTGTTTGAATAAAGAATCAACAAGATCACGTAGCACATTTGCTGAGTCCCCTTGGACAACTGGTAAATTGAAAATACCCTTAAGGTGACTGTTAATCAGTAATCTGTTATTATCAAATCTTTTGCATAACAAATCCCATGCAATTTTGTAATTATCTCTTGTAAAATCCAGAGATTGTATTATCAGCAAGGCTGAATCCTTTAAACTTGCTCGCAAATAATGAAACTTTTGTATATCATTGATCGATTCATTCAAATGAATAAGAGATTCAAAAACATCCTTAAAACTCAACCATCCATCATAAGTACCGTCAAACTTTGGTAAATCTATAATTGGTAATCTAACTTGAGGAAAATTAGTTTCCTGACTTTGTGATAAGGTCTGATTTTCACTTAAGTGTAATGAGTTTTGTGAATCAGGAGGTTTCTCCAACTTCTCCAAGATTTCAGTAGCCTTGGCTACCGTTTGATATTACTTATCATAGAATAAATCCCTCTCTTCATATTGGCTGATTAGGTGATCCTCCTCGCACAAGGATTCAATCTGATTCTGCAAATCTTCAAAGTCATTGTCAATAACAACAAACTTTTCAAATCTACTACGAATTTCAATAATAATTCTGTCTGTTAACGAGGATACATCCTGACTAAACTGTTCATAAACCGGATCAATAAAATCTGAGAAAGAGGTAAGCTTATGCTTAATACCACCTCTCTTTCGCCTTAAAGAAACTAAATCCATCTTTTAAGACACAACCGATAAGTATCTATATCATACAAATCAAAAACTTGTCATGTACGGTTACACGACTAATCAAATCATGAACGCGTGGCTCAAAAATCTACAACAGGCAGTTCTCATAGGAAACGGTCAACTGAGGAAGAAAATGACTCACATCAATTGATCAACTATCATCAATTATCATCTCCAATCTCCATCCCATACAGCAATCAGCTCACGTAGCGTACTCCCGGCTGCTCCACAGGAACGGTTTCGAAATGGACGATTCCCAGTACTATCTCCGAGGAGGCATCAGGACATCCGGCTCGAAGGACCAAATTTTATGGTGAAGAATTTGTCTTCTTCGATAGAGTGGACTGTATATTATAACTTTGGATGAGCTTTGGCAGTCTCCGGTTTCTAAATTTGGTGAAATCACTGCCTAAATCTGAAGAGCAAATATAACTACGACGTACTTCAATTTGAAATCATTCGCTTCTTTTTTTATTAATAAACATAACAACCTAAACACAGGGTAAACAAAAAATAATGTAAAAAACAAAAAACTGTATCTCCATATGTATAAAATTAGGACAGAGTAAATAAATTAGAAATAAACGTTACAATATAAATTGTTAAATGATTAGTTTGTTTTGAATGGCTAATTGATATTTTCGTTAAGCATATTATGCGCAAGAACTGTAGAGCGGATTTTATAAAATTACAACGAATGTGTTGGACGTGAAATCAACTGACTTCTATTTTGATTGAAATTAATTTAGCTTCTATTAATTTTTTATCGCTTGTTTTCAAGTTTTCAGATTCTTACTAGAGTGATTTCAAATGAGAGTGTTATGGATCTGGACTTTATGCGATTTATGCTATTTCATTATTTCGATTTATGAAATTATTAAATTCCAGTTTAATTTAAAATAATATAAATTACATATTTACTTACCATTAAGAATTCAGTTTTATGTAAAGAATAAAATTCACCAGCAATAGCGAGGCAAAATGTACGAATGGGTAGAATTAAACAAAATATATGGGAATATATAAGGAAGAATTTAAGGAAAGAGGAAATTAAGTACTACAGGGAAATTAGTAAGATGTACAAAGAAACAAATTTAAATAAAATTTAAAAACGAAAAAGTGATTGCGTTTCGAAAAATGTGGTTTTTCAGGGCTAAAATATTCACATACCAATTGTGCCTTTCAAAATTACCGCTCTTTTTCGAAACTCATCAGTTTCTAATAATTGTAGTAAGTCTCTTAAGTGCTCAGCAATTCCTTTAAATGTCTCAGAATTTTAAACGCATAATTATTTTCTTGTAAAAATATCATCGGTAAATTGGAGAGATAATTTTCATATAAAACTTTAAAATAGCATTGACTTCCTATGGAATTCCATGTCAATTGCAATTCATATTAAATACTTACCATTTTTAAGGCTCTTACTTAATTGACATCGAATTGGTGGAATTTGTTTTAAAGGACAATATGAAACTTGTAACAGTCCCTTCCTCTTGCCTTTACAGTTCCCTATAGGACGAGGGAAGCACTATAATTACAATTACATGCAGCATCTTCTCATTTTTACACCAACTGGCCTTGCGATTGATTGCAATAGGATACTCTACTCTGTCATTCTGCTAAGCATAAACTCCCGGCGGAGTAAAGTGGAGCACACTGGGTAAAAATGCTATCCAGCCCAGACAAGCCACGGCTTAATTCGACATTAGACCAAAGCCCGACCAAATCCGTTATGTGACTGACGGAGTAATTAGTGGAGGCCGCTACGATACTGGCACAAGTTTAATTAAAAACACATTAGATTGCCTATGAATTCGTTTCTCTTGCAGAATCAATTAAATGTCATGCTAAAATTTTGAAGCGTTCTTAATGCAATTTTGATTTTAATCTGTGTTGAATGCAATGTTTATTTTTATGATTGGCAATGCATTTTTTTAAAAGGACAGATATTCAAACTTTGGGAACGTTAATCAGTCTCATATTGAGATTTCATAGATAACAAATTTTGTTTTCTAAAAAAGACAGAGATTCTTGATAATTTTTATACTACAATTATAATTTAGAAATATTGAATTATTGGACGTTTTGCTTCTTGGTGTCTGCTGTATATTAATGTGCTTAATGGTATACTTAGAATTTTACTTGGATTCAATTGATATTCATTAATTTTCAAACAAAAAATAATAACACACATTCTGTAGATTTGTTAATTTGACAGTGAAAACTGAAACATAATATTAACCCAACAAATAGTATTGATCACATTCATGAGTATTATTTTCACAATATAATGATTATATAATTATATTATTCATTAGGTATTAATTACGTTAATATTTTAATAATTACATATGAATCTGAATATTCTGAATCAAATTCATAGAAATACATGTACCAAAATTCGTTTGTGGTCAAGGTATTGTCACGTACTGAGGCAGCAATTTGGTCGTGTATTTAAGAGATTGGTAATAAGAGAGTTCGTTTACAATAATTAGCTAAAATTAATTGTACCTTAACCCGTAATTCGGGTCTTCAAACTGACTGAACTTAACGCGTAATGGCGTAAAGTTTATTAACTGAGAAAGGAACATTGAACTGCTCGTGCAAAAATACGAGGATTAGATATACATAGATATACAATAATTCTCTTTTGGGCGATTACACTAGATAGACTCTATGTTAATGCCTGTTTGACTTCGCTTCAATGTGAGAGCCCTTCTGCGTTGTAGTGACGCTAATTCCCGTTACCGCCTTTGGACTCTTGTATTTAACTTTAGAATTTAATTACTTCCATCAAGACTTCGGCGTGACAGTATTATTTTATTATAGTATTTCTCATCCTTTCGTAATGTTCGGGAAAAACAATATTATTTTTTTATTTCCGTTTTGTAATCAATAAGGCACTACGATCCTTAATGTGTGTTGTACAATAAACACTTTTCCTTTGTTTCAATAAACGCATCTATTAATATCAACTTAACTGATCTAACTGCAGATATGAGCTAGTGATCGATTGTGATGGTATTTCAAATTTTATAGGTCATTGGAAGATACATAAGGGAAACCATAAAATAGTTCAAATTGTATTAAATAATGTAGCGTCTTGAATTGGACCGTATAACGCAAACTGCTAATATGTCACTAAACACTTGGTACTATTGCAAATTCATTCAGTACTTAATATTAATTTATTTATATTTATTCGTCGAAAATGTCACAGGATAACCACTTTACTCCTTACGCTATCCTAAAATGCTTAATTCGATTCGAAAACCACAGAACCGCAGAAGAAGGGTAATTTTATTATAATATTAAGAATTTTAAGAAGGCAGTTTGGGATACTTGTTTAGTTCAATGGTAAACTTTATAAAGAAAAATTTTATTCTTTGAAGGAACTGCTCTCAATTTTAAAAAATTTTATTTCAAGAGTCTTTAAAATGGTAATATCTATCTAACCATTTTTAAGAAACCTCTTCTTCTGGTGTTTCAAATTAATTCTAAAATTATTTAAATAGATAATAAATGATTGTTTGCGTATTTGTCAAAATTTCTAACAAGCGAAATAAAATAAATATTTCTTAGGATGTATAAATTTTAACTAGCCAATCTGAAATCTTCATTGGGATTAGTTTATAAATATTTACCTTAAGGTCAATTAAGGCAAACCTTCCATTTTGATAAAGTATCTCTTCAGATACTGTCCCTACTTAAAGTGTGCCAGTTATTTTATTGCTCGTGAAATTAAGTAATATATTAGTTAATACAACTCATTTAATTGCAAAAAAAAACATGTGATTGATAAAGACGTAAATGTAGCTAAGGATATAGCTTTCTTAATAAATGAACAAGTTATATTTATACACAAAAACAATCATCCTTGACCAATTCCTGAATTTTGTGATAACTAAAATATCTGTTATACTGTCTACGATGCAATAACGAATAGAGTTTTTCATCTCACTGGCATCGTCTGAAAGAGCTTTCCTACATCTTATGTAATATTTTCACGTATAAGGACAGTAACGAGCTGCATACTTCAGTAAATAGGTCACATAATTAAGCGATGGGCAAAACGTGAACATTTTCGCAATAGACTACTCAAATTCTTTTCAATTTCTACACTTTCTTTTAATACGAGCAGATAAACTGGCCGTCAATTGAACGTGTAGTATCATATGATACTTCGAAAATGATAAATAGGGAACTCAACTAATGCGACAGTTAGATGGAAAGTTCTATTAAATCAGTAATTCGACACGTCGCTTTGGACCAGTCCCTATCGCCGTTTGATTGCCTATTAGTTGATATGTCTTGAGAACAGTCGTACTGCCTTGTAGTTACAACATTTCGCACTAAAATTATTGGATATTGTTCGACTCATATAATCTATGCCAAACGCTTACTTCAGTCATTGGTCGTTACCAAGTAAACATTTTTAATTTTAAAATTGGGTAAGGTCCAATACATGCCACTAGATGGTCAGCTTAATTGTAATTACTGATATAGTTTTTATATGTCATATGCCTTAATTTTACAATTTTATGCCCCGTGACACTAATTATTATTAATTTAGCCATAATTGTATATGGTAAAATTATTATTAACTTATATAATACATCTCATTAAATAATTAAACATTTTGAACTAATTAAGTCCTATGTATGGTTAAAGTTATGCTTAAGAAATAATTTTATACACAAAAGATGAAGCTCTAAAGAACATGTTTATCTTCTCAAAATTAACTTCACCATAATTAGCCGAAATATAAAAATCACATTACATTGCATCGCACGTGTATTTATTTTAACAAGAGTCTACTCTTTGTAGAGTATTTTGGAAAGCTACACAGTATGTAATACACAGTATAACCCACGATGAATATTTCCTTTATTTACAAAGATAACTTAGTAAAACAGTATGAGAGGTTTTGGTACAAAAATACGTACATAACCTCACTTTTATTATATCCGGGTGGTTGCCGCCTGTAGTGTACAAAAAGCCACATAGGGGGAAGAATATTAGCCCGCGTCAAAGCGCCATATTTAAATTTTTGGTGTTGCAAGAAAGGTATTGGCCAGCGAATATGTGAACAACATAGGAGAGGGGGGAGAAGGAGGGATTTTTATTAAACACAAGAAACTAATTAGCTCAGTTTAATAATCATGTTTTATAGTTCTCCCTTCACAAAGTAATGGTGCAAGGCGTGTTATCTGTCAAAATTATCTTCAACATAATTAGCCAGAATATCAAAAACACATTATATTGCATCGCCCATGTATTTATTTTAACAAGAGTCTACTCTTTTAAGGGCATTTTGGAAAGCTGCAGAGTATGTAATATATGGTATGAAAGGCTCCTTTATTTACAATGTCAAATTAGTAAAACAGTATGAGAGGTTGTGGTCCAAAAATACGTACATAACCTCACTTTTATTATGTCGGGATGTTTGCCGCCTGTAATGTACAAAAAGCCAAGTGGGGGGAAGAATATTAGTCTTCGTCACGACGCCATATTTGAATTTTTGGTGTTGCAAGAAAGGTATTGGCCAGCGAATATGTGGACAACATAGGAGAGGAGGGGTGGTAAAGGAGGGATTTATATTAAACACAAGAAACTAATTAGCTCAGTTTAATAATCATGTTTTATAGTCCTCCCTTTAAAAAGTAATGGTGCAAGCGTGTTATCTGTCAAAATTAACATCAACATAATTAGCCAAAATATCAAAAACACATTATTTTGCATCGCCCATGTATTTATTTTAACAAGAGTCTACTCTTTTTAGGGCATTTTGGAAAGCTGCAGAGTATGTAATATATGGTATGAAAGGCTCCTTTATTTACCATGTCAAATTAGTAAAACAGTATGAAGGTTGTGGTCCAAAGATCCGTACATAACCTCACTTTTATTATTTCTGGATAGTTGCCGCCTGTGATGTCCAAAAAGCCAAGTAGGGGGAAGAATATTAGTCTGCGTCACGACGCCGTATTTGAATTTTTGGTGTTGCAAGAAAGGTATTGGCCAGCGAATATGTGGACAACATAGGAGAGGGGGGGGGTAAAGGAGGGATTTTTATTAAACACAAGAAACTAATTAGCTCAGTCTAATAATAATGTTTTATAGTTCTCCCTTCGCAAAGTAATGGTGCAAGCGTGTTATCTCTCAAACATATAACATAAAATTAACTTAAAATGGAAAAGCAGGTTATTCGATTATTGTTGGTAAATAGTAAAAATAAGCTACATATTAACATAATAAGTGTAAATGAAGTAAATTAGTCCAGGCATAATATTTGTACACATATTTTAAAATCCGTACAATCCATAAAGATAGATTACTGCTTTTATGGTAGCCGAGCGGAAGTTCTCCTATCTAAAAAAGCTTGTCACCACCCTTAAAACCTCAAAAGAGTTAAATCAAACGATGCACCAAGAGCCGCGTCGACGGAATTCTGTAAAAACACACTGCGACATTCCGCCGAAAGAATTCCCCTTCAATTAGACGCCAGAGTAAAAATTTCATTTGCACTCGAGACCAACGGAAAGAGAAAAATACAACTGGAACGAGGAAGAACGAAATTTTCCAATTACTCGCGACTTTACCGATTCATTTGCGGCGCTTAGAAATAAGTGAACGCTCGATATCCTTTGTATCAGCTACGAATGTACCTCACATACCAATTAGACAGCCGCGCCGATAGAACAACGGGAAAAGGAAATAACGAAGCCGAAAAGCACACAGACGGGAAGGGAAACGTACCGTAGTGAGCAATTTTGCAGCAACAACTGGTAAATGTTTTCGATGGGAGGACATTAAGCTTGTCTGCGACAGGGAATGTAATATCGGTACGAGCACACTTCGATTCAGGTTTACAATGTCTTATATCAGGGAATCGAATAAAAAAATGTATTTAATATTTCACTACACTATACTAAATGAGGTCATGTCAATGAGATTATTTTACGAGTTAAATACAAGAAAACAGTATTAAAGTCGCCATGACCAATTTTTAATTTTTATGTATGCTTCACATGTAATTGTGAAATACATATTAATACGTATTAGACTACATAGACTAATGTATTTAGGTATTAATACGTAATAAGTGAAGGTATAAAGAAAGAAAATTTGTAAGAATTAAAAAATTTCCGATTGTAGTACCTTAATTTTCTGATTTATTTACTTACCAACTTGTATTTTAATTGACAAAGGAAAAATGATTGACAATACTAATTGTTATTTCAGTGATAGTACACCATTATTTTCAGTAATTAAATGTGACAAAATAGTAAGTAAATTAATTATACTGAATCCAGGAGATTCCCTGAGCAGCAGCTGTTATCTGGTAGCCAGAGCGAAGACTGACTGACACAATGGTACCTAATTTTCTCACTCGTGGCTTGAGAACAAGTGAAGAAATTTTCATTGTCGTTATGAGGATGCGCTGAATGCTCTATATTTTTCAATACATATTTTGTAATTTGTAACACAGAACTTGAGTAAGGACGTATTTGGAGGAGGAATTGAGTAAATCGTAGTTCTGAATGTCTTTCTCTTAACTACTTTTATTTACCTAATCGTGCTATGTTCCTGATAGTACTAAGCGTCATTTCCATTCTCACCAACTGTAAGTAAATTTGTTAACAGATGTATTTTCGACAATTGCCATTAACATACGCGTTTTGCTGTTAGTTTTAGACCGAAGAAGAAATAAAATATTTCGAAAGCTTCCTACGTTGAAGAGTCTTCTTACTTACCTGCCCTGGCAGCTTGCCATTACTAGCTAATATTTCAGTGTTTAACTTAGTCTGTCATGAGTAACCCTCTTTTGACTTCATATTTGTATTTCAAATTTCAGCTGAATCGAAGCGGTACATACTTTAAAACTCTGAGCAAAAGTCGTCAATGAATGGACTAATTGTAGATATACAGAGAAAGGTAACGCAGAAATATCTATCGAAATCCTACTTCAAACTTTCGGTTCACCGGAACATATGCACCACTGTACCGCTGTACTGTATTCATCCCCATGTAACTCTTACTATCCCAATGGTAAATCACCGGATCAGGTCGGCGTGTCACGTCTGTATCGGAAATTAACCGCAGAACAATGCGGGGCGTTATCGGTTCCAGTTAAGGTTGTATAATCCGTACGTCACACAATCGTCGACGATTTGTTAACACCGACTATGGTTATTGCGGGCGAGAGGACGTGAGTTTAACGCGGCCGTTAAGATATTCGCTCGTCGGGATTGATGCGATATTATCGATGCGTAGCGAATTGCGCATTATTATCGATCGACTGGACCGCATAATAATGGTAATAGTAGGGGCCTTAGGTAAATAAATGTAATCGAGTGTTGGGCTGCAATTGTAACAGTATTTTTGTTGTAGAATACAAATACGTTAATCATGTTCGAACAGTTTGGTTGTAATAATGGTTTTCGTAGATAGCTAAATAGTCCAATCATCAATGGTAAAATACCGTACTACTCTGCAATTTTGGGAATCAATACCGATTTTCAAAAAAAAAAATAGGTTTAACCTCTACTTACCCTTCTACTTCCAAGTCTATTCTGTGCCGAACCGGGCATTGTAATTTTTAGGGGTGATAACTACCCCTTATGGCAAAAAATAAAAAAATTATAGCATAGATTATAGCATATACTTGTTTAAAATAGTGTTTAAACGGATTATTTGTAGATCACTTGACAAAAGATTTACGATTAATCAGAATGACTCAACCCCTGTAAATCACCCTCTGGGGTTGGCAATTTTCAAAACTAGTTTTAAAAATACTTATACTATAGGTAGCATTCACGATGATATTTTGCTTGCAAATTCACAAGATCGCAATTTTTACCAGTAGGTATCTCGCTTCAATATGTTTCGATAATAATCATATTGAAATGCGGTTAGTTTCTATATTAGACTTGATATAAAATCAGACAATTCAATATGCGATATCATCTTTCTTTTTGCAACTTTAAAAATTTATTTGATTTAATAATTAATTATTTTAATATAACAAAATAATAATTAATTGAATAATTAAAAAAGGTATTTAGTTTTATTTTATTTTTTAGCTATAAACTTTTTAAAAAATGAATTTCACGCCTTTCAACGCCGTGTTAGTTAAAGGTTTTTTCAACCTTTATTTTTGAAAAGAGCTGAGGGCTTGGATGAGCTACAAATTTTACGTAAATCCAAATTTTGAACCGCCATATTTCTTTTAATTTTATGATACAAACTTTTTAAATATGTGTAACATCGTAAGACTTTCTCATATGGCCGGACAAAATATTCACGGCAACATTATCACAGATTTACAAAATAAATTTGGTATTTAATATTAACACTTTCTCGTATTAGTAAATATTTTTTTGGTTGTTTGTTAGATGACAAAGATTTCTGAAAAATGATTTTGAATACAACTAACTTTATCGAAACGGTAAATAAATTTAGTTCTGTACTATAACAACACCAAATTTCAATGTCCATTTTTCGAAATAATAATCCGATCATCATCGACTTGATATAAATAAAAACAATTTTACTTGATGGAGAAATATCAGTTAGACTGAACAATTACTCTACAAAACGATGAATTTAAGGAAGTGCCCTTTAGGGCAATTTTATATAAAAAAGTTTAAAAAAAAGGTATAGGCAATAAATAGCTACCCTGAGTTACGGCGCACACTAGTTCGCTCCCGCGGTTAAACACCTGCTGAAGGTGCAACCTAGTTCGCTCCCGATGCCCTATGTTAATTCGCTCCCGCGGTTTCGAGTGGCAAGTAGAAAGTGGTGGGTTTCTTTATTTAATATTAGGTACATAAATTTTATTCAGTGGGCGATTTATCCTTGCCCTCTCGCAAATACATTGCACGTTCCGCATGCAAAACAAAAGCGCGTTTTTAGGAATTAGGAATACCATTATAGTTTTAAATTTTCCTAAGAAATACCTCATTTCCACGCAAAAATAGCCTATTTATCCTAATCCTCTACCGGGAGCGAACTTACCTGTACCCTTTTTCAACCCCGGATTATAATTTGACCGCAGGAGCGAACTAGTATACACCCCTGAGTTATGAGGATTGGTATAAATACCCGAAACCGTTTTAAAATAAATTTCACAAAATTAGTTAACAGTAAAGTGCCCTTTAAGACAGTTTTAGAAAAAAATATTTCAAACAAAAATTGTATACATTTAATAGGTTAATTCAAATATAAAGTTTGTAACAACTAATCGATGTAAATGAAAATATTATTCATTATTCATTAATTCATTCTATAATATTCTATTAGATTCGTATTTGTAATGAAATTTGGAAGAGAGTTTAGCCAGGAACTCTTATTTAACTTATGAACGAGTCATAAAGAAAATAATTAAAATATCTAAAGTGCAACAAAGTAGGTTATGTATGAAATCTCCTGTATAGAATAAGGTTGTCTATAAAATTTTTGAACGTAAGAAACCATATTTTACATCACAAAGGCACTATATAGATTTACAAAGGAATCCCGAAGAGAGCTTACCCTAATATTCTTGGTTCTAACGTCGAGATAACTATAATTGTGCCTACTTCTATACATTTGTAATGAAAATTACAATAGCTGAAAGTACTTAATTAAGCAAAATTACACATCTAATTGAATTAGTGAGAATTTGGGGCCTTGTACGTGAAATTAATTATTCTGTTCTACCTTTTTATCACTCTGTAATGGAAAATTTCCCAGGAATTTTGCCATTTTTTATACTACTTATATCAAACATCCTGTAACGTTTTTACCTACGCGAGAATTACTACACGACACGGGTTTTCTTACTTAATTAATTTAAACCACTTACAAGCTAATTTATTTGTACACTTACACTACACTTAACTGCTAATACTTAATCTAATTTATCTTATTTCACTTATTACTACTTAACTAATTAATTTATATTGCACACTTTTTATTTATCTTACCTACGGCCTGGCCGACACCCGTCGACCAGTCTACCGGCGGCTGTTTACGACTACCGTCGAATTCCCCGACTTCCCTCGTATCGCTCTCCGTCTGCTATTTATAGCCGTATGGGAAACCCAAAAACTTCGAGACGTTTCCGGTCCATTGTTCGGTAACCTTCTAGATAATACTAGAAACTCGAACGGCTTTCAAAGAAAGGCACCAGTTCCCCGAACATATCTCGTGAGGAATTCTTTGAAGTCATTCAGAAAGGCGCTTAACTTTATGGCAGGCTATCATGGTTTCTATTTCGTTGCAATACTAAACTGGTTGATGTAATTCTAACCTTTCTTCCGGTTCAAATTACTTATTGATCGGTAATTGATTATGATTTCAATTAATCTTACAGTGATAGAAACGGCAAACTCACATTTTCCTTCAAAGTCATACTATCATTTAATTGTCTTTAATATTTGATCAATCTATCTGATTTAATTACACCAGTATTAATCTACTTTCTTGTAGCATTAATTAATTATATTATTCTCCCAAAATCGCATAAAAATTAAAATAATTTTACTCTGAACGAAATTATAAGATTTATTTTACTTCAAATTGAAACACGATTATTTCTCGACACTCTTATCAGTCGCAGCGATAGCGAAGTAAGTTTTTGTCCGATGTTTCGTCTTACGTTCGAACACTCACTCACTTGTACGTCCGAATATTCAATCAGTTGTGCGTGAAAATTGCAGGTATTCGGGTCGGTTTTAATTATCGAAGTGCCGTTTTGGGTATTCCTTTAAAATCTACCCAAATTTTTCGAAAAGTGGTATCGAAGTGCGCGAGACTATTCAGTTTTTGATTAATTCAGTTGCTTTCGTATTTTCGTAATTATTATGTTGTTTTTCGCGTTGAAAACTGTTTTTGTTTCGTGGCGGTGTTCGTGATTTGTGAAATTGACATTAGTGTAAAGGTGATTATTTTTCTTTAAATTCATTGCTAAACTTTTGAGATTGTTTTATTTACTCTATTTAATTGATTATTTACTTTTAATTTGATTAATTGATTGATTATTGATTACTTCTATTTTAATATATGTTTTCTTCTAGCGTTTTTCGCTCGATTGTCCGAATTATTCGGTAGTTGCAAACTTAATTTTGCGTTTGAGTCTTTGATTGTCGGACGCGCCTTTTTGGTAAATTCTTTAAAATTTGCCGAATTTTCGGATATATTCGCTCCGGAATTTTTTTTTAAATTTTTTCTTTATATGAAATTATAAATTTTTTTCGGCTGCAATTTTTATTGACAACTTTTCTGTAATTTATATTGAAATATTCAATTTGTTCAAATTAAATAGTAATATCTATAATTATTTGATTAATTAAGTCGTCTTCGTATTTTTGTAATTGCTTTGCCCTTAATATAACACCTAAGGCAATTAGTATATCATAACAACTTTATATTGTTTTATGTAATATAAAACTATGATAAACTAATACTTTCATTAGGTGTTGTGTAAAAGAACAATAACATTAGTTTTATCTGGCCCTTAGAGCATCTTTGTATTTTTCATTGATATTAAGGTGATTTATGAATAATTTTCATATTATTGTTTCAGATAGTGATTAGTGCTCTTGGTGGTATGGGCGTAGCAGGGCAGGAGTGGAAGCAGTTGCCATCATAACGACGTGCCATTTTCAAACGGTACGTTTTGTTTAAAACTATTTTGCAACAAACATTTTACTTATAAGCGTATAAATCTTATATACGAAATACCCGCATTTCCGTTTTGTTTTTGAGGAAAAAGTGTCTGCTCTAACAGTACTCTTCTATTAATTTCTCCAAGGGACACTTTTTACAAAAACTGACAGGGGCTGCTTTCAATTCTATGCACCCGAATTGCGGTCCGGATAGACCTGCCCGCTAATACACCACCCGAATTGCGGTCAAGAAATATTTTCTACTTGTTGCTGTAACCCGAATTGCGGTCCGGATCCCACATTTATAAACTCGGTCATCGGTCCTGTTCGTTTTACTAAACCTAAATTGTTTATTCTTGCCCCATCAAGCGATAGCGAATAGAACAAAAATAGTATAGCCCACTTCGGGAGATAATATGTACTATTACTTCCGGAAGTTCGATACAATATTCTTTATAAAATCACATAGGTACGAATTTACCTATCTTGGGAAGTACACTGGAATTATTTGAAATTGTCATTAAATTATCGGCGATTCCCATCTCGGCACAAGAAGCAGGCAAACGACAAAATTGTACCCCAACTCGGCATATATCTAGGCAGGTACTCCATTCTACAGTGCCCATCTCGGCATAGGGTGATGCCCATCTCGGCCCATATCTTACCAGGTACTCTGTTCTACAGAGCCCAGCTCGGCACATAAATTATTTGTGTATAACTCAATCACCCTCAGGTAGATTTTCTACCACATTCTACAGAAAATTCTGATGATGCCTATTAGGCCTAGTGAGTACATGTTTGATCCTTGACCCCCCCCCCTACGTGTTTGATCCTTGCCCCCTGGCGTTTCCAACGTCCTTTCGAGCGTACCACATGACGTTCACTCGTATACAGTGTGCTGCGTATACTAGGTTTCCCAAATATTGTGAATTTTGCGTTTTTGCGCAACAGTGAATTACCTTTATTTTCGACAATACTGTATTATCGAGAAGATACCTTCCTAGATTTATGCCGAGTTGGGTTATTATTGTAGTGTGTACCTGCTCGACCCGCCGGGCTGGACATCATCCGTTGTGCCGAGATGGGTATATTAGAAGGGACCGACAAGGTGTCGTAAAATTGACCGCAATAAAATGTGCCGAGGTGGGATACACCCTAAATTATCATACAGTAGGTAGAGGTATCGTCTAACTTGCTGGACCGAAATTCGGGTTAGGGATTATATCCTTTTTCAGAACTGATACGCCTGTAGTTTCTCGGACCGCAATTCGAGTGCGCCCATTATTCTGAAATTTCGCGTGCAGATTATTTAAATTTTGCTCATATAAACATCGATTTAAACTGTTTAAAGGCTGTATTTATATTATGATCATTACAAAGATAATTCGATTTGTAATATAATTATCTTCCTATTTCGTTCATTTACTTCGGTATTATTGAAAGAATGGAGAGGATAGAACTGCATTTGTTCCAGTTTGTTCCGAATTCAAAAATAATTATTCTACACTCAGTTGAATTTTATCTTCCGGCCAGTTTGAATATAACGGATTTATTCATTACTTATTTAATTAGGGACTCGGTGGAGGTTGTAGAAATAATATATTAATAGTATAGATAAACTATTACAATTAAATGATTTACGGTTAAAAGTAGTACTGTTACTTGTTGAAGAATCTCATCATATACAGTATACCAACAATACAAATATAAATTGGATAGAAAATATAAATTTATCTCGTTTTGAATACAACAAGATAGATTTCTGAAGGAAAATGAATTTGGTTTGTTGTATTAATAATACCAGTAAATTAATCAAAACGCTACACCTCTATATATTAGATACAAAATTTTTAATTCAAACGAGTATTACAACACTCACCTCTATTCAATTTTTCCAGATTTTCTTCCTTTTCTCCACTACCTCTCAAATTGAAAACATTATTTTTGCGGCGGTTTAATCGTGCCAGTACTAAATTAGATTTGTATGTCATATATATAAGAATTAAACAATAGCACGAAACTTTTATCATGTCGAATTTTTTACATGAACAACTGTTTGGTTTTATGTGGACGAACCAGAGTCCCCAACAGGATACTTTTTTCCTTATTTCCCAAGTCCAATTATACAGCGTCATGTAAAACTTTTTCTAGTAAAAGAAATGGTATTACTACTATACTCGTTTTCCCAATAAGATGTGTGCAGGTAACAATATCATTTAGGATAACGGAGTACCAATAATTACGTTATTTTTTGTGAACATTAGGGTATTTATGGGTACGGTTAATAGTAACGAGAATTATTACGACTAATAGGGGTACGCAGGCAATTTGAAACAAGTGACAGCATATGTAACAAATGTAAGAGTCCTATGATTTCCTGTCCTATGATTTCATTTCGAGAACTTCCATCTATTCATAAGTGACAGCATCTTTCTGGAAAAATACATGTAGATGGGATTTATTCTCTATTTACTTGCGACTGATAGCACACAAGCTCATTATAAATTCAAAACAGTGTCCAAAACACTATTGGGTGATTCAAAAAGTTAACGAGACTCGTAGGCATTTTTCTATTAGAAATGTGCGTTTTCTCAATAACTTTCGATGGGTCCACCCTGTATTTTAAAGCTCAGGTTGCTAGAACAATGGGGCCGAAGGACGATCACAAAGGGGACACGAAAAAATTGCAGACACAGTGTTGTGGGATTAGGTGTAATTGAGAATTTCTTTTAGTGCTTAAAAAATTAAATTTCATTTTAATATAAATAACAAAATTGAAATTTCCAATATTTATTAGTGTTTAGATGAAACAAAATTTTCTTTCCGCTTTTTCTGGCTTAGAACTGACAGTTTGGTAATCTGGCGTGGATAAAATTTTGCCTAATGGCAATCTGTCAGATAAAATATGTACAATACATACAATTCATATAAATAAAATCCTTGATTAAAGCAATTAGTCGCTATACTACAATTAAATAACTACATGCAAATAATAATAGGTACAAATAAATATATGTCACAATTCAGTTTTAAATAACTACATCATGTCGTCTTTATCGTCATCATCCGAATCTGATGTTTCGTTGTTTGGTGTAATGATAATTGGTTAAAACACGCGTTCGTCCGCTATATAATCTAAATTCCATAACTATTCTTCCTCCATTATTACATGCTGTATACATTGTTTCCAAGTTTCTGCAGTGACTTTCGATAAAGCTTCATGTAGAAGTCTTTTCACATCACCTGATTTCAATGTAATGTTGTTTCTCGCTTCGTCACTCTTTACTTATGCCCATATTAACTCTATAGGGTTAATTTAACAGTGATATAGGGGTAAACGAAATACAATTATCCCGCGATTTCTAGCTTTTTCATCGATTACCTACTTTTTATACTTTTGTTTGTGTTGCTTAGCGATACGTATGAGATCTTTTTTAACCATCATATTATCAAATGTGATCTTTTTCTCTTTTAACCAATTAATTATTTCAACCTTTTTCCACGCCAAAGTAGGCAATTTTTCAAGTAAACGCGAATGGTAACTGGCATTATCCATTACTATGACAGAATTTTGTGGTATGTTGCTGACCATCTGAAAGAAATATTCCTCAAATACGTCTGCAGTCATTTCCTCAAGATAGTCTTTGGTGGTTCGTGAAGTAAGTTCTAATAAACCACCATTTACAAAACCAGTTTCAGACCCAATGTGTGCTATTATCAGTCTGCGACCTTTTCCAATAGGTGGGTTCAAGCCAGTGGGATAACCTTCCAGAAAAGCCTGTCGTGAGTTATTGATGTTCTTATCAACCCAACATTTCGAAACAGTGTGCCCTTCGTTTAACCACGTTTTATCTGAATAATAAATTGTTTTCCTTCTGTTCGGAA
This sequence comes from Cryptocephalus moraei, assembly GCA_946251905.1. Lineage (NCBI taxonomy): Eukaryota > Metazoa > Arthropoda > Insecta > Coleoptera > Chrysomelidae > Cryptocephalus > Cryptocephalus moraei. The sequence continues at coordinate 11,005,609 of OX276466.1, read as the reverse complement.
CCTTTTAATTGTTCTTAGGTGTTCTCTTCTCCAAGAAACAATGTTATCTTTTTCAAGTAATAAAGCTCTTTTGTTACATTTTTCCCACGAAAAGCCTATTTCCTTAAGACACTTCTACGATTTTTTTTGCCCAAACACAAGTAGTTCGTCGTCATCTCTAATAGTATTCCAGACCTTATCAATGGTAGGTATTTCTTTATATATATAAAAAGAATAAACTTTACGACGTATGGCAGTTTTAACGAAATCATCATTTTCTATTGGTTTCTTTCCAGTAGATTTTTGGTTTAAACAATCCCTCCAACTTTCCTTTCTTTTAAAAATCGATAAATTGTTGCTTCCCCAACTCCTGTCATATTTGAACAACAACCAACGATTTCCTGAACAGTAATGTTTGGAGTTTTGTGAACTAACGCATCATGCACATTTAATATAATGGTTTTTTCCCGTAGAGAATAAGGACTTTTACTTACCAGTTTCAGTGGACTAAATATTGACGTAACGTATGTTGTCCTGAATTTCCTAAAGTTGAGCGCCTGGCTCCTTACTTCTCCCTCTAGGTTCTTCTTTCCTCCTCTTGTTGGTATTTGCTGGGTTGTCCTGGTCGTCCTGGTGGTCCTCTTAATGTATTTTCATCTTCCTGGTATGCCCTTCGTGGTTAGTCTTCCTTCATTGCCGTCTTGGGTCTTTTCCTCTTTGATCTTGCGTCCTCGTCGTAGTCCGTTGCCTTCCTTATTAGTGGGTTCGTGTGCTCCATTGCCTTGATTATCGTCTTCGTCGTCCTCTTCTTGATGGTCTTTTTTGGTTCTTCGATGCGTAGGTCCCGTCGTAGCTGTTCATTCCTCATATACCATGGTGCGTCCGTCATCCTTCTCATCGCTTGGTTCTGTATCCTCTCCAGTTTCTCCAGGTGCGTCCTTGCTGCTTGTCCCCACGCTGCTGTTCCGTATGTCATTATAGGTCTTATTCCTGCCAGGTAGATCTTCCTCTTGGTTTCCAGTCTCAGATTGCTCCGTCGTCCTATTAGTGGTCCCAGTCTGTTCAGTCGGTATTTCGCCTTCTTCTCGGTCTCCTCTATGTGCCTTCTCAATGTAAGTCCTCGGTCTATGTGGATTCCTAGATATTTTACTTCTTCCTTCCATTCCAGTTCCTTTTCTCCTATTATGATGTTGGTCGTCGGTCGTCTCGTCTTCGGTCCTATGTGTATTGCTTCTGTCTTCTCCGCGTTGAGTTTGATCTTCCATTTCTTCGTCCATTCTTCCATTTGTTCCACTTCTCTCTAAAGGTACTCCGTCGCTTTGTTGGGTTGTCTCGATGTCGCCGCCTTCGCCGTGTGGTCCGCGTAGATGTGTGCCTGTTCTCTCTGCCAATTGGTATGTCGCTAGTGTAGATGTTGTATAGGACCGGTGCCAATACCGATCCTTGTGGTGCTCCTGCTTCCAGCCTCCTGCTGCTCGATGTCGTCCCTTTGTCCTTGATTCTGAAGTTCCTATCTCGTAGGTAGTCCTGTATCATCTGGGTCGTCGCCGTCTTGAATCCTAATCCGTCCATCTTTGCTATAAGTCCGTTGTGCCAAATCCTGTCGAACGCCTTCTCCACGTCTAATAGTACCATGCATGTTGTCCTCTTCTCATTGATGTCCTTGATCGTCTCTTCTACCATCCTCAGCGCCTGATGCTCCGTCGAGTGTCCTTCCCTGAATCCACATTGTTCGTCCGGTATGATACGTAGCCTCTCCTCTTCCTCCTTGATCCTCCTCAGTAGTATCCTCTCCAGTAGTTTTCCTAAATTGTTCAAAACACTTATGGGGCGGTAGTTTTGCGGGAATTTCTTGTCCTTGCCTGGCTTCGGGAACATGATCACGTCTGCCTCCTTCCATATCTGTGGGTAGTACCTCTTCTTCATCGCCGCGTTGTAGATTTCCTGGATCCTCTTCTTTGCCTCCTCCGGTAGTTCCTTTATCATCTTGTTTGTGATGGTGTCCCGTCCTGGTGTCTTCTTCGTCGGTAGGGTTCTGATGATCCCCTCCATCTCTTCCATCGTCGTGGGTTCCAATTCGTCCTCGCAATTTCTCCTTCTGATCTTGGCCGCCCTCCTGTCGATGTTCTCTTCGAAATCGATGTTGTATTCTTGGTCTTCGTTCATCTTGAATTGTTCATCCATGGTATCTGCGAACGCCTCTACCTTGTCCTTGTCCCTAAAACATAAACCAAATTTCCCATGAATAGCATTGCTCGTAGTTGAATATTGACATGGTTGCCATTGTGGAATGTGAATTACACAACACAACTAACGTTAAAAACGCTTTCACAAATTATATCACACACCTGACTGTAAGCACCGATTACCAATAAATGTCAAAATCCAACTGAGTCAATTAAAGACATTTTTCATAATTATACCTGAATGTCTGGGTTTCGTACCTGCCTTGAAGTAGTCAACTTGATTTAACTGAAGTGTTGTTTGGATCACGTATAAACATTTCTTCTTAGAAATGGTTTGTTATATTAGGTTCCTCATTAGGTTCCTATATATGCAGGTTCCTCGGCGTTAATCACTTATGCCCTTGTACTCTTAATCCTACCAACCAGTAGGTAGCAATAATACACATGGAAAATTTTTAGTCATGTTACATATTTTGCTTATAAACTATTAGTATTCATGTATTTGAACGTTTAATACAATTTAGCATTTTTGCATTCGTGAGAAATGCTGCGCCTATGGTTAAAGGGAGATAATGGTATACGTTGAGAATTCGTGCTATCACTCGCCATAGACTATAGTCTCATCTCATCTCAATATTCGCTCGACGGATTTCTGCTTTTCTCTTACCTTCTTCTTCTTCTTCGCCTTCGGACCTATTGCTCTGACACCACTAAACAGGGTGACCCCTTCAAAATTATACAAAAACAGATAAAAATGCAGGTACACTGCTTACGATAATTGCTAAACATTTTTCCCCCGGTACATGAAAAATCCTTCTGTTTGCGACGAGCTCATTAATATGATTCTCTCCTGTTGGGAAAAAGAGTATACTTTTTTTGTAGGGAATCTGCCGGGAAAAATGCGGGCAAACACGAACCTCACTTTCATCAACCCAAAGATCCCATGCCTAATAATCGAAAATTCGATGATATCCCCATTTATACAATACATTTTTTTTCCTTCCGATATTAGTCACGGGCAACTCTCCGGGATACAATCCAACGTTTGTATCTCTTTTATTATTAAAAAATTCATATATATTCAACGGATCCAATTTATATTTCCGGCCCTGGGGGAGAGGGATGTTGGGGGTCCGTCAGGAGGGAAGGGGAATTTTTTCGTTTCTATACACGGCGGAGTATCGAAAGAGCACCTTCGGGTTCTTTTTTATCAATAACCCCTCGCCACCTCGCGTCCTTCCCGACGAGCCCGCGGGAACGTGTTACTTTTATTGGCGACACACCCACACCGATACAGTCCCGTTTCCCCTCCCTGATCGATACGAAGTCGTGGGATATGTGCAGATTAGCCTACTAGGAAAAAACGACTAGTGTCCTGAGGGAGTTCCCGAGGGAATATCGGCTAACTACGAACTTTTCCTCCGCTGCGGCGACCAAACTGAATATCAATCCCAGGCGAACGGTTACGAAATAATTTCTGCTCGAGATCGGAACACGAGATTTCAATCCGGTAGAGAGAGAGAGGAAAACGAGATGCTCGCCGGAATAAGCGGTTTTTTCCTCTTCCAGAAGTTTTCTCTATTGGAATAATTTCCCGCAGTTTGACCCAGTTAGAGCACTCGCAGCGCGTAGAGGGAGAGGCCGGTCCCCCGAGCGAGTCAATATTTGTCCTCGTCCGAAAGTACGGACTTATATTTCTCGTCCTGAATTATCCTTAACGTTGTTTTAGTGATTGTCGAAGTCGTCGTTGTCCCGACGTTAATACCCTCGATGTAATATTCATCGCCGTCCCGCGTTGGTGCCATCATCAAATATTAATCTGCGTCGAAGTCAACGGGAACATACAGCTGAATAGGTTTGAGTTTCTCTCTTCCTACGATGGAGATAATTTATAAAGCTCTAATTCTGTAACATTTCGAGACTAATAATTCCAAGCTATTCAAGTTGTAATGACGATTTACTTCACCGTCCGCAACCAAGTCCGTCTATTAGCAAACAAGATTAAACAGAGGAAACTGATCTACCGTATTGAGGGGGTTGTAGGAATAAGGGCTACATTAGTTTCATATAAGTGATCTACTCGCCATTCTTTGGCCTCTTCAAAAGTCCATACTAATTAGAGAAAAAAACGAAAAATATGTTAGTCGTTACTGGACTCCTGCCAGATGTCATATATAGTTAGTAGTATGATTCATAATTAATAAAAAAAACAATAAATAAATATACAATGAAATAAATAAAATATGTAATTTCATTAATTAATTCAATACATTTTTATTATCATTTTAGGGGTGCATCCCATCTCGGCAAATTTTATTGCGGTCAATTTTATGACACATTTTCGGTCCATTTCTAAAATGCCCATTTCGGCACAACGGATCGAGCAGGTACACACTACAATAATCTTTCAATAACTCGGCATAAATCTAGGGAGGTACCTTCTTGATAATACGGTATTGTCAAAAATAATGGTAATTGCTGTTGCGCAAAATTCATAATATTTGAGAAACCTAGTATACGCAGCACACCGTATACGAGTGAACGTCAGGAGATGAGATACGCTCGAAAGTACGTTAGAAACGCAAGGAGATAAGGATCACCCTATGGGCAACACCCTATGCCGAGATGGGCACTGTAGAATTGAGTACCTGCCTAGATGTATGCCGAGTTGGGGTATAATTTTATCGTTTACCTGCATCTTGTGCCGAGATGGGAATCACCGCATTTTAGTCCAATTAACAGAAAATAATATAAACCTGTGAGTCACAGTTGTCTCAGTTAAACACCAAGTTGTAAATAAAGGGTATTGCAGCTTCTAATGGGTCTTAGGGAGAAATGAGGACTCTTTTTATTGTTGTGAGAGCTTTCGGTATATTTCTAACCTTCATCAGCCATTCTAGCAGGCACAAAAGTTATAATTAACATTAATGTTCTCTGCTATCACTTAAATATTAATACTTACACTAAACGAGATTTAGAAAGAAGAAAATTATACATTGCCAATCAAGGGATCTTCAGGAACGTGAAATTCATGTATCTACATCTGCCTATAAAACCTAGTGAAACCAAATATCAAAACTACACCAAAACTTTCCCCTATTTGCGATTTTTAATTACCATTTGATTAGACTATAAATAAATTTTAAATAATGCTAAAATGGTCACTAGCTTAAAGTCTTATATTTCTGTTATTACTCTAAAAATAATTATATCAATTCCATGTTTGTAGATAGATATTATGGGCTTTTTGTTTTTCTTTGGACTTATGTGCTATTTCTTAATCCCATACATTTAGACTTGTTCAACTTTTATTCGCTTTCTACGTTCCGAGTACTTCATCTACTATCTTTAGTACTGATGTCCTTATTCTGTGCCATTCGGTTTCTATATTCTCTGTTGTGTCAGATTTTTGCAGATCATGATTTAACTTTTGCAGACATAGACTTCTTACACCTTCCTCCAGTAGTGAATATATTTTGAGGTTTATTTCGCTATTTCTTCAAATTCTGGTTTTATTCTTCCACCATTTTCTCTACATTTCGATCTTTGACGTCAAAAAAAAAATGGTCTGATCCTATGTCACATCTACGTTTTCTATGAGTATCTCTAAATTGAGGGGGCTATTTTCTCCTGGAAAATACCTTAACAAATTTTCGAGCACTAACACTTCGGTTATTTCCGATGTTTTCTTTCATAATTAGTTGGAATAACATGTATTGTGGAAGTCTTGGAACAGTAGTTGTCAATATTTGTACCTTTCGGAACGGTGTTTAGCTGCTGTAACAGGGACAATAAAATCCTTCTGGTTGGTCAGGTAATGGTAAATTTGAATTATCAGTAATTTCATAGGGTCGAAAGAGAATTTTTCTTAATATAGAAATTCGGTGAAACTTACGAAAAGAAAATTAATGAAATATCAAAACAAAAACACAGACAGTTAATTCATTTGGTACAGTGGTTCTTGAAATATATTCAAAAAAAGTGGAAAATTAAATGCTTTCGAGGCCGTTCAGACGGACTTGGAATCACTCTATACAGAAGTGTCCCAATGATAATTTTAAAACGACATGTTTCACCTAATTGAGGAAACGTGATAGCTACACTATGCAGTTATGGTTTGCAGAGCCTAGTGAATCATTTTGAATTGCCTCTTTGTGCTGCAGTTTGCAACAGACAATTCATAATTCGTATCCGATTTCGCATTTATTTTATCGGTTTGTTTGAAGTTTAAAGGCATTAATCACACGTAATTCAAAGGACGGGCTCTAGTTAATCACTTTTATGTTACTGCTATTACCGGGTATACAATGAAATAAAAGTCATGATCCTGAATCTTGTTGGTGAAGGTAACGACGTAACGTCCTCTTATGTGCGTCACATTCCATCTGCATTTCAACGCATCAACGTCAACTTTGGAGATTAATCTGGCTGATGTGTGTGTGTACACACATCCACTTACACCTTTTCGTTTAAGCTTTATCTTGACACTTTTCGCCATGTGATAATCTGGATCCCACTGAACTCGCTTTATTTATGTCTTCCTCTGTTCCTTTCGTAATAGTCTCACTAACACAATGAGGGACAGGACGGGAGATAAACGTTCCTAGCTGGTTTAATTTTCGCGCATATTTAGTGGAGATTCTTCATATTTGGTGCGGTGATGGGCGGGGTTATTAAACTCGGTGAGGAATAGTGGGAAACGGGGATGTTTTAATTTCGAATTTTTGTACATATTATAAGTATGATTCTAATAAAATCGAACTGATTAATTTATCTTTTATAAATATCTACTTTCTGTATAAGTAACAAATTTTTTTCAGATAAATTTATTGTGAAACCTGAAATAAAAATACTCTTCATTTCTCTCAATAATACCCTCTCATTAGTTTATAAAATCTCTACATATCAATATTCATTCACCAACTGTCACTTCTGATCGCTTCGTACTAACAGAATCAGTCAAATCAAAGGAATCGCCTAATATACCGCAAATTTCCCGACCTTCAGGAATTATATTTGGGTAATTTCCGACCATGGCGAAATAAAATCGTAAATTTCCCGATAACACCTTACTTACTTATCATAGATCAGTCAAAAGCACCGCCAATTATGCCACAGATTTTCCGACTTTCACGAATTAATGTCGCACATTTTCCGACCTTAGCACACTAAGATCGCGAATTTTCCGGTCACCCCGTATTACTAGAGTAATTATCGATTAATCAAATGCATCGCCAATTATAACGCAAATTGTCCGACTTTCGCGAATCAAGATCGCGAATATTACAATCACCCCGTACTATGAGAGTCATCAGCGATCAATCAAAGACAGAGCTAATTATACCCAAACTATTCCATGCCTTTCACGAAATAAATTTTCGCATTTTCCGACCTTCACGTATTAGAACTGCTCATTTTCCTACCTTCGAGAATAAAGACCGTATTGCTAAGTCTCCTAGTGAACGTATAAAAGGGTAGCTGAGAACTCAGAGAATTTTCAGAATTAGTAACGCGGCTTGTAAATTACCGATTTATAGACACTTTTATAGCACTTCTTATATGATATTCTCTTTATGGGTGATTTTAACCTGCCATGTTACTCGGTAGGTTATTGCAATAACTGTGATAGATGTTCTGCTTGAAATAATTTTATAGAAATTAATGGTCTCGTCCAGCTAAATACAGTTAGTAATAATATGGAAAGAAAACTGGATTTGGTACTATCGAATATGACACTTAAAATCTTGATAAAAGCGGATTTAGCATTATTAGGGGAAGACTTGTACCATCCTGCCTTAACAATGGATTTGCACATACAACATACTAACACAGTGAGTCCAACAATTAGTAAATCCTTTGTGTATGATTAATCGAGGGGCAATTATCATTTTCTATATAATCTAATTAATAACATTGATTGGGTCGACATAAAAAAATAAAGTAATATTAACAAATGTGTAGACTTATTCTACAATAAAGTATATTCTTGCATAGAACAAGCCATTCTGCTTACAGAAGTAGCAGCAGAGGCAATACGCACCGGGTGGCAGGTTGATGTTGTAATGACTGACAGCGCGAGAGCGTTCGATATAGTCGATCATGGCATTCTTATAAATAGGTTGTATAGTTTCAATGTTTCAGAGGATGCATGTATGTTTATTAGATCATACTTGTTAGACAGGAAACAACGTGTTAAAGTTGTGAATTGGTATTCCACAAGCTTCACACCTACATGTGAAGTACCTACTCAAGGGGTTCAAGGAAGTAACCTTGGCCCACTTCTGTTTTTGATTTTCATAAACTCTCTTTCAGTCTTCATTCATCAGAAAGTCTCTTGTTTGCTGATGATTTTAAGTTCTTTAAAATAATAAAATGTAGGGAAGACAGCCAATTCCCACAAGGCGATATAGCTCAGTTTTTAGGTGGTTTACAATTAAAAAAATGCATCTCGATATTAATATGTGTCACTTAATAACATACACTCATCTCATCTCATTAGCCATTTTCGGTCCATTTTTGAACATAGGCCTCCCTCATACTCTTCCATTCAGCTCGGTTCTGTGCTCTACGATGCCACATCAGTCCTGCGCTTCCTTTTATGTCGTCCGTCCAGCGCATTGGTGGGCGACCTCTTGATCTTTTTCCCAAATAGGGTCTCCAATTTATTACTGTCGATGTCCATCTATCATCTGTATATCTGGAAACGTGGCCCGCATAGTCCCACTTCAGCTCGGCTACTGCTTCCGCAACATCTTTCACCTTCGTTGTGCTTCTGACCCGTTCGTTCTTTACATGATCTTTCAATGATATACCCAACATCTGGCGCTCCATGGCTCTTTGAGTGGTTTTGAGTTTATTCATGGACTGCTTAGTTAATGTCCATGTTTGTGATCCATATGTCAAAACCGGCAAAACACACTGATCGAACAGTCGAGAGCGGAGATATATTGGTATTTTTTTGTTCTTTTGCGTATTACTAAATTTGCTGAACGCAGCCCATGCCAATCTTCTTCTTCTATAAATTTCAGCTGTTTGATTGTCTCTGCCTAAGGTTATTTTATGTCCCAGATATATATTCATCTACCACTTCTATTTCGTTATTTTTTACCTTTACTTTGAGATTTGGTCGCTTGGTACTCATAACTTTGGTCTTATCTAGATTCATTTTCAATCCAATTCTTGATGATGCATCTTCTAATTCGGAGATCATAGTTTGGAGTTGTTCTGGTGTTTCTGCTATGAGAACGATATCATCCGCGAACCTCAGGTTGTTTAATCTCCTTCCATTAATATCGATGCCCTTGTCATCCCGCCATTTAAGCTGCCTGAAGACATCCTCCAAAGCAGCCGTAAATAACTTTGGTGACAAGGTATCACCTTGACGGATACCTCTTTTTATACGAATAGGTTTGGTATTTTCGTGCAACTGGATGGTAGATGTAGCCTTTTTATAGATATTTTCCAACAATAATATATAGCGGTGGTCTATCCTAATATTTTTCAATGATCTCATGATTGACCAATGTTCTACTGTATTAAAGGCTTTTTGATAGTCACTGAAAGCGAGGTTCATTTCTAGGTTGTATTCAACGGACTTCTCTATCAATATTCTCATAGTAAGTAAATGATCATGGGTGCTATAATTTTTTCTGAAGCCGGCCTCCTCTACGGGCTGGTATTCATCAAGTTTTCTGGATATACGATTTGTAATGATTTTTGTGAAAAGCTTATATATCTGGGAAAGAAGGCTTATACGTCTGTAATTATTTAGGTTTGCTTGATCGCTTTTTTATTGAGTAATACAACAATCGCATTATTCCAGCTCTCTGGGACTTCTCCTTTCTCTAAACAAGTGTTGAATGGGTCGCAAAGTTTTGTTAGGATTTCCGTTCCTCCTTCAAGTATCATTTCTATTATTATTCCATCTTGACCTGGTGCTTTGTTCTTCTTCATTTGATGTAAGGCGTGCCTTATTTCTTCCGTTGTTATATCTGGCATGTCTTCCGAACCAACATTAAGTATTTTTATTTTATCATTGATAGTAACATCCTCTGGTCTTACTTTTGTGTCATATAAGTCAGTGTAGAAAACTTTAGTTTCTTTCAATATCGTGTCTAGATTTCTTATTTCCTCTCCATTGCTGTCTTTAATAGATATTATTTGGCGTTGTCCATTTTTTCTAAGACATTTGAATCCTTTGTTGTTTTCTATTGGCTTTTCTACTTCAGATTCGTAGTGTTTTTGTAAGTCTTTCCTTATAAGTTGTCTGGTGTGTTTTGCCATTTGTCGGAAATCCTCATAATTTCCTTCCCTAAACAGTTTTCTTTTTTCTTTATTTTTAGTTTTATCACTTCAGACACTTCTCTTATCAATTTCTCTTTTTGCCCATTTATCTCCAGCATCTTTCATAGTTTTTGTGATGGTGTCATTCATTTCATTCAAGTCTTTAGTTTTCCAAGTGTTGTTTGCAATATCTAATTGTTTATTAATTTCTATTTGATACTGTATAGAGTTTTATTTCAGTTTTTGTTCGTCAATTTTTGTTACTTGTTTTTTAAATACTTTCCTGTTCCTTTTATCTTTTATAGTAATTTTAGCTCTTAGTAGCCTATGATCACTACCTATATTAAAATCATTTAAAGCTGTAACGTCCTTGACTATTTGTTTGTTACTGGATAAGATGTAGTCTATTTCATTTTTAGTTCTTGAGTCTGGGCTTAACCATGTCGATTTTCTTTGTTCTTTTTTGTCAAAGAAGGAGTTCATTGAATATAATCGATGTGATGTTATAAATTCTAGAAGCATATAGCCTCTCTCGTTTCTATCATCAAAGCTGAAATTCCCTACGAATTCTTCATCTTCTTCTTGCCTTTTTCCTAGTTTTGAATAACATACACACGAAAAGTAAATTTTATTAACAATTAGTATCATATTGATGACTCTGTGTTGAATAGAGTAGGTTCTTGTAGGGACTTTGTACGCCCGATCCACTAAGCCTCTCGCCCCTCAATAAAATGCTAATTGAATGCAATCTTGCCAATCCAAGGCACAAAATAGATATATTTTATACAAGCCACATTGAAATGAAGCATCTAAACACGTGTGAACTTTGTGTTGTAGTTGTAGATATCGTGTCTTGTCTTGTATAATGTTTATGTTATCTTGTTTGTAAGTCTTATGTATTGTATTCAACCACAAAGTTATGTGAGTTTTAAGTAAGCATACAGTCATGCACTCCACTCTTATCTTTAATTACCCATGGTGTTGTATAAGAGTCTAAATAAAATATTAAAAAAAATATATAAAATAAATCCCATTAGAGTCGCACTCCATCCTGGTTAGAATGTTTTTGCTAATTAGCTAAATCCCTATATATTAAACAGTAAATATTGTTACTGATTTGTCCACTGTTGTTCAAATTGATTCCTATGCCATGTTACTACTTCACTAATAGAAAATTGGCTCTTGATATTAGTGGGTTGAATCCAATGAGTTTCCTGAAATAATTAAATGAGATAATACTTATCTGTTAGTAATAAATCTGGTAATCAGGAAGAAAGACTTTTCTGAAAGGTATAAGTAACATGTTCCCCGTCTCTCTTGTTTCAATTTCAGGCAATTATCAAGAGCTTGAATTACTTAATTATCATCATCAGTAACTCATCAAATCTGGTGCTCTAACGAATGGTTTCCTAAGACGAACTTAAACCCCGAAAATACGAACTCATTCTTCAATAACGAAAACTTTGATCCGAGTCTTACCGCTCAAAAAGATGAATTAATATATTTATAATAAATAATTATTTGCAGAATAAATAATAATGAGAGGGAGTTACGATATTAATTTTTATCCAATTTGATTCCATATTGCAGTAACCATTTATGTAGTTCAAAAAGTTCCTGCCATTGTTTTAAAACTAATATATAATACCAAATTAATATGTTAATTAATGCGTTTATATTATCTAATATTAGTTTATCCAACACATGATACTTAAGACTGTCATTATTAGTGTCATTTTAGGCAAGTAAACTATCAAATAATACACTAGTGTGTTATAATCCTTAACTCACTAGTGTGTTATGGATTATAAGTCACGTTCATATTTAAAGTATTTATATTTAAAAACAAACAACCTACTTTAACCAAAATGTAAATAAGTCACTCTCAAGTCATTCTGACATTTATAGGGCACTGAGAAGCAAGTAGTTTTGATTTGATCACAAAGCTTTAAAAACGATTTCTTCCACTTGTTTAATAAAACATTGTATGCCACTCTCGTGTTATATTTCCTAAGTCACTTGAGAATTTATACCACGAGGCCTGGCGGCCTCGTGGTATAAATCTTCTCGCGTGACTTATTTTCATCATAACACACTAGTACCATTAATAACTATTAACGACTCCTCGAATTTAGGTAAAGGAAGTTTGTTATTTTTTCTCAGGATTATGCCTAGGCTGGTCGAACTTAACTTAACTTGCAATACGAAGACAAATATAATTATGATTTGACGGTTAAATAAAATAACCCGTTATTATTGACCGAATGTGGAAATTTCAACAGTTTTATCAACGCAATGATATAAGCCTGTTGAGCCAGCTCTGAGCAATAAATCGATGTTAGATTTCAATTAATTTAATATTTATTTAAAAAACTAATTTATAAAAAGCTGTTTTAAGTTCATTTTCCGGGCCAGATCTTTTAATTTAAGTTCGTGAGATTGCTAGTACCTTAATAAAGAATATTTCACGACTTTTAAATATTAATAGTATCTAGATACTGTTCGCGAGACTTAAAATTCATAAATCAAACTTCGTAAATGTAGTGAGAGTTTTGAATTCCCGTCGAAATATTTTAAACAAAACCTTCCTCGGCGTTGTTAGTCTTCTTTACTACAGGTGACTCACCGCAGTACAAGCAAAAATTTTTAGAAAGTCTTGAGAAATTCATCAAAACAAACGCCCCGGTCTGTGTGTTGAATCTCAAGTTAAAACAAACATTTGAACGAACTTCCTCCAGTTCAGTACGGAATTGTAGGGAAAATAATTTATAAAGAGGAGCCTCACGGTCCCGTCGGCGCCGGGAACGTAAAGATACACACTCACATACACATTTCAAGTTTAAGGAGTTAAGTAAGTTTCTGATCTCATGCCAAGCGTTAAATTTTTACTGAACGGAGTCGAGGATTTATTGTACGAGATAACGGCTTTGTTTGTTTTTATTTCAACTTTAATTGACCGCATCGATGCTCCTCCCCTTTTCCCCTTTTCTGGTTCGAGTAATTTAACAAACATACACACACACACACGGGTAATTAGCGAACTATTGAATATTTAAAGGGGTCTCCGGCTGTTTTGGAGGGGATAACGATTATTCGGTCGTGTCGCGTTTTCGTGTAAACACGCCATGCGTCAACTGTATGATCCCAAATAGAGCATTTATTATTAAAACCTAAATTACACGTTCAAACGTATTTATTACGTCTCCCGTAAGCGAATAAGGAAAACGCCATTCCGGCGCCCATGAATCCTTAACGAGAATCAATGTTAAGCCTACGCGAGCGGGAGAGTTTTTCATGGGAAACACTTACAAAGGGAAATTTTTAATACGTTTCTCGAGCGTTTTAACACTGGCCTGAAAGGATTCTTTTCACGAGGCGCGCAATCTTGCGTCAGTTTCACTTCCCAGAAACGCAATTAAAATGTATTTTTAACGCTAAAAAAGGAAATATTATAAAGAGAAACATAGAACGCGCGCTCTTGTAGCATTTACAGCAGAGAAAAAAGGAAGAATCGAATTATCCGTGCAGAGCGGACCAGAAATGAACTAAACTTTCATAATGTTAATGTGAAGTGTAGCAAAAGCGGAATTTAGAAAATAATTAAACTTTGTGAAGGATTTTAAATTAACAGCGAGGTCAACAGTCCTTAAAACTCGAGAATGTAAGAATGACATGTTGACTCAATTCGAACAATGGGTAGCTGAGTATGAGATCGTTTTATGTAAATACAAAAGGTGTGCTCCGCAAAGTGGAAAAAATAGTACCATCAAATATAACTTTTCGTAAACGTAATAGAAATCAAACACTGTTTAATCTGTAAAGACGTATCTATCTATAAATTCGATATCTAATGAGTTAGAATTCCAAGAAACTACTAAACCCCTTCTTATCGGAAGTACTGTAACAATATACCGCGTCAGAGGCGTGCCTTAAAAATTTCGACATTATTGTTAATGTCGAATGCACGCAAAAGCTAATATGGTAAGTGCTACGACCGCGTCAATGACTTTCTAACACTGCTCATACTCCGTCGATTGTCGGAAGTCCTCGATACGGACATAGGTAGCTCTACGCGTTTTCTTGGAATTCTACCGCATCACATTTTGAACAAGCTGTACTTTATAATTGAAGACAATTCAGCCAAAAGACCTACTTTGTCGTTGTGCGTGTACCGTTGTTTTTTTTTTTGAAATATGACAGTTTAAGCATTAAATCGGCGGGCGCTTCTTTAATGTTGAGCTTGTGACGTCGTCTCGAATTTTTAATGTAAACATTAAGTTAAACGGCGTTAGGAGTTAGGAGTGTTTAGACTTTAGTTTAGACTGTTTAGTTGTTCGAAGATACTTCTAGCGGCCGGAGACGAAGGAAATTGTGTTTTCAATCCTGTTGTGTGGAATTGTACTTATATTAGGGGTGAGTTGATCACTGAGTATTTCGCTTGCTCGTTTGTCATGCATTTGTAAGAGTTATTTTGGTTCTTGAAGCAGATTGAGCGCTGCGGTGCTTTTAGGCCAATAATATTGATCCTAGTTCAGATTTGGGAGGCTACCTAACTTATCGGTGTCGTTGACGATTGTTTCTGTTAGCTGCTAATCAATTAATTAAGGGTTGGAACCGTTAGCTGAGGTGACACGGTTTAACTTCTTTTTAGATATACTGCGGTATATCTTGCAGAGGTAGTCAGGCAGTTATACCTGGTGTAAATGTCAGAGTTGATGATGCAGGTTAAGCTTTTGTTTAAAACTAGATCAGGTAAAGATTTTTCTTACTGAACCCGAGTTAAAGAAAAGCAAAAATTATATATTGGAAAAGGGGCTTTTGGAGATGCCGGGAAAAATAGTTTGTACCTGCGGAGACGTCTAGTTTTTGAGAAAAAAAATAAAATGTTGGAAAAAACACCGAAATTAACTATTTTCAAAGAGAAATTTCTCAGTGTTTTCGTGAGTAATTTTTACTCACTTTAATGCCAGAATGTAGTTCGATGCTTGAACTAAACGATGACAGTAACTTCGCGCTGAAATAATACCAAAAAATATGCAAATTCACGATTCGAAACAGAGACTTTTTCGCGCCTTCGCCATATTTAAATACTGTTGACAGACACGCCGAGAGCAGTTTTGGCAGTGGCTAACCGGCCGACATGATGAATGGTAGACTACAGAGTCGTAGGCTCAGAAACGTGGAAATGTTCCATTTACTATACAAGCCAAACCAAACCAACCTAAACTTCCCGACTGAGTCGTAAGCCCAGAAACGTGGAAATGTTTTATTTAATATACAAGCCAAACCAAACCAACCTAACCTTTCCGACTGAGTCGTAAGCCCAGAAACAGTGGAAGTACGGAACAATTCCAAAATACATATCTGAAACTAAATGCAATATGCAATGATTCCTTTACATGAAAATTGCGGTATATTGGTAGCGACGAAAGATCACATGATATTATTTGAGAGTATGAAACACTTGTAATAAATCATAAAATTGCAAATTATAAAGTTAGTAATGGGAGTATATGTGGTTGTCTAGGTGTAAACAGTTTATATTATAGGATATTCTTTGTAAAAAACGCTTTCATTGTATTATAGTAGTGAAAAAAATGATACCAACAGTATGAGAAAGAAAATAAAGGTGCAAACATGCGAATTTAATCGGAGAATGGCTTATGAAAAAGATCGCCCGGACGGTCTCGTAGGCAGAATCAAAACCTCGACGTTCCATGAAAAATGTCAAATGAATATTGTGTTCCGTGACAAGTATGTAACAATTTTGGTCATACCGTTGAAAATTCGCATTTAACATATTTTGCAAAGAGTTTGAGCGAGAATAATAGTGGAAAATATATAAAAAGAACCACAAACGTGTGATATGGAATGAATTTGATGTCCGCCCGTTCGTCTCGAGAAAGCAACGAAGCCGAAGATGGAGCCGACCGGGGAACTAACCTAAAAAGTGAGTTAATTTTTTTGCAAAGAAACCAGAAGGAATTAAAAAAAAAGAAGTGGACCATCATGTTCAACAGTATTTTATGGACGAAAAGTGATTTTTTTGAGTTTTTAATTTTTGACGACACAACCTCTTATGGAAAATCGCATTTTGAAAGTGCCATAACTTTTAAACGGATCGTCTCCGCAATATAAGACGGGTGTCATTGAAACACGTTTTTGAAATACTTTCGATTGATATATGTCTTTTTTAAATATTTTGGGTTCAGTAAGGGAAAGGTCTGCCTGAGATCATTATTACATTGATTGCGGCTTGACGAAATACTCATACGCGTTTTCTTTTCTTGATTAGTGTTGACAGACGACTCCCGGGTTTACTTTGGGACGGCGGTGCCCCCTTTTGAAGTGCGATCGTCTGTTTATCAAAGTAAGTGTTAATTTCGTTATGTCTATTTTATACGTCTTTGATTAAAATACGCCCAGTTCGGTTTTTGTTTGTGTTTTTCCATCTAACAAATCAAAAATCGTAAATAGTCCAGTCATCTTTGGCCAAATTGGTTGATAATCTTGAAAAATGGATATACCCAGTATATTACCAAGTAAAAACTTATATTTTGGCATCCTAAAACTTTTCTCAAAATTCACATATAATTGGATGGTCGCGATCAAAATCCGTAATATTAAAGTTATAAATTATTGCTAGATATTTAATCAACGTTTATTATTAACTTTTACTTTGAATAAATTTTTTTTGGTTACTTATCTATTTTTAATTAAGTGTCAATTTATTTGATAACATTTACCTGGCCACGTAATTAAAAAAATTGTTGAGGAAAATACTTAAATTATAATTCAATTCTAATCTAATTTATACGAATGTAATGTAATGACTTTCTAAATAAATAAAGAAGAAAAAAAATTAATTTTTAATAAATGTTTTTATTAAGTGTCATTTGATAGATTTAATATTAATTATTTTTTACTTCACATGCAATTAGTGTAAATGAGAATATAATTAAAATGTAATTAAAGTATGCCCCTTAATAATTTTTCATTTACAGAAGGAGATTATGAGTGTTATTGAATTGATAAATTTTAGAATTACTAGAAAGAGATATTGAATTTAATGTAAAAGTTAATAACAAATGATAATTATATATTTAGCAATAATTTATAACCTTAATATTACGAGTTTTTGATCGGGACTACCAGTTGACCTCACATGATTCTCTGACCGCGCGCTCTCCGCGCTCTATCTCAAAAACAGTTCGAGGTATGAAGAAATGTTAAGTTGCAGAGAATTTGATTCTCTACAATATCGGTAATACATACAAATAGCGTAAAACACATAGAAATCGAGATATTTGCAAAATATTTAGACAATATCGGTTTTTATGATTTTTGACCCCTAACATTAAATTTCGGACCATCCAAATATATGTGAATTTTGAGAAAAGTTTTAGGATGCCAAAATATATGTTTTTACGTGGTAATATACTGGGTATGTCCATTTTCCAAAGTGGACCACCTATAATGAGTGGACTAAAGCGTATACATATAGTAATAGAAGCGATATACGCTTCCCCTCGGCGGCATCGATGTCCTCACTCCTCCTCTAATTTTGGGCGCTCGGCCGACTCATGCCATGTTTGAGCGCATTTTACACCCACATCGCATAATTTTATCAAAAAACTGGAATAGAGGCCTTGTAGTGTGAGATCTCTACTTTCCGAATCTTTTTTAGAAATTGGAATTGCGCTACCCACCGAGCATCCATCCTTTTCGGAAGAAAGGCCACCCGAATATTTAACCGGCGATTTTGCGTAAACTATTAACCGGAAAGCGCCTAATTTGTGCACGTATTAACTTCATTTTGATAGCCACTTACGTTCAGAAGCATTTTTCGCCAGCGTGAAAACATGCGGAGTTATAAATTTTTCAAAAATTGAAAATTATTTTGGTTTTTCCAAATTTTCTCCTTTTTTAATTATGCGATCGGGTTGATTTTCCCCTCATTCTCTTCGTCTTTTTAGCACCTACAAATTGTCTCTTGACACCGTTGTTATTACTTCGATACGCTCGTTGCTATTAAACAAAAACGAAAAAAAAAAACACGTTTTTTTTGTTAAATTGTTAATAAAAAAATAGTTGTCGGTTAAATCTGATGTTGAAAACTTGAAAATAAGAATCCCCATTAAATTCCCTAAACGTTGGCGTAAGTCGCTACCTCCTTAGAATTTTGTCACAAACGGGTAAGTTTTTGAGCTCTAATGTTTGGTGTGTGCGATATGTAGTGACCAAGTTGTTAATAAACTTATTTAAATTCATCTCGAAGCCAAGAAAAAAGTCTTTGCGACGCCTGTCATAACAGCAAATATTATTTCAAATATTATATTTTTAATTAGTTAGGAACACATGCACAATTCTTTCGAACAATTCAAATATTCAGTATTGTGGTAAACAATTTTAAAATAGTGTAAAAAACGTATAATCTTAAAGGAAAATAATTGTGTAAACAATCCCCTATGTTAATATGATCACATATATACACTCACTCTACTTAGGTTAATTCCAGCAAAACTATATCATTGTATAACCGAGGTTAGTTTACAATGGTAAGATCTAAACAGACGTTGTATAGTTTCACTAAGCACGCGTATTGTAACGTACACACGTTAATTCGCCTATAAATAAGTATCAAATCTATTAAACTATCCCGCCGTGCATACCTGTCCCGCAGTTGGAGTTGGAAACCCACTTCCCAGAGGAACGAATCAATTACTATTCGGGAGCGGTTAAACAACGCAGATTTCGAGAGAATTTGATATTCCCTTTGAATCTCCCGTAACACGACCAAGGATTACACAGCGTACGCTTTTGGAAAACAATAAAGCTCCCTCTTGTCTCTCTGATTCGCATTCTCAATTGTACCTACTACCTACTCCCTCTAGCCCCACGTCTCGCTGCCGTGGAATGTCTCTTTACACACGTAAAGGTCGTTATTTGGAAAAGTTCCGAGGACGGGAACAAGATAGAACGAGACGCAGAGAGAGAGGATGGGACTGTGAGTAGGTAATTAATTTAGGAACGTTGAAACGTCAAGGGGGGGGGCTAATTGGATTATTAAATTTACTATCATAACTGTTTTCGTGGCGAAAAGTACGTTATATAATATGTAAATTCCGCACAAAAATAAAAATTTAAATAGAACGTAATACATATTGTGGATGCATGATTTCATTACAATAAATGAAGTTTTTTATTAAGTTTTCTGGGAAATACAGCATAAAGCATAGTAATGCGGAATTAGTCTAAACTTGTCCATCTTTTTCAATGTTCATTTTCAGGTTTTTTCACTTCTTTCAATATTTTTAATATTTTTACTAATTAAATTTTCAAAAGTTTTTCAATGCAGATGTGAGTTTTCATTTCACAAAAACCAACTATCAGGAAAGTGATTAATAAGAATTGATAAATTCGAATTTAAGGCGGAATAAATTTAAAATTATTTTCTATGTTCCGGCACTAAAACAACAGCTATTCTAGCACTAATATGACCGAAAAGGGTGCTTTAGTGATGCTTATTAAAGCATTGTTTTTGTTAATTTTTTTTGTTCGGTTGGTAAGAAGATATTCCCTAATGCTGCCTGATATTTGTCAAAATAAAATTAAAATTAAATACATAAATGTCTAGACTTATCACATAGCAAATTCCTTACTTAATTTGAAGCCACTTCTTGTAGTTCCGGTGGAGTTAAAGAAACACCCTCTTGTACTTGATGCACCTGTACTTCTTTCTACCTGACGAACACCTCTTGGCGGGTTATATCTCTCGCCATCTTAAGGAAATTCGTCTAATCTTAGAAACTGGGCAGCGAAGCTACCGCTTCTAGTGAGAGACTCCTAAATTAATTATAAGGAAGTAGGTTTGGTTGCCTAACAACGGTTTTGCCTCGTTACAAAATCTATTTTGTAACTTAACTAGAGGTTTAATATCTGCATCGTAGGCCGCACCCCACACAATTAGTCCATAATTTAACTCACTATACACGTAGGCATAATATATTGCTTCAAGAGCCCTTGGTGGGAGGTACCGTAACTTGTAACACATATAAAGAAAATATCTTACTTTATTGATGATTTTCTTTATGTGCAAGTCCCACTTAAGATGACAGTACTATTATGCCAAGATTCTTAACACTGTCAGCTCTTTTTACTTCAATATTGTTAATTTTGATTTTTAAGCTTTGTGGTACACTGTCAATATAACAACCGAAAGACATAGATTCAGTCTTGTTGATATTTAATGTTAATTTGTTTACTGCAAACCAAGTATTTAATTCAGACAGATAAACATTCATTTTCGTTTCAGCTAATGTCTAATTGTTCTCAATGCTTAATACAACTGCATCATCAGCAAATGCAAACAAATTGGGACAGTTATCAGTTATATCATTAATGTATACAAGATATAATAGCGGACCTAATACAGTACCTTGCGGTACTCCAATATTAACTTTGCCAGGTTAACTAGAAACTTCCTATCGTGACCGATTGAATTCTATTACTCAAATAGCTTCGCATGAGTGGCAAAGTGACACCTCTTATGCCAGCAGACTGTAGCTTGTTAAGCAATATTTCATGATATATATATTGCACTGAGAAATTAATATCAAGGTAAAACCATCTTATTAATTGCTTATACAATTATCGAGGGGGTCATAATTAATTTTAGAGTATTACTTTTCACCTAGTAAAAAGCAAAATTTCTGCGTGCCGCATCATGAAGTGATTATATATGAATCAAATAAGATATTTTTGAAATAAGACTATTTATATGATCAATGTGTAATATCGGCGAACTACACTGTCACTAACACTGACCACTGATAGTACGAGATCCCGCTGCAAAATCACTACGTTCATTAAGTATTGAGTCAAACACACATTTTTACATACGTTTATGAATAGGAGAAGACACTGATGACACCGCAGCCAGTCAAAAGTGGCCGCAACTAATTTTAATTAAATTAATGTTAATTAATATTCGAAAAAAAATTTCGTTCACTTCTCTTTTAAATAAAATATCATCCACATCATAACAATGCATGTAAAGAATTCTAAAATCCATAGGTGCCGTTGCACACTCGGCCGCAACTACCTCGCAGCCAGGTGTAAACATGTAATATTTTGATCTATTTATACGTTCATGGCGTACACGGATGTGTTTCATATCAAATTAAAGCTAATTTTTTTTCTAATACGATGATATATTGCTGCCTGTGAAAAAATAGCCGCAAATTAGGGGTGCTACCTGTTACAAACTCGAGATATCCCAGATTAAGTGAGAGAGAGTTAGCGTGCAATGCCACTTATTAGATGAGGATGGCGAATGCCAGCTGTGTGAGTATTTAAAGCCATTGCACATGCGTCGATAGATAGGGTTCTCAGCCGGCGCGGCGGCTCAAACAATAGTAGGAACGACTTTACATTTACTCCAAAATTATAATTATGTAATGAATATTATGAATATAAAAAAGCGTATTTATGAAGTATATAATTTTGGTTATGTCTTATTTTTTTTACAAAATAAAATACTACGCATACCATATTTGAACAAATATTAGATTTTATTGCAGTTCGTTAATACAATTATTAATTAGTCATTAAATGTTAATTAAAAAAAACAGCATATTCAAAGAATAAATTAGGAAAAGGGTTGACCCTTCAGTTTTATAAGCTCTATCAATCTCTTAGAAATTAAAAAAAATTAAATTGTCTTTTAATAATTAATACAATGCATATATGTTCTTGTTATCTATTCGAAATCCGATTCCTCGTTGCTTTCATATTCGCAGTTGTCACTATCGTCGTCGCAATCAGAATTTTCTTCACCATCTGTAGCTGAGTTACATAACACATTTTCAACTTGTATCGGAGTTGAACTTCCCAGAAACCATGTTGGTTTCAGGAAACCATCCAAAAGAAGCCAACCATTATTTTCCGCACTAAACTTTAAACAGTCGGACTCAGTAGCATTGAGCCACATCGAATTGACGAAAATGGTCCGTAGCGTCTTTTGTTTTAATGACTTCCAACACGGTAAAATGTGGGTTGAATCAAAGCCTTTGATTTTTTTAATGAATTTTTCATTATTCTCTTTCGCCGCATACATCTTGTTGAACATGATAAATCGTCCAGTATTAACGCCTTGGCAATTGTTTATTCCATACATCCGGCATGTAAATTCTTGAACACTTTGTATTTTGTCCTCATCAAAGATGTCGTTCGGGTTAATTAACGTCGCGAAGACTTGTTGAATCTTTTGATGCATCAAAAATAAATTGAAAGGTCGGACTTTTCCTTTCTTGAAAAAAGCGGCCGTATAATCACTGCCCGTAAAAGCATGGAGTGCTGGAAGTGCAAGACATAAAGTTGGGCCTAATTGCTTCCATAAATCTGTACAATTTATACAGATTTCATCATTTCCTTTACCTTTTTTTGATGTAGCATTTGCCAACCAAATTTGTAAATTGGGAAATTTGTGCAAATTACCTAATAAAATAACAAGTACATCAGTGTCTGTTGCTCTCACCAAAATTTTGGAATTTTCCCGCATTTTGCTCACGTGATATACAATTCGTGTGTCGGCTTCCTCATGTTTACATGCAAACTCAACTTCTTCATTTTTTACAACAATATTTCCAACAGAACAATATGAAAAACATTGCTCTCCAACAGAAATAAAAATTTTTTTGTTCCCCAATATTGAAGCACAAGAATTGTCTTCCCAATGAATACTTAAGAATTTAACCAGGGCTTCTTTAAAGCGAAAATTCTTCAAACTTTTCAAAAGATCACTTGGTCTTGATTGCAGCGGACCATTGATTGTATACGGTATGTCGATACCTTCTCGATTTTGCCTTTCACAATCTTTGATAGAAGGCGTTAAATATCGATCAAATACTAAATGTACTTCACGAGCATTTTTACGGCAAAGCTTCATTAATATTGATTCAGCTAGCTTTCCAAAAGCTTGTGGCAAAGTAGAGCCGATTTGAAACATATAATAAAATCCATCAATAATTTCTATATCAACTTGTCCAGGATTACCTGGTGTAGTCTTGGACATTAATTGTTTACTCAAAGCAGATTTATCTGTCTTCAGCATGTCACCTGAGCAGCTGAATAGTGCAGGAGGTATAGGTGCAAGAGGAAATGATAGGCAATACTCAATGTCGACTTTTTGATCGATAGCAATTGCTAACAGTCGTCCGAAAATATCTCGTTCCATTTTAATAATTGTTTTATCCCCCACAGTACTCTTAACACTTCTTTTCACACAGTCTGAAGCAAAGTTGTATATTTTATTACGTTTTATTGGCATTACGAATCTTTTAGAATCTTCAAAGCATTCGTAAAAGAAATTGAACTTTTGTTCTTGACCTAATGGTTTTATATTGAGTAACCAATTTGCGACATTCAACGATGCCGCTTTACCAGTAGAAATATTAAACAAGCTATCTGTGTCGACGTCTTTAGAGAAGGGATTCATAGTTTTCCTAATAACTTCAATTATATTGTTCAAAGTTTTCTTGTCCTTATTAATTCGACTCGGTTGTAACGAATGAGAAGTATCATCTGCATTTGATAACCCAATTTCGGTCTTGACAAATGACAATATTTTAGTCCTCATGCTGTGACTGAGAGCCCATCGCTGTCTTGCAGATATTGAGTTCGTAAAGTGACTAACACCAGTTAGAGTATTACCAGCATCAGCATTTATTGTCTGCTCTAAGGTTAAGTCCACTGGTGATCTACCTAGACATGATGTTGTGCGTCTAACACCAAATGCGCCTTCACGAAATTCTTGAATCAAAGGTGAATTCTCAATCTTTAGCTTTATTAAATTATTTAGATACATGGCAGCCCATTTTGAGTAATTCGGCAGGTTGAAGGCAAAGAAGTATTCACACATTTCAGATATTGAATCCACGTAAAGCTCAAAGTTACTACATCGAATACTTCTTGAAAATCGAAGATGTAAGTTGACAAGTATATTGCAAGTAATATTGAGCTGTCCCTCCATGGCCCCCTCGGAGTGTTACTTCGCGGAACTCCTTGTAATTTTCAAGCAATTTTTTCACTGAGTCAGGCAAAGCAAGGCGCTCATTAACCTCACATGAAGTATTCATGACTGATTCTAAATCTTCATTTAATGTCTCAAAATTATTTTCACTGGCGGACAAGTTATTTCCATTTTCTGCGTCTGAATGTTCATCCAATGTTTCAGAACTCCTTTTTGATTGTGATAAATATTCTTCAAAATGAAGAGCCTGTAAAGCACCGGAAAGCAAAGGATGCAGCCGCTTGCAGCGATTGAAATGTTTGCTGTCCAAGAAGCTGTTGGTTGATCCTCCTGCTATAGCTTCTGCTTCAACGAGAATCTCCATTAACCCACTGGACTCAATATACTTTCCAATGGCTTTAAAATATGCCATTTGCATGTGAAATGCGCCTAAATTTATAAAAACATTATCAAATTCAGGTTTTTGAGTATATTGAATTTGCATTGCTAGTTTGGCAATTGCTAAATCATACGTGGCAATAATCTGTTCTTGATGGCAGTTTTGCGCAACTTTCTTAGCGATGTTGAATGTTTCCTGAACAACAGCTAGTGATGTCGGAGAATCGTTTATTGGTGGTAAATACTCAACTGTTTGAATTTTGCTGTGATCATTGCTAATTTTGCAATTATAACCTAACCACATAGGTACTGAATCAACCCGACACAAAGACATACTCCAAATTAAATCTTTATCTATTGCAATGGTCCGTTCAGAATGACATCCGTTGATTGCTCCCGTGATAGCTTTGGTTGGAAGAAACGTCATACTTGTGAAAGGTGTTTTAATGTAAGGAGTAATACTTCTTGTAGGCGCATCAAAACGCCGTCTTTTGCGAGGAAGACGTTCATCGTCATCTGCATGGAAGTATGAACCCGAACTTGAATCATTGTCAGAATCTTTATGATTTTCGCTTTGAAACTGATAAATGATACCGACTGTGTCATGCAAAGTGTCCTTTCCAGTAGCTGTGTCCACAAAGCGATCAAAATTATCGAAAGCAACATGCGTGCTCAGTCCATTCACTCTGTTAATTCCAGAAGGTATTATTCTATTCGCTTTTTGAGAGCTGTACGTCATTTCAGTCTCGATTTCTTCAGCTAAATTGTAGCCTATGGTATGACCATACCTATTCAAGATGGTGAGAACTTTTCTTGAACTTGTCATTGACTTCATAGACATGCCAAGGGTAAGATGTTTCGCGGGTTTTACTCTACCTTTAGAAACATAGAAACAATATAAATTAGATCACTACACACTGATTTAATTTTTACGAGGTCTTCATCTGAATTTTTGCGACGGATATCAGGGCCCTGTACTAAATCACATACGAAATTGAATAGGTCTTCGGGAATATTACATTCTCCACGAATGACATCCTCCGCAGTCAAATTCTTCTCCGGTAGCTTAGTACTTTGCAGAGATGTTATGCTATTCCGCAATTCATAAGCGACGTCTCGAGAAGGATTTTTTTGCGTTGATTCCAGTATTACGATTTCACCAGCTAATGGCGCGGGGTCCATGTCACGCAGATAGACGATTTTTTTTTTCGGTGTACCCATCGATAACTCAATTGTTACTCGATCGCCAAAAACATTGAAAATTTTCCCCTCCAAATTTTCAGCTCGGTAATCTTGAAAATCATCAGCGCATACTTGACCTTGACCAATTTCTATAAGCAAGGATTTATATTGACATAATAAATCTGTGAGGTACATTACACGTTTTTTAGCTACAATTTCTGTTTTTATTATATCAGAAAGAGAGTTGAATGCTAACTGATGCAACTGTCTATTTTTATGCCAATCTGTTGGCTGTGGACGTTCCTCAGTTTGTCGTTTGAGCGCCATTTGATTAGCTGAGAAGCAAATTGAGTGATAAGCAATCGGTTTGTAATTCACTAGCCTTTGAAGGATTTCAATGTTATTTAATTTTTCGGCTATTGCCTTTATTTTTTGAACGGTTGCTTCGGATTGTGGAAATGTAACATAAGCACGACGTTTACCAACCTTTTTTTCCACATGTCCGCAAAAAGACAGACTGACTTTTTATTTGTTGTTGTGGTTGAAATAATGTCCTGTGACGTCGAAGTAGACTGAGAATGATTATCCTTCGGAGCAGATGAGGATGAGGTAGTTGGTTGTTCGATAACAGCAGATGAGGTAGTTGGTTGATCGTTCAAAGCAGCCGTACTTTGCTGTTCGTCATTTAAAACTGTAGTTGGTTTATCGTCAATCCTAGCACTTGGTTCTTCCTAAAAAGAAAATCCGATTAAAAATCGGTTTATTGAAATTTTCAAGATTCACATGTATTTCTGCGTTAAAACTTACCTCACTACTTATTGGAGAAGTACTTCGTTCATCGAAATTTGAAGACAGCCTTGGAATCTTTAAAAAAATAACAAATATTGCATCATAGCCAAATATTATTTTTACATTTGCCGAAAATGATAAAAATGCACATGCAGAAGGTACAAAATCCTGAATGTGCATTTTTTACTATTATTTTTTCATTACTTATCAATTAATTTAGAAATTCAATTTTGTTACGTGTATTACTTATACACTCTTTAATAAAATGTTTATTATTTGTTTAAACATGATTTATAAGCAGCAAATACAATATAATTTTAATTTAAATGTGACATTTCCCAAAAAAAGAATTGTCAAGAAATTACTAGTAAATACCTTATATATTATGGAGTTCAAGAAAAAAATTTACTTACGGTGAGAGTTTTATAAAAATCCTCAAATTCTTGCTTATCTCTTGCTTTTAACACAGTTATTTTTTTCACACATTCCCTATGGTATTCAAAATCATCAGTAGATTGAACGGTTAAAATTATATCAAAATATTTATATTTTTTTTCGCGGCGAAACATTAACATTGAATAACACCTCTTAAAAGATGAATTATTGAAATCAAATACATTATTACTTTTACTGCACAAAAAACACTTCTTCATTGTTCTAAAATGTTAACACACAGCAAGGATTCCCGGTCACTTTCCCGAATCGAATATCCCGAATGACCACTTTCCCGAATGACCACTTTCCCGAATGACCACTTTCCCGAATGACCACTTTCCCGAATGACTATTTTCCCGAATGCGGTTTCCAAAATGCCTTGTTTTCCGACAGTTTATGTTCCCAAAAAGCAGAAATAAAATTTTAGTTACTTAAATTGTATATTAAAGTAGACATGCAAATGTGAAGAAAACATTAGAAATACTATACATAAATGTGAACATTTATTTCAGAGGTTATACAATAATGTTATTTGCTATCAACCCGATTCCGTTTCTTTATTTCGTTTTTTATTTAAAAGTAGGTATGCACAATTAAAATATATTTGATAAACTATAAACGATTTAAATTTTGTAAACATGTATTTCAGAAATCACTTCAGGCGTTATATAATAATATTATTTGCCACTGTACGTAAAAACTGTAATAAATTATCGTCACGTCTATAATTTTCATAATCACTTGTTTTGTTTTTAATTTTGATCCCGAGAGTAATCCATTTTTTCTTTGGTGCAGCTTTGACGGTTCTTCCTAAACTAATTTCAGTAATAATAACCTCACTATCGGCTTGTTCTTTTTGAAATTCTTTAAGAAGAGAGTATAGGTCGGGATGATGTCTGCCAATTACCATTTTACCAGTTACATGGCATGTCCGCCATTTAGGTAGCACCCCTAATTTGCGGCTATTTTTTCACAGGCAGCAATATATCATCGTATTAGAAAAAAAATTAGCTTTAATTTGATATGAAACACATCCGTGTACGCCATGAACGTATAAATAGATCAAAATATTACCTGTTTACACCTGGCTGCGAGGTAGTTGCGGCCGAGTGTGCAACGGCACCTATGGATTTTAGAATTCTTTACATGCATTGTTATGATGTGGATGATATTTTATTTAAAAGAGAAGTGAACGAAATTTTTTTTCGAATATTAATTAACATTAATTTAATTAAAATTAGTTGCGGCCACTTTTGACTGGCTGCGGTGTTATCAGTGTCTTCTCCTATTCATAAACGTATGTAAAAATGTGTGTTTTACTCAATACGTAATGAACGTAGTGATTTTGCAGCGGGATCTTAGACTATGACGCACTGACTTGTAAATTCCTGAGGTGCAGCTAATGTCTGGGTTGTTGTGCTGGCCTAAAGGTCTTGGAGCGGGTCCTGGTACTGCCTGGGAGCTGGTGCCGGTGCAGGTGCTGGAGCTGGTGCCAGTGGGAAACGTTGGATGCCTTGGAGTGCCGGTACAGCTTGCGGTATGGTCATTGTTGAAATCGCGTATCCTCTTTGTATGTTCCTTTTGACGTTTCTGCGGTACATTTGGAACATTTTTAGCAGGAACAGGGCAGTTAGGAGTCCTAGGATCGCGTACAGTACGACTTTCACATCCTTGGTGACGTTGTACTCCTGGTTCTCAACAATGAAGTTGGAGTTTACTACGCCGCTTTCGTGTAAGTCTTGAGTGCTCGACTTGGTGTTGCCCATCTCTTCTAATGGTCAGGATACTTCCACTTAACGTCCACTATGATTCCACTGGCAGGATCGCCATGTAATGTCCTCTTATTACCGAGGACATTCTTGAAAGAAACTCGGAGAATAATTTGAAGTAACGATGATTTATTGTTGATTTCACATAACTCGGTTTGCGGTCTTTTACATACTGTGGTTTAAATGATACTTTTTGAATCGATCACTGCGACTGTTAACATGAGTACTCAGCGTTCAACTGACGATCGCATATCTACAGGTGAACTGCCTTTCGTTCAGTCACCTGTTGACAAAGCATAATTGGAAATATGGTATTGAACGGATGTGCGATTGTCGTTGTCCGCGTAGGTATTGCTAAGTTCGATAATGCGTACTTAGCTATTTGTGCAATAAACGATAGGTTAATGTACTTAATTAAGTGTCTTTTACTTGAGGTCATAGAGGGGCATTACAAATGTCATTGGTACATTACAGTTTCAACATTACTAAATGGGTTAATAACTTCACCATTTATACAGATTGTGTAGATATGTAGGCAATATCAATAAAGATTAATGTGATTGCTGGTAAAATGGATCAAATAATGTAAATTCAAATTTAAGCCTCTATTTATTATAGATAAAAGACAACATCAAAATATAAACTGATTAATAATTTACCTACGTTAAAATTACAAAAATTAATAATGCATGGACGTGAACAAAATACAGTTGCTATATTTAATGTAAAGCAATATCTTGTAGAAGAAGAATTAATCGAGTTGCACTTTCTAAGAAAGGTAAAGCTTTATAAACTCCTGGACAAAATTAAAGCACCACCATATTTATTTTGTGTTATTCCAAAATAATGATGATTTTCAGTTGTTTAGCAATCTTACAAGTAGACTCTAGATATACTTCGACACTTCAAGTAAGTGTTGTCAACATGGGTTTTGATTTAAATGTGTAATAGCAAAGAAAAACATTTTCGATGAAAATTGATTTAAAATCTGATCAGAAATTGTTGCTTATGAAGAGCAATTGTTTAGAGCCACCAAGGTTTTTTGTTATTGATAGTGTAAGTGCGAGTGTTCTCCAGTTTAATAATGAATCGCAGAATAAATTTGTCAGTGGAAGAAGCAGTAAGAGCATCAACTTTGCTGGATGAGGGATATTCGATGCGTGATGTTGCTAATGTGATAGGAAGAAACCATTCCAGCATAAGTCGCATGGTTAGACGATTCAACGAGACAGGTTCTCATTTACGAAGGCTGGGACAAGGGCGAAAACGGTGTACTAATCCAATAGATGAACGTTTGCTTAGACAATTCGTTCTAAGAAACAGGACAACGACTACTACCATCCTACAAAATGAACTCGTAGCTGCTCGCAATCTTCTTGTATCTTCCCGAACGATTTGAAGGCGCTTAAATAAAGCTGGATTGGACAGCAGAAAACCGGCCAAGAAACTCCTGCACACCAGAGAGCACATAATTCAAAGGTTGGGTTTTGCGAGACATCAAGATTGGACACGTAATGATTGGAAGAGGGTTTTATTCTCAGATGAAACGAGAATCAGCCTTAAATCTTCTGATTGACGTGAGCGTGTCTGGAGAAGGCCATGAGAGAGATTTGCAAGTTGCAATATCTCTCCAAGAGTTCCGTTTGGTGCTGGCTCTCTAATGTTTTGGGGAGGCATCTGCTTCGATGGCCTCACAGAATTGGTCCCCATACGTGGTAGGTCAATGAATACAAATTATTATTTGGAACATATTGTTGTTGACCATGTAATGCCATTTGATCCTATTGTGGGACCAAATTTCTTGTTTATGCAGGAAAATGCTCGTCCTCATATGGCTAGGCAGGTTATTCGCTACTTAAATACTATAGCTATTCCGTTCATGGAATGGCCAGCGTAGGGTCTAGACATGAACCCAATAGAGCATCTATGGGACGATATTAAAAAAAGGATTCGACGTCGTACACCTCCACCTGCCAACCGCAATCAACTGGTAGATGCAGCAATGCAGGAATGGGAAAATATTCCTCAAGAAGTCGTTCAAAATTTGATCTCCAGTATGCCCAGACGCATGGAAGTAGTAATTAGGAGTAGAGGAGGACATACACGATATAGAACGGGTTTAGGAAAGTTCCTCGAAAACAATTGCTCGAAAACAGTTGCTCGAAAAAAGTTGATCGAAAAACAATTCCTCGAATGAACAGTTGCTCGAATGCACAATTGCTCGAAATTAGGTTTCCGAAAACAATTCCTGTAATGAACAATTCTCGGAATAGGATTGTAAGAATACTAACAATACTAATAATAATAATAGGTATATTTAAAAAATGTAAGTATTTGATTTACAGAAAAAAATATTAAAATTAAATACATAAATTTTGCTCAACTAAGCTAGAGTCAAGTGAAGTGAACGCTACTATAAACATTAAATCGTAAAGAACTATATTACCAGTACGAATGTATACATAATAAGTAACAAATTACAAAAAAAAAGGTAATTAACATACAATTTATGTTAAATATTACATTTGCAAGGTACACTCATTAAAATGTTATGTTATGCGCGATGCCACGAAGGAATGTTAAGATGTTTTCAGGATCAAATTGTTGACATAATCGACGCAAACGTTCCGAACAATCTTTGTAACGCTTAGTCGGTTGGGAAGGGGTTTGACCAGATAAATATTGTTCAATTTTAAGTGAATTATGAGATTCTTCCCTTTGCAGGGCTGCAATAAACTTCCACAAATTGGGATGACTACAAGTAACCCGGTACTCAAAACTACGGTGCCAGCCTTCGATTGAATTGTTCGTCTTTGGTAAACCGTTAATTATCGAATCAAAACAGTTCCACATACTATGCATAAATAGAGGATTACGGCGTCTGCCTCTTCTCTCTGAATGTCCTATATATGTATCCTCAAAATAATCCATTACACTTTGTGCTTCTTCCGGAATTAGCTCATTTTCAAATAGTGTTTCGAATGCCCTTACAACGTATGCAGTTGGAACAAATGCTAATGCACTAAGAAGTCGAAGTTTCAGAGCAAAATTTGAATCGGTGTCATATTGCCTCTTGAGACCTAATTCTTGAATTTTTCGATATAGACATTGGCAAAAATGAAAGAAGCAACCTCTAATTGTGGTATGCGCAAAAACTGTCTTAATTGCTTTAATGGCTGCTAACTCAAAATCTATTAGTATCGATTTGGGTGAAAGCGCCGGCTCCAGTGTTTTAAGCACTTGTAACAAATCTG
Source organism: Cryptocephalus moraei (assembly GCA_946251905.1). Lineage (NCBI taxonomy): Eukaryota > Metazoa > Arthropoda > Insecta > Coleoptera > Chrysomelidae > Cryptocephalus > Cryptocephalus moraei. Next base: position 10,973,322 of record OX276466.1, on the reverse strand, counting down.
TGTATGTAGTTTCTCGTTTATTGGGCAAAAGCGCATAAATTAACGGTAAAGGAGTACCTTGAGTGAAGCCATGGATTGTACAATTGAAAAAATAAACTTGGGACACATTTGAAAGTTCCGTCCATATACCAATTTTCAGAATTTTTTAATAAACGCAGTGAAGTCTTTGTACCGAAAATAAAAAACCTGGAATCGAGAACACCGGAATCGTGAAGGAGAAAGTTTTCACCTGATAACGTTTTCTTACAGTCTTCCGGCAAAACAATGTCTTGTAGACGTTGGGAAAGGGGTGGCTCTTTCCCGCCTCGTTTTCGAATATTCCTAATAGTCCTCTTAATTGAGCTTATTGGTGGTAACTTTCCTATTGCGCCCTCATTTATTTCAGCCGATAAAGTGGATACTATAACGTGTGGTGATTCCCTCGTCGATGTGGCCATTTCTCTGCACCGATCCATAAATTTGGCTGCATCCACGGAAGCTGCGTCTGCTGCGTGGTTATGTTCTCCAGAATGTTTCACTACTTCTTGTCCTTGGTGTTGCGTAATTGCACGAGCTTAACATTTTTTTGATTTTGAATGTTCGCATTTCCAATAAATTTTTAAATCTGTTGCTCTGTCTTTGATCAACGAATAACCGTCATTGTGTAATTTATCTTTTCCCTTTTCACTTTTCACAAACTCCATTTTCTCGAGACTTTGACGTTTACGTTGGGTTGCCCGTTTACGTTATAGGAGAAAAGCAACTGAACTGAATTTATTTATTGGCAGGGATTTTATTTCAGTTCTTTTATTTATCTGTCTCGGCTTCTTCCCGGCCCTAACGACGAGGTACTTATGGACCTCGTAGTTACCTGTAATAATACAGGTAAATTGTTTAACTACTTTCTGACGAGGGGGTACAAGGCATTTGTACCAAATCCTGGAAACTATTAAACCTAATTTTAACATTAATTTTTCGAGGAAATACTTTCGAGTAATTGCACATTCGGGCAACAGTTCATTCGAGGAATTAGTTTTCGAGCAACAGTTTTCGAGCAACTGTTTTCGAGCAATTGTTTTCGAGAAATTTACCGTAACCGATTAGAACAGCTCTAAGTCTGAAAATTCTATTGTTTTCGTTTGTTTTATGTTTGCAAGTTTGCATTGTTTCCCAGAAAAAAAAAACTTTAATAAAAAATTATTAGAGATAACGCCCTGATTTGCTAATTTCATTTACTAGCTACTAGACAGTACCTAACTATAAGCTTTTATAAAAATGTTATTGCAATATTAATTTCGGTATTGTAATTATACAAGTTTAATTGTGTGGTGCGTTAATTTTGTCCAGGAGTTTATTCCTTAAGGAGTTCGTTAAACCAATGGCACTTTTCTTATTAACCTTATTAAGGAATTAAGCTATAATAGCCAAAATTTCAGGATATTTATGTTAAATTTGAAGTTGACTGTGGAGTCATTAGATTTAGGATTTGATATTTTTCTGGTGCATTTTGCGTTGTGCAATAATTGTATCTCATACAATATACCGTAAAAAATAATATTTCTTAGAGAAATTAACGGTCACAAATAATTCGCAATATTTAGTTCAATGAAGGGGTCTATATAATCTAAGTATGGACGAGGAATACTACTTAAATCTAGAAGTGTTGAGGTACAAAAAATGTATGACTAACAAATTCGGATATAAATTGAATTTAAAGAGATAAATTACTTAATTAGCAAACACAAGTTTTATAAATGTGACGTTGTGAAAAAATATCCAGAACAGAAAATTCTCAATAAAAGTCTGTTATACCAATGACAAGTACTTGATATCATATGAATTTCCTCAATTGAAACTATGTCGAAAAGATAACTCTTTTTTGAATGAAATATTTACCTTACACGGGCCAAGGGATATGGATGAGGAGTAGGTTTTAGTTTGGGTAACCGGAAAATACCAAACTGTACCGAAGATACAGATAAGTTTACCAAAATTGTTGCCGACCTTCATTGAAGTGAGATGGTACCTTAAGAACAAGAAGAAAAAGATAGATCCGTACAAATGTGCTTGGTAGAAGAAGAGAAGATGAAGAAGACTAATTCCTGCGAACCCAGAATCCTGACACATATGCATTATTTTCACAACATCTCGCCTTAACCACTAATTAAATAAGTAAAAAAATTTCTGTTCCCAGAGCAAGCAGGAATGTTAAATAATATTATTTAATTTAAAATAAATATCACGATCATTATTATCTTAAACTATCAAGTTATGATAACTGTAAAAAATCATTAATATCAATTAATAGTGATATTAATTAGTGAATAATTAAAGAAATATCTGGTATATGTTTTTACAGATTAAGATCAATGTTAACATTAAATCAATTAACACAACTCATGCATGTATGTTTTCTTCGTATAACAAGTTATGGAATAATGTGTTGGGATGGCCTATATAATAACACTATTTCACCACTTATCAGATTACAAAGTAAACTTATAAATATTATTGATCAAAAAAGAGCTTAATAAAAATTGTTTTAACTTTCGAGCAATCTTTTATACTGCACTCACTTTTTTTTAATTATGGCACATTAAAAACAAAATTTCTACAAAGTATAACCAGAACAAGATGTAAAGCACCGGAATTACCAAAATGTAAATTGACTATTGGTCAAAATAGTTACAATTATGTATCAATAAAAAGTTTTAACAATTTACCAAGTGAGCTACAGGTCTTGAAAAAAATTTAGGAAATTAAGAAAAAACTATAGGAATAGGTTATACATACATATATTCAAAATAAGTAAAGATAGGTAAGTATATAAAAAATACAAAACAAACAGAAAAAAATAAGTTTTTTTAATTAGATTATAAGTATTTTAGTTTATAAGTAAAATCCGCTTTGTGTACAGGCACATTCGGTGCCTTCTGCAGAGTACTATGAAATCTTTGAACCAATGTATTGAATCGGCATAAAATATAATATATATGTACAAATACAAAATCGTAAAATTCGTAAATAATTGTAAGATTATATTGATCAAAAGGCAAATACATATATAATAATGATAGTAATAATAATAATAATAATAATTATAATAATAATAGCAAAATTAATAATGATAATAATTAACTAACGAAATAGGAGAAAGGGTGGTGATAATTTCTGTTAAAAGAAATAATTGAAATTAGAAATTTGAACTGATTTCTTTGTAGAATCCTATGAAAACGTTCCAATAAAATCTCAATCAAATCAATCAAGAGTAATTAGAGTAATCAAATAATTTTGTATGAAAGGGCTAGAAATGGGGTACACATTTGACTTGTCAACTTTCCATTTTTCGGCTATGAACTATGACATTTAACCTCTCAAGCTTCCCTCTATCCTTCCTCTCGTGGGGACAAAGTAATTCCCGTATCCAGGCCGCCATCAATCCGACCCCCGGCCCCATCGTTCCTTATCGTCGGGATTGACGTACGTCCGTCGTATCCATGGCGATCCCTGCTGCGAACTATGCCAGAAATTCCAAAATTAATAACACAAGACCCGTTGCGATTACGGGCGCGCAAATAAGCGTCTTATCTGGACCGCGATAATTAAGGCGAATAATGTTTTGTACCGAAAACATTAGATCCTAATTCGGACGGGGGGGGGGGGGTGAGTGGGTGGAGGGGACGCAAGCCGTAGTAATATCCAGACTGATGGTCAATAATTAACCCCTCCGGGCGGGGATTAGGGGAGGACGAGGGGGGCGTGATAGATTCGGCTTTTCTCGAAGTTGCAGATTATATAAAGCCTAGAGGATTATCGGGAAGTCTGGATGTAAGCGATTAGCGTTACGTTCGGGTAGAATTCGGAAAGTAATTCGAAGATTAACCGACACCTCTCGTTATAGTAGCACGGAGATTAGGAGAGGGAGAAAGTTTACCTCCGCTCTTTCCTTCGCCGAGTTAATATTGTATCGAAAAAGGTTGCGGCGAAGAATCGAAATCAAGCAAGAACAAAGATATATGCCCAATGAATGGGGTTGGGGGTTATTTCGATCTCTAAATGAAGCTCAACAGCGCATAATCCTTAGGATGCAGTAAACCGATATAACTAAACTCAACTTAGCACAAACTTTGCGGTTTGGTTATATAATCAATCCCTTTATACCGTTCAGGTGTATAAAATAGTTAGGCTAACTTTTCACTTTCTTATTGAAAAGTTTTCCTATAATAACATTTTACTTCTATTGTATTCCACCTTTCCCTTTTTTCTTGCTCTTTTTATTCCCTTTTCTCCCCAACTTGTGTTGATTTTATCCCACGAAGAATTACTTATTGCTTCCTTCATCTTGTTGCTCTTGTAACTTTTCTTAAGTAATTCATTTATGTTTCTTCAATTTTAGGTTACTCTTGTGAGAATCTGATGTTACAAAACGAGTTGAGGAATTCACTACAAATTTGTGAACATTGCGATGAACTGGAATTGATGTGTAATACGCGAAGTTTAAAAGTGAAAGAAGATTTATTCAATGAAAATAATTTTTTAGAAATTGGGGTGGCTCCTTATGGTAGAACAAATGCCAAATCAGTAAGTTGCGCTAAACAAGATACAATCGAGTCGATAAGTCAACGAAATGTGGAACTAGTCCCGGAAAGGGATCTTAATGTCAATGAAAAATGTTCTTATGGCAGGGCAATATTTCTTCTTGTAAGAGGCCAATTGAAATATTGGCTTTATTCCATGCTTTAAATAGAAATAGGAACTTGTATTTAAATTGATATTTCAATTGATTCGATTCATTTCGATGGATTTTTAATAAAACGAACAATTTTAAAAAACGAAGTGATAAAATAAAAAGAAATTAACGAATTTTATAACTTATACAATAATAATAGGAAGAGGGACACTTGTTTTTATTTTGACAATGTGTTTGATCAAACTCTTTTTTTGCTGGTACAATTAACTGTATCTATCCAGTAGTACCACACAATGGCGACTTGTAATAAATTTAGAAAAGCTAGAGGAACACACAGCACAGCATACCAGTTCAAAAAGCGAGGCATCCACCAAACCCTCTGTTAATAGATAATATTTGACATAATTTTCACTAAGTTTCGTTTAGTTATAATACGCCTTTTCTACTTGTTTCTGGAGGTTTAAATACATTCGCGAACCGATTCAATGTTAGGCATATTGCTGTGTCCGTTACCGACTTCTACCGATAGAATACGCCATCCGCCGAGGAAACCGCGAATTTTCCGAGTTTCGCACATAAGTGTAGAGAATTTTCCGACTGATCCGCACTACTAAAATATTTAGCGACCTAGTAAACGTGTAACCGATCAATTCGCGGCATTTTTTGAATATGCTTTGCCAATTTGAACACGACCGCCAATCTCTAATGCCCACTAATACATTCACATCCCGTACGAGCGTAGATCACGACATATCAAACCTCAATTTTAAATATTTTTCATTATAGTTGCTTCTAGAGTTTTCTATATCTTGCTTAGAATTTTCCGACTTTCCTGAAATTAAATTGACAATTTTCCGATTGCGCCACATTATTAGGGCTCTTATCGACCTATAGAAATTATAACCAACAATCTCGCTTACTATGCAGAAATGCTGTGTTAATTTCAAGACGAACATCGATGTCTAACTAACACTAATAGATTTACACATCCTACAGCCGTCGAACATATCTTGTGGAATATTAATTTCACGTAGTCTTAATTTGGTTTCTCACTTTGTTGTTATTTACTTGCAACATTTTACTGCTTTACCGACCCTAATTGTAATATAACTTCAATTGTTCTTAATTGCACTTAACAGCTTTTCTTAGTTGAATGCTTGTTTATGTTCTGTAAATTGTTGGAACAGTTTATTTAATGAATGTAGTGCTGATCTACTGTACACAGTTATGATAGATTGAACGGTTGTTGGAGATCGCTGTAATTTATTACGGACAATTCATTGCGCAATCCAAATATTTTATTGACTTACGAAAAATAATTTACGAATTTTATAATTTATGGAACGTTAATAGAAAGCGTGGTACTTGTTTTTATTTTGACAGTATTTTTTATGAAATTCCATATCTGCTGGTTTAATTAACTGTATGCTTCCAGTAGTACCACACAATGACGACTCCTAGTAATTTGGAAAAGTTAGAAAAACCCACAAAACTCCAGTTCAAAAAGTGAGGCACCAACCAAACGCTCTGTTAATGGACAAAAATTCTCCGAATTTTCTCTAAGTTACGTTAGTTATAATTCAACTTTTCTACTTGTTTCTGGAGGTTTAAATACACTCGCGAACCGATTCTATGTTAAGCATATTGCTGTGTACTTTACCGACCTCTACCGAAAGAATTCGCCATCCTTAGAGTAAACCGCGAATTTTCCAACTTTCGCACATAACTGTAGAGAATTTTCCGACTGACCCGCACTACTATAATACTTAGCGACCTAGTAAAAGTGTAACCGTTAAATTCGAGAGGTCCCTAAATATGCTTTGCCAATTTTAACACGATCGTCGATCTCTAATGCCCACTGATAGATTCATATCGCGTACGAGCGTAGATCACGACATATCAAACCTCAATTTTAAATATTCTTCAATATAGTTGCTTCTAGAGTTTTCTGTTGCTTGCTCCGCTCATTTGCCACGCAGGTCGATAATCGACCTAATATAAAAGTATTTATAGGATTATATTGCTGTAATGCCGTTTTATTTTATATAGTGGGTTTTCCGACCTTCGTTTACTACCGACCAGATATTAGCAGAATTTGCGACCCGCCGATTAAACCTAGAATTTTCCGACTTTCCTGAAATTAAATTGACAATTTTCCGGTTGCGCTACATTATTAGGGCTCTTAAAGACCTATAGAAATTATAACCAACAATTTCGCTTGCTACATAAAAATGCTATAGCAATTTCAAGACGAACATCGATGACTAACTAACACTATTATATTTACGCATCACACAGCCGTCGACCATATCTTGTAAAATATTCATTTCAAGTACATAGCCTCAATTTAGTTTCTCACTTTGGACTTGCAACGCTTTACTGCTTTACCTGCCCTAATTGTAATTTAATTTCAATTTATTTTAATTGTACTTAACCGCTTTTGTTAGCTAGATGCTTGTTTATGTTCTGTACATTGTTGGAACAGATTAGCTAATGAATTTACCGCTGATTTAATTTACACAGCTATGTTTATTTGAACGGTTGGTGGAGACCGCTGTAATTTATTACGGATAATTCATTGCGCACTCGCCACTCCCGGAAAATACAATGATTTAAGACTTTTATAGTTTCTGCATTTTACTTCCAAGCACACTCTGGCATTTTCTTATCTACAACTTTCTTGAGGCTTGAGGAAGTTACCCTACTAATCTAGCACCCGATTAAACCGTTTCGTTAGATTATACTACATATCTCAAAGAACTAAAAGGACACAACCGAAAATACCAAAAATATGAAACACTAAAAGGAAACAAAACGAACAAGTGAAATCATCATCCATTTAAATTAAAGGGTGACAATGAAACATGCTGTCACAACAGGGCAGTAGGGCTGTTCTTTAGACACCATAGCGATTTGTCTATATCGTGGTGACTGGTCGATCCAAACAGACTCATTTTCTCATCTGGAAAGTTAATCTTATCATGGTATTTATTTGCGAAGTAACGCCTTGCTTACGTTTCGTGTTATCGTTTTTTGCAGCCACCCGTGTTTAGTTCACGGCTAGTTTGGAGACTTAATTCAAAAGGTGCAAAATCCAGGAAATCATTATAGTAAATTTAGAGGATAACAATAGCAATGATAATGTTCTTAATTTTAATTAACTCGTAGCGTTTCATTACGCCCTATTTTACTTATAAATAACTTAAAACTTGTGCATTACATTTTTACGAAATTGTCACATATGTTCCACCCACGGAGTTACTGACGGATAAATCTTCAAAAAGTTTCTCGCCAAGAAACATATATCACATGTATAATAAATATTGTGGAAGCCAGAGTACTCTATTATTTTAAGGCGACACCGCTGTCATTTGCCGCCATATTCATTTCCCATCACCACACAACGTGGTGGAAAGTCGAGATTGGCCTGTAAATTTAAAAATTTTGCTGTAATTATATTTTTATGTCTTTACTTGAATGAACGAATACTGTTCTACTTCATATATTGTTAGCGAATCACATATTAATGATGAAACACGAATAGAATCAAGGTGTTTCTTGGGGTTGCTTAATTGAATTTATGATAACTTTGGTTACTTTGAATAAAATTTTTAACCAGTTTTCAGAGAAAATTGTATTTTATATTTTAGCTTTTGATGTAGTGACACCTAAAATAAACTGCTGATTAGAGCAAAAGTTATGAGCATACCATAATACGAAGTATATCTTTACTGCCTTTTGAAGTCTTACAGTGCCAAATCTCATCGCCTATCCCGAAAAGGGCCTTCGCCCAACATCGAAATCGGTGAATGATTAGGGTCAACAACTTCTGTATCTGCACTACTGAGGCCTTTACAAAATTCACCCTAAATGCCGTAGAACTAGTCTGGCTTTTAACATTACATAGATAAGAATTGATAAATTCCTTCATGTTTCGTAACAAATTTAAATCAACCATTCTCAATATAATTTCTAAGTGTGTAATTGAGTTTGAATCCTATTATATAGTTTGCAAGTTATTTAAATATTTCGAAATATTACACATTCTAGACTTAGTAACTTTGATTTATTCAAAATTAATTGTTTAAGAACTCAGTTTTCAGAAACGAATATTTCACAAACTGATCAGAGTGACCAGAGTGATACTTATATTATGATGTGTACTCTCATGTTCAGGCCTTATACCAATTTAGAGTTACAGCAACCGATTATACAAAATATGAACATTACGCTATTCAATGGGGATGTTAACACGCAAGAAGTGGGCCGATTATCACGATAAATGTTGATGGAATTTAAAATCGTGGTTTGGTTTTAACGTCCCTTGATTAAGAACGTTGTTCAATAATACTTGGACAAATATTCCAGTATTTGGAAGACCACTTATAGTCCTGTTAATAGAAAATACTTCTAATTCATGTTAATGGGAGAATAATAATTTTGGATGATGTAATTACTAGTATTTTATAAATTTTTAAGGAGAGATTTTGAAATCTGTTAGGACATTCAGCTGATGTCTTAGTTTCCAGCAACGTTTTAAAGTCTTTGGTAATTTTCCACTTAAAAATGAGGAGAATTGAAAAATATTTATTTTTAAATCTTTTCATACATTTTCTTTAGCCTCTACAAATTTTCACGAAAACCTAAAAATTTCACATTAAGAAATTCAGGAACGTCATTTAACATTTTTCTCAAATTCAGCAGTTTTTTTCAGGAATCCTGCAAAAATGTCCCTGAATCTGAAAAACAAGTTGTTATACATCCCTTGAAGGGTTGTTAATCTTAAGCTTACTTTAGAAAGATGAAATTACTACTAGTTCATTCAGAATTGAAGAAATATATAAATTAGTTTCAAGTCCTTCAAGAGATGACGTAAGTCCCGGAAATTTTGGCAAAATGCTGCAGGCCATTTCAGGTCATTTATATTTTCCTGATTTTCTTGATATTTTAAGAATTGATTACTGTTTTATTGACGGAGAGTTAAGTTTACAAGTTATGAAGTCTTAAAATGTTTGGGTTTTTAATAATAACTATCTGAAGAAGCGGAGGGAGTAAACCCTTTAAATCTGGCGCCCGTGGAATACGACAGCGCAATCACTGTAAACCGTTGAATTTGACCAGAAACTGCCACTCTGTCTTAGAATTGTTGTCGTCAGTCTTTTGTCGTCGACGAAATTTAGATAAGATTTAATACAATGTAATATTAACTTCATTGGGCCATGGTTTTAGGCATTGGTGGATTTTGGGGATTTGTGAACCTTTGTGGTTGAGGATTAGAGACGTCAGTTACGTTATAATTTTCGAGAGTATTAATTATGTTTTCTAAATCTTCGCCGGACATCAGATAATTCTTTATGTTTAATTGGGACTTACTTACATTAGAAGTAGAGTGACGATTTCCATTTCTTGACTTCTTTTTCTTAACTTCTATAAGGGACGACTGTTGCGAGACAATGTTTGTCCTCGTGGGTCGTTGCCTTGAGAATTCGGGCATGTAGAATTCGGGCTATGTAGTCCCAAATTCCTCTATTTCTTGACTCCTATGAGGTCCAACGGCGGTTGAGGCGATGCTTGCCCTGTCGCTCGTGGTCCTCGCAGATCCGGGTGATGTGGTCCCAAATCTCTTGTTGTGGTTCGGGATTGTCCGCACTTCGGAGTTGAAACACTTAAGTTTCCGAAAGAGTTCCTCGGCACGATGCGAAAAGTCACTTTCGAAGACCGTACGGATATCCTACTGACTGCGCCATTTACGTCTTTCTGGTTTAACTAACCATTTTAAAAAAATAAAAAATTTAATTACAACACTTTAAATTTGTTATAATACAATATGAATGAAACGATGGTTCTTTTATGGTTGCCGAGCTTCCTATTTATAGTTTTCAAGGTGCTGGTCTAAGGGATTCTATTCTTCTGAATGGTGTCGTTGTTTGGGGTTGACATTACTCATACAATTCCTTCAAAGTGTTCTAAGAGATAAATATAATCAGAAAATTGGATATTTAAAATTTGTGTTCGTATCGAACTGAAATTAATTTGAAGTCGGTAATTGTGTTGGGCATGTTTGTAATTAATTACATGAATTTAAGAGAAGATAACAAGATTACGTTTGTGGTAAAAAATTTTAGATTTCATTTCACAGTACTGTACAGAGTAGGACTTGATGTGGAACCGCGTTAAACGCCCATATTGGCAATAAGGCAAATATCGAATTTTTCCCAGTAGTTAAATCAAGTTGCGAGGCTGGATCTGTAAGGAACGATTCGCGAGGGCGAAGTAGTCTGCATTGGGGCTGCAGCGATTCGGCAGGGGGTTGCTGGCGATGAGGTAAAGAATAGGGTTCCACCATTCAGTGATGTTGTGGTTTTCTTTGAAATTTTTCTTTGTCATCGTTAGAACCTCCTTAACAGGCAGGTTATGAGGTACACAAGTTCCTGGAGCCAAGGCTAACATCGTGTTAAACTTCAACCAAGGTTCCATTTAGAATTTCAACGGTACTATTTGAATCACTGACCAAACAAACTAGGACACTACATCGCGCCTCTAATATGACGTTTTCTTCCAGGTTTCAGTCCAAAAGGATGTCGTACGACAAGAAGACCTACCAGATGCACCTCGAGCGGCGAAAGAACATCAAGCTCCACTGCGAGGACCTCAAGAGGGAGCTCGAAGGGTGTCGCCAGAACATCGCGAGCAGAGAGCGTGAGTACATGTAGTACCGCATGGACATGTCGCCCGAAGTCGAACCGAGTGTACGATAGCGATCGCCTAGCTGAAAGTGATGTTTTCCGAGTTCAGCAACAAACGAGCCGATCTGCAACGGAACATAATAGAAAGTGAAAATGAAACACGATCGATTTTTGGGCATTTCGCTGGTCTTGCAGGATCCTTCTTCTTCTGTTTTTGATAGGCTAAATAGCCAGTTTATTCATTATTTCCGTCTCAGTCTGGGGCTTTCTGAGAAACGGACGTCCAGCTTTCTGCCCATGTCTTACTTAGACAATGGTAATTTTGTCTGTATAAGGATACTTGTAGTATATAAAAGTATCCTGGTAGGCTTTTGACAGCGTTAACGAGGTGAATTGGTATACTCTTGTATTCCATAGTTTTTCATAATAGAGGTCTTTCAACTTTATCGAAAACTCTTTTATAACCTAAAAACGCTAAGTGTGTTTCTAAATTGCATCTCGTCGTTTTTAAATTTTCTGTTTTAGTACAGATACATCGTCAATACAAGAACATCCCGTTCTAAAGCCCGATTGCTCCTCTAGTATAATATTATCTGATATGGTCTGTAATCTTTTATTCAAAAATTTAGGGGATATTTTGTAACCAGCATTAGGAAGACTTATTTCACGGTAACTGAAGGTATCTCGACTATCTCCAATTTTAAAAAGCGAAATTACTTTCGTGATGTTACATCCCTTGAGTCCTACACATTTTATCTAGCACAGGTTTATCAGATGAACGAAACAACATTTTAGATTTTTGCCATCATATTTTATTAGCTCTACTTCATCCCGTCCGGTCCTGTGGCTATTCCATACTTAGTTTTTTTTTAGCTTCTTTTCTTAAAGTTCTTCGAACGTCGATCGATTCCACAGTTTGCTTTCTATATATGTTCCTCGTTATGAATACTGTAAAACCTTGAATACTGTAAAAACACGAGACTCTGTGTCCCTTGAAACCAGCCTCGTTTATCGACCCCACAGGACTGTTCGTTTATAGGTTCGTTGAATCAGCAGTGATCAAAATTGGAAGGATGCTGCTCGAGCTGCAGCAGGATCTGCGCCCTCTGCAAATGTGGCTCAAAGAAAAGCGCGAGGCGCAGGCGTTCCAAAAGAAATAATGACAGAGAGTACCTCGGCATGTTCTCGTTCCAATCCGGAGACGAAGACACCCTCAACAAACATCTCATCATCGGTGAGAAAATCATCATTTTCTCACTCCTCGCAGATCCCAAGCAACTATTACACCTTTCAGATTTCAAACCACACACCACCGAGGTCACGCAACTGCCCTGCTTGCCGGCCTACGTGATATTGATGTGCGTAAGGCATGCCGACGCCATTAATGACCGAAGCAAGTTATCCCTATTGCTACACAAATTTGATGAAGCATTGAACAAGTTGTAGTAAAGAATAGCAGGGACGTCGAGGCCAGAATTCTTTGGCTCTCCAACACCTCAAGGTACGGTAGAAGATCTAGCAAAGTACTACGGTAGCATCAACGTTCGGCTATTTCTATTCCTCCTTGGAGCGCAACTCACTAAATCGGTGCCGGATGGTATTGGAACGTAATATGTGATAAACGTATACATAGATCTACTCTCATTTGTCAAAATTGTGGAAATTACGTCCCCAACAAATCACGGACATATTTCTGTCCATGCCAAAAAATCCATGCTCGACAATATTTCAGTAAATCAAATACATATAATGAACAATTACTGAATTCTATAGACATATTCTATAGTTAGGTATAGCCATTCGGAGCATGCCGCTCGCTTTCTGTATAATATGTGTACGCACATATACGTTAATCATATTTTTGAATTCTGTAAATAAATCGGTTTGATAAATAATCTGTCTAGTAGACAAAATATTTGGTGTATTTGTCGTTCATAATACAGATTCCTTTAATTGTCGGTAACAAGTCTTGTGGATTGTTCTATAGTCGTTTTATACAGATTTCGATAAATCAATCATGATCATTTAATACACATCTCAATAAACACCTCTGAATGAGGCGTTAAGCTCAAAGTACCGCCAAAACACAACACCGCGTACCTACACCTCGAGACTCTTTTCCGTGATTCTCAGACGCGTTTCCCCGGAGTTTCTTTAATTTTTCCGACGAAGACGTCGACGCGGCCATAACCACTCCAATTTCGTCACCGCAGCCAACTTCATGATGTTAAGTGTGGTAAGCGTGAAGTTAGCCGCGGCGACGGGCCAATCAGGGGTCGCGATTCCATAGGCGAGTTCCATTGTTGAGATCGCATCAAATTGAGGTATTTGAATGAGGTTTAAATTGAGGTAAACATAGATGTGTCGCGAGATTCATTAAACGAGGATCATAAACGAGATTAAACGTTAACAATCACTGAAGCCGGTAAATGACTGACCCAATAGCGCAGTAGTAATAGTATTTGAAGGTGATTGCTCAGGTCGTTTCATTTTGTTGGACCTCGGCAGGTGGATTTGTTGTTTAATCTCGTCGAAGTGGGGATATGTTTTTTAAAATCCACTTAATTCACATCCCTTCTTCCCTAGGTTGTTGGACCTGATGAAACAGTACAGCGGCGACCCTCTCTTTCAGCACAGCAATTCAAATAGGCAAAACTAGCAATCATTACAAAGGTTCGACCTGTGGAAATTCAGGGAGATACTACCCAAAACGGCCCAATGGATATACAAATATAACTCCCCCAGTCGAACCTGGCCTGATCACTTCGCTTCCCACTGGTTTAATACAGATCTTGCAAGGCAAAATCCAACACTTAATAGGACCCGCCGTGTTGGGGCAGGAGATTCCGGGCCTTAAACGATATTGTGCGGCATTGTGTCAGACGTCGTCGTCGCAGGGGATGGGCAGTCCCATTACCAACGAGGAACCCATGGTCCTGCTGCTTCGAGAGCTGACCAATATCTACAAGGTGAGACATTAAGAGATGTAGCGTTGATCCAATTAAAATTACAATCGCCTCTTTTCTAGATCATGACGTTGTACGGGGTGGACCCCGTTGGGATATCGCAGACCTTCAAGCAGGTCTTCTACTTCATCTGTGCCTCGAAATTGAACACTCTGTTGATACATGCGAAGCTCTGTCACCGGTCGAAAGGTCTCCAGATCAGGCACAACCTGACCCCCCTGGAGAAGTGGACCATGGAGAAGGACTTAGACGTAATTTATCGAGAGCGGAAAAGTTCGAATGGTCGTTTTAATCGCCCCTTTTCAGGAGATGCTGATCAACCAGACCCCGCAGCCGATCATCTAGGCGGCTATCCTGCTGCAGTTGAGAGCAAAATGTTCAGCGCCCTCAGTCCGCTGCGGATCTGTAAGATCCTCATGGCAATGTACAGGCTAATGGACGACTTCGAGTCGCCCGTGACAGAGTCGATTATCGAGAAGGTGCAGCACAGGAAGAACGCGTAGCATCAACAGGTAAAATAAATAACAGTAACTAGACTGTATATTTACCGACTTAACACTCGAACAATTATTTCCGTTTTTTCTTCTACAGAGCTTGCTGTTGAACAAGATGCGCGTGTTCGCGGTGGTATTCTGGTTTAAGCCCTCCTCGGTACGTCTGGAGGACATCGAAATACCAGAGTCCTTAGGGTTGCGCTTGCTGCAGAAGGTTTAATTTGTAAGTACAATTTTGATTCATTTAATTTCATATATGTATATATGTTTGTACTTATGATATTGAACTCAATGACCTTCATCTTAAAAATGTTTATGATTATAATAGGACGAAAGACAATATCATGGCTGAGGAACGTGAGACAGTGGACCGGCATTGTTGACATACAAACATTGATCCACACGGCAAGAGATAGAGAAGCCATGGAAAAAGTGGTCGCTAAAATTCATTAGTGGATAGGCGGAAGAAGAAGAAGAAGAAGAAGAAGAACGTTTATTTTAATTCATTTACACTGTTCTTAATTATACACTACACAGTACTTAATTTATCTAACTATTTCTTAAGTAATTAATTTTTATAACACACTTAACTTTAATTTATTTGTAGCTTTCGCTTGTCCGTTTTTCGCCTTGTTTATTCACTCGCGGCTTCACGTCTAATCTAATCTCTCCGACCGCAAGACCGCATATATACATTTCTCAATTTTAATCGGGAAGCTTCTGGTGTATTCTGTCCTAATAATGTTTGTTCTAGGAACGCCTAGAAGGTAATAATTCATTCATTCTTTAAATAAATATCCGGGAGTATTCTGAAACTGTTTTTTTTATAGGATTCAATTAGCGGAGGCCTTCCTTTGAGGCAGGCCGCCGTCCGATAAAGAGATCCTTTTATAAATAGTTTGCGGTTTTTAAGTTAGTGCCATGTTTTTTTCTTAATTGAAATATATATTTGCTCAGAGATTAACCGAATACTGTTTTTGACTTTAAATATCAGTAAATTACGTTACGTAAATTTCTAATACAAATCAACTTGTTGAAAGTACTAAGAAAGTGGATTAGATATACTCCACCAGGATGTTTTGAATTCACTTTTTATTACGCGTTTAAAACACAACTAATTGCGCATTTACAACGCGATTTATAAACACAGGGCCTATGAATTAAATAAATTCACTTATATTTTATTATAATCTAAATGAATTCAAATTGCGCGCCGTTGCGAGACATGGCAAACTTTTCTGTATTTTTTATGAGTGATGTAGTAATGATCGATTGGATCCATATGTACTTAGTTTAGTTACAACTTTTCTGCTTGAAAGGGGCCCTTTCAAAGTGGGGGGGCTATGTTTCCTTCATTAATTTTTAGGTTTGTGTTTAAAATTAGAAGAACAGATAGGATGTATTTATCCTAGCGCTATGCGCCATTTTTTCTCCGCTAACGGCTGCTATAGCGACCGTGAGACTTATTACTACGCCTCGAGACACGGCAGTGAGCAGATCGACCGTTTAGCTTTATAATATTATACAGTCCATATACTTTTAACAATAAAAGTTTTATAGTGAATGCCTTTATTGATAAGAAACTACTGCAAGCTACAAGAACACACTTTTACAAACATAAAATGGAATACTTTTCGATCAATAGTCACAGATGACATAAGCAAGTTGTTTGCCCACAACGGCCATATTGGATTTATTTTTGACAGGTCGTTGGAATGCCTGATTTGACCGGGCCACAAATCACCTTATGTTAGGTTTGGTTACCGGTTAGGACCTGACACCTGACACATCGGCTCTCTAGACACGGAACGTCGTTTTAGGAAAGAATATTAGGCACAGGAACCGATATACCTCTATACCTCCTGTCCCTTTTGATATCCTGGTACGCGAAATCCGATTTTCTTCAGAAAAACAACATCAGCGTAACTCAAACGGAACTGGAACGGCGTCGTAATAACCAGAATACTGAAAATATTGACGTGAAATCAGATGACGAAAAGTATATGACATTGGGGCGGCGGTGGTCGTGTGGTTTAAGGCGCTAGCTTTGAATCAGGCGGTCACTGTCGTCGTGGGTTCGAATCCCACGTAATCCATGGATGTTGTGTGTGTTGCGGGAAGTGTGTATAATGTATCCAAAATCCCGTTCCGATTCACGCCGGTAACCAGGCCGGATAGGATCGGATATCCTGTAGGAGAGCGGGACTAGGATACACACACCCTGAGACGGTAGAGCACGGAGTGGATCAACTGGGGTGAGAGCCTTAAGGGGGTACAACCGTGCTCGATGACCGTGGTTCGGAGCCCACGTTAAACTGTAGGTCCCGTCAGCCCTGGCAGCAAAAAGAGACGTTAACAGAAAGACAAGACAAGTATATGACAAAAAAAAATGAAAAATGAATCATTTTGCGGAGTATAAAGATTCAACGTGAAGCTTATCACATAAGCTTTCTAAAACTGCCACATTTCTTTGAACACAAAGTGTAATGATGGTAAAATCGCGAAATGAAGAAAGTCACCAACACCCAAAACACGATTTCAAAGTATAAGTATAGTAGCAGCTGTGTGACGTCATACTAACCACGACCACGCTACCGCGGGGCCTGATACAATTATTTTAAGGTTCTAAGAGGCATTTAGGGGGTACTAGATGACGTATCCGTGAAGATGTACAGCTAATTTTGCTTAGTTGTTTTTTAAACAATGGTCAAATATGAAAAAAATTGTTTTTGTTCATAAAACGTTTCCGTTACATTTTTAGGGAAAATACTTTATATAAAAGTTATATCCCATTAAACATCCTTGCATTTGGCGTTCTAAAAATTAAAATCGGTTAAGAAATGCCTGAGATAATGGCAGAAAACTGTTATTATTGCACTAATTTATAAATGTTAATACACTTGTTATTAACATAGCAACATTTAATATAACCTTTTAAAAATGAGGCATTTTATGAGTTTTTAACGTGTGCTAAATTTCTGCCAAATCGCTAAAATTGTTTATAAGTTATTCTAATTGTTTATCCCCGAATGCAATTGTGTAAACAATTATCCTTGCCTAAATACTTAATCTAGGTAAATTTTGAAAGTTGAAATAGATTTTTGTGGCTTTATCTGTAAGATATACGAACAAAACTTTATGTTTTGTTAAATTTTTATTAAAAATGGGTTACTTATTGGCTAACAAACATTTAGAACAACTTTATTATTATTCATGGTATAAGCTTGCAAGTTGGTGCAATGGATAGCTGGAGTCAATTCACACATTTCCAAAAAAAGGACCATCCACGACCAATAGGAACCGAGATAGCTTTTTTATAAAAAAAATCATATTTCTATTGTTTATAAATATTTATAGATGAAATTTTAACATATTATAAATGAATATCTTACTTTTATGATTCCGTTCATAGATTTGGTATTCACGCAACCTGTAAAAAACTAGAGCCCATTAAATTTAGAAATTTAGGTAATCGGGAGAAACTTCCTTTTTTAGGCAAACACAATTGTTTAAACAATTGCCTTCTGCGCTAAACAATTAGAATAACTTATAAACTGTTTGATCAATCTGGCTGAAATTGAGCACATCTTAAAAACGTATCAAATGCCTTATTTTCAAAAAGTTACGTTAAATGTTACTATGTTAATAACAAATTTATTAACAGTTAGGGATTAGTGCAAAAAGGGGTGTGTTTTGCCATTACCTCAGGCATTTCTTAACAGATTTGAATTCATGAAACGCCAAATGAAAGGTTTTTTAATGGGCTACAACTTTTATCTAAAGTATTTTTTATGAATATAAATGAAACGTTGTATAAACACAATTTTCTTTTTCAATTTTGACAATTGTTTAGAAAAAAAAACTTTTAGGACCTCAACATATTTGCATAAATTTTTTCCAACTTTCTTTCTATCTACGCTGGACTATATGTTGAGTACAGCTCCAAGTATCTCAAAATTCTCGGTTGAAATCGGCCCCAAGGGAAACGAAGAAATCTTGCCAATGTCATTTCCACGCATTATCTTCCACAAAGTAATTGACAAAAGCGGAAAGTTAAGTGCGAAACTAAGAAGAATGATTACCTCACAACGAAACATGAAAACAACTTCCAAGGGGTTCATAACGAAAACGTTAGATCTTCACCCCATCTCCGTCGACATATTTACCTTAATTATTTCGTTGTAGCTGTCGCCGTTCGTACACTTTAGCGAGACTCCGCGGTCCCCTTTATAGCAATCTAGAGAGACAGAGAGCGAGAGAAAGAGACGTTATTAACCGTAATTTATAGTTTCATACACGACGTTACCGGTAAGAAGTCGTAAATCTCCCTAAATGTAACCACAAAGTATTTACAATCCACCGTTAAATTCAAACTTATTAGACCGTCACGAGGTGGAGCAGGAGGAGGCGGAAGTTCCGTCACGGGAAGACTACGTGCGGGCATCCTAACCCGCGTATGTAGATATAAACCTAAACGGCGAAACTTTAAAGTAATAATAACAGATCGTAAAACTCCGAGGAAACGCGATATGAAAACTTCCCCCCTTTTTTACGTCACGGAGTTATGCCGGCGACCGTCGAAACACGAAATAATAAGCTGCGGCTCGTAAAAGCCGAATAAAGCGTTCCGTGATTTTTTGCCTTTATCAGAGACGTTGCGTTGTAAATTTTCGACTCGGGGAACGGCGGAATATGGAAATAATATTTTCGTAAATAAAATGTAGAAATGGAATTCGAGGAGACGAGGCGCAATTTGTTGTTTATATTGGACGAGCAGTACGGAATATTTTATGCGAATGGTATTCCATTAGTTTTTCCTTTAAGAGAGCATCAAAGGGAAATGTGAAAAGCAAGATGTCTCTAAATGGCGCATTTTGGATTTCGATCAAATAATAATACGACTTTAAATGGAGCTATTTCACATCACTATATAGAAGCGCCCCTACCCAAACAGCACATACACATCCATTGGATGTCTCTCACTGGACGTTGCTGACATCCATTGGACGTCCACGTAAAGACGGTTGGAAGTACAATGTACGTCCATGGGAGAGCTAAAGTATAACACTGTGGACGTTCCATGGACGTCCTTCTGGACATCCAATGGACGTCCTTCTGGACATCCAATGGACGTCCTTCGGGACATCCAATGGACGTTTGATATCCAAAGGATGTACATTGGACGTACAATTGATATTCAAAAGACATTCATTGGATGTCCAGGAGGATGACAATTGATATCCAAAAGACGTATATTGGACGTACAATTGATATCCAAATGACATCCATTGGATGTCCAGGAGGACGTACATTGGACGTTCAATTCATAGTCTTCTAAGGACGTCCAGTTGATACTACAACATGAATGTACATTGGACGTCCATTTCATAGTCTTTTGAGGACGTCCAACTCATGCTGAAATAGGGATGTACATTGGACGTCCTTTTCATGGTCTTTTCATGACGTCCAATTGATGCTGCAACATGGATGTACATTGGACGTCCATTTCATGGTCTTTTAAGGACGTCCAATTGGTGCTGCACCATGGATGTATATTGGACGTCCATTTCGTAGTCTTTTAAGGACGTCCAACTGATGCTACAACATGGATGTCCATTGGACGTACATTTCGTAGCCTGTCACGAACGTCCACCTCTTGGTGGTCAAGGGATATACATTGGACGTCCTCTGCAGGTCCATGGACGTTTGTACGTTTAATGGACCTGTAGTGGACGTCCATTGGATGTCGTGTGTTTACTGGTACTTTGTCAACGAGAACCAACTTATGCTACAGTTTACTAAATTTTGATTGAAACAGTACCAAGTAGACTACAATTATGAAACTCATCTTCCAGTTCATATCTCAATTAATATTTCATTTCGTTAGCGTTCAGCATATCATCATAAACTTATGTTACCAACTTACATTTATTATGATCTATATAATCTCCTTAATTTATCACTCCTGAACAGTAAACAAAATTTTCTTAAAGGTAGTTGATGTAGGGTATTCACAGGTGTAGAGTAAATAATCCGGGAAAACCACCGAAGATTATTATATGTAGACCAGGAGTTTCTCTACGAAAGTATTATTTGCTTACACGCCAACATTGATGACGCAAGTATGGCCCACGTTGACGAATTGTGAAAATCAACAAAACAGTTGTCCATAGGCATGTCAGCACCAAGGGTTAATAAAGGCAAAACGGAGAAACCGAAATTGTACAAACACATTAAATTACAGAAATTGAATTATGGAAAAGAGGAACATCATCGATTATCTATTTTATTAGTAAATATGTTTTCTAGCAAGTCTCGAAAGAAACTCATTATTTTAATTATAGATACAAATCAAGAGTTAACGCAAACTGTATATTATTTCCAATTTATTGTCTCGAGTCAAATTTCCTTGAAAACGGCTAAACGATATAGAATTTGGTGAAATTATATATTTAAGCTTCTATCTGGGATCGCAAAATTTAAATTTGTCATGTCATTTAGAGATTTTATGAATATTTCAGAAAGAAAATTTCTGATGAAAATTGGTAGGTCCTTTATGTATTAGTAACATCGGCTAGTTTTATTTTATGCTACCAATCGTTACGCACTAGGAGAATGTCATACCAATACATGCCCGAATATCTGATTATAATAAAACTACTTAATATTTGTTACTCTGTGCTACGAATAAATACATTTAGCCCTATTAATATAATCAAACCATCCACACCAATTTTAGAATGTGGTTTCCAAGGTAATGCCTTCTGTAGTCTGTCAAAATAATCCATGGAGTAATAAAACGATTATTTCGCCTGAGACCAGAGGCGTTCTTAAAGAAATTAACGAAAATTAATAAATGACATAATGGTACACACACACACACACACACACACACACACACACACACACACACACACACACACACACACACACACACACACACACACACACACACACACAAACGCACACAATTTTTCCAGTTAACGACTATTGCGTATTTACTCATTTCACCGACCGTACGCTAGAGAGTGGTTATTCCCTGTATTTTTACAATGGCCCGACGTACAATCTTCGCACGTGTTTCGGGTGTCACTTAAAATACGAAACAATTCCGTGAGGCAGCGTGTAAGATATTATAAAACTCCCAAAATTTAGAGGATGCCACCTTGTATAGTTATTGCATTTATAATGAGATTTTATTACTCCACGTGTAATTTTGACAGACTGTAATTTTCTTAGGTAATTCCTCTACAGGTTATAATACACTTTTGCCATTTATGGTAATATTCGAAACATCGAAACCAATACATAAATTAGGTCTCTCCAGATCTCAAAAGCGAAATTTTAACATTTAGTCTCGTCTCGTCCCGTTTAGAAATTCGAGACAAGGTCGAGACAGGTCTTTATTGCAAATACACCATAAGTCGTGAAAGGTGGTTGAATAATTGAATATAAGGTATAATGGTGGGGTAAATATCTATATATTTTTTTGTCAAATTAAGCAAAATCACATATCATTGCTTTCTCACATGGGGTACCCAGATAGTAAGAGAAAGTATTGTAATCATACTGATTTCGATTTTGAGATATTGGCATTTCTAGACGTTATGTTATTAAAAATGTTATTAAAGGCATTTTATCCTTAATAATTTTTATTTTGTTGTCAAATTTTGTTTAAAACGGTTTTGGTAATTTATACCAAATCTCTATTTTATTTAGCTCTTTAATGTCTATACCTTTCATTTGAAACATCTTTATCTCAAATTGCCCTAAAGGGCACTTTCTGAAATACGTCAGTTTGTAGAGTGATTGTTCAGTCTAACTGATACATCCCCATTAAATAAGCTGATAAATTATTTATACCAATTCGATGATTGGATTCTTATTTCGAAGTATTTAGTTTGAAATAGTTTAAGGTAACAATTTAATTTAATCTAATAATAAGTAGCTCTGTATACATGAGAATTTCGTCGTATTTCTTTACATATTTTGGGTAAACCATTATTGTTATTTTTTGTTTTCTTTTTTAAATTTTTCTGTAGATTTAATTTAATATAATTAACTGTTAGGAATTTTCAACGATTAGTAAACCTTCGAGAATAATTCACAAGCAAAAAATATCTGTTGTATAAGTATTATTAGAAGCAAAAATCTAATATTACGTATTAAGGAACGTTCGAGAAAAATAAGTGTGCAAAAAGGGTCGTTAAAATAAAATCATCGTTAAAATAAGCATATTAGGTGTCGAGATGATTAACTGTGTAATTCTCTGTAGGGCTAGCTACTGTTAACAGTCTGTGCGAGCGTTACATTTAGAAAGTGTTAAATTTGTTTCAATTTCACATGGTAAGGTAAAATTTACTTAGAACAAAATTGGAAATGATGAGATATTTAAAATTCAATTTCAAAAAAGGAAGTAATATATTTGTTATCAGATTATATAATCTTTGTGACTTCATAACGGAAATGTTGTTATTTTGTAATTTTAAACTTGTCTATTTTACAAAAATGAGTCGTTTCAATGTTTATTCTTTATTTCGATTTATCCCCTTTACAGAAAATGATCATCGGAGAGCGCCTTGGCACACAACCGAGATGGAAGAGATTTTCAAAGGTCTTAAGGTATAGTGAATCCAAATTTTCTTTTAATTTCAACTCTGATAGACTTTCTTCTTTATTTTCAGGTAGGTGCACATTTCCTTATGGACTTGCCTTTTGACGTTTAGAAACTAGTTTGGCCATTGGCGGACTTGGTTTCTATTGGAAAAGTCGGAAAATCGGAAAAGTTTTCGTTTATCGTGGTGCTTTTAGTGCTGTATGAGCGAGTTTTATATTTTTTGGTTTTCTGGAGAGTACGTATGTATGTCATACATAATAAATTTTTGTATTTTCAGTAACAATAATACTTTCTTTTTTTATAACTACCTAAATCTTTTTTATGCGAGTAAGTTATATTATGTATTTTTTTTTTAAATTTCAGGTACTTAAAATTTTTCGATAAAGCTAGTTGTAATTAATAGTAATTTATTATACAACCGGATAAAATGAACGTTTAACGAGTGGTATGTTTAAACGCGCGCGCGGCGCAGCCGCAAGCGTGTTAATTTCGCGAATTAAACGTTCATTGTATCCGCGAGTGTATTACAAAGTTTTATTCAATTTTACCATATATAAACTGACGTTTAGCGGAGTAAGTCCAATTTTGAAGAGAAAATTTGACAAGATGACAACTTCATTGCTGCAACCTTGACAACGACGAAATCTATTTTAAACATATAAAACATCACTTTATACTGCAAAATTGAATAAATAACTATTAATCGGCTGCCCAAATAACCAAAATAAACAATGGCTTTATAGGTTCGATTTGACCTCAATAAACGTCAGTTTATATGGCAAAATTGAATAAAAATATTTTTCTGAAACCTTTTTCATCTAATAAATTAAAGAAATATTTGGTAATAGGGGAAAATGTCGATATTCAATACTAAATTTATTTTATAAAACGGGAAGAAAAATGTTGCCATGAATATTTTGTCCGGCCGTATGAGAAAGTCTAACGATGTTATATATCACCATGTTTTAACATGTAACGAAGTTAAAAGTGATTAAACCGATCAAGGTATGCGAAATTATGAAATGTGAAAATGGAATATATTGAAAATTAGTAATCACTTGAGGCGGAATGGCAATATATATACAAGGTAGTATTATCATGTTACAATAGACCAGGGTCGATAATTTTGAAAACGGTAAAAAGTGGAAAAAAATTATAGTAGGATGAAACCCATCGGAAAAGGTAGAAAATACAACAAAAATGAAAGGAAAAATAAATTACGGGCGATCTGAGGTCGGGAAGGGGGCTGGGGTTAGTATTTAAGGGTAAAAAACGGTTTAGTTCGATTTCCGGCAAAACTGCAAGCCCTATGAAAAAAGTTAAATGGCAGAGTTGTAGGTAATAGAAAGGTCTACAACTTTTGTGTCAACACTTTTTTTAAATAACCTCGAAATTGTTGTGAAAAATTCAAATAACCAAGTTTTTGATTTTTTATTTTTAACTTTTGCAATTTTTTTTATTTTTTCACGAAATTTGGTGAAAACTGCCCTTTTTATGTCCCAAATATACAGTAATTTTTTTTAATTTAAATATTCAGTATTTCACCTTACTTTGACTTTATATCGAAAAAGCACTCTAATTTTCAATCGAAAATTCTCACGTCAAAATATCTGCTTTTTTAAAAAAGTCTGTGTGTTTTTTGTTCGTTGAAATCTCTACTTTCTGATGGTAAAAAAATTATACATTACTATGGAAAATTTTCTCAGAAAATGCAAATAATTAAAAAAAAAACGAATCCAAAATTTTTTTTTAATCATTATGTATAACTTTGAGCTGTTTATTAAAATTTACACTTTAATTACTCGAAAAACGTGAGATGTCATGTTACATTGATAAACAAAAAAATTACAAATCCATGGAACATCAAGATTGCAAAAAACATGCGAAAATAGTTGTTCTAAATATTAAAAATAGGATTTAAAGGGGATTTCATCTAAAAAATTTCACTGCTGCAATTTTTTTCAGTAATAAAGTTGATTTGTTAAATTGTCATTACATTTATGTCATAGAAAATCTCATAATATATAAATATACATGTAAATCCTACTATTAAATTTAAATACTTTATACTGATTACGTTATTCATTATATTTTTAAATACAATACTCTAGTTATTTATAAATACCTTATATTGCATTCTAATCACTTCTTCATTACTTTTTGTCTCTTTGATGGCATTACTTCATTGTTAGATTCGACAAACCTTCCCGATTCTAGTGGATCTTCAGAATCTTTAAGACCATCACCGTCTTCGTCTTCAAGATTACTTCCGGTCTGCATTGGTTCTTCATCCACAATTTCATCTGAGTCATCAACTTCCTCGTAGGTTTCTTCTTCCACATTGGAGCAGGTTTCAGAACCATGACAATTTGAGCATAAATTTGTGCATTTTAAACCATGTTTTCGGCAGCCACATTTCCGGCGGTTCAAAAAAAGGAAGGCATAATATTTGTTCCTTGACTGATTTTCCTTGCCCTCTTGCCCTTAATGTTATCGTGAAAAAAATGGGATTACCCGTAATTTTCTTACTCCCTTACCTAACTATTTTTATCCTGGACTCGGAATTTTAATCCTGGGCTCAGTTGTCATTTGGCCTTGGGGTATACCGGGGCTCAATCGTAGGGTGGGATTAGCGTTACCGTTGGAATTTTCCTTATGGAATTTTCTGACCGCGGGGCTCAGTTGTCGTATGCCCGGCTGTTTTGACCGCGGGACGCACCTCGGCTGCAGCTACCTTTTGAAGGGCTAAAATTTTCCGGTCACTCAGGTATATAAGTAATCCTAAAATAGCAATTAATAGGTATATACGCATATAATTTAAAGAAGATTCTAAAACTTTCTCAAAATATTGTAGATGGTTAATTGGTTAATGTTAATTGGTTGTTAATTATAGTAGTATATTTCGATTAGCAATTTTTTTGTTTATCAATGTAACATGACGTCTCACGTTTTTCGAGTAATTAAAGTGTAAATTTTAATAAATAGCTCAAATGATAATAGATAATAATAATAGATAATAGATAAATGATAGCGCATAATGATTAAAAAAAATTTTTGGATTCGAGTTTTTTTTAATTATTTGCATTTTCTGAGAACATTTTCCATAGTAATGTATAATTTTGTTTTACCATCAGAAAGTAGAGATTTCAACGAACAAAAAACATATAGACTTTTTTAAAAAAGCAGATATTTTGACGTGAGAATTTTCGATTGAAAATTAGAGTGCTTTTTCGATAGTCAAAATAAGGTGAAATACTGAATATTTAATATCAAAAAAATTACTGTATATTTGGGACATAAAAAGGGAAGTTTTCACCAAATTTCGTGAAAAAATAAAAAAAATTGCAAAAGCTAAAAATAAAAAACCAAAAACTTGGTTATCTGAATTTTTCACAACAATTTCGAGGTTATGTGAAAAAATTGTTGATACAAAAGTTGTAGACCTTTCTATTACCTACAACTCTGCCATTTAACTTTTTTTCATAGGGCTTGCAGTTTTGCAGGAAATCGAGCTAAACCGTTTTTTACCCTTAAATACTCACCCCCTCCCCCTTCCCGACCTCAGATCGCCCGTAATTTATTTTTCCTTTCATTTTTGTTATATTCTCTACCTTTTCCAATGGGTTTCATCCTACTATAATTTTTTTTGGTCTTAAAAATTATCGACCCTGGTCTACAATGCCTAGTTAGTATGTATAACAACATTCAATTTTTGTAAATGTAATACAAATTCATCCATCAACCTCATATAGTTTTCGCTTTACACCCTCATTGAAATTAGCTCGAAATACGAAACCTGACTGCCATAGCAAATATCGATCACGAAAACTGGAAAGGATTATTATAAGGAAACCGAATGGAATTCCAAATGTCCAATTTAAGAGACTGCCAATTGGCACAGTGAAGATAAATGGAATCCAAGTAAACTAATTCGTTGCTGCTTTGCTCACGATGTAAAGTAAAAGGCCTCCGGACTGTGGAAGTTTGCTGATTGAAATTTCAGGGAATGCACCGCAAACTGCGTGGCAATACATTCAATCTAATGTAAGTGTGAGAGAAATGGAACTGAGAATTTAAGTCTTATTGCTTCAAACCTTTGGGGCAGTTTTGAAATCTAGCGAATTTTGAAACGTTGTGGTAATGCTATTTATTAATTAATCATATCTTGAATAATAGCGATTAAAATTTAATTATGTAGATTGTTATTTGATATATTTCAATGAGACTTGTTGAAATCCGTCGAAATAATTTTGATAGTAAAGTATTTTCCAAAGTTATTGTCTCAACCCACGTTAACTTCTACCGTTTAGTTTATTATTCCTCCACGCCAAAAAGCGTGGGTAGTAAACGTTCTGTGAGTTATAGTTTGTATTGAAATTGATTGTAATTTATCGGGTTTGAGCGAAACAACATTACAATAAGTACAATACATAAACCTTACGTCCTACGCTTTATTTCTCAGTTACTGTGTGGTGATGTTTCAATTGTATTGCGGTATTAAAATGTTTTTTATTAAAATTTGTGTCTATATTATTTAAAACAATAATGGTGTTTTGTAAAATAGCATACTAGGATGTTACAATCATAACGGAAAAATGAAGAAAAGATTAGTTTCGTTCTCGCATTTAACATCACTCTCTTGTATTTCGTGTCATGAAATTTCTTAGGGTAGTCATGCAATATGCAAAACTGTAAAACACGATGTAACATGGGATGTAATGTAATGTAGTACTAGTTAATATTCATTCATTATTCATGAAAAATTATACTCCTTGTTTTCCAGGTGGATAAGTTTATTGGCGAAACATTCTTAATTTTTCTCTTCAGTTTTGTTATCTTCGCCCTAGTTCATGTAAAAAAATTGCGGTGTGTAACGTCGTAAGATTTTCTCACATCGCCGGACAAAATATTCATGGCAACATTATTAAGGTACCTTATAGGGGGGTTTTAGAAAAAAATTATTCAAATAAAAGTTGTTGCCATTAGTTGACTTATTCAAAATTTGGTAAGAGTCGGTTAAGGTGTTTTGCAGAAAATTGAGAAAAACAGAAAATTCATAAGATTAAAGAGCTCTTCGCAGAAGATCAATCAAGATAACGATAACGGGATTCAATAAGAAGTGAATAGTAAAATTAAAGTACAAAGTATGAAAAAAATGTTGTACCAGTTTTTGAGATAATGCAAAGAAAACGTAGAAATGAAAAAAGTAAATTGTCCTTTGCCCTTAACTCATTCTGGAAAGATTTATGCAGTTTCGAGTTTTCAGGCGACCCAGCCTAAGTACAAAATTTCATATTTTCACTATTTAAACATAAGTCAGTCTTACTGATTTCATATTTTGTTGACAGATAGCTACTTAGTTTTAAAAAATATTAAGTTAAAGAAACTAGACCATAGAGAACACATACAGTCTAGAATTGTTTAAATGGTTGAATATATTCGTGTAAGATACCACTAACGAAATTATAGATTATTTGAATACATGACAAAAATTAATGTAAAATGTACGTTAATGCGAAATCGAAGTTATTTAATAGATTTACTTTTATTATCCTCTTCCTACTTTTTCGAGGTAAAATGACATGTTATCATTATGTGCTTATCAGAATCTGACAATCCTAATTTAGAAATTATCTCTATTAGATCAGTGAATTTGGGTCCAAATTTTCTTTAAATTTCTAATCGGCGTCAATTTTAAAGTACTAATATTACAAATAGAACATATTTAAATGGGAGATACATTTCAAAAATCGTATAAGATAGCTATATTTTATCCTATCAACAATTTCGTAGTGGGAATTTGTCATGACATTACCTGCCGGATTCTCGGATTATAATAAAACTATTTAAAATTTGAGAAACGACCTACAATTTGATAACCATATTAATGTTAATAGTCCCATTAAATCAAATAATCACTAACTTCAGCGTGTCGCTCCTATAATATACTTGTGTATAATTTTTGATATGCGAAGGTGTTAGTGTAAAATGTGGAAATATACCGATGAGATTTGCAAATTTAAATATTTTTTATCCGTTGTAATTTAAAAGTCAGATGAATCAACTTTCCAGACATTTTCTTTATCGTCTCTTTACCACACTTTTGTCAATTATGGCTCGATGCGTTTACAAATTGGACAACGCAAATATAAAATTCGAGACATTTCGAGAAATTACCACAATAGATCTCGTCTCGTTTAGAAATCGACGAAGAATTAATTTTCTCCATTTGGGATTTTGAATTAATTGTTGGCAAACTTTTGGATAGCCTATTTAGAATTTGTCTTCTATTTCTGTTAGCACATTGGAATTGGGTTTTTTCAAAATTAGAAAATTATGATTAGAGCGTTTGTAAGACCGTCAAGTAATATTTGGTAGCAGAAAATAAAGGACCTGCATGAAACATAAAGGATCTTCAGAAACTTTCCTGGTAGATTGATGAGTTAGATTGACCATTGTATATTTGGTAACTTTAAATAGATATAATAAAAATAACAAACTAAATGAACATGTAATAATATAGCTAATTATAGCTTATTGGGGATTTTTATTGACCTGGGCGACGCAGAAATATGATATAATTTATTTAACGTTTCAGTAACAGAGCGTTATTTTCAAATGTTGGAATATATTTCATTGTAGCTTTGACAACTTTTACCCAATAACAATATTGCCTTAATAGATTATATAAATAGGCATACTTAGTCTCGTCAAAGTAGGTTTTCACTGCGAATTTTCTGCGGAAAGGTCCGATGGGGCTGATTTTTTGGAAAAATCTTCATTGAGACATGACTTTCAAAGTTGACCAAAATCTAGACGCCGCTCGGCCCTCCCTCCCAAATTCACCTCAATTGGGGGGAATTCTCGGCTTTTTCCAACAAGGTAAGCGTTACAGAGCTGTAAGGCCAACCTATAGAGCTAAACAAGAATACATTTTCGCACTAAAATTTTACCGGTCGAAACCTATACTATCGTATAGAAGACAGTCCCTAGATTAAAACTCATCCTTTTCATACAGCGAAATCGGTGTTGGGATTTTTATAAACGCATTAGAGTGCAAAAAAATTCATTTATTAGGTTTTTTCAGGAATCAGGAAAAACGCCCAAAAATTTATCTTTTTTGAAAAATTCATAATTTCGACAAATTGGAGGCTGAAAAAACTATCTTCGGGGTAGTGATAGGCAATAATGTGTAATTTATGTGTGCGGAAGATGGTTTCCGGCAGATTCGCAGTTTTTGCACAATCACGTTATAAACAATTTTCGCACCATTTCTTGCAAAATGTGCGATTTTATGGGAAATTAATTTTTCTTAATTCTATAACGGCATTTTAAATCAGGAACCAGTATTTTTAAAACGTATATCTTGGATTTTCACGTAAAAAGTGGGAGATGTATTAAAAAGGCCACAAAAGTTGCTCCGAACGCTAGAAATCGCATAAAAGGCTGGCTTCTTCCCCCACCACAGTTGCCTGAGACTCTATAGAAGCGATTTTGCGCGTTTACCTATCATTACCCCGAAGAAATTTTTTCCAGACTGAAATTTGTCGAAATTATGAATTTATCAAAAACGATAAATTTTTGGGGGGTTTTCAGGATTTTCTCAGTAAAAAATGGTCCTATCGTATTGTACAACAAACCATTTTCTAGGTTTTATAATTCCCAACAAAAGTCCTATTGGTCGTATAACAGTCCCTTCTTTACTTTCCGCAATATTTGTAAAAAAGCTAAAAAAATGCATTTTTTGCACTATAATTAGTTCATAAAAATCCCAAAACCGATTTCGCTGTATCAAAATGCTGAGTTTTCATCTATGAACTGTCTTCTACACGATAGTGTAGGTTTTGACTGATTAAATTTTAGTGCGAAAATGTATTCTTTTTTAATCCTATCGGTTGGCCTAACAGCCCTGGGAAGGTCGTAAATGCGAACCGAGCCGAAAAATGGATTCAGGGCACTTCAAAACTTCCGAGTGAAAGATTTGGCCCGCTTGAGACGGCAATTTTATGAAGAAAGTACCTTGTTGGAAAAGGCCGAGAATTCCCCCAAATTGGGGTAAATTTGGGGGGAGGGAGGGCCGAGCGGCATCTAGATTTTGGTCAACTTTGAAAGTCATGTCTCAATGAAGATTTTGCAAAAAAATCAGCCCTATCTGACCTTTCCGCAGATAATTCTCAGTTTTTAAGTTTTTAGGTTTACTTTAACGCGACTAAGGGCCTTGTCCCACCAAAACGGAGCAACAGCGACGCGACTGCGACACGATTTCGGCATGACACAAACAGGCGACATGCGGTTGGCCCACCAAAGCGGAGCAACAGCGACTTTTCGTCATTAAAAACGTTGAACATCGCAGACACACCGCTTGGATGTTGCTTCACAACTGACCTGTCGAGTCGCTCGGCAACAAGCAGTAGAGTAGCTTGGGCGTTTGTTTGCTGTAGCGTTGGTGGTTATGCTGTGTATAGAAACTATAGGTTGAACACGGAAAAAAAAACGGTGGCGACATCGCGTCGTTGTCGCGTCGCTGTTGCTCCGCTTTGGTGGGACAAGGCCCACACTGTTGTATTTTTGAGGACATAAAATATAATGTTATAGCTACGAATAATTAAAGACTTTTTAAAGAAAACGACCTGGATTATGCAGAAATTTAATTTAAATTATTCTAGGTATAAGTTATTGTGACTTAGTTTTGTTGCATTGTTGCAAATTGTTTATTGCAAATTTATTAAAGTGAACAATCTGAACAGTGTAGAAATTTAATTTAAATGTTTCTTGGTATAAGTCACCGAAAACTAGTGTAACGTTTATTTTCTAATTTATTTACATTAATTGTACACTAATTTATTTAACACATTTGTACATTATACTAGACACTACTTAATTTATTTGTACTGCTCCGCTTTCGGATCGTATGTCGCGTTCACATCTGCTTCTCTACTTCTAATCCTCTCCTCGATCACAAGCCCGCTTATATATACACCTTCTCGTATGTTCTCCATAGTTCCGGAGGGAACCCGATTGTTCTTTTAATGATGTTTACGTAGGAAATGTTCAGAAGATCTTAAATTACTTTCCGTAAACAACAATCCGGGAGAATTCATGGAGCTGTCTTTTAAGCGTCGTGGTAATTCTTTTGAAGTAGCTGTTTCGCGGCTAAACATGTAATAGTAAACATGTCTCGCGTTGTTTACTTCTCGCATTACACTAGTTTCAAAAGTTGAAGTTTAAAACGTGATTTTGTAAATCCTGTAACCAATAATGTTATTATTCTGGGGGATTATTAAATTATTTTAATTACTCCATTTTTAAGGGCTTTCAAATATATCAATAAAATTGTAGATAACTACATATTCTGCTAATTGCAGAATGAACACTTTCACGTCCAACAGTCCTGTTAATACAGGTTTTTCAAAGTGTGTAAATTAACTACAAATAACAGGCAACGTAGAGACTGAAAATTAAACTCTACAAACTAGATGGATATGATTTACAGTTTCTCATCTATATAATCAGTTTTGGCTATTATTATTTCTTTTTATTTAGTTAATAGTCTAATTATTTGTTTTTGATTCTACTAATTTTAATTAATTCAGCGCTGCATGTATGCTGGCCAGACTGAATCCCTGGGCTAACTTAAGTAAATTTCCATCGCAATAACAATTATTTGCATTCAAAATCGCCTCCTCGAAGAAAAATTTTTAGGTTTTAAATTTTGAGGCATGATTTAAATGTTTTTTGCTAGAATTTTTGGAAGAACAAGCTAGATTCTGTTGATACGGTAGTAAGTTTCTTAAAGCCATCTCTTTCAGCATAGTGCCTTCATTAAATAAATGATTTAACTAGTTAGAAGATTACATAAAGAAGCCACGAAATATTAAGTGCCCTAATTTGGCTTGTAATTAAACTATAAACAGTTTTAACTGTAAAATTTATTGTAAAATGTAACTTTTAAAATTACTCGAGTAATATTTACTTCAATTTTTAACTTGGTTTACATGTTTTGGAATCTTCGTAAAATGTATAAAAAGAAAATGTTAAAATGTTTTAGTGGAAATATTATTTATGAAGAAAACAAAAAAAAAGAAAATACGATGAAAAAAATTCTACCAGTAGGAAGTAAATTTGAGAACAGTAAAAGGTACAAATGCACTACATTTATTTAAACAAGTTTACAATATAAAATATGAATTAATCAATCTTTTGAAATATTTATCAGAGCTCAGTTCGATAACCAAATATATCTGCCAAACTGTATAAACCACAATTTAACACAACTTTCATGTAGAGCCGACCAGACGCGATTAAAACGTACTATAAAGGCTAAAATTTCAATATCCAAAAATCGACAAAGCAGCGAACCGTAACCCTCTCGATTGATACAAATCCGAGTTGAAATATCCGAAACAATATAAAAAAGAGAGAGAGGACATTCCGGATAAACGGATTTGCAGATGGCATAACGTAAAATAATTAATTTTACGCTGCGCGAACTCGTGCGTCAAAGTCGTATAATGAGGAAGGATGGGGGATGGCGCGAACGTTCGGACGGACTGTATAAATTCGCAGAGTCAACATTAGCGAAAACACACATATATTCATGTCGTTTGGTGGGGAAGCCAGGAAAGTTACGATTTGACACTTCGAGCCGCAAATAATGAAGCTGAATTGGAATTTGTTTAGGATATTTGACAGATGATATTTGGTGACCATAAACTAAGTCTAGAAATAAATATTAAAATATTGTTCATGGTGTAACGTTAATTATAATTAATTGTTAACACCTAATTCATTTAGTCTATTCCTTGAATAACTAATTTATGTTAAACACTAAACGCCCAAATTTACTTGTACCCTTATCGCTAGTCGGCTTATCGTACTTCTTCCCCCAATAATGTTTTTTAGAGAAGCTTCAGGGTTATTCCTTCTCCAATTGAACATTCTGGATTATTCTGTCGCCTTCGAGAGAGAGCTTCTATGGTCGCGCTTTACTGAATTCTCCGAAGCGATCCCCTTTGAAGCGCGTCGACTTCCTCGGATAAGAGAGAGCACGCTTCACACTGATGTTACATTTCGCGCCACAATAGTAATTCCCAGAAATAATTGCTCCCACAACAAATTACGGATAATATAATGAGGCGTTATTAAATCCATCGTAATGAAATATTTTTTTCGTTAGGTTCAAAATGTATCTAGAGACTTTTCGCCGTGAAAATTTGTAACGTTGCCGTCTTGAAACTTGAGAATAATGTCCTAATACACCACAATGATATGCGGCCCAGAAAAGTATTTGATCTGGAAAGTTTTGCTCTTAATTTCTTATTTTTATTGAACAGTTACCTGTTCAAGTTCAGGAGAGGATTATTTGATTTTACAGATTTGAGTTGCTCAATATGCCTGACAAATACTACTAATCCGACTCAGGAAAATTTTCAGTGTTGAATATTTTTTGAGAATTAATTTTTTATTTCCTTCAGTATCTTCAGCATTCATTATTCAGTATTCAGTATTTTTTTTTCAGTATTTCTCTAATCAGTAATCATGATAAATTATGATAGTCTTCTATTGCAAACAGGTCATATTTTTTCATATTATCATCTATAATATAGACGGTCTACTCATATGTTCAAGATTTGGTAATAGGTTTGACCGTGAGAAAATACAGCATTATTATCCATCCGCCAAGTAAAAAAAACCTGTAATTCATCTACGTATATGAAGCAATTTCTTACAAAATATTTATCATAACAATTATCTGGACAAATATCTGGTAAAGTAATGTTAGGATTCTAGAATAGGTTAGCAGAATAATCAAGACACTAGTTAATAGTTTTTGTCCTAGAATGTAGATTTCATATAAGCCCAGACTACTTTAATTCTGATGCAATATATTGCAATTAAACAAGGGCTCATAGATGCTAGGAATGTCTTATGTTTGTAACTAGTGAAATGACCTGCAATATTCACCTTAACGAAAATATGTCAGGATATGCAACTTACTCGCATCTGGAAAATTGTTGCGTTCGCAATAATATTCCACCTTAATTACAATAAATAACACAACCGAACCGCGACGTGCAAATGAGAAGTAAAACTCAGTCTTGCCAATAAGCTAAATGGTAACTAAAATAATACGAACTGTTTCCCTTGCATAGTAGTCACCTTCAGACGGACTGTACAAATGTTAAGAAAGTTACTATCATTGTAGTGAATTTTAGGCAAGTACATACCTAAAAAGCATTTCTAACAGTTCATGTGTAGTTAACCGAAAATTCATGGAAAATTCGGCGGTAAAATTAGACAAAAACACTTAAAAAAGTTTAATAAAATACTAATCCAAATACATATTGCAACGTTTATTTCTAATTTATTTACACAGTTTTAATTATACACTACACACTACTTAATTTATCTAAACTATTTCCTAACTAATTAATTTATATCACACTCTTAACTGTTAATTTATTTATATGCTCTCGCTTGTTCGTTTTTCGTACTGTTTACTCACTCGCGGCTTCACGTCTAATCTTCTTTTCGTCCGCAGGGTTCGCTTTTATAGCCCTCCATAATGTATTCGAGAACCTACTAGTATTTGCTCGATAATTATTTTCCCTAATTAGGTTTATTCTAGAAAGTCCCGGAGCGTAATAGGTTATCCTTTCTTTAATTGAATATTCGAGATTATTCTCCATTCTCCTCTTATGGCCCATAACGGAGTGCTTTGAAGTGGCCGCCGAGGTCCGATAAGGGTAAACACGTTTCGCGCTGCCGTTTACATTTCGCGTTACAGTATCGTACCATTGAATCTAATGCATTTACATTAGGAGACATAGTAAAATTCCTCTGAATATAGAGGTGATGTGATACATTCCTCTTTTACTACTACTCCTACTGTACGTTTAAGTTGTCGCTCCATCTTTTCTTAGGCCGAGTCTGACGTCTATGACCCAGTGGGGATTTACTACGTGCTATTTGAACAATTTTCTCAGCACTAATTCTGCTTATGAGCTCGTTACATTGTTTCTTCCTTTTTAATACCCAATCGTTGATATTTCCAGGTTTGCAGGTTTTTGGTATGTTTTCGCTTGTTTCTCTGTCTAAGAAAGTTTTTGCGGCAATCCTTCTAAGCATCTTCATTCCAGCAACAGTTGTATCCAGCAACAGTTTAGTTTTTGCACTATCAGGTCGTGTTTCTGCACAATATGTCATTATGTGTCTGATTGATTATTTACAGATTCTGATTTTAGTTTCAACTCTTACATTGTTGTTGCAGCATATTATATCGTTTAGACCCCCTGCCACACTTGATGCCGTTGTTGTTTGCTTTCTAACCTCCTCATTAACATCGCCATATCTCGAAATTTCTATGCCGAGTTATCTAAATTTTATATTCTGCTACATATAATAGGCGTTTTTGATGTTATAATGCATTTGGTTTTGGCTGCAGATATTTTCATGGTAAATATTACCCATATTCGAGAATACTGATGTAGAAGCCTCTGTAGGTTGTCTTCCCTCTCAGCAACTAGTACTGCGTCATCTTCTGTATTATTTCAGGTATACATTCAAGAGTCAAGAAACTTACAGTTGGAAATAAGTTGTATTTAAGGATGGGTTTTAGAACAAATCAACAAAAGTCAGCAAAAAAAATCCTCACCTTCTAGTAGATGCGGAATTTTTAAAATGCAATTTATCAGGTCATAGGATTTTAGGCAACATATTAGACTAGGTAACGTATGTGGGTGAGAAGCGATGTCCAGTGCAGAGCAGACGGAATTTATAAGTAATTTGTGGTGGGGTATGTCATGTGTAACATAAACTTATATTTTACAGGATTAGAATGCAATTAAAATGATGACGAGGAAAGAGCAATTTCGCAAATTATTTGTTTAGTGTACATCAAAATGTTGTCATAAATAAGTTAATTAATTCTACGTCTTAATTTAATCTTCAAGAAATTATATTGATTCCCGGAAAGTTGCTCGCCAGCAATTGCTCGCCGACAATTGCTCGCCCGGAAAATTGCTCGCCACCAAGTTGTTCGCCTCATAATTGCTCGCAAACAGATAATATTTCTCATAATATTATTGTTAGTTATAGCTAAATGCATATGAATTTAAAGAAATTTAATACACAATTGCTACCATTAACCCTTCGAACTCCCTAACCTTAAAGGCGACAACGTGATCCTCACATATTTATTTTTAAAAGCGTTGAAATATCACTCGTTAACAGTAAATGACTCAATTTCAGTTATATTGGTTACCAATTTTCGGAAATTTAACTGTTAACTGTTACAATACTGTTCAAAATGGTTTACAAAAAACCAATAACTTTTGTGAAGGTTGGCATCGGCAACAAAGTTTCAATTGTGGAAAAATTGAACAATACATAGGTGGTGCTAACCCCGTGGTTGCACGTAAGAAATATAGTGATTGCGCACAACAGATAGAAAACATTGTAAATGACTATGCAAATAGAACATTAGTGAAATATTTGCGTGGCTTAGAACTACAACGTTTAAATGTTATGGCGGCACTTCACTTGGCTTAGCGTATTCGTGTAGCGGTATCGCTGTATTTGGCCAAATATTTTATGTATGCGCAAATATCACAAACATGCCATCCACACGTGGACTTAGCTAAAAACACACCAAATATATTTGTTTATTACGTGCCCAGTGAACGCCAACGATGGATGTATCGACAGTGGCAGCAGCTTATTTGCACCTAAATGCATCCTATCAATACTTGTTATATATACATAAATACAAAGTTATTAAAAGACCACGGCGACCAAGGCGCTGGTGGATGTTATCTATTCATAAGAAACGAACTAAGTAAGTAAATCAAATAATTATAATGGTTAAAGTGCCAAACTACTAGGAAGAACTTAGCATGATAATGTTATCCTTTTGCAGGGAAAGTATGGAGAAACAATTTCAAGAAATGTTGATAGAACCGTCGAATGAATTCCACAATTTCTGCAGAATGTCGTTTACAGATTTTGAGCTTTTATTACAAATAGTTGATCCAATAATTGCAAAGAAAGATACTAAATGGAGAGATTGCATACCTTCTAAAGTTAGACTGGCTCTAACTTTGCGTTTCTTGGCATCTGGTGATAGTTACAGGAGCCTACATTACCTCTTTAAGATATCAAGTCAAATCATTTCAAAAATTGTACAAGAAGTCTGTGCTGCTTTATACCAAGTCCTTAAGGAACATGTTAAGGTAAGAAAATAAATTTTATACTTATTAATCATATCAAATTTATGAACATTTGTTACATTTCTAATTTTTGTGCTTAAAAAATGACAAAGTGACTTAAATTTTTATTTGGATCCTCGTAAATAGTCATTACATTATTACATAGTTGTGTAGTTGTAGACTGTAGCGTCATCTTTAGACTTCATGTGGTCTTCTGAAAGTTTATTACAGTGTAAACTCTCTGCACGTTCAGTAAAGTCTGTGTTCTCGTAATTTGTTTGTGTAGTATGAGGTAAGTCATGCATAGAGGAGGCTGGCATCTCAGCATTCAAAAAAGAAAATACCACAGGGGAAGTTACTACTTGTGATATAACTTCCTGTTCACTGCTCGGCAGTGATGATAGTGTATGTGAGTGAGACGCCATTGATGATGTAGAAATGGACCTATTATATTCTTGGCGTTCGTCATAGAACAGCTGATTTATTTTAATCATCATTAAGTCTCTACGATCTTCGGTCAGTTTCCTCATCTTTTTCGCTACAAGCTTCCCGAAAACACTACATTCATCATTCTCGTCGTTGTCCTTTGGTTGGGCTACAGCTTTCAGGATATCAAATGCTTGATCCATTTGTTTTTTGGCCTGCTGAAGTTCGGGAGGATTAAGCCGTCTCCTCTTATATGTTGAAGTTGTTGCCTGTTGTGAAGGTAGAGACATTTCACTCGTAGAACTATGTTGTGATGCTATTGATGAGGATTGTTCTGCTTGGTTTAATGCATGAGTTTCACCGACATTATTTGTGTCACTTGTATCATCTCGATCTGTGTTTAAATTTTCTATAGCCGGTTGAATTTGGTTTTCCTGGAAAATGAAGATAATCAAAACTTATTTTTATTTGCAGATTCCAACTACACAACAAGAGTGGCTGGCTGTAGAACGCGGTTTCCATGATCGTTTTCCACATGCTATTGGTGCCATAGATGGCAAACATGTAGTGCTACAAGCACCAATTAATAGTGGCTCAGAATACTACAACTATAAAAAATCATTCAGCATTGTGTTACTAGCTCTAGTTGACAGTAACTACTGTTTTATGTTTGCCGATATTGGATGTCAAGGACGAATAAGCGATGGTGGTGTCTTTAAAAATTCTATCCTGTGGAATAAAATGGAAAAGAAATTGTTAAACCTACCCACACCAACTCCACTTCCAAATGGAAACATGAATCTACCCTATGTATTTTTGGCTGATGGGGCATTCGCTCTACACAAAACTTTAATGAAACCGTATCCTGGAGAATATGGAGAAGGTACAAAGGAGAGGAATTTTAACAGGAGACTTTCATCTGCCCGGGTTGTTGTTGAGAATACATTTGGGGTCATGTCTTCTGTGTTCAGAGTGCTCCGTAAACCCATGCTACTTGAACCAGAACCAGCAACACAAGTAATTATGGCTTGTGTAGTTTTACACAACTTTCTTAGAATGAGTAAATATTCATCCGCTTCATACAATCCACCCGGTATATTTGACACCTTTAATGGTGATACTTTAATAAGCAATGGGTCATGGAGAGACCGTCTTTCTGAAAAGCCAGCCTTACGAAATTTGCCTCTTGTGCCTAGGAGGTCTCCACGGAATGCAGTTGAAATTAGAAATGAGTTTGCTAATAACTTTCATCACTGAATTATTTCCACATTTATTAATTATGATACATGAGTTGAATTAAAGAATCATTAACAAGATAAAGTGTTTTTCTTCACTCACCTCAGTATTCACAGAGGGGTTGCATTTGTAGATGGCTTCCAAAAAACTATTCATAAACTCGTAAGCGAACCATGTTGGTTTATATACTTCTGGTGTGCCCGCTCCTGATGTTTCCGATTTCTTGATTTTCGTTTTGTATCCCCTATATGCAGACATTAAAGATTCTCTCTTCTTTTTGAGCTCCGTTACTGTAAATGGCTCTCCCATGTTATTTTTAATATCAATCCATGCATCACTTAGTTTCGTTTTATTTTTATGAGAGTTATTTTTGGGGTCCCAAATACAAGGGTGCATTTGATACAATTCTAAAAATTTCATCACATTTTGCTTTGACCAGTCCATTTTGCAAAAAGATTCTTGAAAGTAAACAAGTGTCTAAACACGACCGCCGTAAGCCCGCTAATGAACGAAAGGAACCAACGCCAAAAACAAGTGTGGACGGTCCACGCAAGTATTTGGCTTATTTGAGTCCTTTGATATGTGATCAAAAACCGACAAGCCGACGGATACGCGTTTTTGCTATTTGCGATGTTCGTCTTACTTGGGCAAATAAAGCAAATATAGCAAATAGATCCTCCACACATGGCCATTTTTGGACAAATAAAGCAAATACACGAATACGCTAAGCCAAGTGAAGTGCCGCCATTAGATTTCATATTTGTCAAGTATTTTCATATTGTCAAGAACGTTTTGATTTATATTTGTATTTGTTTTGTATCCTTTATATCAATTAGCGGATCGGCCTCCTTTGAGGTGGGCCGCCTCGTCCGATAAGGAGTATGCTTACGCTGGTTGTTTATGCGTTACAATACCATTTGTATTGTAAAATTTCATCCTCGCTAAGAAGTTCTTAACGATCCCTTAAGTCCTCTTAGCTGTTCAAAATGCAAATAGTTGTGCATTTATGATTATATGGGGTAAATCCGGGGCAAGGGTCGGTCTCCAGGAACAACCCTGGGTGAAACAGGTATCTTTGGATTTTTTCATATTATATGATGAGGTAGAGGGTTGGTGTAACCGACCAATCCGATTGTAGAAAATTGTCTGACATCCCCATTCACCACATCACAGTTCTGGAGACCAACATTTGAGAAAGAAGAAGCGACACTTAACTTCACGACAGCGAGTAAGTCACATCAATTTATTCTGTTCTTTCGAAAAGAGCAATTAGCCTCTTGTCACCATCTGTATTATAAATAGTCTAAATAAATTATTTAGGTCAAGGTTTGACAATTTATTTAGCAAACTAGAGGTGTTGGCAACCAGTACCATTTACAGTCATATCAAGCAACGTAACATAATTAATTATCGCCTTACGAACATCTAACTAGGGCGCCTGTGTACAAGTTCATTTGTTGTTAAGTATATATCGCAATTCGGTGATCGCCAAAAGTTGGACACAATCACCGAATCTGTGATCTATACAGTTTAAACAAAGCAATGAAACCAAATCAGGAACCTGATATTCATATTGTTAATCTGATATTGTTCAGATCAATTATTAGTACAAGTTGATAAGTGGCATTAGTGAAATCAACATTTTATCGTCGAGTTGTACAACCATGAGTGTATAATCCTTGCCTTACTGGAAATGATGTGAAGTCTCCCATTTTTCGGACCGATATCAACAGCTCTAGCTTACCCTTTTTTATTGTAATTATTCTCTTACCTATGAATCTTCCTTAGGTATATTTCCTCACTTTGCATTTAATTGCATTTATATCTTGTTCTAGAATAAATGCATATGTTCTAACCTTCCTCTGTTTTCCACCTTGAATTACCCCCTAAGCGCAAGCTTACTCTGGGCGTGACAATATGTTTTGATATAACTTCTCATCTGTTCTGATATAATATATCTTGACATATCATCTCATTTGTTGTTAAGTGTATATCGCAATTCGGTGATCGTCAATAATTAGACAAAATCGGAGAATCTGTGACAGCTCCACATTACCATTTTTTAATGTAATTATGCTCTTGCTTACTCTATCTTACCCATTTTTAATGAAATCATTCTCTTACCTATAAATCTCCCTTAGGCATATTTCCTCATGATGAATTTAATTGCATTTATTTCTTATTGGAGAATAAATGCATATCTTTCTAATCTTTCTCTGTCCTCCACCTTGAATTACCCCCTAAGCGCAAGCTTACCCTGGGCGTGACAATATGTTTCGATATAACTTTGTCCCATTGCAATTTTGTCAGATAGTTTGCTATCGTTCCAATTTTTCTAACATATCTCCCCCCAACAATCCTTAGCCTCAGCAAGGAAAACTCCTAATATCAACTTCTCCCTCTCCTTTTGCAGTAAATAACGTTTACAGAGATTCGCTCCCGCGAGTTCTCCCTCATGCGCCCTCGAACAAACTTTAAGTAGTACAAACCCGGGGAATTAGTCTAATTCCGCGGATGTTTAACTTCCGCGAGCTCGAGAAAGAAATTCACTCTGGGGGGATGCTCCTGTGTCATAAAAGTTACGGTACGCGCGAAAGGACACGCGCCGTGAGGCTAATACACACGTTACGGGAACGTCGAAAGAGTTGATGGCCCGTTTCCACTTCTGAAAACTGTTATCTAAAGAAGTTTGCTACGGTACGTACTTCGAGGCAGGTTTACTAAGGTGAGATTTATGGATTAAGATTTTTTAAATTAGACATCGTTTATTCTCAAACAAATAAATAGTAAGATAAATACTTGTTTTAATTTAGTTTGCATTTATTCACCTCCAATAGAGTTTAAGTGGAGTACCAAGAGAGTATAAGTTATTACTTAATAATACTCCTATGTTTCTAAAAACGATTATAAATATAGCAAGGACGAGATTCATTAAACATTCACAAATACATTCTGTGGTACGCAGAATTACCCGTTTGCGATTGCTTGTAATGTAAAATTAAACGTTACCTAACACTTTTAAGCTAATTGTGCATCAATACACAAGTTCAGTACCTATGCATACCCGTAGAGTGTATGCAGCATATGCTGTGTACCTGTATGTAACATGCATAGTGTACCTTTACTTGTATAGTAGCTGTAGAATAATGCACAATTGCATCCCAATTTTGTTATAATTTTTTATATATTTTTAAATTACTAAAATAATAAAAAACAATTATAAAATTAAACAAAAAGTGTTTGCAAGATATAGAAATTTTCCTTCCTTTGAATTATAAAATTGTTTTATAATGCTTGCCCTTCACGCCCTTCAATGGGAATTCTTAGAAACTCCGCGTTATCCACGGCCATTCAATAAGGGGCATATTCCCATATGAACCAGACAGAGATTCACCTAATACTCATGAGTACCAATTCTTGCAGTAAATGCCTTATTAATTAGAGAGTTTCTAAAGTTTCATCAAATTCATCTATTTGATTCAGTGTGTTAATATTCCGTTCGCAGAGAAAAGTCAATATGAGTCCATTTGGATAAAAAGTGAGAAAGGGAAAAATTTCAAATTTCAAAAATAATATTTAATATTATAATATAAT
Source organism: Cryptocephalus moraei (assembly GCA_946251905.1). Taxonomy (NCBI): domain Eukaryota; kingdom Metazoa; phylum Arthropoda; class Insecta; order Coleoptera; family Chrysomelidae; genus Cryptocephalus; species Cryptocephalus moraei. Next base: position 10,929,428 of record OX276466.1, on the reverse strand, counting down.
ATTATATAGTACATATAATATAATATATACATATATTATTATAATATATAATTAAATAAAATAAATAATAGAAGTTACATGTAATATAAATATATTAATTACTAAATATTTAGTAAAATAATATAATATATATTATGTATTTATTATATAAAAAACTGAATAATATTTTTCATTTAGGTATTAATAAAAGTTAATACCAAGAATAAAAAACCAAAATAAATTTATATCATCATAATGTACATTAAATATTATTATAAATTATAATAAAAGTACCCACAATAAAAATTACTTGTACTTTTACAAAAAATGTAAATTATTTCCCACACATTCTACATATTACTTTTATATCATTTTTGCCCGTACCTTAATTAACCAGTCCATATACTGCAGTGTTGTACGTGACGATATCATTATAAGTTATAACAACGGAGATATAACTAAAAACTGATAGAGGTTAAAACATACTGGTAGTTTTTACTTACTTTGTAATTAATATACTTAGACCGGATTCACGGAAAAAATTAGTTAAGTTGAAATGTGAAAATAATTAAATATTGGTTAAAAATAGCCTAATCTACAGATCAGCTAATTAAAAACGACATTCCCGAAACATTAATCAATATAAACGGGTGAAAGGAAAATCTTTGGCGAACGGTAATATAAGGTCTATTTACACATGTATATTTACATAGGTTTAAAATCTAGAAATATTTACCTACATACATAGGTAACATAAGTCACCTATTTAGATAGATTATTTACACATGTATTTCGATAAACCAACCTTCTCTCTGCTTTTTGGTAAAACAGATAAATTTCCCCCTTTGAACGAAAAGTTCATTCTGACCTTTCTAATCGAAGCCACACGTTTATCACGTCGACGTATGGATCTGTAATTATCAGAATGTGAACGATATCAATTTGGCTAATCGTTCCCCGTGGCAAAACGTCCGATCGTTTCTCATTCTCCAATTGAAGATTGTAATGATATGTCTCCATGAATTGAAATTTTTCTTTATGTGAACGTAAGCAGAGCAAGTATTGATACCACTGGTGGCACTATAAAGGCAACTCCACGTGTAGCCGTCGTTAGATACTACTTTGGTAGATGGTCTGTAATCCTCCTTGACTGTTTGTTCTTCATATAACATCCATACTTATTCTAAATGATGAAATTTGGATATCTGACAATATCATGGATATCTATAATCTTTATGTCACAACAAAAAGTTTTGATATTGTTGCATAAATTTAATAAAGCGAGATGTCGTTAACATCTCGAATGTAGTTTAATATCTGGCAATTCCATTGAATTCTACGGAATAGCCTTTATACCAGTAGTTAATATTTGCATGGAATACGTGTAATCAAAGCTAGCATGACTAATCGTGACAGTTAAACACGGAGGACCGATGCAAGAGATAATAAGTAGCAATTAAATCTAAAATTATTCACAAAATATGTATTCACAAGTCGTGGTAAGTTGCCGGATATTGATTATACACCTGATTAAATAATAGTTGTGTCCAAAATCTACGAATACCCGTCACAAAATCCGCAGTCCCAATCCTCGAACATAGGAAAATTCGCCGATATTATTGACGGTGCTGGTAGACGATCGAAAATTGTCCTAAAAGTAAGGAGCAGCCGGAAAATTCACGATATTTAAGGTCGGAAAATTCGCACCTCTTATCAGAGCTGCTAGTAGTTCACTCAGAGAAGCCCGAGTAGTGAAATGTGATCGGAAAATGCGCGATCCCAATGCGTGGAACTCGGAAAATTCTCGAATTTTATAAACGGTGTTGGTAGTTCATCGTAAGGATTTCTATTATTTTATTGCTGTCGGAAAATGCAGGGTTTTCATCTACGAAGTTCGGAAAATTCACATAGATTATAGATGTTTCTGGAAATTGGTCGCCAAGGTCTCTAGTATTGGTAAGTGTTGGAAGTGCGGAGGTCGGGAAATTCGCAGATATGAACGGTGCTGGTAATTGGTTAGCAAGGCTCCTAGTACTGCGGAGAAGGTACAAAATGTCGTACAATATCATATGAGTCCCAATTAAAATCATTTTAAATATGGTTAAGGTAGAGGGGTCAAGGAGTAATGGTAATCAGTAATCAGTAAAGGTAGAGAAGGAAAATACAATACAGGGAAACATATATTCACACCGTATCTCGTATTTTAAACGTAAAGGATATAATACTATCAACAAAGCTTCGCTGATAATTCGTTGCAGAATTGATCCAGTAGTAGAGTGAAAAACAGTGTTCAGGATATACACATGTAAACGTGTATGCGTTTAGATATGTGTATAGGTATATGTGTGTATGTGTGAGGGAAAGAGGGAAAAGTGTAGAAAGGCAGACGAGGCGGGAAGAATTAAATAAACCCATTTCCACGTTATGAAACGCGAAGTCGGTCGAGATGAAATTTACATAGATTGAGACGTCTCCGGACTAACTTTTTGACAGCATAATGCATTTAAAATGTACGCGACAGGATGACGCGATGACGTTATTCGCGGGCCTGTCACTAGACGGGAGGATTTTTTCCCCTATTCAATCGCTCGAGTCACATTAGGACGGAGACGCGTTCGAATTTTGACGTCTGAAAGGATGAAGGAAGGATGGGGAGCTAAACTTCGAGAAATCGTAACAAATGCGTGTGAATTTTCTAATTAAAATTTGATTTGCCGTTCGTAAAACATTTACAATTGAGAATAGTGAAATATTTAAAATATTTCATTCACTGGTTTTGTGTATATTGATGAATAAATAATAATGAGAATATTGAAAGCGTTGCCGAAATTAAACATCACATACGCTGAAAATATTTGTCATTGATAATAACTTAAAAAATTGTCTTAGAGATAGTAGACACTTGACCTAGTCAAAATGACTTCTAAATCTGACTACAAAAGATCGACTTTTTTCAAAATATTTATAAGTCACATCCATTATCGACTCTTATCATTTATTAGCCCTCATATAATGTAAGAGTATTATAACTAATCTTACCTCTCTGTCTTTGCATTTCATAATACACCTTGCGATATTCATAACGCCATTATTAGGCGGCAGTCAATTTTATATACCGAACACCTGAAGGTCATTTTCTTCATATTGTCACGCTAAGGGATTGCAATGATGGAAAGCGTACTAAATGGTAGTTTATGTGAAATGTAAACAAAGGAAGAAAAATGCGCATATATTCACGTGTTACGCAATCGACCAAATACCAAAACGTTGTGGGGAGATATAGTTATATACCTGGAGTCATGCAAAAAAATACATATAAGTGAGTTTATGCATTTGTGAGTTTTTGACAGGAAAGTACCATGTGGATGATTCTCTCGCATTAAATAGGACAGGATGGTAATATCGTAATATCTATATCCTAAGATATAATCCATAAAGCAAAGAGCTTTCCTTTTGTAGTAATAGCATTAAACAATTTTTGTCTGGAGGATTGTTATGGTGTCTGGAGGATTGTTATGGAGTCCCTTAGAGCGTCCCTGAGGCTCAGCATTGAGCGGGGCTACCGGGGGCTATGTCTCCCATATTGTAGCTATGTAATTTACTTATTAATGTGGGTCGACAATCCCACTTTGCTATACGTACTAGTCATAAAATCATCAAAATAAAAATTTCACAAAATTTCTTCATGACACATGATTCCTCATCTAACGATTTATTTAACTCAAAATATCACTATCTGTTACAGTATGGCAACATTGTTAGCAGAAAAACTCTACAAATTATGGACGATATTTTTAAGGGAACATCTGGTCTGACCTTTCTTAGAAATAGGGAGTCAGGTACTTGGGCACTTGACTTTCGGTAACGGTTTTCCATGTGTTGTTAGTTTCTAAGAACCTGCCAAATAGATAACACACACTTTTTGTATCCGTAATCTAATTAGTAATAAAGTTACACTATTCTTTGCGTTTACACTGCCAACTTACTTCAAAATACCTCAACAGGTTATGCGCCCAGGCATTACCGAATCGCAAGAATAAGTGTTAATAACGGTAAAAGTATCGGTTGTGATTTGTGTAAAAGACATTAGTTAAAAATGGAATCGGCAAGTCTAAAAATTGAGAAGCTGCGTGACGCGACCAACTGGCTCCAGTGGCGTTTTGTTCTACGTACACTTTTGGAGGAAGACGATGATGTGATCAACGTATGTGAAGGTACATTAATTCGTCCAGAAGAGGGTTCAAATAATTATGAAACCAATATGAAGAAGTTTTTGAAGGCAGATAAGGCTGCAAGGAAGTTGATCGTAACGACTGTAGAGAAGAAACCGTTAGATTTGCTGTTAAGTTGCACAACTGCGAGAGAAATGTGGAAGAAACTGAATACTGTGTATGACATGAAATCAGATGAAAATTTATCAATGGTCCAGAAACTGTTCTTTGATTTCAAGTGGGATACAAGTGAAAGTGTGGCACACAATTTGTCGAAGATAGAACAATTATCAACAAAAATGAAAAGTCTTGGAGGTGGAGTTCCCGAAACAATGTTGCTGACGCGTATTCTGTCTACTTTACCCAAGAAATTTAACCATTTTCATAGTGCATGGGACTCAGTTGATGAACAAAGGAAGACTTTGGAAAATTTGACGGCGAGATTGATGGCAGAAGAAATTCGAGTGAAGGATCAAGATGAAGAGACTCAAGGATCATTGATAGCGTTGATGACAAATAAGAACAGTAAGTGTGAAAGCCAACAAAGAAGTAAGCAAACAAGTAACGAAGAGAGACGAAGAGAGAAGAATTCCGGGCCAAATTGCTTTAACTGTGGTAGACCAGGTCACTTGAAGAAAGATTGCTTCAGATGTTTCACCTGCAAGCGAAAGGGGCACACCAGCAAGAATTGTTTCAAGAACAGCAGCAGACCCAATCAAGGTAATGGCGCGAGTTACTATCACCAAGGTTCGGAGACTCAGGGGCACGACTCGACAAAACTAGCATTTGTGGGAACCAGAGTTGCTGAAGGACAAGACATCTGGTTGATCGACTCAGGAGCATCGGATCACATGACGAATCGGCGAGATTGGTTCAGTCAGTTTCAAGAATTCCAGGATGCAGTCAACATAAGAATTGGGGATGGCACATATATGGCTGCACATGGTAAAGGTAACATAGAAATAGAAACTTTTGTAAGCGGTGAATTTATAAAAGGTACGATGTACAATGTGCTGTTTGTTCCGTCGCTAAAACAAAATCTATTTTCGGTTAAAGTTGCTGCGAAAAAGGGGATAGATTTTTCAATCACTCAAAATGGGAAGCAATGTTTGTTTACACGCGAAGGTAAAATTATTGCAACAGGATCAGATGCTGGTACTTTGTATAAAATTAATATTCGTGTTTTAATACCGAAAAATTGCAATTTAAGTAGTAAGGAAAACGCTGATATTGAAAACAGGGGAAAGTTGCAATTATGGCACGAGCGACTTTGTCACCAAAACGTTCGCCATGTTAAAAGTTTTTTGAAAAATTTGAATATAGATATCGCTAATGATAAAATATTTTGTGAAGGATGTGCTTATGGAAAACATCATAGATTAAGTTTTCATGACAAGGTTGATCGAGCGACAAAACCTCGTGAAATTATATATGCAGATGTTTGCGGTCCTATGGAAACAGAATCTTTAGGTAAAAACGGTATTATATTATATTTAAAGATGATTATTCTGGTTTTAGACAGATTTATTTTATACGACAAAAAACAGAGGTATTTGAGAAGATAAAACTATTTTGCACGGAAGTAGAAAATCAGTTTAAAGAAAATATCAAAGAGATTCATACTGATGGTGGTAGAGAATTTAAAAATAAAGATGTAGAGAACTTTTTAAATAGTAAAGGTATCAAGCATACGGTAAATGTCCCTTACACGCCAGAACAGAACGGTGTTGCTGAACGTGAAAATCGAATTATTGTCGAAGCCGCGCGTTCGATGATATATTCAAAATCGAACTTACCCTTATTTTTGTGGGCTGAAGCTATGAACACAGCTGTTTATGTTATTAACAAGACAGGTCCATCTAAAGAACCCAATAAATCACCCTACAGTTTATGGTACGGAAAGATGTCAGGTATAGAAAATTTAAAAATATTTGGTACGGAATGTTTTGTTCACATACCTCTAGAGAAAAGAAAGAAACTGGACAAAAAGTCAGTTAAGGGGTATTTAGTGGGATATATTGAAAATTGTAAAGGATTTCGTATTTATGTTCCAAGTATGAGAGATGTTACTCTAAGCCGCGATGTATTGTTTAAACCGGAAGTAATATCCGCTGAAATAATTAATGTGAATTTATCGAATGAAAATAAAAAGAATATAATCGGAAATTTGGAAAATGGGGAAGAAAGTTTACCTGAAACTAGTATAAAAATTAATGAATCTGAGGAAGAAACACACAATCAGTTACAACTCTCGGGGGAAAATAGTGAAAATATGAGAGTATTGCGTAATAGAAATGAATTAAAGTCAACAGAATTTTATGGTAATCCAATCACCTATTTAACAGAAACAGTACCGATTAGTTATAATGAAGCAGTAAATTCAAATGAAAAGGAATGCTGGAAAGAAGCTATGAAAGATGAAATAGATTCCTTACATGAAAATAATACGTGGATACTTGTAGAAAAACCGGAAAATCAAAAGGTTATTAGTAGTCGTTGGGTATATACTAGAAAACGTAATCCTGATAATTCAGAACGTTATAAAGCACGTTTGGTTATTAAAGGATACTCACAAACAGAAGGTATAGATTATAAAGAAACATTTAGTCCAGTAGTTCGTTATGATACAATCAGATCATTGTTGAGCATAGCAGTCAAACGTAATTTATATCTTGGACAGTTTGACATTAAAACCGCATTTTTGTATGGAAACCTGAGTGAAGATATATATATGAAACAACCTGAGGGTTTCAGGGATGGTACAACAAAAGTTTGTAAATTGTTAAAGGGGTTATACGGATTAAAACAAGCTCCTAGATGTTGGTCTGAGCATTTTACAGCATGTATTAAAAGGTTAGGATTTTATCGTAGTACTGCAGATTCATGTTTATTTGTTTATAGAGAAAACGATAAAATAATATTTCTGGCAATTTATGTTGATGATGGACTTCTAGCAACCTCTCATGATTATTTAACTGATAAATTGTTTGATGATTTAAGTAAAGAATTCAGAATTACAAGCACCAAAAATGTAACAAATTTCCTTGGAATAGAAATTTGTAGATTAGAGGATGGAACTATTTTTATTCATCAGGGGAAGTACATCAAAAATATTTTGCAGAAATTTAACATGAATGAGGCCAATATTGTTTCTACACCGATCGAAACAAATTGGAATGTAAATTTTACAGGGGAAGGCAACTGTAAAGCACCATATCGAGAAGCCGTTGGAAATTTAATGTATCTACAAATAGTAACTAGGCCGGACATCAGTTTTGCACTAAACGTAGCTTCAAGATATTTAGAAAAACCAAGTGAAGCTCATTGGGCATTAATTAAACGAATTTTACGATATCTTAAAGGCACTCAAGATTTGGGGTTAATTTATTGTAAAGAGGGAAGTTTTGAAGCATACAGTGATGCCGATTATGCTGGAGATATAGAAACCAGAAAATCAACAACAGGTAATTTATGTAAGTACGCGAATGCGGCAATTACATGGCAAAGTAAAAAACAGCAATGTGTTTCTTTATCAACTGCAGAAGCTGAGTATGTTAGCGCAGCTTCAGCTGCCAAAGAAATTATTTGGCTGAAGAAACTTTTTAGCGATTGTATGGAAAAGATTAAAAATTACATTTTGTTTGTAGACAATACCAGCGCAATAAAGTTAATTAAAAATTCAGAGTTTCATCAACGCAGTAAACATATAGATATAAAGTATCATTTTATACGTGATTCCTATGAAAGAGGAGAAATCCAGGTAGATTATGTTAGAAGTGAAGAACAGACAGCTGATATATTAACAAAAGCGTTACCCAAACCTAGATTCTTGTATTTAAGAACTCAATTAGGTCTCAGAAATAAAACTACTTTAGGAATGTTATAGTTTGCATGATAGTATATTTAATATGATCGATATGATTTTATGTATCTGCAATGTATTTTGTATTTTGTGTTAGGAATAAGATATGAAGAAATGTGAGCTAAAAATGTACGTTAGTTAAGTTATATGTTATTAAGGATGTAGAGTTTTAGGGAGGGTGTTACAGTATGGCAACATTGTTAGCAGAAAAACTCTACAAATTATGGACGATATTTTTAAGGGAACATCTGGTCTGACCTTTCTTAGAAATAGGGAGTCAGGTACTTGGGCACTTGACTTTCGGTAACGGTTTTCCATGTGTTGTTAGTCTCTAAGAACCTGCCAAATAGATAACACACACTTTTTGTATCCGTAATCTAATTAGTAATAAAGTTACACTATTCTTTGCGTTTACACTGCCAACTTACTTCAAAATACCTCAACACTATCAACAAATTGTTTCAAATGGGAAAAATATTATGCGAAGGGATATTGAATTCTTTTATGTAATTTTTAGTTTACTAAAATGTAGTTGCTTTAATGAAAGCTTAGTTTTATATTCAGCTTGGTTACATTATGATCAACTAAGATATTTATGCACTTCTTTTACCATCGCTTGACATATTATGTTATCATCTGTTTGCACAGTGTGTTGCTGATGATGGATACTTGGTTATGCAATGAAAGTCCATTTAATATTTTTGAATGTATATGATTTTAAAATAAGAAATTATTTTTGTGTGAGAAAAACTTTAATTACATTCCATGCATCAATAATCTTGTTATATAATATTGTCACGCTTAGGGCCTGAGAGTTTCTTACGATCTGGGATCGTAGGTCAGAGGACGTAGGATGAGATGAAGGTTGAACATTCGGTAAAGCAATAATTTACATAATATAACAAAATAACAAGAAGGATTATCCACCTAAAATTTTTGCACAATGTTCTGGGGGACATTAAAGCCATTAACAGTTTAGTTGAAATCTAACTAGTGTATAATAGGAAGACGTATGGGAAAGTACAATGAGGCAGACTTTATATGTTCCAAACGGCCATGTCCAAATGTTATGAAGTGGTGTTATGGCCCGTTTACAGCCATCTATCATCCCTTCGTGAAACGATTCGATCAGTATAATTTTGAAGTCAAGATTTCCTCTATGAAACTCCCTCTCTCCGAACCTCAACATAACATTTATATAAGAAAAATGATCTTTCAGCAGTTATCGTTTAGTAGCCGTTTAGTAGTTTGCCCGTGTACAGTCATATTAGTTATTAATTTTGAAGTCGACAGTGATTAGTGTGATTATTTTTGAGGTCCAATTATCGAAAACGCAGCTTAGCTACAGTGCTTGAAATAGAAAGGTTCCCATGTTAATCCTTAAGTGGTATTTCTCTGGACCTACTTGGCTTAATGTTGAAAAACGTGAACTAATTCGTAAGAGGTTTAGGGACCAATGCGACTCTTCATAACGTTACAAACAATCATTTCTTAAATTGTTCAATTATTTATTAAGTATATTTTGCTTGGCATTCGTCTGAAAAATCATGAATAATTTGTTTTCTGTCATAACAAATATTCAAAATAATTCAATCCAATTTTGGGAATGTTTTACACAATTTTCCAGCTATATCAATTATTTCATTAGCAACTTTATAATTATTTATTTTTAATAAATATTAATTCATTTTCATTACTATTTATAATTATTTGTTCGATAAATAATAATAAAAAATAAAAAAATAAATGTATAAAAAATAAGCAAAATAAATAAAAATTATTAATCAATTTTTAATTCAATAACAGAAGTCCGAAAATCCATTATGGCATCGTAACCTCTTCTGTAAATTAGTCCATAATTGGGGGGGATTGATTATGTAGTGGATAGTTAGTTTAAAAGTAATATACAATCTATCACAATCGCATAAACAAAATATCGAATTTTAATTCTCGAAAATTAATTACAGATCATATTCTGCAATAGCTCTTTTGAGCGTATTTTTCCCTCCCCGAAACTCCGATATTACGATTAATTAAAGGCCACTTCCGAACGTTTCTGAATTTCAAGTTAGAATTTTAATTAAGCAGGTAAAGCATCGAGGCGGTGCTTAAGATGGATTGATTCGAAGAAATTTCGCAGTTTAGGAAGGGCCATTAATAACATCAATTAATTAGATTTATACTTTAAACTTCGTTAATGAAGAGGTCATATAACATATTCAACCGCTGATGATGTCTTGTACGTTCGATTAGAGCCAACTACATACATAGACACCTAAATTTCCCAGTGGAATAATCGGCAAACATGCATTAATAGCGTGCAAACTAAACGGATCCGAACGGTTGAGCCGTAAATTCGCCCTGGATGTAACCGAATTTAATTTCCTCTGTGAATTCGTCAACTCTGCGGTATACAAAAAAAAACCACGAAATTGGATCAAATAATTGAGTTTTTTTCCCGTCAACCGGGCACCGCCCGGAAATCAATTTCTTTTCCGGAGGCTTCCAATGGTGGGCTAATTTGCTTTTTTTACCGGTAAATAGACAGTTCTTTTTTAAACGGGGTCGGTCAAATGTGAAATTGTTCCGAGAGATAATTTTCGGATTCTGATGATTTAATTGACGGTATGTATTACTCTCGGCGCTCCGTTGACGTCATATTATTGATTCTCGGTAATCCATTATGGAACAATTGTTCCGGGAGGGTGGGCATCGAGCTCGAGGGCCGTTTTGGTAAATCGCTGTAATTATTTTCTGAATTTCATCATCAGGAATCTGTAATTCGGAATAGCCATTGTCACATATCGGCGGACTCAACCCTACACAGGCTAATTTTCATTATCGTTTTATTTATCGAGTAATCAAATCAATAACCTAAGTCAAGTGGATATTAAACAGTTTAGTAAAATATGAAGAACTAATGAATTCAATTTCTAGATCTAGGTTGATCTTCTCCTTCATTGCTGCAAATAGTAGTCACTAACATACTTTTACTTTTTTCGTAATGCTGTAGTTATTCCCCATCTAAAATATATAGGGGTCAATGATCACGTTGTTAATACACCAGTACACATTATTGGTGCTTTCATATTATATGCCATTTTTAATTAAATCAGAGGTACCGTGATATCAAAACTTATCTTGGTAAATGGTTGCCATGATATGTAAAACGATTGTCTTAGCTCAAATCATCCTTTTGAAATAACTCTCTCATTGTCCAGCTACTCTGACATCATCAATGACTTAGCTACTTATTTCAGCTATAAAATCATGTTAATTTTGTGTTCTGTGGTGAGGGTCTTAATTCCAAAACTGCAATGAATTGCAAGACTTTAGCACAATGACTTGACAGATTTTGACATTCAAAAAATGCTTGACATTAATGTCGGTATTAGCTGTGAGAATCATTTTAAATTCCTTGTCCACCCATTACCAAGGCAATTTTTGAATTCACGTTATTTTCTTATGAACTTCCCTTTGTTCAGTCAGTATGAGGAACATACTCTTATACTCGACCTATCTTACAGTGCTGTAGTGATAAGTTAAAACATAAAGTATGTATTACACGAAATAATTTTAATATATATCATATAGTTCATCTGCCGAAACTAGGATTCGAACTCAGGACCTTGAAATCTTCGGTCTGCCGATTCCCAGATGAGCTATTTCAGTGTACCGAGATATGTTCTAATAGGCCCATTAAAATGAAAGCTGTAATTTATAACATGTGAGGGATAAATGTTATAGGTATATTGCTCACCTTAAAGAAACTTAATATAGAGATTTTTTTTAAATATAAACCCATATTCATATTGTTCAATAATCCACACGACACATTACCGCTCCAAAGAGTGAGAAATTCCTTGGCTTGTCGATTCTGGACCAGACCAACTATGCACGTTGTAGCGATTTACTTTACCATTATTTTCGCACTTTGATTTTTTAGTCGGTATGATTCTATCAGGAATCTACAAATCTTTAAGGTCAAATTCCACGGAATATTTGACCCTATCCAGTACCAAACTTCAAGACGAAGCGTCTCGGGTATACAGGCTAGGCAAAAGAAATCCTGTGACTCCCAGCTACATTAGAACGTCCCTATATGATTTCTTTTAACGATAAACGTAAAAGGCGATCCGTATCGTGTGACGATCCAACACGATACTCTCTGGATTCCTAGGATAACGATTGCTAGGCCCACTCTTCCTTCTCCTTTTTTAACCTTTGGACGTGTCGTCGGGCGCAGATTCCCAACTAACAGGCGTCAGTTTCGGAATCCGCATCCTGACTAATTTCATTCCGGGGAAAGATAGAGACAGAGGAAAGTCGTCGGGACCTCCCCTCATGCATACGAAACCGAGAAAATAAACACACGCCGGTGATTCTCGGCGCGACGCTCTCCCGGAAGAATATTCGTGCCTTAGCAGGATTGTCACTGTCGGAGTAAATCTCCAGAGTGGAGCTATTCCCGTTTGGTGACCTTTCCGGTGGAACGAGAGACGCATCGGGTATCTCTCTCTCTCTCTCTCTCTCTCTCTCTCTCTCTCTCTCTCTCTCTCTCTCTCTCTCTCTCTCTCTCTCTCGGTTTCGTGTACGTATGCAAAAGGGAAGCTTTCAGGGAAATATTTTAGTAGTTTTCATAAAAGGTAAAGGTATACTTAGAAGTAATGAAGAGAACTGCATAAATAATGTCTCACCGGGAGAAAGCCATAAGAAAATTTATCAACCTGGGTTGTACGGCTTGCTTGTTTCTCTGCTTAAAGGTCGTATGTCATACCATCTATTAGTCACCCTTCGTATCTTAATACAAAGTATAGGCCTTGGTTTTCACCTTGTTCAATATCATCTAATTAATTTTTGAATAGAGTCTCATAAATAAATAGAAGATATAACTTTTTACAAAAAAAAATTATTATTATATGCCGGTGCAATTTACAAAGATTGATTTACCTAGGTTTCTTTGCTAATAAGTTTTATACTCCCAAGAAGTGTCTCGCTAGTGCTTTAAAAAGTGTGTCATTGATTCCTTTGAGTCCATTGAGTCGTACGTATTTAGTTAGCTGTGGCAACATGTGCAAATAGAAAAATTTGAGTTATGTTACATCACGTTTTTTAAATATGACGAATTAGTAACGAATTGAATTCTCGTTCGTTATTCTAATTCTGAGTAACGCAGCGCTACGTCATACACTCTATCCCATTTAGCTTGGTCAGAAAAAGGATCCGAAATTGGGCTTGCGACGAGTCAACGCTTTATTTACTTATGAGTGCGTGTAGAAACTTTTATCTGAGTTCTCGCGAGACTATGTCGCCAAAGCCCTATGTCGAAAACTACAATAGATGGACGTTTGAGATTTTGAGAGAAGGATGGGATACGTAGTGAGCATAAGTCGTGTAAATTTGAACGCGATTGTCCGATTAGTTTAGTCGTTATCAATCTGTACATTAATTGCACAACTCGAAAATCTGTCTCGCTTTGGCCGGAAACCATTTACGACCGACTTCCGATCTGATAAATTTTTAGAGATGATGTAGAGAAGAGGCCTAGGCGACCGAAGTCATCATGTGGTGGGAGATTCATAGTTGCTAAGTGGGGAGTTTAGAAAGCTCGGATATGTCCGAAGTCTATAGAGTAGGAGGGTTGAGACTCAATTATTGGTGATACGTCACATCCGGTTAGGTAGGAGGGGGTCAGTTGAGATCGTATGAGTTTGAGAACGAGGACTAAGCTCCGAAACTCGAAAGGGGATCAGCCATCTATTTTTTGTATTTGTTTAGGATTTGTTTGGAAATTAGTTGGTATCACTTAATTAGTTTGGACATTAGTTTTGGTGATTCATATCAGTTAGAGTTGGTCACAGACTTGGATCGCGGGCAGACGGGTTTCCTTTTGACAAACTTTTGAGAAGTGAACCCCAAAACTTGAGGGGCCCCATTGTTTAATTTGAGTCAACGATAAATCTGTGCACTGGATTCGAGTGCCGGTCCGAGATAGATACAGGTCGTGAGTGAATTAAAGAGTGAGATAATTATGTGTCGGTTCTAGGTTTATGTCATTTTGTGTAGGAGTTAAATATTTTCGCAATTCAATTGTGAACCCTCTCGGTCGACCGAATAATATGTAAATTAAGTTGTAATCGGTATTTCGGTGTTCTTTGTTGGACGTACCTAATTAAACTGCTATAATCATAAATTTGAGTTTCTTTCGATCAGACCCGAGATATTCTTTAGCTAGCCGGAATTTCAATAAGAATAATCAGTAAGTAAAAATAATACGTAACAGTTATATGTTTGTAGCGAACTATAATGAAAATACGATGTACCTAGTTTCGGTGAACGAATAGAGACAAAATAATAATCTAAAAAGTAAGAATCAAGAATACGCTTCTAGTGCTCCCATCATTGTCATTAAAAGTAGTATATTATAGAACAAGTGTTGAAAATGAAAGATTTCACACCAGTTTGCAACCATACACACAAGAATGTGTGTTTGGTTGCCTAAAGACACAGATTTACAGTGGGAAACCCTTTCACACGGTGTTATGTGTTGCCTAAGTACACGAAATTAGCGTATGGAACCTATTCACTTGGTTTTAGCATCCGTTCTGGATTTGTCCAACGTTGTGTGAAATAAATGAATCTCAAATATAGTTACTGACGTTTTTTTACATACTTTTCATATAATTAGCAGAAAAATTATATTTTTCCGGAAATAGTTTTGAAACCAACATTTTCCTGCTTTAGGAAAAGTGAAAAGTTAGGAAGTAACAATATTTGCCAACAAAACTGAGAAACTTGATTTTTGTAGAATTTGTAAAAAAATTCTAAAATTTGTAAATTTCGTCTCCCTTTTACGATTTCCGGAAAAATTTAATACAAAATACGTCAGTAAAATTTCTCACTTGACTCGGAGCTGTAAAATACTCGGCACAAAGTGCTTCTTATTTTAATTTAGCTCCTCATCAGTAATATGAAACTTTCCTGACTTTTATCTAAATGACTATTAATCTTCACAAACACATAACACAGAGATCTAAGCACAGAGTGAAATAAAAAAATCCTAGTCGTTTATTGCTCTTCCATGAACTATTTTAGGTCACAATTCCTAGATCATTGATCTCCTTCTATTAAATCTATTCGTTGCTCTACCGAATGTTATTAAACAAGCAACAACTTTAATCGCTTGATAAGCACAAATGAACGTTATGTAAAATATAGTCTAATTATTACAACATCTACACTAATTATCTTAAATTGTTAATGTCGTAGTTAATATTTGATGCTATCAGATCGGTTAAAATAGTTTCACGAACACGCGTGCCGCGGGAGGTAACATCCCGATATAAGTATCTACATTAGAAATTTCCAAGAGGAAAGAGGTCGACTTAATTACTGTTAGCCTCCATCATCGGCTAGTTAAATAAAAATAATTTTTTATCCGATAATATTAATGTAACAAAACGAATTAATTTGCGAAGTTAGTTAGTCGATAAGTATATATATCCACACTGTGTGTTTTAGATACCATTGCAAATTATTTTTATATTAGATGACATTAAACATTGGAAATAAGCCGAACCAAACTGGATGTGTGGGATTCTTTAGAAATATTCTATAACTAACATTATGTTTAATTTTAACGCCCAAAAAAACTGTACACTTGTTTGTCTTTCTCACTCCCATCTGCCATATATAAATAAAACACAAGATTATTACATGTTGTAGCAAAGTTCAATGAGAGACGGCCACAAAACTTGCAATGATCAAGAAGTATATTGACACCGATATTGACAATATTTCTAGAATAAATATTATAAACAGATAACAGTTGATACATAAGACTAACGATATCGATACATGATATTATGATTTATTCAATACTTCCCCTCGATGAGTTGTCTTAGGGAATTAAACTGCCACCTTCTGCAGGCCCAAAAGAGAGACACAATGTTCATGTTTCAATTTTGTGAGCGCCTTGGTGAGGACATCGGCCGCCATTCTTTGGACGCTACGTGTCCCAGCTTAACTGCTCCGCAACCAACGACCTCTCGAATAAAGTGATGGCGAACAGCGATATGCTTGGTTCGCGCGTGGAAGACTGGATTTGAGGCGAGTTTCTCGGCTCCGACGTTGTCGTTCCACAGCTTCACAGAACCCACGGAGACGCCAAGTTCACGTAGTAGACTTCGAATGTACAAGGCTTCCTTTGTAGCCTCACCGAGGGCCATGTACTCGGTCTCAGTGGACGATAGGGCTACGGTCCTTTGCTTTCTTGAATCCCACGAGATGCACCCGCTGCCCATCTTGAAAGAGTACCCAGTGAAAGATCTTCGATCGTCAATGGATCCAGCCCAATCTGCATCCACAAATCCTTCGAGATCTCCCTCCTTGCTCTTGAAAGTGATTCCCACATCTGCGGTGCCCTTCAAGTATCTTAGAACCCTTTTCGCTGCACTCCAATGAACCTTACCGAAGCAGTCGTTGAATTGCCCCAATACGCTGGCAGCGTGAGCCACATCGGGACGAGTAGCTACAGCCAGATAGAGTAGACAACCTACCAGCTCGCGGTACGGTGGTTTTGGTCCATCTTTCGAGTTCCAAGGTTCGATCTTCATCAGTTTTGTCCCAACGTCGAGGGGGGTTGAGACAGTTCTACAATCTTCCATACTGAAACTATCCAGCAGCTCATTCACGTACGTACGTTGGTAAATCTTGATACCGTCGTTGCTGACCTTGAAGTCTATCCCGAGGCATCTCTTCAATTCACCGATATTCTTGACGTCAAAATGTTTTGTCAGTTGCGTTCCAAAAGAAATTGCTTTGTTTGGATTACGTGAAATGACGAGGATGTCATCCACGTAAACGATGATCATAGTAAAGTTTGCGTCACTTCCCATGATGTATAGGCACGGATCACCTTTCGTAGGACGAGCACCCATGACGCGAAGGGTATTATCCAGTCGAGTGTGCCATGCGCGACCAGCTTGCTTGAGGCCATACAGTGCCTTCTTCATCCTGCACACCTTGTCACCAGTTTCTATCTGCTGCAGCATAGCTTTGGCATCTGGTTCTACGGCTGGGCCGTAATTTGTTGGCACTCCTTCCTGGACGACATAGCGAAGAACCTTTTTGAATAAGTCCGGAGTTTCCATATACACCTCCTCCTCAAGCTGTCCGTTCAGGTAGGCAGTCGTGATGTCGTATTGTTTAATGGACATCCTGTAGTTGGCAGCTACAGCCAGCGCCAGTCGAACGGTGCTCAGCCTTGCCACAGGAGCAAAAGTTTCGTGGAAATCTACGCCTGGCCTCTGAGAGAATCCTCTGGCGACGATCCTTGCCTTCCGTTTTTCCAGAACCCCATCAGTACCGTATTTGTTCCGAAGGACAAAACGGCTCCCGACGGTGCTTCTATCTTGACTATCATTGCGCTCTGACTTTCCTGCTTCTTGCCGTCTTTGCGTGCTTCAAACTCCTCCTGAATCTTCACTCGTAGCACCTCAGGTTTAGGAAGATCATCTCGGGACGCGATTGCACATCGAAAATTTTCGTAGCTGTCAGGAAGAGCACGTAGCATGACAACTGTAAACAAATCGTCGTTAACCTCGATATCCAACTCACCGAGTCTATCCACGATGTCCAAAAATTTTTGAGTACTGTCTCGAGCATCATCATCCTCCTTTATTTTGTGCGAGATCAGTTGATTCAGGAGCGCGACTTTTCGAATCGGATCCTTAGACTGATAAATACCTTCCAACTTCGTCCATATCTCACGCGCTGTTCCGCATCCTCTGACCTGCTTGATTACGGAAGAGCTGATTGCCAGAATTATGTCGGACTGGGCCTTCAGATCTCCGTCGGTCCAATTCTTCAAATTTTGGGTCGCTAGTGCAACTTCCGCTGCATCGGTGCCGGCCGTCGCCGGTTCACGTCGAATGCGTGATCCGTCAGCATACCCCCAAGCATCGTTCTTGATCAATACCGCTCTTATGTGGATTTTCCAGTTCTCATAGTTGTCCTTCGTCAACTGCTCGAAACGTCCAGTGACCGAATTCATCTTGAATTAACGCGTCCAACTGACACACACTTTTCCGACTCAGATTTTCACCGCAAGCCGCGAAACTATATCTTCTCTGGCACTGGGCCCATAACCTGTAGCAAAGTTCAATGAGAGACGGCCACAAAACTTGCAATGATCAAGAAGTATTGTAACGGTCCGAATCCCGTTTACAAACGATTAGTGGTTCGAATCGAACTCGCCTAACATTTGCTCCGTTCTATGCTTTGTGCGATGAAACGACTGACATGACGAGGTCATCTTTTCGTCTCGTCTCGGCCATTTTTTAAGTCCCGATTTATCGAACGTGTTCCTTTTTGTCTTTCGGCGGCGGCGATAGTACAGCGTAAGCGTTTCTCTACCCTCGTAATTTTCGTTTCGACGTTGCCTTGTGTGGGATCTATACGAAGGGAGAGAGTAGGAATCTGTCGTCTAGTCCTCGTTGGGATTCGTACGTTGAGAGGAGGACGTCTCGTTGGAGGATTTTCTACGCGGAGCTGTGCCGCCATTTTGTGTTGTCGAGGACGGCTAGGAAAACCCTCTTGCAGAGGTAACCCCCACGTTTGAAATCATTCAGTCACCTAACTGGTCGTTTCTCGTTGTCTAGGGTTTTTAGGTCCGACTTTTAAGTCCGGCTTTTAGGACCGGAAGTTGAGTACCAAAGGTTCGGAGCGGATTATCAATAATCGGGCCACGTGCTGATCTCCCACCGGCTCCTTCGAAGGTCCTGTGCCAGGTTGACTTGGAGGTTAGACGGGGTTTTCGATTTCCCGTGTGAGGAGTAGACCGAACGCCGACCGCACTTCCGACCGGGATACGACCATACATCAGGGGCCTGGAACGTACCCGGATTGTGTCGCTGCAGGGAGTAACCAACCAACCTCGGTCGGTAATTGTGTACCTTTTATTTACCTTAATTCGTCACGACCATTGCCAGATATTTGGTACTGTCCTCATAGCTGAGCGAGGACCGGTTACTTTTTTTTTATTGCTTTCTTTCTGAGGGGAAGGGTATTCCCAATTGTAATTTTAATTTTCGGTCGATACGACCCCTTAAAACCTGAGAGACAAATTATTGAATTTGCAACCGGTTATAAGAGTTTTCTCTTTTTTTTTTTTTGTTTGTTGCTGCAGTTTAACACATTTTAAGGAAACTGCCTGTCACTTAGGAAGACTCGAGTCTTGAAAACTTAACAATTATAACAACTACTTATCTATTTTGAAACTGTTATATATTTTTTCCTCTTCCCTCTTGGGAACAAACATATTCTGTGATTCTGATGTAGAATAAAGTGTTTATTGTTTTTGGAGCTTGAGTTTCTGCCATTTCCCCCTTTGATCACCCTAAATTTGGTGGGTACTGTAATCATTCTCTTTTTTTTTATTTTTATTAGGATTATTTGTTTAGGTGGCACTTTGCAGTGGGAATTATCTCAGACGGCTCCTCAGACATCGAGGACCCTCTGGCTTGGGTGCATATAAGCCAGTGGCGCCCAAATCAAACATCTGTAATTATTGTCAATTTTTCTGACCCTCCCAAACTCTCCGAGGTGATTGAGAGAGCCGTGCGGCTTTGTGTCGCTACCCTACGCCGTCTGAGGTATCAAAGCTTACGCCTAAGCTATTTTTAAAAGTTAGCGTCACAAATTTGGCGCCCAACGTGGGGCCATTCATACTGTAGTGGGGTGATCAAATTGAACTGGCAGAAGTTCAGGTTATAATTGTAGGGATAAGTGGGTTCGATTGTGAACTCAGAAAGAAAGGTAAAAGTTAGGTGTTGATCACAATCTTTACAACCTTGTTTTATATATTTTGTTATTTACTTCTTTGGGATTTCACTTAATTGTCGAAGTTTGTATAGCCGATAGGGTCACCTGGTTGTGCCCCTGGATCGATTGTTAAGACCTTGTGGTTGTTTGGTTGCTGCTGCAAAACATTTAGGTATCAGGATGGCTGACCGGATGGATGTGGATCGTCTTAGTCGTGACGAGTTAACGTACGAGTTAACTGTTAGGGGTTACAAGATGGAGACAGGTGTTACGATGGCCAATATGCGGAAGAGTCTACGTAGCTTCCTTAAATTGGAGAAGTTAGGCAAAGTGACTGAGTACCCTCCCCATAAGTTTTCTTTTGAGGATGATTCGAAGGCAGTGGAGCTGATCATTCAAGAGTGCCGGACGGCGATCAACGAGTTCTCTGATTTCGATTCTAGTCCTTCGTTTAGAAAGCTTGTTACTAGGTTGGTGCATGCTTCTCGTCGAGCCGAACGATCGGTACCTGTTGGTGAGGCTCAGATCGCGCTTAGGGCACAGCACATGGTCGATTGTACATCCCTCATATCCTCTCTAAAATCGAAAGCTCGGAAACACCAACGGGCGTCGCTGTCGGACAATGTTACGGTGTTAGACATTGGTGCAGTATTGTCATCTACGGGTCTTGAATCAGGTTCAGACGAGACAGAGTCTGAAGACGAGCCGGAGGTGAAACTCAGTGAACGTAATTTAGTACGAGGGGCTAGTATTCCTATTTCGAAGTGGGATTTTAAGAAATTTAGTGGGGATGGCGTGACATCTCTTAGTTCGTTTCTGGAAACCGTTGAGGAGTTGCGAATCGCAAGGAATGTATCCGTGGAGGCTTTGTTTACGTCTGCGAGTGATCTTTTTTCGGAGTCGGCCCTGGTGTGGTATCGAGCCAATAGATCTAGATTTGGTTGTTGGTCTGATTTGGTGCGGGAGTTGAGATTACAGTTTCAGCCACCAGACTTCAATGATCGGCTGTTTGAGGAGATTAAGCGCAGAACGCAGGGTCCAAACGAGCCTATGGGAATATATTTGGCAGTCATGAGTAACTTATTCAATAGACTTACTGTTCCAATATCAGATGCCATTAAATTGAAAGTGGTATTGCAGAATCTCAGCCCCTTTTATCAGTCGCAGTTGAGTTTAGTTGAGGTCCTGTCATTAGATCAGTTACTTAAGTTGGGTAGGCAACTAGAAGCCAGGAAGGTGACGATTGACAAGTATACTCCTCCTCCTCGCGATAAGCGGAATCTAGTGGAACCGGACATGGCATACGTGTACTCCCACGACTCTCCATCAGCTAGTTGCAGCCAAGAGTTGTTACCTGTCGATGGTACTTCCCCAGTTAGGCAAACCCGTACCCGTACACTTGCTTGTTGGAATTGCGGCGAGAAAGGGCACATTTCAGCTCAGTGCAAAGCCCCTCAGAGGAGATACTGTTATATTTGTGGTCGTCCAGGTGTTACTTCTCGTACGTGTCCTAAATGTTCGCAGAAAAGTTCGGGAAACGATCAAAGGGAACGTCGGTAAAGGATCGGCCCTCGCTCCTATATTCCGAACCGGTCCAGTCTATTCGGTGTGTGTTAGAGTATGTGTTTGCCCATGCTAGGGACGACGAACGCCCCTACATGAGGGTGTCTATTTTTGGGAAGGAGCTCTTAGGACTGCTAGATTCTGGGGCGACCCATAGTGTGCTTGGCGCGGAAGGTTGGGATAGGCTGAAGGATGTGTGTCAGGGTTGTCTCGAAGAGAGTAGGTTGCCCTCGGTTACTGTCGCCAATGGTGAGTCTTGTGAATGTATTGGTTCGTTAAATGTCCCGGTGTCATTGAACGGGATAGAAAAGCTCATCCGATTTTTAGTTGTACCTGGTCTGAAACGTACCCTGATCTTAGGGATTGACTTTTGGGTCCGTATGGGGATCATTCCCAACTTGAGGTCTAAAGAGTGGGAATTCGTGAAGGACGATAAGGTTGAATGCGTCGTGGAGACTGCGGAGGCGTTAAGAGCTCGGGCGGTGCTCACTGCGGATCAGGAGGCCGCTTTGTCGCAGTTAATTGATAGTAATTTCCGGCGAATGGGAGACACGATAGGGTGTACGACTTTGGTGCAACATAAGATCTCGTTGGTAGGGAATGTGGAACCCATTAAACAGCGATATTACCCCGTATCACCGGCCATGATGAAGCATATCGACCAGGAACTCCAAGACATGTTGAGTAAAGGTGTTATTGAACCGTCCACTAGCCCATGGAGCAGTCCCATAGTTATGGTAAGGAAGAAGGACGGTTCCTGGAGGTTTTGTGTAGATTTTAGGAAGCTGAATAAGGTTACCAAGCGCGACGCTTACCCTCTACCGTATGTTTCCAGTATCTTGGACCGACTCCGTGATGCTAAATACCTGTCTAGTCTTGATGTCAAGTCGGCCTATTGGCAAGTCCCAATGGAGGCAGATTCGAAACCCCTTACTGCTTTCACGGTACCCGGTAGGGGTCTTTTTCAATTTACCAGGCTTCCCTTTGGACTTCACACTGCTCCCGCTACTTGGCAACGTCTCATCGATAGAGTTATTGGAGTGGACTTAGAGCCCTATTGTTTTGTCTACTTAGATGATATCGTGGTAACGACCCCGACTTTCGAATTGCATTTGGAAATTCTGGCGAAAGTGTTCGAACGTCTTCAGGCCGCTGGCCTTACAGTAAGCAAGGATAAGTGTCAATTTTGCAGAGCCGAACTCCGGTACTTAGGTTATGTGGTCGATTCAGACGGGCTTCATGTGGACCCGGCCAAGGTTGAGGCGATTTTGCGGATCCCCACGCCAACCAAAGTGACGGAGGTCAGGAGTGTGATTGGTATGGCGTCTTGGTACCGTAGGTTCATCCCAAACTTCTCGTCTCTAATTCAACCATTGACTCACTTGCTACACAAAAATGTGAAATTTGAGTGGGGTGTCCTCCAGGAGGAAGCCTTCGATAAGATTAAGAGTCATCTCGTCAGCGCCCCGATTCTATCTTGTCCTGATTTTGACCTTCCCTTTTGTGTGCAGACGGATGCATGCGGTTTTGGTTTAGGGGCGGTCCTCACTCAGACAGATCGCCAAGGAAATGAGAAGGTGGTGTGT
The DNA here is from genome assembly GCA_946251905.1 of Cryptocephalus moraei. NCBI lineage: Eukaryota > Metazoa > Arthropoda > Insecta > Coleoptera > Chrysomelidae > Cryptocephalus > Cryptocephalus moraei. The sequence goes on along the minus strand of OX276466.1, from coordinate 10,906,404 downwards.
TATTTGTCCCGGTCCCTCACCAAACAGGAGCGGAAGTACTCAACGACCGAGCTGGAGTGTTTGGCGATTCTGTGGAGTATTGAACGGCTTAGGCCCTATTTGGAAGGCACTCACTTTACGGTCTGTACTGACCATTGGTCGTTACGTTGGTTGAATGATCTGAAGGAGCCGACGGGGCGTCTGGCTCGCTGGAGTTTGAAGTTACAGCAGTATTCGTTTGATGTAGTCCATCGAAGGGGTAAGGAACATGTGGTACCCGATGCACTTTCACGGTCTGTGCCTGTTTTGGACGTCTTGGAAGGGATAACGGTTGATCAAGTCGCTGATAAATGGTATAGGAAGATGTTGTCGCGAGTGGAAAAGTGGCCGCTACAATATCCCGCTTGGCGTATCACGGAAGGTAGATTGTATAAGTATGTGAAAGGCAGGACGGTCCCTGGTTTAGATTTCGCCGATGCCTGGAAACAGGTGGTACCAAAAGAAAATAGGGGGGAGATCTTGCGGAAGTGTCACGACGACCCCTGCGCTGGACATCCGGGCGTTTTCAAAACGTTTAAAAGGGTATCTACCCACTTCTATTGGCCGAAGCTGAAGAGTGATGTTGCCTCCTATGTGCGAGTGTGTCCGTCCTGTTGTGCGAACAAGGTAGAACAAAAGAAACCAGGGGGTCTCTTGACACCTCACCGAGTTTTAGATAAGCCTTTCCAGGTGATTAGTGTGGATTTAGTTGGGCCGCTGCCTCGCTCCACTCGAGGTTTTAAATACATTTTGGTGATGGTAGACCTCTTCAGTAAGTTCCCGATAGTCGTGCCTTTGCGAAGTGCTTCGTCCAAGCTTATCTGTGCTGCGCTTGAGCAACACCTTTTCCTTATATACGGTCAACCCCATACATTGATCTCTGACAATGGTACGCAATTTCGGAGTAAGGATTTCCGAACTTTGTTGAGGTCGTATGATGTGAATCAGTTCTTCACGGCGAATTATCATCCCCAGGCCAACCCCACTGAGCGGGTTAATAAGACATTGGAAACCATGATACGATGCTACATCAGGGATGATCATAAGGAGTGGGATTTGCACCTTCATAAGTTGGCGTGTGCGCTACGCACACAAGTTCACGAAAGCACCGGCTACAGTCCATATCAGATCGTCTTCGGTAGGGAATATCCTGTGAATTTTGAAAAGGTAGCTGTGGCTAACCCTGGTGAGTTGGAGTTGGATAATGACGCTTTGGTTAGGGATAGGGTTCAGGCGTTTCAAGAGTTATTTCGGGAGGTTAAGGAAAGGCTTAAGAAGTCAGCGGAAAAGAACAAACGGCACTATGACCTACGGCACAGACCTCTTGTGTTCGACGTGGGTGATCGAGTGTATCGCAGGAACTTTGTACAGTCCAATGCGGCCAACGCCTTTGCCGCTAAACTCGCTCCAAAATTTATAGGACCGCTGGTGATTTCCAAGAAAGTCTCTCCTTGGACGTATGAATTGGTTGACGTAGATGGTAGATTTAGGGGAACTTGGCACGTGAAGGACCTTAAAGCGTGCCCAATGTAAAATTTGATGCTGACCTCAATCTTGTGCCTGGTATAGAGCCTGTGTATGTAGTTGTTGACCTTTTTTTTTTTTCTCTCTTCTTTCCTTTTATTTTCTTCTCTTCGCGATGGTGCCCTTGAGATTATCGGATTGTGCTTCTCGGAGTGTCTCATTACTCGGATGTTGGGTTTGAACCAACCTCTCTGAGGGATTTATTTCGAGTAATGAATGGATGCGCGTCGTCCCCGATTTTGTGGATTCTTTGGGATTAGTTGCGGGGAGTCGCACTCTCTTAGGAGGATTTTCCGTCACAGCACGAGCACAATGGTTATGGGTGAGGAAGTTTTGCTTCTTCAATAGTTCTGGTGATCGAGGTTATATCTCGTAGTTGGGACAAACTTGTTCTCTTGTTCCGTCTGGTTGGGTTTTGTTCCTTTTGCCCAAGCGAAGGTCTAGATGTCTTTGTTCGAGTTAGCTTTAGGTTAATTGTTGGGGCATAATCTGGATGTCCCTGGGTAACCTAAAAGCCACGCAACATGATAGTTGCCAAGATAGTAGTGGGAATGAGAACCATCTTTCCACTGCGGCAGTGAAGTTGCTGTTGTGAAGTATCGCACTTGAGACCGCGAATTAGTTGTAAGATTGTTTGCGACCAGTCGTAAGATCTCGATGGTTCACGTGCTTGTATATTCGTGTGTTGTGATTCCCTGTTTATGTTGCTCTGCAGTATGGGGCGTAAGAATTCTGCTGCACCGGGTCCGCGGTTAGGGTAAAAGTCCCTTAAGTGTATGATGCCCTGCAGTTGGGGGCTGTATTTAGAATTCCACTGTACCGAGTCCGCGGTTGGGGTAAGAGGCCCCTAAGGGTTGTGAAGTGGTTATGGTTTGTGTGTCGTTTTCCCTGCGGTGAGCTGGTAGTTTTCGTTTTGGTTAGTTACCGTATATGGAAGTCACTTCTTGAGGCGGATTTAACGTTGGGTTTAAGGTTGTCCATTACGTCGGTTAAGGATTTTCCCTGATGTTTCTAACTGCGACTGGGGTTAGTTTTGGTCCATGACGTTATGGTTATCGACATTCGTTTGAACGTTGTTATTTTATTGTCACTGATCATTCATTGTGAGGTTGGTCGCTTGGAGTTGTCACTTCCATAGCTCTTTTAGTTTAGTGGGTGTAGGGTTTGACGTTTCGTCTCTTGGACCGTTCACCTCGTGTGTTCGGTCAGTCGTCGGGTACAGGGTCGGAAGGAGCTCGGTCCGGTTCGTGTGCGGGCAGGGTCGCGACCGACAGCTTTTAAGCAAGCAACGTAGTGGACGGTGTGCGGGGGGGGTGTATCCGGGACACCGGCCACAAACCATAATGGTTTGGAGCAGTCCTTCCCTTAGCGGGGTGGGGTTGCTGGTCTGAGGGTCGTGCAGGGTGCGATGGTGCACTACTTCGCATGCCGGGAAACTGCGTTGTGTCGCGTCGCGGGACATGTCCGCAGGGATCAGATTGGGAGTACTCCTGCGTCACACCCTTTGAGGCGAGTCTAGCAGGGGGCTAGATGTCGCATATTAGTAGTATTAAGTTAGGTGACGTTGGTTGTGATCCAGCGCACCCCAGTTATTGTGGGGAACTGGCGTAAATTTGTAGAGTCTCCTTATTGTTTTTCCTCGTTGTATTGATGCCCCACATGGGACTAGGGGTGACCGATTCCCCTAGCTCCCATTCTGACGTGTAATTTTATAGAATTCCTGATAGAGGTTTCGTCAGTTTTACTAGGATTAGTGATTAGAAGGGTCGAGACAGCCTACGATAGTGGCGGGAAAGGGAATTCCCTACCCAGTCTCCCCTTGGTGACACATGTTGGGTTCGGCGAGTGCTCTTGGACAAGCCTTAAGCTTCTCTTATTTGGTTTGGCCTGTTTTGTTTTTTTCCCTTCTTTCGTTGGGGTAAGTGGGGGTGGAATTTGTAACGGTCCGAATCCCGTTTACAAACGATTAGTGGTTCGAATCGAACTCGCCTAACATTTGCTCCGTTCTATGCTTTGTGCGATGAAACGACTGACATGACGAGGTCATCTTTTCGTCTCGTCTCGGCCATTTTTTAAGTCCCGATTTATCGAACGTGTTCCTTTTTGTCTTTCGGCGGCGGCGATAGTACAGCGTTGTGTGGGATCTATACGAAGGGAGAGAGTAGGAATCTGTCGTCTAGTCCTCGTTGGGATTCGTACGTTGAGAGGAGGACGTCTCGTTGGAGGATTTTCTACGCGGAGCTGTGCCGCCATTTTGTGTTGTCGAGGACGGCTAGGAAAACCCTCTTGCAGAGGTAACCCCCACGTTTGAAATCATTCAGTCACCTAACTGGTCGTTTCTCGTTGTCTAGGGTTTTTAGGTCCGACTTTTAAGTCCGGCTTTTAGGACCGGAAGTTGAGTACCAAAGGTTCGGAGCGGATTATCAATAATCGGGCCACGTGCTGATCTCCCACCGGCTCCTTCGAAGGTCCTGTGCCAGGTTGACTTGGAGGTTAGACGGGGTTTTCGATTTCCCGTGTGAGGAGTAGACCGAACGCCGACCGCACTTCCGACCGGGATACGACCATACATCAGGGGCCTGGAACGTACCCGGATTGTGTCGCTGCAGGGAGTAACCAACCAACCTCGGTCGGTAATTGTGTACCTTTTATTTACCTTAATTCGTCACGACCATTGCCAGATATTTGGTACTGTCCTCATAGCTGAGCGAGGACCGGTTACTTTTTTTTATTGCTTTCTTTCTGAGGGGAAGGGTATTCCCAATTGTAATTTTAATTTTCGGTCGATACGACCCCTTAAAACCTGAGAGACAAATTATTGAATTTGCAACCGGTTATAAGAGTTTTCTCTTTTTTTTTTTTGTTTGTTGCTGCAGTTTAACACATTTTAAGGAAACTGCCTGTCACTTAGGAAGACTCGAGTCTTGAAAACTTAACAATTATAACAACTACTTATCTATTTTGAAACTGTTATATATTTTTTCCTCTTCCCTCTTGGGAACAAACATATTCTGTGATTCTGATGTAGAATAAAGTGTTTATTGTTTTTGGAGCTTGAGTTTCTGCCATTTCCCCCTTTGATCGCCCTAAATTTGGTGGGTACTGTAATCATTCTCTTTTTTTTTTATTTTTATTAGGATTATTTGTTTAGGTGGCACTTTGCAGTGGGAATTATCTCAGACGGCTCCTCAGACATCGAGGACCCTCTGGCTTGGGTGCATATAAGCCAGTGGCGCCCAAATCAAACATCTGTAATTATTGTCAATTTTTCTGACCCTCCCAAACTCTCCGAGGTGATTGAGAGAGCCGTGCGGCTTTGTGTCGCTACCCTACGCCGTCTGAGGTATCAAAGCTTACGCCTAAGCTATTTTTAAAAGTTAGCGTCACAGTATATTGACACCTATATTGACAATATTTCTAGAATAAATATTATAAACAGATAACAGTCGATACATAAGACTAACGATATCGATACATGATATTATGATTTAATCAATACATGTCTTCCCTTATAGACCGCTTTTATTATATAAATGCTTTTCCAGCGTTGGAAATAACTATATCAGTTTCACTAAATTGACTATATTGGATTTTAAGCCACACATTTAAATATTAATCTATCCTTACAAATCAATGTCTTACGCGTTATTGGCTATTGCACTTGTTGTTCCAATAGTAATAGCAGATATTAATAAGTCAAATGATATCAGTTAAAGGCATTTGAAATTATTACAGTGAATATGGATCAAATGTCCCAATAAGTATTTTATTTTAAAACCAACAGCTTACTGTTGTAGATATCTTTAATAATATTAACTTAGTTAGAAATTTTTTTTTCCTTACCTTTGTTGTAAATATCTTTTATGCTTCCGCCATATTAAAATATAAGTGAAAAACACTCCGTCCCATTTATACTTAACTCTGAAGTCAGTTTTAATAATACTCTAATTTGCGGCATCCACAAATATTTTTTTCTTAATGGGTCCCAACCTCTTGTAAATACATCACCTGTAATTGCTGTATATCTGCTCCGCAACAAAATTAACAACGAACTTTTAGGTACACTGTTTTAGTTGCATTCATTATTGCCAACTGTAAATAATGTTTTCATAATATATTGTTTTCGGTGATAACCGTTCATAAAATAATCAAAGTTTTTTTCGAAATCTGAAGTTTGATTTCACCCACCTGCTGGCAATATACTGAATGTCAAACTACATGAAGCTCAAAGCTCAGATTTCTAATCAACCACGCCGGAAATAACGGCATTCCGATATGTATAACCCATTGATTGTTGCAATTTGAATTACGCATTAAGAGCGTTAATGCTGATAATTATTTCTTATTCAAATTGGTGTTAGTAAGAAGCCACAACTTGGAAATGTATGGTGTGAAAATCACAATTCGTTTGGTACAGTACTAATGAAATTATCACGTGTGGCGGACACAAGAGATGAGCTTTCACTAAACAGCAACATTCTTTTAAATTTGTGATTTTTAAATAGGTACTAGTGGTGTTTAACACTATACTTAAATGAATTGTTGGAAATATTTGAGCGTTACATATAGTATGATAAAGGATGGTTCCAAAAGATATTACTGATATTGGAAACGCATATATGGTAAATGCGTACAGGCGCAAGAAAATTATATAGGAAGCAATACCGTAATTGGTAAGAAATATAAATTAAGCTATTAGTTATCAACTAGTGTGAGTACCTCATTGTAAAATTTAAAGAAAATTTTCCGCAGAACGTCTCATGCCTGTATTTCGAATTCAACCTCCTCATTCAATTCCAATACACCTATCCTATTCAAATAACGAGACAAAACGATTTTCGGTAATATTCAGGGAATTCGCTGTTTCCTGCTGTGGAGCCTGCTACGGAAAAAAATTAAATTGCGTTTTATAGGTGTTTGTATCTCGGCGAGGGCGAAGTTATGAAAATAAATTCCCACCTCAAAAACAAAGACCGCTTATAAATATTTACGGAAGGGAGGCGAGAGAGAAAATAAAGAGGAAAATCTCGGGACGTGAGAGAACCCCCACGGTCGCCATATTGGGAGTTCGTGACGCAGCTCCGCGATATCAGGGAGGACCATACGGGATTTCACAAAAAAGGCAAATCTTCAGATATTCTCAATATATATACGAGGAGGGAATCTGAATAAGCTTAAACGCAATACTTGCCGGTAGCTTCGAGATCCACGTTCTCGTCCTTATTCGAGTCGCGAATTCTGTCTCACGGGTTTAATGGTATCTTTTAATATTGCGGTTATTGCACAAGTAGTCTCTCAGTCATTTGTATTCAAATCTTGTAAATTATTTTACTCTGTATTCAATTATTTTTGCTTAAAAATTTTTCCATAGCTTTAATAAGAGACTATTGTTTTGTGCGAACTACAACTTGGGTGTGTGTGTCACCACAGATTGAAATATAATCCTTAATTTGTGTACATACATTTTAACGGTCATATAAATTGGTTAGCTTCAAACTGAAATACACCAGAAAATTATAAACATCCTTTTAAAGAAAATTTGTTTTACACGTTTGGAAATTTCCGAAATAAAAGACGGGTACATTTGTCGTTACAGTAGAACAGTGTGAAGTTTCCAGCTGAATTTTTTGTTAATGGGGTAATTAAGTTTTACGCCTTTAACATCGATAACGTCAAGCCCGTAGTTAACGTGGAGCTGATAACAGGCTGTCGAATCACCGTGACGTACCCAGAAACCGAGAGAAAGTGCGAGAGAGAGAGAGTTTTCACATTTTCTGTACACAGTCATTATTCTAAATTAGAATTTAGCTCATAGTACACCTTTTTTTCTGTAATATAAATGTCTATTCCCTATGATTCTAAACCGAAAAGTAGAAGAAAAAGACACATTCCCGAAGGACGACGAAATCACAATGTAAACCCGCCGAGTTGAGGTTAAAACGGCTGTTCCCTTTTTAGTCCTCTCTCTTTCTCTTCTCACTTCTGTCTGATTGATGTTTTCGTAAGATAAAATGTTTTCCTCTGCGCCTTCACTTTTATCCATCCCTCTTAAATTTAATTTCGGAGACGGTTGCCGGGTCCTGGAGCGAATTAACGTCAACTGGGTTAAGACTTGAGAATAGTCTCGTCTTTTATTTAAAAAAAAGTTTATTCTTTATCCCACCGTCGGGACCGTTCGACCAGACGACGTGCCTGGCACGTATATTCTCGTCTCGAGTTGACAGACGTTCAGCGGAATTATATGAATCGAGGCGAAAATGATAATGTTGCTCGTTAGAATGGGAATATCGTAAAAATATAATTTTTTGTGTTTCATTTCATTTGTGAAAGTGGGGTGGCTTGTTTTCTTGTTCAATTCGCAGGGGGTTTCCAATTTTTCTTAGAATTTCCAATTAACGATGGATGGAGTAATGGAATACCCTTAATGGCAACCTTCTCACAGTATGACCAATTGTTCGTTTTCGTGTGGTAGAAATCAACCCTCAATTTACAATTACATACTTCTTTAAAAGTTTCAAGCTACATTTAACAATTTTAAGATGTTTTCAAAAGTTCGCATTTCAAGAAGAAGCGTGAAATATTAATAGTTTCGATACTGCCATGGTCAAGGCCCAATGTGCACTTAAATTTGCAGGATCCCACTCATGTTACCCAAAGCAGCACATATTCAACATTTCTTAATACCCTAAAACTCACTATGAAGCGCGAAAAATTAATAGTTTCGATATTGTCACGCTGAGGGGCACAATGGGTCACTAGGGGTACTCAGTGTCTCTTTAGCGTCCAAAACACATAACGGAGTGCTCTGAAACTCACAAAAAGCTTGCAAAATGAGTAGATTCAATAATGTCACGCTTATGGTCACCATGGGTCCATACAGTCCCTCTAATGTAGCCAAAGGCAGCCTAACGTATTTCATTATATTAAAACATACATTGAAAGGTAAAACGTTAATATTTTCGATATTGTCACGCTTAGCAGCCCAATGGGCTCTAAAGTGTACATGGTCATTCTCAAGCGTCCAAAAGCAGCCACGTTATTCAATGCAACGAAACCTACGAAAATTTCTGGTAAATTAATACTTTAGATATTGTCACGCTTAGAGACAATTAGAAATTTCCAACAGCAGCCAATGTTCATTGTTTTTAATGCTTTAAATCTCACGATTAAATGTGCAGAACGAGTAGATTCAATAATGTCACGCTTATGGTCACAATGCGCCCATAGGTGTATACGGTCCCTTTCATGTAGACAAAAGTAGAACATACTTAACGTTATTATTGTAGTAAAACAAACGATGAAAGGGGAAAAATTGTCACGCCTAGTGGTCCAATGGGCTCTTAAGTGTACACACGGTCGCTCTCAGGTGTCTAAAACCAGCCCATATTCAACTTTATTTATTACATTTAAACTCACGAAAAATTGTGGAAAATTAGTAGTTTCGATGTTGTCACGCTTAGAGGTCTCTCAAGTGTCCAAAAGCAGCCCATATTCAGCTTTTTTAATGTTTTGAAACTTAGGTGAAGTGTGCAAAGTAAGTAAATCCGATAATGTCACGCTTAAGGTTACAGTGGGCCCATAAGTGTATACGGTCCTTACCATGTTTGCACAAGCAGTCCATATTTAATGTCTTTTATTACAGAAAAACACACGGTGAAAGGGGTAAGGTTAATATTTTCGATATTGTCACGCCTAGTGGCCCAATGGGCTCTTAAATGTACACACGGTCGCTCTCAGGTGTCTAAAAGTAGCCCATATTCCTTTATTTATTGCAGTGAAACTCACGAAATATTATGGAAAATGAGTAGTTTCGATGTTGTCACGCTCAGAATTCCAATGGGACCTTAAGGGTGTACAATATCTCTCAAGTATCGAAAAACAGCCCATTTTCAGCGTTTTTTAATGTTTTGAAACTTACGATGAAGCGTGCAAAGTAGATAGATCCGATAATGTCACGCTTAAGGTAACAGTGGGCCCATAAGTGTATACGGTCCTTATCATGTTTGCACAAGCAGTCCATATTTAATATCTTTTATTACAGAAAAACGCACGGTGAAAGGGGTAAAGTTAATATTTTCGATATTGTCACGCATAGCTGCCCAAAGGGCTCTTAAGTGTTCACGATCGCACCCAAGTGTCTAAAAGCAATAACAAATAGCAACTTAAAAGTAAGTAAAATTGAAAAAATAATATATTCAACGTTATTTATTACAATTAAACCCACGAACAATTTTGGAAAATTAATATTTTCAATATTGTCACACTTAGAGACCCAAAGGGCCTTTAATAGTGCTTATCCCTCTCAAATATCCAAAACTAACCCATATTCGTAGTTTCTTTAAGGTTTAAAATCCACGAAAAATCGCGTAAAATGAGTAGTATCAATAATGTCACGCTCAGGGTCCCAACGGGCATTTTAGTTGTACACTGTCTACTTCAATTTGCCCAAATTAGCCCACATTCAGCGTTTTTAATACATTGAAACTAACAAAGAAGCATGTAAAACAGTTAGTTTCGATATTGTCACGCTTTGAGGCCCAAAGGGCTCTTAAGTGTGAACGATCGCACTCAAGTGTCTAAAAGCAGTATAACGTAAAAATAAGTAGAATTAAAAAAATATAATATTCAACGTTATTTATTATAATGAAACCCACGAAACCATGTGGAAGGTAAATAGTTTTGATATTGTCACACTTAAAGACCGAATGGGCTCTTAAGTGTACACAGTCCCTATCAAGTTTCCATAAGGAGCCAATATTCATCGTTTTTTAATCCTTTGAAATACACTAAGAACAGTGAAGAATAAGTAGATCCAATAATGTCACGCTTATGGTCACAACGGGCACATAATTGTTTATGATTCCTCTCAATATGGTATTACAATCAGCTCATATTCAACGTCTTTTATTATAGTAAAACTCGCAATGAAAGGGATGAACTTAATATTTTCCACATTGTCACGCTTAGTGGCCCAACGGGCACTCAAGTGTCTAAACGCAGTATAACGAAAAAATTTGTAAAATTTAAAAAAAGTAATATAGTCTCCAACGTAATATATCACAATGAAATTCACCAAAAGTTGTGAAAAATTAATGATTTCAATAATCAATCCCTCTCAAACGTCCAAAACCAACCCATATTCGTGTTTTCTTTAAGGTTTAAAACTCACGAAAAATCGCGTAAAATGAGTAGTTTCAATAATGTCACGCTTAGGGTCCCAACGCGCATTTAATTGTACACGGTCTACTTCAAGTTGCCCAAATTAGCCCACGTTCAGCGTTTTTAATACATTCAAAATAACAAAGAAGCATGTAAAATAGTTAGCTTCGATATTGTCACGCTTATGGGCCGTTGATTGCGCACTATTTTGAGGTAGCAGCTCAGCTAAAAGAGGTTATGCAAATCAATAATTTAGTAAAATAGGAACAGTTGATCAATGGTTAACGATTGGTCACATTCTGTTTGTGTATTTAGTAGAGTATTTATTCGGGTAACAAACGCAATTTGTCTAGCTTAAATAAAACAAGAGATATGATATGAAACTAAGAGAAATTCATATAAATATTCAATTGGTGTAATGTAAATTAGAGGGTCGCAAAGCAGAGTGTTGGTGTTGCAAGTATTGTCTGTGCTTTCGAAATATGTTCGAACCTGTGCTGTCTCGAAGAGATGAAACTACAGGATCATTCCTCCAAACTCATCGTTCGATATAGTTTGACGTTTTGGGTTAAGTTCCCGTCGGTACGATTATCGCCGCTTCCTCCCCTCTTAACCAGCCCATTTCACCCGTAGCGTTCCAATTCTCCTTTCCTTCCATTTCCACCCCAAGTCGTGTTGTTAGATCTTTATCTTACTGCAAGCGGTAAATTGGCCTTCTTTCCCCGCAAAGTACAAATTCGTGTAAGGCCCTGTTTACGATACCGATGGAGAAAGAAAGGGAGGTTGGTGGTGGGGAGATTGCGGGAGCCATTATGGGTACAACCTATAAATTACGCTTTCGTTGCAGTCGAAAATATCACGTATTTGTAAAAATACATATATATTTCTTCCGGATCGTGCGGATTAGTGATGGATTTTCCTTCTCTCGGTCTCGTGATTTAGGTTGCTAATCTGATTTGACGTATCGTTGTGCGTGGCTTAAGGATCGGGCCGGCAGATATTGCTCGGGTCGGAAGGGGGAATGTGGGAGGAATGCCTTTAAGCTACAGAGCGTATGCGAATGACTGTGCCAGGATTAAGCAGGTATCACAGAACTAATTTTTTTTCAGAGTTGATGAGGCCGAATTCAGCAGAATTCACAGTGAATCCTGAATTGTGGATACGAGAACGTACACATTTTAACCGTATATAGCAGACTTAACAGTCACGAGTTTCCACATTTTCTTATCTTCACTGAGGGACTTACGGCAAGAACAACTCTCCGTTGTGGAAGGTGTCCTCGTACAGTTACAATTTTGTACAATATCCACCTAATAAATCGAGTGGATTATAAAATGGTGTTGAGTAGAATGCTCAACTGTTTCCTTAGTATTCCGCCCCAAAGTCGAATGTCCTTTCATGTAAACTCTACTTAATTTTATCATGGTTTATCTCGCGTTCCAATTTTAATCAAAAAAGGGCATTTTGTGTGACTACCGGACTAGTTTCCCATATTTTATTGGAGACATTGCAATAAATATTCAATGTTCAAGGAACTTCTATACAAATACAAAAAAAATTTGTAGAAGCAATTGCCATGGTTACCAAATTCTTACATCACACTTTCCTCGCTTATTTTGTCACGATAAAATGCTCTACGGCTTGGCTTATTCAACAACCAAGCGGCGCCGTGGACGATGCATACTCACTTTAGCGTTTCCATTGTTATCCTGCTATCCTGGTACGCGAAATCCGATTTTCAGAAAAAACATAGTGTAATTCGAAAGAAATTAGAACAGTGTCTTAATAACCAGAATACTGAAATTATCGACGTGAAATAAGATGACGAAAAGTTTGTGGCCATAAACATCAATGATAAATGAATCCTTTTACATAATATAATGATTCAACGTGAAGCTTTATGCATAGGCTTTCTAAATATGCCACATTTCATTGAAAGCAAAGCGTAATAATTGTAAAATCGCTTAGTAAACAAATCACCAACCCAGGAAACACGATTTTAAAATATAAGTAGTAGCGGCGGCCGTGACGTCATACTAGCCACGCACCATCTCATCTGACGGTCGGAAATTTTGCGTATAAACGTTTGCGTGTTTTAGCAGTAGAAGAATTTCGCATAAAGAAAGCTAGCTTTCTAATATTTAGGGAAACATAATTATTGCCCTGAATTTTCCACGTTAATGAAACAGAAATTTAAAATTAAATATATTAGAGGTTTTCGGGGAAATTTCACAATAAGTAGAAAAATGCCCATTTGAGACGATTTAGTACAAAATATCATAAAACTTTATTATACATATTCAGTTAAAATACCACTATTCAAATTACGGAAAAAATATAAAATATTAATAAACACTGTCAGGCATATTGGATCGTAAAACAAATATTAACATTTTGAAAACTGTTCCTGTAGCAGATTTCTAGAAAATTTCGAGAAACCTAGAAACGACAAGTAAAGTCGATTCAGAGACGATTTAGCATGGTGTAATATTTATTTCTAATTTATTTACACTATCCTAATTATTCCCTACACACTACTTAATTTATCTTAGACTATTACTGAACTAATTTATATAACACACTTAACTATTTCCTAACTAATTAATTTATATATCTTAATGCTAATTTATTTCACTGGTCTGTTTTTCGCTTGTCCGTTTTTTCACTAGCGGCTTCACGTCTCTTCTCATCTCCGACCGCAAACCCGCTTAAATACACCTCAATTGTATTCGCGATAGTTCCAGGTCATTCCTTTCCCAAATAATGTTTACTTAGAAACGTCCAGAAAGGTCGAGGAGGTAATAATCATTCCTTCTTTTATAAGATGTTGGCGGCAGGCTCGAGACGGTTTTTATTGCTCAATTAGCGTAGCGGCGTTCTTTTGAGGTAAGCCGCCGAGGTTCGATAAGAGTAAACACATTTCGCGCTGCCGTTTACATTTCGCGTTACAATAGAATGCAATTAAAAATTGTTACATATGTGTTCGATAGTAGAGTATATGTTCAAAAATTAGGAAGAAACGTAAGTAAATTTTGAGAAAATTCATAAAAACCGAAAAATTACAAGTATAAACCTTAGAACCATCAACCCTTTAATGAAGGAATAACTAAAACTATTATTATATGTATTGGATAGTGGATTGCATATTTACACTTTGACATAATTTCTTATAAATAATTTGGAATAAAATGTTTAAAAAACAAAAAAGTAACTATGTAAAACTTCACCCTTTTCAAAGTCGTCTTTCATAGAGTGTTTATTGGAAAGTACTGGTGCAGTACAAAAACTAAGTACAAAGTGTGACCCGATTTTATTATTTTAAAGAAACGACAAAAAGGCTAATTACTCACATTCAAAAATTCGACCTGTTGGCAATAGTTACTAAGTAACTCTTAATAAAATTAAAGTCAAAGTAAAAGTTAAGTACACTTTCAACAAAAATGTAAAATGCAAGTAAAATTGATTTGAAGTTTTTCAGGAAAACTTTTTCGTTTGGGAGTAAATATGCCGAAATCAACCATTCGGTTGAGATTGTGAAAAATTTTTGAAGTAACATCAAAAAATTTAATTAACTCTCGAGACAAACGTACCCCAGCCTCATATATAAGCATACATACAGAGAGACATTTTTCAAAAATATGTTCCATTCGGCATAGGGGAACTTATAACTTATAGAAATGACAACAACTCACTTTCGAAAGATCACATAGCTTACACTACTTCCCAAATCTAACAGAAGGCAGTCAAATGGATTAATTGGTATAAGGCAAAAATAGTATATAAATGAAGAACACAACAAAAGGAATGGGAATATTAAATTTAGCACAAAGTAAAAAGTAACTGAAGAAAAACACCCTAAAAGACATAAAATGACAAAAAATACACATGTAATGTAAAAGAAATTATTATTGCTTAGAATGGTGATATACATATTAACAATAAGAAAATATAAATTTGCTATTAATTCAAACTTTAGCTAGTGATTTATCAAATCGATCATTTCTTGAATTTTAAAGTAGTAAAATTTAATTAGTACTGATCATCTTTCACGGCAACCCTCGAAAGCAACAGTGGGTTACATAGAGAATCGGCGCTTTATTCTGAGATTAAGAGTTAAAGTTAGAATTTAGGCACGATTTGCTCATTTGCCAGATTTGAAAGGTTTACTACCTAAAGCCTGAAGGAGTTCAAGTCAGGGAAATGAGATGGTATTCGTCAATATGAAACACAGAATGCAGGAAAGAACCTACTTAGCTTTTTAGATAAATCAACGTAGGCTAAAGTAGTGTGAGAAAGTAGTTTGAAGTTATAGTAGAATTTAAAAACTGTGAAAGTATGGAATAGTAGTTTGAAATATATCGAAAAATTAATGTAAATATATGTCGGAACAGCGGTGTAGTAAATGTGTTCTAATAATGTATACATTAGTTAATGCTGTGAAAAGTAATTAAAAAGACAAAGCCTGCACTAGGCAGTACTGAAAACTTTGTTTATACATCTGGAGCATTTCAAGCGAGAGAGCAGTGCAAGTAATAGCTACATCTAATGATTTCTATCACAAATAGTCCACCATGAATAAACTAACAAAACAAAATAATTCGACCATATAAATATAATAAGAGAATTATAATAAGAAAGCTACCAAGTCTAGTTAAACAAAGGTATTGAAAATAATAAATCAGATATTTACATTAATAAAGCATAGTTGTAAAACTCGCAATTTCCATTTGGAAAGGTATAAGAATTTTTAGGTTTCTTGATAGCACCTGTACTCAGTCGATACGATTTCAGCAGTACGAAAAGTTTAATCATATTTCGAGTGGCGTATTTAGTTACAGTGCTGTTGAAAAATGCGCGAATGTAATCCACAAGAGTCGGAAAATTCGTGATCTCATCGTTGAGTCTCTATTTTATTTATACTCGGGAATGTCGAAAAATTTCACGAGATATCGGTATTTATCTAAGACACTTCTACCAACACTACACAGTCAGAAAATGCGCCATCTTAAACCGCAAAGTTCGGAAAATTTGCATTTTTATTGATGAGAGGCGTATTTAGTTACATTGCAGTTGAAAAACGCGCGAATTTAATCCACAAAAGTCGGAAAATTCGTGATCTCATCGTTGAGTCTCTATTTTATTTATACTCGGGAATGTCGAAAAATTTCATGAGATATCGGTATTTATCTAAGACACTTCTACCAACACTACACAGTCAGAAAATGCGCCATCTTAAACCGCAAAGTTCGGAAAATTTGCATTTTTATTGATGAGAGGCGTATTTAGTTACAGTGCAGTGGAAAAATGCGTGAATTTAGTATACAAAAGCCGGAAAATTCGCGGTCTTATCGTTGAGTCTCCATTGTATTTATACGCTGCATTAGGAAAATGCGTGATTTTAAGTGGCAAAAGTCGGAAAATTTGTAGGTGATTCGAAAATGTACTTGCGTGCGTTGGGTTCTCTTCATCTTATTGTCTTTAGCGATTATAGTACGATCATTGCCTAATATACCGCATGTCGCTTTCTGCAGTTACCTGGACGTAATAGGGTTTGCATAGGTTGTCCTTCTGGGTATATCTGAACATTGCAGTTTCCTCTAAATCAACAGGTACAGTCAATAATTTGTAAATTCGTTTCATTACACAAAGGCAACGAAGCTATTCAAAGTTTCAATAAAATTAAAATTTAGGAACACCATTCTCCAAGACTAGATTACAAAACAAAGCAAAATAACAACTTTTGGTAAGAAGAGGTAAGAATGAGGAAAGAACGAGGAAAGAACACAAATTATATACTACAGTAGGAGGGTACATAATCTTATCATCTTTACTGAGCTATCACTGATAGTTGTTGATCAATTTAATTTATGGAAGATCAATGAAAGTAATCTTGAAACCATAACTTTAAACAGTGTTGTATCATGTAGTTATTTTCGAAGTATAATTAGTTTTGTTTGTTGTCCATTCCATTCAAGGAGTTAATATCGATGAATGTGCCTTTGGGATATCTGTTTATTTTGTATACATTCTTTCATATGAAAAGTATGTAATCGACCGGTCCTTTGGGAAAAAGATAAATCAATCAAATCTATGAATCAATCAGATCAATAAGATATCAATTTGACTTTTGAATTTAATTGAGACTAAGGACCGGTATTACTTTGGGTGGGGCAGACTCAATTATTTAGAATAGATTCTGACGATGATGGTTCCAGAAAGATCGTGGGCGCAGGGCTTCTCAAATGCCTGCCTTAGTCGTTTCAAAATAAAACACGGAATTAAAATCAATACATCTATTGAAAAAAAAAAGAAAATGTCAACACAACACAAAATGACCAATCGTGCGAACTCAAAAGAAATCCCCACAATTAATATAATAAAATAACTTGGAACTCAGTTCTCCCAGAATAAAATACAAAATGTATTAATAAAATTATCTCCCAACAATAGAATGTAAAATAAAACAAAACAGTTATCCCACCAAGATACGTTATAAGACGAGGTAACAAAATTACTCCCTTAATTAAGGTGTACGACCAGCTAACAAAATTATTCCCTTAGATAAGGTATAAGACGAAACAATAAAATTATTCCCTTAAATAAACTGTAAGACAAAACAATACAATTATCCCCCTTAAGGTGACGATCAGGAAACAAAAAAATAAGCCCACAAAAGAAAACCTACTCAATACTTATCCGATAAATAATTGGAACAGTTTACCTTTATATATCTTAATGCCCCCGTATATGGAAACTTTAACGTAGTACGGTTCCCGGACGCGACGTTTTTACGCGTTTATTAATCGGCGTATCGAGATTATAGCGACGGACGGCGCATCGACAACCCAATTTTAATCAAAGTAAAACATCAAGGGTGGTGCAGCCCTTATAAATCAGAACAGACTCACCAAATGGCCTCGGAGTGAACTCTGCTTACTGCCTGGACCTTAGGCGGGGAAACCCTCAATTTCAGCACTTAGCAGAAGGGTGGCTCGAGGACTCGTTTCGCTCGCACGGAACTCGGAACGGGTGAATTTACTCACTTTAATGATTCTATTCTAGAAGGTTCTGACTCAAGACGTTCTCGGCGAAACTCTTAGCAAACCCCTTATTCCAACTCTATGCCGAACTCTAATTAAAACTCCAATCAACCCTGCTCAAAACTCTACTTCAAAACCCTCGTCAAAACTCTATTCGACTCTGATCAAAATTCTACTTCAAAATTCTAATCAAGACTCTAATTTCCCCTTGACTCAACCTATAGGAAACTCAAAATTCAAGTACTATTCTCCCTTGAAAACTGAACTCAAATTCAAACTATCTCCCTCTGATTTAATTATCTCAAACTACGATTCCCTCAAACTTTACTTCAAACTTTACTTCAAACCTTACTTCGCCCCGCGAAAATAAAGTAAACTCTACTTCAAAACTCTAAGTTTCACTATGCAGAACCTTCTCAAAAATTGAACACCAAAATAAAACACTCACGGCTCGGAACTTCGTCGTTCGGGAACCCGGTTCCCCAAACAACTGACTTCTCTCTCGATTCTCTCGCTCCTCGAGAGCTCCCCGTGATTTTCCGCGACTCGAAGTTTGCTTGCAAAATTATTATTCCAATCCTCTGATTGGTCGTAATTCCCTTATTCAACCATATATTTGTCCCTTGAGCCTCATAAGTCCCGCCTTTTTCTGATTAAATAATCATTGATTCCCGATTCCTTCGCGTTCCCACGACTTAGTCCGTACACGCCTCTTTTACTGAATCGGCAAGAGTTCCTTCACCGATTTCCACGCATACGGCGACAAAGTAGTTCGAACATCGTAAGCACTCTTTTCGAGGTGCGTTACTTTTTAATTACAAAGTCACGTCCGGTATTAAGTTTCTTCTAAGCAACGCCGAGAAAATACTTGTTTATAGTTAATCTTTTAACGTCTCCTATTTTTCCGTACTTCGCTACGTAATTTCCGTATACTGGGTCTTTTTTATAAATGTTACAATATAACCAAATCAATCAATAAAATTAAAATTAGAGTCCTACAATCTCCTACAGGGTGTTAAAGGATTAATTAAATCTACCAAAATAACCAAGCAAATCCCTTAACCACCTACAGGGTGTTATTTCTAAAGTTTACAAATAGAATACAACCAAAAAAATAAAAATGCCTAGAACAACCCCAGGTTGTTACAATACTCCCCCCTTTGTAAAAATTAAGCCTTGATAGGCTTAACTTTTTCAACACCTAACCTAACACTTCAACCGTGACAAGTTACCGCGACGAGTCTATATACCGCACTTCACTTCTACAGGCCATAGGGTACTTGTATTGTGGTCACAAGTACTGTTTGGTTCGACAATCAGAGGTAAGTGTGGTTTTGCTGAGAGTTTATCGGAACCGTCCGTCACAATCCCGCACAATTTCCGGCACTTTTATAGTGTCTCGTCTTCCTCTTTGTACGTCGTCAATGGACGTATTTGGTGCGTCCAGTGGGTGGGTGACCCTTCCTTTCCGGCGACGTCCTTGGCGGAGGCTGATCTCCGGGGATGTCTTAACTGCGGTATCGCTGTCAATGCCGGTAGACTTGTTGAAGTGGCTCTATCCCTTCTTAGGTGTTCGTGACCTCCCTGGCCCTCTTCTCCTTCTTCGGTTCCCTCTGGACTTCCTGTGTTCCGTCTTGGGGTCTCCTCGGTGTGTCGGTACTGCTGTAGGAGACACATCGTCAGCGTGTTCCATAGAGATGCGAGTAGGTGTACCCCTAAGCCGGCGGTCTTATATAGTTGCAATCCGTTGATCACTACGGCGATAACGTATTTAATGATTCGGAAGATCACGTAGAATCCAATCAGTCCGCTTATGATTACTCCAAAGTTATAAAACCATCCCCACATGTGGCGCAGGGTGGTGTGGGCTAAGTCTTTTATTTCTTCGGCGTCAAACATCTTCAGTGGTGACAGCCCTTGGTTGTGTGTCTCCATCCCGACGATTTTTCTCGTGATGATGGTGTCTACTGCCTTCCTCTCAGTACCGAACATCATAATCCGTTGTACTCTCTCGATCTCTTCGGAAGTGTACAGTCCTTGAGTTCCTATCGGTACGATTGGGGTGAAGTTCAAGCTCGGCGTCCTCTCGACCTCTAACTCCTTGGGTGGATTCTTGGTGGAGGGGTGCGGAGTCATCCCTATCCACTCGTCGTTCAGGAAGTATAATGGCGGCGTCAGCCCGTTGCAGTCCACTTCTTCGGCGAAACTTTGGATAACTCTGTTGATGGGCGACATGAACTTCGATTGGTTATTGACCTGGATGGGTAGCTCGTTATAGCATCTGTCTGTCCTCCGGATACTCACAGGAACGGGAATACCTTTCAAAATGTATAGGACTTCCCCTAATACTCTGCCTACGAATCCCTCTTGAGACTGAACAAGATGTCCCACGGCGTTGGGTAGAATCGGCGCCATCAGTAGTCGATTTTTCAAAACCTCCCTCTGCACCAAACATCTTCGATGCACTGTGTCGACGTACAGCTTTTCTAAGTCTCTCTTGAAGCCCTGCTCCACGTAGAGGAACTTGCTGTTGACAAAGTCTATCAAGTGGACATCTTGGGTCGGTAGGGTCCCAGATACCAAGGGGTGGCCTCCCCTCAGGACAGCTATCCTTGGGTGCTACGTTAGCCAAACGTCGAACTCGCAGATCCTTCCAGTCTTGACGTATGTTAACGCAAAAACTCGGGCGTTTTCTTCTACCACCAAGTATTGCTCCTTCGTCTGTACGTTCGTGACTTCTTCGGCTTCCCCCTCGTATAGAACGCTTATGTGATCCGTACAGCTGCTCGGTCTGTCTACCTCCCATACGGCTTCTCCAAGCTCAGCATCGAAACAGCAGCCTTCCAAAAATGGACATGTGGTCCTCCCGGTCAGGCTGATCTCGTTCTCGTCTAGTTTCACCGGTGCCCAATAGTCCCTCAGCGTTATCGATACAGATGCGATGATAACGACGTTGTTCCAGGTCTGCCCGTTCTCCTGGTACATGGTCCCTACACAGGAGCCGTCACTATTTAATTGTCCCAGTAGTGTCACCGACGCGGTAGTCGTGGCATTCTCCGTAATGCCTCCAATCGTGTTCGCGTAAAGTTTAACAGTCTTATCCCGATGGATCAGTTTGCACTCTTCCGCCCCGACTCGATGCACGGTATTTCCTAGTCCTCCCGCGACATTCGAGCTGTGACTATGCATCCCGCAATAAGAGATTAACCGCACTATCTCGATCAAGCAAGACCACACCCTCTGTTGTCTCACCTCATTACGTTGCACTACCGTCACTACTGTCTTTGAGGAGACGTACGATGAGCCTGGCTCTGGACACCTGGCTACGTCTCTTAGTGATATCGTGGACATCACCACTGCGGGGTCCTCGCAGTCGAAAGCGATGATCCCTGCTGCACCTTGCCAGGAAAGTACCAACAATGTGGCACTTAGGAGCGAGATGCCACTCCGTCCCATCCTTATACTAACAAAAATTTACATTACTTTCTTGAACTATAACCACTGATCGTATCATTCCGATGGAGAAGCATGTAGAGTCAGCAACCACCCTTAATCTTGATAAGATTACCTCTGTAAATTACAGACAACGAAACTTTCCTTCGTTCGCTTTGTCGACATACCTCCCTAAGCAGGCGCTCCTCAATCAGTGGCTAGAATCCCAAACACCAATTAAAAGAAAAGAAAGCAATAAAATAAAAGTACAACAGAAAAAAATAAAATACATAAGTCCCAATTATTCGTGTAACTAAATAACCGTCACCCTAGTATACAGTACACCTACTGTATTCTTAGCAAACCCAGCTAAACATAACCCAAAGCAAGATTAATAATCCCAAAAAAAAAATAGATATGAATCAAAACGACTTAATTAAAAGAAAATGTCCATGATTATTGCTATAGTGCGCAAATAAACACTCCTGTTCGTTCAACGTTAGAACATTGTCCCATTATTCCTTTAAAAATTATTGCGTATAGCGTATATAGCATCCCCTATTTTGTGTCTTTGATTGTTTTTCTATAGAAGTAGAAACATGACCCCTTTTTAGACCCATTTTCTTCTTGCCCTCGGTAGTCGTCTCATACGACAGGCTCTCATAGCCTCCGAGGTTTAAGTATTTAACCACCCCTATTCTCAAACTAGAATCCCGAATTAAGTAAAATCAAAAAAAATTCGTTCCCAGCACTTAAATAAAATCAAGAAAATAAGATATCTCGGCCTCAATTTTTTTCTTTTTCGTAAAGAAGCTTAATGGGCCACTGCGACCTCTTTTAGTCGTCTGTTGCGGAAGCTCCTACCTGTCATAGAACATGTTAAGGGAGTGAGAGCAGAAGTGCGAAGGCCCGCTTGAAATACGAACAAAAATTCCCAGTTCGTAATAAATGCGTAAAATGAAAATTCTTCTAGGCACACCGCGAGTCTAGAAACGAGCAATTAACGGAGAGACAGTCAAAAAAAAAAAAAAAGATAAAAATTTATTTTTTTTTTCTTCTCGGAAACTAACGATGATGATCTACGGAGGGGAAAAGAGTTGGCAATGAAGTATTCGTCAGATTTCCATAGTGACGAACACGTTTCGACCCTACAATCGAGAAAAAAAACGACAGCAATGGTTCCTCTGGGAAGTCAATCGAATCTTCTCAGAAACCTCTGATCTAATCTACAAGAGAGGACCTCCCGAAAGCAAAAGGTCAGAATGTAACGCTTAAGGAGTCCCCCGAAAAAAAAAATCCAGAACAGCCAAAACAGAATTACCCAAAAGGTGATACTCGTGCCACACAGCAGTTATATCGTGGCAAAAAAAAAAACGGAGCTATTAATTGGCACGTAGATATAAAGAACACATCCCCCTCAAGGCAGCTCAAATAAACGAAGACGCGCGACCGCGTCAGAACTTGAAATAGGGATACACTGAATTCCCATCGGGTGTATGTATAGGTATAGAGAAATATATGGATAGGTATGAGAACAAGCTTGTGGCTCCATTTTCGAAGTTGGAGCCTCTCCTTCGTGCTTGGGTTCGCCTGCACGCAGAAGACTAAAAGAAAAGTCGTCAGGCTGCCAGAAACCGCCTAGGCAGAACGGGTTGCTTGCAACGTGACAACGCCGATTCTAAGGTATAGAAGTATAAAATCAACAACGCTAAATCCAAATTATAAACATATAGACCAACAACGCTAACAAAAATAGAAAGTCAAGGGTAGGCAAGATAGCCTTTCCCCTCTCGAGGAGTTGGGTATAAACAGTTAAAAGCTTTTCGGGTCCCATCAAGAAGGAGATTAGAGGATCGGACAGCGGGAGCAGCAGTCCTACAAACGAGGACGCGACGCCCATCGTCTCAGATAGAAGCCCCGAAAAAGTGGAGGAGCTATTAGGGACCTCAGAAGATTTGTGGAATACCACAAGAAGCTTCCCCTTCCAAAGATGGAAGTGGGACCGATATGCTCTAGGGCAGTTTAACAGCGACCTGGCCGCCAACACGACGACCGTCATCCCCAACGCTAGAAAAAGAATTCCAGAAAAGATGGTGGCCATAACTCTTGAACCCGACTGCGGAACAGCCTCAAAACAGGCCAACAAATGGCATGGATATAATAATAGTAAAGGGGATATAGTAATAAAAAAATAGAAAATAAATGGCCGAAATGGGCCGGTACGCTCTAGGGCGGAATGTGCCCCAAAAAGAAACTATAATCCTCTGGGCGAAGAGAAAAAAAAAATTATAAAAAAAAAGGAATGGTCGCCATAGACCTAGAACCGGAATGTGACGGGAGCCACCAGAGCGTGGAGTCCTTGAAGGTGAACAGCATCAAAACGACAACCGGCCACAGAATGAAATAAAATAAAATTATCGACATAGATAAAATTTACCAGCGTGGTCCAGCTAAAAGAGTATAGACAAGAAGGAAAAAAACAGAGTTACTGGACGATACGCTGGGGTCCCCTTTTAGTCGCCTCTTACGACAGGCACAGGGTAGCCGTTGGGGTATTCTTGTCTTTAACCTCTACCCGCCCCAACACGGGGATCCTACTAGAAACGGAAACTAGGGCTGATATCTATCTGGGGGTTTTCGAACCCGTTGTGGCCTTCTGAATCTCTCACTCTCTGAACAAGATAGGGACCTGCGCCGTGGCTCATCATCGGCACGCGGTCTGACTAATAAATCTCGACTTATCTCCACCTCGTTTGGAAGAATCACCTTGGCCCGGACGGCCGCCTCGTCTTCCGTGTCTGAACCACCTACGTCGTCGACCAAGTTCTCTCTGTCTGATTCATCGCTGTACTCCGAACCTAACTCGATTGGCCTAGGCTGCATTCTACCCGGCTCCTCGCGACCTCGGTACTCCTTCAACCGGTTGGCGTGAACCACCTGTTCCTGTCGACCACCCAGTAACCTCACTCTATAGGTAACTGGTCCCATAACTGCGACAACTCTATAAGGTCCTACCCAAGACTTGGCTAATTTCCTGGACAATCCCACCTTTTGTGTCATATCTTTTAAATACACTAAGTCTCCTATTTGATAACACCGGTCTTTAGTCTTACGATTAAATCGCTCTACTCGATACCCTTTAGCCCTTTCCGTATTATCAAAACACTGTTGATACACTCTTTGGAGCCGTGCCATCAGTTCCGATGCGTAATTGTCATCTAAATCGTACCTAATGCGCGTCTGTTTCAGGAATCTATCTGTTGGTAGAACTTGGTCTCTACCATGGAGCAAGAAATAAGGGCTAAAGCCCGTGGACGAATGTATGCTACCCCGATACGCCATGAGAACGTAGGGGATCCACCGATCCCAATCCCTTTGATCGTCCGCTATGTAATGTGCCAACATATCTTTAATAACCCGATGCGTTCTTTCTATTTGACCGTTCGTACTGGGCGCGTAACTCGCGGTTTGAATTTTTTTAATGTCAAGTAAGGCGCAAACATCCCTAAATACCTGTGACATAAAATTAGTTCCCCTATCTGTCAATAATTTCGCTGGCGTCCCGTGTCTAGTGATAATGGTTTCGACAAATGTTCTGGCGATCGTACTAGCTTTCTGATCCGGCAAAGGTATCGCTTCTACGTATTTCGTAAAATAGTCCTGAAATGTGAGCAAGTATCTATTACCATTCAATGAAGTTACTAATGGTCCTACTATATCCATCGATACCAACTCCCAGGGCTCTGCACAAGCCGTGAAATGTTGCAAAGGTACCTTCTTATAATGAGGGGACGTTTTCCGCCTATTACAAGCTTCGCAACTAGCCACGTAATTTTCAACATCCTTCTTCATCCCTGGCCAAAAGAAACGCGCTTTCAAATATCCCAGAGTTTTCTGACAGCCCGGATGAGCCACCATTGGTGAATCATGAAAATCTCTCAAAACTTTACGTGTAAATTTCTTGGGCACCACTAACACATCAGTCATTCTTTCATGATCCATCTTGTACAATACGCGATCATTGTTAATATAATACGTCGGTTCTACGCCCGATTCTGAATCCTGATTGTTTAATTGATCAATTATCTCCGCGCAAAACCTGTCGGCTTCCTGTGCTTCGCGTAAGGCGTCTAAGTCCCATTCAGGCTCTACCGGTTCTTCCCCTATAAAAAGGATCTCTCCTCCCTTATCAGTATCTAACCCCCCTTGTTCCGATTTTTCTCCCCCTGGAATAATAACAGTCGTCCCTGCACCAAAAAATATAAAGGCTAGCATATGGCTCACCTTTGAAAACTCAAAATTTTCCTTAGTGATGAAATCGGTTGTAATGCATAAGGATTTCTCGCAAGCTTTATCACACTCCTCCCTTACTCTTTTAAAAACTTCCCATAAAATGGCGTATTCTGCGTTCTCGGTTCGCGATCCCTTCAATATTCCCACAATATCGACATTATTCCCTTCTCGAATAGCTACTATGTCTCCTACTTGACTCCCTTTTAAACCAATTTCGCGCCCTTCTTCTTTTGACATTGCCCTAAACTTAGCATTCCCATCCAATGGGATGGTCTCGCCTTCTCCTATGATGACGTTTCCGGCCCTTGGAGGTCCCTGTTTCTCACAAAAATCTAAAAACCCTATATAGTCAACTCTCACATAATTATCCTCTGGATCGTGCATTCTACTAAGCGCGTCTGCGTTTCCATGCTGACGACCCGGTCTATGTACTACCTCAAAGTCATATTCCGATAAGGAAAGAGCCCAGCGCGTAAGACGAGAATTTGGATCTTTTAAGGTTAATAACCATTTTAGAGGTCTATGGTCGGTAACTATCGTGAAATGTCGTCCGTACAAATAACAGCGAAAACTTTTCACCCCAAAAACTACCCCTAACAATTCCCTTTCCGTGGTTGAGTAATTTAACTCCGCTTTATTCATTGCCCTACTAGCATACGCGATTGGTCTCTCTTGTCCGTTCCTACGTTGACTTAATATCGCGCCTACCCCTGTACCTGAAGCGTCTGTTGATAAAGTGAAGGGTTGATCAAAATCCGGAAATATTAAGAGTGACTCATGTGTTAAGGCTTTCTTAAGGGATTCAATAGATCGCAATACTTCTTCGGTGATTTTAAAAGGCACGTCCTTACGTGTTAACTTCGTTAAAGGTGCCGTTAGTTCTGTAATGTTTGGAATAAATCGTCTATACCAATTCACTAACCCTAAAAATGACCTTACCCCTCGTACTGTTTTAGGTATCGGAAAATCTCTAATCGCCTGAACTTTGTCTGGGTCGGGTAAAATCCCGTCCTGTGTAATAATGTGTCCTAAATACTTGACTCTAGTCAACAACAAATTGCACTTTTTAGGTTTTAATTTAATATTAGCCTGTCTCAGTCGATTAAAAACCTCCCTTAATTTGGAAATATGATCGCTATACCCTTCTGAATTGTAAACTATAATATCATCCAAATAAACCATACATAGCTCCCCAGTTAACCCCGATAAAGTGGTGTTCATGAATCTTTGAAACGTCGCGGGGGCGTTAACTAAACCGAACGGCATCTTTAAGTACTCATAATGTCCCTGAAATGTACTGAACCCTGTTAGTGGTATGGAGGAATCTTCCATATCGATTTGATGATAAGCCTCAGCCACATCTATTACTGAAAATAATGCTTTTGACCCCGATTTGTAACTTTGCAACAGATCTGAAATATTCGGTAATGGGTAATATTCCTTTTTTGTGACACTATTTAGACCCCTATAGTCTATACACATTCGAACCTTTTCCTCCCCCGTAGGAGAGACCTTTGTAACTAACACGACCGGAGCAGACCAAGGGCTCGCTGATGGCCTAATAACCCCTGCGTCTTTGAGTCTACTGATTTCCTTTTCTAATACTTCCCTTTGCTTGTAAGGAATCCTGTAGGGTGCCTTACAGATAGGTTGCGCCCCTGGCTCCAACACTAAACTATGCTTTACTCGACTCGCACTCGATATAGGTTCTCCCTCTTCTATGAACAGATCAGCATACTCTCTTAGCAATGTAATAATCTCGCCTAGCTCATTATGCGCCAAGTGAGATAGATCAAAACCCTCGTATATCCACTCATCTGTGCTTGCATCAACCGTACATACTTGGGGAACAGCTCCCTGCTGGTTTGGGCCCCTTAAGTTTTCATTCCCCAAATTTTCAATCATCCTTTCATTCCGTAAGCGTCCATTACTTGCCTTTTCATTCCTTAAACCTTCAGACCTTGCACGGGCATCCCTCAATATTTCACCCCTTAAAATTTCATCCCTAAAAATTTCATCCCCTAAACTTTCATCCCTTAAAATTTCATCCCTTAAACTTTCGTCCCTTAAAATTTCACCCCCTAAACTTTCATCCCTTAAACATTCAACCCTTAAACTCTCATCCCTTAAACCATCAATCCTTAAACTCTCATCCCTTAAGTTCGCACCCCTTGACTTTGCATCCCTTCGTCGTGCGTCCCTTACTGTCATACTCCCCTGTCTTTCATCCCTCGGACGTACAACCCTCCGGTTGTCGCTCCCTACAGTTTCGAAGTCTGGAGTTCCAAACCTTAATCTTTCATTTCCTGAACTTCCATTCCTTAAGTTTTCTCCCCTTTCGTTCTTTAGTTTTGGATTCTCATCCCTTACACACTCGGTCCCGCTGAAGGCTTTCCCTAGGAAATGTCCCTTCGTCAATCGTACTTCCCCTTGAGAGAAATTCACTACCCTAATCGGTACATACACCCCATTCTCGGCCATACTCCTCGCTACACTAACCCCATTCATCTCTCTACCCCCAGATTCACACACAACCCAATCACCACTTATTCTCTGTTTGAGCCTCCCTGTACAAATCATTTCCGTTCGTGGAGGAATTGTCAAAAATTCAGTTGTTACGACGTCGGTTTCACAATTATTCACCCTTTCATCCATCTCTTTCTCTCCCTTTAATTTCTCTGCGTCCCCGGACGTAACTTCCCTATCCTGTAATGCCTTAGTACTTTTGACTTCGGTGTCAATTTTCTCGCGACTATCTATTTCATCAACATCTTTAGAAAATTTTGTAAAATCCCTGTCTGATTTCCCCTTATCTTTCCCTGACTTAGTGTTTTTGAAAAATTCCCCTACCGTATTTAGCCAGTCCTGCCAGATTCCATTATCACTCAACACAGGTTCCCTAAATTCGGGGTTAGTTAAAGGGATTCTATGTCCATATATCTCTAAGTAGGGTGCGCCCTTATAACAAATTACCGCCTCATGGCGCGCAAGAAAATCTCGCCCTAAAACTACCTCAACGTTATTTAAAATTTGATCTTCACAAATGACCATATCGGCCCCGATAGAAAACGTCGCATCTACTGGTTGGACGGTTATTGTTGCTAAACCGAAAGTACCCAATTGGTGCCCCGTCACGCCCTTAAGTGACAACGGGAATACTTCCCTGATTAATCCCCTGATTTGTGACGCGACCCAATTTTTGATTAATGAGACTACTGCCCCTGTATCTACAAGACATCTCTGAGGATTCCCGTTAATATTAAGTACAACTAAGTGAGGCGTTTCGAATCGTTCGTCCTCTACACTCGTGATTATTTGATTCATAACTAGACGAGATGAATTTTCTGAATTTTCTTTCCCATTTCCCTTAATTGATGACTCTATGGACGCAATTTTTGTTTGCAATTCTTTAACAATACTATAAATTTTGTCTCCTTGTTCTATTTCCATCCCTTCTACTCGGAGACTGCTAGAAGGCGAAATTAGTTTAAATTTTGCGACGGTTGCGAATTTCTCGAACTTTCTCCCGTACGAGCCCTTTGACCGGGATGTCGAGTGGCAACATTTCTACCCGCGCCGAACCCCCTATGATTAGGAGTATACCTAGCTTGCCAATGCACCCCTTGTCGTAAACTATTTCCCTGATATTCTCGCGATTCCTGATTTCCCGGCGTTCTCGAATTTCCGAAGTTTCCGCGCGATCCCTGATTCATCGAATTATTATTTCGTCCTATGGCGCCACCATTTCGACTGTCTTCTGACCGCGATGTGTAAACGTAATCGAGTGATTGCCTAGCATTGGAAAATCCCCTGCCCCTGTTAAATCCACGATATGAGGGGTTGGGTCGCTCCCCAGAATTTCCCCGATTTTCGAAATTTCCCTGGCTCTCAAAATTTTCGCGATTTTCAAAATTTCCCCGGTTTCCTAAATTTCCGCGATTTTCACAATTTCCCTGGTTTTCAAAATTTCCGCGATTTTCAAAATTTCTCCTCGAGTTCGAATTTATCTGCCGCCTAATCATTGTTCCGTTATTTGGACAGTCCCGAGCCCAGTGGCCGTACTCTAGACAATAAAAACACCGATCAGTGCGTTTGGGATTCGCCTCTCCCCTACATTCCCTGGCAAAATGGCCGGACTTCCCGCAGTTACGACATGTATTTCCCTGTTCAACAGTAGCAACCCTATTTGACGGCCCCCTTCCTGAAAGCATTCGATTGGTCGTCTCCTGTACCCGGACTATTTCCTCGGCCTTATCAAGGGTTAAGTTTTTTTTTCGGATTAATAAAACTCCTACGTCCCTGAACAAGTCTTTTCTCAACCCTACCTTAAATTGGTTCACTAATAATGCCTGATTTTTCCGTCTAATTCCCGCTTTCTCGTCATCTTCCGCTTCTAAGAGATCTTCATGTAAAACTCTGGACCCCAAAGTTCTTAATCTAGTACAAAATGACGAAACTTCTTCGTCTTGCCGCTGATAGCATTTACTCAAATTTAATTGATTTTCCCCGGGATACCTGACTGGGGCGAATTTGTCTAACAATTTACCCTTAAACGCTTCATAACCCAACGAATCTAAGCTTGAATCGGATCTCACAAAATTATGAGCTTCCCCGGTACATTTAAATTTTAATAATTTTAAGGTTTCTTCCTCGGTCCAATTATCAAGTTTCGCGCGCTGTTCTAACTTATCAAGGTAACGCGCCGCGTCTCTTCCCGTGAACGGATCAAGGGTGGTAGCAATCATCCCCAAGGAGTGTACCATCGGCATGCGCAAATTTCCCTCTGCCGCTTGCATTTTTTCCTCTACCTTTACACCTGTCTCTTGAAATAAAGCCCTTAATTCGTCCCAATCACTCTCTGACATACCCTTACACCGAAAAAAGAAAAATTATGCCTCTACGCAACCGCCAGTGGTTACCTACGTATCCTAATTCCACAAAACCAAAATCCTTCCACCTTCGTGGGGGGAATAAAACCAAATACAAGCAAAAAAAAATAATCAGCACCAAAATAATACAAGGCGTCAATACAAAAAAATGTTTCAACCCTCAGTCTTCGTGCGTATAATCTCGATACTTTCAACTGCGCTACGTCTCCGATTTTTCTATTCTCCGACCCCAAGTAATAAAAAAAAATTAAAATAAATCCCTAATTTGGGCAACTCAAGTAATAGTCCCAGTGGCACACTCGCCGCTTTTCTACCGGGTGTTCCAAAATTTCAGTGTTTGAACGATTTTTCGAACTTTTAAAATTAAATCAAATTTTTCTTGACATATTTGTTGTACAAAAAAAAAATTCACGATTCCAACTACTCAAAATTACTCTACAATATCAAAAAAAATTCCCCTCTAATTCAGCCAATTAATTTAATTAATTTAACAATTTTCCCTCAAGAAGGTTCTCCCGTAGGGTGAGTTTCTATTTTTATATCGGGCGTAGGAGGTCGCTCTGACACGGCCTCGTATTCGAAAACAGTCTCCTGATCTTCCCTTCCCAGGGGGGTGGCAGGGCCAAGATTAAAGGGTGTGACAGGCCTTTCCGGCGTGCGGATAGGGCTCAGATTACCTAACCTCGCTTTTTCGAGTCTCAATTTTAGCGCACGCTGCTTTCGCCCTTTACGATTTCGTGGCATACAAGAAAACCAAGATGAAACAAGACTAACTCCAACGAAAAATGGTTTACTTCCCCAAATCAGCGACTTATCGAGTTTAGTCACTCCCCTTGCAGTTAACTGAGAGAAAAACGGATGGCTTGGAAAAGCAATCAATTCCAAATGAGGTCTCGGAATGCTTGGCCGCACCGAAGACCAGTCACCTGAGGAACCGATCACCCCAAAACGGCTGGTTTGAAATAGCGGTTAATTCCCCTCAAATTACATGCATCGGGTGCTTGGCCGCACCAACAATCCCGTAATCTAAGACTATCGCCTACTTAACCAGTGTTTTGTAAGGGAGGGAACTCCCCTTCCGGAAATTATCAACCCCACAGGGTGCAATACAGAAACGGAAAATAAATTGAAAGATTAAGAGAAGTGTTACCACAATAAAAAAAATTAGTGAAATTCTTGAGAAAAAGGAAACTGACCTCTCTTTAACGCAGGTCAACCCCCACAGGGGTAAAATATAGAAGCAGAACGGGGCGAGAATAAAATGAAAATATAAAGACTCGAACGCTCACACAAAAAGTTAAAATGATGTATTTCTTCCAAAAGAAAACTACCCTTCTTTAATATTGATCAACCCCACAGGGTAAAATATGGACGCCGGCAGGAGAGATTAAAAAAAAAACTTAGAAAAATTCACCAATCACAAAAAAAAATTCCCAGAAGAACTCAAAATTACTTATTTTTTTCAAAGATGAAAAACTACCCCTATTTAATTTAGACCTACCCCACACCTGACACCAGTTATGTAATCGACCGGTCCTTTGGGAAAAAGATAAATCAATCAAATCTATGAATCAATCAGATCAATAAGATATCAATTTGACTTTTGAATTTAATTGAGACTAAGGACCGGTATTACTTTGGGTGGGGCAGACTCAATTATTTAGAATAGATTCTGACGATGATGGTTCCAGAAAGATCGTGGGCGCAGGGCTTCTCAAATGCCTGCCTTAGTCGTTTCAAAATAAAACACGGAATTAAAATCAATACATCTATTGAAAAAAAAAAGAAAATGTCAACACAACACAAAATGACCAATCGTGCGAACTCAAAAGAAATCCCCACAATTAATATAATAAAATAACTTGGAACTCAGTTCTCCCAGAATAAAATACAAAATGTATTAATAAAATTATCTCCCAACAATAGAATGTAAAATAAAACAAAACAGTTATCCCACCAAGATACGTTATAAGACGAGGTAACAAAATTACTCCCTTAATTAAGGTGTACGACCAGCTAACAAAATTATTCCCTTAGATAAGGTATAAGACGAAACAATAAAATTATTCCCTTAAATAAACTGTAAGACAAAACAATACAATTATCCCCCTTAAGGTGACGATCAGGAAACAAAAAAATAAGCCCACAAAAGAAAACCTACTCAATACTTATCCGATAAATAATTGGAACAGTTTACCTTTATATATCTTAATGCCCCCGTATATGGAAACTTTAACGTAGTACGGTTCCCGGACGCGACGTTTTTACGCGTTTATTAATCGGCGTATCGAGATTATAGCGACGGACGGCGCATCGACAACCCAATTTTAATCAAAGTAAAACATCAAGGGTGGAGCAGCCCTTATAAATCAGAACAGACTCACCAAATGGCCTCGGAGTGAACTCTGCTTACTGCCTGGACCTTAGGCGGGGAAACCCTCAATTTCAGCACTTAGCAGAAGGGTGGCTCGAGGACTCGTTTCGCTCGCACGGAACTCGGAACGGGTGAATTTACTCACTTTAATGATTCTATTCTAGAAGGTTCTGACTCAAGACGTTCTCGGCGAAACTCTTAGCAAACCCCTTATTCCAACTCTATGCCGAACTCTAATTAAAACTCCAATCAACCCTGCTCAAAACTCTACTTCAAAACCCTCGTCAAAACTCTATTCGACTCTGATCAAAATTCTACTTCAAAATTCTAATCAAGACTCTAATTTCCCCTTGACTCAACCTATAGGAAACTCAAAATTCAAGTACTATTCTCCCTTGAAAACTGAACTCAAATTCAAACTATCTCCCTCTGATTTAATTATCTCAAACTACGATTCCCTCAAACTTTACTTCAAACTTTACTTCAAACCTTACTTCGCCCCGCGAAAATAAAGTAAACTCTACTTCAAAACTCTAAGTTTCACTATGCAGAACCTTCTCAAAAATTGAACACCAAAATAAAACACTCACGGCTCGGAACTTCGTCGTTCGGGAACCCGGTTCCCCAAACAACTGACTTCTCTCTCGATTCTCTCGCTCCTCGAGAGCTCCCCGTGATTTTCCGCGACTCGAAGTTTGCTTGCAAAATTATTATTCCAATCCTCTGATTGGTCGTAATTCCCTTATTCAACCATATATTTGTCCCTTGAGCCTCATAAGTCCCGCCTTTTTCTGATTAAATAATCATTGATTCCCGATTCCTTCGCGTTCCCACGACTTAGTCCGTACACGCCTCTTTTACTGAATCGGCAAGAGTTCCTTCACCGATTTCCACGCATACGGCGACAAAGTAGTTCGAACATCGTAAGCACTCTTTTCGAGGTGCGTTACTTTTTAATTACAAAGTCACGTCCGGTATTAAGTTTCTTCTAAGCAACGCCGAGAAAATACTTGTTTATAGTTAATCTTTTAACGTCTCCTATTTTTCCGTACTTCGCTACGTAATTTCCGTATACTGGGTCTTTTTTATAAATGTTACAATATAACCAAATCAATCAATAAAATTAAAATTAGAGTCCTACAATCTCCTACAGGGTGTTAAAGGATTAATTAAATCTACCAAAATAACCAAGCAAATCCCTTAACCACCTACAGGGTGTTATTTCTAAAGTTTACAAATAGAATACAACCAAAAAAATAAAAATGCCTAGAACAACCCCAGGTTGTTACAAGTACTAATTTTTTCCTTGAAGGTAGTAAATTTCAACAACGATAATTGTTCAATTCCACACTTGTTTGATTTATAGGTATTAGTTAAAATGTATATTTAAATCGTCACGATCACATCTCCATTCATCCCACTTGGTCATTCTGACTACAAAATTCATTAAACATTCTTTAGATTTTTTGATTTTTTGTTTATATTTGTATGCATTTCTAACATTTTATGATAAAATTATCAAGACATTCTATTGAGTATTTCAGTCCATAGAATTAATTACCATTTTTAACATATTAGGATTACACGTTATAACGTGTTTTCATTTTGGCATCGAAATGCAATACGTATCAGTTTGAATATTTCCGTCCACGAATATGTACTTTGTTATGTTAATATTACAAGCGTATGGTGTGTTCATTGTTACTTAAAATACAGCAAAGCATATCGTTGATTATTTGAAGTACAGAGGAACTCCTAACCATAAAGTGACAAAGCATGTCGTTGTCACTGTCAACCAAACAATCGATCAAAGCATTAGGCAGCATTAGGTGTTTAATAATAATTAATTACGGATGTGTTCATCTCCCATTTCAATTTAAGAAACGCATCGTTAATTAATCCCATTGAAGCGAAATTAATCAAATACCGTTTAGGGATTTGCCGGAACAAGTCCGAAAATCCGAACTGACCAGTACATCTATTTATTTATTTTGTGACATCATATATATGCGAACTCGGCGCAACAACAATTTTATTGTTCGGCTCGGGACAATGCACAACGCGTCCCGCGGCAGATTAAAGACGGGTAATTTATGTTGCGAACGTCAAAAGCACGCCGGTTTTGAAATTATTACGCCGTAAACATGAGTTCACAATTCCGTTAAATTTATCTATACATCGCATTCCCCCGAATAGTATTTATTTTAAATGCATTTATTTAAAATTTGCGTAGCAGGCAACGAAATGTACGTGGCAGTTGGTATGAACGAAGCGCGCCGAGAGGGGAAGGGCACTAATTGAATATTGTGTGAAAAGTTTACATTTCGTATTTTTCTGTCCTAAACTCCTTGGTATCAGGTTGTTTTTAGGTCCGTAAATTTCGGTGTTTCTATAGCAAAAGTGTTTATTGCAGGCTCTGTTCTCAACGCTAATCAACAGAGAAAAACCAAAGAATAAAAACGAAATTTCATTTAGTTTCATGATATTTTGTTATAATGAATATTTTATTTATATTCTCTATTAGTGAACTAGTAACAATATATAAGATTCATTTAATCATCGCTCTAATATCCAATCTACACTCCCTACTTTCTGTTTGACCTGTTCTTTATATTGTCGTGGTAAACATTTTTAAATGCACTTCTAATAATATTTAATAAGGTGCAACTTACTTATTTGAACTATTATAGAAAAATGTTCATGTAAGGCCAATAATTATAACCACTTAACTTCTGGTGTTTCAATTGCTGTTTATATTGGTGAGTGTCATTATTTATTTAAGCATATGCTTATATATATTTGTATTATTACTTGTATCAAATTTGGTGCTTGCCTCCGTAAGTTTGTCGTCAAGAATGAGGACAACACCCCCGAAAGCTCTGATAATTATTTAATTGCTTCTCTTTTAAACACATTTTAATTGTAAACCCATAACCACCCAATTTTCATTAATATCAATTTATTTCAACAGTCAGACCATATAGGAAATGTTATATATATATTAATAGTAGAGCCTTAGAAATATGCCTTAAAAAATCCCAGAAATATGC
The DNA here is from genome assembly GCA_946251905.1 of Cryptocephalus moraei. Lineage (NCBI taxonomy): Eukaryota > Metazoa > Arthropoda > Insecta > Coleoptera > Chrysomelidae > Cryptocephalus > Cryptocephalus moraei. The sequence continues at coordinate 10,870,625 of OX276466.1, read as the reverse complement.
GCAAAAAGCGCAAAATATTAACTAAAATATGCATTTAATATACAAACGTGCATTTATAAAACAACGAAATAATCAATTTTTTTATTAAAAGAAGTACACACATAAGAACAAAAAATAAAAATTTATCAATTATTTACTATTGCTATTATTTATTAATTAAATATACATCATATAATCCCACACTACCAACATCATCTTCGTTGTCATTTCGTTGGTGTCTTTTGAAGGTTTTTTCAACCTCTACAAAAAAAGTATAACACAGCTATCTCTTATTGCTGTAACTAATAATAAATTTTAATAAATATATTAGCTATTTATATCACACTGGAAACAATACGCTATTAATTGTTTTTCTAAGTTCTTTAAGGTAAAACTTTATTAATAAAATAAATATTAAACAAATAAATAATATTAAATAAATAAAAATGAAATATTGGTCAACTTATGTTTATCGGACGTGGAATCAGGGGAGGCGTCTCACAATGCTCCAATAGATATGGAAAGGCGAAAAATGTCTACATGGTAAATAAATATGATACTAAATTACCATCTTTATATCGTATGTATTACGATGTTAATAACTTTTACGGTATTGCCATGTGTCAATATTTACCTATGGGTGAATTTCGATTGATTGATAGTATTGATTTCTATTCAGAGGACATTCTTAACACACCTGATGAATCAGGCGTTGGATACATTCTCGAGGTTGATTTAGACTACCCTATAGATCTTCATAATCTCCACAAAGATTTACCAATATGTCCAGAACGAATCAGCCCACCCCAATCACCCGAAACAAGTGAAATTTTTGACTAGACTGTTTGATAAGAAAAATTATGTAATTTATTATATCAATTTGAAGCAAGTAGTCTTAGGTTTTAAGCTAGTCAAAATTCATAATTTGTATAGGGAAAAACTGCGTTCCACTTCGCAGGACGTACATGGAGCAAATTTAAAATTATATTTATTAAAGGTGGTTCTAAATGTATATTAAAATTTTCATCACCGCAGGAATTTCCATTTATTACATTAACACTCCACTCCATTTAACGCGTGTGCCACACAAATAGTTACATGTATTAAGTTTGGAAAAATATTTTTAAATTTTGCACTTATAATAAATGCATATGCATTTATATAATTTCTTCAGGATATGCACATATGCACTTTGAGTGCATTTTGCATATTTCCAGAGCTCTAATTATTACCGTGAAAATGCCCATTTGAGATGTTATTACGTTATTTAAGCTATCGACTGTCACATTTGAGAGAAAAACTAAATGCAGTTGAATCCCATAATTCAATATTTTCGAAAGGTTGGCGCCTATCAAGTGTTTCTTATTCTGTTGAAATATGCAAATGAAGATCATTGGACGTTAATTAAAATAGACGCCAGTAAACACTGTAAACAACTGCAACATGTAACCAAATAGAAGTAAATACCGTATGTTTTTTTTTAATATTTATTGCTTATAAAAGCGTTTGTTATTTTCTAAGTATATAAATATTTTTGTATCGTAAAATATATTTTTACTTAATTAAATTATGCTTGCTATTTAATTATACCTTTTTTACCAGCTGTATTAACGAAATGTAATTTTTAAATAGGCAAGTTTTAGTTTGTTAGGGAAACGTCAGTTCGGCTACAAAATGAATTAATATTGTAGTTACTACTATTGCTACGCTTTTTCGTTTAAAGATTTCCGAATTTATTTTGAAATCAAAGCAGACTTTGCTAATCGACAATTTGGAGCAGATATGATGAAATATTAATCAGTCCGAGAATAAATAGAATTTAATTAGATATAGATGGGATTATGGTCCCTTAAAAGAACCATCCAGTGCATTAGATTCACCTTCAAATAGGACGTAACGAGTTAAATGAAAAATTGGTTGGTCCATGGAAATTTTTTTAAATATACTAGTTCGAAAAATAATTATTTTTTACCGAATATTTGTATTTTCGACGACAACATCGCTATTATGTAGGAAACCCTTAATTATTTCAATGGCTATTGATTGTGATATTGCAAATGTCGCATACTAACTGAGTAATATTGGGATGTAAATAGAACACATTAATAAATATTGTCATCGACTATACGTTAATAACTTCTCATTAAATAGATACAGAAATTCACCAATTTATCGCGATAGCTTAAATCATACATTTTCAACGATGTAAGGAGAGAAAAGCACGAAAACCAATTAAATATTAAGAACTGAATCAACAAGTGGCATAGGTTACATGAATGTGAGGGATTTAAAAGTGTCTAGCGTCACTACAGGGCAGTAGGGTATTTCACGCATAACACGAAGCAGGTTCATTAGGACGTTAATAGAATGCGATGAATATTCATTCTTCTATACATCAGAAGGGGCTGCCCAATTGCATGATACCGAGTTTTTATTTTACCATGCTGTTTATCTGCTAAAAATTATAGCTTAATTAAAATTAAACGCAAAGTAGTCGAATGGTGCTCGAATTAATAGCTTTTATTCTCAGTCCTGAACAGATCATCATGTTAGGAAATAAATGAAAGGTTTAAATTGAAAATCCTAACGTTTTAGGAATTCACCTCCCTCCGTTTAATAAAAAAATTCGTACCGTTTACCCGACGATGATTTCATTTTTTAATTCCCGAACAACTCATCTTTCCGTAGCGAAATCACAGAGCGAGATATCTCTCCCTCCGCTCCCGCTCCCCCCTCCCCCTTTCGTTACCTAACTACATAAAAGCGATGTTTACCGAGATATTATTTAAATTTAACATCGGGGGCGGGAAGCCTTTTGTTTGCCAGCCTCTCTTGCCTCATTCAATTTTACGAATCTCAACTTTCGAAAGATTTTACTCGGGCGTTTAAATAACGTCTACCGAACAATAGGGGAAGATAGATAAACGCTCGCGGAATGAGTGGTTGTAAATAACGTCTTTTGTATTTAGTTTTCTTTTTTCGCTTTCTCTTACCCTCATTCTGTCCTTAAGGAAAAAATTCTGCTCCCTGGAATTCGGGAGATAACGGAAGGCGGGCGTGGGAGTGGGAGTTAATTGATGTCTATAAGGGAGGGGGTAATAACTTCAACACAACTACAACTTGGTGCGATACGAGAAAATATGAACATTGTGCGGGAAAACTTATATCATGTAATTAATATCGAGACTGGTGTAAACACTGTTAAGCCAGAATTTTAGGGAGTATGGTGAAGAGGTTAATGCAAGTCAAATAGGAATATTACTTTTGAGGTCGTTCAGAATTTGACCAATATACAACTATAAATCAATAATGTGTAATTTACAAGATAATTATCCAAATTATATTTATTAACATTGCTTTGTCAAAATTAACCTCCTAGACTGCGATGGTACGGTAACAGCTGAATCGGGAAACTATATTTTATAGGGGACGTTGCGCGTAGTTTCAAACTTATGGTTTCCAGGCTCTGAATTCGTTTCTCTAGGGCGCCAGATTTTATTGGGTTTACTCCCTTAACCCGCGGGTAGGTGTATCCTCAAGGAAGTCCTAGGCGGTACGTGAGGAGGAACTTACAGGACTCGGGATATATTCCTTACACATAAATCTAGTAGAATCGTTCGGCAACAAATTAGATTCTTTTATATTAGCAAGGCCTGGTGAATATGTAAGAGTATTCAAAAAAAAGTTTATTCACTACTAGAATATTTCAATATATTGACTTATTCTTGTGAAACAAATATGGTTTGTAGCGTACTCTCATTGAGCATACATTTTTAGATGTTATAAAGTATTAGTAGTACCTCCAGTAGCACGGGAAGTGGATTTTGAGTATAGTTGTCATTTCGTCTCTCATGAATCAGTCCTGATCATTCCATCATACATGGAATATATAAATCGAGACGTGCTGTTGCTGTATGGCGATGGTACTCATACATATCTATAGAATAGAGCGATACAAATTTCTTGAGCAATGACGTACCTCGGCTTTGTTTTGATGTCACTTCATATAAGTTTCTTGCTTGATATATTGTGAAAATATTTATTACGGTTACTCCTGCAACGTGACGTTCGATTTATCGAAATTTCTTTGGCACACCCCATATAAAATTCCAACTGTGTTGCAATTCCCCTTATCGCTGTCGTTTCCCCTTCGGGAGCATGTTAGTCCGTTAAAATTACATTCCAGAATTTATGATAACATTCCACCCGTGCTTATTAATAAGCATCAGGCCCAGCTTATGAATAACGAGCCGGGAAATAATATTCGGAAAGACTCGACGGCGAACAATATTTACCCTTTATCGACACAATAACAATAATTAGACTCCCGTAATTAAAACCCTTGGGGGGGAAAAATCAATTCTGGGACGTTCGTCGAGGACAAACACATTTCTTTGGGGGTAATTAGGTCCTTTCGAACTTTCGAGTGGGGGCTGAGAAGGGGGGGGGGGTATTTAATACGTTTTATAACGGAAACGGTTGCGTGTTTTAATTAAATCTAGGTGTACAGGGGGGAAGGGAGAAATTTCAATTTTTCCACATAGAAACTTCCCGGCGGGACTATTTGCAGACACGCGGTTGGCGTTTAATTAATGCGGATAGTGAGGAAAAGTTTTTATCAACGTATTAACGCCGTCTGTGGAAAATAGAGAGTTGAGGAAGTTCCATTGACGGCAGAAGTTGAAAATTCAATATATTTTGAGCGTATATATTTTGAGAATATATACATTCAATATATTTTAAAAGTCAATATATTTTATTCAATCCTTCTTTATATTTAATATAATCATTAATAGGCTATTGAATATATCGAAAATTACAGGGGTAAAAGGAACTAACGCGTGCAAGATATTTTATTTTTTCATATGGTCAGTTCACCTCTAAAGAAATAAAATCCAAAAGTGTTACTAAATTTAGCAATACGTTTTTGAGAAAGGGGTAAATATGTCTACTTTTCGATTTTTCGGCTATAGCGCAAAAACTATGCATTTTTAGAAGATATAAGATAAGATAAGATTTCTTGAAGAGAATAGATTTCCTATAAAAACGTTATTTTTTTAAATAAAAAAAATATTCTTTTAATGAAATAAATTCAAAAAGCACTGTTAAAAAAATGGAAAAATTTCAAAAAAATGTTTTTTTTTTAATTTGTAACTATAACTTTTTTCTGAATGAATTTAGGTATAGGCATTGCTTCATACAAAATAAAGCTTATGAAATTCTCTTTAAAACGGTGGCTTGCAAGACTTTATACGTTTAATATTAACTGAGATATAACGTTTGAATTTGGCCATTTTATCTCTGTTTTTTATTTTTTTTTTAAATGCTTATTGCTTCATATTTTGCCTGAAAAAAATATGTTTTTATGCAATAAATAACTTATGTGCTAATAATTTAATATAAAAGTTATCTTATTTATTCATATTTGAAGTCAGTTAGGCACCGAAAATCACTGCACTGTTTCCCATCATCAAAATTATATTTTCCACGCAGTAAACGTGTTAATTACAGAATGCTACAGTCTTCCTGTTAGAACAGCTAAATAGATTAGAAGAATCTCTCATTGAGATACCTGAGCAGGTGTAATTGAGGTTTAACGAGTGTCTTTAAACGGAATTCCCGAGTTTAAAAATGAAGGTATGGAAATAGTATTATGTAGGTATCAATGGTATCCTCAGAAAATTACTATTCGGGAAGATGGATATTCGGGAAAATTAGTATTCGGGAAAATGACTATAACTATTTAAATTAAATATAGAGAATATGTTCTAGTAGAATAATATCCAATATTATTGTTAATTTATTTTCATAAAATTGTTATTGCATAGAAATCTTTTTTTTTTCCGGTAAAAATATGAAACAATACGCATTTTAAAGAAAAAGTAAAAAAAAATAGAGGAAAATGGCTGAATTCAAACGTTTATATCTCAGTCAATATTAAGTATATAATGTCTTGCATGCCACCGTTTTAAAGAGAATTTCATAGTTTTTATTTTATATGAAGCAATGTTTATACCTAAATTCACTCAGAAAATGTTATAGTTAAAAAAATAAAAAATAAAGTTTTTTTGAAATTTTTCCAATTTATTAACTTGGTTTTTTGAATTTATATCATTAAGAAAAACCTTTTTTTGATTTCAAAAAACATAATTATCATATGAAATTTAATTCTCTACAAGAAATCTTAGGACACATATCTTCGAAAAATGCATAGTTTTTGCGCTATAGCCGAAAAATCGAAAAGTGGACAAACTTACCCCGTTCTCAAATACGCATGGCTTAATTTAGTAGCACTTTTGGATTTTATTTCTTTAGAGGTCAATTGACCGTATGAAAAATTAAAATGTCTTGTCTGCGTTAGTCCCTTATTAAATGATATAGTCAATATCCTACAAGGCAAAATCGCTATGACTAGAACACTTTGCCACACTGTTCTATATCAATACATGTTGCTTATATCGCGTAATGAGTTTTCCCATTATTAAAATATACGTTGTGATGAACAAGTAAGAAATCGAAGTAGGTACCTATTTCACAATTGTATCAAACTTTGTAACACTCAAATACATAAAATAACTTTGAATTACTTAACACAGTAAAAATGACTTGTTATTTCTTAACATTTAACTTCAATTCAAAATTAAATTTCTTATTGTTCGAGTCCCGTTAGGAAATTTTCAAATGATTTATCCACAAAAGCCACGTCACCAAAAATCATTTGAGAAATTGTAAAAATAATTTAAACTTCCAGAAAGTGATCAACTTGTGAGAAACTTTCATGAGGAGAGTAGGAACGTTCTGAAGCGTTTACAACTTGTGTGGTGATCATTTTGGCATACATACGGAAACTTCACCCAGGACGGTTTGTATCTGTTTAATTGGATCCCTTTGTCCTTCTTGTGTGGTTAAACTTTGACAAAGTTTCTCTAACAAACGAGATCTTTGGAATATTCAGAACTGAAACTTTAACAACTAAATGACCTTAGATATCTCAGGATCCTTAAAAAGATTATAAATCTTTTTAGCGCTACTGGGGTCCGTAAAAGTGTGATTCAAATTTCTGAACATAGTAAGAAATTTCTGGAATGCCCAAACTAATGCATTGTAACGTTTTAATACTCAAATTAACTACACTGCACTAATTACATATGAACGAAGTGTGAAATAGTCTCTATAGAGAGTGGACTGTATAGACCTCTCTCGTGACTCGTGGGTGACTGCGGAGATTAATCTTGTCTCCAGGTTGTAAGGCTGAAGACGTTCTTGTTCAGGGCGTAACGTGCTCTCCGGGTTGGATCTGAGGGCGTAACGTGCAGATCCGGAGTTGAAGTTCTAGTCGTTTGGAGAGAGGGCGCATCGTGCTCTCCGGCGTGGACCTGAAGGCATAACGTGCTGGTCCGGGTTGAAGTTCTTGGAGTTAAAAGTTGTAGTATCTTGAAGATCTCGTAGAACTCTCAGGGCGTAACGTGAGAGCTTCTAGATTGGGTTGAAGAATCAAGACCAACAACACACGTCGTTTTGAGCATACATCGTATACTGGTTTATTACTAAAAATCCACAAGCTTTTATACATCTTCAAATTACATTGGTTAAATGGCAAATTAAGTTTTGTTATCTTTCGGCGTCCTAGATTGTAATTTCCCTGACCTAGCTGTGTTCTTGACCTTACCGAGCGCGTTTATTATCATATTACGAGAACTGATGTTATGCTTACGCGATTAATTATTGTTGTAAGATTTTGAAAATATCACTTTGATTCGCCTGTTTCGACCACCTCAGCGACTCAGTTGTTTTAATTCCCTATTTAATAGTTATTAATTACTTCATATTTGATTACTTTATCAACACGTTCACTAAATTATTTCCCTAACTAAGTTTGTTCTAATTAATTTTGATTACTTAATTTGCAAGTGGAAATTTCGCCTAAGATGTTTTAATAACTAGTTGCTCTAGTTCCCTAGTTAATGGTTATTAATCCCTAATTGAAGAATCTGTTCCCTAAATCCCTATTAAATCCCTACAACCTTCTTAGCTCTCTTTTATGTTGATCGTAGAGTCAACAATATATTTAACTAATTTATTTAACACTAATAACGTAATAACTAACACTTTTTACCCTGTGTTATGACTACCTCGTCCCTGTAGGCGGCTTCCGCTTTTATCTCGCCGCTTTGCAGTTTCTGGACGTATCTCGAAGGATATTCAACTTTCGAGTACGTCTGGAATTCCCAGAAAGTTCGCCGAACGGACACTTCCCGACTTGTGTTTATTTTAAGGCCAGCCTCCATTACAATATGAAGCGTGTAAATAGGAAATTTTGTTTTCCTCCTCGAAAAGCAAATTTCTGCTGTTCAAGGGTCTTCAGTGAACTCATAAAATCTCATAAGTGTGAATCAGTTTTTGACCAGCCTGACGTTGGTTAGTACTTAAAGAAATTTACTGGATTCAGTAGATTTCTGGAATGTTCTGAACTAATTATTATTGAGTCGTATGGTTTTTGTTATCCTCTGAAACCGTTCTGAATTTTAGTGGAAGACAAGAGGAATTTTTATGAATTTAGGAGGACATTCTGGAATATTCCAAATTCAAATGAACATAATTGTAATGTGTTTCATAAATCAAATTCCATCCAGAGAATCAGGAAATTGTTGCTGATTTACTATGAATCAGTTAATATTTCATGATATTTTGTGAAATCACTAAAAGATTTTCGGAATACTCTTAAGTTACTTCGTATGATTTTAGTGGTCAAATGTTAGTGGTAGTATCATTTATGAGAATTTAAAACTTCATTACTACACTACGTATGAGAATATGGATTAGAACTTTCATGGGTAATTAAACCTCACATTGTACTAAAATATCAGCCTGATCTGGGCACGATTAATCAAGCCATTAGCAATCAATAAAAAGATTCCATCGCTTATAACAAAGTTTTATTATATTTTTTCATCATAGGTGCATATCCACTGATGCAAAACGTCAAGTCTACAATTTATACAATAAAATTTTTCAATTTTATAGAAAAGTTTAGGTGCATTTTCACACCTTTGGGATGGGTTGAGATGTGGGAAACTTTTCTTGATTCAGATGGAAGTTTTCATAGAATTCAAAATTCAATTGGTAATCACTTTATTGATTTTTGGAAACTCTAAATAGTTCGAAACATACTGAAATTATTGTTAACCTTTTGGATTAAATTAGGGTTTCCCAATATTTTTTTAATTGATCAGGTAATTTCTGGAATAGTCAAAATTAGTCGCTTGTGATAGTTCAAAACTATTTTCACCGTTCCTGATTAACACATCCAGAACTTGTATTTCCTTGGGTACCTTGAAATTTTCACACAACGTCCTTTAGTTGAGAGTTTCTTTACGCTTCCTCCCTGAAATTTCGAAAAGCATTTTCCTTACGAAAACTATAACTTCTAACTCCCGACTTCATAGCGGCGATAAATAATTCCTGTCGAAGTGAAATTTCGACTGACGATATTTTTTCTATATCAATATTCCCCATATATCTGACACGTAACATGGCGGCCTTTCGATATTACTTATCAAATTTCGATGAGATCGAGCCGGGATTCACCGAGTGAAAGCGGAAGAGGACGGTATTCGGTCCACGTGTCGCTAACACATTTCCGACAGCACGTGCCAATGAGTGACACATTTTTCCGGACAACTTTCTACTTTTATCTTGGGAAGAGATGGAGAGAGAACGAGAGAGGGATAAAGGGAAGGGATTGCAGAATCCGCACTTTTGAAGAATTTATTATAAATTTTAGTTAAATTTCATATGAAGAAAATTTATCGGGACTCCAAGAGGATTGGTTGCGAAAAGTTCGAGAAATATTAACTTATGGATCTTATGAATATTAACTGGTAACGACTTATCAAGATTCGACACATAATTTTAGGTTCAGCAAATAATCAGCATGTGGGCTAGCTGGAACGTTATAGGCATATAGGTAAAAAGATAGTCTATTGTTTCTCTTACTTCCGTCTACATTAATAGCAGGCTAAATGTTTAAATAAATTCCCTATTAATTGTTTGCATCTTGGAGTCCTTTCTATGAGTGTACGCAATAAGGTGGCGTTATACATTTATTTAAAATTGCTCTGTTATGTTTACAACGAATTTTTAAAGTATAACAAATGACGAAAAATCCAAAAAAAATCCACTTATTATGTATGGCCGTTTTTATATAAACTAAGGATTAAATAATTGTAGATAAATTTATTTACTGCTATTTGTTTAAGAATTGTTTATAAATAATCAGCTTAACTTAATTTTTTTTGGATTTTTTTTAAGTTTAATGCTCAGGATTCATTAAGATTTCAAATTTTTTTCTTAAAAAAATCGTTATAGTTTATAATCGTTCTTTAATGCCTGAATTATATAAAAATTAGTTAAGGAATAATATTGTATTTTAAAATAATTTTTAATGGCTCTTAATGGAAAAAGAGAGAAAATTTTTTAATTGATAATGTTATTGCTTATTAGGTTAACAATTTGTTATATAAATTTTTGAGTTTCACAATATTTTTTATTTCTAATACTAAAAAAAATAATACAGAAACAGCCATGTGCGACAAAGTAACGAAAACAACTTTTGATACAAAAAAAATTTTTAATACAAAAAAATTGTTTTACGTCACACAATTTTACGTTCGTTACACAATTGATTAGTACATTCGACACTGTACTGTAACGGTTTTACTATTGACTAAAACTAAACACTACACGATTTGTCATAATTAATTTATTTCTAACTCTTATAATTTATTTCACACACGGATGTTTATTTATTTAGCGCGCGCGGTCTCTCGCCCGAATATTTACACTGCGATTCTTCAACTGTCTCGCCTTGGGTCCGGCATTCCTTATATACCAGGTAGAAGCCTTCTAGACGTTTGCCGGAATATTCCCGAAGTTTCGGGAGATGACTCTAGAATTCGCGGAACTTGTTATCGCATCGAACTTTCTCGGCTCTGCGACCGTCGGCTTCGACCCGTCCTTCCCGAGATCGCAATTCGGCGAACTTGTGTAGCTCCCGGCGTGTTTATCGCGGCGAGCCGTTTCGTTACAGTATTATAACAGAAATTTTTAAATTGAACTTATATCTTTATTTACAAGAGGAATGGAGGAAGAAACGTTTTTCGAAAACTACAAAATAATTTTCTTTAGTTACCCCGCTCTACGGGTTCCCCTTATATTTTATTAAGTCTCCAGAGGAGGTATCTTTATAAACTTCTTGCAGATGAGCAGTCAAACGTTGCCCCGGCGAGGGAAAAATAACCAACAGAAATCATTTTTTAAAAAACAAGCACAATTACCTTTGATGAAAATCTGTCAAATAAAGAAAAGGCGACCCCTCTAAGGATAAAGGAGAAAATTAGGAAATCTTATCAAGAAGCTCGAGTTGCAACTTTTATTAACTCCTTCCCCTTCCCTCTCAGTAATGACGGCTGGAGCTGGAAAGGGAAGGAAGGTTCAGATTCCCTTTCAAAAAAAAATTATACCGCCCCCACGTTGTTTTTATCGATATCGAAAATCTGGATTCCGGCTCTCCTTCATTAAAGCTGTTTATTTTTGCCAGTCAGACCGGATCTTTCATTTGAATTCACGCGTTTAATGAAAAAATTCATTTCGGTATACCTTAACTTGAGATAACGGAGATAAGAAAGATGAGGAGGAGGAGGAGGAGGAGGAGGAGAAAGAGCAGGAGGAGCGATGATTAATATTTGACGACGGGTCTAATTTCGCCTCGTTTTTAAGTTGTAATGTTTTTGGCATGGTAATGAATCTTCGAAGGCTCGAAACGTGTTGTTAATCAATTTCAATGAAGAAGGTTCCAATCAATTATATTCAATAAATTACGATGTACGTTCTGCGTTCTGATAAATCATTCGGGGAGATTTTAGGAATAAATTTCCAACAGCGTTGAAGGTTGCATAGTTATAAGGAGATAAAGTTTTGCAGATCTAAGTTTGCACTACAACAAATAATATTTAAGACCCTTAATAATATTTAATTACATCACAGCAATATTATGCCTATAATTACTAAACGTATTACTGCTTTACTACTCGCTAAAATATATTATAACTACGCTACTAATAAGTATAAGTATACCTTCGATCTGATTATCCTATAGTTAGTATTCGATTTTCCGAATTTTGGAGATTTTCATTCCCTTAAATATTATTTTTTAATTTTTTTTTAATAAATATTTAATAAATATAAATATAATATTTAATAAATCTTGAGTACTTTGTACTTCACGTATAACGTCAGTGCGGTAATTACTGTTCGTATTTAATATCCCAATTATTACATTTTATATTTCATCCTAATACAGGAAAATATAATTAAGTATTAATGTTGGACTGCGGACGTATCAACCACAAAAAGTAATAGGACGATTTAAAAAAAAATGTCAATTTGCTAACTTCCAGTTCGTAATAAATTTGGAAAATAAAGTGTAATGTAATCAGTATTTCTTCTAAATAAAGTTACCAATATTATTTTCTACCTGACAGTAAGATTTCGACTAGCTGGCAACAGATAACATGGTTCAATGTTTCCAAGTTAAATACTCCAAAGTATCTTGTACTAGTTTCAGGTAATATACCGATGAATAAGTGGGATGATTTCCCTTAACCTAGGCAATTAATTATATAAGGCCTAGGTACTTATCTACATGTCGTTAAAGGCGAGTGTACTAATATAGTTTATGACTTAGAACAGTTAAATGAGACATAATAAAGTAGTAATTCAGTGGAAATGAATTGGATGTTACCTTGTATGATTTTAGACCCATGCATAGGCAATCAACCTCGGGAAACAGAGCAGCTTAACTTCAGAAAGCGGCTTCATGCAATAGTTTCTGAAACTTAGTTTCTAAAATCCACAAAAATAATCATTCACATAGTGACTCTAGTTATATGTGAATATCACAGTTTTGTCCAAAACTCAATAACGTCCCTGAAATACATTTCATCATTAATGCAATCTCCGACCCTCACTCATCATCACGCTGAAGCATAAAAAATTGTGTAATTGGTTTTACGTATTTAGACCATGGGCCCATAACACCAAAAGTGTCGATAATCTATGTTCGTATGCTCTTTTAGGGACATACTCACACAGCCCGGGAAACCGGGAAAAAGTAACTCCGAGCGTCTGTGACCAGTCCTAGCACCTGTTATGACCTCCACTTGATGCTGGCATAAATCGAGAGGCCCTCTCCGGAATCGTATGCAAATGTCGGAATATGGTTAATGGGTCGAAAGGAGTCGTTCCACCAAAGGGCATACTTTCCTCGATCATCGTTCGTCTATCACCAGTGTCTACCTTATCGCCAGACGGTGATAGACACTGATAATAGACGATGTTCGAGGAAAGTATGCCCTTTGGGGGTCTAGGTCAATTGTTCGAAAACAATTATTCGAAAACAATTGTTCGAAAACAATTGTTCGAAAACAGTTGTTCGAAAGGAACAATTGTTCGAAAGACAACTGTTCGAAAAACAATTGTTAGAAAGGATAAAATATTCGAAAGGCAAGTAAATAACTAGTCGTATTAAAAACTTTTTGAGCGAAAACGACTTAAAAGCCATTTTCAGAGTTTACCCAGCCCGTGTGCCTTGCCTGGATGCCTTACTTATACATAACAAGAGACATATATTATGTTTTAATACTGTTCTGCACCCGCTACACTCATTGGAGATCCGTCATGATCAGAAACCAAAACTATTTAGGTTGGGTTAGAAACGTTTTAGACAAATTTAGTTGATTAGGTCGATTACGTAAAAGTAAGGCACCCGGGCTGTGTAAACTCTGCAAATGGCTTTTAAGTCGTTTTCGCTCAAAAACTTTTTAATACGACTAGTTACTTACTTGCCTTTCGAATATTTTATCCTTTTGAACAACTGCTTTCGAATAATTGTTTTTCGAACAATTGTCTTTCGAACAATTGTTCCTTTCGAACAATTGTTTTCGAACAATTGTTTTCGAAGAATTGTTTTCGAATAAATGTTTTCGAACAATTGACCGGCACCCAAGCGTGACAATATATATTTCGACCTTCTTTCTGTTTCAATTATTCCCCTAGAGTTTACCGATGTAACGGCTTTACATCCATTCGGATATAACATTTATTACAAATCAGGATAACGAGAAAGAGTTTAGAAGTTTCTAAATAACGAAGATCGTATTCTCCGTACGTCTACACGTTTGAATTACGAGTGAAATTTCTCTTCACTTCCTCGGTTCACGTCGCAGATAAGCCCCAGCTATTCGTCTGGGAAATAAAAATGTGACGCAGGTATTTTGTACGAACGGTACGGGTATATTAAAACTTCGCACGATATATCAACGCGTGTATGCCCAGCGTCGAGATGAAATTTCAAAGTACGATTTGTAGCCGGGAGCCAAATTAATTTATAACGTTCGAGGGGCCATTACTGTCCTGAGAATCGCTAATTGACGCGCACGATAATCCATCAATACCGTCGCACGCTATTAATTACCATAATCCCATATTAAATTTATCACGCGCAGCGTCCACAAATATTATTTAACTGAATCAACGCAGCTAATGGGAGTAGGTATCTTCGGAATTCCTTGCTTGGACAAACAATCCTCTGATTTATTTAGGGATTTATTAAACATCAAATGACCCACCATACATAATGAATTAGGCCGATAAATTTTAATTAATTTTCCCTTTCACATTCGGCGGCGGCGGCGGCGTCGTGAACTGCGGCAATTATAACCCTCCACTCCACTGACATTAATAAATTCCGAAATGGGAAACAATGGCGGTTAAAAAGACTCGCTGACGTGGACGGTTCGTGAAATTTGGAGGGGGGGTGCGGGAACATTCTTTTGTGTTTGTGATCCATCGTGACTGTACAGGGTGTCAAAATTTGCAGGTCCAAACTAGTATTAAATACGGAGTGAAGTGGAAATCTCACCGCGAAAACCGTTTTGAACAAAATAAACATATAAAAATAAAGTAAGTTTCGTCTAACATCTTTCGAAGGATTTTATTAAATTTTACTATTGTTGTTTTCTCTTCTCGCTATTCATTAAATATCAGTTCCCTATTATTTGCTTAACTCTAATTATTTACACTGATTGTTTCGTTATTATGAGACACTAGTATAAGTCCTGCACACGTGATAATTGTAAAGCAAGCCTGCAGGGAAAAATTTGTCAACTCAGTCCTTCATCCACAACTCACCTCGCTCGAATCCGCCATCTCAATCTCCCTCCTTCTTTACCTTTCCCAAATTTCTCCCAAAAAATCTCACTCTTACTCTCATGACCAATCAAAAAACCTATACCCTCTCTCTGCGCCCAACAAGCTCCCGTCTTGCGAAGTGCTTAGCTCGGCGTAATGTTGAATTTATAGCCTCTTCCATGAACCATTAAAAAATGATGCTGCCAAAATATCAACTATATCTTAACCTTAAGGTGTATCAACTTACTTAAACTGTAATTACAAGCAAATCGTATAATGGAATACTTTCAAATTTTTACCAGCAATAGCTAATAGATCGAGCCCCATTCTGTCAAAATTTCAAAATTCTAAGTTAACAACGTTTGCTGTAATCCGTGGCCAGACACCGCGACGCCGCTTTAAGCATAACTTTCAAGCCAAAAGGCATTTATTTCGCCCAGCATAAACTAAGAATAAACGAAAGACAGGACCGGACTACGTCTTCCAATGCGGGCTCAACGAATGAAACGTAACAGTAGAGTGTAGAATATTTCATAACAATTCAATAGAAGAAATATACTTTAGTAACATGGGACCATATTTATCAAAAAATGACGAGCTCAGTGTTGCATTGGCACTATCTACAACAACATGAGTTGAAAGGGGCTAATTTTTGTTTATTTAAATAATTGAAAATACCAAAAGGCTGTTATATAAACGTCTCTGGTTCCTTGGCTAATACCCATTGAAATGTTTTTAAATACTTTAGATAACCTATCAACTCATTGTCATGCATTGGTCCTGAGAGGTTTTTAAAGGTGTACCATTGTGAGTTTGCTGCTTAAAAGCTAGAGTGAAATATAACAACCATTTATTTCTTTTTACAAAAAGAAGAAGCTGCGACGTCACGAAAAGGCCTATGGGCAGCATTCCAAACATCTCACCCTTCACGTGATCAATACTGTCGCCGTCCTCACTTTAGCGTAAAATTTGTTCTCGAAAGAATGCCATGATCATTAAAAGAACAGTTAATTTTGATAATACTAATTTCATATCCCAGTTTAAAGCGCGGGCGTTAGTTTTCACGACTGGGGCACCTTCAAATTTGTATCTACATTTAAGTGTCGCCCTTATATTTTGAAGGAAGTCTTTTAATTGCTTTACCAGATATATGTACATATATTATTGGACCAATTATCACTGATTATCACTAGTTGAAAGTTGTTATTTTCAAACCCGCCCCTTGAGAAATAGGTGATATAAAAATAACATGGCATTAACGAGATATATCTTTTAAAGGAATACGTTTATATTTAAATGTACTACGATTGAAAAAAAAAGTACTTTTTGCCATAGTTTTTCTTGTAATAGCAGAGAAATCAAAGCACTGTAGCGTCGCTTATTGATGGAGGGAGAGCGCCTACGCTCGTATATTCCTTGTAAGAAAAAGATGTTCAAGGAAAAATTTATATTGTTTGCTTTTAGTATATTTACTATTTATCCACAAGATCCATTATTTGAAAGGTTATGAAAAATTTTCTTACAGAATCATTGACTTATTTATTTATTTATTTGCTTTTTGATCATTTGATCATACAATCTTACAATTATTTATAAATTTTACACTTCTGGATTTGTACATATATATATATATATTATATTTTATGCAGATTCAATACATTATTTCAAAGATTGCATAGCATTCTGCTGCAGAGACCAAATGTGGCTGTACACAGAGAAGCTCTTACTTATAGACTAAAATAGTTGTAACTTAAATAATAACCTAATTTTTCGTTTCTTTTGTTTTTTTTTACATATTTTATATATAGTTATGTTTAGTTATTATACATATTTTTATATTAATTGTTGTAGAACCCACAATTACTTCATTTTTTATTAATTTCTTAAATGTTTTCAATACCCTTAGCTCATTTGGTAAATTGT
The DNA here is from genome assembly GCA_946251905.1 of Cryptocephalus moraei. NCBI lineage: Eukaryota > Metazoa > Arthropoda > Insecta > Coleoptera > Chrysomelidae > Cryptocephalus > Cryptocephalus moraei. The sequence goes on along the minus strand of OX276466.1, from coordinate 10,853,474 downwards.
TAAAACTTTTTATTGATACACAACTGCAACTATTTTGACCTATAGTCAATTTATGTTTTGATAATTCCAGTGCTTAACATCTTGTTCTGGTTGTACTTTGTTGAAATCTTGTTTTTAACCTGTCATAATTAAAAATAGGTGAGTGTAACAACCTGGGGTTGTTCTAGGCATTTTTATTTTTTGGTTCTATTCTAGTTGTAACCTCTAGAAATAACACCCTGTAGGTGGTTAAGGGATTTGCTTGGATATTTTGGTAGATTTAATTAATCCTTTAACACCCTGTAGGAGATTGTGGGGCTCCAATTTTATTTTATTGATTGGTTTGGTTATATTGTAACATTTATAAAAAAGACCCAGTATACGGAAATTACGTATCAGAGTACGGGAAAATAGGAGACGTTAAAAGATTAACTATAAACAAGTATTTCTCGGCGTTGCTTAGGAGAAATTTAACACCGGACGTGACTTTGTAATTAAAAAGTAACGCACCTCGAAAAGAGTGCTTACGATTATTAATCTACTTTGTCGCCGTACGCGGGGGGTCGGCGAGGGAAACTCTGCCGATTCAGTAAAAGGGGCGTGTACGGACTAAGTCGCGGAAGCGCAAAAGAATCGGGAATCGATAGTTAATTAATCAGGAAAAGGCGGGACTTGGAAGGTTCAGTGGACAAATATATGGTTGAATAAGGTAATTACGACCAATCAGAGGATTGGAAGAATAATTTTACAAGCAAAACTTCGAGTCGCGGAAAATAATGGGGAGCTCTCGCGGAGCGAGAGAATCGAGAGAGAAGTCAGTTGTTTGGGGAACCGGGTTCCCGAACGACGAAGTTCCGAGTCGTGAGTGTTTTATTTTGTGTTCAATTTTTGAGAAGGTTCTGCATTGTGAAACTTAGAGTTTTGAAGTAGAGTTTGCTTTATTTTCGCGGGGCGAATTAAAGTTTGAAGTATATACGAGGGAATCGTAACTTGAGATAGTTAAATCAGAGGGAGATAATTTGAATTTGAGTTCAGTTTCAAGGGAGAATAGTGCTTGAATTTTGAGTTTCCTATAGATTGAGTTAAGGGGAAATTAGAGTTTTGAGTAGAATTTGAAGTAGAGTTTTGATCAGGGTTAATTGGAGTTTTGATCAGAGTTCAGCGTAGAGTTCGAATAGGGGGTTTGCTAAGAGTTTTGCCGAGAACGCCTTAAGCCAGAACCTTTCTAGAGTAGAATCATTAAAGTGAGTAAATTCACCCGTTCCGAGTTCCGTGTGAGCGAAACGAGTCCTCGAGCCACCCTTTGCTGAGCGCTGAAGTTGAGAGTTTCCCCGCCTAAGGTCCAGGCAGTAAGCAGAGTTCACTCCGAGGCCCTTTGGTGAGTCTGTTCTGATTCATAAGGGCTGCACCGCCCTTGAGGTTTTATTTTGATTAAATTGGGTTGTCGATGCGCCGTCCGTCGCTATAATCTCGATACGCCGATTAATAAACGCGTAAAAACGTCACGTCCAGGAACCGTACTGCGTAAAGTTTCCATATACGGGGGCATTAAGATATATAAAGGTAAACTGTTCCAATTATTTGTCTGATAAGTATTGAGTAGGTTTTCTTTTGTGGGTTTATTTTAGTTTCCTGATCGTCACCTTAAGGGGGATAATTGTATTGTTATGTCATACAATTTATTTAAGGGAATAATTTTATTGTCTTGTCTTATACCTTATCTAAGGGAATAATTTTGTTATCTTGTCGTACACCTTAATTAAGGGAGTAATTTTGCTATCTTGTCTTATACTTATCTTGGTGGGATAATTGTTTTGTTTTATCTTATATTCTATTGTTGGGAAATAATTTTATTGATATTTTGTATCTTATTCTGGGATAACTAAGTTCCAACTTATTTTATGGTCTTAATTGTGGGAATTTTGAGTTCGCACGAATTGTGCATGTTTAGTTGGTTTTGACATTTTTCTTTTTTTCAATAGAAGTATTGATTTTAATTCCGTGTTTTATTTTGAAACGACTAAGGCAGGCATTTGAGAAGCCCTGCGCCCACGTTCTCTCTGGAACCATCATGGTCAGAGTCTATTTTAATAATTGAGTCTGCCCCACCCAAAGTAATACCGGTCCTTAGTCTTAATTAAATTAAAAAGTCAAATTGATATCTTATTGATCTGATTGATTCATAGATTTGATTGATTTGTTGATCACTTTCCTTATCACAAAGGACCGGTCGATTACATAACTGGTGTCAGGTGTGGGGTTGGCAAAATTAAATAGGGGTAGTTTTTCAGCTTTGAAAAGAATTATTAATTTTGACTTTTTCTCCTGGGTAAATTTTTTTGTGTGTGAATTTTTCTCTTTTATTCTCTCCTGCCGGCGTCCCTATTCGATCCTGTGGGGTAGACAAAAATTAAATAGGGGTAGTTATTCTTTCATTGAAAAAATAATCCATTTTGAGTCTTTCGAGGAAATTTTTTTTTGTTTGTTTTAAGAACTTCTCTGTCTTATTCCCTCCTGTCGGCGCCCATATTTTATCCTGTGGGGTTGGCCATATTACAAAAGGGTAGTTTCTCTTTCTTTGAAAAAATAAGTAATTTTGAGTTTTTCTGGGAATTTTTTTGTGTTTGGTGAATTTTTTTTCTAATTTTTTTTTATTCTCTCCCCGTCGGCGTCCATATTTTACCCTGTGGGGTTGATCAATATTAAAGAAGGGTAGTTTTCTTTTGGAAGAAATATATCATTTTAACTTTTTGTGTAAGTGTTCGAATCTTTATATTTTCATTTTATTCTCTCCCCGTTCTGCTTCTATATTTTACCCCTGTGGGGGTTGACCTGCGTTAAAAAGAGGTCAGTTTCCTTTTTTCTCAAGGATTTCATTAATTTTTTGTGGTAAAACCTCTCTTAATTTTTCTATTTATTTTCCGTTTCTATATTGCACCCTGTGGGGTTGATAATTTCCGGAAGGGGGGTTTCCTCCCTTACAAAACACTGGTTAAGTAGGCGATAGTCTTAAATTACGGGATTGTGCGGACAAGCATCCGATGCCTGTAATTTGAGGGGAGTTAATCGCTATTTCAAACCAGCCGTTTTGGGGTGATCGGTTCCTCATTTGACTGGTCTTCGGTGCGGCCAAGCATCCCGAATCCTCATTTGGTAAATTGATTGCTTTTCCAAGCCATCCGTTTTTCTCTCAGTTAACTGCAAGGGGAGTGACTAAACTCGATAAGTCGCTGATTTGGGGAAGTAAACCATTTCAGTTGGAGTTCGTCTTGTTTCATCTTGGTTTTCTTGTATGCCACGAAAACGTAAAGGGCGAAAGCATCGTGCGCTAAAATTGAGACTCGAAAAAGCGAGGTTAGGTAATCTGAGCCCTATCCGCACGCCTGAAAGGCCCATCACACCCTTTAATCTTGGCCCTGCCACCCCCCTGGGAAGGGAAGATCAGGAAACTGTTTTCGAATACGAGGCCGTGTCAGAGCGACCTCCTACGCCCGATATAAAAAATAGAAACTCACCCTACGGGAGAACCTTCTTGAGGCAAGTTGTTAAATTAATTGGCTGAATTAGAGGGGAATTTTTTTGATATTCTAGAGTAATTTTGAGTAGTTGAAATCGTGATTTTTTTTCTTTTGCACGACAAATATGTCGAGTAAAATTTGATTTAATTTTAAAATTCGATAAATCGCCCAAACACTGAAATTTTGGAACGCCCAGTAGAAAAGCGGCGAGCGTGCCACTGGAACTATTACTTGATTTGCACAATTAGGGATTTATTTTATTTTATTGCATAATACTTGGGGCCGGAGAGTAGAAAAACGGAAAAGTAGCGTAGTCGGAAGTATCGAGATTGTGCGCACAACGACTGAGGGTTGAAACATTTTTTTTATTGACGACTTATATTATTTTGGGTGCCGAATTCCTTTTCTTATTTTTTTTTTGCTTTTGTATTTGGACTTTAATTCCCCACGAAAGTGGGAAATTTTGGTTTTTTGTGAAATTGGGTAAGTAACCGTTGATGGATGTTTAGATACATTATTTTTGTCTTTGGGAAGGTTATGCTGGAGGATTCTCGTTAGTTGAGAACTATTAAAGTTCCAGTGTACCAGGTTGACTTAAAATTTTGAGACTATTACAAGTAACTGTTAGACAAATTCACACCAGTTAGTTATACAGGGAAAGAACAATCAAGTTTGAACAAATCTTATCAGAGACGTGGCGAGGTCGTGTCCTAGTTTTGCGCAAGACTAAGGACGTTGGGTCTCGGGTTTTACAGGAAAACCTAGTGGAAGCGCCACTGGAAGAAAATCGGGAACTAGTCGAACAAAATTAAATCAGACGCCATAGTTTAAATCATTTTTGGTAGAGTCAAGAAAAACGTTCATTTATAGTCGTGGGGAGTTGACGAATACGAGATGAGAGATTAGCTTTTGATAAAGTTGAAAAAATGGTCCTGGTATAGGAGACGACAAGTAGGAGGCTTCAAATTTAATTTAGAATCAGATGTATGAAATGCGGAAAAATTAGGCCATTTTGCAAGAGAATGCAATAAGTGAAGATGAAAGTTTACGTTGTGCAGACTGATTGGATGAAAGTGTGAGAGTTAAAGAATCAAGGGCTGGCCAATTAAGGGATGAACATTTAAAGGACGAATTCTTAAAGATTGAGAGTTTCAGCGTTGTAAAATTCAAGAGATGACATTTGAAACGATGTACAGTTAAGGTATGAATATTTAAGTCGTGCGAATTTAAAGAATGAGATTTTAAGGGGTGTTAGCTTAAGTAATGAGAGTTAGGGGTTGAAAATGTTGGAGATTGCCAACTAAAGGTCGAGCAATTAAAGGATGTAAAATTTAAAGAGAGTATATTAACGGATACAACCTAAGGAAGGAAAATTCAATGGTTGAAAAATTAAATAGGGCAACTAAGGGACGAATACTTAACGTTAGAGAGTTCAAGAGTTGTAAAATTCAAGGGATGCAATTTTAAACGATATAAATTTGGGTATGAGAGTATAATAACGTAAGTGATGGTATAAAGGAATAAGAGTTGAAGGGATAACTCAAGAGATGAAAGTTGAAGGGTTGAGAGTTCAATAGATAGCCAACTAAGGGCTGAACCTTTAAAAGATGAAAATTTAGGGAATGAAAATTAAGGCACGAGAGTTCGATGGTTGAAAATTTAAGAGATAACCAACTAAGTGCTGAACCTTTAAAGGATGCAAAGAAAAATAAATAAATTAAGGAATGAAAGTTCAGGAAATGAAAGTTTAAGGTTTGAAACCCTAGACGTCGAAACTGTAGGGAGCGGCAACCGGAGGGTTGTACATCCAAGGGATGAAAGACGGGGGAGTATAACAGTGAGGGATGAACGACGAGTGGATAGGGATGACTCCGCACCCCTCCACCAAGAATCCACCCAAGGAGTTAGAGGTCGAGAGGACGCCAAGCCTGAACTTCACCCCAATCGTACCGATAGGAACCCAAGGGCTGTACACTTCCGAAGAGATCGAGGGAGTACAACGGATTATGATGTTCGGAACTGAGAGGAAGGCAGTAGACACCATCATCACGAGAAAAATCGTTGGGATGGAGACACATAACCAAGGGTTGTCGCCACTGAAGATGTTCGACGCCGATGAAATCAAAAGCTTAGCCCACACCACCCTGCGCCATATGTGGGGAAGGTTTTATGACTTTGGGGTAATCATAAGCGGACTGATTGGATTCTACGTGATCTTCCGAATCATTAAATACGTTATCGGCGTAGTGATCAACGGATTGCAACTATATAGGACCGCCGGCTTAGGGGTGCACCTACTCGCATCTCTATGGAACACGCTGACGATGTGTCTCCTACAGCAGTATCGACACACCGAGGGGACCCCGAGACGTGACCCAGGAAGTCCAGAGGGGACCGAAGAAGAAGAAGAGGGCCAGGGAGGTCACGAGCACATAAGAAGGGATAGAGCCACTTCAACAAGTCTACCGGCCTTGACAGCGATACCGCAGTTAAGACATCCCAGGAGATCAGCCTCCGCCAAGGACGTCGCCGAAAAGGAGGGGTCACCCACCCACTGGACGCACCAAATACGTCCATTAACGACGTACAAAGAAGAAGACGAGACACTATAAAAGTGCCGGAAATTGTGCGGGATTGTGACGGACGGTTCCGATAAGCTCTCAGCAAAACCACACTTACCTCTGAATGTCGAACCAAACAGTACTTGTGACCACAATATAAGTACCATATGGCCTGTAGAAGTGAAGTGCGGTATATAAACTCGTCGCGGTAACTTGTCACGGTTGAAGTGTTAGGTTAGGTGTTGAAAAAGTTAAGCCTATCAGGGCTTAATTTTTACAAAGGGGGGAGTATTGTAACAACCTGGGGTTGTTCTAGGCATATTTTTTTTCGGATTTTTATTTTATTTGTAACCTTTAGAAATAACACCCTGTAGGTGGTTAAGGGATTTGCTTGGTTATTTTGGTAGATTTAATTAATCCTTTAACACCTGTAGGAGATTGTGGGGCTCCAATTTTATTTTATTGATTGGTTTGGTTATATTGTAACATTTATAAAAAAGACCCAGTATACGGAAATTACGTAGCAGAGTACGGGAAAATAGGAGACGTTAAAAGATTAACTATAAACAAGTATTTCTCGGCGTTGCTTAGGAGAAATTTAACACCGGACGTGACTTTGTAATTAAAAAGTAACGCACCTCGAAAAGAGTGCTTACGATTATTAATCTACTTTGTCGCCGTAAGCGGGGAATCGGCGAAGGGAACTCTGCCGATTCAGTAAAAGGGGCGTGTACGGACTAAGTCGCGGAAGCGCAAAAGAATCGGGAATCGATAGTTAATTAATCAGGAAAAGGCGGGACTTGGAAGGTTCAGTGGACAAATATATGGTTGAATAAGGGAATTACGACCAATCAGAGGATTGGAAGAATAATTTTACAAGTAAACTTCGTGTCGCGGAAAATAATGGGGAGCTCTCGCGGAGCGAGAGAATCGAGAAAGAAGTCAGTTGTTTGGGGAACCGGGTTCCCGAACGACGAAGTTCCGAGTCGTGAGTGTTTTATTTTGTGTTCAATTTTTGAGAAGGTTCTGCATTGCGAAACTTAGGGTTTTGAAGTAGAGTTTGCTTTATTTTCGCGGGGCGAAGTAAAGTTTGAAGTATTTACGAGGGAATCGTAATTTGAGATAATTAAATTAGAGGGAGATAATTTGAATTTGAGATCAGTTTCAAGGGAGAATAGTGCTTGAATTTTGAGTTTCCTATAGATTGAGTTAAGGGGAAATTAGAGTCTTGATTAGAATTTTGAAGTAGAATTTTGATCAGAGTTGATTAGAGTTTTGAGTAGAATTTGAAGTAGAGTTTTGATCAGGGTTGATTGGAGTTTTGATTAGAGTTCGACATAGAGTTCGAATAAGGGGTTTGCTAAGAGTTTCGCCGAGAACGCCTAAGCCAGAACCTTCTAGAGTAGAATCATTAAAGTGAGTAAATTCACCCGTTCCGAGTTCCGTGCGAGCGAAACGAGTCCACGAGCCTCCTTGCTGAGCGCTGAAGTTGAGGGTTTCCTCGCCTAAGGTTCTGGCAGTAAGCAGAGTTCACACCGAGGCCCTTTGGTGAGTCTGTTCTGATTTATAAGGGCTGCACCGCCCTTGATGTTTTATTTTGATTAAATTGGGTTGTCCATGCGCCGTCCGTCGCTATAATCTCGATACGCCGATTAAATAAACGCGTGAAAAACGTCACGTCCGGGAACCGTACTCCGTTAAAGTTCTATATACGGGGGCATTAAGATATATAAAGGTAAACTGTTCCAATTATTTGTCTGATAAGTATTGAGTAGGTTTTCATTTGTGGGTTTATAGTTTCCTGATCGTCACCTTAAGGGGGATAATTTTATTGTTTTGTCTTACAATTTATTTAAGGGAATAATTTTATTGTCTTGTCTTATACCTTATCTAAGGGAATAATTTTGTTATCTTGTCGTACACCTTAATCAAGGGAATAATTTTGCTATCTTGTCTTATCATTTATTTTGGTGGGATAATTGTTTTGTCTTACCTTATATTCTATATGGTTGGGAGATAAATTTATTGATATATTTTGTATCTTATTCTGGGAGAACTGAGTTCCAAGTTATTTTATTGTATTAATTGTGGGGATTTCTTTTGAGTTCGCACGAATTGTACCTTTTGAGTTGTTTTTGACATTTTCTTTTTTTCAATAAATGTATTGATTATAATTCCGTGTTTAATTTCGAAACGACTAAGGCAGGCATTTGAGAAGCCCTGCGCCCACGTTCTCTCTGGAACCATCATGGTCAGAGCCTATTTTAATAATTGAGTCTGCCCCACCCAAAGTAATACCGGTCCTTAGTCTCAATTAAATTAAAAAGTCAAATTGATATCTTATTGATCTGATTGATTCATAGATTTGATTGATTTATTGATCACTTTCCTTATCACAAAGGACCGGTCGATTACATGAGTGCAGTATAAAAGGATCCTTGAAAGTTAAAATATTTTTTATAGATATTTTATTTTGATCAATAATTTTTATAAGTTTTATTTTGTAATCTGATAAGTGGTGAAATAGTGTTATTATATAGGCCACCCCAACATAGTATCCCATAAATGTTATACTAAGAAATATATATCAGGTGTATTGTATAGATATTGGACATGAAAACCCCATTTTAAATGTTGGTTAAAAATAATACCAAGATACCTATGATTAGTTACTCTATTTAGTTGCTTACCATTTATTTTTATAGACAGAATTTCAGGAATGGAGTCTTTTTAATTACCCATTGTCATAAAAACAGATTTTTCAACACTTTGAACTAAATTATTTTGCTATAGCCAAGAATGTATTAATTCTAATTTGTTGTTCAAATAATCAGCAACTTCCATCCAACTATTCCCTTCACAAGTAATTGCAGTATCATCTGCGTAGCCAATTACATCATCAAATAGATTCAAAAAGTCATCCATGTATAGAATAAAAAAGCAGAGGACCTAAAAAGGTCCTAAAAAGGGGAGATCCCTGCAGTACTCCATGATTATAGTTAAATATTTATGTTCAGCTGCTTTCCTTACTGCTTACAGTAGAGGGTATCATTATTTAGTTAGGTGCTGCATATCTCTTTATATTAATTACTTTTATTAAATTTGGTATTTGCTTTCCTAGGTTTGTCATGAGGAAGCATGAAAACACTACGACATCTAGGCCACTTAGTATAATTTTTCATCACTATCATAACCATCAAACTATATACTGTACACATATATTAAACCCAGTAATGTACTAGTGGAATACGATGAACTACAAAACGTACTCAATAACTATTATACATTGAATTCAATATAATGTCACACGCCTGAGGGCCTAGGGTCCAAAGGGAGTGCTCGGGTTGGGGGTGTAGTCAGGTAGAGACTGAGAAAGAAGACATGGCAACACGGATAATACTTATTTGTACATTAAATGCTATAGGGGAGAGAACATCGACAAAGGGCAAAGATGATAATTAGAGGGTGAAAGAAAATATAAAAGTGGAAGAAGTGGTTGCTTACTGTGGTATAATGAAGGGCAGTAGGCACGAGGCTCCTCCAATCAGCGGCATGTCGAAAGGCGGACGTTCAGACGGGCAGCGTGACAGGGTGCTAGCAGACTGGTCCTTGATCTATCTAATCGATCCGTATAAATAAGTTTCGTTTGTTTTATGAACGTGCCTACCGCTTACCCGCGCGTCACGTATCGTCCTTCGGTTTTAGGTCGCCTCGGTGCTGAATTAGCTTGGACGGCGACCTATTTTCGCTAATTGGGGCTGCATCGCGACAATAATGTTACCCCCAATAATATAAGTATTGTTAGCAATAAGTGATACTGTTCCTATTTAGTATAGTGTCTTGTGCGATTTGTGCGACTGCTACAGTCTACCTTGTCCTTCTGGAGTATCCGAAAACCGAAACACTTAGACAACCATAGGCGGAGCGCAGAAACATGTTATGTACTTTTGACTGCGATTTCTGACAAACCTCAGCAGAGTTAAGTTACATTTTTAGTTGGATATAACTTCAGTTAGACAAGTTGTTTTAATGACTACAACCACATTGTAACAAGTAACAAAAATTAATCAGTTCATTGTAATGCATTTCGAACCGCATTGTTTGAATTCGTCTAGACAATAACAAGGAGATCAAACATTACATCACTCATTAAAATTTAATTTCGCCCTTACCCCTCTTATTCAAACGTTTTACTTAGAATCGTTAGCATAACCGCGAGAGCTCGTCTGCCGAGCCTACGCTCTGCCCCATTTATCAACTCTTCTACATTTATAAATCATCCAGATAAATTTTAACTAGTTTCCTGGAAAGAGAGAGAGAGAGGGTGAAGGAGGGAGGGAAGAGGCAGGAGAGTATTTCGACGTCGAGGCACATCAAAGCGAATCGTTATCGTCGTCATCATAGCGAGAGGGTAATCCTTTTCAACTTGGGAGACCAAGTGGAAAATTAACAACAAAATGCCAGAGACGAGGGATAAACGAGAGGATCGAAGCCGAGAGGCTTAACGGTGTAGGTCAATTCGGGATCGATGGGTATGCATCGAGGGAATTCATTTGAAATGTAAACGGGGAACAATAAACAATGGACGAACGAATAGATTAATTTATCCATTCACAAAGTGAAACCGGTGGGATCCGTGAAGCGCAGGCGGACTCAAACCTGAAAATATTTAAATATGACATTTAGTAAACTACCCAAAGCCGTTTCCAAATATAAAAGCAAAGCTCGAAAAAACCGTATTCTTAAGAAGTTGTGTATTGCTATTAATGTCGAAGCAGGATTCATTTTTATAACAAGGGATGATATTGTCACGATTGGTGCCAGAGTGGCTCTCAAGTTATCTTAGTTTGTGGCTCGTTGTTCGCAAGATTTAATTTGGACGGAAATCACCTCTAAATCTAAAAATTGTCAGACCGATTTACGCTTCTAGATCAACGAGGTGATTAATGATCTCTATAAAGCCACATCATCCACTTCATAAGTCAGCATTTACTATAGGCTCATATTTAGTACTAATTTATTAAGCAAACAACGATTTTATTGATCCATCGATTAGCGAGAAGGGCTAATCTGACTTAGGACGCATCATCCGCACTTATATTTCAGGAACCACAGGAGATATATATACATAAACCAAGATGGATATTTTATTGCTAATTTATTGCTGACGGTAGGGACTACTAGCCCAATCCCAGAACTACCCCTACGAACTGGGCTTCATCTCAGGCTGTATCTAACGAACATACAATAAATTTTCTTAAAATGTTTCTGATAATTAGGGGGTGAGTTTAATGTAAAGGATTGAAGGGGTAGTTCTGGGATTGCCCTACTATAACCTATCGTCAGTAATATATTAGCAATGAAAGATGAGCCTATAGTAAATGCTGACTTATGAAATGTATGATGTGGCTTAGTAGACATTGAATATTGTGCTGCCACAACGCCACCTCGTGACATTCAATTTGGATCACGTAAGTCCTGTCACTACTCTGTTTCGCTAGTATGTCCAATTGCATTTTATACTGTCGCGATGCAACCCCAATTAGCGAAAATAGGTCGCCGTCCAAGCTAATTCAGCACCGAGGCGACCTTAAACGAAGGACGATACGTGACGCGCGGGTAAGCGGCAGGCACGTTCATAAAACAAACGAAACGTATTTATACAGATTGATTAGATAGATCAGGGGGAGTCTGCTATCACCCCGTCACGCTGCCCGTCTGAACGTCCGCCCTTCGACATTTCGCTGATTAGAGGAGCCTCGTGCCTACTGCCCTTCGTCGTACCACAGTAAGCAACCACTTCTTCCAATTTTATATTCTCTTTCACCCTCTAATTATCATTTTTGCCCTGTGTCAACGTTCTCTCCCCTATAGCATTTAATGTTCAACTAAATATTTTCCGTGTTGCCATGTCTTCTTTCTTAGTCTCTACCTGACTACACCCCCAACCAGAGCACTCCCTTTGGGCCCTAGGCCCTCAGGCGTGTGACAGTACGAAAGCCCTTATGGTTATCAGCGTCTTTCTTTCCCTTGCTAGTGTTCAAATAATTGAGCCAATAAACGACTCTTCCTCATTGTTCCTTTGTGGTTGCATACATAAACTCGAACAGTTGTGATCCCTAAATGCACCCTCTATGCGCTCCTAAGGTCTTAAGTGTGACAAAAAGACACAACTAACAATTCTGTTAAGAAGTTTATTAAGAAATATTTTCACGAGCAAGCACCGTTTTAACTTAGACTGATCCAATGACAACCTAATAGTTTAATAAAATTTATCCAATATATGACAGTTACGACTGTCATTAATGTCATTTTAAACCAGTAAACTATCAAATATCTCACGTTCATATTTAAAGTAGTATTCTATTTATTTATTACTATTAGACGCAAAATTCATACCGATAGTGAAATTAAAGGAAAACGCTAACGATTTATTGGATTTTGAAATAATTTTTAAATTCATTGAATTTAAACAATTTGGGTTATATTAATTATACTTTAACCAAAATGTAAAAAAGTCACTGTCAAGTCATTCTGACATTTATAGGGTACTGAGACGCAAGTAGCTTTGATTTGATTACAAAGTTTATTAGGATAAACCTTGTTATCCTATTAATCCTATTAATTATTATCTCATTAAAAAAACGATTTCTTCCACTTGTTGGATAAAATATTGTATGCCACTCGCGTGTTATATTTCCTAAGTCACTCAAGAATTTCTACCACTCGGCCTGGTGACTTAATTTCAACATAACACACTATTACCATAAATAAATATTATTTGACACTACTTCAATTTTGAACCTAGTGCATGTTTATAGAAACTAAACAATATAGTTTATATTTTCCAAACGGCATAACAGAGCCCTTCCTGAATACACCACAACTTTGGAAAATTGAAAAAAGTATAAACAGCTTATCTTCAATTTGAAACTGGTGGAAAAAATTCCTTATTAAACCCCGCATAATTTTTTCAGGAAAAATTATAAATTTGCTGGATTATGTAATTCAACGTTCATTTAATTTTCTGGGGAAAATTAATCTTCCCCCTAATTATCGCCATATGTTTATGTGTACCTACCTACCACGAGTTCACCCTCATATTCAAAATTGTTGTTGATTTTATCGACGGTACTAAAAATATGAAATTGCTATCTACACGTGTACACAAACAAAATTGCAACCGTTGTGAACTTGATCAAACACGCCAGAATTAAAAACCTGTGGAGCGGCTCGGATGAATAATATTTTATTAAAATCCCGAATGATCTCCCGTCGGACTCCAGGATGTTTAAAAAAATATTGTAATATTAATCGTGACTGGATTTACTTGTTTTTACCAAGTAATTTAAATTTGAAAGCCTATCAAATGCAACTCCTGTTCCAAACCTATATAACAGTAATTACGACCACGCAAGGGTTTCTCGACGAGTAAAAATTTAAGCTCTGATTTATAGGCAAAATGCAACTTTTGCATTTTTTTGCAAAGTCAATAAAACTAAGGGGAAAATTAGTAAACAAATTTCAAAAAAAATTAGAAGGCGTGCTAAGTAAAAACGAAGGTTTCTTAAGTAAAGTTTCAAGGGTTTTAGATGCAGAATTTTCAAGTGACTTGAATATAGAACATCAAATTTTGTCAGTATTAAAATATTTTTCCGATTACATCTGTCGATGTAGAACGTAGTTTTTCTATATAAAAGCATACACTCTGTGAAAGAAGAGAATCATTTAATTTGGATTATTTAAAAAAAACACCATAACAATAAGTGTAAATTCTAATATGTAGTTGAGAAATTAAAATGTGCTTTATTATACTTTGTAACTAGACTTATAACTTTTAAACAACTGAAATACAACGTGATCAAGAATGACTGTTTGAGTTGACAACACTGAATTTCATTTTTAAATGGTACAACTGGAGTAATATCCGGTTGGTGACATTGACAGCGGTCATTGACAGATGCCATTTGCTATTTCAATATCAAATTTCTGGTATTCTTTTCAAATTTAGTTATTTAAAATGGTTTTCACGTTACAGCACGATATTTTCATTGGAATGGCGTACTTTCGAAGCGGGATTTATAACCCAATTACTGGTTGGCAGTACTCTCTCGAAGCGACATACCAGCAATTTCAGGAAGTGTTTCCGGAGACTTTGGTCACTTTTGCTGTCTTTCAGCAACATTGCATGCGAGTAGTTGAACGTTATTTAAATACAGGGAGTGTAAGCAAACAAAAATCAACTGGTAGACCTTCTACTCTAAACGAGGAAGTTGTCGAGGATATCAGAACTCGAATGCAAACAAGTCCTCGCAAATCCTTAAGAAAGCTCTCCCTTCAAACAGGTTGGGTCCTTATGCCTCCTATTCAACCAATTTTCATTCTTATCCATAAGACTTCCACTTTTTCATGTTGTTCTAGTTCACGGTTTTACAGGCTTAACATATGGAAGTTGCTCCACTGTGCTTAAAAAGAAATTAAAGTACCACCCTTACAAAATTTCCATCGTCCAGTCATTAACCCCTCCTGATCACCCGCAGAGAGTTTTATTTTGCAATTGGTTCAATGACATATTACATAATAATGATATCCTTGACAATACCTTCTATTCCGACGAAGCCTGGTTTCATCTCAACGGCTATGTGAATAACCAAATTACAGAATTTGGTCAGGTGAAAATCCTTACGCTATCAGAGAGACACATTTACACCCGGTTAAAGTTTGTGTTTGGATGGCAGTGTCAAGTACGCGGGTGTATGGGCCAATATTTTTTAATTTTACCGTCAATTCGGAGAGATATATCCAACACCTTTTGAGGCCTTTTATAAACCAATTAACAGACGAAGAGCGTCAAATTGGATATTTCTAACAATACTCTGCAAGGGCACATACGGCTCGTGCTACTATGGGATATTTAAGAGAGAATTTTGGCGACAGAGTACGGTATTAGTCGGTGCATTTGGTGAAGCAGGTCACCAGATCTCACTCCATTAGATTTTTCGTTATTTGGACTCTTGAAGGACAATGTCTTTAGGAACGTATTGCATACTGAAAAGAGCTGCAATAGGCAATAGTTCAGGAAGTGGCAAACATTACCCCCAATATGCTGATGAATATCTTCGAGAGCCTAAAAAGAAGAGTTAATTTATGTCTGGACCAAAATGGGGGCATTTTGAGCATTACCTTTAGCCGGTATAATTAAATCTTTGTTCTGTATTTCGAGTTTCATTTTTGAGCGTTAATTTTTATTCACATAACCTACAATCTTATCGCTGATTGTTCTTCTTCTCCTTTTATTTGGCCTTCGCTGCTATGGCGATCCAGCCACTTAAATAACGCTGATTGTTTTGTCAAATAAATGAAATAAATATATCTGGTTGTCAAGGCCTATCAACTTTAAAAAAGTTACCTCATTGAACAGCTTCTGGCGAGGGTTTCATCTATGCTCTGTATTACTCTGACAATTCGGCGTTTGGCTGGCGTTTTCGTTTGTAATTGACAACAGTTTTGAGTTTTTCAAAGTATTTTTTGCATTGCCGGTCACCGTGTGACGTAGATGACGTTGTGGTAGGTCAGGATCGCTTGAGGCAACCTATTTAAAGTTGATACGCCTTGTCTGGTTGTAGCATTGCAAACCCTTAGGCAAAAAAATCCTCCAGGTAGGATTGCCAACTTAAACAGTCATTCTTGATCACCCTGTATTTTGAATATTAATATAATGATATTAATGTTGTACACAACTAAAATGACAATTAATTAATTAATATCAGTTTGCAAATGTATATAAACTGTAACTAACTATAATAATATTATTATACGAGTGTAGAATAAAATGCGCATTTTTTGCCTATTTTTGATTATTTGTTTAAATATTTTGCCTATTTCGGCAGACATAGCTGCCTATATATGCGCCTAATGCTTTTATTTTTCTGCCTATAAATCCGTGTTTTACTGATAAAGTTCATTAGTGACCTGATTCGTATGTTCAATGCCTATTTCACTCTTTCAATTAAAGTGTTGGTTTATAACTAAGTTTAAGGCAAAGTTCGTTTCATCTGTTTTCATATAATATCTCTTCAATACCTCGTAAACAGCATAGCAAGTTTCAGGAACTGTAATTCAGAGTCAGTGGTGAAATTGTACTTGGATATTTGATCGATATTATAAGGACATTATAGGCGACAAAGGTTTTAAATAAATTCCTTGATTTATCCTGAGAAGATTATACCAATCACAAGTAGACGTCTTCAATTTACTTAGTAATTAATTTGGAAACAGATTTTGCTGTTAATTTCCCACACTTGACACCACACGTCAAGTGGATCCTTGTAATCCCCTTTTGCACTGTAGCAAGCATTTTCAAGCACATATACCAGTGCAATATGGTGTTATAGAAAACATTAAATCATTTGTAACGATATGATGTTCATTTGTGCTTGTTGAACTTGTTGGTATGTGAGTGCATAGCCCACTTTGTAGTGACGACAATCTTGATAATCTCCATATTAATGATATTTTCAATGAGTAACTGATTCCGTTAGGAAATGTCAGTTATGTGGGACTAACTGGCAAAAGGTGTTGATTCATTCTTGTTTCCCTTGCGATATGGTCATGATGTGTCCTACCTATCTGTGTTAAAAGTACCATAGCTGCCTGCGTCAGTAAAAGTGAATCAAATGGATCAAACTGTACCAATAAGCTTTTGGGTATCAAAACTAATATTGCTAAAAGTTACTGTACCAATAAATTTTTTGGTATCAAAATTAAGGTTCCTGAAAGTTCGCTCAAATTCCAAGTCTCCAGATTCCCGAAAAATGGTTTGAATAAAGTGTTCAAAAAGTTTCAGGTTTGTGAAAAGTTGCAACAATTTATGGATTAAACTGTAACAATGAGTTGTTTGGTATCAAAATTAAGGTTCCTGAAAGTTGGCTGAAATTTCAAGTTTCCAAATTCCTGAAAAATTGTTTGAATAAATTGTTAAAGAAATTTCAGGTGTGTGGAAGGTTGTAACAGTTTATGGATTAAGGCTTAGGTACTTGCATTGTCTCGAAATGTGTATCAAATGGATCAAACTGTACCAATTAGTTTTTTGGTATCAAAACTAAGGTCGTACCTGTGTTACTTACTTCTTTGAATAAGGTTAAGACGTACCTCACTGTAACAGTAAATGTCTACTACGTGGCATCGCAACGATGTGGCGGAGGTGCGTCATTACTCCTTCTATCTTAGCGTTATAAATCGTCAAATTACAATCTAGCGCGCACCCGCCCAAATTTTCTTTATTCCCTCGGCCACAAATTGAAAACGTATCCGCACAATTTCCCCTTTCCTTTTTCCCCTCTTTATGAACGCGGAAAGCGTGATGAATTGTATGCGTGCCTCCTGCTGTTATATATAATGCCATTTCTCTTTCTCGTTTTTTTCGCCTTTTCTTTCATTCCTCGCTTCCTGGCGCTTGCTTCTACCCACGTGATCATATTAAGCGGTAAATTAACTTACGTCGCTCCGGTTGTCACGCGGATGAGGAGGATATATATGTGCGTAACGTAAGAGGCGCGTAAAAATGATTGTCAGGAAAGGAGAAGTCTCTCTATTCCATTCCGCCTCCGAGAAATTAAAAAATGATATGATTGACGTACGAGAGACGGGATTGGCGTGGGTAAATCTTTCTGTTCGTGTCGAATCGAAATTTTCGACTTTCTCTTAAAAACGTCAATCGATGGAGACGAGATCGGCCTCAGGAGGGTATTGTTAGAGTGTAATTGATATGCTGTCTTTGGCGAAAACTTGGTTTTAACCTTTTCAAATATTTATGACGTAGACCTGAAACTAGGATTGAGAGACAGCTATGTCAAATTTCACCACAACTAAATAGAATATTTAATAATATTTAATTGAAATATATCAGATGTTTCTCAGCGTGCTTAAAATATGTTGAAGTGACCTTTTACTGAAAGAAGTTTATGTAAACTTAAGTTCGAAACTATTCAGGAACTAATATTTTAGTTTTAGTTTTCTTACTTGGAAAAGGCTCTATCAAATTTATTTCAATTCAGGACATAAGGAGGATAACAGCAAAATCAACACATATCAAATTTTGTGCTTAAATGATTGCTATATAATCCAAAATATCCCGTCTCTTACTTTTATTAACAATTGCTCTAGACAGTACCTAGCTCATAAGGGTTTTTTGACTTCTAGTCCAATCACGGCCCATTTTCGGGTGCAAATTTGGAAATCAACATCGATTTTCTTGAAATTGGAATTTGTATGCTACTTATACCTCCTTCAAAATCTACCCTGTGTCGAGATGGGCATATATCGTAGGGATGGAAGCCACCCCTTCTAGGGGATGAAACATTTTTTATTAAAAATATACTCAGAAATCAATAGATTGACCATTTTAAAGCAATTCTTTAACTAAAATTTTTTTGTATAAAGTAGATATTTTCCGAGTTTTTCACGATTGAAATTGTACATTTTTCGTTGAAAAAAACGCATGTTTCTTTAACTGTTTTTCACCAATTACCTAAATAGTTTTCATAATATCGAAAAAATTATTAAAAACAAAAATGTAGCAAATAAGAAATCAAAGAGATACGTCTTTAATGACTACCGTAAACCCAATACGAATTGGTTTATAACTACCCATACGGTTATTTTTCGAGAAATCCGAAATTTTGAATTTCAACTTTAAATAACTTGGATAGGGTGAAATTTTTGGGGAAAGCTCAAGAGAACTTTTCTAAATTGTTTAAGAAAACCTTTCATATGGGCCGATAAGAGTCTCTTGCATAAAAATTAACTAAGTCATAACAAAAACAAATCACTCCTGTTTTTATATAATTTAGTAATAAAACAATCGGCATTATACCACCTAATTGAAATTAATCGTAAGTCACTTGCAATTTATTATATTTGGGTATTACTGATATGATTCTCAAGTGATTTGACCAAATTGGAATGCTTATTTTAATAGAAATAATTGAGTAAATTAAATATTGCATTTTTGTAATTTTGAAAAAAAAATGCATTTTTTTAAATAAACCAAAAACCGTTCCTCATACTTAAAAAGTTGTTCAATGAAAATCATAGGCCTCTTTTTGGAAAAAGTGTCGTTATTTCAAAAATTAATTAAGATATGGCGGTTCAAAGTTCGCATTCGAGTCCTATTTGTAGATCATCCAAGCATTTTGAAATTAACGCTTTTGACAAATAAGAGTTGAGAAAATGTGCAACTAATGTGACGTTGATACGCTTGAAATTTTCTACAAACGCTTTTTTTTAAGTTTATAACTAAAAAATAGGGGAATTGTGGTCGAAAAAGCAATTGCACTTTGTTGTCAATTTAGAAACAGACATTTTGGAGCATAGGGGACAATTATATAATACGCAGGAAATCATACACATATTGCAGTATAAGTATATATACACCAATATGTTTGAGTATATAGAAGAAAATAAATTCAAAATTTCTTGATGTTCCGAATGTGTCAGATGACGCACTTAACCAAGAAAACGTTATTTCTGATTAGATGTCTCTATTTTTAAGAGAATCACCTCACTTTCGAGCAACTGAATGGAGATTAGAATTACAATCGAAACGTTTTACTAGAAACAAGAGGTTTCTGTCTCCTCCCCCAAGCTGCAGCCCCGATATCTTCAAAAGTTTTAAGTTTTTAGACTATTCATCCAATATTATCTTTTTGCTTATATGCATATATAGACCGTTTCTACAGGGTCTCAGTATGGTATAAACATAAGAGCGAAAGGAGGGCCATATATTTCTTGTTGGCTAAACAGAGAAAGAACTTTTACGACGTTACCAGCTCGCGAAATATCACAGTCATCGCCACACTCTACCGGATCATTCGCAGTCGGAAATATTTGGAATGGGTTACGGACCGGCCGGCCGGCAACGTTGCAAAACTACCTTCTCTGTCATACTTACGAACTACTATTAGTTTCTCTTTCGCTCTTGTTGATTTCGGACCCTGCATTTCAATAGAATAGTTCCGTATATAACGTTAAATGTTAATCTTGTGCTCTTGCTGAACATATTATAGACCAGGATCATGTTATGAATTATAACGACACTAAGATTCTTAAAATAGAAAGAAATTTATATTTAAACGTGCGTTTTTTGAAATGTTAACATTAATAATACACACAACTGTATTAACAAAAATACTGATATACAAAACTTAAATGTCATTTACAATTATATTTTACAAATTTCATCGAATACCGCACATTAACATGGCCTAGAGTAGTATTAACTAATATTTTTTGGCACAGTAGCTTTCATAAAAGAAAGTCACACTAGTATAAGACCTAATAAAATTGTACACCGTACCAGACTTAGGTGAAGCTCCCTTTTTGTCTCCTCCTGCAACTAAGTCATAATTTTTAATTTTTAATAATTTTTATAAGAATGCTAACGCTTGGCTCATTGGGGATAATTATGGTAAACTATCGTAGGAATTGTATTGAGTTTTGTTGCTTCCTAAGGAGTGTCCTTGTTTCCTGACATTGCTTCTATTTATAGTGTATTCAGTACGTTTTCGGTTCTCCATGAGACTTTCGGTTCTAAGATTGATAGAATGTCTGTTTGAACTTACGGTTCTGTGTAGACAACTTAACCTAAGGAGATAAAGTGTAACAACGTGGTCACACGTTGTAAGAAGTCACAAATTTGAAAAATAGCATCCAATGTTTTAATTGGTAACTTATGCTGTAAGTATTTATATTGTCATCACTGAATAGATTTTAATAATTAAATTATAGATGTCCTGATGATGGGAAAAAATTGCTCCCGATAGCTTGACAATTAGGTATTTGCCATATATTTTAACTTAAACGAAATATATCTGAACTCATAGGGACGAACCCCCAGACAAATTTTGTAATCATAAAAAATCATATAATAGTCCCAGCACCACGTATTTCAGGTGTAACGAAGCCGATTTTAGAGAGTTGAGAGTAGACTACCCATAATACAGTTATTCGCGAAATCACACCTATCTCGGATAGATGGCGGCCGATAAGGCACTGTTCAATCTACCATCGTTTAAATACCAAGACTAAATAAATATAAACCACTCGCCCCTACGGCGTTCTTTGCCCGAGTTAATCCAAGGTGAGAACCAAGACTTGTTTATAGCAAGTCGATCCGTCTATCTGTCTATTGTAAACGTCACCGCCGTTAGTTATAAGCCGCCGAATTATTTGTTAATTGTGAGTGTACGTAAATTGTGCATAGTCCCCGACCGATAGTCTTAAGCCGTCCAAGCTTCTATTGTGAAAGCGTCCCCGACGGCTAGCTAGTAAGCTATACGTTATCTGTGATTTTTCGTTGTGAGCGTACCGACCGCTAGATATAAGCCATCTGTGGATGAACGTTTGCTACATGTTAAACCGGCGGTTGTGAAAACGCCCGTTTTTCCAACCGCCCGGAATTAATTTTTCCGTCGTCGTGTCGAGGAAAAGTCAATTACCACCTACCGTATTCTCTCTCTCACACTCTCGCTCCCTCGATATGTAAAAGCCGCACTACCGAATATTAGCCACAGCACGTCTTCCTATCATCTCCGTATTTAGCTATTTCTCTTTATTTATTGTGAAATTGTTAAAATAATTTTCCGTTTTCCCATTTTCAGTATTAGAAGGGGTTTTTCATTTTTCAGATCTCAACCGTTTGCAAAGTATTTTACTTCCAGCATTTTCGCTTAGTTAAATAGTTTTCGATCTTTCCGATTTCATTTATAATAAAATTTTATTTCTCTCCAACTGTGATACTTTTATATTTTCGCATTTGTGTTTCCTTTCCGAGATATGTAAATAATTGTAAATAAGTTTTTGCCGACCTCCGTTCGATGACCTAAGCAGGTGTTAGTCGTACGCATTGTTTAACTACCGATTGGGAATAAAATAATTTTGGGATTTTCTGTTTTTGAACGTGTGTTTCATTTCTACGGACAACCCTGGTAATCTTCCGAGTTCGTAAATTACCCAGGCATATTCCCGAGGGAGAAAACCCTTAAAAATCTGGCGCCCGAGCAAAACCGTAAAACCGACTCCTAAAACCGATTAACCGAACTCCCGAACTCCGTCCCAGCGCCAAATCTCACAAGTAACCGCACTAAGCGCGTTACACAGGTATAAAAAGCAGTTAATATGCCAGGACCAGCGAAACGACCGCTCATCGTGACGTCACTCCGCGTGTAAACACGGGTCCGTTCTGCAGTCCACAAATAGAATTTTTCGAGTATTTTGGACTTTATTCTTGTTTCCGCTGGAGTGTAGGAGTTAAATTGCGGCCAAATCTAGTAATTTGTATTATTCGCGTTGTAAAATAATGTTTTCACTACACTGGTTATATACGGTGTGACGTCAGAATGCGTTTTGGCGCCAATTACTTGCGTTTGAATATCAAATGACTTTTTTTTGCTTGGATGCTTTTAATTTATTTTTTTTAATATTAACCTAAGGTTTATAGGCATATAATCTCTCATTTAGCCAGTTTTAAAAAAATGTGAAAATACCTAATTGTAGAATAGTGAGTTTTATTTGCCCACTTGAATGCATCCCCAACGAGTTAACTGTTTATATATATAACTCCCAAAAAATTGTATGCTTAAAATATCACATTTAATAAGAGTCCCAAAAAAATTCTTTTTCTATGTATGCTTGCGAAGAGTATAACTCCTAAAAGGTTTGTAGCGAAAAAAATTATGTACCAGTACACTTCTTATGCAATGCTCTTTTTCGTCGCGTATGATGAGTTATACTCTTCGCGGACTCAGAATCAGAATTAATTATTGTCGCGATGCGGCCCCAATTAGCGAAAATAGGTCGCCGTCTAAGCTTATTCAGCACCGCGGCGACCTTAAACCGAAGGACGACACGACTCTCGGACAGGTACGACACCACGTTCGTAAACATCCCGCTTGTATTTATACAGCGAGATGATAACGATCAAGGAATCAGTCTGTCACCGAGTATCACGTTACGCTGCCCGTCTGAGAGCCCGTCCTTTTCGGCATGCTGCTACTTGGAGGAGCCTCGCACCCGCTGCCCTTCGTCCTGCTAAAGTAAGCAACCACCTCCATTTAACCTCTTCTCACTTCTCTACATTTGATTACTTGCCTTACACTTATTTTACGATGTTCTCTCCCCTACGTTTAATGTTTGAATAAATATCGTCTGTATCTCCATGCCTTCTTCTTAGTTCTCCACCGAGCTACACCCCCAACCCGAGCACTCCCTTTGGACCCTAGGTCCTCAGGCGTGTGACATTATTTTCGCTGACACTTATTAAATCGTATTTTTTTTGCTGGATAATTTTTAATAACGATTGTTTTCGTGGACGCATGAATGGAAATGACTTTATTCACCGACACACGTCAAAAGAGGAATTCTATTCGCTGATGCGTTATTAAGAGTAATACATTTTACTGATAGAATATTAGAAATGGTAATTTTTCGCCGCGTTGCTTGAAAGTTGTACTCTTCGCCGCCTTTTTCAGAGTTATACTCTTCGTAGGCAGCGACATGCTTTTGATTTTGTTTTTTCTTTAATTTTCTTTTTTGCTCTGTTGTACTATGTTGGTACGCCATACGCTTGATAAAAATAAACTGTAATCGTTACTGCCGCAATTGATGGAAAACTGGAACAAATCTAATTCATCAGCTGACACATTTTGTGAGTAAAATCGGCTGTTTGACATCGCGCAAAGTTAATTTTTCCGTCGCCGATTGAATTTTTCCCCGGTCCTAGCGAAATTCCGTGTCAGACCGTTTGAGTGATGTCCCACGTCGAATTATGCACGGGTCATTTATGCCGCGCTCCTCTCCGCCCCGACATCTGCACGTTATCGTCGTTTCGTTTATTCGATTAAACATGTCTCGCTCGTATTTCTTGCCGCATCACGCGGGCCGGCCGCGTCGCTCTCATAGAAAAATCGTATGAATGTCGCGTATCGATTTTGTGATTAGCGGGGCCCGCGAGGGATTTTTTCCCCCGCGGCCCCTTTGCCACGCCGATCACGCGTCGCCGATTTCGCATGGAAAGTCGGCGAGATGACTTTTTAAAATTCGAAATGTGTCCACCTGGCGCTAATAGGAGCTCCTATTGAAAAACATACCGGAATGGGCCCGAATACGCTCGAAGGGAGATTTTTCAATCACCTGACGTCATTATGCATAATATGCATTCTCTTTACGGATACAGAACGAAAAACAAAATGTGAAAATTAACCTTACAAATTCCTTGACATCTTCCCTCACAAAAGGGCAACTGGCGGGCACGCAGGATAACGGGTAGCGACACAGGATTCTTGACGGTACTTCACTGGCCCCTGATCGGTTCCCATCCCCGTATTTATTAGGATCTTTTAAAATCCATTTAACCCTGAAACTATTTTTTTCTTTCGATTTCGGGTATTTTTTTCCTAAAAACGGTTAACAGAAGATCCCATATGTCGAGAAAAAAAATCATTAACAAAATTTTAGATCTCCAGTTTTGAAAAAAAAAACAGCGGTCCTTTTAAAAGGACGGTAGGAAAAAGGGCTACTGTTAGAAAACTAAATATAGATTTAAAAATATATTTATATATCTTACAAAATGATTAGCAAAATACTTAAAATTAATTAGTATGATAGGCCACAAAACAGTTTATTGGATGAAGACCGACGTCACATTTTTGGCACACAGAATTTCCTTTTTTGTGGCACACAGCACATTTTCGCTGACTCTCGTGACATGTAACTACATGATCTAGGGCCGTATTTATAGCCGCCATTTGAGTTTGACCCAAGTTAAGTCTGACTCAAGTTCTCAAATTTTATTTTATAAAACGAACTTTCAAGTCAAGTTCAACTCAAGCCTGGGATCAGTTTGAGGCACCTCGAACCCGGACTTGAGTCTTACTTATATAAGTGAATGACATTGACATGAAAATTTCACTCCTATTAAAAAGAAATCTTACATAGTTTAGTTTGTAGACCAGACCTCCTGGAACGCAATAGATTTTTTTGAACATTTAGTAAATGTTTAAGAAGATATTGAACTAAATCAAAGAAGACGTTTAACTAAACGTTATATAAGGAATAAAAATACCTCTTTGGGGTACTTCCGAGATAGAGAACTTGAAAAGCGATATCGTTTTAGCAAACAAAATGTAATTATTATTATACTTCCTTTGGTAATTGAGGGACTTCAAAAAACTAATAACCGCGGACTTCCAATTTTTCCACTGGTACTACTGTTAACGTTACGATTGTATGCTACAGGAAACTTCCAACTAAGTAATGTTAAAAATTATTAGTAGTGATGTTTGAAAGTACAATTATCGTTGTATTAATTACAGATGGTTGATGGTGATTCACAAGGTGTCAGCCAAGCAATAGTATCACAGATAGTAAAACGGGCATCAGTGTTATTGGCTGAAAATTCGGCAAATTATGTCAAATTTCGTTTTAATGAAGAGGGACAACGAAATTTAATTGTTAGTGTTGACACTAAGGTCAACATTAATTTAGGTTAAGAAATTGTAATTTATGGTGAACTAATTTTGGGAACTTTTCAACACGTTTTGTTTTACAAACAGATAATAATCACTGACGCAGCTTAGGTAACAAGGTTTTTGGGATATCTAATTAAACTAAAAGCACGTCCTATTTTATTACGAAGAATAACAACGCCGACCGAACGTCAACAAGTCAAGTTCAAAATCACAATAATTAACTAGTCAGCATAACAAAGGCGTTTACGGAACGTGATAAGAAGCGCGCTCCAATTAAGGTCAGTTTCTGCAACGCCAAGTCATTGTAAGACAACAAATAATATCTCAATTAACCAATGTAAAATAAGATGTATAAAAGCTCTGAAATTTGGGACAATAAATCAGTATACCCTAGTATGCTCAAAACGACAGTGTGTTGTGGTCTTGATTATTCAACCCAACCTACAAGCTCTCACGTTACGCCCTGAGAGTCTACGAGATCTTCAAGATACGACAACTTCGAACTTCAAGAACTTCAACCCCGGATCTGTACGTTACGCCCTCAGATCCAACCCGGAGGCCACGTTACGCCCTCTCTCCAAACCTTCAAGAACTTCAACCCGGACCTGCACGTTACGCCCTCAGGTCCACACCGGAGAGCACGATACGCCCTCTCTCCAGCGACTATAACTTCAACCCCGCATCTGCACGATACGCCCTCTCTCCACACAACGAGAACTTCAAGAACTTCAAGAGATCACGTCACGCCCTGATCTCCGACTACAACTACAGTCTCCAGCCTTACAACCTGGAGACAAGATTCATCTCCGCAGCCACCCACGAGCTACGAAAAATTCTACATACAGTCCATTCTCTAAAGAGATCATTTCACACTTCGTTCAGCTAGTTTTAATCAAATTTAAGGGGTTTCCTTGTGTTGCAGGAGTAATTGATAAAACTCATATACCAATCCCAATATTTTTCTGTTTCGGTATAGTTAGCCGTTTTCATGATGTTTGTTTTACTGAACAGCCGTTAAGAGCGCAATGACAATTATATTTCAAAATTTGACAGAGGTTGAGATAAACTATGGAAACATACCACTTGTGACAGTCTCAACCGAACAGATGACTATAAAACAAAACGGATTATAAGCAAAAGCTTATGCTTGAGACGTTCTTACCCAAGGCAATCTTGAGTTTAGAACTATTAATACGGCCCTTACTCTATCGTAACGTGACAATTGGAGCGCGGTTCTTGGGAATTTCGAAGGTCCTTTCTTTGTTGTTTTCCAGTACGTTTCGAGCAGCCGTGTCCTTAGGTCCCTCCTAAACGGAAGTATGTCAAGGGTACCACCATCATTCCTATGGAGGTGCCACAAGTTTTGTGAGGCCATGTCGACATAGTGGGAAAATAACGGAAAATACCACTTCTTCCCTCGTATTGAAACTCTATATTGGCTTATGTTTTGATCACTACGGTCTACACTTCCCATATTATCGTTGTATACCTTGATCAATTGAGGCTGATTTATATAAACATGCTTTTTTCAGCCTGTGAAAATCGTTTGACCATATTTATTAGCAAAACTTGAGATGCATTTGTGGCTAAAGTGACAACGCTGTTGTCATTCCATCTGCATAAAGCAATTTCTTTATCGGCAACACCCCATTCATATGTACCTCTTTTCTTTTTCTTTAGAACTGCAGCATTGCTAAATGGAGATTGAAGGATCCGGTTTTCACGTATAGTACCAGTTGCCTTGATGTTCCTCAATTTTAGCTCCTTTATAAGTGACAAAGATGTAAAAATATTCTCAAATAAGAAGTGAAAGAGCTGGTGAGGCATTTTTTGTAAAACATCTGCATATTGGAGGACAACTTACGCTCCCAAACCCATGTGATTATATTGGTCCAGAATCTTCATCGGCATCGCAGATTTCGTTGGCATTTTCGGGTGAAAAAATTATAATTCCTGTAGGAATATCCGGCGTAGGTCATTCTCCAATTCCTGTAAGAGTTCTGAAATGGTTAGTGGTATTTTCCAATACCTGCAAAAAAAACCGCATAGTAGCATATAATCTTACCGTCCTTTTAATAAGACTTGTTCAATTGAATGCCCCTGGATTGATCGAGAAGTGTGAAACCTAATCACAAATATAAAAAAAGATAAGTATATTATGTTATTTGTTCAAAATAATCAAAATAACAACTAAAAAATAAACGAGTTTTAACATATCTTACTTTGAGTCACTCATTGCAAAATCACTAGAAACACAGCGTATTTTAACCTTCACTATCGATCAAAACATAACAAAACCCTAAAGCCGGCTACACACGGTCAGGCGTCAGTTTGAACTGAACAGTCCGCCTACAGGCCGGTCGCCGGATGAAGTGACGACTCTCCAGACGTTCGGATAAACCTGACAGTATCTTCACTTTTTTAGTCTTAGCCATGGCGCGTATTGATGACGACGCACTTGCAATTTTTGGTTTTGTAGTCGCGTTAAATAAAAAGAAACGTAAAGAGTGCTGTAAAGATTGGCTAAAAAAAGACAAGGATATTCTCATGTGAATTTATTCAAGAAACTAAAATTGGCTCCGAAAGACTAGCACAATTATTTTACATACACGTTAAATAATAATACAACATTTCACAGACATGTTGTATTGAACTTTACTACTGAACTGACTGAATGAACTGATGCTCCGACGACCCGCCAAGCGGCCGGATCATACACACGTACAGTCTTCCCTGTGACCTCGTCAGGCCTGCCGGATGGAAGAACATCATTCTGATTTTCCTCAGACCACCTGAACAGCCTTAACTGACAGGTCAACCGGAGCATACACACGTTCAGGCGACTGGCCATCAGGCGGACTGTTCAGTTTAAACTGACAGGCCTGCCTGACCGTGTGTAGACTGCTTAATGATCGCGTTTGATCTTGCTTAAGATGTACACTAAATCTAAAGGGACACTGGCGACATCTTCAAACCGTCAGCTGAATCAGAAAAATACAGGCTTCTTTTTGAAGTCCGTTTAAAAGGACGATAGGGCTAAATGGGTTTTAATGTTTATTACTTCCTCTGCGATATGTGTCATCTTTTAGTATACGTGCCTCGTCGGGAGATTATTTTGTGAGGTCAGGACATGTTGGTTTATGAAATCGCTAATCTAGCTTGACTTGGTTCCGTTTCGTAAGATGGCCTCGCGACAATATTAAGAAGTCAAACCATTGTTATCCAATAACTTATTGAAATATTATATATCCGTAATATTATTACATTAGTATTATAAATTACAGAATTATTTAAGAGTGGCAGAAGAGTTAGCTAAAGTCATATTTCAAAAAACAGGAAAGTGTTAACCTCTAAAAAGATCTCACTACAGAAGAGGAAAAAACTATTGAAAATATTTGTTTAGAACATCGCATCATATTTAACGGTCCTAAGTTCCCAGGGCAAAGAGGGGTGCTCTGGTTGAAGGCGATAGCTCACAAAAGGCATAAGCTAATTGGATAATGATTATTAACTGAGTACAGGGAAGACACAGTGGGTTTGTGTTAGAGGGCGGTGAAACAAAAGTGAACATAAATAAATGACAAGACACAAAAGAGGACAAAAATGCCAAAGTGGTGTTAAAAGAAGTGCTTACAATAGTGGGTCCTGGAGGGGTAGCTGGTACGAGGCTCTCCTCACGACGGACATCTTTCCTCACAAAATAACAACTGGCGGGCACGTAGCATAACGGGCAGCGACATACGATTTTTGACGGTACTTCACTGACGCCTGATCGGTTCCGACCCTGTATTCATTAAGATCAATTGATGTTTATCATTTCCTGTGCGCTGTGTGTTATGTTTTAGTATACGTGTCTCGTCGGAAAATTCTTTTGTGAGCTCAGGCCATGTTGATTTAAGTAATGGTTGATCAAGCTTGATTTGATTCGGTTTCGTGAAATGGCCTGGTGACAATATTAAAGAATCAAGCCGTTGTTATCCAACAACTTATTGAATTATGATATATTATTAGTATTATTACAGGTGACACGACACTCTACCACACGACATTTCATCACGCGACATCTCACCACGGGCATCTCATAACGGCGACAATTCACCACTACTACCCCCCACCATACTTTCTGTTAGTACATAATTTTCAAATTTGTTTTATAAGGAGATATAACAATTTCATGTTCTTCGTTATTAAAGATGACAAAGTTTTTGCCTTCGGAAGTCTTACTTCCAAGAGAATTCAATAGTTCTTGAGTTTCTCTGGCACTTTTAGGTAATTTTGAAAAGTTTTGAATTCATGCATATCAAATATTATTTTGAATATGTCGGAAATGACGGAAATCTTAATAATAAGTTTTAACTCAACTCTCATTTACCTGTTTACCCAACTGGCATGTTATTTTCTAAAATTCTCAAAATGGAAGAGAACAACGTAGTAATCCTGATCTTGTAGAGCTAATTTTTTTAGTAATTAATCGTCCTTTAGAAGTATACGCTGCTAATCACATAAATAAAGATAGGTGGATGTTAATGTGGCTCTAAGAATAATAAAATCTAATTTTTGACTTACTACTTTATCCACTTTTAAACATTTAAAACGCAATACCATTTCAATTGTTATTTGTAAAATTCTCAGAAAAAATGCTAATTTTCACTTTTAGTGTCTATGAATTTTTTCAAATTGGTGTGACAAATATATTTTCCGTAATCATGTTGAAGAATCTGCACTTTTCTGATACGTTTTCAATTGAGAAAGTTGTACATTCTTCAACACGGTGGTGTAATAGTATATTATTCAACGAGTCAGAAAGTTAGCCATTTCCACTCGAATAACTCTGAGGACATGGCCAACTTTCTCACTCGTTGAATAATATAAACTATTATGTAATGAGTTGTCCAAGTGAAGAATATGGAAACATCTGTGATGAGATGTCGCGTGATGAAAAGTCATAGTGATTAATTGTCGCCGTGATGAAATGTCCTCGGTGAGGTGTCGTATGATGAAGTGTAATGGATTCATTATTACATTGGTATTATACATTACAGAATTATTTAATAGTGACAGAAAAATTAGCAACAGACGCATTTCAAAATAAAAGTAAATTGTTAACCTCAGAAAGCATCTCACTACCTACAGAAGAGGAAGCAACTATTGAAAACATTTGTCGCATTATCGCATTATATTATCACGGTATGAGCAATTGAGAAACAAGGCCAGCTAGCGATAAGCAAGAGACAGTCAGATACGGGTTAAGTGTAAGTAATTATACCCGAGGGCGAAAATAAATTAGTAGTCAAATTAATTAGGTGTTGTGTTAGGTAGTAATAATTAGCATTAACTAAGCGTACAAAATTGTACGTACTAAAATGTACTAAATGCTTAAATGTACAATTTTGTTAGTGTAAATATGTCGACTCACTAGAACGCTACAATAACTTAAGTTGAGAATTCACATTTTTCTTATTTAAATTGAACTGCCAAACTTGTATGTCTAACATTTGATTCATGACTTGAAAACAAAAGTTATTTAAGAAGATTCCTGCTTTATCTTCCATTACAAATTATCTAAATGGTCGTCCATAAGATGTGCTTCAATTTGTTACAATCTTAGCAATATTCCAACACCAATGCCTGAAATTTTCATCGAATCTGAAAAAGTTTAAAACAAATTCTCACTCAAAGTATTGATATTTCTTTAATATTTCTTTAATTTTCAAACATCTTATGTATCGAATTTATGTGTTGTAAGGTATTTCCCACAAATCCATAATTAAATTGTCTCACAAAATTCTAAGTTCACAATAATTCGAGAATATTTATTAAGGTACCTTCAGTTTCACCAATCTAACAAAGTGTCTAACATTGTTACCTTTTTAAGAGCAACCTCCATTGTTATGTAGTAAACACTATTCCAACTAATTCATTTCTACGCCCATTCGTACCTAACAAGTTAGTGTTAGTATAAGACTAATTGTGAATTCATTTCTTGCTAAAATTTCTCTCATAACAACGCTCAATTTGGAATAACAATAAGAGGTAACTTGAGAGTTAAACGAATGGAATGCATTTAAATATTTCACTCCTTGTCACTTATTCAGTGTAAATTAATGTCATTCCTAATTTGTCTTTTTATATACGTATTATTTTCATTCAACACTCCATGACAACGAACTTATGTAATCCAAAGTTTATTATTTTCTTTCTTCATTAATATTCAAAGGAAATTACTATGTTATTCAACTTAACAACAGACCTCTCAAACTAAACACGAGCCCCGCTTCGTTCACAAACTATAATTTAATTTCCATAATTTAATTAATATTTAAATGGAGGAAATCATTTCGAACTCCCGGAATGGAGATTTAAGCTTTCGATGAGTTATTACGTTTCGATCGCTCGAACGGGGAACAACAGGATAATTACTTCCAATATTACTAGGGAGTGGTAAATATGCTTTGTGTAAGAAATATGCACGATTAAAACAATGGGAACGTTTTTTTACACTTTATTGTAGACTGCATTATTACGTATTCATGTCACGGTCAGCATATGGACACGTAGATGATTAAAGGAAAAGAGCTTACGAAAAGAAGAAAAAGTTCTCGGGGTACAGAGCGATGCTAGAAGACGAAGGTTCTCAAATTCCCCAATAAAACAATCAACTAATGTGGATGATGTTTAATCCAACAGCTATACAACCGACGTTTCGTCTACGATCGTAGACATACTCATGGTTATTTCCAGTGAGCTGATGAGTCAAATTAAAGTGAAAGGTGAATTGAAGTTTCCTTGTAGGTCCAATAGAGGTCGAAAGTAAGTATAGTCATTACGTGAAAATACACGTGAAAATACATGAAAATATAATCATTACGTGATTATCATTAATTTGATTAAAATCACGTAATGATTATATTTTCATGTATTTTCACGTGTATTTTCACGTAATGATTATACTTACTTTCGACCTCGATTGGACCTACAAGGAAACTTCAATTCACCTTTCACTTTAATTTGACTCATCAGATCACTGGAAATAACCATGAGTATGTCTACGATCGTAGACGAAACGTCGGTTGTATAGCTGTTGGATTAAACATCATCCACATTAGTTGATTGTTTTATTGGGGAATTTGAGAACCTTCGTCTTCTAGAAAAGAGTTTACGTTTTGTCTGTGGTGTAATTATGCTAACCAATTGCTGCCCTTTTACGTGACAGTATATTAAGATTCTAGTCAAGAGAGCAAGAGCAAGAGAAAACCTTATTTTAGGGTATAAAATTGGATTTCATAATTCTGATACGTAATCTCGAATATCTATTAAACCACGTGTCAAACAAAATTATTAAGATGAATTTGAATGAAATTGTTTTCTATTTTATATTTTTCTGTTTATCTTATGTAGTTGGTTCTAGAAAAGCTCTATATTAATTTTCCCATCGCACAATGCTCCCATTTTAATAGTTGATTTTCAAATAATTTCCAAGGGCTATATGCAAAATTCCTTTATATGCAGATTTAACTTTTTAATTATTTAAAATAAAACTTCTCCAAAGTTTGAGATCTGACTCCACAATCAACGGAATAGAAGAGTATAAAACACAAGGCAGTAAACACATAACGAGCAGTCATAGACACGGGTCAATTTCACAACGGTTATATTTCTGTCCTAAAAATATGTGAAGTGTTTTTTAATTTTCTTTTCTACGCCATGAGCTACACCTTGGTGGATCATGTTGGAGGCTTCATCCAGATGGGCATAATAAAGCGTTGAGTTTGCGTTAAACTATGAAATGTCATAACTTTCCAATGAAATTATGGACGAATAAAAAGCAATAACATAATAAAGTAAAAGTAATAAGTAAAGAGATAAAAAGAAGCCGTCACTGTAGCTACCATTTTCTGTGGGATTATTGATTTCATTTGTCATTGAATGAAATTGATGTGGTATATGGGAAAATGAATAAAGAAAATATTTTTGCAATTACTGGTACTTCGAAAAAATAGTAGACATAAATTCACATATACACTTTTTTCTATAAGGGGTCAAATCTTGAAAAATATATATCAAATTGACAGCCTTTTTTTTCCGAAATATATTTAATGTTGATTTAATACGATAAAGTACTTCTTTATGTATATTCGATATCATTTCGTTTTTGAAAAATCTTAACTATTGGTAAATTCAACCAATTTATTTTACCACTTTAGTACTATCTTTTATGTTACAAATATAATCTGCTACCATTTTTTCTTGCTTACAACTTTGAATAGATTTGTGAATTTGGCAGTTATTGCCAAATTATTACAAACTTTAGAGTAATAATTATTTCTTCCTTTTGCGTTGGATTTGAAATGACGAAAATTTGCATCATTTGGTGAACGAAGTGTGAAATGATCTCTTTAGATAGTGGACTGTATGTATATCTTTCGTAGCTTGTGGGTGGCTGCGGAGATGAATCTTGTCTCCAGGTTGTAAGGCTAAAGACGTTCTTGTAGGCTGGAGATCAGGGCGTGACGTGATCTATTGAATTCCTTGAAGTTCTAGTTGTGTGGAGAGAGGGCGTATCGTGCTCTCCGGTGTGGACCTAAGGGCGTAACGTGCAGGTCCGGGTTGAAGTTCTAGTAGTTTGGAGAGAGGGTGTAACGTGCTCTACGGGGTTGAAGTTCTTGAGGTTAGGGGTTGTCGGGTTGGGTGGCGTGAAGAAAGATTACAACACACTGTCGTTTTAAGCATACATCGTATACTGGTTTATTGTCCCAAATTTCAGAGCTTTTATATATCTTGTTTTACATTGGTTAAATGAGATATTATTTGATTTCTTACAATGACCTAGCGTTGCAGAAACTGACCTTAACTGAAGCGCTGGTTATCACGTTGCGTAAACGCCTTTGTTATGCTGACTCGGTTAATTATTGTGATTTGAGCCTGACTTGTTGACGTTCGGTCGGCGTTGTTATTCTTCGTAGTTAAATAAGACGTGCTTTTAGTTGATTTAGATATCCCAAAAACCGTGTTACCTAAGCTGCGTCAGTGATTATTATCTGTTTGTAAAACAAAACGTGTTGAATAGTTCCCAAAATTAGTTCACCATAAATTACAATTTCTTAACCTAAATTAATGTTGACGTTAGCGTCAACAATTGGAATTGTACCCACATAAGAGAAATGTGTGGTAAACATAATCAACCGTCATTATTGGATCTTGAACGAGTTTTACACAGTCAGTAGAAAGATCACTCAATCAATCACTCAAGAAGTCATTCACCCACTA
Source organism: Cryptocephalus moraei (assembly GCA_946251905.1). NCBI lineage: Eukaryota > Metazoa > Arthropoda > Insecta > Coleoptera > Chrysomelidae > Cryptocephalus > Cryptocephalus moraei. The sequence goes on along the minus strand of OX276466.1, from coordinate 10,818,623 downwards.
AGTAATTTATCATTGAGTTATCGTCATCATTTTCATTGAACTAAATTATAATTAAATGAGCTTATGAACTTATTTAATCAGTCCATCGTTTAATCCTTCAATACCACCATATATTCATGTCATCTCGTTGTTTTCGATGAGTTCATACATACAAGCAAAGTGCGATAAGGAGGATAATTTTAAATAGAAATAATTGTGGTATTTGAAATGATGGCATATATGGAGAAAATTCCATACCTAATGTAATGTAACTAGCCTTTGCTCACTCCTTATAACACATAATCATTATTATCATCATTATTACTTTATATAGCGTAATTTTATTAGTTTTATTCAATGTAATTTTCAAACAGTCGGAGATTCACATAGTTGATGAAAGATAACTCAATAACTCGCTGAATCAAGCAGACAAGAGTAATTCAGTCATTATGTAATATATCACTGAGTTATCGTTATGACTTTCATTGAACTAAATTATCATTAAATGAGCTCAATAACTTATTTAATCAGTTGATCATTTATTCTTTCAATCCCATTACATATTCATTTCATTTCATTGGTTTTCACGAGTTCATACATCCACGTAAAGTGCGATAAGAAGAATAGCTTTCAATAGAAATAATTGTGGTATTTGAAATGGAAGGTGAAGTGGTATCGAAAAATTTTGATACTTAATGTAATATACTAGCCTTTATTCACCCCTAACACCATATAATCATTCTTCTTCTTCTTCTGCCTATCCACTAAAGAATTCTAGCGACCACTTTTTCCATGGCTTCTCTATCTCTTGCCGTGTGGATCAATGTTTGTATGTCACCAATGCCGGTCCACTGTCTCACGTTCCTCAACCATGGCATTCTCTTTCGTCCTATTGCTCTTTACCCTCGATCTTGCCTTCGATAATCAATTGCAGGAGTTGATATTTACGGTTGCGCATTATGTGACCCAAGTATGCAGTCTTCCTCTTTTTTATAACGGTGTATACTTCGCGCTCCTTGTTAATACGTCTGAGAACGTCTTCGTTCCTTTTTCTGGCTGTCCATGGAATCTTAAAAATTTTACGGTATATCCACATTTCAAATGCTTCTAATTTGATTATAGTATTTTGTAACGTTATTTTTTTTAGAGAAGGCCTGAATCGACAACCTTAGCCAGTTAATTGGAAATTATTTAAGATCCTTGGATATGCAACCAACTTAGCTCTTTACTTAGTAACTCTACTTAACTTTATATTCACACATTTTACGTAATTCACGTCCCCGGGAGCCAAACTAACCTGTTGACATAGCTCGTTTGCCCCTAAGGCCAACAGGAGTCAGGTAATAAAGGTAAATGTAAATCATAACCTCTAACAGGCCACATGTAATTCAATACCAGGGAATAGGGCCGATGTAACAGGACTAGTGTCGCAAGGGATAGGGTGTATTGTTGCCCCATTAAGGGCTAAGTTATTAGTTTCGTATCCCTTCCCTTGTGAACACATTTCTGGTTCATGAGAGGTTATGCGCGATAACTAGTTTAACGTCAGAGAAGGCTCCGGGAGAATAGGTAGTTATACAAGAACGAAGTTATCTTAATTAGGATTGTGTGGACTAAGTAGAGAACAGGTAAACTAGGAATTCTAACCTCCAATTATAAAACGTAATAAGTTGCCAATAATAGAACTAATGTACCCGGAATGTCTTCACAGGGGATATTATAGATTATTGCGTAGTACAGAATGAAGGGTTGAGCCCTTAAGTGATCTCCCATCCTCTGTGAACACATTTTTGGATGAGAGGTTAGACTCGATAGGAAGATTCGGCTTAAAATGTAGTACAAAGTATGGGCGACTTTTAGGAATACATGGTGAGACCCTATAGTAACAGTACCAAAGGAAATAGGGATAATTTGATTAATTTCTATCTATTCCTAAAAGTCAAGGGTAGGCAACCAGTCATACGAGTAGTTTTATTTCGCTCATACAGATATGTCTTTCCTTCTCTCACTTGATTCGGATTGGTTGACAGCTAGGAACATTTATTTGTATTGGTAATGAATTCTGTTAAGTTTACGGCCATACCTTCTAGAAGGTTCTCCTTTTTTGTAGAGCAGGAACGATTAGTATAAAATCAGACAGCTCCCCTGTCTCGCGCTCTTATTCTCTTAGCTCTTCGCGCTCTTAGCTCTTAGCTCTGATTCTCTTATTCTTTTACGCGCTTATGCTCTTATTCTCTTAGGTCTCTTAGCTCTGATTCTCTTATTCTTTTACGCGCTTATGCTCTTATTCTCTTAGTCTGTTATTCTCTTATTCTTAGTCTCTGTTAGTTCTTACTCTTGCTCTTTGTTAACGTTAGTTATTTTAAGTGATTTACTCTCTGATAATCTCAGTGATTCTTGCCCTCCGCTATCGAGTGGCTCCTGATTCCGGGTGTAAGTGCGAGCGACAGAAAGTGAAATTCTCGCGAACAGAGTGATCCCGAACCGGTTGGTGTGTGCACGGAACGACCGTTACGTGAACGCGGTGTTTCGTCGTTTCGTTTCGCGCGCTGACAGGCGACAGCGAGAGAAAGGGAGTTCCTGTTTCCTGTTCCGATTGTGACCGGTCCTGCAGCGACCATAGGCAGCGACGCACATCCGATCCGAGCCATCCGAGGGACTTCGCATCTGTCGACAGGGGGGCCCAGAGCCGTCCACGCCGTAGTCCCGCTACGACGCCAGAGCCGCCCTCGCAGTAGGACCAGCCACAACGACCAGGGACCTACGTAAGCAGCCCAGGGGTCAGCCACAGCGACCAGGGACCTACGTAAGCAGCCCAGGGGTCGGCCACGACGCCAGAGCCGTCCACGCAGTTGGACCAGCCTCCAGTCCAGGGGTCCAGAGACGACGCCGGAGCTGCCCACGCCGATAGCCGCACCAGTCCAACCACACCAGTCCAGGGGGCCTACGCCGGCAGTCTAGGCAGTCCCTCGAGGGTCAACGGCAGCGTCGCCCCGTACCGGTCAGGTTAGGGTTATTAGGGCACAATATTTTAGTGGTTGCATATCCGAGAGTGGGGTACTATATCAAACTATAGTATATTAAATTCATTTATGAGAGTTGTTCAAGTTTTATTTTTCGGATCTAACCTCAACCTCTCTCTTGGATGCGAATAAGCCTTCGTAAAGGTAAGTGAGACATCTGATAGCTGTGAGACGGTATCGTCTCCTCTTAACAACTAAAGGGGAGATCGAAGTATCAGTCAGGGCCGGGCTTTGTAGTTGTTGGCGCCCTTCTTTCATCGCATTATTTGGTCAACTTGTAGTTCACCCACGACCACTCACCGACGAGTTGAGTTAGTCGGGCCCTGTGAGTAAGATCATCGAACGTCTTGTAACGTTAATAGAAATTAACGTTGCAATTTACTTTTAGAGTCCAGCCTTCCACGCCATACAGAAGTATGGACCAAACGTAGCATCCAACAAATCTCAATCGGAGACCAAGATCCAAGTCGCAACAAGTGAACTCTCTTTGGAGTTTCAGGAATGCGCCTCGAGCTTGTTCGATTCTGCTTTTAATTTCTTTGTCTGGTGACCATTCTTCATGAAACCATGTTCCTAAATACTTAAATTTTTCGACTCGTTCTAAAAGTTTTCCATTGTACGTTAAGCTGACAACTCTGAATGCATCCTTTTTCTTCGTGACAACCATGAATTTAGTTTTTTTTGTGTTAATGTTTAATCCCATTCCCTGACCATAATCTCCCACTATATTAATCTACTGTTGTAGATCATCCATGTTGTCCGCTATCAGCACTGTGTCGTCGGCGTAGCGTAGGTTATTTATCCATACTCAATTGACTTTGATTCGAATTTCCTTATCTTCAAGCGACTCTTGGAAAATGGCTTCTGGATATAGATTAAACAAAAGCGGCGACAGTATACACCCTTGTCTCACTCCTCTACGAATCTAGATTTGATTTGTTAAACCGTTAGCCACTCTGACTTGTGCTGATTGGTGCCGGTATAGGTTTTCAATGCACCGAATGTCTTTTTGGTACTGATCAAGTCTTCTGAGAAGCTGCATAAGTGTATGGTGCCTTATGCCTTTTCATAGTCTATAAAGCATATACATACGTATTTTTGCTGGTCATAGCAGTTCTGTATTAAGACTTGTGTTGCAACTAGTGCCTCTCTTGCGCCCAGCCCCTCTCTGAAACCAAACTGCGAGTCGTTATCCCATTTGTTGTATATTCGTCGATGTATTATTCTCAGGAATATTTTTAGGGAATGGCTCATGAGACTGATCAGTCTACGTTCTTCCTATTTCCTTGCGCTTGCTTTCTTTGGCACAGGAATAAAAGTTGAAGATGACCACTGTTCCGGGTGTTGGCCAGTGTCATATATTTGGTTGAATAACTTGTGGAGTACTGCAATACCTCTCTCGTCTAAAAGTTTAAGTATTTCTGAAGGTGTTTCATCTGGTCCAGCTGCCTTATTATTATCAGAGATTTGTATAGCCTTCCTTATTTCGTCTTTAGTAATGGAGTGTCCACTTAGATCGTTTCCTACTATGAGTTCCTTAGTCAATCTGGTGTCGTGAAAGAGATTTATGTAATCATTATTATCATTATTATGATTATCTTATAAAACGTATTTTTATTAGTTTTATACAACGCAATTTTCCGATCCTTTCAATTCTATTTGTTTTGTAAACATATAATAATCTAAAGGAAGTTTACCGTATCCTCGAAATTATTTTCCAATTTTCTATTTCAACCCATTATTTGCCTCTATTCAAAATAAAGTCATTAACTATTTGCTGTTCCCATCAAAATTCCATTACCCCTTAATTGATCTTATTTTACATACGATAAGCTCTGTATAAAATTGGTTTTTCTCCGTTCTGTAGACGACTCTCTTTTAACAATTCAACTAAGCAGTCACGCTGCTCATATTTATTGTAATCTAGTAGTAATTATAAATAAATAGAAATTGCCATAATGTGTAAACAAAAATGTCAACCTCGTTTTTTTTAATTCGACAAGTTGTATAGACGGTTCCTAAAATCGTTAAATAAAAGTATAAAAATCATCAAGAACCTCATCATTTCGAAACGCACTTTACAAATTTTCCATCTCATACTCATCATCGTTCTAATCGCAGCGCGACGTACAATTTGCCAAACACCTAACGCGGCCAGTTTCTCGATATCCTCTCCCCTTTTTTTCCCTGTTTTCCCTCCTGTTGTTGACATTTCGTCCCCGGAAACGAGCGGAAATTGAAGGACCCTTCCCGTCATCGCACAACAACTCCAACAACGACGACGACAACATCAACAACAACAACACAAAAACCTCTCGGAGTCTTCGAAGCACGCAAAAGGTCAAAACGTGCGAAATGATACCGTCCGAGCGAAAAAGCAGGAGAGGCGGCAAAAAAATATTTTTTTTGGAGCGGCATCTGTTCTGACAGGGAATCGGCTTTAATTATTGAAGTCGTCGCGTTAAAAAAAAGGGGAATTTCGAAAAAGTATTTGTTCGCTCGAGGGATACTTCTGGCTCAACGAGGATGAATTTTTTAAATACAGGGACTTGCTTTTAAGTTTTTCACATCTTGTCCAAATTGTTCGTATTGCAAATCTACAAAGCTACGTAACAATGGGCCAATAAAGAGAAACTCTCAGAAGTTATGCCTACTCCTATGGTTGACATATGGTGGAGGCGCCACAGCGATTATTCTACTTGCATTCTTTGCAATGAGAAGAAATAAATTTTGTACGTTAATAATTTCTTGTTGCCAGTAGGGTTAAAAAACTTGAATCAGAATAAAAGGAGTGGTAACAAAAATCCTAATATTGCAAGATGGTGAAGAAATAGAAGAAACGACAGTACAAGAGATGGGAGCAAGGAAGCAAAGTGAACTTTACGTTAAAGTAATGCCATATGACAGTTTTCTGCAAGTGGGCAAGGAAAATAAGCATATTTTCCCAATCTGAATGTAGCACTAAATATCGGCATGGGCTCTTATTGTCTTGGGAAGTATTTTCCCTCTTCCAATCAAAACTATAATTCAGGACAATAGGTATATCAAAATGAAATCTCAAAATTACATGTTTTAAATCATAATATTAGGCAATTAATTTATATTTCAGAGTTGTGCTTTGACAATGTTACTAAGATCAAATTATCCAATACTTTACCCACATCAAAACGCTTTATTAGTACGTAAAGTTTGCTAGTTTGGTAGCTTTTAGTTTAGTATTAATTATTAACTTGTTTTTTATTTGTAACATTTATACAAATTTTCGGTCCAAAATAATAAGGTCCTAAAATAAGTCTACCTTCAAAACATGTCAAACTTAAGATTCACCCTCTAGTCACCCATGTCATCACCCTTGCCGAGCTCTCTCCTTGTACTCCGTTTATCGATTGCAACGAATTTAACTCATGAAAATCTATTACATACTCTCATACATTCCACCCTAATAGCTAATATTCCTGTACATGAAGGTTGTGAGTGACGGGATAATGAGTAATGGATACTACCTAAACTCGACTTTGGGAATAAGTAATTTGGAAAGTTTCCATTCGTACACGTGTCTCTCCCGTTCGATAATTCGCCGAGAGATTTTTGTGTTCTCTCATTTTTCATCAAAGTGTATATAATGACCCCATCATTTCAATTTTCGCACATGAAGAGTATGTATAAGCCGACATTTTTCATAAGTTTGGTTTCGCCTTCAAACTAGCAAATTTTGATTAATCGAGGATTCTAAATGGAGTAAGGGTAAATGTGGTCTTAGAAATAATATAATTAGTCGAAGCAACTGAATGATTTAAGAAATATGGGATGTTTGAAATATTGGTTCTAATTAAGCATTGATGTTTATCAAAATAATTAGTGTCCAATTAACGTAAATGTGATTCCAGATGCAATTGAATTGAAATACAACTGAAGACATTATGTAAAACTGTAGTGCAAATACTCATTAACTATATAAAATTATATACTATGCTTTTCGAATTTGTATAGGTACGTAAATTTATGAAGTATGTAATAATAAAGTTCTCACAAAAGAATTATATAAACTCTTAACTGGCTTATTTAAATCTGCCAGTTTCATTTCATTAAATCACGAAATTCTTTATATAATATGATACTATTGAATGAATTCAACAAATTACAAATTTCTACTGTACACTTACATTACCGGCCAACTGAATTTTATAATTTTTATTATACCATTTTTAAGTTCTAAATAATTTGTAAAATTGGCGAAAATTGATTTTCCTACTTTCCTGAAATTAACCTTATGAAGTAAACAGTGTGGACATAAAATAAAACAAAACCTGTGTGTGCCTTCAACATAATGTCAAGAATTTTTTTTCTGAAAATGTTTTGTGAGAACTGAATAAAACTTTTATTAATCGAATTTAATTTCCTAACACACACTCTTTATTTTATGGAATATAATTTTCTAAAGCGTTGTTATAAGTTTACGGAAAAATCTCTCGTACAGGTCGGTATGAATTCTATATTTACAGATTTTCCCAAAAATGGAAACAAGTTGCTACCTAGTGAGAAACCCTCATTTTCCATTACTTTAGATTTATCAACGATGTGACTACATGAGCATAAAAGAAATTGGAAACTAAGTATTTGAACGTTGATTAAACATCACTATTAAGAGACAAAATCGACTTTTCCAACTAATTTTCTTATAATAGTTTAATAATACCTTATGAATTGATTGTCATTCTCCATATCTCTTTATGATGTACTCTTTCCGAGAAGGAAATTCATGATTTTCGGTTTTTCCGGTACCTTTTCAATATAAAATATAAAACTTGCACACGTTTCACGTTCCCAGAAGACTCGTTGTTGAACTTAGTTACATTTTTTAATTTCAATTTATTCATCGATGATCAGTCAATAACTTGTATGTATCCCATAAACTGATCTGTTTTATTTAGACAGTATTTCCAAAAGTATGAAATAATGTAAAATGAATATTATCCAAGGCGTCATTTGTTCCCTCCCTAGGAGTCACGAGACCTCACAGTTGGTGGGAGGGTGAACCCGGCGGCCTGGCACATTGCCGACTTCCGGGGCCAAGGAGTGACTCACCTCCCCGCATCGTCGGGGGTCCGGAAGATGGGGTGAAAACCCCCGTGGGAAGGGCCCTCGGCATGTGGTGCGGGGGGGCGGTGGGGGGTTCGCGTGGTGCCGGACTGGTGATGGGATGCCGGCTTGGGACTCAGGCTTATTACTGCTTCCAGCTGCGGGCAGGTGCTGACGACCTTACACCTGTATCGATATCTCTGCTTGCTTAAAATCTCTGCTTGCCTGCCTACTCTACATTTCTAGGCTTCCTTTGCAGGGCACCGGTTCTTTGGGCCGGCGAGCCTCCAACCCGACAACGACCACCGCTTTGAATAGGACAAGTTCTCTGGATTCGATTGGAGGGAGGCGTAACAGAATGGTGAAGACATGGCAGACACTGGCTTGCGTCTGGAAGGAAAACCAGGGTAAAAAACCGGATGGGATGGAAAACCCGCCTGAAAAAAACCCGCAACCTAAGGTGTCATGCGACCCGTGCCGATAGGTGGATGGCAGATGCGTGAATCTGTCGCGAACGGAGCCCCAGGGGCACCTGGCGCACCCCGGGCGTAATCAGCCTTAGCCGGGGCATGGGAGCACTGCCCCGGCTGGACTCTTAACTTCCCAACTCGTGGGACTTGAATGGAAAAAGTAATAAAATCAAAAATCCGGACTGCTAAACACAATGATGACATGGCGATGAATATGGATAAGGCAAATGCCCAGGAAAAGTTGAAGAACCTTATGAAACGAGGGGTGATTTCAGCAGAGCCCATGAAGCGCGGTGGGGAAAAGGATGAGGCGTCGCCCGCTTCCCCTTTCGCTGGTAGAAGTACGAAGCTCTCTAGAACGCCTCCGGAACCGAAGTATAACAGCGAAGAGGTCATAGCGCTCGGGGACTCGGAGGAGTCGATTGCCCTCGAGTTTTTTGACGAGGAACCCCATACTAGCCCTGCCTACGCACTTGGGGCCGGCAGGAACGAGAAAAAGAGGAAACTGAACTCCCCGTCGTCTCCCTCTTCCTCTCGAGAATCTGGAAGGGGGGGAAACCTAGCTTCCATATGGAAACCGTTCCGACTTGAGATCCTTAAGCTATGTGAGGTGGCCAACGACGCTGGTAGCGCTGATGAGGAGCTGAAGGAGTGCATAGTAAAAATAGGCCAGTACATGGAATCAATGGACTTGGCGGTGGAACGCCCTGACGAAACGGCACACACTGACCAGGCAACTCAGGCTGGGGGGATGCTGGACCTTGACGTTATCAACATGGCCCTGGATGGGGGCGAGGAAGTCGAAAACCTCCTTGGGGTCATAGACCTACAATGGCCAGCCGAAGCCTACCGAGTAACGCGTAACCAGAGGGGGCCGGGCCTGACGAGTAACACCTGCGTTCTCTGGGACACAAAGAAGCCGGTGGACAACGCCAGACTGGGAGACTTGGGAGCCAACGTCGACCCCCTTAGGGATATTATCGAGGAGGGCCTCCTCCCGGGCAAGCTGGAGTTTGCCCGGACGATCTCCAGCAACACGACCAGCAGGGGCCCTGCTGGTGATAAGGCAATTTCGACTTTTATTCTACCTTTCAATGGCAAAGATTCTGAGATTAACTCCCTAAGGATGGCGCACGACATGTTTAAACACATGAGAGATATAATGAATGATCACCCTGTCGACAGTGTTGTCGTGACCGGGGATCTTGTCGGCGGGCTCCACGACAAATGCATGGAGCATGTGTTCAGACATGAGGGGGTACCCTTTTACATTGAGCCCGTGAAGCGGAATCGAGCTGCGCCGGCAGGGAAATCAGCTCCCCCCCGACAAGCTAAACCCCTCACGGAGGGGATCGTTGTTCGCAGCGGTTGCTCCTCATACGCGGAGGTGCTTGGGAGAATAAAGGATTCCATCAACCCTGCGGCTCTGGGAATCAGAATAAAGTCCATACGCAAGACTAATGGCAATGACGTGGCCATCGAGGTGGATGGGGATAATAGCAAAGCTCGACACCTGAAGGAAGAGATCTCCCGTGCGAACGATGCACTCGAAGTGAAGATGGTCACGAAGGGGGGCGCCACAGTCCTCATTCAAGGCCTGGAGGCCACAGTAACCGAGGCCGAGCTGAGGGAAGCAATATCGGCCGCCGCCCCGGAAACCCCTATAAACGGTATCACCATCCGGGCTTGCAGGGATGGCACAAGCCGAGCCTTTGTCAGGACCGATGGCAGAGCGGCGACACGATTAAGTGCCTCGGGGTCTCTGAGCGTGGGCTGGATTAACTGCCGGGTATCGATGAAATCTGAGCCGGCACGCTGCTATCGGTGCCTGGAGACGGGGCACAGGAGGTCGGAATGCCGGGGACCAGATAGGTCTAATCAATGTCTTAGGTGTGCCCAGGAAGGGCATCTTGTCGCCAGTTGCGTCAATCCCCCTGCGTGCCACAGGTGCAGGGCACCGGGCCACCGGGCGGATAGCCCAGCGTGCCCCATGACGAGCGACACAAAACAAAGGCCAGGTGACACGGGCCCACAAAGATCGGTGGCGAGGGCCAGGCGACGGGCACCTAACATCGAGGAATCTGGGCCATTAGGCGTTGCTGCAGCTAGCGAAGGGTCGCTGGTCAATCTAGCGCAGGCGAACGATGAGGCAGTCGACATGAACGAGGTACACCCGACGAAAACCGCGGCTAGCGACGATGCCAGGAACCTCCTCGACATGCATTTCTTAGAGGAGCTGGTCCACCCTGCAGCTTCCAACCACTCGGATGGAGCTAGTGCCACTCACCCGAACACTAAAGAATGAGAGTCCTCCAATGTAACATCGGCCGATCGAGGGCCGCCCATGACTTGTTTGTGGCCGACCTTATTCGTTTCGAAGGGCTAATCGGCGTGGTTCCAGAACCAAACAAAATTCTTGCCCGTAGGGCCGGCTGGCTGTTAGATGACCGCGAGGACGTGGCCATCGCGATAAATACGGCTGCGACCCCCCAGGGACGCCCGACGGACACGGCTAAATGCCCTGGCTGTGTGGGTGTCAGGATCGGCCGAATATGGTTCTGGGGGATTTACATCTCCCCGAACATCTCTATCGGGAGATACAGGGAATCGCTAGAGGCCATTATGTCACTGGTGGCTGGTAAGACCGCACCATCCCTCATCCTCGGCGACCTAAACGCCAAGTCGCCCGCCTGGGGGGCGCCTATCTTGGACCCCCGAGGCGAGGCTGTCGCGGAATGGATTCAGTCAGCTGGCTTCGCGGTCTTAAATAACGGCTCTCCGACGTTCCGGAGGGGAGGCTCCCGCAGCCATATCGACCTATCTTTGTGCTCCCTACGGATTACTAGGCAGGGGGTGACGTGGTCGGCTAACTTCTCTAACCCGCTCACCCACCACGCAACTATTCGGCTTGAGTATGGCACGCGAAGTATGATTCGGGAGCAGGTTGCCCCGAAGGTAAACTGCGAGAAATTGAAGGCGCTCGCACGAGAAAGGCTTCCAGGAGCTTAGCCGAGCGCATTTCCTACTCTTGTGGCCGGCTGCATGCGGGATGCCACGGACCGCGCCCCATCAGGACGGCCTGTCCGGGTTCCGTACTGGTGGGGACCAGATATCACGGAGAAGAGAGACGCAGCCTTGAGAAGCAATAGGCGCTTGGCACGGGCAAGACGTCGGTCCAGCGAAGACCCGGACCTTATTTCGGAGCTCGCCCGATGCTTCCGTCTGGCCCGTAAGGAACTCAGGCGCGCCATTCGGGCGGCGAGACGGCGCTGCTGGCGCGCCCTTCTAGAGGACCTCGACCGGGATATCTGGGGCTCCGGCTACCGTATAGCCACGCGGCATATTAAGTCAGCTCCATGCCCGATGAACCTGGACGTGACGAGGAAGGCGACGATAGTAGCCGCCCTGTTCCCCGATGACGGGATCGAGTGGGTTAGAGGCACAGTAGTCGCTGACCCCCCTGGGGTCAGCGAGGAGGAAGTCTCCGCAGCAATTGCCCGAATGAGAATGGGCTCGGCCCCTGGCCCAGACGGTCTCACTACCGCGGCGTTACGGGCTCTCTTCGAGGCGGTCCCCGAAACAATCGTCAGTCAATTTAACCACGCCATTCAAACGCAGTCGTTCCCCGCAGCCTGGAAGGAGGCCAGGGTGGTCCTGATCTCTGAGGAGGGTAGGGACCCGGGCCTCCCCGGCTCCTACAGGCCGATATGCCTCTTGTCCACAATGGGCAAGGCGCTTGAGACAGTAATCCGGGACCGCCTCGACGAGTGCATAGACGACTTGGGGGGCTTCTCCCCGGCCCAGCATGGCTTCCGGAGAGGACGGTCGACCGTGACCGCCCTGAGGGACCTGGTGTCGGATGCCGACATGGGGTACAAGTGGACGGTAATGGTCACAATCGATATAAAGAACGCATTCAACACTACATCCTGGCTCCACATTGTGGAGGCCATGAAGGGCCAGGGGGTTGAACCGTACCTGGTCCGCGTTATCGAGAGCTACCTGCAGTCCCGCAGCGTTGCGGTGGCGCGGGGCATGGCGAGGGCCACGAACACGGGGGTCCCGCAGGGCTCCGTCCTGGGACCCACGTTATGGAACGTGATGTTCGACGGGGTCCTTAGGATCGGACTCCCTGCTGGGGCTCGCCTAGTGGCGTACGCCGATGACTTGGCCCTCGTGGTGCGGGCGGGCGCAGTTCCGGGGCTGCAGGCACCTCTCGACGAGGCGTACTCTGCCATCGAGAGATGGCTCTTGGACCACCGACTCACGGTGGCCCGAGAGAAGACCCAGCTGATGGTCCTCAGGGGTCCCAGTGTGATGATATATAGGACGTACAAAGTTCAGGTCAATTTGGATTTATAACGTTGCAACTTAAGCACTTAAGGTTTAAAACAATTGTTGCAACATTTCGTGTAAAAGTGTAATGATGAGTATTAATAACAAAATATTATAGAATGCATAATAAGCAATTGTGTGGTACGTTCGGATCGTCATAGTTTCTTCGGGGTTAATGAATAGTTAAGACGGAGTATTGTTCGACTGTCAACGAATACGTGTGAAAAGAAAATAAACTATGTTTTTTCGAAGGAATTAGCAAGAGTTAAATTTCTTCCTTTAACCCCATCAACAACGAGTTATCACGAGATATCACATGGCGATCCTGCCTATCGATACCAAGTAAAAGCTATCACATGGAGTAAGATGGGTTCGACTTCATCGAGAGAAGAGGTGATTATTGCGGAAGCTGGAAATAGCGGAGGTCAAACCAACAATGCCGGACTAAGTAAACCAGTTGGGATATCTGCAAAAGAAGCTTTGGAGATTACCGTCATCGTGCTAGCAGTGGGCGTCATCATCCTGTTTTGTTACACTAGATGTAAGAAGAGGCTGGAGAAGAAGATACGCAGAGAAATTGCGGCGAGCCAGGAAATTGCCTAAGTGAGTGTAAAAGTGAAAAAAAAAATGGTGATTAAAGTGAAGTGGACGTAAAACGGTTATGCAAGATATCAGCGAATTTAAATACCTGTTAGAAGAGTTAAGAGTTTTCCATAGGAACTTGAAGAAAGATCCTGAACCGAGAAGGACAAATTTGAATAGTACACAACGTAAGTCAAATAAATTGAAAAAATTAGAAGTGAATTTTAAGAATTTGAAAGAACATGTTAATACTTTGCATTTAGACAGTAAGGTAAAACAAGAGATTCAAACTATTGCAGATTCAATTCAAAAATATATAGTAGCTATTAAAGAAAATTTAGAGAACAGAATTCAAAATTGCAAAGAACAAACAGTTGAAGAAGATACAGATTCAGAAAGTTCAGTTAATTCTTATGAATTAAAAATGGCAGAAAAATTTGATTTGAAGACTGCAACAGCTTTGATACCTATTATGGATGGTAGCGAAAATGTAACGAAAAGTCTTATAGATGCAATTGAATTATATGATTCATTGTTAGATGATAATGGTAAAACATTTTTAAATAAATTCATTTTGAAAACTCGACTAACGGAGAGTGCAAAAATAAGGCTTAAAAGATCCTATGAATCCAACAAAGATTTAATTGATGATTTAAAAACACATTTCTTAACTAAAAAATCAGCCGCGACATTGTCAAAACAGTTATTTAATGCTAAACAAAATGGAAAATCTATAGAGAATTTTGGTAAATCAATCGAAGAATTGTTAGTAAATTTAACGATTACTCAAGCTAATGGAGATAACAGTTCGATGGAAATTTTGCGAAATGTTAATGAAAAAATTGCGATAAATGCATTTGCAAATGGGTTACAGAATAATGATTTAAAAACCATAGTCAAAGCGAGGAACTATACAAAATTGAGTGATGCGATTCAAGGTGCAAAAGATGAAGAGCAACCAACATTTAATTCATTTCATATAAGAGGACGCAATTCATTTAGGGGTAATTCGCAAAATCCTAGATTTGGTCATAATAATTATGGCTACAATACTCACCATAGAGGTACTGGACATGGTAATAGAGGTAGACAAAGTACATATAATAACCACAACAATACAAGAGGAAATCATAGAGGTCGGTATCATAGAGGTAGCTATAGAGGTCATTTTAATAATCAGAATCAGTTTACTAATCAGCGATTCAAAGATCATAATGAACGAATTCACTTCATAGGAAACGAGACAAGTGAATTAAACAATGTAAGTAGTCAGTCTAATTCTAGTAATTCTGGGACAGTGACTAACGATCCGTTTTTTCGAGTCCAATAGAAAGTTTATTTATTCAGCAAATGGATTAAATTTTGTTAGAATTAGGTATAAAGGAAATAGTTTCAATTTTCTTTTAGATACGGGGTCATCAGTAAGTATATTTTTTAAAGAGTATTTAACGAATGAAATAGTAAATAGTACGGAAAAAATACAAATAAACGGAATCACTGGGTCAACGAGGTCAAGTGGAACAGCTGACATTGAATTTTACATAAACGAGCAAAAAGTTATTCATAAATTTGTGCTTATGGACAAATTCGACGTTTCGGTGCAAGGTATACTTGGGTGTGATTTCTTTAATACATATTTTGCTTGTATTGATTACGAAAAATTTGAAGTTTCTTTTTGGCTAAACAACTCAAAAATTGTTGTTCCAATTCTATCGGAACATAGTTTTAATATCACAGTACCCGCCAGATGCGAAACAATCAAATATTGTAAGATATCTGTAAAAGAAGAATGTGTAATTCTACCTCAACAAGTATGTGAAGGCGTTTTTGTCGCTGGAACATTAGTAAAATCAGATAGTGAAAATAGGGTACCTATTAAAATATTAAATGTTAGGGATGAAACTGTACAACTAAAAAACTTTGAACCAAAATGGGAAAAACTTGATAACTATGATATAGGTGAAATAAAGTGTAGTAATAATCAACCAGTAAGCCGAGCAGAAATGTTGTTAAATTCATTAAATTTAAATTATTTGCAAAAGGAAGAGAAAACTTCAATAGAAAAAATTTGTGTTAAATATAGTGACATTTTTCATCTAGAAAATGACCCATTAACTGTTACTAATATTTATAAAGAACGAATAACATTGAAGAATCCTGATAAATCAGTTTATGTAAAACCATATAGATTACCGCATGCACAGAAGGAAGAAGTTCATAGACAAATAGATAAAATGCTCAAAGATGGGATAATAGAAGAAACAAAATCGAAATTTTCATCACCTATTTTGCTCATTCCTAAAGCCACAATAAGAGGAATTAAAAGATTTCGTTTGGTTCAAGATTATCGCTTACTTAATAAAGAAATCGAGGATGATAAATTTCCATTACCATGCATTACAGAAATTTTAGATTCATTAGGTGGAGCGATGTATTTTTCTCACTTAGATTTATCTCAAGGGTATTATCAGATAGAAATAGATAAAGCTAGTCGTCCCTGTACAGCATTTAGTACAGATAGAGGTCAATATCAGATGACGAGACTTCCACAAGGATTGAAGATTAGTCCAAGTTCATTCTCAAGGGCTATGACAATAGCAATGGCAGGTTTAAATTATGAAAGATGTTTTATTTATTTAGACGATTTAATAGTTTTTGGCAATAATTTATTAAATCATAATAAAAATTTAACCAGGGTATTTCAAAGACTCAGGGAAGTAAATTTAAAACTAAATCCAAATAAATGCGAATTCTTGAAAAAAGAAATCCTATATTTAGGCCATCAAATTTCAAATCAAGGAGTTTTACCAGACCATTCTAAATTAGAAGCAATAAAAAATTATCCGATCCCAAAAGATTCCAATGAAACAAAAAGATTTGTTGCATTTGCAAATTATTATAGGAAATATGTAAAAAACTTTGCAAGTATTGCAGCTCCATTAAATAACTTGACAAGAAAAGGGGTGAATTTTCTGTGGACCCCAGAATGTCAAAATTCATTTGAAACTTTAAAACAATCTCTTCAAAACCCGCCTATTCTTCAATTTCCTGATTTTTCAGCTGATAATACATTTATTTTAAAAACGGATGCCTCAGGACTTGGCGTCGGAGGAGTATTATGTAATAACAACGATCATCCTATTGCGTATGCCAGCAGAGCCCTAAATAAAAGTGAAAAAAACTACCCCACCATTGAGAAAGAATTATTAGGTATATGTTGGGCAATTAAACACTTTAGACCTTATTTGTATGGAAGAAAATTTATCGTTCAGACGGATCATCGTCCATTAATTTATTTGTTCGGAATGACAAATCCGTCAAGTAGGTTAACAAAATTTAGGTTAGCACTGGAAGAATATGATTTTGTGGTACGGTATATTAAAGGAAAAAGTAATGTCGTTGCAGACGCACTGTCGCGTATTGAGATAACAGCAGACGAATTAAAAAATATGGTAAAACCAAGTAGCGAGGTTGTTTATGTTACCACTAGAGGCCAAAGTAAGATTAACGATTCAAAAAAAGGCTTATACACGGAAAACGAGGAAAGGACTGATCACCCAGAAATCGTCGAAGTGTTGAAACCCGCGAAAAATTCGTTTCAATTGCGTTCAGTATCTAATTCTGAATTTGAAAAAATGCAAAAAACCGGTAAAAGTGTAGTTATAGGGAATGTAATTAGTAAGCAAAATTCGCGAATTGTTTACTTAAATCAGGACACTCGATCATCGTTAGACTTAGGATCTACGTTGAGAGACCTGAAAATAATTAGGGATAAGTTCGATATTCCGGAATTCACAGTATTAAGAAAGGAAATTGACTTATATCCGATAAATGAAATTATAGCATTTCCCGACATGTTGAAGAAGTATAATATAAAGTTGTCTATTGTAAAAGATAAACTACTAATTTCAGAATTAGAGACTAGGCAGATTGTATTGAATGATTATCATATATTACCGACAGGAGGACATGCAGGAATAAATAGAATGTTTAACAATATAAAAAAGACATATTTTTGGCCAGGTTTGAGATATGATGTCGAAACATTTGTAAAAAAGTGTGATGAATGTCAACGATATAAATTTTCTAGACCACATATTGAACCGATGAAAATAACACCTATTGCTAAATCAGCTTTTCAAAAAATCTATATAGATCTCGTAGGACCGTTAGATGAAGACTTTTATAACAACAAGTATATTTTGACCATTCAGTGCGAATTAAGTAAGTTTGTTGAATGTTATCCTATTAATAATAAAGAGGCAAATACAGTCGCTAAATGTCTTGTAAATAATTTTATCTTGCGATACGGAATACCTAACGAAATAGTAACGGATAGAGGAACCGAATTCATGTCAAATGTCTTTATTGAAACTTGTAAACTCTTGAACATCAATCAGTTAAAATCAACAGCTTACCATCACGAAACTTTGGGTTCTTTAGAAAACTCGCATAAAAACCTCGGAGCCTATTTGCGCATGCAAATTAATAAATATTCAGAAGCATGGAGTTCATGGGTGCCGTATTGGTGTTTCTCGTATAATAATACTGTACATACAGAAACCAAGTATACGCCCTATGAACTGGTCTTTGGTAAAATCGCAAGATTACCCTCGAACTTAACCGAAGAAATTGATCCAGTGTATAATTTTGACAATTATCCATTAGAGTTAAAATATAGGTTACAAACGGCATGTAGTGAAGCTAGAAATAATTTAAATGTATCAAAAGAAAAAAGAAAAACAAAATATGATAAAAAATGTCATGTAGTTAATTTAACAGTAGGGGATAAAGTTTTAGTAAAAAATGATGCTGGGAGTAAAATGGAGCCAATTTATCAAGGTCCATTCATTGTGGTAGAAGATAGGTCTCCAAATGTAGTGATAAGGGTAAATAATAATTTAGTAGAAATTCACAAAAATAGAGTTAAGTTATATTATGAAAAATAAGAAAAAAAATTATTTTAATGTATAAAATTTTTTTTTTATTTTCCCGGGGGAGGTGTGATGATATATAGGACGTACAAAGTTCAGGTCAATTTGGATTTATAACGTTGCAACTTAAGCACTTAAGGTTTAAAACAATTGTTGCAACATTTCGTGTAAAAGTGTAATGATGAGTATTAATAACAAAATATTATAGAATGCATAATAAGCAATTGTGTGGTACGTTCGGATCGTCATAGTTTCTTCGGGGTTAATGAATAGTTAAGACGGAGTATTGTTCGACTGTCAACGAATACGTGTGAAAAGAAAATAAACTATGTTTTTTCGAAGGAATTAGCAAGAGTTAAATTTCTTCCTTTAACCCCATCAACAACGAGTTATCACGAGATATCACACCAGGAAGGGGAGAAGATTCACCCTGCGCGTGGGGGGATCTCTCATAGAAACATGCACCTCTCTGAAATACTTGGGGGTTGTGATCTCGGAGGGGGGGGGGGGGTTTCAAAGACCATGTGAGCGAGGCTGTACGAGCTGCTGACGCCAGGCTCGGGGCCCTCTCGCGGGTAATGCCCAATGTGGGGGGCCCTCGGCCAGAAAGAGGGAAGCGATGGCTTACGTTGTGCAGTCAATCCTTTTATATGCCGCACCCATATGGTGCGGGATCGTTGACACCCAGATACATGCTAATAATCTCCTCAGCGCACAGAGGCGGGCTCTCCTTCGGGTCGCAGCGGCCTACCGTACCGTCTCCGCCGCTGCCCTGCAGGTGGTGACAGGCGTCCCCCCCATCGACCTGCTAGCAAAAGAACGTAGGTTCTTACACAATGTTGGGGGGGGCACCCTTCCTGGTAAGCGCCGGATGGAGCGCAAACGTACCTTGGGCATGTGGCAGAGACGATGGACGAGTGACACGGCCGCGGCGGCCTGGACACGCCAGCTGCTCCCACACGTTGCAGACTGGTATAACTGCGGCCACAGAGAAACCAACCACTGGTTCACCCAGTTCCTGACCGGACACGGATCCTTCGGAACCTATAAGAAGAGGATAGGTAAGGCGATAAACGACCGGTGCGAATGTGGCGCCAGGGACTCCCCTGAGCACGCGGTGTTCTCCTGCCCTCTGTGGGAGGCATACACTACGCCCCTGAAGGAATCCGTCGGCCCGGCCTGGAACCCGGGGTGCTTGATGGCATCTATGATAGCTCGAAAGGAAGTGTGGCAGGTCGGATTTAAAGCCATCACTTCCCTCATGGCTGAAAAGTTTGCAAGAGAATTGCGCCCCAAGAGCCTTAGGGTGCTCCTGGAAAGACTGTAACCGGCGTGCCCGTATCCGACTGGCTGCTTGATGCTCGTCCAACAGGAGGGGTACGTACTCTCTCTCCCGCCTTCTCAGAACCTCCCTTCCCCCCCCCCCCATTGTGCTACTTCTCCTGGTGTAAGGCCGCCTGGCTGTGTCCAACCAACCCGCTCTGCCGCTAAGTAGGAAGGACACCTGCCCTTGGTTTCACTTAACTTGCTGTCCTCTTCTGTATAGTACGCATAGCAGCTCTGTTTTTTTTTCCTGGTTTCCATCCCCCACTAATCTACGTCGCTACCCTAGCGGATACTTATGGTAACTCAATAGCCTTGCTGTGCTTAATCTGCCAAACATTCTTGATGTTCAATATAACCGCCACTAACTCCCGCAATAGCATTTAGTCCCCGTAGATAGTTCTATGCTCAATCTAGCCGCTTCAGAGTCGTCTTCTGGGCCGCCTGAACCCCTAATCCGGGTTTTCCCGGGAGGGGGGACGTAGGGCGACCCACATCAGCTCTAACCTGAATTCGAGACCCTCCAAATCCACCGGAGGCGCTCTCTCCTACCCTGCTATCTTTGAGGCACCTGTCGGGGACCTCGTCCTACAATAGGATAATCCCGGCAGGTCGCCGGTACACTGCAGCTCCTTGACCTAAGGACCAGAACATCGTCCGAGCCTCGGGGGAGCCTGCAGGGTTCCCTCTGCTTCCCCCAGGTGAATATACCCGGGGCGGTGTTTATTGCCCGCTTCCGAGGTAGTGCGTGGCCTCATTGGCCTAAAGTCGGGGGAAAAAAAAGAAGGCGTCATTTGTTGACATGTACGTATTTCAAGCGATGTAAATTGCAAGAAAGTTGTTAATATTTCTTAGTTTACTTTCTATTTAATTTAAAGCGACTTAGAATTGTAGTGCAGAAATCATGAAAGAAATGCTCCAAATTGTATTATAAGTGTAATTGATTTTCGGGTAAAATTATATTTCACTTTAACCAAACTGAGGATTTAAGCTAATCGATACTGGTTAGACTATTTTGGTAAATCATGATTGACAAATGTAAAATCTTTGAGAGGAAACTTTGAAAGTGCCATATCAGATTCGATATGGCTTCTCGATTTTGCAGGAGAAGGGAAATTAATTAGTATTAAATTTAATTATATCGTAATATGTACATATGGAGTTAAATAGTGTGAATACTAAGTTAAAGGATAATGAATAAAACTTAGTTATTTCAGTACAATAACGATTATGAAATGTATCTTAATTTCAAAATTTAATTCATGAAAATCACAGGGAGATTGTAAGCATGTTAAGGACGCTTTAATTGCCTTGAATCTATTAAATAATTCAATTCGTGATACCTTCATTTTGTGACAAAAATTTAAACTAACTTCTTAATGAAAAAATTACTTAAAAATAATTAATCTCGTATCTGAAATAATAAAAAATAATCGGAAAATTACTAATCTCAATTTACACAGAACTCGAAATTTTCGTACTTCCTGGCGATACCTACACCAGGTCGGTACGACTCCTATTACCACAGAGCGTTGGGAATATATACGATCATAATTCGGGAATGTCGGAAAACACGCGGCTTTAACAGTAGTCTCAAAACTTGATCGATGACAGTCCTACCACGACGATGTAGTCGTAAAATGTCCGGTTTATAATTTTGAAGCTAGGAAAATTCGCGGTCGAATCGGCGTATTACGAAACTAGTTGATCCTATTAACTCGGTGCGATCCGAAAATGTGTGAACGTAAGACCCAAACGTCGGAAAATGTAGGGTTTTATTAGTGAGTGGCGAAATTAATTGACACCGTTCCTACTAACACGAGCTGGTCGGAAAATGCGCCGCCCTAATGAATGAACGTCGGAAAATTGTAATTATATCATCGGGTCGAAAATATACTTGGTCCTACAAACACGGTGCGACCGGAAAATTTATGATTGTAAGCAGCGAAGATTGGAAAATTCACACTTTCATCAATGAGTGGCGAATTACATTAACAATAGTCCTAACAAGGCGGTCGGAAAATGCCTGATCGGAATTGTGTTAGACCGGAAAATTAGTTAAATCGGCGTACTGCGAAACTAGTTGATCCTATTAACTCGGTGCGATCCGAAAATGTGTGAACGTAAGACGTAAACGTCGGAAAATGTAGGGTTTTATTAGTGAGTCGCGAAATGAATTGACACCTTTCCTACTAGCACGATCTGGTCGGAAAATGCGCCGCCCTAATGAACTAACGTCGGAAAATTGTAACTATATCATCGGGTCGAAAATATACTTAGCCCTATAAGCACGGTGCGACCGGAAAATTTATGATTGTAAGCAGCGAAGATTGGAAAATTCACGCTTTCATCAATGAGTGGCGAATTGTATAAACAATAGTCCTACTAATACAAGGCGGTCGGAAAATGCCTGATCGTAAATGTGTTAGACCGGAAAACTAGTTGAATCGGCGTATTGCGAAACTAGTTGATCCTATTAACTCGGTGCGATCCGAAAATGTGTGAACGTAAGGCGCAAACGTCGGAAAATGTAGGGTTTTATTAGTAAGTGGCGAAATTAATTGACACCGTTCCTACTAACACGATCTGGCCGGAAAATGCGCCACCATAACGAACGAAAGTCGGAAAATTTTAATGATATCATCGGGTCGAAAATATACTTGGCCCTATAAGCACGGTGCGACCGGAAAATTTATGATTGTAAGCAGCGAAGATTGGAAAATTTACACTTTCATCAATGAGTGGCGAATTATATTACCAATAGTCCTACTAATACAAGGCGGTCGGAAAACGCCTGATCGGAACTGTGTTAGACCGGAAAATTAGTTGAATCGGCGTATTGCGAAACTAGTTGATCCTATTAACTCGGTGCGATCCGAAAATGTGTGAACGTAAGGCGTAAACGTCGGAAAATGTAGGGTTTTATTGGTGAGTGGTGAAATTAATTGACACCGGTCCTACTAACACGGGTTGGTCGAAAAATGCGCCACCCTAATGAACGAAATTCGGAAAATTTTATTTATATCATATGGTCGAAAAAATACTTGCTCCTAGAAGCACGGTGCGACCGGAAAATTTATGATTGTTATCAGCGAAGACTGGAAAATTCACGCTTTCATCAATGAGTGGCGAATTATATTACCAATAGTTCTACTAACACAAGGCGGTCGGAAAATGCCTGATCGTAACTGGGTAAGACCGGAAAATTAGTACTTTTATCGATAGGTATCGAAATTGATTTATCCTACCGACATAGCGTGGTCAGAAAATGATTGGTCATACGTCGTGAAGCACGGAAAATTCGTGATTAAATCATGTGTCGGTAAAGTGTACTACTTATATGTCATAAAATTAGTTTCGTTACATTCTGCTATCTAATGGCTTTGGATATCCCAGTTTACGATTTATGCTACTGTAACAACAGAAATACATTTGGAACGAATCTAAAAGTCTGCTGCATATTTCTTTGCGAAATAATTGTGTCCAAGGTTAGGTATGTTTTGTTTCAAGACTAGCCCTATCATCCCCCATTTTGTATTATGTCCCCAATTTAAATATTTCAAAATGTTTTCACCATTAGACAGCCACTAATTAGCAACAAAGCATGCAACACATATCGTTATGGTATGTATACGTTCCTGAACATACGGAATGTGTCTTCTTTCGGCATAAAGTACTGTAAGTGAAAATAGCCTACACTCTATTAAAATTGTGACTAATATAACGGCAATACACTTCTCAGAACAATGTAAGTCAGAAATTAACTACAGAAGAGTTTCGAGCTACTGTTGTAATTTAATTTCCCGCGTTCGTCGATCCGATCCTCGATTCCTCCCCCCCCCCCCTGGCAGGAACGTACGAATTAATACGTAAAAGTCTCTCTCTCCGAAAATTTATCGTCCGAATAAGGCGTTCTTAATCTCGGAGTAATCTTGAAAAATACAGTATAACTTTTGATATATTGCCTGCGTTCCGTTGCCAAAGATAACGGCCAATTATAGAAACAGGCCACTGCCCTAACATTTTTCAAAGTTTTAATAAGGAGAGACTTCCGTGCTTCGAGAGATAAAAATCCGTGTAAAACGGCCTGGGGGCGGAATTACGAGATCTCTCCTCCCTCGCCAGTGGTAATTTTATTTTATTGGAGCGAAATCTGGAGGACTGTTAAAAATCAAAATTTGAAGAAATTTTTCTTGGATCTTTGGCAACAAACCGAAAATTTTCATTAATTACGAAAATTAAACAACTTCCACGTTAGGAAATATTAATACAAATATTACTTTCCAAGCAGAGTCCTGGAAACTATTCATGGACCGGAAAAATTCTGTCGCATTACTGCTTAAAAACTATTTGTAATAATTTAGAAATTTGAAATAGAGACGATTCATGGACCATCTCAAAGTATATATTCAATAATAAAAATTCAAAACGCTCACAGAATCAAAATGGAACGAACATAACTGGAAGTATGAAGGAAATTAGAAATTTAAAAAGTTTCTGAGAAGTCAGCTATCCACAATCAAAATGGAATGTTGTAAATCAGTAAAGTGCATTTCTAGATTAGACGTTCAGTTGTTTTATTAAATAAATCTTTACATTTTGACAAAAGTCACTTAATACGTACTTAGTTTATTGAAATGGTCATTGGAATTATTTCTGGTATGTATTAGGTTTTAGTTTCACCAATGTTTTCCTTCGTCTACTTTATGAATTAAGAAGCTCATTGGAAATTAACAATTTTAATAACAAAATTCACGTTATGAAAAGACAACAACTCTTCTTTTACAATGTTACACTACTGGAAACGTCAATCTTTTTTTGTAATTGACTATAGTATTATTAGTAGTAGTAGTAGTCATAACGGCATGGTGAAAATAAAATTTTTATTCCTGCCAACAATTTTTTGAAATCATTTAATATGCTAACACTTGTAAAATTTCGGAATTGACTCCTACTGGATTCAACTAATATTTTTCTACTATTTGAAAGAACAGTTAAAATAATAATTGTAAGTAATGAATTCAAAAAATAATAAAAATAACAAAAATTCGTTTTCGCCAAAGTCATAATATTTGTATTTATTTTTAATATTAGCTCTAGTTTCATTTTTAGTTTCATGACATTTTTCCAATATGACATTATGTAGTACAAATAAAATTTATAATTTTCGTCAGTTAATTTGGGAATCATCAGATATTTCAAAGCTGGTCAAGTTTTGGAAATCTTATTGAAACTTGGGTTTATATCACCTCTAAAACCCAAAATAGTAATGAGATATAGGGTGCTTTCTAGAAAAAAAATAATAACTTTGCTATTAACCATTTTTGTGTTATCACCTAGTACAACTGAAAATAATTTTTATATAATGCTTCTAATCACCCTGTGTATAATGGTTAGGAAAAATTTTGACAATTCCATCAGGACCCCATAAGAATTGTATTAGAATCAAATTTCCAAAAGGGAATTTGGTAATTAAAACAGACACGTTTAATAAATGAAAAGCAAATCCAAAATTCTAATAGATTTTTTACAGTCTTAGATGTTTCAACGTAAAATAATAAAATTATTAGGCAAATCCAAACTCCTTTACATTATCTCCGTTTTCAGTTAGATTCGAAACTATAAACTTTTAAAGCCATAGAATGTGTTAAACTGAAACAAGGTTTTAAAAGTGCCAGAAAAATTAAGGGAATTATTAGTTACTAAATGTTTTCAGTTAGACCCCATTTTCAAAATAATTCTAGAACGCCCTTAGAGGATCAGATAAGAATAAGAACAAGTTTTTAATCCAAATAAGTTTCTAAGTTGTGTCAATAATTCATCAGTATATTTTTCATATTTTGCGTTTCTAGTTTCATTACGCTCAAACACAATTCAGACGAGACAAAGGACAATACGAATAGTTTTCTTTGTCGTCAGACAATATCAACAAAGTATAAACCATAAACCATCTACGAATATAAAGATAATAAAACGGGCGGAAGGAAAGCGCCATTTGAAACAATATTCCAAAGGGGATAATTGATAGTAAAGATAACGGGAAATTGAAAAAAAATTAAAGGCCGATCGTTCGCAAAATGGGTAGGAAACTTCAGCCAGGGAACGGAAACCGTCCATTTTATTATGTCGAGCCGGTCGAGAGATCATTATCAAACCCTAAAGATCGCCATCAATGTTTATGGCGGAATTTTACGGTCATATTTCCGGACTACTAAATGGATTTGTGAAAATTCCCCTTTCCTACCCCCCACGCCGGCCGCGGCCGCCAGTAAATTACCGACAGGCTAATTAAGTACTTTTTTTATAGGTTATAAATTTTAAAAGTGCCTCGTAAAAAATCCAGAGGAAAACTCAATTGCTTAGAACAGCTCCTTTTTATATCGCGGTAATGAAATAGTTCTATTTATTTCATTTTCGAATATTCCCCTCTCTCTCTTTTTTTTACGACTGCGGTTTTATTTTTCACGCAGAGTAAGGGATAATTTGTGTTAAGTGCAAGGAGAACGGGAGGTGGTGGTGGGGGGGGATCTTTCGTTTCTTATCTCGGAGAGACGTCATGAATTTTATGAAATTCAGATGAGAGTGGGATGAGAATAAAAAAGACATAATGTTAAGTGTAGTTTGCAATGATTTCCCCGTTACAGAGGAAATTGTGGAACAAAGGAAAAATTGTAAAGAAACACTTACCCATAAGCTAATATACCACCATCTACGTGCTTGACGTGAAATAATTGGGTAATATTTTTCAATTATTATTGCATTGACGGTAAATTATAATACTTTCAAGTATGTTAAACCGACAATTTCTCACAGATATAATATTTTAGATGTATCACTATATCAATAAGTGAGGAGTATCACGTGCTTGAATACATTCTCTTTAAATGTATATTAGTAGTATACCTGTCGTATTTCTCTAACGCAATGTGTCCCAGACGCACGATTGTTGTACTACTTCTGTGGCAAATACCAACTCTCGTCAATGTCGATAGCATTTCATTTCTATCTTGTGTCTTAGGGAGTGGCAACGATGTGAGGAATAATTCACTAAAACATTGCTTTTCTATCAAAATAAAATTTCAATTTACGAGTTGCATTGAGTTCAGTTACTCCTTGAAAACATAGTAACACTTTATAACCCCCCTACTAGCTTCCAAGAGACTAAAACTAATTTATCAAAACTTAAGTCGTGAGAATGATGGAGCAATAAGACCAGGATGTGCAGAATACATGATATATTAAATCCTAGTATAACTAAAAACAACGACATTATTATGTATATTAGAAAGCATTAGTACCATTGAGGATTATACCTATACATCAAGCAACTAACCCTAGTAGTCCAAATTATTTCGAAATGTGATAATATGTATTTTCGCTAACATATTTTCTTACTGGTCAAGGCTTAAAACTGTGAAGTGTCTCATATTACATATACATTGAATCGATAGCTAAATGAACGCACAGTCGGTATACTCAGCTTCAGTTTGTCAGCTAGTCCTCCCACTCGATTAACAAATTAGGCAGCTCAGATTAATAAAATGGTATATGCAAAGAGGATCAGAAATTTCTGGAACTAACATACTCAGTACGTCAAACACTTAATATTCTGTAATATCTCAATTTACACGTACATTGGATCGATAGTTAAATAAACGAACAGTCGGTATACTCAGCTTCAGTTTATCAGCTACTATTTCCTCTTGATTAACAAATCAGGCAGCTCAGCTTAATAAAATAGTATCTGCAAAGACGCTCAGCAAATCACGCGGCTCAGTGAACAACCTTAGCTGCTCAGCTTCATAAAACTGGCTTATTGACGAAGCCTCGATCTGCTCGGTAAACAATTTACGTACCTCAGCATCAGGACTAACATACTCAGCCTGGTCAAAGACTTGGTATTGTATCGATGCAGCCCCAATTAGCGAAAATATGTCGCCGTGTAAGCTAATTCAGCACAGATGCGACCTTAAACCGAAGGACGATACGTGACGCGTGGGTAAGCGGCAGGCACGTTCGTCAAACAAACGAAACGTATTTATAGGGGTCGATTAGATCGATCAGGGAATCAGTCTGCTATCACCCTGTCACGTTGTCCGTCTGAGCGTCCGCCCTTCGACATGTCGCTGATTGGAGGAGCCTCGTACCTACTGCCCTTCGTTATACCATAGTAAGCAACCACTCCTTCCACTTTTATATTCTCTTTCACCCTCTAATTATTATTTTTGCCCTGTGTCAATGTTCTCTCCCCTATAGCATTTAATGTTCAAATAAATATTGTCTGTGTTGCCATGTCATCTTTGTCAGTCTCTACCTGACTACACCCCCAACCCGAGCACTCCCTTTGGACCCTAAGTCCTCAGGCGTGTGACAATATTCTGTAATATCTTATTTCACACGTACATTGAATCGATAGTTAAATAAACGTACAGTCGGTATACTCAGCATCACTTTGTCGGCTACTTATTTCACTCAATTTTCAACTCAGCCAGCTCAGATTTACAAAATAGTATCTGCAAAGAGGATCAGCAAATTACGCTGCTCAGTTAACAACTTCAGCTGCTCAGCTTCATGAAACTGACTTATTTAAGAATCCTCTCTCTGCTCGTGCCAGAAACTTGCTCAGAGATGTCTCTGCAATTCCTGCAACTAACATACTCAGTTCGTCAAAGACTTGATATTCTGTAATATCTCATCTTACACGTTCATTCGATCGATAGTAAATTAACGCATAGTCGGTATACTCAGCTTCAGTTTGTCAGTTCTTACTCACACTCTATTAACAACTCATGTAGCTCAGCTTCATATTATAGTTTCTGCAAAGAGGCTAAGCAAATCACGAGGGCCGGTCAACCACTTCAGCTGCTCAGCTTCATGAAACTGCCTCATTGAAGCAGCCTCAATCTGCTCGGTCCAAAATTCACTTAGCTCATCCTCAGGCTAGTGCGTTGCTTGAAGATGTCTTTGAAATTCCTGCTGCTAATATGCTCCGTCTGGTCAAGGACTTGATATTCTGTTATATTTCAGTTTACACGTATATTGGATCGATAGTACGCACGGTCGGTATACTCAGCATCACTTTGCCAGCTACTCCTCCCATTCGATTAACAAATCAGGCAGTTCAGCTTAATAAAATAGTATATGCAAAGAGCCTCACAAAATTATGCGGCTCGGTGAACAACTTCAGCTGCTCAGCTTCATGAAACTAACTTAATGAAGAAGCCTCAATCTGCTCCGCTACAATTCACGTATCTCAGCGCCGAACCAGAAACTTGCTTAGAGATGTCTCAGCAATTCCTGCAACTAACATAATCAGTTCGTCAAAGACTTGATATTCTGTAATATCTCAATTTACACGTACATTGGATCGATAGTTAAATGATCGCACAGTCGGTATACTCAGCTTCAGTTTCTCAGCTACTCCCCACCCTCGATTAACAAATCAGGCAGCTCAGCTTAATTAAATGGTATCTGCAAAGACTCTTAGCAATTCACGCCGCTCAGTGAAAGATGAGCTGCTCAGCTTCATGAAACTGACTTATTTAAGTAGCCTTACTCTGCTCGGTCCACAATTCACATCGCGCAGCCTGGGGTCAGAAACTTGCTTAGAGATCTCTCAGAAATTCCTGGAACTAACATACTCAGTTCGTCAAACACTTGATATTCTGTAATATTAGATCAATTATATACATTTATAAATTATACATTAGATCAATAGTTAAATGAACGCACGCAGCTTCGGTTTGCCAGCTACTCCTTCCACTCGATTAACAAGTCAGGCAGCTGAGCTTCATATAATTTTATCTGTAAAGAGGCTGAGCAAAGGTCGCTGCCCGGTCAACCACTGCAGCTGCTCAGCTTCATAAAACTGCATTATTGAAGCAGCCTCAATCTGCTCTGTCCACAATTCACGTAGCTCAGCCTAGGCCAGAATCTCGCTTGGAGATGTCTCAGCAATTCCTGCTGCTCGATCAACAAATCATGCAGCTCAGCCATATACAACTGACCTCTTGAAGCAATCTCAGCAATTCTCTCAGTTCTATCCACAACTCACTCAGCTTAGTTTCAGGCAATCAACTTGTTGAAGTAGTCCTCAACACACTTACTGTAATCCAAACTGATTCTTATCAATGATGATTCATCTATCAAAAGGTATTAAAAGTATCGAAATGAATCTAATACATTTTCTGCAATCCGACCGTGTCTCGTTGCTAATTCTCTCTAAACCACTTTCCGTCTTATTCCCTGCTATTTTCTCGCCGTACATATTTATATTCCGTGCGTTAGTAACCGTTCAATAGTGTAATCCACTTTGCGCATTTATAGCATGATTATTGTTAACTCTTAGTGATTCAAATTAGATTCGATATAAAGGTGTCTTCCGATGCTAATCGCTGTGAGAGTATGAGTTCATTTGGTTCTTTATTGACGTAGTTACCACAGGAAATAATAATAAATGGTTATCACCGTCTGGCGACAGTTTAGCAGGCTTAAGAGATAAATTCCCAGAGCGGAAATAACTCACTATATTTGTAGCTTTCCATATAGAATTAATGGAAGTGGTCAGTTATAACTTAAAGCTCCTTTTCCAAAAATTTGACCATTGAAAAAATCTAGTCAGTTAAGGAAATGGAAAAGGATAAGGTTAGGAATCTCGATGACCAATTGAAAAGAGATGAGTTAGACTGCATTTCGGGAAGCCCTTACATCATCCTAACTACAAGCTTTCACGATGCGTCTTGAGAGTTTAACCGGAGATCACGTTACACCCTGTCTCCTATCTACAAGAACTTCAAGCTACATGAATTTCAAGCTTCAAGAACTTGGAGCTACAAGAACTTCAATTGGGATCTGCACGTTACGCCGTCAAATCCACACCGGAGATCACGTTACACCCTGTCTCCTATCTACAAGAACTTCAAGCTACAAGAACTTCAAGCTTCTAGAACTTCAAGCTACAAGAACTTCAATTGGGCTTCAACGTTAAGCCCTCAGATCCACACCGGAGATCACGTTACCCCCTGTCTCCTATTTACAAGTACTTCGAGCTACAAGAACTTCAAGCTTCAAAAACTTCAAGCTACAAAAACTTCAATTGGGATCTGCACGCTACGCCATCAGATCCACACCGGAGATCAAGTTACACCCTGTCTCCTATCTACAAGAACTTCAAGCTACCAGCACTTTAAGCTACAAGAACTTCAATTGGGATCTGCACGCTATGCCCTCAGATCCACACCGGAGATCACGTTACGCCCTGTCTCCTATCTACAAAACCGTCTACAGCCTTACAACCTGTAGATTAGATTCATCTCGGAAGGCGACCACGAGCTACGATATTAAAACTAAAACCACTAAAACCTAGACTACGTCATCCTTCGTTCAGTGAGATTTTGATGATCTCTCTTGGTAATCTCAGAGAATATATCATTCTTCCAGCATCACTGATATTTTTTGAAAGTCCTATAAATGCAAAATTGAATACAAATTTACTGTTATATTTGAAAGGATAATCGTTTTATCGCAATCCATTTAAAGCGCGCTGTACTCGATTAAACCCCACGAACTATCCCCCTCCACCCCAATAAAACTTCAAATTTAAATCGTTTATAGCCTGTAAACAAGCACCGGAAAAAATTTAAATTTCGCGTAAATTCCGGGCGATTCTCCTGCCAAACGCACGAGAGGAGAGGGACGGCGAGAGAGGAAGGGGAACGGGGCTCTCCCCCGGAAAAGGCAGACCGGTATCTGTCAGGTAAAAATTTACTGCCAGGAGCGTAGAGGGAGAGTGTATAACCGAAGCCATTTAATTGTTTGTGCAAAATTTATACGGAGAACGCCCCAGCTGCTCATATTTACAGTCGGGCAGTAATAATGGCAACGGCGGAAAGAGAGAGAGAGAGAGGGAGAAAATGGGGGAAAGACACAGGGAGCGCCTTCGGAAAAATTGATATCCTCTTGAATTGTATCGTTTAGGTTCTACAATCGCGAAATTGGTGGAGCGGGCTGGAATTGAAATATCAGAATTTGTAAAAAGGGGAGAGGGACGGTTTGTTTTTTATTGCCATGTAGAGTAAAATACTTTGAAATACCTACTGACTTTTGTCTTAAAAGTTCAATTTTCGATATAGCAGTAATCAGCGCAGGAAACCAATTCAACTTTAGAAACTTTCGATTATGGCAACACTCTTATTGAGCTCCATTGGCACAAAATTACAATTATTTGAAACTTGTCACTTTAGTAGTTTGCAAAATAACAGACCAATATTTACGAAGAAAAAGTTCTCGGGGTACAGAGCGATGCTAGATGACGAAGGTTCTCAAATTTCCCAATAAAACACTCAAATAATGTGGATGATGTTTAATCCAACAGCTATACAACCGACGTTTCGTCTACGATCGTAGACATACTCATGGTTCTACAATGATAAGGTAAGTACTTGTTAGAAAGGAGAGACTGATACTTACATTTCCAGTGAGCTGATGAGTCAAATTAAGGTGAAAGGTGAATTGAAGTTTCTATGTAGGTCCAATCGAGGTCGAAAGTAAGTATGATCATTACGTGAAAATACACTTGTATTATATTCTATTCTGTGTTGCAGGTGAACCGACAAGGTGGGTCCTCACGGTGTAAGGAGAAGTTGAGAGGCCATTATAACAATTATAGAAACACTCTCAAACCTCAAACACCCAACACCAACGTGACCTACACAAGGACTAACATCATTCGAACGTTCTGGAAAATTTCTGTTTTTTGTTAACATTCCCACCGTTATTAACATTGGCATTGAAAGTAATGTCTACTTTTGCAGTGTAACGCCATCCATTGACATTAATTGGACAACAAGAGGGAACTGTTGATCTCTTGGAAAGAAGGAAGGAAGGACTCTTCCCACTTCGATGTTAAGTGAATTCAGTAGGTGAAGTATAATGGAAGGTGGATTTATGGTAGTGAGACCTATATGATTCTATACTTAATCAATTTATAATGTGTTTATAAACCTGAACGATGTTGTGAAACTCATGTTGTTTGTTAGTTAGTTATAACAGTTAACAGAAATTTTCCAGAACGTTCGAATGATGTTAGTCCTTGTGTAGGTCACGTTGGTGTTGGGTGTTTGGGGTTTGAGAGTGTTTCTATAATTGTTATAATGGCCTCTCAACTTCTCCTTACACCGTGAGGACCCACCTTGTCGGTTCACCTGCAACACAGAATAGAATATAATACAAGTGTATTTTCACGTAATGATCATACTTACTTTCGACCTCGATTGGTCCTACATAGAAACTTCAATTCACCTTTCACCTTAATTTGACTCATCAGCTCACTGAAAATGTAAGTGTCAGTCTCTCCTTTCTAACAAGTACTTACCTTATCATTGTAGAACCATGAGTATGTCTACGATCGTAGACGAAACGTCGGTTGTATAGCTGTTGGATTAAACATCATCCACATTATTTGAGTGTTTTATTAAGGAATTTGAGAACCTTCGTCATCTAGACCAATATTTAATTTCTCAGATTAACGATTTCTTAGTGGAGTAAGTGCATTATTAAATGCAATTTTATGCATCATAAACTAGTAAATATATATGTAGTCACATTACAACTTCGGTGAAGCCAAAGAGTTAATTTTGTGTGAACATGTAGTTCAGCTAAGATTCTGTTGTAAAATAAGTATCAACATGCGCCAGACTGGCTGAAATCACCCTCATAGCATCAAGTTTTAACTTTAAGACTCCTTAAAAACCGGGGTATTAGGCGCAGTATTTTTCTTAATTATACTAGTAGTTTCATAATAAAATCCTGTAGTTTCCCTAAAAATGTTGGTGAACTTGAAGGGTGAAAAATTGCCGTTTAAGTGTAATTAACATTTAGTTTCTTTTTTAATTATTTTAAAATAATATTCATTGCTTTTAGAGTAGATTTTGCTTCTTTTGAACAAGACTTTTTTAATAAAATATTTTAAGTTTATTAAAATAGTTGTTGAGCAACATTATCTAAATAATATTTACGATAAAAAAAGGGGAAAATAATATATGGTCGAAAATATTTAACACAAGCATACAATTGAACGTATTAAAACGCAAAACGTAAATAAAATGTTAATAATTAAATAATTTGTATTATTAACCAAAGGGAAATATAAAAATAACATATTCCAATATTCAACTACTTACGAGACCGAGTGTGTTTAGTTGCCTTACCCGCCCATTAAAAAATAACGTCGCCGTAATACGAGCGACGTTCAACCGTGCGAAGCTTAAAAAGCGCAGTTTAATTCTACCGACGAAACGCATTAGTTGTCAGACGAATGTTAAAGCTCGTAGTGCTCGTTGTAACGAGCGTGTACCTACGAAGAGGACTTGTTAAAATTTATATTCCCCCCTCGCGAGCGGGTTATGAAAACAACATTGACCTAAACCGTAAGATCAAAGTGGTATTATGCCTTGTAATTACGTTTCCAAGGTGAATTATTCATCCGGCTTTTCGGACCCCGAGCTCAAGTTTGTACATTTCGCACTACTATTACATTCATGAGAAAGCTGCAAGCCATCAGAGACTTCTTTTGACTAACGTTCGTTCCGCTACACATATTGTTCTAATTAAATGAACGTGTCACTATATCCAATTAACATACTCAAACATGGTAATAAAAGTGTACACATACATATACGTCAAGAGTTATACTGTGAAAGTTTTATTTCTATTCGTCTGAGCGTATATGTTATTTTAGTATATAAGTACACTGTTGGGTCTAGTAGACATACAGGATATATGTACAGTGTGTTCAGAATGTATAATCGACACCCTACTATCCAACGTATAGTTTCTTTCATATATAGTACGCTTGGTGTTTTAAAAATTGGCCCAAAAAATACAAGTGGTGAATGTCCTGGCAAAATTTTTATTAGAAAATCTGAGTACTAATATATTAATAAGGTAATATACTGATAAGTAATACTTAGAATACCTGGCAGTTAGTTATCACACCCCATTAGCTGTCCGAGAAAATCTGCATAAATCTTACAATGGAAAGTGGAAATGAAAATATTGGGATTGTACTCATTTTCGGTTAATATGAATACACAGAAAAAAATATTGAATTTTCCGATCTACGCCATTAAACTTCACAAATTTTCCGATCGCAAAGTATAAATAGGACCGTTTTATGTAATTTCGCGAGCCGTCCAAGAAAGTGAGAATTTTCCGGGCTCCACGAGATAATACCGAGCATTTTCCTACGGCGCGGATTTAGTACAGATGGAACTCGCCACCCAAAGGTAAAATTTATAATTTTCCGAAATTCGCGACTTAATAAAGAGTATTTTTCAACTGTGCCACATTATTAGGACCTTTATTTTCGCAAGATGAATATAAAACAGCGAATTTTCATATTGTCGTGCATTATAATCAAGCATTTTCCGACCGCAAAATACTGGTGGAACCATTATTGACGTATTCCGTAAGTTACAGGTATAATTTGCGATTTTTTCCACCTTTACTACTTAAAACTACATATTTTCCAACCGCCACACCACTATATTATAGGTGACGTTTGCATTAATTCCACGAGAAACATATATAAGAGCCAATTTCTCTGTTTTCGAGAATTAAGATCACACATTTTCTGATATCCACGTGTTAGCACCGATGGAATTCGCCATACAATATAGGCAAAAATTAAAAAAATAATGTTGGTGTTTCCCTATACCACGTCTGCCTTCTATTTTGCCCTCCATTATTATTTTCAGGAGTTTCATTCGGTCACTGCGAATTACATGTCCTAAGTATTCGGTTTTCCTGTTATATATAACAACAACTAACTCTTTGTTCCTACCTATTCTTCTCAGAACTTTTTCTTTACTGATGTGGGCTGTCCAGGGTATTTTTAAGAACCTTCTATACACCCACATCTCGAATGCTTCCAGCTGTGTTACTGTTTCTAAAATAAAATGTTAAAATCTATAGATCTATAGAATCTAGAATTTTCCGCATTTCCCACCGCAATGTAATAGTAGTATCATCTCAATTAATTCCACGACTGTGGATAAAAGGGCGAACTTCTATACATACTCCAATTATTAAGATCGCGCATTTTCCGAACGCGCAGTTTTAGTGCCAGTTGATTTCGTGACTCGTTAATAAAATATCGAATTTTCCGACCTTGGCGGCTTAAGGCAGAGCATTTCCTCACCGTGTAATATTGTAGGAAGATTATCAATTAATTCCACAAGTCGCTTAAAGTAGTAGCAATTTTCCGACCGTCGCAAATTTGGATGGGTAAATTTTTGTCGCTGGCGTATTAAAAGGTCATTTGGCCGTTAATTTCGCATATAGAGGAGGGAATTTTCCCATCTCTGTGAAATAGGATGTAAAATTTTCCGACAGAGGTACATTAGTTCGATCATTATCAATTAAATCCGCAAATCGCCTATAACGATGCGAATTTCTCCACCTTCGCGAAATATGATCGTGCATTTTCTGTCGTGAGTTTTCAAATAATTCCGCGAATCGCCTATACAAGTGGGAATTTTCCGAACTTTGCTGCTTATAACCGCACATTTTCCGATCGCACCTTATGACCGTCTCAATTAATTCCGCAGATTCGCTATAAAACAGCGAATTTTCCCACCGTCACGAATTAAGATCATACATTTTCCGACCTCGCGGTATAGTAGCGACTCAATTCGTGACACGCCAATAAAATTTCGGATTTGGTGACCTTCGCGAATTAATGCCAAGCTTTATCTGAGAGCGGCATATTGTAGGATCGCTTTCATTTAATTCTGCTCGTCGCCTCCATTAATATGAATTTTTCGACATTGGATAATGAGGACAGAGCATTTTTCGACTCCGTGGTATTACTTGGATCATTCCATTTAATGCCGTAAGCCGCCAATAAATTCTACGACCTACGAACATGACTTGTAACAGTCGCTTTTTATATATTTCGAGATTGAGTTGTTATTCCATTATTTTTAACTTGCATCGCATTTCTGCTTCAACTGCCCTAATTGTGTAAATGTTGATTTAGAGACACCCACTATTGAAGGCTTCTTTGCTTTATTAGTTAAGATGTTTGCTTTTGGTTTTTAAATCATATGAATATGAACCACCTTTTCCAGTCAATTGCTACGTTATTTAGCCATAGCAAACAATCACAAGCTGATGATTTTGAATAATTCATTATTTCAAAATTTATTGCAAACCAGGGGCAGTATGTTATTTATTCTAGATGTGTGCACCCTGGCATTTCCTTGGTTATAAACTGCATCATGTTGAGTGGCGTAAATCTTCCAAATCTAGCGCCCGAGCACATTATTCCTTACACCTACTTCATCACTAAGTAGCTTTACAAACTATTCCATTTCAGCCATAAATAAACAATCATTATTTATTTTTCCAGCTCACAGTTTTTAGCACTATTTCATTCTTACAGCAGCATTTTTATTCAAATCATCTAATATTTATCTTTCATTGCTTTGTATTTCTTAATATGTTGTAAGTATTCTACCAAACAAACATATTTATCTCTAGTTTTCTTGAAGAACCTTTCAGGAAGAGGATTTTTGGTAGTGGATTTATCAGGCACCTCCCCTGGTGAAATATATGCGTAGAATTTTTGAAACGTGCAGAATGAGTTGGTTGTTTTAAGAGTTATTCCTGAAATTAAGTTTTAATTATTACATTCATTCTGCTAGCAAATTCCATTGAAGGTCTAAACTATTTTGAGAAATGGGGTCACTGGTGTTTATTACAAAAAGGGAAACTGGAATTTGTAATTTTAATAATTATTTTCGGTTATTTTTCAGAAAGCATTTGTTATGA
Source organism: Cryptocephalus moraei (assembly GCA_946251905.1). Classification (NCBI taxonomy): domain Eukaryota; kingdom Metazoa; phylum Arthropoda; class Insecta; order Coleoptera; family Chrysomelidae; genus Cryptocephalus; species Cryptocephalus moraei. Next base: position 10,781,066 of record OX276466.1, on the reverse strand, counting down.
AATATTTATTATATTCTTCATATATTAAAGTCTGAACTTCCATAATTTGAGTTTTGAAAAGAAAAGAAATTTCTCATAATTTCTTGGTTTATTGATTGGAAAATATACTGAATAATTAAATTTGAACTGAACAAAACAACAGGCTGTTGCCTTATGGAATGACTAGTCCTTAATAAAAATTGTTACATATTTCTAACATTTTGGATATATTTTCCACAAACTTCTCGAAAGTTCTTGTAATTTTTTGTATGTTGGAACCTTCTTTATTATTAACGGTGCTGAACCACACCTATCAAAATATGACCATAGCAGTATTATTAAAATTGTACTTAGATATATCTTCTTTCGGGAAATAGGTTGCAGAATATTTTTCCGGATAATATTTTTTGCTTACACTTCCAACAAAACATTAAAATATTTTTCACTGCAACGTCACTTTAAATCGTTACAATCAAACTTGTAACGTGCTTGTTCGCAGTTACTTTTTGGATTTGGCGCTAACGGTGTAACGATCACAGTTACATATAACAAGGAATTCGGGCGGTCTTAAATCTAGCGGCGGTGACAATCACACTTTACGGACGGTTACGTTACAGATTGCGATAACAAATAGTTCGGTCGGTTTACATATAACGACGGTACGTTCACAAGCAGACAATTACATATGTCTGTCGGTAGGACGGAAACAGATACAACAACGGATAAATACAAATTACGTACGGCTTGTCACAAACAAGTATTGGTTCTCACCTTGGATTAACTCAGGTAGACAACGATTTGTTGGGGGAAATGTGCTACTTAATCAGTGGTAGATTTAACATTACCTTATCGGCCGTCATCTATCTGAGATAGGTTTGATTTCGCGATTAACTGTACGGTGGGTGGTCTAGCCTCAAGTCTCAAAAATATTATTTCACAAACTATTCTTTCATATTTACAATATCCCATCTCACGAACAACTAACCTCGTTCGTACTGCATAAAGAAGCTCTATGTAGGACGCCATTGTTGGGATTTTACGCGAGGAAGAGCTGGATTTAATCATAGGTTACGTAACGGAAGCATGGCGTAATAATTGAAATCGTGTCGGTATTACCCGATAAACTTATCGAGAAATTACCGTAAAACGATCAATAACCAACGTCCGGTTTATCAGGTCGATATGCCCCAGGTAGCTTCTAAAAGAACAATCAGAGGGAAATAATAATATTTAGATAGTAAATTTCTGTTCACCTGCCTATCAGATGGAGAAATGTTAACTAAACATATTACGTATGCTTCTAAGGTTATCATTTTAGTAACTGTAGAATGCGTTACATCAGCTTCCTAGCCATGAAGTGCTGATGTTGCACACATATTCCTTATCTCATATAAATAGACCCAACTAGTGGGGATAACTTCAGTATTAATGTAGCTATTGTAGAGTACACATCTATTTGTAATTTTAATTAATAAACCTTTTTAAAAACGGAGTTTCGGGTATCGAATCAATAAGTGGCGCAGTCAGTAGGATTGTTCGGATTGTTCGAATCGATCGATCAAGTTCGTACCAACGATTAACCGGACAATCGAAGGTGATTTTTGTGAACGATCGTGCTGTGAAGGAGAGGAGTACCGATCGACGGAGACCCCCAATCCACCGCGGACCGAAGCAGCCCATCGCCAACAAGACACCGGAGTTGGAACCACATCGTCCAATTCGCGAGGAGTCAACGACCTGTTTGGACCCACATCGCCAAGCTCGACGAGGACACTCATAGAAGTTAAGAGATGCTCCGAATCTTCGTCATCCTAATGTAAGTGCAATCTATCTAGACAATACATGTCAGATTTGGAAATTTTAACTAAATTTTTCGATACACTAAACTTAAGTGAACCTGTAACTGACTCGAATCAAGTAGAATCAAATTTATCTCGTAGAATAGAATCGTTAGAAATCATGACCGAATTCAAAGCTGAATATCTCAATTGCATCCCCGAATTTAATGGTGACCCGAACGATTTAAGTAGATTTTTGGCAGTAAGCGAATCTCTAATTACACATTTCTATAATGCAACAAACCCAAACTGTTTTCAAAACATTTATTTGCTGAATTCCGTAATTTCAAAACTAAAAGGCAATGCTAAATCAGTTATTAACATTCATGGAGTGACAACTTGGGATGATTTGAAAAAACTACTAATTAATAGTTTTTCTGATCAACGTGACGAAATTTGTCTCAATAGGGACCTGGTAATGCTTAAACAGAGCCCAAATGAACATCCACAAAAATTTTACGATAGAGTTCTCCATTTACTGAATTTACTATGTAGCTATATTGACACCCACGAAACTACTAAAGAAGGAAAAAATGTAAAACGACAACTTTATCAAGATCTTGCTCTTAAAACCTTTTTATCCGGTCTACGCGAACCATTAGCAACTACGATCCGATGCATGCAACCCGACTCATTAAATAAGGCTTTACAATTCGTATTAAAAGAGGAAAACGTCCATTACTTCCAAAACTTTTCGGATAAACGCAATGTCAAACCCCAGCACGTAACAAGACCAATGACTTATCAAAACCCATTCCCAAATGTTTCAAATTCCCCGAATTTTAATTTCAGACCACAAATGAACACTAACACACCTAACAATTTCTTTAGAGCCCAAAATACATTCCCTTCACAACCCATTCCTATACGTCCCAGAACGGATTTGCCACCACCAAAATTCTTACGAAATTCACAAGTGTTCAGACAACCCTCTAACAACAGTAACAACCAGAACGTCTTTAAACCAAATCCCAACCGTCAACTACAACTTCCCAAACCTACACCTATGAGTATATCCACACGCAACACTTCGAAACCACAAAATTATTTCCAAAACAAAAATACTGGTCCTCCTGATTTTCTTTTTGAAGAACTTTACAATACCGAAGTAAACCAGATCGATAATAACAATTCCAATCATCCCTCCACACCCACCACTTCAGGCGAGAATTACGATACTTATTACGATGAAAATGCAATCGAAGAGATTAATAACGAATACGATATCGACTATACCGACTATCAACCAGACTATAGCTATGATCAGTACGAAAATTTTCAACGGACGCCTCACCTAGAACACCCAACTTAACACCTCGAACAATATCATTCAATCTTACCGATTCAAACGAATTACCATACCTAGTATTTCCTGAACTCAACCTAAAATTTTTGATTGATTCTGGCTCAACAAAATCTTTCATAGACCCAAATCTAGCCTTTAAACATTATCCAAATTGTATTAAACATGAACCTTTCATTGTATCAACTGTATTTCAAAAATCAGCACATAAATACAGTGCGGAAATACCAACCTCAAAATTGTTTAATGTACACGGAACTCTCAAATTCTATCTATTTAAATTCCATGACGTATTCGACGGACTAATTGGACTTGACAATATGAAGTTACTTAGAGCGCATTTAGATTTTGATAATCATTTTCTTATTACTCCTCACGCTAAAATTAAATTACGTTATCACGTTACTAACAATTCTGCGAATTATCATGTTACCATACCTCCGCGCGTTGAACAAGTGATAAAATTAAAAACGACTGTAAAACAAGGTGATATCATAATTCCACACACTAAGATTCACAATTGTGAGATACCTGAAAGTCTAAGCACAGCGAGAAACGGAAAAGCGCTGACCACGATTTTAAATAATACAGATGAAACGTTGACACTTGATCTTTCTAACCCTATAACCGTGGAAAATTTCAACGAAAATGAACTTTTGGATATATCTTTGAACAACTTTGAAACCACCTCCAAAACTAAATTAGACTTGTCCAGAATAAGAACCGATCACTTGAACACCGAAGAAAAATCAAAAATTTTATCGTTATGCGAACAATATTCTGATATATTTTACAATGAGTCTACACCGCTTACATTTACCAACAAAATTAAACACCAAATTCGCACCTCTGACGAAACTCCCATATACAGTAAATCTTATAGGTACCCGTTTATTCATAGAGAAGAGGTAAAGAAACAAATTCAAAAAATGTTGAACTCAAACATAATTCGACCAAGTAACTCGCCGTGGTCTTCGCCTATTTGGGTAGTCCCAAAGAAAGCAGATGCATCTGGTGAAAGAAAATGGAGAGTCGTGATTGACTATAGAAAATTGAATGAAAAGACGATCGACGATAAATACCCATTGCCAAATATCAACGACCTTCTAGACAAGCTGGGTAAATGCCAATACTTCACCACGTTAGACCTCGCCAGTGGCTTCCACCAAATCGAAATGGGAGAAAGCGACATCGAAAAAACCGCCTTCAACACTGAAAATGGCCACTACGAATTTCTTCGCATGCCATTCGGTCTAAAAAATTCTCCAGCCACCTTCCAGCGTGTTATGGATAACATACTGCGAGGGATACAGAACGAAAAATGCCTAGTTTACTTGGACGACATTATCGTGTTTTCCACATCTCTACAAGAACACCTCGAGAGATTAAAAACTGTCTTCCAGAGATTAAGAGAATCCAACTTTAAAATACAACTGGATAAATCGGAATTTCTTAGAAAAGAAGTCGCTTATTTAGGTCACGTTGTCACACGAGACGGAGTACGACCTAATCCAGACAAAATTAAAGCTATTCAAAATTTTCCACTACCAAAAACTCCCAAACAAATTAAAGGATTTCTCGGACTTTTAGGCTACTACCGGCGCTTCATTAAAGATTTCGCTAAGTTAACAAAACCGTTCACTAGATGTTTAAAAAAGAATGCAAAAATTGAAATAAACGACGAATATTTGTCTTCCTTCGAAACTTGCAAAAATATTTTAACTAATCAGCCAATATTACAATACCCCGATTTCAGTAAACCTTTTAATCTCACTACCGATGCTTCAAATGTCGCCTTAGGAGCCATACTTTCACAAGGAATAATAGGAAAAGATCTACCTGTAGCATACGCGTCCAGAACCCTTAATGACTCAGAGCAGAACTACTCAGCAATAGAGAAAGAATTACTAGCGATAGTATGGGCAACCAAATACTTCCGACCATACCTATACGGAAGAAAATTCAACATTATTACCGACCACAAACCCTTGCAATGGTTGTTCTCTTTAAAAGACCCAAATTCGAAACTGCTACGTTGGAGAATAAAGCTTGAAGAATATGACTACAATATAATTTACAAAAAGGGCAAATTAAATACAAATGCAGATGCTTTGTCCAGGGTAGAAATTCACGCAAAGGAAACAAACCCATTTTGGGAGAAATTAGACGAAAACCTGCGAAACATCGAAGGCTTCGATAACCCTCATATAACATTTCAGCCAAATTCTCCGCCCACATACCTAGATTTAGACACCCAAAATTTAACCGACAATAACAACCCTAGTCAGAACTATCATACTAATTTAAACCCAAACGATATTGACGCAATCTCTATGGCAGTGAATATTGATGAAATAAATCAAGACAATGCTTTCGAAGACATTTCAAACGAGCTGTCGGAAGAACCATCAGAAAACGTCGAAAATAACAAAGAAGAAGAATCTGGTAATACAATACACTCAAATAATGAGCAACACCCTGTTGTTGACATTCCTATAACGGATTATCCTGTAAATTATGGCCAAAATCAAATCATTATCAGTTCAGTTTTACACTCTCCATCCGTACCAAAAATAACATTCCTCTTTGAGAAGAAACAACGTATTTCGGTACAATTTTCAAGAAATAAATTTGAAGAAGATGTTGTAAAATTCATAAAAGATTACATAGCCCCTGACATTCAATATCATCTTTACTTTGAATCCCCTGAGATCTACGAGAACTTTTCAGTAGTACTCCAAAGAAATTTTAAATGGCCGTCACTTAAATTTAAAAGATGTAAGAAGAAACTACTCGACGTCACCGACAAGCATGATATTCAAGACACGATAAGGAATTACCACGAAAGCAAGACTAATCATAGAGGAACGGAAGAAACTTTACAAAAAATAAAAGAAAAATATTACTGGCCTCTAATGAAGCAATCCATTCAAACTTATATTAATGAATGTGAAATATGCCAACAGAGTAAATACGACAGAAAACCAGTTAAAATGACTTTAAACATTACCCCAACTGCTTCAAAACCTTTTCAAATAATCCATATAGATACATTTACTTTCGAACAAACCAAATTCTTAACACTTATCGATAGCTTTTCCAAATACGCTCAAGCTTATCCTCTTAACAGCAACAATGCAACAGAAATTGCTGACAACTTACTAAAATTCTTTTCCCATCACGGTATTCCGAACATGATCATATCCGACAACGGTACCGAATTCAAAAATTCAGTTATCATTGAATTACTAGGACTCCATAAAATCAAAATTCACTTTTGTTCCCCAAATCACCCACAGTCCAATGGAATGATAGAAAGACTCCATTCGACCATAATAGAGCATTTACGATTACTCAACACACGAGGATTTTCTAAAACCTCAGTTAAAATGAAAATGATATATGCCATACTTTCATACAATAATTCGATCCACTCTACCACAAAATTGAAACCTGTTGATGTCATTAGCGGTCATATATCCAGTAATGAACCATTTGATTTAGAAATCGACAAATTGTTGTTAAACGAATATGTAAACCAACATAAAGAACGTTCAAAAATCATGTATTCAAAAATAAACCAAGATCTAATGGAAAACAAAGTTCAAGTCGCAGAAAAAGCTAATAAAGATCGAGATAAACCTGAATTATTTGATACTGCTCAAAAGGTATTTGTGAAGAAACATACACGTCAAAAACAAGCAAATAAATTCGAAAAATCTTGTAATGTAACCAACGTCAATCAACAAAGAAAAACTGTTTCTACAGAAACACAACCAAAAATTCACATGAACAACCTTAAACGCCCACTGAAAAAATTATATTCTTTTGATTAACTAATTTTTCATTTTTCCTTAAAACACAGCGCAATCCGGATAAGTAAGTACTAAGTATCGTGTATCTTCTCTCATTTCAGGCTACCAGGAATTCTCGTTACGCAAGAAACCATAACCTCGCGCAATCTCGAGCACAATCCAGGACTAATAGCTCTAAAAATCGGAACAGCAAAATTAAAACGATATTCACATTCCATCATCCACTATTACGACCTAAATCCCATTATCTTAGAAATTAATAAATTACAATTAAGTACCCAAAATATCACATTTCTATTAAGTAAAAATCACGAATATGAGAAGGAAGTTTCAAATTACATAAAAGTCGTTAAATTTACGGAAGAAAAAGTTGAATTGAAATTGTCAGAAATTTTACCGCATCCGCAACGGATTAAGAGAGGATTGTTTAACGGCTTAGGCTCAATATTTAAGTCAATTTCAGGCAATCTAGACGCAAATGACGGAGAACGCTATGAAAACTTAATTAAAGAATTACAGTCAAATCAAAACAAGTTATCAGCCAATGTAAAAGCTCAAAACACATTAGCCATCTCTCTCGTAAATAAATTTAATAACACTATTCAGCAAATAAGTCATAACGAAAAACTATTAGAATCGAGATTAAATTTAATAGCATCAGTCATTGAAGGTAACCCAAACAAAGATCTTCACGTACGAGTAGGCATGTACATCAAAGACAGTTTTATTCAAATTATAGAAATGTATAATATCATTATATCAATTTTGCAAGATATCGAAAATTCAATAACCTTTTCGAAATTAGGTACTATGCATCCTAGTATAATAAAAACTTCAGATTTATACAAAGAATTAAAATCGATAGAAAACAAAATTCCCGATCAATTCCCTATTAAAATCAGTTTAGAAAATACACTCGTTTTAGAAAAGGTAATTAAAATCAATTGCTTTGTTTTAAATAATAGAATAAATTACATTCTAAATGTACCTATAGTATATCCTTTTGAATTTGAAATGTATCATCTTTATTCGATTCCTATATATGATGGAAGTCAGTTCCAGGCGATTATTCCAAAAAGTAAATTCCTATTAAAAGATAGATTGCATTACGCTATTATGAATGACGACTGCATGGAGCTATCTCCGAAGATGTTTGTTTGCGATCAAACTGAGCCTCAGGACATCACATCCGACAGTCCATGCGAAGCCCACCTTTTGGACCTCAGAAACGTCTCTAACTGTCAACAAACCCGGATCGTGGTTAATCGACCGACGTTCAGAAGACTAGAAGATACCAACCAATGGATCGCCATATTGCCGACAGAACACACCCTTAAACTACAATGCCACCAGCAAGAAGAGATTTTAAACCTCAAAGGAACGTATCTACTCGACATCCCGAGAAACTGCCGGATCGTGAGCCCATCCGACATGATAGTCAACCTGGAACCAGCTACCACTCCGAACCAAGCTGTCCTCTTCCCGAAAATCTCGTTCGGAACACGTACTACGGTGAACGAAACCCTAAAAGTTCACTTGGGAGACCTGAAACTCGACGAACTACAGGAAATTAAAAGACAATTCATATCAAACGAGCCCGCCTTAGAAACGACTTCTCTTCAGCATATTCCCAGCACCTGGACCGTCGCCCTTTACTTCGCCTTGCTGCTCTTGGTCACCTACTTATCGATTAAGAAATTTGCAGAGATGACCCGCCGACCTAGGACCAACGAGGCAATCGAACTTCAAGAAATTCAACTTCCTTCCTGATCGTCGGAAGTCGAATCTGTGAGGGGAGGCGTTACATCAGCTTCCTAGCCATGAAGTGCTGATGTTGCACACATATTCCTTATCTCATATAAATAGACCCAACTAGTGGGGATAACTTCAGTATTAATGTAGCTATTGTAGAGTACACATCTATTTGTAATTTTAATTAATAAACCTTTTTAAAAACGGAGTTTCGGGTATCGAATCAATAAGTAATGTTATATTAATAGTGGAAATATGGAAATATTTCTAGACATAGCAAAGCCTGGTCGATTCCTATAAAGTAATTTATATGTAAAGTAGTGTCCATTTCCTGCTGGAGCGGCGAAGAGAAATCTCTCGCTGATCACGTGAATATATAATACTAAAAACGATACAACGCTTCCTATTCTTTTGAGCAATTCGCTTATTGGCGAAATAAAACTGAAAATAAATTTCTGGAAAATTATTTCATTTCCTTATTGCTCATATTTCGAAAAGTACATAATTAAAATTTTGTTAGGTACTTTATAATTATCTGAAATATGTGTAATTCTTCGATAACGAACAATAGTTTTGACCTACTGAGACTTTTGGTCTTCTCGTTAGTTTCCTCGCCTCCAAAAATCAAGATTCGTCGAGAACTCAACGCTTCAATCCCAATGGACGAGACGTTCATTCATGAAAATTAAGAAAAGCAGCAGCCCCATAAACCTCCCGGCCGTTTTAAATTATCCTCATTTAATTAGGCATGATCTAGATCCGTCGCATTTAAAAAATCGCCCTCCCTAATCGAGCAATTTTTCCCTCAATCCACGTACCTAAACCGCATCGCCGCTCTCCCCCACCGCCATCAGTTACTTTCTAACTTCACCTCATTCCGACTCCGGATATTTCTTTGCGGGAGAAAGGGAGGAGAGGGAGTGGGGAGACCGTTCCGCGACTTTCTCCCCTAATTCCCCCTATCTGAAAGACAAAGTGCTCCGGCTATTAGCGCACGCGGAATTTATTTATTTTCTGACTTTGATTTAGGGGCCGTTCCTCTCTCTCTCTCTCTCTCTCGGGGGTGGAAATTTAAAATAATTATCGGATCGTTTGTGTCGCGATAATTGTTAAGAGAGAGTGAAAGGGTGGGAAGGGGATCGAGGGAGCGGAAGAGGGAGAAATCAGCTTCGGCGGAATAGTCCCCATCACGTTTTTAGGGGTTTGCGGTCGCCATTAGGTGAACAATGATCTCCACTTTATGTCGAGTGAAAAATATATTTTCTACGCGTTATACTTGCAAAGTTATATTCGTTTGAATGTGCTTCCACTTAAACGCCTTATCCAAAGTGTAAGGCAGGTAACTTTACGTTCGTAGAGTCAGCCACATCCACAAATTCAATAAAATTAGACCAACTATCTAAAATTTATTTACAAAATTATATTTCATAATAATGGTGTTTTTAATAAATAAGCAACATATTAATAATTTATTTTAAATCATTGATATTGACAAAATTTTCATACGTTTCTCCAACTAAATTTTTCAGTAAAATATGTCACACTTAATTTTTTTCCAATCACTCATGTCATAGCCCACTCAACAAAACTCCTTAATGGATTCAAGCGGTGGTAATACAAATAACAGATTGTAAACATATTGTCACGCTTAAGGGAACGCAGGAAACTACTCGACCAAACAGTTAGTCATACCCACAAATTCAGTGTGATAAAACCACCTCACTAATATTTGATGAATATTTTTCTAGATTCCTTAGTAAATCTGCCTTACTCCATTTTTTCCGTATGGTTCACGTCATACGTCACACCACAAGACTCCTTAATGGTTATCAAACGTGGTAATAGAGGTGACAAGTTGCAAACACATTGCCACGCTTGGTGAATTATTACCTCATTAAATATGCTCGGTTTGGGGGTTAAAACACAGGAAAACGAGTGGGACAAACAAACATATTTAGCCTAACAACAAAAAGGTTCGTACGAAGCTCAATTTTTGGTTCTTGCTGGGAAGAGGTGGTTAGAAGAGGAGAATGAAGTAGAATGCATAAGATGTGTTGTTCACGTGATCATTTCTGAATTTATTTAAATTTTTTGCACCGGAAGTTATATTAATTTGCATATAAATTACTTGAACATGGTTTAAACATTAGAATTCGAATTTGAAGTGAAATTCCTATTACTAATATTTGCACAAAAAGTGTAAGTTGAGAATTTTAGAAATCGCTTTTCAGTTCTACTGGAATGCGTCTTAAAATTTTTGTGGGAAAACAACACCTCAAGACTAAAGGAAAATTTGGATATAGCTCAAGCGACATTAAAGCTATTGCCGATTGGAGCACGTTTATTTAAGGTGGAACGTTGTTTTAAAGACATAATCTTGCTTTCTCTATTTGAGAGACTATCATATCCAACTATTCAAGTTGAGTATGATGTAGCCTTTCCAATACAAAATTTTGATTGTGGCTGAATGTCTCAAGGCGTTTTCCAGTTAGGTTAAGCTCAATTAAAATAGAAGAAAATTGAAAGAACGTTGATTTTTTTAATATCTACTTATGCTAATACTACTCAACTGCCCCTTACTACTTTGTAATGTGATTTGAGGCTCTCAGTTACGAGACCCGTTTATTGACTGAAGAGGAATTCTGGTGTTCTGGCTTAAGCAAATTAAATTTAGGCAATAAATAATTTAAGGAACATTGAAACTTGTAATTTTTGTTTACCATTCGTACTCAGCTTGAGTCTTTGAACCATCTTAAGCATGATGAACATTTCTGGGTTTGAATGAAATTCAAGTCTTTTGGTGTGTAGACTAGAACACAAAGCATTCCTTTACATAAGTAGATTTAATTGAGATCAGCAATACTTTAAAAGGAAGTAGTTGTTATAAATAAAGTAAAATTAATTGTAATAATAAATTAATCACAATTGTTCAATGAAATTGAACTAATTGGTTTATCTCAGTCGATTAGCTTATTCTGTTTAATTTTTTTGAAAGCACATAAGGGTTGATTGCTGATTTGAACTTTTACGTATATCAGACAATCTCGATTGGTGTCCAATTCAAGACTAGTTTCAAAATACAAGCTTTGAGCAGGAGAGGGAGACAATGACAAGCATTATAGAAGTTAGGGCAATCAAGTACCGGTCACACTGAGGGAAAGTGGTTGAGTGTTTATTAGTTATCTGCTAAAGTCTTCTTGTTGAGAGCGTGCTGTCACATTTCAGGGGAAATTAGCAATATAATGGTGAAGGAAATATTTTCGCGATGCGGCACCAATTAGCGAAAATAGGTCGCCGTCTAAGCTTATTCAGCACCGAGGCGACCTTAAACCGAAGGACGAGACGCGACTCTCGGATAGGTACGACATCACGTTCATAAACATCCCGCAGATATTTATGCGCGTCTGAGAGTCCGTCCTTCGACATGCCGCTAATTGGAGGAGCCTTGCGCCTGCTGCCCATCGTCACCCAACAGTAAGCAAACACCTCCCTTTAACCTTTTCTCACTTTCTACTTTTGATCACTCGCTAAACTGTGTTTCCGATGTTCTTTCCCCTATCATTTTTGATGTTCAAATAAATATTGTCCGTGTTGCCATGTCTTCTTTATCAATCTCTACCTAGCTACACCCCCAAACAGAGCACTCCCTTTGGGCCCTAGGCCCTCAGGCGTGTGACATATGGTGGAGGCGCCGTGTGACAATATCGATTTAGGGTCCATATAGCAAATTGCTATTTCCTGTCATAGTAAGGGAAGAAAATGGACATATTGGCATATGTTAGATACAAATATGAGTGGAATTAATAAAAAAAAATCCTGAAACGTGTCGTGGGACACGCGTTAGGAAATTTAGTTCCTTTTAATTAATAACCAATTTTTTTTAATTATGTCTTAATAAAACTTTGTAATGTTTAACGTGAAACAGCAACAGTAAGACGGGCATTGCATATAATACACAGCATTGGTTCTATAAGTAATAAGGCAATGGAATATCTGTGGGAATATCGTTACACGGCTCGGTGCGTCAAGCGCGTGGTCTCTCTCTGTCTCTGTCTCTGTCTCTCTCTCTCTCTCTCTCTCTCTCTCTATCTATCTGTCTCTGTCTCTCTCTCTCCCCCATTCCCCCCTCTCTCTCTCTCTCCCTCACTCTCCCTCACCCCCCCCTCTCTCGCCCATTCTCTCCCACTCTCTCCCTCACCCCCCCACTCTCTCCCTCACCCCTCCACTCTCTACCACCCACCCCCCATCTCTCACCCATTCACTCCCACTCTCTCCCTCACCACCCCACTCTCTCCCTCACCCCTCCACTATCTCCCACCCACTCCCCCCCGAGCCACTACGAACGCTGCCGAGCCGCTACGAACACTGCCGAGGTAACGCTTTCCGGTAACGCATTCCATTTAACTGTCAGATTTTTTGCGGCGCGACCACCCTCTCTCCCCAATCCCGGGCAAAAGGAACTAAAGTTCCAAAAATCTGAGCTTTTGCAAAACCTCTTCAAATATTGTGAAATGATCACTGCAGGTATTCAAAATATTCAATATTATGTAGATCCGTCGTTCTTAGAAGACTGAAGTCTCTGTTCGTGGGGATGTAGTCAGTATGGAAGGAAATAGAATTTAGGTGGCCAGTTTTAGTTTACTCTGGGTATATATATATATATATATATATATATATATATATATAACTTTGTAGTCACGGCTGAATTAGTTAATAAACTAAATAGTAACGGGGATGCAGCCTTATCTTGGGACTTTTTTAAAAGAACACTCTTATTCCTTTAATACAGGAGCTTTCGACAATGTTTATTGTCTTTATCAACTGCAAAGAAAACGAGATTGCTGTTAACTATATAACACATCAGATCCAGAAAAAAATTCAATATTGGAGTGGAAGAGGCAGGTTATTTGTTCCGAGACGTTACAAAGATGATGTTCTTTTAAAAAAGTCCCAAGATAAGGCTGCATCCCCGTTACTATTTAGTTTTATATATATATATATATATATATATATATATATATATATATATATATATATATATATATATATACTGTTAGGTCTCATTTGTCGAGCCCGTGTTGGAAGACGTAGTCCAGTCCTGTATTTCGTATATTCTTAGTTTACTCTGGGCGAAATTACTGCCTTTCGGCTTGAAACTTGTGGTTAAGGCGACGTTGCAGTGTCTGGTCACGGATTACAGCAAACATTGTTAACTTAGAATGTTGAAATTTTATCAGAATGGGGCTCAACCTATTAACTATCTTTGGTACAAACTTGAAACTGTTCCGTTATACGGTTTGCCTGTGATTACAATTTAAGTAAGTTGATGCAGAATAAGGTAAGAAAATGTTCGACATTTTGGCACAGACACCATTTTATGGTTTCTAGAAGGAGACCATAAATTCAAAATTTCGCCGATCTAAACACTTCGCAAGAGGGGAGCTTGTTGGGCGGGGAGACAGTAAAGGATTTTTGATTGGTCATGAGAGTAAGAGTGGGATTTATTATGGGAATTATTTTTGCTTTCTTACCATCACGACCCGTTAATTATTTTTGTAGCTAGCCGGGTTAAGTGATTTTAGTAAATAACGAAAAGTTATCGTAACAATACATGAACTTAAGGAGTGTCCTTTTCTTTCTCCTCTTGCGTATAAAATTTAAGTAGGCTTTGCCATATATCGCATTTAATCATTTTTGGGTTATTTCGTTATAGAGCTCACCAACCTAATTTATTTCGTACCCGCAATTCTCTGTTTGTACGGTAATATTCATTTAAATAAATAAATGAGTAACGGGATCCAGACAGCGACTCTCCATTTTACGCGTTCCGTGGCTATTTGCCTTCCTATCGGAATAAATCCCTGGGATTTAACCGAATATTTGCTCTGCGAACGTTTCACGTTATTTAAACTACAAAAGAACCGCGGAAAGGAATTAAACGCGCGCCGTCCATTATCCACTCTCCCTTACCGGAATGTTGTCTCAGCGGAATTAAAAAAATTTCCACGTGCGACCCTACCGACGTGGCGATATCCCCCCCCTCTCTCCAGAAAAAATAAACACCCCCGCGACCCTCATAATTCAACGTCACTTACGGAAGTAGGCCGCCGGGGCGGCAGAGGGTACGTTAGATCTACCACCCCTAACATAATAATGCAAGAAAAATTGGTCCGAAATGAGGCGGAAGCAGCTCGGAATTGTCCGAGGGCGAGACGAGGGAGGGGTAGTTGTTAGGGGGTTGGGGGACGGATGGAAAAAATTGCCTTACCCGAAAAACGGGGCGCGTAGACGTGAGGGCGGTGTGGGGGGGTGCGAGCTTCGAAAGCGATGCCTCGTAAGTTAATCGCGCTAAAAGCTGCGGCGCTTTTCGGATTCTCGTCACACAATAACTTTATATATGGCCGCGTTTTAACGGTAAGTGCCGGGGAGGTGTTCCCGAGGAAATGCCGCGATTTTTCTTCCTGCGGGAGAAGTGGGGGGAGACGACGATTGAGATTTCTTCGACCGCTAACGACGGCCTCGCGTAAATTTCCCCGCAGGAGGGAGGGGGAGGGGAGGTTTGGTATTCAAATTCGGAGAGGTTGGAACTTGTGCGGGTTGGTGCACGCAAAACGCAACAATACATTTTCAATGCGTTAAGGGGGGTAGCCTCGATGTCTGCTGTAAAAATTAGTGGTTTTCAAGAATTGTTTTGACCGGATAAATAAAGAAATTTATGGGTCTTTTTTTTAATTTTATTAAGTACATATCCAATAATGTTTCCACTAATTTTTATTAAAAAAATGTTTATTATTTTAACAATATAAACGATGGAATAGACCCTGAAATCCCCTGCCATGGTCGCATCGATTTTTCAACAGCCGGTAATCTTAACAAAAAACATTAAAATTATTACAAATTGTACGTAGCCGGTTTTTACATTTCCATTTTTCACAAAATGGCGACCGATTGGAAATGTTTTTGAATTTTTCGACCGTTTTTTTCTTTGTTTTCAAATATTTTAAAACACAGCAAAAAAACAAAATATAAAAAACGGCTGCGTATAACTACAACAACTATAACTAAACTGCGCAACGAATAACTACCCAGACAGCACATAACGTTTTAAAGACATCCATTTTAAGCCTTTTTTATGCCTGGACGCCATAAGACATAAAAAGTACTATCTATAAGACGTCCATATTCGGAAGTCTCTAAGACGTCCAAGGCCTGACGTCCTAAAGAAGTCTAATTTATGTCGATTTTTAGCCTGACCGTTTTATGCCTGAAGTGGACGTATTTAGGACGTCCATTTCTGTGTGCCTCTAAGATGTCCAGAGCGGAATGTCTCAATGACATCTAATTTTCTTCTATTTTAGGCCTGCCCTTTTTTATGCCTCAAGTGGGCCTCTTTAGGACGCCAGTTTTGGATGTCTGTAAGATGTTAATAGGGGGACGCCTTGAGGACTTCTGATTTACGTCAATTTAATGCCTGCTCTCTATTATGCCAGAAATAAACGTCCTTATGACATCCAATTCTGGATGTCTCTTAAGATGTTCAAAAACTGACGTCGTAATGACGTCTAATTTATGTCGTTTTGATGCCTGACCTTTTTTATGCCCGAAGTGGACCTCTTTAGGCGGTTCGTCTTAAGGACGTCTGATTTACATCAATTTTATGCCAGATCTATTTATGCCTGAAGTGGACTTCTTTCGGACGTCCAGTTCTGGATGCCTCTAAAATGATCGACTGCGGACGACTTAATGACGTCTAATTTACGCCAATTTTAGGCCTGATCCTTTATATGTCTAAAGTGGACATATTTAGAACGTCTATTTTTGGATGTATCCAAGATTTTAAGAGGCGCACATCTTATGGAGTTCCAGTTTATGTAGACTTCATGCCTTGCCTTTTTTATGTCAGAAGTGGACGTTCTTGTGACGTACAATCTATATCGTTTTCATTCCTGACATTCTTTATGTCTGCTCTGTATTAGAGGCGTCTTAAAGGCGTAGTTTTGTATAAAAATGTCTTAAAACAGACGCCTTTTGGACGTCATTACGGATTTGCGGACATCTTTTTAATACCTTGAAGGCATCTTTGTGACGTATCGTTTTGTGGCAAATAACATGAAATTGACATGAAATGAACATTTTAAAGGCGTCACTAATAAATTATGGGGCTCTTTAAGACGCCTTACAGACTTGAGGAAGGCGTCCATATGACGTTTTGAAGACGAAAAATGGACGTCGTAAAGTTGTCTGTTTAATGCCTTGAAGGCATCTTTGAAACGTACCGTTTTGTAACAAATAACATGAAATGGACATAAAATGGACACTTTAATGACGTTCTTCTGACGTCATAGGACATCTTTGAGATGTCGCAAATGCCTAATGGTGATGTCTATTAAACGTCTTAAAGACGTCTTTGTGCTGTCTGGGTACGTTCATATAGATTGTGATAATTTCAATCTTTTTTTTGGTCAGAATACCGGCTATTGAAACATCATGCGAATATGGCAAGGAAATTTTTTTTCAGGCCCTACGCCATCATTTATAGTGTTAAAAGTAATAAGAATTTTTTAATAAAAAATTGTGATGCAAAATAAAAGAAACAACCGTCAATTCCTTTTATTTACACGGTCAAAAAAATTTTTCAATATCACAAATTTTTTCAGCCGTCACGGTAGCTATTCTCCTTAGAGAGAACACTACTTTCGGTTTCGCATTTCGACCATAGTCTTTAGTATTGTTAGCACAATATCAAATTTACTCATTTATCATTTTTTTCTTGAAACTACTAATACAACAACTGATACTGTCGCGAGGCGACCCCAAATAACAAAACCAGGCCAAGCTGTATCTGCGTTGACACAAATCAACAAAAGAACCTTCCGGCGGGGCACGTATATTCAACCATAGCACGCGGCGCGCAGGAAAACATAAAAGTTATTAATTCGAATAAAATTGAGCGATCGGAACAGATCAAGAGGCAGTTAAACATCAGTATCCTGTGTTGCTGCCCGTTTAACCTGCGTACTAGCCTGCTGCCCTTCCAGGTCCCCTGGAGACCCTTGTACGCATCCACTTTCAAACACAATTCTAATTTTACCCTTTTAAATATTTTTAACTCTTTATCTTGCCACCCTTTAATGTTGGTCCACTCTCCCTCGCCCCTCTACTTCGAAATTAAACCATATTTACTTCGGTTACATCTCTGTCTGAGCTACCACAGAGAAAGCAATATCTAGTTAATAAACGATATCATAGACACCCAGTGTTGACGGTAGCGTCAACATCATTTAAGGGAATTTTAGGTGAAGAAATTATAACTTATTTTAAACGAACTTAGGGAACTTTTTACGTAATTCTATCATTGAAATTAATACGCGTTGTTTTACAAAACAGAAAAATAAGTCATAATTAAGAGCGAGGATAGTTATGTAAAATATTATTGGTTATTTTAACGTTCGCACACTAATCAATAACACTAGCGATCGTTTCACGTTAAAAGAGGAAACAATTGCGACCGAACGTGTGAGCCGTCAAGTTCAAATCCCAATACTCAGCTTACTAAGCATAACACGACGTCTAGGTAACGTGATAACGTGCGCTTCTCAAGAAGGGCACTTTGGTGCAAGGTAACAAAACAAATAATATCTCATTTAACCAATGTAAAACAAGATGTATACAAGCTTTGAAATTTGGGACAATAAATCAGTATACCTAGTATGCTCAAAAGGTCAAAACAACGTGTGTTGTTGGTCTTGATTCTTCAACCCTACCTACAAGCTCTCACGTTACGCCCTGAGAGTCTACGAGCTCTTCAAGATACGACAACCTCAAACTTCGAGAACTTCAAACCCGGATCTGCACGATACGCCCTCAGATCCAACCACGGAGAAGTACGTCACGCCCTCTCTCCACACGACTAGAACTTGAAACTCCAGAGCTGCACGTCACGCCTTCAGGTCACATCGGAGAGCACGTCACGCCCTCTCTTAATTCAACTAGAACTTCAACTCCAAGAACTTCAAGAGATCACGTCACGCCCTGATCTCCAATCTACCTGACTGTCTTCAGCCTTACAACCTGGAGACAAGATTAATCTCCGCAGCCACCTACGAGCTACGAGAGATCTATACAGTCCACTCTCAACAGAGAATAAATTAATGAGGGTTATTTTGTTAGGTTAGGGTTACTTGTTGAGGACATTAGTAGATTAATACACAGTATGGTCAAAGATTAATAAATCAGAAATGTATAATTATGTATAGGTAGTTTTATCAAACTAATAATAAGGTTCAACATATTATGCACTTCTAACAAAAACAATATTACTATATAATATATTAGGTAATTATATTAAGAATACTAAGTGTACTACATGATATTTTCGTCCAATTTCTTTACATATTATAGGTAAACCAATATTATTATTTCTTGGCTTTCTTTAAATTTTTCTGTAGCTCCAATTTAATATAATTTAATAATTTAATTTAACATAATAATAAATCTAATTTAATTACAGTCGCTGTTAGGAATATTCAACGATTAGAAAACTTTCGAGACTAATTCACAATCAAAATTATCTGTTATATAAATGTTACATATTAGAAGAAAAAAATTAATATTACGAAATAAGGAACTGTCGAGAACGCTAAATTTGCAAAGAGGCTCGTTAAAATATCGTCGTTAAGATAAGCATTATGAGGTGTCGAGATGATTAGTTGTGTAACTCTCTTTAGGTCTAGTTTTGTCATGAATCGGTCGCGAGCGGATGCGAAAAATTATTCGGGAATCGAGTGCTTTGTGACTGTGAAAGTGAATTTTGCGAATAAAACGCCTCCACCACTGACGTCTCGCTTTAAGACTTCCTAATGGCTCCTAGATATCATTTTGGAAGCACACAAATCATTTCCATATTACATTGATTACGTCTAAAGCTTTGATTGTTAGGGTTAGTTTTTCGTCACTTAAAGGAGTCCTAGATTGTGGATATCTTTTGGATGGCGAGGAAAAAGAAGACGTGCCTCCAGGATCCACACATGAGGGGAGAGATGAAATTCGGGCATTGGCATTCCTTGGGTAAGTGGTAAGTATCCCGCCAAAGAAATATTTACAAGTTACATTGAAATATTATTAATTTCTATCATTATGAGTTAATCTCATAAATTTAACACAAGTAGCCAAATAATAATTGTGCCTTTCTATTGTATTGTTTATAAGATTTTGTGGTTAATCTGAGTTTGTGGTGTCAAAGACTAACACAGGGCTATTCTTATTATAGAATTACGTATTTAAATAAAATATACTAAAGCAAATATTTGTTTTTAACAAATTATTAAACAAGCAAATAAAAAATAAAGAAATTTTTTTTTAAGAATCTCAAAGAACAATAAAAATTATGATTTTTAGAGGGAAAATGGTTTCTTAATTTTAATATTTAGCCGCAAATAACGATTGTTTATTAATAAACCCATTTTTTAGCAACAAATATTTCTTATTCTTTAAAATTCTTTAAATATCATAATTTTCATCAATAAATATATAACAAAACAAAAATTTGATTTCATCATTAACAATATATTTGTTTATAACAATATGTTAGACAATGGTGGTAAAAAAAATCATTTTTATGCAGCATTAAACTCTTAGAAATCGAAAAATTCAAGATATTAAAAAAATATTTACTTTTTATTTTTTTTTTATTTTCAATTGTTAATAAATAAGTGAAAAATGGAAATTTTCCAATTTTTGCTACGGGTATTAATTTGGTAGACTATTATGAATAACTTCACCAAGTAAAAAAATTGCTAGGGTTTTAGTTCAATAATTATCGGGGTTTTTATGTTAACATTCAGTTTAGAAAAATTTGATAATTAACAAATGCATAATTTATGCAGAAATCGGGTTAAAATTTTTTTAACAGCGGATTATTGTTAACTAATGTATCCCAATTGTACTTCAAATTATTTGTTCCCTAATATTCATATTTAATATGTTAAAATAATTTTTGTTGTGGTGTCAGAGTAACGCAAGGCGCGCGGAAGCCAAACTACCTGTTTTTGTCTATATTTTCAGGGCTTTGTAAAAATTATAAATACTGGAGCTACAGGTTTCCGGAGTCGTAATATTTTTCCAGAAATTTTGCTGATCTTTTCAGATCTTTTTTCAAATTTTGGGAAAACTTTAATGCTGCAAACCTCACGTTTTTTCCATTGCTTATAACTTTTGCAGATTTTTTCGGCCCCTTTTGGGACCTTTCCTTAATATCCCTACATGACATTACGAATCGAATGACACCATGACCATAATTTTCGATATCTATACATTTTTTTAATAAAATGGTGCATTTTGACTAGACTACTAGAAAAATTCAAAATGATAAGATATTTAAATTTCAATTGCAAAAAAGGAAGAAATATATTCGTTATCTGATTATATAATCTTTGTAACTTTATAACGCAAGGTTTTTATTTTGTAATTTTAAACTTGTCTATTTTACATAAATGAGTCGTTTCTGTTCATTCTTTAATGTGGTTTAGCCTCTTTACAGAAAATGATATAAGTAATATATAATAATATACAGATCGTTTCTACAGAGTCGCAGGATGGGATAAACGTAAGAGCTAGAGAAAGGCCATATATTTCTCGTTGGCTAAACAGAGAAAGAACTTTTGCGATGTTGCTAGCTCGCGAAACATCACATTCATCTGCTCCGCACACATCCGAAAGTGTAAAGCGATACGCGACCGCGATACGCGTTGACTTGGACTGCCTGCTCGGTCGGCAACGTTGCAAAACATCCTTCTCTGTTATGCTAACGAACTACTGTTAGTTTCTCGTTTGCTTTTGTTAATTTCCCACCATGCCTTTCGATAGACAAGTTCGGTATATAATATAAAATATAAGATAAATATATAAGTAAGTACGTATGTTATACATAAATAATATAGAAATATTTAAGAAATATAAGAAATATGAATTTTTAAAAGCCATGTTTACCAATTGATATGTAATTTTAATTTACCTCCAAGTTATTCAGATTTCTGTGTATGTAATTATGTATTAGGTGATCCATGTTTGCTTTAATTCTTGCAAACGTGGGCAATTTTCCCTTAAGATAGTTCTCCTTCAGTACTTGTAGTAAATCCCATCTTCATGGGTTATAATCGTCATTACACCCTAGTTGAATTATATACAATTAAATTTGGGTAGTTTTTGGTGGTATGTGGTTAATATTTAGTTCCCTGCGGATGCCGCCATTGCTTTCGCATTAATGAAATTTCTCTTAAATTAGCTAGATTTCCTAACAATTTGCTAACGCTGGTTCATAATTTTACTCTTATTTCTAAATACTACTACATCCCTCGAGTGATATTTGAAATTAGTTTCGAAAAGAAGTGATTAATTCCGATTACTCCCGGACACATTTCTCCTTCTCCAGAGACGAAATTACGAACACACAAATACAAAAATCCCCCTTTTACACGCATCCGCATCGGGAAAAAACCTACTCGGTCCATTCATAAATTATGTGGGATTTGCGTCCATCGAAAAACCTCCCCTCCCCACTCCTCTGGATAAAGAAAATGGAGATATTTCCCTCTCTCCCTCTCTCTCCCTCGCGCCGGAATAATACCATTTAGGAGATGAAAAGAAATAAATCGAAATGTGTGGAAAGTTAATTTCCTCGTAATGATTAATAGCTTTTCGGAACCCTTTAATTTTAATGATGATCCCGCGCTTTTCCCTCGGATCCCGTAGACCTAATCGCAGCGAGAAGGGAAGGAAGAAGAAGAAGAAGAAGAAGGGGAGGGAGAGGAGAGGGTCGCGCCACATAAGATTGACGACTTATTTTCCCCGAACAAACTTTATTCGGAGGTTTTTTCACGGATAATGGAGAGGAAAGTTTTCTTGCGGGAACAATAAGACTTGCCATTGCTTTGAACTTTCCGCTTTTTACTATTGAATCAGATCTTTTATTCTCCGACTGGGACTGGTGGTATAAACAAAGATGACTTTATGCGTCTGTTCGTTATTCCTCGAGGGGAGATGGGAAAAAATTGTGACGGGGGATTGCGATTACATTAAGGCCAGAAGTCATTAATCAAGTGGTTACTCTGTTTCGGCGGGAAATCTGGATAGGCACTATTAATTATTGTATGTACTGAGCGAATTTTGGACAATAAGAAATAATGAAATTATTACTACAACAAAACACTCGGTATAAAGAGTACCGATTTTAATTGTAATGTACACAGGATAATATGTGGGACATGTCATTAAATCCGAGACTAAATGTGGATTTCTTTACTTTAAGCATTGAAGGTGTTAACCTTGACAGACCCACTAGTTCATCAATCATCACCGAGACACGACTGTCTCTTCAACTTGAATAACGAAGAACAACCGTCGCAAATAAATAACGTGGTCCATAGAGTGGTCCATCTGTCTTGCCGTGATGTACTCTTGCTCCATCTTGAAACTTATGTAAGCTGTGCCACTGATTTGTAAACGTTTAAAACGTTGCAGGTTGTTCCAGAAGTGTCTTCAGAAATCAACAACTCTAGGGAGTCATTTCCTGGAGATAACCTCAGAGTTGTGTTCAGGAGATCACTTTAAGGCAGCTGAAGTCAATTCTGGAAGAACTAGTCCCCACACTAGTTCATTAAAATCATCAACCAAGACACGACTTTCTCGTCAACTTGAATAACGTAGAACAACCGTCGCAAATAAATAACGTGGTCCATAGAGTGGTATATCTGTCCTGCCGTGATGTACTCTTGCTCCATCTTGAAACTTAGGTAAGCTGTGCCACTGATTAATAAACGTTTAAAACGTTGCAGGTTATTCCAGAAGTGTCTTCAGAAATCAACAACTCTAGGGAGTCATTTCCTGGAGATAACCTCAGAGTTGTGTTCAGGAGATCACTTTAAGGCAGCTGAAGTCAATTCTGTAAGAACTAGTCCCCACACTAGTTCATTAAAATCATCAACCAAGACACGACTTTCTCGTCAACTTGAATAACGTAGAACATCCGTCGCAAATAAATAACGTGGTCCATAGAGTGGTATATCTGTCCTGCCGTGATGTACTCTTGCTCCATCATGAGACTTAGGTAAGCTGTGCCACTGATAGATAAATCTTTAAAAAGTTGCAGGTTGTTCCAGATGTGTCTCCTAGAAATGGCGTAGTCGTAATACTCGCTATCCCTATTTCTCGTTTATCATACTACGTCGTATGAAGATGGTCACGTCAATTAAATGGAATTATAAAAATTTCTCTGCCTGGCGTCAAATGCAATCTCCGTCATTAATTCCCCAGTATGGCATGGTCTCACCTTACTTTCGAAATGAGACTCGAGATGGTCTTTACCTAACCTTACAGGTTATTTCTGGTGATTTTTCTAGAGAAAATTTTAAGGAATACCTACCAGACAATGCAATTATAACTGAAAATAGATGGGTGAGTTTTATGAAGAAATTTAATTAAAAATTTAATTGCTGCAATATTGCGACATTTGAGAAAATATTAATTTTTACTGGTATTTTCAGCACATGCTTCGTTTTTAAGTTTAACGAAATATTTCAAGTTGTACTGAGATTTTGAAAAAAAATTCATAATAGCTTTCAAGTGACGTCATAATCAATTAATGCGTTGGGATTTAAAAAAATTCATTTCTTGAGTAAACTTGAAATTTTTGATATTTTAAACAAATTGACATTTAACAAGGAACATTGAGTTCTGTAATAGGAAGTAACGCCTACTAAGTCATTTTAACTTTCAACAAAATTTTAAAAAAAATCTGCTATAACTACTTACCAATAATGGATCGGACCAATATTTATACTGACATTTCTTTATAAAATCAAATTTAAAAATTTACAAATCTCATATATGGAAAACCGATTATTTTCAAACAGGAATAAAAAATGTGGAAAATTTGCATTTAGGCACTTTTATACCTTAACGTTGAAGGTACTGATGAAGGTCACTTGAAGATCTATTTCAGTATTTAAGTACAAACCGCCTAGGTTTATCACGAAAATCGGAAAAGCGATTTTGAAGGGGAAGAAATTTTAACGTCGTTTGGAAATAAATTTACATTTTGTAAAATTATCGGTTATTCTGGAATTTTCCTATTCCTTAGATAACAATTTGAAGTCCAATAACGCAAAGTTCTAACTATAGGGTGGTAAATGGCCAATTTCAAATACAAGAAACTACAATTTTTTGAAGGTGAATGGTATCGAGTTCTTGCTTTAAATATGTGGATTTCTGTTTACCTTGTAAACATGAAAAATCCTTGAAGATTAAGGTAAAATTCAACAACTCATTTTCTCCTCTGCACCCTGCAACTTTCACCTGTAACTTCTTTCCTAGAATACGTTGTTTTCAGATGGTTGCATATTGGGTTGTTTCAAATAGACAACACAGTATACAAATTGACGTTATATACGCCTTATAAATTGTTATGCGGGCTACCTACACTTCCCAGAAAACATTGTAAAGTTACGCCAGACACATGCGTGCGAGCTAGAGCGAGAGCGAAAACAATAGACAGAGATCGACCTTAGCGATTGCCTTGCGACGCATCTATCTCTCTTCCACTACAGCGTTCGAGTGAAAGCTCGATTTGGCGATCGGCTCGGTTCGCGAGCGCGATGGAAGGGGTACGCGCTACGCGCGTTCTGGCTGCACAGCTTCCACTCCGTCGGCGGCGACGGCGACAGAATACTATTAGTATTTATAAAGTTATCTGAATATTTACTGTGCATACCATTGCTTATTACTATTACAATAACAATTGCTGCAATAAGGTATTTAATTCTTGCATTCATAGAGTTCGATTAGCTTGATAGCGATACTTGTTCTTGCATCAATCAACTAGTGTAGTAATAGTAGGTTAGGTTACGATTTTGACTAAAATATTATGAGGAATTATATAAATGATCCTGTAAAAAGTCGACTGCATTCATTTAGTATTCAATGTAAACAATTATCTTGCGCAGCAGTTCACGTAAGGTTCAAGATTAATGTTCAACTTCACACATGTCATAACAATGTGTCTAAAATGACCAGTTGAACAGGCCAACCGCAGTGCGAAGAAACCTTCTAATGGTAATTTAGTGATAATAATTCTATTCAATTCATAAACGTGTGCCATTTTTTATCAATGTTTTCTTATGACGTTATCACGTAAAATTATCGTCCGTAAACCGACTTTACAGACAACCACATTTTTTTAAAAGAATCTGAAGTCACAATTTAATATTTTCAATAATTTTGTTATTCTGAGGAGGGAAAACGTATTTTCTCAAAAATCTATAACACCGAAATAGAATTTTCTTACATATTTGGCATAGAGGAACCTTCTTACCTCCTAAAATTTTGTAGATGAAATTATGAAACAATTTCTAAAAAATAAATACTTAGTCATTCATTTCTCCTCCCTTTTCAGTTTAAAACATGACTTTTAAATTTCATGATAAAACTCACAGGGCACGTCAAAGCACATTTTTCTTAATTGTGTGAATTCAAATTCATCAACTTAGTACTTATCGAAATATCATGATTTGTTTAAGAGAGTAAAATGGGATTTTAATGGAAAAGTTTTTAGTTGTGTAAAATAGAATTCACAAAAGGCAGCAGATATAGAAACATCGTAATACTTTAAAAAATTTAAAATTGTTTCTTAAAAATTCATATCCCCAACAGTAAACATTTCCTTGGAAAAGTTTTCCATTTTCTTTGTAACAAATGATATGTAAATAGAATTATGTGCAATTTTCACAAAAATTCGCAAATGTACAAAAGTCCTTCTCTTGAGCTGCACGAACAGAGTATTTCATTTTCCATGTGAAACTCGCCGGAATTTCGTAAACAAAGCTCTTTAATTATATCGCAAAATTGAGATTTCTTAATTTTAGTAATCTTTGAAAACCGTTGAAACATATATTTCAAAAATTCATGTCGTCGAAGCAAATTATATATCATCAAACTTCTCTCATATTTGGAATGAGGAAACCTAAATCTTTGGCTTGAGACTAAAATTTGAAAACAGAATTATAGGGCATTTTTCGAGGAAAACGCAATAAAATTACCTTTTCATTTATTTAAAATTACCTACTTTTGACTAACATTCATATTAAATTCCAATAATTTTTAATAACTCGTTGAGAATAGGGAATTTCTCTTAAACAAAAATTCTGTTTCTCATCGTAGAAAAATCTTTCTAAACGAAAGGTATCGATTCAGGTATCCACTACTGGCAATAGGTACACCGGATGAAACTCATTATGTATGCAAAACAAACAAAATTCATGAGTTCTTGCTCATCATTCACTTCAAAGTTCAACGTCTAAAGGAGTGGTTGTGTCTTAAGGCTGTTCTCTCACTTGATGTGAATCTGATGGTGAAAGTACACAGTCCATATCGTAAAATGTTGTTAAAACGTCAACGAAAATCGTAGTACAACCTTTTCCCTTGTAGCCCCACTCAGGAATTGAAACTACGGTTTCATCGTCATATGGAGGTATTTATTCTCGTTTGTTCGAAAGTCGACGTTTCGTCCCAGGCTTGGGGACATTTTCAAGACCACTGTTGAACATACAAAACACACACCGGTATAAAAAACAGGGATATAAAAACAGAAAAAACAGATACAAGCATAATAAGTAATGTAAAAATTACAGAAGACATAACAGGTATGTACGTTATAAGAGTTAAAAATTTTTCTTATATTAAAAAGTTAAGTACACAGATAAAAATAGTAAAAATCAATTTAAAAGAAACTCTCTCCTACTTCCATATATTTATGTTCTTACTTACGTTCACTTCTATTAATCAAGGTTCCTCACAAATGGCCAAAGATTCTTGGAAAGGGATCCAGTCATACAAAAACTCCCGTGGTGTGGTACGAGGTTTGTCAGCACTATAAAATAGCTGAGATGCACTGTGAGGGTATTATGAAGTCACTTAATCGTGTTGGTTTTATCCGCAACACTCGTCTATACTCTTGGTTAATCTCGTCAACTAATACTTTCGTTTTGTAGATGTACCTGAACGGCACGGCCGAAAAAACCAATGAGAAAAGGGGCCCAACGCAGGGTGTGAAGTGTGCGCAACAGTTGGAGAAGCGCGGGAAATACATATGTTTTGAAATTTTTGAAAACATTCATATTGGGAGTGACAACAGTGTTTTTATATGGATTCCTTATTTAGGGGTCACAGTGGGTTGCCTAGTTCGAAGGAATCCAAAATAAACTTGAAGTGCTAACGGTTATTGGGTAAATATGTTTGATAACCGTTTTATTAATGGTTCATACATTTTTGTGATACCTTGAAAATCAGTTTGTCTATTAAGGTTGTTAGGTGTTGAGAGGATGTAACATGATTCAAGGAAAAGTCTTTTGAACCAACAACTCTCCCGATGTAAGATCTCAACTTTGTCAAAATCGAACAAATGGCCAGTGTCGACAGAATGTTCTACAAGTCCTGAATGTGCTATATTTCTTTGTTGAATGTTATATTGATGTTGTTGCATTCTTTTTTTAATATATTGTTTTGTTTCTCCGATGTATGATTTAGATATCCCCTCTTGTGCGCAACCAGAACAACTAACTTTGTAAATGAGGTTATGTAGACATTCAGGGTTATCCTTATCTTTGAGTGTGGTAAAAATGTCGCTCATTGTATGGAAAGATGACCAGGCAGGAGAAATATTTACCTGACGGAGAATTTTGTTACATTGATGGGCAATCGCCGTGTGAAAGGGAAGTTTTACATATACAACAGGTTCTTTCTCGTGAGCAAGAGTATCCTGTGTTTTATGTTCGGCCATCATGAAATGTCTGCGTTGGAGAGTTATTGTCCTGTTTTTGATGGCTTTTTCAACGAAACGTATGGGGTAAGAATTATCTATTAAAGTTCTCTTAATTAAATCAATGTTAGGGCCCCAAAATTCTTTGTCAGATAACAATAAAGCTCTATTCACCAGGCAATTGACGGTAGCAATTTTATAATTCACAGGTTGGAAAGAGAAACAATTCATATATCTGCCTGACCATGTGTTCTTGTGGAACCAATTCAAAGATAGTCTGTTCTGCTGGTAAGTAATGGATACATCAAGGAATGAAATTGTGTTGTTGTTATCTGGATACTCAATGGTAAACTTTAATTTTTGATGGAAAGTGTTAAATAACTCAATAAGTAATTGTATGTTATCCCTTTTAAGGAAAATTAGGGTATCATCAACGTACCGTAAATATAGGGGAACAAAACTGGATATGCGGGGCATAACAAGATCCTCCAGAGCGACAAGAGCGATGTTAGCTATGACGGAGGACAGGGGTGCCCCCATTGGGCAACCGAAAACTTGTTGGTAAGTTACCCCTTTGTACGTGAAGACAGCGGATTGAAATATGAATGTGATTATTTCTAGGAGGATATCCAGTGGGATGGTGGTAGTCATCGTGGTGAAATGTGACTGAATATGGTTCAACACTACCTGTAGTGGAGTGTTGGTGTACTACTTTGCCTACTACCCCGGGAACTTACGTGATATCAACGAAAATCGAATGTTGCTTTCTTTACAAAGTCCGCTTTTATTCGTATTCTTTTTATTACATCCGACAATATTCGGACCTCTCAGTCTCACAATTTTAGCTGTAACACGTGTGTATTGTTTGTATTGCATTCGCCAAAATTTCGAATATTTATAAAATGGTTTGCATGAATACACATTTGTTTTTCATCTAAGAAAAAAATTCATTGGAGAAGAACATATCAGCATACGATTCTCTTCAAACTGTAGTTCTTATTTTTTTAACATTCGAAAAATGAATTTTTTTTTTCTATTATTAATTTTTATTAGGGATATGCCTACCTACAACAAAAAAGTAAAAACTACAATTTGTTTGTATATTGATTCTAAACTTACTACTAACATTTTTTTGTAGTCCAATGAAAAATAAATGATATTTGTTGCATACCGTAAAATAGTGCTCTGAGAGAACAGCCTTAACGTAGTTCTTTGCAGTACATAGTTGTAAGTGATTATTTAGTGTTTATGACTTCGACTTGGTGGTGATGTATTGAAGTAAGTGGTACTTTAATTATATTTTAATATATTCTTTAATTATACTCTCACACGCCTGAGGACCTAGGGTCCAAAGGGAGTGCTCGGGTTGGGGGTGTAGTCAGGTAGAGACTGAAAAAGAAGACATGGCAACACGGACAATATTTATTTGAACATTAAATGCTATAGGGGAGAGAACATTGACAAAGGGCAAAAATGATAATTAGAGGGTAAAAAGAGAATATAAAAGTGGAAGAAGTGGTTGCTTACTGTGGAGTACCGAAGGGTAGTAGGCGCGAGGCTCCTCCAATCAGCGACATGTCGAAGGGCGGACGCTCAGACGGGCAGCGTGACAGGGTGCTAGCAGACTGATCCCTTGATCGATCTAATCGATCCGTATAAATACGATTCGATTGTTTGACGAACGTGCCTGCCGCTTACCCGCGTCACGTTTCGTCCTTCGGTTTAAGGTCGCCTCGGTGCTGAATTAGGTTAGACGGCGACCTATTTTCGCTAATTGGGGCTGCATCGCGACAATACTTTTACTTATATAGTTATTATATAGATTTATGTATTATTATATATTTAATTATATAGTGTAAAGTACTAGGGGGAGGGGGTTAAAGTAATTTGGAATGTGGGACATAGAAACCAAACCATATGCAATTAAGATTATTTAAGTCATTAATAAAGAATAATCCTTTTTTCAGACGCTGGGAGAGTCAGCAGGAATGAGACCAAAGAAAGACATGGAAGCCTGCGTCACGAAGTGCTCAGAGAAACCAGCCATAAATAATATTTTTAATCTTACACCTTTTTTTAATTTTATAATATGGGTGTTTTTGTGTATACATTTATTATTTTTGTGTTAACTTTTTTTTAAATTTTAGTATAAAACATTTTTTTTCGTAATTAATAATCTTATGGTCTCCTTTTATTAATGGCCATTGAACGCTCTGCAATCATCCGATTGACGTCCATTGAACATCCAATGCGGACGTCGTTTAGATCTCTATTGTTTGTAAAATGGAAATTTTTTGGATATCAATTGAACGTCCAATGTATGTCCTCCTGGACATCCGATGGATGTCATTTGGATATCAATTGTACGTCCAACGTACGTCTTTTGGATATCAATTGTACGTCCAATTTTCGTCCATTGGACATCCCATGGACGTCCATTGAATGTCCCGAAGGACGTCCTTTGGATGTCTAGAAGGACGTTCATGGAACGTCCACAGTCTCATACTTTGGCTCTCACATGGACGTACATTGTACATCCAACCGTCTTTGCGTGGACGTCCTGTGGATGTCAGCCACGTCCAGTGAGGGACGTCCAATGTAAGTCCATTGGATGTGTATGTGCTGTCTGGATATCCCATTCTGAAATTTATACTCGATTCACACATACAGGTGGTTATTGCAATGCTTACATTGCCTGTGCATCTACGGGCAAAGGTGCTGTGGCTATAAAAGATGGTACAGCAGTACACACTGCATTAAATTTGTCAATGTAAAAACTACTTTCATTGAGAATTGAAGTTGCCCACTTTGTAACAAATTTTGGTAGATTAGACATTATAATAATTGCAAATTTCCGACAATTATCTCCGGTCATGGGAAATCCTATATATAAACAAATTAATACAAGACTTGCTGGAAGTACTCCATGGCATGGATTAAAATTTTATACTTCATATGTGAGTTTTCATAAAACAACAGCTTCATTTTTAGAATGGGGTGCTATTGAAAATGAAATTTTAATTGTAGACATACAAAATAATAAAGAAAACGTAATGTAAAAAATAATGAAACATATTTTCTGTAAATAACAAATTTTTTATGCTATATGTATTACAAATAAAACAAAATAAATTATTTTAATCTATGTACTAAGTACAAATTTGTTGTAGAGATAAATTTTATAGCATATATATTTTTCTTATTAATTAAAGCATTTAAAATAACATATAGAAAATAAAATTTTAATTTATGTAACAAATAAAAATATATACATAGTAAGAAATATTTCGCAGAACACCATATAACCATAACTCGTCATAAGAAGTAGTCACTTCTGTTGGTCAGTTCCAGGACCGCCACATTTTTATTTGTGTCTCTAAATTTTGTCTATATTATGTGATAACAAAAGTCTCGAGGACCATCGAAACGTTTGGTGAATTTTATTGTGAACCCAACCCTGGTCGGATCGTAGTTTTCGAGGGCTCCTCCACCCTTTTCACACACAAATACCCCTCCCTTCGATAAAACAAATTTATTTGCCTCTCCCATTCTCTATCCCTCTCGCGTCGTATGTTCATCGAGGCACATTTAAAGTGTTTACGATCGACTCGACTCTACCAGAGCAAACATCAAAAGTAACCTTCTAGAGAACTAACTTGTAATATCCAAATAAACTTCACGGTTCCCCGAAAAGGAGACCGAACCGATTCCCGTTCCGCGCGTCCCGGCGAATTATCTCTCGTCCCACTTTTCACCCCTGAGGAGTTTCGCTCCGGCATGATTATCGGCGTCTCTACGTGGAAAAGCAACATGTTCTCGCCGGGATGACTACAAACAATGTCAGTTCTGAGTTGGGATGTTGTGACGTTCGTAATGAAGGGAAAAGCGTTACGATTACAAATGCTATCGGTGTGATGTTGGCAGGTGCCGTTAAATATGGCGAAAGCGTGGGAATCCGCCAGAAGTTATACAGTCGGGTGTGTTGGAATCAATTTAATTAACAGGCTGATTGCTTACGTCATGAAATACAAGGCAATCAGGAACTAACATGACGTGGCAATTTTTTCGTCTTATACGTTCAATTTTGCCAAAAATAACGGGCAAGCGCAATTAATTTTAGTTTGGAATTTTGAGAATGTAGGGAGGCTGTCCATTTTTTCCTTCATATTTTTCCTTTTTAGTTATTTACCATCAACAACCCAAAAACTAGACATTCTCGTAATATTATACTTATATGGCCAAAGGTAATGTTTGAAAAATAAATTATCTGTCGATTTGGCACATTTTGTGCCCAACAAATTTACTTACAAAAAAAAAAAAAAAAATACCAAAAAACTATTTTAGAAAAAAAAATAGGAATTGGCCCACAACCTTTCTAGAAGGGTTTCTGGGTATGGTCAATGCTCTTTAAAGAAATCAATGCAAATCTGGTCAAAATAGCTGAAAGCTGACATAATTATTTTCGAAAAATTATACTCTTTTCCCCAACAAGACTGTTGACGCTAACGTCAACATTATTTTAGGTTAAGAAATTGTAATTTATGGTGAACTAATTTTGGGAATTTTCAACTCGTTTTGTTTTACAATCAGATAATAGTCACTGACGCAGCTTTGGTAACAAGGTTTTTGGGATATCTAAATCAACTAAAAAGAACGTCTTATTTTATTACGAAGAATAACAACGCAGACCGAACGTCAACAAGTCAAGTTCAAATCACAATAATTAACCGAGTAAGCATAACAAAAGCGTTTACGAAACCTGATAACTAGCGCTCCAGTTAATGTCAGTCTCTGCAACGCTAGGTTATTGTAACAAAACAAATAATATCTCATTTCACCAATGTAATTTGAAGATGTATAAAAGCTCGTGAATTTTTGGCAATAAATTAGTATACTTGTATGCTCAAAACGACGTGTGTTGTTGGTCTTGATTTACGTCACCCCAACCTACAAGCTCTCAAGTTACGCCCTGAGAGTTCTACAAGATCTTCAAGATACGACAACTTCAACCTTCGAGAACTTCAACTCCAGACCTGCACGTTACGCCCTCAGGTCTCCAACTACTACTACAATCTCCAGCCTTACAACCTGGAGACATGATTCATCTCCGCAGCCACCCACGAACTACGAGAGAGATCTATACAGTCCACTCTCTACAGAGGCCACTTCACACTTCGTTCAAAGACAGACCCATATTAATGAGCTCGTCGTCAACAGAGGGATTTATCATGCACTGGAGGAAAAAACTTTCGCAGTTATCGTAAGCAGTATACATGCATTTTTACCTATCTTTTATAAATGAAGGGGCCACCCTGTTCAGTGGTCTCAGAACAAAAGTCCCGAATGCGAAGTAGAAGAAAAAGGTAAGAGATAAGTAGAAATCCAGCGAGCGAATATTGGCATGTCAGTGGCGTTTCTCGTTCTCCCTCTACATGTATCTTTTCAGGAAGTCGGAGTAACCTGTTACCAATTGCCTGCGTTCCCCTATTAGTCGTAATAATTCTCGTCACTGTTAACCCTACTCATAAATTAACTCATTTCAACGAAAAACACCGTAATTATTAGTACTCCGTTATCCTAAATGATATTGTTACCTGCACGCCTATGACCTTGACGGTCACCCCATTAATATGCATTTATCTTGTTGAGAAAAAGAGTATAGTTGAGATATAGCGGTCCAAACTTTATTTCATTTCTCGTCCTTTTCACTTCATACTTTCTTCGCATTTTATGATAATAATAAACTTTTTGTCTAGAATGTTGACATGCCGAAATATTTTAACCAAATCTTTAATGTCTTAGAAATTTTTATTGGTGATTTGGTGGTGCGCTCCATGTTCTATTTTAAACAATTTCGATGAATATATATGAATTTAATATTCATCGTGTGATGCAATGGTAATTATTATTGTAGAGAGCTGATAGTAAGGCATTTACTTCGTGCCTGTCTTTTTGCCCTGTTTACCTATTTTCTGAGGTATTTGTCTGATTCACCATATTTTATTTTGTTTTTCTAGTTTTACATACTTTCAAATGAATTCCAGAATTTTCGGTGCTAAACGTATTGATGTAAGTAAGTTTAAACGCTTAAAGTTCCTATATAAGACAAAAATAAATGTTACATACTATAACCATTTAACAATATTTTTTTAGATAATTCATTCATTTTCACCGGATGAAGTTGCATGTATTAAAAGAGTTCAAGCAGCAGTAAACTCCAAACATATTAAATATAATTTGGCAAATATTTCTGGAAATTTTGAAAAAATTCTACAAAATATAATTTGTCTGGAAAAAAGGCAATATTTAATGGAAATTCTTGCAAGTATTTTCTGGGGTTGAAGATAGTCTTGGAAGGCTGCTGATCCTATCAGAAGGAAGTTAAAGATTAAAATGGAACAAGAGTGGGAAAGAGTCCCGCTTTATCAAACCTAAAAAACGTGTGTAGAATCCATGAAGGTATTGAAGAGGATGTAGATTAATAATAATAAAATTAATAAATATAATCACCAATAAAAATAGTGTGTAAAAAAATTAAAAAACACATATATTGTTAGTTATGTTATATATTTTTAATTGTCTCTATAAGTGCTTTCAATTGTTTAAATTATATAGTATTCCGAATTTTTTGCAGTTTGTTTTTGCCTAATATGTTATTATAATTACCTTAATATCTGCCCTTTAATAACTACTATTCCTCTTTCCAATTATATGAAAGTATATTTTTCATAGCTGCTCATATATAAAAAAGAGGTATTATTCATTTCATACTGATATGTTTCATTTAATGGTATATTACTTTTAGAAGTTCTAACTAAATTACTGAACTTTATGATTGAGTAGTTTATAGTTTTACCAGATACAAAGAACATATTTTATATGTTGTTCCAGCTCTACACTAATCAAATATTCAGTTTAAACATATTTAAGAAAAATTTGAATAAATAACAGTACTTGATTACATTTGAATCAAATAAATGATGTACATATAAAGAGTGTAATATTAAAAGAAATTAATAAAGTCAATCAATACATCAATCTAGTTTTAAAAATTTTGTCTTGAAAACGTATAAGAAATACATATCCATCAATATCAAAATTTTTAAATAGACATTTATAAATCTCAGAGAATGTTTGAAGATAACAAAAATATTGAAAATAAATATTTTTAAATAAAAATATATAAATAAACTTGTGACGAATGTAGAATTTGAAAAATCGAAAACATTAGTAGGGTTTCAAGGGCGGTGCCTCAATTAGTTTTTTTCTAAACTACTTATTACACTTATATAAAATACTACCAGACAAAAATGTTTACTATTGTATTTGTAGAGTGTATTTTTAGTAAGGAAAATTTTTTTTTTGAGTAACTCTAAAGCTATTCTCAATATAATCTCTCAATATATTTGGGTTTACTATTGTCATTTTTCTGTTTCTAGAATTTCTTTCATATTCCACAAGAATATCTTTTTCTAAATTTTGAATAATTGTTCTGCTATCAAATATGAACCACAAAGTTTTAGATTATTTTTTGCTAAATCTACTATAAAGGGCAGTTTACAATTATCACTTTTCAGTTTTTGGAAATTTTATCAAAACCACTTCAAATTTTTTTTTCCAAACATTGACTATATTGTAGTAATGTATAAAGTTTAATATTTGCTTTTGACTAAATCCTCTTTGAAGGACATTTTGCACCTGTAACTTTTCGGTTTTTCGAAATTTTCTGGAAAACCGATCAATTTTTTTGCTAAACTTTAAGCGTTTATTTTATTATCCAAAATGTTGACTAAAGTTTAAAAACACTTTTCATTAAATCTTTTCCAAAATGTACTTTACATCTTTAACTTTTCAGTTTTTATGCATTTTCTCAAAATCCATTATATTTTCTTAACTGTGAAGATTTATTCGACTATTAGACATGTACAGTGAAGTTTGATATTTTCACGAAATATTTTTGAAATGGCACTATACACTTTTTATTTTTCAATTTTTCGCAATTTTGTCAAAATCCGCTAGAATATTTTTTACTAAATTTTCGGTATGTGTTTTATTATTGAATGTCTGTGGTCAAGTTAAAGAACGTTTTTGAGTAAATCTGTTCCAAAGGGCACTTTACACTTATCGTTATTCAGTTTTTGGAAATTTTCTCCATATCCACTACTTTATTTTTCACTAAAGTGTAAGTGTTGATTCCACAATCGAATGTGTATAATAAAATTTAATAATATTATAGTCTAAATCGCTTCTGAAGAGCACCCTACTTTCGTCGTTTTTCAGTTTTTCGAAATTTTCCGAAATCTCTGTGACATATTTTCATTCAATTTTAAATAATCATTCTGCTATTGGACACGACTCATTTTTCTTTCTGGTGTTGGTGATAAAAAAATTGTTAATTTGAGACCTTGCTGATCAACATTATTTTATTATTTGTTTGAATAACGACGAAATAATATGAAATTTTTCAAAATTTCAGTCATTTTCATTTCGCGAATTCAACTTTAATATCTTTTCAACGTCCAAAAAATAATTTATCACAAACTTTATTTCAACAAAGGTTTACTCGCCAACGAGAAACTACTTATGTTTATTAAAATTCCCATAAACATTTACTGTCATTTTATCCCATTACCGCTAACAAAATAATTTGTTTAGGGCTCCATTTTTTTACCAAGACATATTTTAGGAATCTGTCATGAAAATATCAAGATTGATCTTGACATTAATTAATTAATGTCTTAAAAGACTCAAATTAAGCATTCACCGGCCTTAGTACCATAGTTGGTTACTAAGACCTACTACAACTACCAAGAGTTCTTGGAGCATAAGATCTAAATAAGTAGTAATATTTTCCAGGAACATGCTTTAATATAATGAAAATCATTTTTGTGAAATTTTTATATTTTATAATTATTATTACAACCTATAAATATTAAGTGAAGTGTATTCGAGTTGCTTGAACTTGAAATTTGCTTGTGACACTAAAATGACCACTATTAAAGAGATATTGTTGTTATAAATAATAATATTCAAATTTACAGTTTGAATAACAATAATAATTGTAAAACATAAAGTAAATGAAATAATGTCGATTTAATATTCAACTACTTCTCGGAAACG
The DNA here is from genome assembly GCA_946251905.1 of Cryptocephalus moraei. NCBI lineage: Eukaryota > Metazoa > Arthropoda > Insecta > Coleoptera > Chrysomelidae > Cryptocephalus > Cryptocephalus moraei. The sequence continues at coordinate 10,743,452 of OX276466.1, read as the reverse complement.
TAAGCGTATCGTACCTGTTACCGTTGAATCATTACCGTTTATCAGTACGTTACGTTTTGAGATTTATCTCTCGCTCGGAACCTTAATTAGCGTTAGTCTAACGTGTCGTTCGATCGCCATCGGACGTGTTCGTCACGGCTCATGTGTTATATCAGCCCCTAACAATAGACCCTTTTAATAAAGTAAAGTGCATAGCTAATCACTATTAGGATTGTATAAATATAGGTTCCGTAGAACAAAGCTTTAGTCTTGGTCAATTTGCCGTACCGATCGTACCGAACGTAGTCTTGGTCAATTTGCCGTACCGATCGTACCGAACGTAGTCTTGGTCAATTTGCCGTACCGATCGTACCGAACGTAGTCTTGGTCAATTTGCCGTACCGATCGTACCGAACGTAGTCTTGGTCAATTTGCCGTACCGATCGTACCGAACGTAGTCTTATTCAATTTGTCATACCGAACGTATCGTCTCCATAAATAATATTGTATCTACATGTATTGTATTGAAACCTAAAGTAGTGTAAATAAATAGTTAGTGGTTTTTAAAAACGTGTTTCTCGACCCGGATACCGTAACTGGCGCAGTCAGCACGGATCATCTCAACGCAGATCATCCACGAACCAAACGAAGATTAGGACCCACATCGCCCAAATCTTGCGAGGACCACAGCATCCAGGACTAGCATCGCCTCAACCGCCGTCGGACCTCATAGACGATAGGACAACCGAAGTTTGGGACCCATATCGCCCAAATTTGCGAGGACAACGAACAGCGTCAAGGACACGCATCGCCTTTTTCGCCGTTGGACCTCATAGCAGCTAAGAAGAAACAGAAACGAAGGTCAAAGAGACCTATATTGCAGAAAAGCAGAAACAACGGAGACATGAAAATCGTCGTGTTTCACATGTAAGTCGTTTTAATGTTATAAAACAATTGTCCAAATATTTAATGTCAAAAGAAGATCTTTCCAAATTGACCAACACTCTCGAAAATTTGAGCGTAACGAGTTCAAATTCTCGATTAAACGTAATAAGACCCGCGATCCTTAACCCACCTACTCCAAAAACCACAAAAATGAACCAATTGAAACCCGAATATTTATCCTGTATCCCAGATTTTAGTGGAGACCCAAATGACCTTAACAGATTCCTTAGTGTAAGTGAAGCTTTAATAAATCAATTTTATGATAAAGTCAATCCGGCAAATTTTCAGAATATTTACTTATTAAATTCAATTATTTCAAAATTAAAAGGGAACGCAAAAACAATCGTTAACATACAGGGCACTACCGATTGGGAAAGCCTGAAAAAACTACTGTTAGCAAATTTCTCTGATCAAAGAGATGAAATTTGTTTAAATCGTGATCTAATAATGTTGAAACAGAATCCTAATGAAACTGCTCAGAATTTTTACGACAGAGTTCTACACATTCTAAATTTATTATGCTGTTACATAACGGCTCATGAAGAAACCGTAGCAGCCCAAGATTTAAAACGAAATCTATATCAAAACTTAGCATTAAAAACGTTCTTGTCAGGTCTTAGGGAACCATTAGCGACAACCTTACGGTGCATGAAACCAAAGTCACTAAGTGAAGCCATGCAATACGTAATTGAGGAAGAGAATGTCCAGTACTTTCAAAATTTTGCTCATAAAAACCCAAATAAATTTCCAAATTCTTTTAAACCAAACCATCAACCCCAATTTAATCAACATTCACACTATAATCCTCGTCAATTTAATCAACATCCGCATTATAATTCTCGTCCACAATTCAACCAACATACCCCAAATAATTTCTTCAAAAATCAAAACAACTTTCCTTCGCAACCAATTAACGTTCAACCAAGAAATCTACCACCACAAAAATTCCTAAGTAACGCCCAAGTTTTCAAACAACCTCAAAACGTCAACGTCTTTAAACCTAATTCCGCTATGAGAAAAAATCTTCCACCACCAACTCCAATGAGTACGTCTACTCGAAATACGTATCAACCGAGACCCTCAACGTCTAACCAAAATTTCCGAAATCCCCAAAATTACCAATATCGTCCCAATATGTTCCAGAATACATATAGAGCCAACAATCAAAAACCTCCTTTCATAGCCGAAGAGCTATACAACACAGACATTTACAAAAACGTACAAGAGACAAATAACGAATACGAAGACGAACAAAATTCTGAATATTATGATGATGAACAAAATTTTACCAAACCAGCCGAAAAATTCAAAAAGAAATGACACCACCAATAATAACTTTGAACACAATTTCTGAAAAAATGAGCGAATTACCGTACATAATTTTCCCAGAATATAATATTAAATTATTAATTGATTCAGGATCAACAAAGTCATTTATAAATCCAGAAATTGCGAACAAATACTTTCCAAACTTAATTAAAAATGACCCATTTATTGTTTCCACAGTATTCCAAAAATCATCACATCAGTTTAGTGCCTCGATTCCGCCATCGAAAATTTTCAACTTAGATCCTTCTAATAAATTAAAATTCTATCTTTTCAAATTTCATGACACTTTTGACGGTTTAATCGGAATTGACAATTTAACGACACTTCAGGCAGTTCTTAACTTCAATACTAATCACTTGATAACACCTTTCGCCAAAATTAAATTTCATTTTTATCAAACCAAACGTTTTGAAGATTTAAATCAAATTACAATTCAACCACGTATGGAACAAGTTATAAAAGTAAAAACTTCAATACAAAATGGTGAAATAATCATTCCACACCAAAAAATCCAAAATTGTGAAATTCCTGAGTGCCTAACAATTGCGAAAAACGGATACGCACTCACAACAATTTTAAACAGTAATGTAAAACCAAGTACAATTGATTTTTCTGCACCAATTCCAGTAGAAAAGTTTGATCCAGTAGAACTTCAAAATTTCGACTTAAATCACATTGATACTCCAAATTATAAAACATTCGACTCATCAAAAATCAGAACCGACCATTTGAACATGGAAGAAAAAGCCAAAATTATCAAGTTATGTGAACAATTTTCAGATATTTTCCATCAGGAAAATGCACCCTTAACTTTTACGAACAAAATAAAACACCAAATTAAATTAACTGACGAAATTCCAGTATACACTAAAACTTATCGCTATCCATTTATCCATAAACAAGAGGTTCAAAATCAAATTAAAAAAATGTTAGATTCAAATATTATCAGACCAAGTACTTCACCATGGTCATCTCCAATTTGGATAGTTCCAAAAAAATTAGATGCTTCTGGAAAACAGAAATGGAGAATAGTAATTGATTACAGAAAACTTAATGAGAAAACAATCGATGACAAATACCCATTACCAAATATTAATGACATTTTGGATAAATTAGGAAAATGCCAGTATTTTTCAACTCTTGATTTGGCAAGCGGTTATCACCAAATTGAAATGACTGAATCAGACATCGAGAAAACAGCCTTTAACGTAGAAAATGGTCACTACGAATTTTTAAGAATGCCTTTTGGATTAAAAAATGCCCCAGCAACGTTTCAACGCGTAATGGACAATATCCTCCGCGGTATTCAAAATGAAAAATGTTTAGTATATTTAGACGATATCATTGTATTTTCAACCTCTCTTCAAGAACACATAGAAAGACTAAAATCAGTTTTCCAAAGACTACGAGAATCAAATTTCAAAATTCAATTGGACAAATCAGAATTTTTATGTAAAGAAGTTGCTTATTTAGGACATATAATAACTCCACAAGGTGTAAAACCAAACCCAGACAAAATTAAAGCCATTAAAAATTTTCCAATTCCAAAATCAACAAAACAAATTAAAGGATTCTTAGGTTTATTAGGTTATTATCGAAAGTTCATAAAAGACTTTGCGAAATTGACAAAACCTTTAACTAAATGTTTAAAGAAAGGCGCAAAAATAGAATTAAATGATGAATACGTAAATTGTTTTGAAAAATGTAAAAATTTATTAATTAACGAACCAATTCTACAATATCCAGACTTTTCAAAGAAATTTAATCTAACAACCGACGCATCGAACGTAGCGTTAGGCGCAGTTTTATCGCAAGGACCAATAGGTAACGACCTCCCAATAGCTTTCGCTTCTAGAACATTAAATGATTCAGAGCAAAATTATTCGACAATCGAAAAAGAACTTTTGGCAATAGTATGGGCAACCAAATATTTTCGACCTTATTTATATGGAAGAAAATTTAACATTATAACGGATCATAAACCTTTACAATGGTTATTTTCGCTAAAAGACCCTAGTTCAAAATTACATAGATGGAAAATTAAATTAGAAGAATTTGACTACCAAATTATTTATAAGCCAGGTAAAGCAAATACAAACGCAGACGCACTTTCTCGTATCGAAATCCATACGAAAGAATTAAATGATTATTGGAAACAATTCGATGATTTAATTGGTGACCCAAATAGAACAGTAACGTTTGATAAACCTCCTGAACAAAACGCAAACACTGACCTAGACAACATGTCCCTTATCGTACAAGTAGACGACAATGAACAGACGCAACAAGACGCGAACGAAAGTGAAAATATTACGATTCATTCGAACGTAGATTGTAATCCTATTATAAATATCCCCATTGTCGAACATGCAGTAAATTACGGTCAAAATCAAATTATAATAAGCTCAGTCCTACATTCACCAGCTGCACCAAAAATAACTAACTTATTCGATAAAAAACAAAGAATTAATGTTCAAATTTCGCAAAATAATTTTGAAAATGACATAATAAATTTTGTTAAAAATTATACCGTACCTGACGTAAATTATTTTCTGTATTTTGAAAACCCAGATATATACGAACCATTTTCTTTAGCATTACAACGAAATTTCAAATGGACATCTTTACGATTTAAACGCTGTAAAAAGAAATTGATTGATATTATTGATAAGAATGACATTAAAGACACAATCCAAAATTATCACGAAGGCAAAACTAATCACAGAGGTATAGAGGAGACCCTAAATAGAATAAAAGAAAAATACTTCTGGCCAAAAATGAAAGAATCAATACAAACTTATATAAATCAATGCGAAATATGTCAACAAGCAAAATACGATAGGAAACCAGTAAAAACGCAACTAAATCAAACACCAACTGCATTGAAACCTTTCGAAATAATTCATTTAGATACTTTTACTTTTGAACAGTCAAAATTTTTAACCATAATTGATAGTTTTTCAAAATATGCACAAGCCTACTATTTAACCTCATTAAATAGTACGGAGATTGCTGACAATATAATAAATTTCTTTTCACATCATGGAATACCTAAAATGATCATTGTAGATAATGGAACCGAATTTAAAAATTCAGTGATTACAGAACTTTTATCTTTGCACAGAATCCAAATTCATTTTTGTTCACCAAACCACCCTCAGTCAAACGGTATTATAGAAAGATTTCATTCAACATTAAATGAACATTTGAGAATATTAAATACACAAGGTTACAAAAATACCCCAGTTAAGATGAAGATGATTTACGCAATCCTAGCTTACAATCATTCAATTCATTCAGCTACAAAGTATAAACCTATTGACGTAATTAACGGGCATATAACCAACAATGACCCATTTAACTTAGAAATAGATAAAATTCTGTTAAACGATTATGTGCAACAACATAAGGATAAAACAAAGGTATTATATTCAAAGATAAACGCTGATTTAATTAGGAATAAGGAAAACCTTTTAGAGAAAATAAATAAAGACCGTGACAAACCGGAAATCTTTCAACCCGAACAATTAGCTTTTGTTAAGAAAAATATAAGGCAGAAAAACGTAAACAAGTTTGAAAAATCGAAAATGATAACAGCCGTGAATCCAGATAGGAAAGTAATCGCTACAAGTTCACAATCTAAAATACATATGGACAACGTGAAACGTCCACTTAGACAGACCTATTCATTTGACTAAAACCAACGTTTTTATTCTTTTCAGATTATGCTTGTTAAGCATCCTTACGAAAACTTTCGGAAAAGAAGAAATAAGTTACAAAAATTTAGAAAACAATCCCGGCATAATCCCCTTAAAAATAGGTACGTCAAAAATAAAAGAATACTCTCACACTTTAATTCATTTTTATGATTTAAATCCGATCATTTACGAAATAAACAAATTAAAAATACAGTCGGAAAATATAACTAGTCACTTAACTATTAATCAACATTATTATAACGAAGTATCTAACTACTTAAAAATATTAAGTTTTATAGAGGAAAAAGTAGAAAATAGAATAATAGAATTATCGCCACATCCAAGTAGAGTTAAAAGAGGTTTAATTAACGGCTTAGGATCTATTTTTAAGACTATAACTGGTAATTTAGACGCTAATGATGGAGAAAGATACGAAACATTAATTAAAAACCTGCAAGAAAATCAAAAAGCACTAAGCACCTCAGTAAAAAATCAAAATTCCTTAGCAGTATCATTAATCAACAAGTTTAACGAAACAGTAACAAAAATTATGCACAATGAAGAAATCTTAAATTCAAGAATTAAACAAATTTCAGGAATTGTTCAGGGAACTGTAAACAGAGATTATACTAGATTTATCAAGGACACATTGATCCAAATAATCAATATGTTCGAGATAATAAATTCAATCTTACAAGATATTGAAACATCAATCGTTTTCACTAAACTAGGCACTGTACATCCAAGTATAATTAAAACCACAGACTTATTTCACGAATTAAAAAGATTAAATGAAAAATTTAAAACAAATCAATTACCATTAAATGTTACCTTAGAAAACGTATCATATTTCAAAAAATTAATAAAAATCGATTCTTTTATACTAAATAATAAAATCATTTACCTTTTCCATTTACCAATAACCTATCCCTATTTATTTGAAATGTACCATTTGTACTCGTTACCTATATTTTCGAAAGGGAAATTTAAAGCCATAATACCAAAATCAAAATTTGTCGCAAAGGACACATTGTTTTATGTACCGATAAGCGAACCTTGCATTGAAGCATCGGCGAATTTCTTCATCTGCGATAAGAGCGCACTTCTCCAAATGTCCAAAGACAGCCCTTGCGAAATTCAACTTCTAGAAATGAAAACGCCTACAGGATGTATCCAGACGGAAGTCCAGATCGCTGACAGCATGTACCAGAAAACAGAAAACTCCAACCAATGGATCGTTATTCTACCCCAAGAAGAAGTACTTCAACTTCATTGTCACGAGCAGAGGGAAATCGTTCGACTAAAAGGAACATATATTTTTGACATACCCGCAGGATGTCAACTTTCAACAAAACGAAAACTTATCACCAACGAAGAAGATATAACTACTGATCAAGTCATCCTACTTCCGAAATTGAATCCGAACTACGACGTTCCACTTCAATCGAATTACACCCTTAACCTGGAGAAAAGCAACCTGGATGAACTTCACGTCATCAAGCAGGAATTTATCAAAAACGACCCTGTGCTCAACGGACCGATAACTTACACCCCAAGTGCCTGGACTATCATCGTATACATAATTATCGTCATAGCTCTGGTGATTGTCACAAAACGAAGACTCCAGAGAAAATTCCAAAGAAGACGAGAAACCACCGCAGCCCTAGAACTGGAAGACGTTCGACTTCCGCCCTCGTAGCCGGAACTCGAATCTTCGGGGGGAGGTGTTATATCAGCCCCTAACAATAGACCCTTTTAATAAAGTAAAGTGCATAGCTAATCACTATTAGGATTGTATAAATATAGGTTCCGTAGAACAAAGCTTTAGTCTTGGTCAATTTGCCGTACCGATCGTACCGAACGTAGTCTTGGTCAATTTGCCGTACCGATCGTACCGAACGTAGTCTTGGTCAATTTGCCGTACCGATCGTACCGAACGTAGTCTTGGTCAATTTGCCGTACCGATCGTACCGAACGTAGTCTTGGTCAATTTGCCGTACCGATCGTACCGAACGTAGTCTTATTCAATTTGTCATACCGAACGTATCGTCTCCATAAATAATATTGTATCTACATGTATTGTATTGAAACCTAAAGTAGTGTAAATAAATAGTTAGTGGTTTTTAAAAACGTGTTTCTCGACCCGGAAACCGTAACTCATGCGAATATGTGAGTTTTGTGAGTTAGTGTAGTGACGCCTTTTTTATGGACTCCCGAATGGCTTGAAATTATAATTCTGACAATAAGTTGCGCTCTTGAATATATTCTGTGTTTTGAATAAGAAAAATTTCCCCATATACACGTAAGGGTGAACTAGGAGAAGAGAGAGTCCTTGAAACCCGCGAGAAGCTGGCAAGTACTAGTATATAAACGTATTTATAAGTTCTTTAAAATTTAATAGAAATTAACGTTCGATTTGAGTTTTTAATAACATCTATATATGGGGTTTAATAAAGGGAAACTTATACAGAAAATGTCTCTAAACAACAATAGGCGTTTATTATTTTTAACGAAATGATCATAAAACTACATTGCTTCATTTAATAGAAAACGAATATAATGTATTTAACAAAAACTTTCAGTGAGTCTATTCTTGGAAAGCGGCAGTCGCTGGTTTTCCAGATTGTTCCGAATTTTCGGTATTTAAAACTAGACATTGTTTCTTTTATTTTAAATTTAAAGGAAATAAGTTCTTTCCGTTAAATAAGTTTCCTTATTAAAAACTAGACGAGATATATGTACTTGTACATATTCAGATCAAATTCAAAGTTTGACCGGATTATTTTGACTATCTTGACATATATTTAATTATTGTGATCTGATTGTTATTTCGATAACTTATAAGAAGTTTGCAAAATTTTATATTTCATGGTATTTCATATTTATATCTATATTATTTACATTTATTATTTACATTTTATATTCCATTATATGTAAAATTGTTATGTGTTACATCGGTTAAATTTTTCGAACGTTCGATAACGATTTTACGGATAGGTAAAATAGGCAATTTAAAAGTATTTACATACATTACGTATTGGGAATAATAAGATGATTAAAATTCGACATGCCGATAACTAAATGGAAACGTGTGCACGTATTTGTTATCTGATTATGAAACACCAATCAGTGTGGAAAAAGTTTTTGACAAATTTTTGAAACGTTTAGTGTTATTCAGGTGTAATCAATGAACAATAGATGGCTCAAAACATCTCAGAGGAATAAAATGTCTTTCTAAAAGTCCTTAAAATTACTAGACGTCTTCAAAACACTTCAGTAAGCAACCATTGATTAATTTACAATAATATATGATTTAATATTTTTGTGGCTTATTTTCTAACCATAAAATAGGTGCTTGTATATTATATGTATATTTGCTCCTAAATCTATTTTTTAATATTATCTTAATAGTCGTGAAAATTTGTAGCAACTATCAACCAAAATACGATTTTTGTAATCAATACCTTATATTTTGCAATTACAAGCTCACTAAATACAGTTTGTTATTTCCATTTCTATTGCCTTCAATGTTAAAACCACAAATACTTACCTTAGTTTTAATGAAATTGATCAAGCTAAGCACGATGTTAATGTCTGAACTTAAAATATAACAGATACTTAACCTTTAATACTTTAAATCCGAAATTCACGCTGAAATATAGGTACGATAGGTAGAAAATTGGTGGTATCTTGCAGACTCTACGCCAGAGTATAGAAATAATCTCATGTACCCACCAGAAAGTATAATGGAAACAGTTGTGGGCGTATTCATAATACTCCGCGCAATATATTTGGCGTGTTTTCACCACCATTCGCCATAAATTGGTATTTAATAAAAGGTTAGTATTGTTCATGATATTCAATAAACCGTAGAAGAATTCCAGAAGAACTTGGTCAGTTCCTGAAATTTCCTGATATGGATGACCACTATAAACTCTTTTCATACACAAGATTACCGCTTCCTTGTATTTTATTCATATCATCAATTAATCAAAGGTGCAACAAATAGGTAATTTTAAACAATTAAACAGATAGTTTTCTTGAACTGGGATAATAACTGTAAACTTCCTAATGAACTAAGCGTTCAAACCTTTCTCTGTATCTCAAACAGGAAGGTATTTAGAAATCATATTTTTCGAATAAAAATAAAGAAACAATAGTATTAGTATCTTCTAACTAAATGAACCAGACTTCTTGCAATATACTTCTAAAAAATTTTACTAGCCTATACCTCTACTTTTTTCTACCTACAATCTACCTACCTCTCTTAAACAATTAGTTTTCCTGGAGAGAGATAATACCTCATAACTTCCTAATGAACTAAGCGTCCAATCCTCTTTCTGTATATCTGAAACAGGAAGGTATTACGAAATCATTTTTTCAAAATAATATTAGAATTTTTTAATTAAATAAACTAGATTTCTTGCCATAAGACCTATATGAAATTTTACAAGAATATACCTCTACTCGTCTACTAGAAGTTACCCCATTTACTTAACTAACTTACTAAACGAAGACACAAGTTATTTGAAGTTCCACACGAAATATTAATATCAAATTTGTTGAAAATTATAGCCATTTTTGAGATATACTTCCGAAACTAATTATAGTTTCAAAATTCTCACTACATAAATTATTATATGGCACAACTTATTTTGAATAATGTCTAATAAGCAAACTATCGAAATAAAAATTTATTTTATTACATTGATTTTATTTTTGAAAATGGTACCATTCAAAACTTATGAAAAAATATATGGAGAAAATAGCGGAAAACAGGTATTTTATGAGACCAAAGTTATGTTAGATTCAATTAATTTTAAGAAATAATAGGAACTGCTGTAATTTGTGGTTTTTCTTCTAAAAATATCAAAACTCAAACTTCTCTTTGGGATCTATAAATCTAGACAGGATTTATTAATATTAACCTCCAAGTCAATTTTAAATTTAATCGAATAACTACGGTAATCCAAGAATATAAAATATTCTTGTTGGGTATCTTTGAACGAAAGAAAATAATCGTTTGCATGAGTATATCTATATGGTGTTATAAATTATTTGTAATGAGGAAATTGTGATTTATTTGAATTTTTTTTAATTCGTGGATAGAGACTTTTGTGAGGGATGGAGAAAGGCAATTTTCCAATGACAAATTCATATGTTAGAATAAAACAATTTGTGTGAACTGAAAAGAATTATTGATTGAAAATAATGTCGACTACTTCTAATAAATTTAGGACAAACTTAGACATGTTATCGTTGTCATAGAAATTTAATCCAATTTATTTCAATTTTGTAATCTTAGTTCTTCATAATTCCAATGTAATCCTCTATTAGATATAATTTGGATATTTTCATAATTTATAAATAATATTTAGAATTGAAATTTATGGATATGTTATAATTTTTTTTAATTTCATTTTAGCTCCTTGATTATTGATAATTTCCAATAATTTTCCCATCACTGGCCATTAATGAGCTACCAGTCAGAGGCACCGTAAATTAACAGCCAAGTTATGTAACGATAGAAAAGGTGATTGAAATCCCTTACGGAATTCACAGACAAAATATTCTTTTTAAATTCACTCTTTGGCAACATAAACCTTTCACGACGTACTACTCGAGAGATTATCGGAAATAAAAGTCATTCGACGTCCTTACGACCGATAAAGCAGTGCACCCTTCGCGAAGGAGAAAATACTGGAAAGCATATTTTCCACGAGGAAATTCCTGTCTCTTCCCTATCCCTCTCTCCCACTTTCAAAGGACACGCCGTCGGACTCCAATTTTTCATAATCCGATAGCGACAACTCGAAACTTTCATCCACGCGACTAGTTAATATTTAAGCTCGCGTTCTACGTCTCCCAACTCTCGCTCCCTTATTCTTTCTCCTCCTCTTTCCGCCGACGAAAAGATCACTGGAAACTTTAAATTGTGTTCACTTTTTGCTCGTCGTAGTTCGCGTTTATCGGCTTAAAAGTTTTCTGGGGAGCGAAACGGGCAACGGGGTCGAGAGGCGTTTAAAGCGAGCGGAAATTTGAGAAATTTTGAAGAAATTTTTAGGAGGGGGTGAAATCGCCGTCGGATCGATAGGGGAACGTTTGGGATTTCTGCTTGTTCGAAAAGTTGATTGGGTCGTACCGAAGGGATTTATCGTGTCGTAATCCTTCGTAAGGGATAAGTCACAAGGGGGGTGGATTACAAATGGTACTAATCACATTTTTGGGATATGCTCGGTAAACAGCAGTAGTTATACGAAAATGAAACCTGGGATACGTAATACCTATTTGAAGTTTACATAAGAAAGTTTCTAGGCTTTCCAGAAAATTGTTCGAAATCGTTACCAACCGTTTTGGTCCCATATTGATCTATTACAACGTATATCCTAGATACAAAACATATCTCATAAATCGCTTTATATTAACATGTATTTCTGACCAACCAAAAGATGATATAAATTTTCTACAATTTTCCGGAAAATTTTAGAACTTTTCATTTCCTCAACAATGAAAAATGAAAATAAAAAAAATACAAATATGAAAAAATATTTTAGTTTCCCCCGAAAACGATGTTGGAATTCCAACAATATCTTTCCCCATCTTTTTCATTATTTATTATCCTAATAGCCCCTCATATTTCAATCTCCGGTCAATCTCTTCCGACTAGCAAAGTTATTTTTACACGCTGTATAAATCACTTGAAAATCATAAACAAGACACCCAATGGAACAAAAGCGCTTCAAATATTTCCGATTCCCTACTTACTTTCACATCCCTTTATACTAATAACAGTAATAACTTTAGTCACGGTATCATTCGTCCGATGTCATAGTCCCTCGCTTCATATCTTCCGAGAAGAATTGTCTCGTTGTCGCTCAAAAAGCGCACATGTTCGTTATGTTCTAGCCTTCTCGGAAGGGCGACATTACCGAGACGAACAATTTCTCTCTCATTGTTCTTTCACTTTCCAAATTTCATGCCACATACCCCTATAGTCGCAGGGTAAATTTTCTCTTTTATTGCCAACCCATCTGGTGTACTGAGCGCTTGACTTACTTAACCAATCGGTACTCAGTACGCAATCTCGGGTCCTCCAATCGAGAAACGAGATGAGGGGCGATGGGCGAAGCAATCACATTTACCCGATGGACACGCACTGGAAAAGAAAGACACTTTTCGACACTCGCGCTCAACTCATTTCTAAACTCACAACCCCTCACAGAGAAACACTTTGACACTCGCGAAAATTACATCAACCTCACAACACCTCACTCACAACGCCTCAATTCACTCTCAAACGTAAAGATTGTGATATATTGTACATAAAATTAATATAGTGTACTTGTCAGTGGATCTACTCTCCAAATATAAGTAGTAAATTTAAAAGCACCCGCGTTTCAATCCTCATCTAACCTGGGTCCAGCGGAAACACACCACTCAGTTGCATTGGCAAGCTGCAACAGCTCTACGAAGAAACAACGTCTTGCCTGGTCCTTCGAGTCGAACTTACATGACGTAAGTTCCCAAAGAGTTGCAAACCGCAACAAACGATATAAGATTGATGCAAACAGTACCTCTGGAATTTGCAGTGTTTTGTCATATATCCTAGCAATAATATAATATTCCAATAATTCATTAGGTTGATAAAACAAAATTGATGTAATAGTTTTCAAAGAAATATACACTAAATTTGTCTACTCGAAAATTTATCATATGAAGGTGTTACTTCTGATATATTTAAACATCGAGGTTTGTGGACAAAATAGGTATTTTCAATTTTTATTGAAGATAATAAGAATCATATAAAACAGGTTGGGAACGTTGGGGTAACAAGAAACCATTAGGGGACTAAAACATTCTTTAATTTCTAATACTTATTCTTCAGTGCCTAAATAGATTTAAAATTTGTACAAGCGACATAAATAAAATAAACTACTCAATAATCAGGACAGTGTCAGTGTCCGAATAAGGCATGAGATACCGAAAACATATCCCAGCCACTTCCCAGCGTTCACAAGTTCACAGCCTCCAAGGAAATCAAGGAAGATTAAATATACTCCATGAGTCATCTAACATAAATGAAGGTATATACCTCTGTGCAGAATATTCTAACCTATTCACGTTTTGGACAGATAAACATATTAAAGAGACGTTTAATTTTTCGAACTCTGAAGCTTTCTTTATCGTTTAAAATAAAAAGGACAGATTTTAGGTGCATCAGTTCACATAATTATAAAATACTTCTGAATCACTAGCTGAGATATCCCATACGATTTCCAATAGTTTTTAGAATCAGGGAAATATGAAATTTTATAAATTCCAGGCATATATCCTACAGTAACTCACAAGATAATTTGAAAATTACTGGCTGCAAAAGAAAATATATTAAATATTTTTATTATTTCCTGAATTTTTGTATCCCCTTAGAACAGTTAGAGTAAAGTAGGTTTCCAAAGGCATCTAAATTCGAAAAAAAAATTCTAAATCTTTGGGAATAACTTAAAGCTTCCTCTATAACTTCAAATATCGTATTCCATACATCAGACCTGTCTGCAACTTCTGATATCTGCAAATAACAAAATCAATAATAAGTTTTTCTTTTAAATTGCGCAAAGAATGTCAAGGTATAATCCAGACAGATTTCATATAAAATCGAATTAGTATTTCCAAATCATTAAGAGTTTTTTATTAAACGTGCATCATCAAGGCAATAAAAAATTCGTAAATTACCTCTGTGACTTTACCAATATTCGAAAATATTTCAAGAAACCAAGAACTTTACAAATTAGAAGAGTTTTCTTAAATTTTCAAATAATTACTCCTGCTGCTGTTTTCATAATCAACTGACATATAACAACTTCATAGCAACATTGGTAATGTCTTAAAAAAAACTTAAAAATAATTTACTTTATATTAATTATTTGGGACTCTGGGACTTCACTAATATTCGAAAATATTTCAAGAAACCAAGAAAAACGAATTAGAAGAGATTTATTAAATTTTCAAACTACTCCTGTTGCTCTATTTATAATCAATTAAACCATAGTAATTTTTTAAAACTACCTAGATCAAAAATGAACAAAAGCAATGTTTAAATTCTGAATCAGATTATAGAATAAACATGCTGTATTTCTACTACAAATATAAATAAATAACTCATAAGAACATAATATCCTACATGCTGCATAGGTGTTTTGAAAATAAAAGCGAAGCATCCGAAATTTTAGATTAGTATTACCCAACTCCCAGTAATGTTGGTAATATCTTAAAAAATTAGTAATAATTTACTTTTAATTAATTATTTTTTCCCATTCTGAACTCTAATATGCCTCTATATGAATAATATGAAATCAATTAATACTTCAGTTCATTTACTTTATTCAATTCGATATAATTTTTCTGCAATATTTATGATGTTTCTGCAATATTATAAGTTGCTCGCTTTCACTGTAAATCATATAAGGTGTTCCTAAGATCTGGAAAATCACTTCACATTTTATGGCAATCACTGTATAAACCTTGTAAAGCGAATAGAACATTTAGGTTGCATTTGGATTATCTCAAAGTTTTGGAAAGTTTTCACAGTTGCCAGGATATTTATAAAATATTAATAATAATAATAATAATAATGATGATGATGATGATGATGATGATGATGATGATAATAATAATAATAATAATATTGTAACGGAACGGCTTGCCGAAAACAGGTAAACACGTCTGGGACTGCCCGGGTTCCACGAATTCGTTCTAGAAGCAACGGGAACAAACTCGTAAGGCCGAGACGCTTCGATTTCCCGAAAACCCGAGGAGAAATTCGTGGAACTATCTCGAAACTTCCAGAAGGTTCCTACCTGCCGTATATAAAGAATGCCGGACCCAATACTGGCAGTTGAAGAATCGGAACGTAAACATTCGAGCGAGAGACCGTGCGCGTTAAATAAATAAACGTCTGTGTGCGAATATAAATTAAGTGTTAGATAATAAGTGTTGTTACAGAAATAAATTAATTAGTACAAATCGCGTAGTGTTTAGTTTTAGTAAATACATAGTATAAACGTTACAATATGTCATAAATATTCGTGAATAACTGAGACATTTCTTGGATTTTCAAAAAGTTTTAAAGTCAGAGAAAATATAAAGAAGACATCTGAAATATTTCAAATTTAATTATAGATTCCATCTCTGTGCAATATACAGTGTTTTCACTACCTTCAAAAATCCTATAAAATTAACGAAAGTCACCTGGACTATCTCACAAGATAATTTGAACTGACTGCAAAAGGAAATGATTTAGTAATTGTTTTGTTTCTTGAATCTTTTGTATTCTTTTAGAATACTTCAAAATAAGTTGTATGGTTTCCAAAACATTTTTCAAAATTCCTTTAAAATAATTTTGACTACTTGAGGACAATTTACGTCTTTCCAAATAACCCCTAATATAATATTTTTAATTGCATTTGCTATTTCCAAGACTCTTCTTTCTTAAACTATATTAAATCCAGAAATTTAAGGGTAGAGGGATAACTAATCCAATACAGTTTGGGAACCCCCAGAAATAACAATATCAATTACAGAGTTCTATAAACTGCAAAAAGACAGCCGAGGGTTCATCCAAATTGATGTCATGTAAAATTAATTTATCATATCCAAATCTTTTAGCAATTTCTATTAATAATGCAGTACAAAACCTCCAAAAACTAAATAAAGTAACTCTAGAACTTAACTAATAAAAATAGTTATTTAAGTCACAAGGAATGTAAAGACGTTTTACCATTCGAGGCAAGTGTATACGAGCCGAGGCTTGTCACTTGCCGAGAATGTTAACAGTCGATATATTCCGTGTGGCTTATTAGATTTTTCATGCTGCCGTTGAAAATGTCCTCATAATTCCTCAAAAAATGAATTGCTTGATTTAGTTTGGGCGTACGTCACTCTGCCATAAGTTGACTGACATAGGTACGTCTGACTTACATATGTCAGTGCGTAACTAGGGATAAATCAACTTGATTTACTCTTTTGATATTCCTAGGAATGTAAATGACAGGATTTGCATTCCGTCGTCAAGGAAAAATAATACACGAATGTTATTTGCCATTTTCATGCTACGTAACTATGCATATAAGAGCGATTTACGATAGCGGCAGCGTGAAAAAAATGTTTCAAGGATCCACGAACTTTTCAAATTAGAAGACATTTGTTAAGTTTTCAAATTAGACTTGCTACTTTCTTCATATTAAATAAAATATCTAAGAATGTTAATATTTAGGAATGTCTAGATCGAAAACCAATCATTATAAATGTTGAAATAATGAAACAATTTCTACAATAAACACCCCCTTTTTATTTTATATACAGGGTGATCAACAATGACTGTTTGAGTTGGCAATCCTACCTGGAGGATTTGCCTAAGGGTTTGCAATGCTACAACCAGACAAGGCGTATCAACTTTAAATAGGTTGATCAACGTCATCTACGTCACACGGTGACCGGCGATGCAAAAAATACTTTGAAAAACTCAAAACTGTTGTCAATTACAAACGAAAACGCCAGCCAAACGCCGAATTGTCAGAGTAATACAGAGCATAGATGAAACCAGAGTTAGATTAAACACAGGTAATAAAACTCAGACCTGGGTCGCCAGTCTATGTCACGAACTCCGCCTCCCCTGCGCGACCCCCTCGCCAGGAAGTTTGTTTCATTTATTTGACAAAACAATCAGCGTTATGTAAGTGGCTGGATCGACATAGCAGCGAAGGCCAAATAAAAGAAGAAGAAGAACAATCAGCGATAAGATTGTAGGTTATGTGAATAAAAATTAACGCTTAAAAATGAAACTCGAAATACAGAACAATGATTTAATTAAACCGGCTAAAGGTAATGCTCAAAATGCCCCCCATTTTGGTCCAGACATAAAGTAACTCTTCTTTTTAGGCTCTCGAAGATATTCACCAGCATATTGGGGGTAATGTTTGCCACTTCCTGAACTATTGCCTCCTGCAGCTCCTCTTCAGTATGCAATATATTCCTAAAGACATTGTCCTTCAAGAGCCCAAATAACGCAAAATCTAATGGGGTGAGATCTGGTGACCTACTTGGCCATATGCCCTGACTAATTACTCTGTCGCCGAAATTCTCTCTTAAATATCCCATAGTAGCACGAGCCGTATGTGCCCTTGCAGAGTCTTGTTGGAAATATCCAATTTGATGCTCTTCGTCTGTTAATTGGTTTATAAAAGGCCTCAAAAAGTGTTGGATATATCTCTCCGAATTGACGGTAAAATTAAAAAATATCGGCCCATACACCCGCGTCCTTGAGACTGCCAACCAAACTCCAACTTTAACCAGGTGCAAATTTGTCTCTCTGATAGCATAAGGATTTTCACCTGACCAAATTCTGTAATTTTGTTTATTCACATAGCCGTTGAGATGAAACCAGGCTTCGTCGGAAAAGAAGGTATTGTTAAGGATATCATTATTATTTAATATGTCATTGAACCAATTGCAAAATAAAACTCTCTGCGGGTGATCAGGAGGCGTTAATGACTGGACGATGGAAATTTTGTAAGGGTGATACTTTAATTTCTTTTTAAGCACAGTGGAGCAACTTCCATATGATAAACCTGTAAAACCGTGAATTAGAACAACATGAAAATGTGGAAGTCTTATGGGTAAGAATGAAAATTGGTTGAATAGGAGGCATAAGGACCAAACCTGTTTGAAGGGAGAGCTTTCTTAAGGATTTGCGAGGACTTCTTTGCGTTCTAGTTCTGATATCCTTGACAACTTCCTTGTTTAGAGTAGAAGGTCTACCAGTTGATTTTTGTTTGCTTACTTTGTTGAACGTTTAAATAACGTTCAACTACTCGCATACAGTGCTGCTGAAAGACAGCAAAAGTGACCAAAGTCTCCGGAAACATTTCCTGAAATTGCTGGTATGTCGCTTCGAGAGAGTACTGCCAACCAGTAATTGGGTTATAAATCCCGCTTTGAAAGTACGCCATTCCAACGAAAATATCGTGTTGTAACGTGAAAACCATTTTAAATAAATAAATAAATTTGAAAAGAATAACAAAAATTTGAATTTGACATAGCAAATTCAAATTACCAGTTGTACCATTTAAAAATTAAATTCAGCATTGCCAACTCAAACAGTCATTCTTGATCACGTTGTATATTAGTGATAATTCCTAAGAACAATGGTCTATATGCTCCATAAGTCATATATTATATAGTAAAATCAACTCTTCAGAAATTTTAGATTAATTTTAATAAATTCCAAATAAAATTAGTAACTATTTAAATAAAGTAAGTAACAATTTACTTTAAAGTAATTATGCTTGCACCTTTCTAAGTTCTAGAATGTTTCTAGAAGAGTGTTTCTTGAGTGTTTCTTGGGTCAGGATGATAACTTAATCTTTCATCGCAAGTGCTTTACTGGTCTTATAAAGCAAACAGAAAATTTGGGTTATCACCTAATTTTGTAACGATTCCACTGCTACTAGAGAATACATATAAATATATATATATATATAATGCGATATATATATATATCGCATATATACATGTATATATATATACTATATATATTATAAATTCTATATTATAAATATATTATATATATTTATTATATAAATATATATAAATAAAATATACATTATATTCTATTAAAAATTAGACACAAACAACTACAATACCGCTTGCACATTAAATACAACATTAATCAATTTTCCACCAGTCCCATTCGCCGATTTAAGGTAGAAATCCCATCAAAACACAACCGCACTCCCGTAACACCAACACCCATAACCCAATTCCGACTTCTAAACATCTAATAGTTATCCGTGTGGGCGAGCCATTAAATTTTCAAATTTTAATTAGCGAACTATCCAGCGGGATCGTCGGTTTCCCTTGCCTAATTCCACCTTTCGAAGCGAACTACTCCTCGTGAGGTTTTGGAATAACAAGACGTCCTAAACAAACAGGACTGTGGGAGTGGTCCTCGTCTCAGGAGCGGTTCAAAGGGCCGGACAGGTCTCCTTCTTTCGAGGGATTTTTGTTTCGGGGTGAATATGTGGGCTTTGGTAAGTGTGATGGTGCTTGATATTTTGGGTTGTGTGAAGCTTTGAAATCAAAATGTTTGAAGTTTGAAGGGGAATCGATTTTTTTTTCGTTCACATATATTTAATGATAATCAATAGGTAAATCTTAAATTAATCTTCCACAGATATTTTATTAAAAAGTGTGCCTAGGACCGCTAAATAAAACCATGAGAATAAAGAAGGTGGAGAAGGTTATGACAGCGTTTACAGCATAGTAAAATTTAAGCGACTTTGAATGACCTCGGTCCTTTTTCAATCTACCTTCTGAGATACAAATTAACTACCGCACAGTGGTCGCTGTACATGTTAAATTCGTACATGGTAAGAAAAATAAAATATTCAATAGGTGTAACATATCATGTAGAGACAGAATAAGTGATGACGCACCATAAAACTAAGTTCCCATTACGATACCTTTCACTTGCTGGGGCATATATAAGATAAGAGATTCACCTAATTGTAAAATTCAATTATTTTAACATCATATTTGTGTGCGACTTTAAAAACTTGACTTATATAACTTAGGCGTGTTTATTAACACAACTCATATATTTGCAAATTCAATTAAAACCATTCTTTGAAAGCTTAATATTAATGTTAGCAATATTTTGCATATTACAAAATTTGTTTAGTTTTTTGTAATGTTTCAAGTATGTGATCGATAATTACTCGAAAAATATTTCTTTTAAAGATATTGCGAAAAAAATATTACAATTGCAAAATTTTCGCACTTAATTTCAAAATTCATTTATTTTGATATAATTTCTTTTCAGCGACCTCAAAAACCTATCTATGCCACTTTTCTTCTTAATTTGACAAAATGTTTTTACCACGTCCGAACGCACCATATACAGTGGACCGACTCTAGAAATATCTACATAATAACCTCGCATTACGGCAGATTCGTAGTTTACATTTATTTATTTGAAAAACTAATTGCCATTTACGTTTCACAGATAACTAATGAGGAGTTGTTGTTCAATATCTGTTACACTGCATGGTTGCAGGTGCCTAAATTAAAGTGTTAAAAGTGTAAATAAAAATGACATGCATAAAATAAAATAAAATCATTGAAAATACAAACATACACGTAGATATTATGAAGACCTTAACAGGACGTATTTGTTTTACAAAATCACATTGTACATCCAACACTATATTCATTGTTGCTTAAAATTTTAATACTAAATTAATGATATTGTAACGTTTTCACCTACGCGAGAACTACTACATGACACGAGTTGCCTTACTTAATTTATTTTGTCCTCTTAACACTAATTTATTTGTACACTTACACTTAGCACTTATCTACTAACACTTAATTTAATTTATTTTATCTGAGTTACTATTACTAATTAATTAAGATATATTACACACTTAATCTAATTTATATAGATCACGGTTTGTTTATCTTACGGCCGGCCTGACCGACATTCGTCAACCAGTCTACCGGCGACTGTTTACGACTACCGGCGACTGTTTACGACTACCGCCGACTGTCCTCGTCTCGCTCTCGGTCTGCTATTTATTTAGCAACATCTGAATTCCAGAAAGATGGAGGCGTTTCCGGTCTTCTCGCGAACCTTCTTTATAGTACTCGAATACTCTACCTTTCCGAGAATTCCACCAGTTCCCTGAATCTCATTCTGAAGAGACTCATTCCGACGGGCACTTATCTTTATGTCAGGCTATTTCGTTACAATATGGAAGAGTTTTTCTGAATTAAGCGATGTTATACGTGGTGCCAAAGAATTATTTAATTTTTGTTAATATTTTGAAAATTCTATTGACATATTTTAAAGTAAAGTGTAGCTCAACTCTAATGAATAAATTAATTAGGTACACTATAGGAAAAGTGGGAGAAAGGTGTATGTATATAATTTTTTTCTACATTTTTCAGGAAACTTTTACACAATAAGGTCTTTTGTAATAATTTTTTTTTCAGAAGTTTTATTTAGTTTACTAAATAATATATGGAAATCTCTGCTAGGTATTTGTAAACTTACAAACTTGTTCAAATTTTTATTTTAACATGCTTTTATCTCGGAAAATAAAGTTGTTATATTAACAGAGCTACTTGCAACATTTGCTTAAGTTTCACACGTTTCACATGAGTGTATATTAAGACTTCTTTTAATTAAGTATCTACTTATATACCGCGTAAGGTTTTGGATAACGAGGGTGTCTGTTTGATGGTCATATTTAAAACAATTCGCTTTGTTTTATCTTATAATGGAATAAATTTTTCTCGTTTTCCGTGGTTTTACAAGTTTATAATGCGCAAGTAAATCTGCGCTAACATTGGACCTTTCTCTCTGTAACCCTTGTAATTGTCTCTATTTTCTTTTGATTAGCCCTTAAATGTATACGAAACTAGATATTAATTTACAATATTTCATAGTTTAATTCAAACATTTGCAACGACATTGTGTATAACACATTATAAACATGATTTCTATATTTTTCAAGGCGTTTTGTCAAGCATATAATTATATCTACATAAGTGAATGAGATATTTAAACGTAGGTTTATTAACCAGATGAATGAATCAATGCAAGTGTATCAATTAATTTTATTAAACTATGATTTGCGTTAGATATTAAATAGTAACTAAATTTGGAAAATTGTCATTCAAATTTTCAACCTAAGTTACATTTTGATTCATTGGCTCTTCAATGCACTCCTCATTGATTAAATTGACTTTCGAAAAGTCTCATGTTACAGCTAGCTGTATAATTCAAAGATAAACAATAGAAAAATTACCAGATTTTGAATACCGCAACGTATTTATATGTGACTTACAAATCCATTTAGTAAAGTAGTCATGTAGTGTGAAGCAAAGTAAAGAAAAGTTGAATACTTTTCAACTGGCATATTAGTGAATTTGACATATAACATAAAAAGGTTATTTTCGAGCGAGCGCAATACCACCTATAAATACCACTTGGGGTAAGTTATTAACGTTCCCATTATTTCTAAACACTTATGCGCAAACGCAGATGTCACTTACACGTAAACTTTGAGAGCGAATGACATTTTTTTATTAGCTTCAATATATCAAGTCATACTTCTTTTACTTTCTTCATTTTGGTTTTGGTATCGAACCAATGGTTGGGAAGTTTCATTTTTTTTTATTCAAAAATTGTAGTACAATTAGTAGTAACTACGTTGGTTTCGAGAAAATTATTATATCGTATGTAAAGTCTCAAAAACGAAGTAATATCTTGGATGCTTTGTTTTCGTTTATCTCTGACGAGACCTTTCATGTAAATGAAACAAAAAATCTTGATAGCATTAGCGCTATTACCGCACAGGGGCAATTCATCCGGCGACGAGACACCTTATACGCCAAAGATAATGAGCATCACAAACAAACCAAAACCCCCCTAAAGTGCTAGAGCTCGACACGTAGGTAGGTATATACCTTTAATTCAGAGAGAAGTATACGCGCCATCAGTCTTCATACACAGAATTCCGGAAACACAATACCTTTGCCGCATATAATGTGGATATATTACGAGGGGAGAACGGTGGAAGTGTTCGTACGGTTTACAAAAGGGGTGAACGTGCGGAAAAATCCGGGAAGGGGGAGCCTCCCTTGAATACTGCATTACCCCTCGTCTGGGACTTGTACGGCGTGGGGGAAGGGGGTGGGGGCGTGAAGAAGGAGGAGGGAGGAACGGGAGAGAAACTGTTTAATATAATGATAAAGCAGGTTAAATTAAAGAAAAGGAGGAGAGGGGGGATGGTTCCTCGTTTATACTCAAATTATTTAACTAGGGGATGAAAATCAAAATGGTAAGCCTTAAGATACGAAATAAGATACCAAAATATGTGTTCATTTAGTTTTAAAAAATCAACTGTTTGTGAAACAAGGTTTCGAGATTTTAAGGAAAGCAACATTTTTATGACGTTTCTGAATTATATAATAATACTGAAATATAGGTAAAATTAGCTGAAAATTATAACGAAATTAAAAATAAAAACAACTTGCATAACAGTAAATTTTATGTATTTTTGAAACACCGTAATTGGTAGACAAGAAGCTTCCGTACATATATTTCACATCTAAAATTTCATTCAATCCCCTTCTCCTAAAGATGTCTGTAAATTATTAATTATATTTACCAGAATATATAATACAACACCAACTATTATTTACCAAATTTTGGACGATTATATATCTCTAAAATAAATGTTTCATGTTCTTATATAAAAGCATAAAAGTAAATTTGGAGCTTTACGTTGTCGCATTAAGATATTTTTTGACTCTTTAATATATTAATTAGTTTCATGGGCTTTTATTGGTGGGGGGGGGGGCAATCGAAAATAAATTTATGCTAAATTTTAACTTGATAAATTCTAAAATTTATTGTATTAGCATAATATATCATAACTCACACTTTATAGATATAGTACTAACAAAAACAATGAACATAATTTATTTGATTTATTTTTAAGACTAAAATATGATAAAAAACTTAGATACTATACTCGTTTTCTAATAATAACTTTAATAATTACAGCGTGTGTCAAAATGATCCTGTATACAGTTTTGTTTGGATTTTATTTACTTGTAAATTTTCATATGGCGCTTCTACTGATATTGAGCTATTCCTTATTTAGTATTTACAGTAATTGAAAGATGTCCGCTGTAAATAATAAATTTTAAGTAGCTCAATACTACAGTGGCATATGAAAATTTATATAAATAAAAATACAAAAACATACTTGATGAGAATCTTATTAAAACACTGTACAAAGAACAATAAGAAAAGATCATAACTAAAATAATATCTCATGTTTGCGGCTTTTTGAAAATCGTTCAAGAATATTTTGTGCAGAAGGAGGATTTATATTATGAATGTGAAGTAATGCCAGCCCAGACAGCTATGTAAAATAATGGTAGATCTCAACTACTTTTTCAATTTTCCTAATTAAGAAAAACTTCGTTCTGAAGAAGCGACAGAAATTGTTAATATAATTAATAGTTTTCAATAGCAAATATATTGCTGGATAAACTCCTTCCTCGCATACGTTTAAATATTCTATTGCAGTATTCCCAGTTTTCTTATTTTGCTTTTCATTTTCACCCTTAGCATTCCATTGTAAAAACCAAGAACATGCATCTGCTGTAACCAGTTTCCTATACAAATTATTTTTATTTAAAAACGTGTTAAAATCATTATTTAAATCATTTGATTTAATTTTGAAATTTGGTAAACTTAATTTTCCTGCAAAACTTACCTGAAGAAAAATGTTTACACTTCAAATTTGGTTAATGGTAAATAAACTAAATTTGCATTTACGTTGTACAGGTAAAAATTATTTTATTTCATTAGGTTTCAATATCTCAATATTTTTATTAATGAAATAATTGATATTACCAAAAATATTTGATGTAGGTTATGGAAATAAGGAATTCAGAAAATAAGTGAAATATTTTCTATGATAACTTTTCAATTAACCGATGCTCCTTCTGGTATATATAACCTCGTATATTATCAATATTTCTTAATTCAAAATAGACATAATGAGTGGTTAACGAAAAATTTAATATTTTTTCAATAAATTTCATAATGATCAAATACAACATTTTAATTTTTTTATTAAATTATTATAAATTCTATTACATATCATTTTATTTAATTAATTTAAAATAGCTTAAGTTCTAACACGAAATTAAATTTTATTTTCAATGATTTAGATTTTCAGAGTTATCGTATTGCATGTAAATTTTATCCTGTGGAATTGTGGTGAATATCTTTGTAAAACCTCTAATAAATATTTATATTATAGTGCAACAACACTACTTGCAATATCTACGTCGCAATTCTATGTTAATTAGCACGATGCGGTTTCCACAAAACTGTATCCTTATCAATCTATTTATCAGTATTTCAGCACACGTTTATATTAATTTCTCCATAATTCCTTTAAATTCCATTTAGTCATTAATTGAGACCTTTTCGATAATTAAAGGGATGCTATAATGAAACTGGACGTGAACAATATTTTTGTGTTAAATTTTGGAAATATTCTACACAGTTTTAAAATTGAAATACATTACTACATTCATCATATTTCTAAATACACTTGATACAAAAATTCTGAAATCTTTTAACGAAACGCTACCCTTCCAAGTTTCAATAAATCCAGTAAACGATTAGCTTAAGATAGAGACCGTCTTACAATTCTCTTCCTATTCGAATTCCCCCAAAACTTAATATCTAAATCACCAACATTCCGAATCGCTAACGACCGAGATCATAAAAACTACATTAAAACCCACACAGATTATTAATCCGAGCCATTAACACGAAAGGACGAAATTAACGACCTGAAGAAAGTTCGCCAGAGATTATCGAATCGTGATATTATTTTACTTTTTTGTTTTTTCGGACGGAGATTTTATCCAAAATTACGACCTGCGAACTACCGGCATTTGTATCCATTGTATGCTTATTTATACGTTTCAATTAGCGTGTCCTCGATTGGCTACGAGGGTTGTTTTACTAATTCGCGACTGCAGCGAGCTCAATTCGTCGATCAACAGGCGTTAAGGGTACTTACTCTATCCGATGCAATATCAGATTATGTATATAATGTGGCAGATATGCCACATGTGTATATATTTGCTAATATGCTTATGGTGTACATATATTGATCTAACATTTAATATGTCGGTTCTGTTTGATTATTTATTAATCAAGGTGTAATAGAATCAAAGGACTAGTAGATGTGAAGGATTAAAGTGCATACATCTGTGTTGATCTGCAATATAGTTTAGGAATTTGTAATTTAACAAATGACGAATTCTCCTTATAAGCTCTACATTTTAGGAATCGTCTCTAAAAATGGGCTAAACAAAACTTGAAATGACATATCTCTTTATTATTACATTGTAAGATTATGACTGATTACTCTACTTACTCTAATTTTATATCTGTGGACGGTAACTGGTGAAATTGTAACCTTTTTTCGATATAACTGCATATCCTTCGAAAATCACTTCGTTTTCTTTGAATATTACAAGGATTTATTTTCCAAACGGCATTTGAAAAGTAGTGTCTAGATTGCACTAACAGATCTACTTAACAGTAAAACACTCATTTATTATTTGAGTAGTTTTCCAACAATTTTTAACAAACTATTTTGTAATCTGATAATCAGGCACAAAAGATGATGGTGTTATAACGACCTGCGCGCCTTAAACTCGTAAATGTCGAGAGAAATTCACAGATTTTTTTGGCCGGGTGTTTGCCTGTGACTCTACTAACCGCAAGTGGTCGGAAAATTCGTAATTTTAAGTTAAAAAGGTCGGAAAATTCGCATATTTATTTTCTAGTCGTTTGATAGATGGATAATATCCCTAATGGTGCATCGCGGTCGGAAAATGAGCATAGGTAACTTGTGAAGGTCGGAAAATCTGCGGATTATTCGATCACATAACACAAAAATAGTTGAAGTTCCGAAAGGTGAAACTACGGCATCTTTATGTTCTTGGGGTCAATGAATCCGGATCTCTGGTCAGTTTAACACTATTAGGTCACGGTCGAGGGCATTTAAAGGTCAAATATGCAAGATTAAAGGCAATTAAACTGAACCATGTATATTTATCTTTTTAAGGTCGCTGAATACGAATGCATCATCATTTTGACGTCATTGCTAAGAGCATTTCGTGGTCATATCTGTAAAATTATCCACAACAAAATTTTAACGGCAAACAAATATGTTTTGGAGGTGCTGAGCACAAATATATCGTCAGTTCAAACCTGCTGGGTCATCGTTGTGGTCATTCCATAGTTAAATACACAGTTTATCGAACTTAAAATTAATTGTGCATATATACATTGCTAGAGGTTAATGCATTTACAAATCACATACAAATTGTGACAAAAAGGAGCTTAAATGAAAACAGACATTTTCAATAGAATATTTAATATTAAATTTCAATATTTCAAAATCAAAATTTAAATTTAATATCAATATTTAATTTAATAAAAGTAGAAAAGTTCTGCCTATGAAAAAGCACTATTCATATAGACAAAATAATAACTTTTAACGGTATAACATGGTTGCTCAGATTTATGATGGTAAGACTGATGACCCGTGGATATATTGGAAATTATTGGATATGTTATTGGATATATTGGAAATGGATATATTTTCCATTTTCTATTTTGATGGTAAATCTCTATATAATAACCAAAACTAATCGGCTAACATATTTATATCCCATCTTCCTTGGTACCAACTCTTCATTTTCTTAATATTCTGGTAAAATTTCTTTTTTTTTCACTGTTATCACCTAAATTTTCTGTAACATCTAAATGAGAGTGTCAAAAGTGCGCCTTAATACTCGTTAAGCAAGTTGGATTTTGAAGCTTTCTATCAAAGCTGAAACTATTTGTTTATAGTTCGGAATCCTGTGATTTTCGAGAAAATTTTTCACTACGTCCTTGAAACGTAACCATGCACTTCTCTCGTTTTTATTCATTATTTTTACAAATGTATCATGCATCACCATTTTACGTATCATAAAAAATGTTTTCGTAAATTTTACCGTCACTTAAATTAGGAAACTCGTTTCTAAGATGAATCAAGCATCTTCCGTCTTCATTTAAGGTTTAATCCATTGTTCCTTGAGTCCCAATTTAATGTGCAAAGATATAAAAAAAATTTTGGTGGATCAACAAATGGCTCAGTAATTGCATTTTTAGAAACAAGTGTCAAGGTTTTTCTAAAATACTATACACTCTTCACTAAGTGCTTTTGATAATCTCTACTGTCCCATTCACATTAAAGTTAAGGTGATTTTGTAAATCCAGATTTTTGACTTAGTTAATATTGTTAGGATCTTAAGATCTCCAAAGATTTTCTATTCATGTTTCATATCTCATCTAATATTGCCTTCATGTTATAATACTCTTCATTCAATATTACCGAATGTCCTATGGAGACGTCTGCATAAACATTGGTGTTATGTAGTAGAACTGCTTTAATGCTTGTCTTAAATGCATCAACAAGCTGCCGATACTCATTCAGATACAAAAATCCAGGTTTGATCTGATTCATTAATCCAAATATATCATTTCAATATACTAAGGAGTGTACATCGTTACAGAAATATTTACAAAATTTTTTGTATATGTTTTGATAATAAGAACACTTGATTTTGACAATTTCCACATTAATATATGTTTTGTAATCATGATGCTAGGAATCCTGTTCCATTATTTGGTAGGCCTAAATGTCGAACAAGATCATTTACTCTTTCTAGTGATCTTGTGTCAATGTATTTCTTATTTACCCTTATATGGTACAAAAGCCTTGTTACTTGTTTCACTATCATACCAACCAACGTCACTGTTACTGTCACTTAGAATTTTTACTTCTGCTTTCTCACGTTCCTTCTCGCAATTCCCCGCTTTCTTCATTCTCTACAAATTTTGTTCAATATCCATTCGTTCATTAGAATCTTTTCCTTAAGGTGGTGATAAATATACACTGTTACACTCTCAAGATCGGCGTAATTAATTTGGAACCATTTAGGTTGTTTGCGGCAAACAAATTAGTATTATTAAAATAACACTCTTCTTTCGAATGAGGTTCTTTCCATATAGTATGTACCATCATTCTTAATTTTATTTTCTGACATAAATATACCATGGTTTTGTCTTTCGGACTTTCAACTCCTTTTATGGGGCTGTGTAATCAGTCAGTATTGATCCTAATTGTGCTGGTAGGTGGGAAAATGTGTGATATTAATTCGCATATGTCGGAAAATGTTTCATTTCAGTTCGCGATGGTAGACAAATTCACGTACTTTTTGGCGTGGCTTTGATAGATCTGTACTGACTCAACTAGCGTAGGTGGAAGTTGCTCTATCAATACACGTACCTCGGAAAATCTGCGATTTTAATTCGTATATGTCGGAAAATTCACGTGTTTATAGTAGAGCCGCTTAACAGACCGCTAGTAACTCAATCAGTTGGGACATTAGTTTGACAAAGTCGGAAAATCAATGGATTTATTGGAGAGCCGCTTAACAGACGTAACGTAACTCTATTAGTGAGGCCAGTAGGAAAACTCGCCGCCTTAATTTGCGTAGGTCGGAAAATTCGTGTAATTAGTAATGAGCCGCTTAACACTCCGGTGGTAACTCTATTAGTAAGACAGTTACAGAGTTCGCGACATTAATTTACCAAGGTCGGAAAATTCGTAGATTTATTGGAGAGCCGTTTAACAGACTGGTATTGACTAAATTAATGGGGACAGTCGGAAAATGCGCGACATTGTTTCGACAAAGTCGGGAAATACGCAGATTTCTTGGAGAGCCGCTGAAAAACTCAGCGACTAGTAACTCAGTATAGTAACTCAATTTGTGAATCAGTCGGAAAATTCGCGATATTAATTCCACAGGTCCTGAAAATTCGCGGATTTATTAGAGAGCCGCTAAACAGACCAGTAGTAACTCTATTAGTGGAGGCAGTCGAAAAATTCGGTATATTAATACGCATAGATCGGAAAATTCGCGACATTATTTCGCCAAGGTCGGAAAATTCGCGGATTTATTGTTGAAGAGCCACTTAACAGACTGATAGTAATCCTAATAGTAGTGTGAGTCGGAAAATTCGCGACATTAATTAGCCAAGATCGGAAAATCTTCTATTATATTGGTACGGCGTTCATTAAGTCTGTACTGGCTCTGCTAGTGGTTGTACGAGGTTGTAATTTTCGCGGAATATCTCCTGAGTCAGTTTACCTAAAACGAAATGTGAGCGGTATAACCTCAAGGCAAAGATAACTCATCCCATTACAATATGAAAAATTAAATCTGACTGTATACTAGCAACTGAATCGAAATCAAAAATGTAAATCTCGATCCAGCTAAATCCGGTTGTGAAAAGAGCTGCAGGTCCCGTGATTAAATCCCTCGTAACGTCAAACGTTTATTGTACCGTCGTCACAACCGTTTGATTAATATTTCTCTCGAGCTGTCACTTTTATATGGAACAGAACGATGCAGAATTTATTTCCCCAGTCTTTTATCTCTCCCGGGACGTTTTCGGACGTGTGGATTTTACGAAAATTCGAAGGGACGCGAGACAAAAAAGAAACTACTGTTCGGAACGTCCATTATCCCGAGCATAGTTGAGAATCCGGAACCCGAATTTATTTCGCGGCTCCCTCTCATGAATCTCCCGGAAATTGAATCCGTTATTTTAAAACCGGTCTCGGGCTGAATCTTAGCCGGGGATTTAAAAAACGTCTCGAGGAGCATTCTCCTACGGAGCACAGGCTCTCCGTCTCATTGGCGTAGATGAAAGGTTACGCGCCTCCTGGGAAATCACCGGGATCGGATGTTTACTTTTAATTTCATTTGAAATATTCAGCGCTGCAAGAGACTCGCCTCTCTTTTCCTCTCTCTGGAGGAGAGCGTCGTCGGGGATTTTTCCGTACATGCGAATGCAGTTTATGGAAAAATAATGGACTACAAGGTATGCACGATATTATTCTTAAGTCTTAGTAGCATAGCGAATACATAACTAGACCTTCTGTTTGTTTTAACAAACCATTTCAACCGGAAACTGTTGTTTCTTTCCTTAAAGGATCATCTCTCCCAATCTGTGCAGAGTTAAGAATTCTAAAGCTTGATCTTGCCAAGGATCTATATTCCATTCTCAATGAATTGGTTTCTTGGTTCAAAGTTGGCTAGTACAAAGATATGAGTGCAGAAATAATGAAAATTTAGAAATTTAGCCATACATACTTAATATGTTAATAATTATTACACACCTTTTATTTGCTTCAATAGACCATTTGTACCGGAAATTATCGTTTCTTTCATCAAACAGTCATCTCTCCTAATCTGTATAGAGTTGTGAATGTTAAGAGTTGATCTAACTGAAGATCTATATTCCATTCTCAATGAATTGGTTTCTTGGTTCAAAGTTGGCTAGTACAAAGATATGAATGCAGAAATACTGGTAATTTCGAAATGTAGCTATATTTCCTTTTTAAGTTGATAATTTTTACACATCGAAAAGTCCATACTTGCTTCTCTACGGGTTAATTACAACATTTAGCAAAAACTAGTAATGGAACTTCGAAGAAACATAAAGAAACGCTTTATTTGCATGGGTTCGTTAAAGGGGTAGTCTGGTTATTAATTTAAAAAAAAAATAGATTCATCAAAAGTCATTTTCATATACAAAACACCAGTAAAAATGGTGTGCTCTAGTTTATTTTGCTTATAAAGCTCGATAAATTCGTATATCATCTTTAGAGTGTAAGGGGGCGCACGTGGCCTTTCTAGAATTTTATATTCTAATTCTCCCAGGATTTGGAATAACTTCTCATATTATTATCCAAGAGAGAGGTAAAAAAAATCATTTGTTACCCTGGGCATAATTTACGCTATGATAGCAATTCGTCTTTTAGGATTCGTTGCATGAGCCTGTCATATATTTACAGTAGGTATAAATGTAGATACACGGCCTACTTTACATCAGCAACAATAATTATTGCAGTACCTACTGTGTTGACGCTAGCGTCAACATTATTTAGGGGAATTTTAGGTGAAGAAATTATAATTTGTTGTAAACGATTTTAGGGAACTTTTTACGTAATTTTACCATTGAAATTAACACGCGTTGTTTTACAAACGGAAAATAACATTAAACCCAACGTGTAAGTATAGGTGAAGGAAATTATTGATGTAAGCACAACAAGGAGTCGTCGTAACGTGAGAATACCGCGCTCCGGTTAAGGTCAGTCTATGCAAGGCTAGGTCGTTGTAGAAAAACAAACAGATGCACCATTGATCTAATGTATTTGAATGTGTATAAAAGATCCCGAAAGTTGACAATAAATTAGTATACGATGTATGCTCAAAACGACGTGTGTTGTTGGTCGTGATTTACGTCACCCTAACCTACAAGCTCTCACGTTACGCCCTGAGAGTTCTACGAGATCTTCAAGATATTACAACTTTTAACTCCAAGAACTTCAACTCGGACCTGCACGTTACGCCCTCAGGTCCACACCGGAGAGCACGATACTCCCTCTCTCCAAACGACTAGAACTTAAACTCCGGATCTGCACGATACGCCCTCAGATCCAAACCCGGAGAATTACGTCACGCCCTCTCTCCACACAACTATAACTTCAAGAGATCACGTCACGCCCTGATCTTCAACTACTACAACAGTCTCCAGCCTTACAACCTGGAAACAAGATTCATCTCCGCAGCCGCCCACGAGCTACGAGAGATATCTATACAGTCCACTCTCTACAGAGACCACTTCACAATTCAGACACACTTGTATTAAAGTATTTAGTTGACTAGCAACCTTACACGTAACCAAATTAATGTTTCCACCAGCGACAATATGAATATTAGGTTCTGTAATATTATTCACAATTAGTGGACTAACAGGAGTAGTTCTAGCTAATTCATCTATTGATATGGAGGACAGTGCAGCCGCGCGCTAATGCTAACATTTTTCTAATTTTCTTTCTTTTTGTATATAATTCCGGTTCTTACAAATAGCAGTTGTACGTTGGCTTTCGGCTAGAAAGTTGGTTTTTATTGTCTATAACGACCATACAAGAATATTTGTTCAGAAAATTCGTGCAAAATGGATAAAAAAGTAGTAGTGATAATCTCAGACCAGCTTGTTAAGTTCATCTGCAAGAACAATTTTAAAAGGAAACCCTGATTTTGAAGTAAACATTAATCAGTTTGTAAGTAAAATGATATTTTTGAGGAATAGGAAGTTATAGTGTATGGAGCTGGCAGTAATTGACTGTTTTAATATTTTCTGTAATTTTCAGAAAAACATTTAAACGCGTTTTTAAACGTTTTTTGACCTAGTAGACACAATTTAACAAAAATCACCGTACAGATTTCGCTGAAATTTTGAGCAGTTAGTCCAAAAACGTGTAGTTTGCGCATAAACTTGTATTATAAATTTTGGTTAAAATGTACCCCTTTTTTTAAACACTTAATTTACATAAAAAGTCCAAAAACAGATCAAAACTTTTAAAAGTCAGCCATTTTTTTTAGTCAAATTGGTTTGTCCTAGTTCATGCGATAGCCGCTTAATTATGTTTTAATAATCTTTTGAAATGTTTCTAAATGGAAAAATCATGTCCACAAGAACAAAGGGGTCTTTTTAAGACCGCCATGTTACTCCCATATCGGGGCCTAAATATCTAAAAAAAAAAAATTGTAATGCAAAATATCTATATTATCATATATAAAAAACACAAAATGTAAAAATAAACTTTTGTACGAAAAAAAAAAATAATAATGAAGAATACCTATTAACTACCCCCTTAATAAATTTCTAATACTTCAACTATTAACTTCTAACACATACATTCTATTATTCTTGTATTAACGAATAGATGGGATATAAAATGGCGACCCATCACCTCATTATTCGGCATTCGCCAAATTTTCGAAATATATTCATGAACCATGATGATTTACGTTCGGTTTCATAATGCGTTAAAGTCCACTTTAACTTAAGGTTGACTTTGACTGTGACGTTAGAAGTAGTAAAAGTTGAAACGCACGCAATTTTGGTACTTACGTATTTATTCTTAGATGTTCCTCTGCCGACTAGCTCAAACTAATTAACTACTCAGGTGTGGTCGAAAGGAAATATCAAAAGTCAAATTATAGCTGTTTAATTGATTATGTCAACGAACCAAAACAATAACTATCCAAATAAGTGAATGTCAATGTCAAATAACCAAAACAATAACTAATCAATTTTAAAATATTAATTCCAATTAATTCATATTCCAAAATCTCAGATTGAGTAGTCTACATATAGACTCAAAATTCTAATACTCTTAAAAGTTAGCAAAGAAGTATAAATACAAAGTTACTAAAGTTTGTTACTAATTAATGGGGGGAAATCGATCAATTTAAGTTCACTACTTAAAGGCCTTTAAAACGGGAAATACCTGTCACTCAACGTGAATCACAACACTCGAAGACGGCTCGATGATGGTCACCTGCGGCTGAAATTAGTCCGGATACGGGGCGGATCGCCCTGTATGTGGGCGCTCTCGGCGGCTGGTTGGACGCAAGGCAGCTCGCCCTGTAAGTTGGCGTTCTTGGCGGCTGACTGGACGCAAGGCAGATCGCCCTGTACGCAGTCGCGCATACCGGCTGGCTTAGCAATTACTCACTCCGAAAGGCACTTTTAATCACGCACTGATTTTGCACTGGTTTTACTTCTACAGTTTACCCATCAAATTAGTAGGGTTCGTGTAGTAAAAGTTTGTCAACGGAGCGGTATGCTAATTTTACTAATTTTCCCAGACCAATACGACAACCAATCCACTATTATTCCCTAATACCAATCAGAATTTAAACTCACATGAACTAAACTCAAATTAGCGCGTCGGAGGAAGCAACTTGCCGAGGCAAGAAACCAAGTCCCCCTTCCTCTCTCGCGGGCCCTAACTCTCCCAACTATTTCCCAAAATCCAACCTTAAAAACCACTTCCTACTGATTTTTTGGCCTATCATTGACCAGGAACGTCTCAACGGGGCGTTACAATTTCCTTCTCCTTGCAAAACACATCATTCTCGAAGCGCATGATAGTACCAACGGCTTTTTGGGATTCCAGGAAACTTAGTTATCCAAAACAAACATTGTGAGCCTCATCGAAATTGTAAGTGGCGTCGCAAATTCGAGACATCCTAAAAAATTGTTTACCAAGACCGTTCCAATTTGACTCCAAATACTTTCCAAAAATCTCGCTACCAGGCGAGTGAAAATCATAACGTAACAAAGTCATGAAAACAACACAATCAAAGTCAACTTTAAGTTAAAGTGGAGTTTAACTGCATTATGAAATGGGCGTAAGTGACTTAGGAATCACTTTTGGTTATAGATAGTTATCTCTGTAGTATTATTTTGGTTACATTTTGTGGCGATCTAGTGATGGGTGCCGGTACTAAACTATCAAATGTGTCGTGAAATATTAAACATTGTGGTATTTATAATACGTGTGGGTTTCAATCCGTTTCATTAAACTCATTAAAAAAAAATCCTTTGATGAAACTCCAATTTTACAAGGAATTTACCTTACTGATTTAAACCGAATCAATTAAGGTAAGTGTAAAAAAACAATTTTTATTGGATTTATTACATTAAATAAATTTTGTGATGTATTATTTTTTCCTTTTATTTATAGTAGCTAGTTGTATACTAAAACTGACTACTATAAAGCGTAAAATAATTTGGAATGTATGAAGTTTGGATAACAAAAAAATTTCATACATATTCCATTCATCCTCTGTATAAAAATATAAGGTTTGACGAATATACGCCCATTTGGAGACTTATTTACATTCAACTGAAATACTGAAATGCATAGGTACACAAAAATTTATGAAACATATTTGAAATTAATAATCTGAAAGCGAATGCGATGTTCTGCAAAAGAGGATTTTTTATTGTTTAATTTTTGTTTAAAATAAATACTTCCTAAAACCAACCAGTAATATTTTTCCATTCACATTATAATTTTTTTAAAGTTATTTTTGATGACAAATATTTACTCCTTAACCAACAGTGAACTTAATCTCGATTATCTAGCTAACCTTTTCATTTTTCGTTTCTTTTTACGTAAGACATAATTGTTGTTTGAGCATTGTTTCTATTTCTCTTTTATTATCGAGCTCCTGAAAACTACCTTCACCATTGATAAAATAATTCATCAGTTGGATTATACTTTCCTCATACATAATTCAAATATGATAACTGTTACGTTATGATTTTCACTCGCCTGTTAACTAGATTTTTGCAAAGCATTCGGAGTCGGATTCGAACGATCTTGGTAAACAATGTTTTAGGATGTCTCGACTTTGCGACGCCACTTACAATTTCGAAGAGGCTCGCAATGTTCGTTTTAGATAATTAAGTGTCTTGGAATCCCAAATAGCCGTTAGGATTATCACGTGCTCAGAGAGTGATGTGTTTTGTAAAGAGAGGGAAATTGTAACGCCCCGTTGAGAGGTCCCCGGTCAATGATAGGCGAAAAATCTATAGGAAGGGGTTTTTGAGATTGGATTTTGGGAAATAAGTGGGAGAGTTAGGGTCCGCGAGGGAAGAAGAGAGGACTTGGCTTCGGGCATCGGGGAAGGTAACACCTTCCCCGATGTGTTATTTTTAGTTAAGTTCATGTAAGTTCAAATTCTGATTGGTATTAGGGAATAATAGTGAATTGGTTGTTGTATTGGCCTGGGCAAATTAGGAAAATTAGCATACCGGTCAGTTGACAAACTTTTATTACACGAACCCTACTAATTTGATTGGTAAACTGCATAAGTAAAATCAGTGAGTGATTAAAAGTGCCTTTCGTAGTGCGTAATTGCTAAGCCAGCCGCCATGCGCGACTGCGTACAGGGCGATCTGCCTTGCGTCCAGCCAGCCGCCAAGAACGCCTACTTACAGGGCGATTTGCCTTGCGTCCAGCCAGCCGCCAATAGCGCCAACATACAGGGCGATTCGCCCCGTATCCAGACGGATTCCAGCCGCAGACGACCGTCACCGAGCCCTTCTTCGAGTGTTGATTCACGTTGAGTGACAGGTATTTTCCCCCTTAAAGGCCTTTAAGTAGTGAACTTAAATCGATCGATTTCCCCCATTAATTAGTAATAAACTTTAGTAACTTTTTATTTATACTATTTTGCGAACTTTTAAGTTTATTAGAATTTGGAGTCTATTTGTAGACTACTCAATCTGACATTTTGGAATAAGATTTGTTGGAATTAATATTTTAAAGTTGATTAGTTATTGTTTTGGTTTTTTGACATATTCAATTAAACAGCTGTAACTTGATTTTAATATTTCCTTTCGACCACACCTGAGTAATTCATTAGTTCGAGCTAGTCGGCCAAGGAACATCTAAGAATAAATACGTAAGTACCAAAAATTGAATGCGTTTCATAACAACAGAAAGCTTTAATAAAGTATGTAAAAGTGATGGTGGTAATCAGCAAAATTTACAAAGCGAAAGATAGTTCGGAAATGGTACATGTCTCTTTTACTTCATTGATATTGCATATTGCAACGTCAATTA
Organism: Cryptocephalus moraei; assembly: GCA_946251905.1. Lineage (NCBI taxonomy): Eukaryota > Metazoa > Arthropoda > Insecta > Coleoptera > Chrysomelidae > Cryptocephalus > Cryptocephalus moraei. The sequence goes on along the minus strand of OX276466.1, from coordinate 10,705,282 downwards.
TGCACTTCATACACTTTAAAGCATAAGCCGTCAGGTAACTCGAATATCGCAATGTACCTGTATGCTTGTCTTATTGGCTTGCATTTCACTTATCGTTAACGAAATGAAATGTAAATGTAATTATGTATAGAGCAATTTTGGACTCCCTTTGGGTACATCAAATAAATAAGCTAGGTAAAAATAACTAATAGGTACCTATACCTATCTACCTATTTAATATAATAAATACCTATCAAATAGATAAACAAATGGGATTTCTCCTCACATTTTTCCTTCTATTGAAACTGACTAGAGGATTAACATTAATATTAAGTAGTGCTACTCGCTTTGGGCATTTATAGCGTAATTCATGCTGAATATTTTTAATTTAAATTAGGGTTCATCGAAAGCAACTGTCAGATGCTAAACGTTATGAATGTAAAAGTTCATGCGGTCCAGTATTTATGAAGTTATTATTAGAATTAATACCTAACTGCTAACTACACTTCATCATTTAATTATCGTTTATGGTGTTGATTAATTGTTTAACTGACATTCCTGTAATGTTGCTGTAATGATGCGGTGGACTCATTTCTCTTTTAGAAAGAACCCAGTTTTCTGCATAAATTCAATCTTTCCTACCTTCGTTTTTATACTTATTTTCGCTCTTTTTTTAGCCTTCCTCTTTAGCATGCATTAACGTCATGGAATTCGCGTGTCGAATTTGAGTATCACTGCTGGCGAAATTCCTATAGTTGATAGTTATTTAATAATGTAATAAATGGGCGGATTCGGCACGTAGGGAGCGTCGTTAAAAGCTACTTTTGTTCTCTTAGTCACGGTACAATTTATTTTAGTACCTTTGACGTAGGTTGTGGATTAATACAAAGCTGACGAGGGTCAATTTGAATCAGTCGGGCTTGATATATATTTGGCATTGACGGCCACGAAAGAAATTAGAATGCGAGTGCCTTTCAATTTGTTTATTAAGTAACGTTGATAATTTGCTATGCTTCCATGTGGATTATATTATGCGATAATTACTTTTCACGCAAAGTTTTAAGTTCATTACGATGAAAACTTCTAATTGCCACAGGATTTGGTGAATAACTTCTTAATATATCTGAAATCAAAGCACACATATCGAAGTTTTCTGTATGTACAGATAAGGTTTCATACGGTGGATTACTTATTTAAGTTTTAATTAACTCGGGATTATAATTAGTCACCTAAATTCAAAATAGAGTCACAAACCCGTAAATTAGAGATGTAAATGGAATAAATTTAATATTACCGTATATTTCCAGAAACTCACATCCAAGAAGAAATACTGGAAATACAACAATAAAATGTAATTATACATTACCACTTGGAGTTATTTCAACAAATATGCGAGTAAGTTTTAAAAGCATTACTATTACTGTGGGAGACGCCTTATATTTTCCAGCATTATAAGAATGTAATAAATATGAATATTGAAGGGTTTTCCTATATTTTCCAATCAGCCAGTATTGCTATTTGAATATAATATTTTCATTAAAGTCTATTGACATCAATTTTTTTTTAAGATTTAGTTCCATCCAATTTTTTCTCAATTTTCCCCATTTTCTGAAAAATTCGCATAAATATGAAAAAATCCAAGAGGGAAAGAGCAGTATAAGTTATACTGCCTGAAACCTTTTTGCGGCAATGGCATAGTTGTTGATGACGTGTCCAAACGGAATAAAATACGGAATATCTGCGAGAGGCAGAAAGAGAGAGATAAAAAAGTGAATGTTATGGTTATGTCCGGTATTATGTGTTTCCAAGGGAAAGGTAGTAAATTTTTCGGATGTGGGGGCGTTTTCCGGGAATAATCGCTAATCATCCAGTCCGGAGTGAAATTAAATTATCCCCTAATATGTATGCTGATGGGTACAAAATTGCTAGGTCATTAGGGAATTCGGTAGACAATTTTTTTCAGATATTTATGACTACAGGGCGGAAACAGTGCAACAAAAGTGTTGAAAAAATGCGCATTATAATGCACAATATTTCTTTAAAAAATGCAAAAATTAGCAAAATTGTGCCAAAATATGCAACATTTTTTTGCATTCAAAGTGTGTATCTCAAGTGTATTTTGGTTAATTTGTAATGTGTTTATGGTATTTATTTGGATACCTAGAATCATTTTATTTGATTAATTACATTAAAACAATTTTGTAGAGGATACAATTTTATTTAATATTTATTAAAAATAAAATGTTCACAAAATTTCTTTAAAGATAAAATACGTACATACAAGATTGTCTATTATACATATACAGATATAAAAATAATTGGTTTTAATTAAGTTCTTCTATTATTGAAGAATGAGTTTATAACTAAATATTATTCAAAACTTTCTAAACGATTTTCTTATATCTGTTAACATCTGTTTGAATAAAGAGAAGCTTCTTTCCACGTCAATCGAAGTAATGGGGACAAATTTCATGTTTGGCAGTAAATTTTCTTTAATTTCAGTTAAATAATTATTATACTCGCCCAAGACGAATTTTGAGGCAGATTGTAATTTTTGGAACTCTGCATTATTTTCAATTACGTCATCAAATATTTGCCATATTTTATTTCAAATTACAAAAAACTTACTAGTTTTGAACACGCACTTCAACTCTAATTTCAGTATCCGATTTGACCCAAATTGGGTTACAATGCATTTTAGGCATTTTGAACAATAAACTTTTCTGTACTAAAATTGGCTCGTTCCATCTTTACGGAATACAATTATAACCTAAACTTATCTTCACTAAATACCCGTAAAATACCTACCTGACCCTGAGAGACACGGTGTATTAAGCACTTAAATATCCTAAGTATACGTTAAAAATCCCAAGAATAATATTAATGTTGATTGCGAAGTAACAGTTCAAGTTAAATTTAAGATAACATTTTGTGCTAATTGAACAAAATATGCAAATAGATGCACAGTACAGTAAAAACATGCACCTTGTTTTAAAAACATGCACACTTTTCCGAAATAGCAAAAATAGTCAGAAATTGCATTAAAATGCGATTTGCATATTATCCACCCTTTATTTATAACATTGTGAAAAACTTTCTGCAAATATAATTCGAATCAAGCCATAGTTAAGTATTAAGAAAAATAAAATGCTCAATTCCACTAATATTATTAGAGTGATATACCTTTAAATAGGTTGAGAAAGGTTTCAAATAAATTAAAGAAGTTTTTAGATTTTTCTGAAAATTTTAAGTTATTGTCACGCCCAAGGGGGTGAAGTCTCACTGCAAGTAATTGGGGGGAAACTCACAGCAAGGTAAAAAGTTTTGGAAAAGTGTGAAATTGGAATTTCAGGATATGAATCGCAAACAGAAAGGTATGATTTTTCCCTGTCAACAGTAAAGATATATCTGAAAAGTTTGTTTAATTTCCAAGACATAAACGTCTGGAATAGTCTTCTTCTTCTTCTGCACTTCAAGGACTAGGCTTGCAGCCTGTTCCATCTTCATTCTAGCCATCTTCTTCTGGGTCTACCAATGTCTCTTTTTCCGTGTGGTCTATAGTTTACCACTTGTTTGACCAATCTGTCTTCGTTCATTCTTTCAATGTGATGTCTCCATTTTAATGAGTTTTGGTGTATTCTGTCATTCACTGAAAATATGTTCAATTCGGTCCTTATATCTTCATTTCTTATATGGTCCCTCAGTGTACAACCTTTTGTCATTCTTAGAAATTTCATATTCGTTGTCTATCTTGTTTCCGAAGTGCCCAGGTTTCGCTTCCATATGTTAATATAGATGTTGTCATCACTTTATAGAATTTTATTTTTGTTTCTTTTCTTGTCTTGTTTTGTAGTGTTCTCTGTATGGTGCCACACATCATTTGTTATTTATGTAGTTTGTTTGTAACATCTTTGTCATATTCGTAGCTTATATCGCATCCCAAGAAATTGAAGTGTGATACTTGTTCTATGGGTGTTTCGTTTATAAGTATTTTGGAACGAACAGGTTGTTTTCCTCGAAAAGCCATAACTTTCGTCTTTTTTTCTGATATTTTTAATTTGGAATTTTTACATATCTGATTCAAGCGGTAGATTGCGTATTTTAGGTCGTCTTCGGTTTTTTGTAAAATTATTTGATCATCGGCAAACAGTACCGTGTTTAATACGTTTATTGGCGGGTGTTAGTCTTATTCCGGGGTTAATTCCTTGTTTCCATTGTCGTACAGCGTCGTCAATATATATATTGAACAGGGTTGGCGACAGGCAGCATCCCTCTCTTACACCTCTGTTGATGGTTATTGGTCCTGTTCTGTCTTTTCCGGTGTTTATTATTATTTCTGTGTTATTGTATAGTTCTCTTATCACCTCTATCAGATGTCTGGGGTAACCCCGTCTTTCCATAATTTTCCATAGTATATCTCTGTTTACCCGGTCGAAGGCCTTTTCGTAGTCGATAAACCCAATATGGGTTTCTAAGTTGTATTCTCTACGTTTTTCGATTAACTGTCGTATTATGGTGATATTGTCGTTGCAGGATCTTCCTTTGCGAAAGCCACTTTGTTCTTCTAGTAGTAGCACATCAGCTATGCTTTTTAGCCTATTGTTTACAATCCGGGCATATAGTTTGTATGTAGCATTTAATAAACTTATTCCTCTATAATTGCCACAGGAGCTTCGATCTCATTTTTTATACAGTGATATTACTTCCGCCGTTTTCCATTCGTCCGGTACTTTTCTCTGTTTCCAGCATTCATTTAATAAATGTAGTATTCTCAGTTCCAACAGCAATCCTCCATATTTTAGTAGTTCTACGTCTGGAATAGTATTTTATAAAAATGGAAATATTCCTAAAATCTTCATACTTCTGTACTGAAATTCGACAAAGTGGCTGAAAATCATCCCTTTATCCACCCTTCGAAATTTAAAAGAGAATTTAAAATTTTCGTCTTTACCTCAAAAAATACTAAATAATCCTTGTAATTTCTCTCAAACTTGTCCAAATTTAAACTGTAGACTTTCCTTAGGAAATGAATATATGTGATTATCTGATGCCAAAAGTTCTTAAAGTTGAATATGCATAATCTAAAATGTCTGCTCCATATTCTGAAAATCAAGAAAACCTAAAATAATATATTTTTTTGAAACTGTTGCGATCAATGAAAGTGTCCCTCCGAATCAAAGCAGGCCCCTCCCACGAGTTTTGCTGCGAAATTCAAAAAATTTTATGTTATTATATTAAGGAAAAAAGAAGATCCACCAAATAGTCCAAATTTCTATTGCAAACAAATGGAAATTATTTCATGTTTAAAGTTTAAATTTTCATATTTCTCCAAAAAATCATAATACTTTCAAAACTCTGTCAAAACAGTGTTCTGAAACTCCACTAAAAACTCTTATCTCTGTAATCTCTAATCTTCAATTTCCAAAATCTCTAAATCTTCGCTCAATCTTACCTGCGAGTTTCGTCGCGAAACTCAAAATTTAAATCTGAATAAAGACAAATGGATTCCTCTCAAAGTAATACTCAAAAATAGGTTTTTTTTTGAGAAGATTGAATAATGGAACTTCGTGGAAACTAATGGATAAATACAAATTTTGCATGTTATTTATGATTGCTTATTTAATATTTCTGTTCATATTTTCATAAGGATTCATTTTTCCATTTGTCTTTTAAGGACCATATGAGAAATTTGGGATTGTTTCTACTGTATTAATTAGAAATCTGACACTGTATTTCGCTCAAATTAATATTATTATGGCTGTTCTTTAACCACCGCATACTACAATTATTTAAATAATTTAATCAAAACCAAAACCGCTTGCACTAATGTTTTCACACCAGTGAAGACTAGTTAGTTAAATAGTTAAGTAGAAAGTATAATGAATAGTTAGTAGACTATTGACTATGTCATTTAATAAGGAACTAACGCGTGCAAGATATTTTATTTTTTCATATGGTCAGTTGACCTCTAAAGAAATAAAATCCAAAAGTGCTACTAAATTTAGCAATGCGTTTTTGAGAACGGGGTAAGTTTTCCACTTTTCGCTTTTTCGGCTATAGCGCAAATACTATGCATTTTCGAAGATATGTGCTGTAAGATTTCCTGTAGAGAATTAAATTTCCTACGAAAATGATGTTTTTTTAAATTAAAAAAAATTTTATGAAATAAATTCAGAAAACAAAGTTAAAAAATGGAAAAATTTCAATAAAATGCCTTTTATTGAATTTTTGACTATAACTTTTTTCTGAGTGAATTTAGGTGTTGGCATTGCTTTATAGAAAAGAAAGCTTATGAAATTCTCTTTAAAACACTGGATTGTAAGACTTCATATGTATAATATTGACTGAGGTATAAACGTTTGAATTCAGTCATTTTTTCCCTATTTTTTTACTTTTTCTTTAAAATGCGTATTGCGTATTCTTTCATATGTTTACCTGAAAAAAATAATTTTTATGCAATAAATAACTTATGTACGAATAATTTACTATAAAAAATATTCTTATTTATTTATATTTAATGTCAGTTTGGCACCGAAAATCACTGCACTGTTTTCCATCATCAAAATTATATTTTCCAGTCAGTAAACTTGGTATAAATACCGAAAGCTATGGTCTTCCTGTTATCTGAGGATACCATTGATACCTACACAATACTATTTTCATATGTTCTCTATCTTCATTTTTAAATTCTCGGGAGTTCCGTGGTTTAAGGAGAAAATCGTTTAAAGACACTAGTTAAACCTGAATTATACCTGCTCGGGTAGCACAATGAGAGATTCTTATAATCTATTTAGCTCTTCTAACAGGAAGACAATAGCTTTCGGTAATTATACTTCGTTTACTGGGTGGAAAATATAATTTTGATGATATAAAACAGTGCAATGATCAGAAAAAGTAAAAAAAAAAATGAGAAAAAATGGCTGAATTCAAACGTTTATATCTCAGTCAATATTAAACAAATAAAGTCCTACAAGCCACCGCTTTAAAGATAATTTCATATGCTTTCTTTTCTATGAAGCAATGCCTATACCTAAATTCACTCAGAAAAAAGTTAAAGTCAAAATTTCAAAAAACAACGTTTTGTAGAAATTTTTCCAATTTTTAAACTTTGTTTTTTGAATTTATTTCACTAAACAAATTTTTTTCTTGGTTTCAAAAAACATAATTTTCATAGAAAATTTAATTCTCTATAGGAAATCTTACGGCACATATCTTCGAAAAATGAATAGTTTTTGCGCTATAGCCGAAAAAGCGAAAAGTGGACAAACTTACCCCGTTCCCAAAAACGCATAGCTAAATTTAGTAGCAATTTTGGATTTTATTTCTTTAGAGGTCATCTGACCATATGAAAAAATAAAATATCTTACACGCGTTAGCTCCTTTTAGCCCTCTTATTTTCGGCATAGTCAATAGCCTATAGATTGTGTTGTCGCCTTTAGATCAAGCCGAATTATAATTCGTAACTATTATCGATAATTCCACTACTTACGTTCAAATCTATTTAAATGTACATTTTGATATAAGGAAATTTATTTAGTTACTGTTTGAATAGCCAGTAACAGGCGTTACTGAAATAATTTGGGCTCTTATTGAAATATTATTTATTGTTAATTCGGTATATTTTTTTAATAAAACATACATTAACAAATTTGAAAACCTAAGTAGCTACAAAACAAACCTTAGTGAATTAATATATGAAGTCATCAACGATAAAAGTTCGAAAATATTTCTAAAACAAATCTACTGAAGAACCATCTATAATTAATAAGGGTTCTTGATTTTGAAAGTAGAATACATTTTTCGATGAAATCTAGTCACCAGCATTTATTTTGTTAATACTCGAAATATGAAACCATTGTTAATGTCAACGACTGCTTAAAGTGTTTGTGAGTTAACAGCAGTTTCAATTCTGAGGGTGATTGACTATTTGGGCATTTCTTCCTCAACTTAACCAAAACAATATAAACTTTCCCAAAGTGTTAACAAGAAACCCAATAAACAGTTTGTAGAGACTTAGGTAAAGTTAATACTTTTTGTTCATTTTGAAACCATCAAATTGATTTACATGTAATTTGGGTGTATTTCCATAATTCTTTACAGTCATAAAAATGATCTTTTTGATCATTTTATTGACAATTCAATTGAGTACCACTTTGTAAAATCAAACAAGTTTAATAATTTTCAAAGAATTCTATATACAAAGCACATAATAATCACGCATTCCACTTAATCTCTAAACGAACGCTGAGCATCGCTGTTCCCTGCGAGCACTCCAAGCATATCCCTGCTCTACTTTTTAATTAAATTAAACGCTCGGTTCCCTATACAAAAAAGGCGACGCGACCGTAAAAAGTCATTAACGACATAAAGACCATAAATTGAATGTAAATAAAACCGAAAATCCGGAAGGGAGTAGAACAAAAGAGGGGCTCCTGCGAAAAACAAAAAAAGAGAGTACGGTAACTCGAGTACAAGTCGATAAAGGACGGCCCTCGGTTGGCAGGTTGTGGATTAAAAAGAGCGAGAGGAAAATTGGGATTGAAAAACATAAACGGAATGTGACTGGGATTTCCGTGTAAGCACTCTGACCTGATCTTTTGGTTGAATTTAACTCCCTCAACTTCCTTTTGGAGTTTTCATCATCTCATTTTAGTAGTTTACACAAGTATAGGTACTGTACTTATTTCTTTTGGAGGGGTAAATTTCGGTTACAGCTCAAATTTAATTATGGGGGATAGCCACTGTGACGGAAGAAAAAATTAGTGATTTTCATGATTTTTTTTTGACCAGGTAAATAAAGGAGTTTATGGGTCGTCTTATTCTATTTTATTAAGTGCATATCTAGTGATGCTTCCACAAATTTTTATTAAAAGATATTTATTACTTTTAACAATATAAACGATCGCGATGAGCCTGAAAGCAAAATTCCCCTGACATGGTCGCATCGATTTTTCAATAGCCGGTAATCTGAGAAAAAAAGATTAAAATTGTTACAATCTGTATGAATGTAGTTATTGTTGTATATAGCCGTTTTTTCATATTTTATTTTTTCACGAAGTGGCGACCAATTGAAAATATGTTTTTTTTATATTAATAATAAAATTAAAATAAACTTATAATAAAATTTTTTCGACCGTTTTTGTGTTTTCAAATAATTTAAAAAATAGTAAAAAACATTATATAAAAAATTTGTGGAAACAATATTGGATACTTAATAAATAAAACCAAACGATCCATAAATTTCTTTATATACCCGGTCAAAAGAATTCTTGAAAATCACTAATTTTTTCAGCCGTCACAGTGGCTATCCCACTTATGATATAGCATTTATCAATCTGTGAATACATTTTGTCTAATGTTAAGAATATAGTTCGTAATTGGAAATTAATTGTTTTAAATTAAATCGAATTTGCTCGATTGTGACTTCCTCTGCAATTTGTAACCTGCTTGATTCGCAGTTACTTGTTGGATTTGGCGTTGAGACGGAGTTCGGGAATTCGGCAAAGGGTTTTAGGGTCGGTTTTGCTCGGGCGCCAGATTTGAAGGGTTTTCTCCCTTGGGAATATGCCTGGGTAGTTTACATTCTTAGGAGAATGCCATGACTGTCCTTATAAATAAAACACACACTCAAATCGGAAAATACCTAAACTATTTTATTTCGAAATTAAAGTGGCAACAATGTATACGCCAAACACCTGCGAGCGTTTCGGAGATCGGAGAAGTACAAAAAATTATGGTTTATTTTCAAATATTTAAATATTTTGAAAAGAAAACACACAACTACCAAAATATGGGATTTTGTCACAGTTGGCGAGAAATAAAATTTATTCGTAATAAAATCGGGAAGATTCGAAACTATTTAACAAAGCGAAAATGCGGAAACGAGAAAAACAATATTATTGCAAAAATCAAATTTGAAAAACGGAAACACTTCTAATTACTGAAAATGGAGAACGGAAAATTATCCTAAATGTATAATGAAAGAGAGATAGTTCATTGCAGAAAGATAGGAAAAGGTGCAGTGTCTAATGTTCGAGAACGCGTTCTTTTAAGCGGCGAGAAAGAGAGAGAGAGAGAGAGAGAGAGAGAGAGAGAGAGAGAGAATTTACTTAGTCTCTACTCCAAATGCAACTCTTACAACTTCAGCAGTTATAAAGGTCAATGTTAAACATACTGTAACGTTTATTTTCTAATTTATTTACACTAATACTAATTGTACACTAGACACTACTTAATTTATATACACTATTACTAAACTAATTAATTTATATAACACACTTAACTATTTCCTAACATTAATTTATATCACTCTTAATTATTAAATTATTTATACGCTCTCGCTTTCGCTATTTCGCTTGTTTACTATTTACTCTCGCGGCTTCACGTCTAATAATCCTCTCCATCGTCCGCTGCGTTCAATTTTATAGCTCCCCCATAATTTATTCCCGAATTTACTAGTATTTGCTCGATAATTCCACAAAGCACTCGATCTATCTCGATATTAATGTTTACGTAGAAAATGTCCAGAAGGTCATAAATCACTATTCCTTAAATAACAATCTGGGAACGCTCGGCACTGTTTTTAGTGCTCGCCGCTGCGCTTAATAAGCGTAGCCGCGTTCCTTTGAGGAAAGCCGCCGAGGTCCGACAGGAGTAAATACATTTCGCTCTGCCGTTTACATTTCGCGTTACAATACATTGTACAGGGTAGTGTTTTAACTCAATTAAGATTAAGTATTAAAAATGTCCCTTGCTTACAATTTTGTCTGAATGCAACTTTCTAAACTGGGGTATCTTTCCTGATACCTATTTTTAATAAAGGTGTTGGATCGTTAGAATATAGTCGATCCACTTTACTTAGTCTACACTCCAAATGCAACTCTTAAAACTTCAACAGTTATAAAGGCCAATGATATATATTCCACAGAATAATGTTTTGTAGCTGTCCTAAGATAAAATCTTAACCATGTCTCTTGCTTACACGGTCTTTTAATGCAACTTCCTATACTAGACATCTTACTGAAATCTATTTTTAATAAAGATGTAGGATCGTTAGAATAGTCGTCCATAGTCGATGCACTTTGTTTAAACTCTTCTCCAAATGCAAATTTAACAACGTCAACAGTTATAAAGGCCCAATGTTAGACATAAGTACATTCTACAGGATAGTGTTTTGCAACTGTCTTAAGATGAAGTCTTAATCATGTCTTTTGCTTACACCTTGGTATAGAAGTCCATGCTCAAAGATGGAGGGAAAAGCTATAGTTGCGAGGACTCTTAGATATTACCCCATCCAAATGAAACAACCATCAGTAGGTCGATTATAATTTAATTAGGAGACATGTTTCGAGCAACTAGTGCCCATCATCAATCCTTTGCCTGTGAGTAAATTCAGATGTAACATTGAATGAATGTGGAAAATAAATGTACTTACAAATAAATGGTTACAACAAGTAGCAACAAATAGTAACAAGTTAGCAACAAGTTAAAACAGTTAAAAAAGTTAAACAAAAAACAGATAAAAAAAGTTGCTTACACTTTCATCTAAATACAGATTTCTAAACTGAAACATGTTTACTAAAACCTATTTTTAATAAAAGTGTGGGTTCGTTAGAATAAAGTTGACGCATTTTACTTAGGCTCTTCTCTAAAGGAAGCTATTACAACTTCAACAGTTATAAAGGTCAATGTTAAACATAAATTCTACAGAATATTGTTTTGTAACTGTGTTAAGATTAAGTCTTAATCATGTCCCTTGCTTTCACTTTCTTCTAAATGCCACTGTCTAAACTGAGGTATCTTTACTAAACCCTATCTTTAATAAATTAAAAATTAATTAGGATAGTAAGAATATAGTCGATGCACTTTACTTAGTCTCTTCTCCAAATGCAACACTTACAACTTCAGTAGTTATAAAGGTCAATATTAAACATACATTCTACAGGATAGTGTTTTTAACTGTCTTAAGATTAAGTCTTAATAATGTCCCTTGCTTACACTTTTGTCTAAATGCAACTTTTAAACTGAGGTATATTTAGTGAAAACTATTTTTAATAAAGGTATAGGATCGTTAGAGTATAGTTGAGGCACTTTACTTAGTCACTTGTTCAAATGCAACACTTACAGCTTCTGCAGTTATGAAGGTCAATATTAAACATACATTCTGCAGAATATTGTTTGGTGACTGTGTTAAGATTAAGTCTTAATCATGTCCCTTGCTTACACTTTCTTCTAAATGTAATTTTCTAAACTGTATCCATCTTTAATGAACCCCATTTTAAATAAATTAAAAATTAATTAGGATGGTTAGAATATAGTTGATGCACTTTACTTAGTCACTTGTTCAAACGCAACACTTACAACTGCAACAGTTGTAAAGGTCAATGTTAAACTTACATTCTATAGAATATTGTTTTGTAACTGTGTTAAGATTAAGTCTTAAACATGTCTCTTGCTTTCACTTTCTTCTAAATGCCACTTTCTATACTGAGTTAGCTATACTGGAACCTCTCTTTAATAAATCAAGGACTAATTAGGATAGTTAGAATATAGTCGATGCACTTTACTTAGTCTCTTCTCCAAATGCAACACTTAAAACTTCAGCAGTTATAAAGGTCAATGTTAAACATACATTTTACAGAATATTGTAACGTTTATTTTATAATTTATTTACATAATTGAACACTAATTTATTTAACACACTAAACTACTTGTTCACTAGACTAGACACTACATAATTTATTTGTACTGCTCCGCTTTCGGATCGTATGTCGCGTTCACTTCTGCTTGTCTACTTCTAACTAACTCCCTCGATCACAAGCCCCCTTATATATACACTCCCAACCCCGATAAAGAACGTTCTAGTATATTCTAGAACACCTACGCAGGAAATGTTCATGCACCTGCCTTGTACGCGTCGTAGTTATTCTTTTGAAGGAGTAAACATGTGTCGCTTTGTTTACTTCTCGCATTACACTGCCCCCGCCTTAGAGACGTTTCGTCTCGGAACGTATCCCTGGTAGGCCCATGCAGGAACCTGCAGTTAGCCCCCCGCTTACAGCGAGACGTGGCGTCAAAATAACAGGGGACCGTCTTCCCGAGTCGACATGGTGCAGGCCCAAAACAGCAGACTAAAACTTCCACTCCGGTATTCTTCAACACTACTTCCAGCATATTCCGGACAACCCTCCAGTCCAGCTGATCTCGTCCAGCACCTAACTTGGGGACAGCTAGCTTCCTGATGTCGAGCTCCAGCAGTCGGTCTCGTAGCCTATGCAAGGTTCGCCATACATCGTGATAACATGGTTTAAGGGACCCGATCTCCTTCGTAACCAGATAAAAGATGTGTCTTACGTTGTCACGTAGTTCCAGAACCTTGCCAATTTCCGGGAGTTGCGCTCTGAGTTGTTCCAAGCGCCCGTACTTCTTCTTGAAAACCGTGGCGATACCTCGTGACATTACCAGGTCGGCGGACACACAATGGGCCAACGAGTATTCTTCAGGTACGCTGAACAAATCCTGTTGTTTTTCACAGGTTACCCCATACCGTGCTTTTCCGGTACCCCCGTAGGCGCTCATAAATTCTTCGAAGGAAAGTTCGTTCTCCTGCGCCAATGTGTTTCTTACTCGGGGAACCTCCGCCTCATCGTGCGACCCCTCATAGGGTGCCAACCGATTAAAGTGCACCACTCTCGGCTTGCCGTTTGGTAGTTTGCTTACCCGGTAGATCACGTCATTGATTCGTTTCTTCACAACATAGGGACCTTCCCAATTAGTCTGTAACTTAGGGGACAAACCACGTTTCTTCTCTGGGTTGTACAGCCAAACTCGATCTCCCATTTGGTAGCCACCCTCTTTAGCGTTGATGTCGTAACGCTCTTTGATGCGATCACTGGCGATATTTAGTTGGTACCGGACTTGATCGTGAATTTCGTTCATCCTTTGCCGCATCCGGGAAACGTAATCTTCCCCCGAAACGTCCTCGTCCGGTCTAGCGCCAAAGATTAGATCACAGGGCAGTTTAAGTTCTCGTCCGAACAGGACTTTGGCTGGAGTTTGTCCTGTCGACTCATGAACGGCCGAGCGGTAGGCCATCAGGAAGAACGGCACGTGTTCGTCCCAGTCTCTTTGATGTGACGAGACCATTTTCGCTAGATAGCGGTTGAGAGTGCGATTCATCCGTTCTACCATGCCGTCAGACTGAGGGTGAAGGGCCGTGGTTCTTGTTTTTCGTACCCCAAACTTCTCACATATCCTCCGGAATAGGCCACTCTCAAAGTTTCTTCCTTGATCCGAGTGTAATTCCATGGGTACTCCAAACCGGCAGATCAGCTCTTTCACGAGCACATCGGCCACTGTCTCTGCCTCCTGATTAGGGAGAGCGTACGCTTCTACCCACTTCGTAAAATAGTCCATTACGACCAGGATGTATTTATTCCCCTTTTCGGTCTCAGGGAAGGGTCCTGCTATATCAAAGCGATCCTTTCGAAGGGGCTCCCGACGTTATATTGTTTCATGGGAGCTTTCGGTCGTCTTTGTGGCCCATTACTTGCGAAACATTTAGTACATTTCTTGCACCAGTCCTTCACGTCGTCTGAACAATTGATCCAGTAGAATCGCTCTCGTACTTTCTGCAGGGTTTTCTTGATCCCTAAATGTCCACCAGACGACTCGTCGTGAAGGTGCCGCAAGACCTCCGGGATTTTACTGGAGGGAATTACCAACTGCCGTCTTTCCTCCGTCCCGTCTTGGCTCTCCAGTACGCGTTTTAGTAGTCCATCCTCAACCACTAACGAGTCCCACTGTGCCCAATAGCTCTTGAGTTTTGGCGAGCCAGGTGATACCTTTTGCCACTCAGGACGCTCTCCTCCCTCTTTCCAAACCAGGATTTCTTTGAGAACCGGGTCTTTTCCTTGCTCTTGTCGTAACGAGGATGGTATCCATTCCTCGGCGACCACGGTCGTTCGATAGACTTTCTCGGACTTTTCCTCAGCTCTATGACAATGAGGACACTCATCAGGGCATGGTCTTCTCGAGAGTGCGTCTGCGTTTCCATGACTCTGTCCTGGCCGATGTTCTATGACAAAGTCATACTCCTGGAGCCTCTCGATCCAGCGAGCGATCTGTCCTTCGGGATTCTTAAACTGGAGGAGCCATTTAAGAGCAGCATGATCGGTCCGGATCAGAAACCTCCTTCCACACAAATATTTATGGAAGTGCTCGATGGACTTGACGATGGCCAATAATTCACGCCGGGTGACGCAGTAATTCTTTTCTGGTTTGGAGAGTACCTTGCTGAAGGTGCCGCAAGACCTCCGGGATTTTACTGGAGGGAATTACCAACTGCCGTCTTTCCTCCGTCCCGTCTTGGCTCTCCAGTACGCGTTTTAGTAGTCCATCCTCAACCACTAACGAGTCCCACTGTGCCCAATAGCTCTTGAGTTTTGGCGAGCCAGGTGATACCTTTTGCCACTCAGGACGCTCTCCTCCCTCTTTCCAAACCAGGATTTCTTTGAGAACCGGGTCTTTTCCTTGCTCTTGTCGTAACGAGGATGGTATCCATTCCTCGGCGACCACGGTCGTTCGATAGACTTTCTCGGACTTTTCCTCAGCTCTATGACAATGAGGACACTCATCAGGGCATGGTCTTCTCGAGAGTGCGTCTGCGTTTCCATGACTCTGTCCTGGCCGATGTTCTATGACAAAGTCATACTCCTGGAGCCTCTCGATCCAGCGAGCGATCTGTCCTTCGGGATTCTTAAACTGGAGGAGCCATTTAAGAGCAGCATGATCGGTCCGGATCAGAAACCTCCTTCCACACAAATATTTATGGAAGTGCTCGATGGACTTGACGATGGCCAATAATTCACGCCGGGTGACGCAGTAATTCTTTTCTGGTTTGGAGAGTACCTTGCTGAAGTATCCAAGGACACGTTCTTGTCCCTCCTGGCGCTGCGACAGAACACTTCCAATTCCCACATTGCTCGCGTCGGTGTTCAGGATGAACTGTTCTTCTGGCAGAGGAAAACTCAGCACTGGGGCACTGGTCAACTTCCTCTTCAGCTCGTCGAAGGCAGACTGGCATTCCTCATCCCAACAGAAGTTTCGTCCTTCTTCCGTGAGCCTTGTCAACGGCTTAGCGAAGTCGGAGAACATACGGACATAGCGTCGGTAGTACGTGCAGAGGCCCAGAAAACTCCTCAACTGGTGTTTATCTACCGGTATTGGCCACTCCTTCACCGTACTTGTCTTGTCCGGATCAACGGCGACGCCCTCTCTGCTCACTACGTGCCCTAAGTACGAGACCTTCCTTCTGAAGAGTTGACATTTCTTCGGGTTCAGTTTCAGCCCCGCACCTCGCAGTCTCTGGAAGACGTCCTCTAAGTTTTTCAGATGTCCTTCGAAGGTCTTGCCCATCACAATGACATCGTCCAAATAGACTAGGCACGTTTTCCACGTCAAACCCATTAGCACGCTCTCCATCGGCCTCTCAAACGTCGCTGGGGCATTACAAAGTCCGAATGGCATAACTGTAAAATGCCACAGGCCGTTACCGAAGGTAAATGCCGTCTTTTCCTTATCGGCAGGGTCCATTTCGACTTGCCAATAGCCGCTTTTTAAATCCAAGGTCGAAAATATCGTGGATCCAGCAAGGGTATCGAGTGTGTCGTCGATACGTGGTAGCGGGTAGCTGTCCTTTTTGGTCACACTGTTCACCTGCCGGTTGTCTACACAGAATCGAGTAGTCCCATCCTTTTTCTTCACCAGTACTACCGGCGAGGCCCATGGACTGCTTGACGGCTCGATGACCCCGTCCCGCTCTAGGTCCCTGATGATTTTCTCGGCTTCTTCCCGTTTGGCCAAGGGTAGTCGTCTTGCTGTTTGTCGAATCGGTCGTGTCTCGCCCGTGTCAATTTTATGTGTCACGGCCTTGGTTTTTCCCAGCTTTCCATTCTCGGTGGTAAATATGTCCTGGTACTTATTTATTAATCCATTGGCCTTCTGTTTCTGTATGGGTGAGAGAAACGCACTGGTCTGGGAAAGGATTTGTTTCAAGTCCTGCGGAGTGTGTCTGGACCTTTCTTCCTCACTAACGCCCCTTACGATGGCCGAAGCGGCTTTACACGTGCCCAGCTTCGTACCCTTCTTGATGGTAACCGGGTACAGATTGATGTTAAGTAGTCGCACAGGCACTTCACTTGAGAGAGTAACGAGCGCCTTTCCTACCAGTACCCCCCGAGCCAGTCGATCGTCATCGTTTTCTGGTTCGATCACGGCTGGAATTCCCTCTTCCACAACACCCCTCAGACAGGTAGAGGTGATCGTTTCGCTTCGTTCTGGGAGAATCACATCTTCTTCCATTATTACGTCTAACACAAAGTTGTCACGATTGTGTAGCAGTAATTCTTCTTGACCGATCCTCAACACTCGGTGTCCGAAATCCAACTGGAATCCATGATTCCTCATGACGTCCATTCCCAGTATGACGTCTTCCTCAATTTCGGCTATGAGAACAGGATGGTCAAACTTTACTCGTCCCAACGTCATGCTAACCGTCGCTTCACCGTGTATTACTGCCTTCTCCCCAGTGGCAGTTCTTAATTGCCACCTACTTGGCCTAATCTTCCTACGGTCCCTCACAACTTCCGAGCGTACGATCGTCTTCGTAGCTCCCGTGTCCACAAGCATGGCGTGGGATCTCCCGTCGATAGTGCCATCGACGTACGCGCTCCCCAATTGGTGGGAAAACGAGGCTATACTGGCCCGGGGGTTCCTATTGCCACGGGTCGACGTCCCCTCCCTTTTATCGACCCGCATTAGTTTTTCCGGGGCCTTTGCCGGCACCGCTGTTTTGGGCCGCGTCTTCTGTGCTGACAGCAACTCCATGATCTGCTGGACGGCCTTCTCCACGAGTTTTTCTGTGCCTACCTCCTCGGTAACAGCTCGAGCACAACCGTGAATGCGGGAGGCTTCCATTGCTGCCTCATGTTCTAGTGCGATGGCGAGCGCGTTCATTACTGTTTTCGGTCGAGCTAGCCTCAGGGCCATCTGCAGTTCCTGGTCCCGCAGCCCGCTCACGAACGTCTGCACTGCGAGGCACTCCATCATCTGTTCCGGCGCCGTGGGATACGCCAACCTCACTAGTCTGGCTACGTCCGCTTCGAACTCCTGCAGGGTCTCGTTCGATCCCTGACGGCGATTGGACATCTGGGATTGATGAACTTGCTCCAGATGTGTTTGGCCGAACCGCATTTCCAGTCGCCTCAGCAGCTCATTGTAATTCCCGGCTTCCTCGGTGGATAGCGTCTGAAGAACTTCCAACGCCTCTCCTCGTAAGGCTACCGTTAGGGAAACAGCTTTCTCGTGAGGGGACCAAGCATTAGCCTCCGCTGCTGCCTCAAACTGTTTCTTGTAACTGGCCCACGGAATTTTTCCGTCGAACGTTGGGGGCGTCACACGATTGGTGCATATCGAGTTCTGTTGAACGACCGCCTTTATTTCTTCCTTCATCTCGCCGCTACTGACTCGCCTTAGTCGTTCTTCCAACTGCTTCGTCTTCGGTTTAATTTCGTCTTCTTTCCCCTCGCCGCTACTGACTTGTTCTAGTCGTTCTTCCAACTGCTTGATCTTCTCTTCAATCTCCTTACGCTGAGCCTCCATCTGGTCGGTTATCTCTTCCCTCTGGGCGGCGATTTGAGCAGAAATATCTTCCCTCTGGGCGGCGATTTCTTCCCTCTGGGCGGCGATTTCTTCCCTCTGGGCAGCGATTTGAGCAGTGATGTCTTCCCTCTGGGCAGCGATTTGAGCAGTGATGTCTTCCCTCTGAGCGGCGATTTGAGCAGTGATGTCTTCCCTCTGGTCGGCGATTTCTTCCCTCTGGGCGGCGATTTCTTCCCTATGGGCAGCGATTTGAGCAGTGATGTCTTCCCTCTGGGCGGCGATTTGAGCAGTGATGTCTTCCCTCTGGGCGGCGATTTGAGCAGTGATGTCTTCCCTCTGGGCGGCGCTTTCTTCCCTCTGGCCGGCGATTTCTTCCCTCTGGGCAGCGATTTGAGCAGTGATGTCTTCCCTCTGGGCGGCGATTTGAGCAGTGATGTCTTCCCTCTGGGCGGCGATTTGATTCGTTATGTCGTCGTCTTCGAACTCGAAAACTTCCGGGTCCTGGCCATTTTCTTTCAAAATTGCCGAGAGTCGGTCCTGGAGTTCAGTCTTCTTCCCTCCTGTTTCCAATTCTCGTTCCTCGAGTTCTTTTTTTAACTCGGCCACTTTTAATTCGCGTAACTTCTTCATGATCCGCTCTTCTGACACCAATATAACGTTTATTTTATAATTTATTTACATAATTGAACACTAATTTATTTAACACACTAAACTACTTGTTCACTAGACTAGACACTACATAATTTATTTGTACTGCTCCGCTTTCGGATCGTATGTCGCGTTCACTTCTGCTTGTCTACTTCTAACTAACTCCCTCGATCACAAGCCCCCTTATATATACACTCCCAACCCCGATAAAGAACGTTCTAGTATATTCTAGAACACCTACGCAGGAAATGTTCATGCACCTGTCTTGTACGCGTCGTAGTTATTCTTTTGAAGGAGTAAACATGTGTCGCTTTGTTTACTTCTCGCATTACAATATTGTTTTGTAACTGTGTTAAGATTAAGTCTTAATAATGTCCATTGCTTACACTCTCATCTAAATGCCACTTTCTAAACTGGGGTATCTTTACTGGACCCATTTTTAATAAATTAAGAAATAATTAGGATAGTTAGAATATAGCCGCTGCACTTTACTTAGTCTCTTCTCCAAATGCAACACTTACAATATCAGCAGTTATAAAGGTCAATGTTAAAATACATTCTAGGGTATAGTGTTTTGTAACTGTCTCAAGATTAAGTCTTAATATTTTCCCTTGCTTACACTTTCGTCAAAATGCGACTTTCCAAACTGAACTGTCTTATTGAAACCTGTTTTTAATAAAGGTGTAGAATTGTTAGAACGAAGTCGATGCGTCCAAATGCAACAGTTAGTTATAAATGGTGTCCCATTTTAATGTACCACCCCTGATATCTCTTTAAATATGTAATTTATCGAAAAATTGTTTAGACAAAAGTTCTATGACTAGAAGGGGGCCATCCAAAACTGACCTTTTCGTTGACCTTGAAATGCACTTTCAAGGTCTAATCAAGGTCAACTTTAGTTTTTGTTTAATAGAAACAGATACTTTTTATATCATATTTGGATTATCAAATAAAAAATACGTATCTTTTGTATAAAACATTTTTTCGTAAATGCTTTTATTTCACGCTAGAAGACACTTTTTAGCTTTGACCTCGATTCAACCATCAACTCGTCCAGTCAAAGCAACATCCTTCACAGTCCAACCGCTCAGAGTCTAACCAGCCAAGGCAAAGTCCCCTCCAGTGCAGCCACTTATGACAAGACAACACAACAATAACAAGTCTAATAGTCCTCCTAGTAGGATGACTAGCATCTGGATACCTTTCAGCGTACAACGTCGCCGCAGCGCTGTAATTGTCGTTACATTCTCCAAGAATCTTGATCATATTGACAATCTCTACTGGCGCGTAGTCGGCCATTTTCGTGGTCCTACTGTCACTTAATCGTGACCTTGACACGTTTTGATCTGATTGAGACTTGAAATTGACCTGTAGATTGGACTTGGCCTGACTCGACTTTCACCAGGCTTGAACCTGATCTTGACATGGTCAAGCCAAGGTCACATAAAGGTCAAATAAAGGTCAAAGCTGAAAAGTGTCTTCTAGCGAGAAATCAAAGCATTTACGGAAAAAAAATGTTTCATACTAGGGGTACGTATTTTTTATCGTGCAATCCGAGTATAATATAATATAAAGTATAATATAAAGAATACGTAGACAAAGAACTTGACTCAGAAATTAGAGAGCTAAGAAACACATCAGAAGGAAACACTGAGGAAATGTGGTTGGCTATCAGGAACTCCATGGCTAAGAGAGGAGAAGAAACTATCGGTAATGTAAACACAAAAAAGAAAAAGCCCTGGATGACCGAGGCAATACTGGCACTAATGGAAAAAAGGCGCAAATGTAAAAACAAAAATGATGTAGAGTACAATCGCTTAAACAAGGAAATTGGAAATAAAATCAACCAAGCGAAAGAAAAATGGATGAACCTTCAATGTAATGAAGTAGAAAAACTACAAGAACAACATAGGGATAGAGAACTACACCAGAAAGTAAAAGAAGTCACGGGGCTTTGGAAACCCAAGCAGCTGTCGTTAGTAGCTAACGAAAACAACGAAATCGAATTAGATCCCGACAAACAAAAACAGATATGGGAAAGATATTTGAAACAGCTGTTTGGAGACAGGAGACCGATTGAACCGCCGCAAGTCAAAAAAGGCGAAAACTTGCCCATTCTCCCATCAGAAGTCTTTAGGGCTATCAAGGAAACAAAGGGCAATAAAGCACCTGGAGAAGACTGTATTACGGCAGAACATTTCAAGCATCTTGGCGAAGAAAGTATTTATAAGCTGACTCATCTGTTTAATGAAGTGTACGAAAGCGGAGAGATCCCACTCGACTGGCTTAAAACCACTTATGTAACACTGCCAAAGAAAAATAAAGCTCGAAAATGCGAAGATCATCGAACAATAAGTTTAATGAGTCATGCCGTAAAAATATTTATGAGGATCATATTCAACCGCATCCAGGATAAGTGCGACAAATATTTAAGTCGTTCACAATACGGATTCAGAAAGGGGACAGGCACAAGAGAGGCCATACTGGGTTTGTCGTTAATCGCTGAAAGATATCTTGAAGTTCAAAGAGAACTCTATGTATGCTTCGTTGACTACAAGAAGGCTTTCGACCGCATTGAGCATCAGAAGTTAATTGAAGTCCTGCAAGAGATAGACCTGGATGGACGAGATATAATAACTATACGTAATATCTATTGGAACCATAAAGGATGCGTCCGCACACAAAACGGAAACACCGAGTATGTTGACATACAAAGAGGAGTTCGTCAAGGCTGCCTCCTATCTCCCCTACTCTTTAACGTGTATGCGGAACATATAATCAGATCATCACTTCAAAATCGATTAGAAGGAGCAAAGATAAATGGGGTGATAATTAATAATATCAGATATGCGGATGACACGGTAGTCATAGGAGAAACAGCAGAACAACTACAGGTATTAATGGGTATCCTGACAGAAGAGAGTAACAGGGCAGGATTAGAGGTGAATGTTACAAAAACTAAAACAATGGTTTTCTCCCGAGGAACAAACCAACAGGATACATTTGTCACCATAAATGGACAAAATCTCCAGAATGTTCAGGGTTACATCTACCTGGGCAGAGAAGTAAACAGGCAACTAGACCACTCAGTAGAAATCAGACGACGAATTGAAATTGCTAGATCGGGTTTCACCAAAATGAAAAACTTATTATGCCACCCAAAACTGTCTATAACAACCAGGCTACGAACTTTAAAATGCTACATATGGTCCCTATTGCTTTATGGATGTGAAACGTGGACATTAAAACAAAATGATATTAAGAAAATAAATGCATTCGAATTGTGGTTATATAGAAGAATGCTAAGGATAAGCTGGACAAGTAGAACGACCAATGAAACAGTTCTGAACAAAATGAATACCCGCCTACTTTTAATCAACTTTATAAAGCTCAGAAAAACGAGTTACCTAGGTCATATCATGCGACACAAAGAGTATGAGCAAATCCAACTAATACTGGAGGGAAAGATCGACGGGAGACGTGGCATCGGAAGAAAGAAAAAATCTTGGCTCAGAAACATACGAGACTGGACACACACTAGTGGGAACAATCTAATTCATAAAGCACAGGACAGAGAAAGTTACGCCATTTTGATCGCCAATCTCAATAGAGAAGGCACCTAGGAGGAGGAGGAATCCGAGTATGATATAAAAAATGTGTTTCCATCAAAAAAACTAAAGTTGACCTAGTTTGGACCTTGAAAATGCATTTCAAGGTCAACGAAAAGGTCATTTTTGGGTGGCGCCCTTGGAGTCCTAGAACTTTTGTCTTGACAATTTTTCGCTAAATTGCATATCTAAAGAGATATTAGGGTTGGTACATTAAAATGGGACACCCAGTATAAGCGAATGTTGAACATACGTTCCACAGAATAGTATTTTATAAATACTGATAAGTGTATAAAGTTTTATTGAAATCCATTGCTTACACTGTATTTCTAGTTTTGTCTGAATTTAACTCCCATTTAACTGCAAACGTTCTATCTCTGAAGCAGTCTAAAATAATTTTATTAATCTCGAATTTAATTTTCTCCTGTGACTAAATTTAATTTACTGGCTCAGATACCTTTATATAAGATAATTAAAAAAAAATATTAATTTGTTGTGTGGAATCAAGGCCATATCCTTGATTCCAAATAAGGGTAATACAATCGAGGGAGTTGCATATCCACAAATAGAACTCCCTTAACTTCTAAAATATTTTTTAAGGAGTATCATGAAAATATTTTGTAATTCATTTTGACCGAGTTGAGGAAGACAACTCACTATTTTGCATTGTTAAGGGTAATTTCCCCAATTGTTTCCTTATAAATAGACGAAGAGCTGGCTACAGAGGGGAAGGGGTGACTCGGTGCAGCGGAAGTTTTATCAATTATAGGCTCGGTTGTTACAGATATAGCGTAAGGCGGGCCGCCAGAAGGTACCTTGGAAGAATAACGGGAGGAGAGGGGGTTAAATATGCATTTTTTTATGTAAACAAATTGATGAGGTGCAGTGTTAAAAATTTGCAAAATAATCGGAGATGGTACAAGTAAGTAGGGAAAAAATTGCCAGAAGACTAGGTAGAAGACAAAGACTCGCCAGAAGGCGCTAATGTTGCGAAAAAAATTGCAATAATTATGTGACTCGGTGGCTAAGTGGAAGAACGAGAGAGATATTAGCGATACTCACAGAGCGTCGGTGGCCACCACGCCATGATCCAATTGTTTTTTTTTTAAGCATAGCTTTCTTATGGAAGCACAGCTCGAAGCGCTGAATCTGCGAGAGGTGTTAACGCCGAAAAACCGTACGACCCGGACGGCCAATTATCGCGCCGCGCTAGCTGTTTATTGACAACGTGTTACAATTGTTTTTGTATTGTCGGTTGCCTTCTCCGTGGTGACGCTAGCTATTAATCGTTTCACAAAATGCTTTAACTGTACAATAACAAAAATTATATCAACAGAATCAGCGTCTAAAGAAGAACCCACCTGAGGGTGGGTTCTTAAACGTAAATAGACTGACAGTAGACATCTTGGATTGAGATCTACACGGAACGACAAAATCCTTCACGGAAACGTTTCTGGGCCTACGACTACAGTCCGGAAGGTTAGGTTTGTTTGGTTTGGCTTGGATAAAAGTATAAAGAAGAATAAATAGTACATATTATATTATAGTAGATTAATAAGACGGAGTATCGTCACACGAGAGTTTTAAAGTACGACGAGCGAAGCGAGGACTGCTTTAATAGAACGAGTGTGACAATACGTCTTATTAAACGAGTGTAATATACTATTTTATCCACTTTGCTTTATTAATTCATTAAATTTTGGCTGTTCAAGTTTTCGTATTACCCTAAGAAATTTTGCGTGGGTTGCTTACACTGACGTCACTGACATTGAAATGACCCTATATGAAACCAAACCATGACAGTACACGATCTTCTTAAATTTTGCCATGAAAACAGTTACAAAAAGGAAGCAAAAACTATTCATGAAATATCTTCAATTATGTTAATAAAATCGCTAGAAGTGCACCCCATGATATAAAATATAAAATACAAAATAAATCGAGTCATCGCGTGGGCCACCGACGCTCTGAGTATCGCTAATATCTCTCTCGTTCTTCCATTTAGCCTTCTGGCGTTTTGCAGGCGATCTAGTTTTGAATTACACGATGAGTATAAAAATTGCCAGAAGTGCACCGAGTCACATAATTATTGCAATTTTTTTCGCAACATTAGCGCCTTCTGGCGAGTCTTTGTCTTCCACCTAGTCTTCTGGCAATTTTTTCCCTACTTACTTGTACCATCTCCGATTATCGTCCAAATTTTCAACACTGCACCTCATCAATGTGTTTACATCAAAAAAATGCATATTTAACCCCCTATCCTCCCGTTATTCTTCCAAGGTACCTTCTGGCGGCCCCGCCTTACGCCATGGCCGTAACAACCGAGCCTGTAATTGATAACATTTCCACTGCACCGAGTCACCCCTTCCCCTCTGTAGCCAGCTCTTAGACTAAAACTCCCTCTGCTAGTACAGGTCCCTGCTGGATATTTACTAAATATTCTTGCCAGCATTTCCATAAGGGCTCCTGGGGCAGCTCTCAATAACGCGGTATTGAGCTTTTTCAGGTTTCTTAATTCAACTTTCTCTAAATGCATCTACCTCAACCTTAACATCTTCATATAGAGAGAAACATTAAAATACGAATTACGCTAAATTTAATTTAACTAAATTTGTGAAAGGTGAGCTTCTTGTATTAATGCAACTCCCCCGATCTCAAAATTTATATTAAAGCTTGTTTGCATGAAACAAAGTGTGTAAACTTTTTCAAAGTGTTTTAGTTATTCCTGACTTTAACAATAATTTTTCGTTTTTCAACAAAGTTCATTTGAATGATATTAAAAGATGCTTTGTTATTTTGAACAGTGTGATACAGTTATATTTTATTTTTTGTTTAAATGTATCTCAAAGAACATCTAAAATATCTACTCTTATTTAAAAATACACCATTTTTCAACATTGTTTTTTAAACAAGGGATTCAATTTACTTATTGGAAGGTTGTAATCCTAATGGATCTTCCTTTACTGAACTTCTTTTTATTTTCTATTTTCAAAATTATTTTTTTGTTCGTATTTATAAGTGTTTCCTATTGAATTCTGCCGGAAATTCAATCCTCGCTACAACTTCCTTACTTCTGAACATAATACGATTTTAAAATTTGGAAAAAAGCCAGCAGGACATTATTCACGTCCCCGCTGTCGTTCTGCTTACATTTCGAGAAATTTATGTGACCTTTCGTATGAAGGAAATTCGTTCCATTATTCAAGCGTTGTCTGCCTCATGTAAAATAAAAGCAAACCTTATTTGTCTTTCTTTAGGGCAATAAAAATTGCGAGTGTATAAAGTTTGAAAAATAAACGCTATTTATAAAACGGCGAACGTAAACAACGACGCAAAGGGAAACGCGAAAATGTGGGGCACGAATTAAAATCCGATGCGACGCATCGGAAATCTTTCTCCCACTCCGTCCTTCTCCTAAGGGCGTTTCGAGGATAAATGGCGAGGTCAGGAGTCGCCCTAGCAGGACCACGCGACTGCTCAATCTGCGGATACGACCCTTAACTTGAATTATAACCAGTTACAGGGGGAAAATAAATAGACGAAGAAGTGGAGGGTACAGTATTTGCCTCTTCAGATTTAAGCGAAATAACGGTGAAAGTTACGTTTACACTTAATTTAAAAAAAGTATCTGTTCAACATGTTTGAAAGATATGGTGTTGGGAACGGAAAATGTTTGAAACATGTTAGACTTGAAACATCAGAAATGTTGAACATGATTATTGTAAAATTTGACGTTGTAAGCAGAATATGTTTGAAACATCTGAAACATGCTTTAAAGATTTGGCGTCGGAAGCAGAAAATATTTAAAACATGTTCATCATATGATACACCGAAAATTTTGAACATGATTGAAAGATTTGGTGCTGCTGTGATATATCCAATCTTCGAAATGATGAAGTTCTCGTTGTGTTTTTATATTCCTTATTTATCGATTTTAGGATCCGTCTATACAGTTTGACGAATTCAGAAAACAAGATTGACATTTCTATTTACACGTTGTTATGGCCATTTTTTATACTGCTACTAGAATACAATAATATGAACATGTATGAATAATGATATGAAAACTTTATACAGAGCTTATTGTATGTAAAGCAAGAAGATGTAAATGTAAGATAATAATAATGGAAATGTGTTATAAGGGGTGAATAAAGCCTAGTACATTACACTGGAAGCAGAAAATGTTTGAAACATGTTCACCATGGAACAACAAAAAAAGTTGAACATGATTGAAAAATTTGGTGTTGAAAGCAGGAAATGTTTGAAACATGTTCAACATGAAACAACAAAAATGTTGAACATGATTGAAAATTTGGCGTTGGAAATAGAAAATGTTTGAAACATATCCAACATGAAACACCAAAAATGTTGAACATGATTAAAAGATTTGGTGTTGGAAGCAGAAAATATTTGAAATATTTTTAGCATGAAACACCAAAAATGTTAAACATGGTCGATAGATTTGGTGTTGAAACAAAAATGTTATGCATAGCGTTACCTAAAATGGTGGAAACTTCCAGGAAATTAAGGCGAATCAATTAATTAGTTAATTATTCAATAATTAATTAGGGGAACTATGTGGCGTTGCATGTTTACAAGACCAATTGACATGTCATAAGTTAAATGTGAATTGTATAGGTTGTTAAGGAAAAATTAAACTTGTACTCCTGGGACACTTCGAGATTAGCAACAGTTTTTCAGAAACTTAGGCATGACAATCCAAACCAATCATTAACATTTTGTAATGTCTTAAAAACTCAAAAAACCTCCCTTAACTACAAAAGTGTAATGCTCTTTTCTAAAATTTCCAGGTAACTTCTGCCTTTCACCCGCCGAGCATTCCCATCGAAATATTTCGACGTAACACAAACCGAAACTCTCGCCCAACTATTTTCTTCCTGGATATTTACCCTTCGCCTGTTAGCAAAAACAAACTGTTCGTAACTTTCCAAATTAAAAAGTTACTCGTCGGTATTTAATATGGCCAATACGGAGGCGAGTCAGAAAAAGGTAAACTCGAGCATTCAAAGTTAGATAATTAAACGCTGTACCGATTAGCGTGCATTCGAAACAATGACGCAAATTAAAACTTCCAGCGGCTGCTATGGGATCTATTATGCACTGTGTGTGGATGGTATTTCGCTAATATATTATTGGGAAAACGGATGGAGATTCCTTTGTGTCGAAAAAAAAAAGAAACATTTTACCGAACGTAGTTGGAAAATTGGAATTGGGAGTTTTAATAATTCTGGCACACACATATCTAGTAACAAACAACCTGAAAATTCTACAGTTAAAATGAAGCTTTCTATTGATTTTGTACAAATAGGATTGCTGCTGATACTTCTAATCTGCTAATTGTATCTGTCTTAAGTGTAAGTATTTTCATTAGAGAAGGGACAAGTGAATTGAGTTAATCTGTTGTAAGATTTACCATTGCACCCATAAGAACCATTACTTTCCAAAGATCTAAGCAGTTGAATTTTCTTTTTACTGTTGATGAGAGCAGAGTAATAACTCAAAATTACTCCAGTTTCTTTTAGACGAGACCCATTTGAAGTTTAAACTTGTAGTATTGCAAACCCAGCCAACTTGAGACCCTAAAATACCATGAATGATGCGATTAAAGTGACGTCATCCCGGAAAATCATGCAGTATGAATATGCAAAATTCATACTTTTAGTCATTTCGGGCGTTGTAAAGTAACTCCGTCATCTTTCAAGGCAAAATTTGTTCAAAAACTCTGTCCTCTGTTTAAGGTATAATGAAGTTAGGGTACCGAGTGCTCGGGCGCCAGATTTGTGAAGTAGGCCCTCTTTATTACTCCAGGGTAGTTTCAACCCAGGAAGATGTAACGGTTACCGTGAAAATAACTAGAGAACCTCGAAAATAATACAATTATTTTATTTCGGAAATCAGTTATTATAAAGTAGGGGTAATTATATCGTGATATTTAATTTGGTCTTTCGCATTTAGATTTTTCTTACCTTTCTCTTTTGAAATGATCTATTTGTGTAACAGTGATTGGTTATTAGTTAGTCATACAACATAAACTAACATTAGAATTATCACCAATATGTTTCAAACCTCATGGTATGATCCTACAAAGTTTCACTAAAGTTTAATTCTCTTTGAATATTAAGCCGATATTGGACTGGAACTCAGATTTGAATTCGTTACTTGCTACAAAAATAGCGTTGCGCAGAAATTACCTATTAATTAAAGGGATTATACATTTTTTGGCCATAAAGAAATATTACAAAATATTTTTTCGAAATTTCAATTAGTGACATTTTGGTTGTATTCTGAATTTAACTGAAGTTCATATAGCACATTTTTACATAATATTGGAGCAATATGGGATCCACACTTTACATGATTCACTGCAATACGAAGTGAATCTAATTTGATTTTACTATATTGAACACTTTTTTCAAATGTACTTTACTAACTGTGCTTTTACTAAAATATTTTAATATTAATTTAATATTTTATTTTTGGTTCACCCAACCTGATAGCAATACCTCCATGTAATGTATCAACTTAATATTCTTTCTTCTGGCTATATCCAAGAAACCCCTGGATTTATTTTGAAAAAATGAATTAATAAAGCAATATGTGTCGAGTTCGAAAGATTGAGGGCCAAATTCAGAAACGCCACTCACCCTACACATACACTCAATTTTTAAGTAAAATTAAGTGACGCCTGACATGCGCCTGACGGATGCTGCCACAAAACACATGATATATGCACAGAACACCAAATTGAACTAACACAGTCAGCAGCGAACACGACGATTTGTGATATTGCCAAACATCCTTCCCTCAAATCATTTTTAAATTGAGATGTATTTGAGTAACTTGATTTACACGTTTCTGAATTCCAAAATTGAGGAGAAGGCGCACTCACTCTCATTTTGAGTTACAAATGAGTGTAGGTAGAAATGAGTGTGAGTGCCGTTTCTGAATTTGCCCCTAAGTCTGCTTCCTATTTTGTGAATTGAAACAGTGATTTCATTGTTATGTTTTTTAGGAATAAACGCATTGTTTAATTTGTTACCGTCACCTGTTTTCCATAATTTCATTAAGTTTAGCAATAAATGTTACACTATTCCTAAACCTATCTATTTCTTCTGTTTTATACCTTCCATGCCTTGCCTAAAATTTACAAATTCAACAGAGCGTTTTGCTCGACGAAAGCGTATCTCTTGTGCCCGCCGGATTGTCGTCACCATCTGATAGCAACTGATCACAGATAATTTGTAATGATAATTGTGATAAAATAATGAAAAATAAATGAAAATTAATAAATATTATCTAATAAATAAATGATAACGTCATTAATTACTTCATTAATACTGGACGAAATGAAGTTACGTTTTCACATCAAGAGCACCAAAAAAGAACTTGTAATTTCCCATAGAAATATTACAAACCAAATAAATGAACGTGGCTTATTTTTCTTAGTTACCAGATACTATAACAATATCAAAATTCCTACTCAACCCTTTATTGCGTTAATGGGTTATTTTGTATTTTTCTTAAATATCATTAAATTTTTTATTTCCAAAATACAAGAAAGGTACTATGTAGAACATTACTAAATTTGCAGTATGTCTAAAAATTTCAATTATTTCTTTTATTGCAAAATAGACTATCAGTAATTCAGCTGAATGTCATAAAGCAAAATAAGAAATGAAAATGTAAGTGGAACAAATATAATTTTATAAAAATTGATAATGAGATATCAAAAGAGAAATTTTTATTGTAACAAATTCTTGTCATAATCCATCAAATTCATATTTACCATATCAAACAAATCCTATTGTTTTGCAATAGATACAGCTTTCTATTATTTATAGTCCAGTCATCTTAGGTTGAATTAGGTGAATATCTCGGAAAATCGACATTCCCAGTACATTAACAAGTAAAAACTTATATTTTGACATCCTAAAACTTTCCTTAAAATTAACATATAATTGGATGACCACAAGTTTTAAAGTCGGGTCACAAAAAGTCACAAAAATTGATTTTTTCTATATTTTTATATAACATTATTATGATAATATATATATATATATATATATAATATTATTATTGCTAAATATTTAATTAGCATTTATTATTAACTTATACATTAAATTCATTTTTTTGGTTACTTATCTATTTTTAATGAAGTGTCAATTTATTTAATAACCCTTACCTGGACATGTAATTAAAAAACTGTT
Source organism: Cryptocephalus moraei (assembly GCA_946251905.1). Taxonomy (NCBI): domain Eukaryota; kingdom Metazoa; phylum Arthropoda; class Insecta; order Coleoptera; family Chrysomelidae; genus Cryptocephalus; species Cryptocephalus moraei. The sequence goes on along the minus strand of OX276466.1, from coordinate 10,674,159 downwards.
GAGGAAAATGCTTAAATTATATTTTAATTCTAATCTAATTTATACCAATGTAATGACTTTCTAAATGAATAAAGAAGAAAAGAGATAAATTTTTAATTAATGTTTTTATTAAAAGTGTCATTTGATACATTTAATATTTAAGATTTTACGGATTTTAAACATGATGTACTTAATTATTTTTTACTTTAAATGCAATTAGTGTAAATGAGAAATAATTAAAATGTAATTAAAGTATGTCCCTTAATAATTTTTCAATTGCAGAAAGAGATTATGACTGTTATTGAATTGATAAATTTTAGAATCATTATAAAGGTTGAATTTATTGAAAAATTTAATAAAAAATGATAATTATATATTTAGCAATAATTTATAACCTTAATATTACGAGTTTTTGATCGAGACTACCATGACCTCATATGATTCTCTGATCGCGCGCTCTCCGCCCTCTATCTCGAAAACAGTTAGAGGTATGAAGAAATGTTAAAGACACAAGTTGTAGATAATTTAATTCTGTACATTGTTGATGATAAATACAAATAGCGTAAAACCCATAAAAACCGAGATATTTGCAAAAAATGTAGAAAAAATCGATTTTTGTGACTTTTGACCCCCGACTTTAAAACTTGCGGCCATCCAATTATATGTGAATTTTGAGGAAAGTTTTAGGATGCCAAAATAGAAGTATTTACGTGTTAATATACTAGGTATGTCGATTTTCCTAACTGAACACCCTATAATGACTGGACTATTTATCGTATTTCAGTAAATTGGATTTATTGTACTTATAACAAAAGACTTACTGAATTTTTTAGAAAAAGTAATGTTTATTTCTGATATGAGCCAATCATATATGTAAAGAATGGTATTCGGATCGAATTTCGTATGTGAGTTATCGGCATTTCTAGAAGTTTTAAGGTCCACTTAGTCCCAAAACCGTATTTTTGGAAAAAGGTCTGTATGTGTATTTGTAATTTTCTCACATTTAATTTTCTCAAAACACACTCCAATATTTTTGTAGTAGTATAAATATTTTTTCTACTATGAAATGTATACAATAAAGCTTAATAACATGTTTGGCCAATTCCTTTTTGAAGGGTACTACATCCTTCTGGTTTTTCAGTTTTTCGTAATGTTCTTGAAATCCACCTAAGAATTCTTTTTAAATTTTAAATTTCTTTTCTATAATCGAGTGTGTATAATGACGTTTAACAACATTTTTAGCTAAATTATTTAAGAAAAACCCATTAGCCTTACAGCTTCTTAGTTTTTGGGAACTTTTTAGAAATCCATCTGAACAGTTGTTTTGAACATTAAACATCTATTCAACTGTCGAATATTTATAACTAAATATGAGAAAGAAATACCAAGGATACATACATACATGCATCACTTTTCTTAATAACTGATCATCAAATAAATGGATAAATTGGGCAAATATGTCATTTCTCTTATACGACATTTATAATATAATATTTTCATATCAATTTTGGGAAGATGGTGTTCACCAAATTTTTCCTGTGAAAGCGATACAACCCATTAAGCTTAACGGCTCAGAAAATTGTATAGATAATTTATTTCTCTTTTAACCTTTTTATAGAAAGTCTACACATTTAAGAATATAAGGTTTCCATAAGTCTCTCACTAACAAACAAAAATAATGAAAATTTCAGCTTGTAATTAACTTAAAAATTTAGCATGTTGGTTTCAAAGAAGTACTGTAATTGTGTTGTGTTGAATTTGTACAGTTAATCTTAAATATCTGGGAAAACGTAGGACCAGAAATTCTTGATTAATTGATTGCCAATTAAGTTTTTATTTTGAAGCATAGTTTTTAAGTTTTTAGTGCATTTTCAAGGCCGAAAGGGGATGAACACATGTCTTCTCTAATTTATCCTAATACGCATTCATCTCCCATTTCTGATGTTTGCTCGTGTCGAATTTAAATTTTAAAGGAAATAGTGAATTAAATTTTAGGGCAACATGCGCAGTGTGTCTTAGAAATAATAAATACGCTCATGAAAACCCATGTTTCTAAAAACATTCAAGATTACCTACAGAAACAAAAATTTAACATCTGCCAAACATGTAACATTATTAAATCCTAAACTAAGCCAATTTCTCCTAATCTCATTTACCCCCTAAACCTTCCATATTTCTAAATAGAACACCTAATATTCCACATAGACTGCAATTAAGTACTAATTAAATACATCTAAGGCAAACCTACGCTCCTCGAACTACTAACAAGAATCCCCACCACCCCCCCTCCATTCTTCCCCACCTAAACTAACACACACGAACCTGGGCCCTTCCTCTATCCCTCTCTCCCTTAAAACATCAAAACACATCAAATTTAATTCAATTCCCTGTGTTTATCAACGATAGAATTCACGTACACTTATATGGGGAAATGGGGAAAGGGGGCACACGTACTTTAAAGTAAACCACGGTTAGAGGGGGGACTTAATTTGGTTCTCGACGAGCTCATCGGAAGGGAACGTCATGAATTATTTAAGGGAGGCAAATGGGAAAAATACTTTAAATAGTTTTGTGGGTGACGGGGAGCTCGGGAAGTGATAGTTATTTGGTTATTAAGTAGAGTAGGGTGAGTTATTTTCTTATACACAACGAGTTGTGAAACATAAAAAAATAATTTATTTTGGGATTTATACTACAAATTAGACTGTAGATGGGAATACTTGCAACAAGACAGTTAAACTGGCCAGAGGGCAAGAGTAACCCACCAAGATTTTAACAAAATCAGAAACGTAACCGTTGGACTTGACCCGTGTCTATGACTGTTATTCTTGCATTGTATTTTAAAATCATCCCTTCCTTGCTCGCAGCAATATATTTCGTCTAATAATTCAATTTTAGATGCAGTTAAACCTCATACTCCGTACATTGCGCAAGTTTCCAACTTAGATAATTACATTGAGATGTTATTTCCTGCGGCACTCTTGTTCGCGAAATGATTGTAACGAATCTGAATGCGCTAATTATTAATCAGGACGTGGATGATGCGATCCGAGACGTGACGATATATAGTATCAAGATAGTTATTTAGTTTTTGGAAAAATAATACAACGGTTAAGGGAATCTAAAAAAGATGGAATGATGTTTTTCTGAAAGATGCATAAATCAGTTGTTGAAATCTTAATGTGTCAATGTAATTAGTTAATGAACTGGTAAGTTGTTTTCCATCAATATAGTTATCTAGGACCTGTATGGAGTTAAAAGGGAAAAACTAAGAGTTTTTGATAAAAATGTTTAAAAATAATTAAATAAATTTAATCAATTTTAATAATTTCATCTCGGTTAATTTATGTTAACTATATATTATTTATCTGTTACACTAACTAAATAAAAATATAACTAATAATAGCTAGTCAATTACTAATTTTTGTATTAAATTCTATTAATCAAATTAAATATCAAATTTTATGGGAAAAATTGGGAAAAAATTTCCAGGTGCAGGATATCTATGGAATTAAAATCGTGCAAATTTAATCTTAAAATTTAATTATTTTAAATTAATTTAAATCTTTTAAAACCAAGTGTTATTTATAGTTTAACTCCATATAAGTATTCTGAATCAATTTCACTATATTCTGCCAAAATTATATTCATTTTCAAAATAAAAATAATTAACTATAAAATTTGGTCCTTTCTTACCAATTTTTTCAAGTAAATAAAATGATTAGACACAACATTTTTTTAATAGAGAAAAAATTGTTGAAACTTAATGTTATATAGAGAATTCGAGGTAAAAATAAATGTAAAAACTTTTTTTCAAAAAAGTCGGTATAATTTCTTTCCTCAGCTTACACAGTTAATTCGTAGTTAAAATTTTGGAAAGGCACCTAACTGTTTATGGTACTGAAAGAATGGGACACTATTAACTTATTAGTTCATTAAAAATTAATTAAGAGAATTAACTATGGAAATTTAGTATGTTTAAATAATTTCATCATCAATAACTAATTTTTAGTCTGTTTTTTGTGAGAACAATGATTTTTTTTAAAGAGAGTAAAGGGAACAATAAAAAATAACTTTCGTAAAGAGGGATGATGCTCAGTACTAATTAAGTAATTTCGGCATGCATGGGTAATTACACCTTATTTACTTAATTTACGGTTGTATCATATCACCTCGAATTTTCGTACTTTTCCCATGTTTCCTTCGTTAATACAAGCTCCTGTTTCGATATCAAAAGAGAAAAATTTACGTGGAATAGCCGATCCCCATAAATTGGAAAGTGCCGAAAACGAGATAAATCGCAATTCGATTCCCTGGGCACCCTTCAATCGGGCGCGGATTAAATTTAAAGAACAACACGTAAATCCCTTTTTAAATTCGAAGTTCGACCCCCTCCCCCACTACGGACGGGATCCTCCTGAATACAGATACGTTCCCCCCTTCCCGCGGGAACTTTTGAGGAAAAAATTTCCTCCAATCCAGATTAGCAGATGGGGGGGGGGGGGGATTTTTAGCGATCGGAGGGTGAAGCGAGTTGCTTTAATGCGCAAAAAGGATGTACTGGAACGGATTTCTTACCAATATTCAGTACATAATACCATTCCAAAAAAGAAGTTTCTTTTCTATTGGGAAACTGAAAAGTTTCCACGGAACTGACTAAAGTATATTCGGATTTTGAAAGAGGATTTTATTCCAAGGAATGTCCTCGTGGCGTCGTCATTACAGTCATATTCCCTTGTATTACAATCATGACGTAAAAATTAAATAAGAAGATAAAGTAAATACTTCGAAATTTACATTAGCCGTTTAGAGAGTTTTATGATAAAAATCTAATTGGTACTATTCATTTAAAAAAATGCGATGACATCATTGAGCCAAAATGGCGACGTCATTTTTTGCTGTTACTCGAAAAAGATGTGGTTTTATAAAACAAAATCGACCTCTCCCAACGATTTTCTGATAAATATTTAATAATTATGCTATAAATTATATTTCATTAAAGCATAAAAAAAGTTCGATATAAACAAAATATAATTCAATATTGTAACGTTTATCTTCTAATTTATTTACACTATCCTAATTATTCACTACACACTACTTAATTTATCTTTGGCTATTACTGAACTAATTTATATAACACACTTAATTACTTCCTAACTAATTAATTTACATCACTCTTAAATGTAACTTATTTATACGCTCTCGCTTTTCACCTTGTTCACTGTGTCGCGCTTCACGTCTAATAATAATTCTCTTCTCCGACCGCAAGCCCGCTTATATACATTTCAATTGTGTTCGCGATAGTTCCTAAAATTACTCGAACGTTCTTTTTTATGTAGAAAGGTCTAGAAAGGTCGGGAATGATTCGTTCTTTAATAAGATGTTGGCGGCAGGCTCAATTAAGCGTAGCGCCGTTCCTTTGGGTAAGCCGACGAGGTCCGTCAAGAGTAAACACATTTCGCTCTGCTGCTTACATTTCGCGTTACAATATGAACTATTTGGATTAGGTTTCCAGTAAGGTATTAACATTAGTTTCCGCTAAAATTCATGCTCAAAAAAAGCTATGGTGAGTACCTGTATCGAAGTATTCTTATTACTTCTTTAAAGGTGAAAAATAGATGATTTTAAGAGTGGATGAAGTCAAAACTGCGTTTTGACCTTCCCATTTTCCCCTTCCCTTTTAAAAACGCTGGTTGTAACAATAACTTGTGTTATGTTGAATATGATAATGTGAACTTGGAATATTTTTGAAAGGTCTAATTGACTAGGATTAGGCTTAAACTTAATGCCAAAATGAGCTTAACAATTCACCATTGGCATTTTTTTGTCATGAATTACAGAAATTGTTTAAAAAATCCATGTATGAGTACTTGTATGTTTCATCTTCAACATAATATGTTATAAATTTTGAGTGTTTTAAATGCCAAAGCTTTTTTTCAGTAATAAAAGCTCACTACCACATATTGTCAATATTCGTCTTCAATGTGTATTATCCTACATTTCTTAAGTTTTCTCTATTGCCTGTTCCTAATTTGATCTTAAAACATTTTTCTATATTAGTGCACTGTGCGAGGTCAGTGCACTCTTAATACCCTTAACTTTTGCTCATAAATCATTATTTAAATGTAATAACTTGAAACTGTTTCAGAGGGATAGTTTATGTATAAACGAATATTTTCATAGACAAATTTTCGATATAAAAATTGGTTTAGATACTTAAATAATTTTTTCCATACCTAGGATTACGAAATTTCGAAGTAAGTCTCCTATTAGCCCCTCTATTGACACTTGCAGCCCCAGATTTTCTACTTGAAACCGTATCAGGGGATACTTTATGTTAAATGGATATTTTTCGGTAAAAATTTTCAGTGTAAAAATAAGTTTTCGTGGTTAAAAAATTGTTTTTCTCGACTTTTTGTAAATGTACCCCATGTATCAGCCCCCAACGACAGTTAGGGTGGTAAATCGTATCGGATCCATCTATTTAGTAATAAGCAATCTCTGATATCCTTTTTTGTTAAAACTTTAATAGGTTAAAATGGAGCACAATTTTACTGGACTATAGGATTTGTGAATGTAGCCATCTTCACACCCGTACTATTTCGGGAGTTTCTGTAGCAAAGGAACCGTATCATGTACATTTGAATCATCGCCGCTTATCAGCACAATTACGCCAACATATTTATCTCTCGCTCCGAACCTTAATTACCGTCAGTCTAAGGTATTGTTCGATCGGGAACGGACGTATCGGTCTCCCCGCTCATGCGAGTGTGTGAGTTTTGTGAGGTGTGGCGCAAGTTTTGTGAGCTATCATAGTGACTTCACGTTCCTGGACTCCAGAATGCCTTCAAATTATAATTCTGGGGAGTGAATTGCGCACTTGAACGTCTGGTACGTTTTGAAGGTATCGAGTCGTCTGCGCCGTTCGTTACATTTTTCGGCCTTTTGATTTTACTACGGTCCAGGGCATCGGGAGGTGCCTGTTGGTAGTCTTCTTAATACAACTCCAACTTAAATTGTCCTCTGTTGTTGGGCTCTTTATTCCGACGTGAAATTCACTAAAAGGAGCACTTAAAGATTCCATATTTTGGACGACTAATAATAAGTATTTCCCCACGACAGGCAAGGGAGGAAAGGGCGAACTTAGAGGAGAGAACGCCCTTGAAAATAGCGAGTATGTGGCAAGTACTAGAGTATAAACATATTTTCAAGTTTTTTCTCATTTAATGGAAACTGACGTTAAATTCAAGTTTTTAATAGTTTCTAAACGCCTAATTCATAAAAATAAATAACCTAAATCTAAACCATAAAATCCAAAAAATCTAAAATAATTTATAATACATTTCTAAAATTCGCAAATTCCTAAAAATTTCCAATTGATACGTATTATATATTTCTCTTAATCGACTCCCATTATCATTTATTACTTCTTCATCAAAGTTTTCAACAGCAAGATGTCCTGTCTTACGAACTGTTCTAGCATTAACGACAACGATTTTATCAAGTTATTGTCAAATTCGTCTTTTATCATTTTAGCAGAATTATAAGTTGCTGCTATAACAACAATAGTTGGACGCCATATTTTCATTTCCGTTTAGATAATTCTTCCATTTATTCCTTACCAACTCTTGACATTATTTTTATACTTTTTATTTGCTACGATAGGGACTCCTGATTTTGCCCTTTTTATCCTTGGGGCTCCATTGTAAAATAACAGATAACGGTAATAAAAGGTACGAGCCATGTGTTCCACTATGTGAGAGTAGGGTTTGTTGGCAGAGCTGAGTGTGATATCTCAAGTCACTGAATTTTTTTTTAAGAAAAAGCAGTGGGCATTTCTCAGAGTTTTTCTAGTGATAAGTATCAGCACCTTACACAAGCTCTAAGACCATTTACCAATATCTGAAGTCATCTTCTGGATATTAAAATCTTAAATATTTATTTATGGATTACAAAATTCAGTAAAAAGCAGTTGAATTATAAAGTATGTAAAAATTTAAATTGCCGTTTCAACGCTTCTACCATATCAGTTTAAAATTAATCGTTACTTCCTAGAGGAACAAACCACCCACGAATGTCCCAAAACGGGATTAGAATCAATCTCTATATTTTATCGAGAATACCTGTTAGCAATTCCAGTAGGAAAACTACTGGAATAGTAGATGTTTCCCTTTGTAAGTAATCCGTTCCGAAACCGCATCCCTTTTGCATACCAATCCCTCAGGGGACGTGGGGGACGTGGCGGGCCGCCCGCAATGAATATTTCACGGCCGTCTCCATCCTCGAAACCTAAACACGTCCGGACACAAATTCAATCATATTAGACTGTGTAATTCCATTTTTACCGCAAGCTATGAACAAAGAAAAATTGAATAATGTATTGCGGGCCCGTCACTCTTTTTTTCGAAAGGGGTGACGTTGGGGGTGGGGGTGGGGACACGTGTGTGCATGTAGGGGTGTGTGTGTGTGTGACAAGCTCGGAATTTTTGTTTATTAATTAGTGTACGTCGACGCCAATTTGAGGATGGAAAGGACGCCTGGACAATTTCGTCCGGGGGAGAAGGTTCATCGTGTCGTCGATTTAAAATTTATTCTATGGCCGTGAAAAGTAATTACAAGTCTCTCTCTCTCTCTCTCTCTCTCTCTTTCTCTCTTGTCGGGTTATGTCGACGTCATAAGCTGGAATTACGTTTTTAATTGTGATTTGATTTGGACGAAGCGCGTTACACAATATGGTGAGTTGTTTTTAAACCAAGAACCGTTAAGGGTAAACTGACATCTTAATATAGGTTTTCCGGAAGGTTCTCGTCAGTCCTTATAATAAAAAACAAAACTCCATTTCCAAAATTGTTATCAATAATGTTAGAAAATACAAATAAAAGATTTTTTATTCATACTGTCCTGAGTAACCACAGTAAGAAAAATTAAAACAATTTATCCGCGACGTGAAGAATGTCTAGTTTAAAATACTTAATAATTGCTTCAGAAAAATTTAATTTCAGCGCGGAAATACAATCGTAATTTGGTCATTGAGACTAATCGAACCAAATCGCTGATAGACACAGCCAATCAATCAAGAGGTTATCAGTTAAATAATCGCCTTAGTGAAGATCGCTACTGTGTCTCCCACTGTCTCAGCCGTCATCGTAATCGAGATACTCCTATTCTCCCAGGAAATAATCTAAGAATCCCCATTTTTCGTAACTACTTAATAGATGGTACTTTAATTATTTTATGTATAAATTAACAATTCTCTTTAGATATAGTACCTTGCAAATATTTCAGACGTGATTTCTAGGTAGTTGAATGCCGTCGTGTTAACCTCCCTTATGACATAAGCTTCGAATCCCTTCTAAGAAAACCCTTTAATGTAGTTGTAAATTGGTATAAATATCAGGAATTACTTTCGTTACAGAGGTGTTATACTTAACATTAGGTAGTAGTTTGTATCAGGGACGCACTTATATTGTAGGGGCCCGTGGGAGAGGAGTTGTAAATAATATTGTATATATATATATATATATATATATATATATATATATATAACAATCGGTTTACAACGTTCTACGTCTTCCGATACCCAATCGCCACTGGTCTCGATCCTTCCAAAGATCTTCTCCTAATCCTCTCTCTCTCATCTCTTTGTCAATTCCGCTCTGCCAGCTCTTTCTGGGTCTGCCTGGTTTTCTTCTTCCTCCTGGTCTCCAGAGTGAAATTTGTTTTGGTAGCCTTGTTTCTGGCATTCTCTGTACGTGGCCAAATCATATTAATTGTTTGTCTTTAATGTCGTCTATTATAGAGTGTTTCACGTCCATGATCTCTCTAATTCTGTGGTTTGTTATCCTCTCCATCCTTGATCTGCCTGCCGATCTCCTCCAAAAGTCCATTTCTGTCGCCGTTATCATTTTTGATGTCCTTTCTTTCATTGGCCAAACTTCTGAACTGTATGTTATTATACTTCTTACAATGGTGGTGTATATTCGTTTCTTGTTCTCTTTTGATATCGTTTTATCCCAGAGTATACCGTTTAACATAGTAATGGCCTTTCGTCCCTGTATGTTTCGTTCTCGAATGGCATCATCTAGTGAACCATCTTTTGTTAGTGTTATACCCAAGTATTTGTATTTGTCGCATTTCTTTATGTATTGTCTATTGTCTAGCATTAGGTTTTGTTGTTGCCCTCCAATGCACATGTATTCCGTTTTTTTCAAATTCACTTCCAAGCCCCATTTTTCATATTCTTCAATAAGTTTACGTGTCGTATAGTTCATGTCGCCATAGTCCTGCGCTACTACAATCTGATCGTCTGCAAAACATAACGTATATAGGATGTTATCGTTTAGCGGGATTCCCATGCATTTGCATTTTCTTTTCCACTCTTTTAGGGCACGTTCTAAATAAATTTTAAATAGCGTTGGCGACAGGCAACACCCTTGTTTCAATCTTTTTGATGTTTCGAATCCTTGTGTTAGAGTGTTTCCAATTTTGATTTTTGTTTGTGATTGCTTATATAGGTTTTTAACGGCTCTTATCAGTTCCACATTGATGTTGGTTTCTTCCAAGGCTTGCCAAAGTTTTCCGAGTGGTATACTGTCGTATGCTTTCTTCAAGTCGACGAAAAGTATGTGGAGTTCCTGGTTAAACGCTATTTTTTTTTTTCAATTATTTGAGTAATAGCAAATATGTGGTCAATGGTTGACCTTCCAGCTCGAAATCCAGCTTGTTCTTCTGCTTCCATTTGCATGTATTCGTTTTCTATTCTTGTCTTTATTATCTTGCCGTATAGTCTACTAATCGTACTTGTTACAGCTATACCCCGGTAGTTATCACACTTACTTCTATCGCCTTTCTTGAAAATAGTTGACATGTAGGTTATTTTCCATTCTGTAGGTATATTTTGCCCATTCATACAATCTTGTAAGAGTTTTTGTAAATGCTCAACCAACTTATTACCGCCGTGCTTTATTAATTCCCCATATATATCTCCGGGACCTGGCGCTTTACCATTTTTCAACAAACTGCAATGTTTTCTCACTTCTTCAATTGTTATTCTTATGGGCGAGCCTATTGTATTTATATTGCTTGGTCGATTGTCTTCCTTGAACTCCTGACGTTGTTCTGTAAGTAGCTGTTGGAAGTGTCCAGTCCGAGTTGGAACGGCCATAAAAACACTTAACGGCTTTTTAAGTAGTGAAGAGCGATGCCGCTTTGTCCTCCATGGGCGTATCATTACGGATAATAACTCTAACAACCAATTCACTTCCAAATCGCACAAACAAATGGTACACACATTCACACACCACTGCTCGAGTATAATAATTGCGGAAGAAGAGATCACAAGGAAAGCACACGTGTTCGCTGTGTTATGGTCCAGTGGATCCGTATCCAGTATCAGTAGAGTCTCGCGTACTTCCTCGTACACGATTTCACTGATCGACTGTACACCTGCACTTCAGAAGAAGATGAAGAAACAAACAAAATGCCGCCGCAGTAAAAAAGAATATGCGGTCCAATGGACCCTCTAGTTCTTTATCTGTACATATCCATACATTCACATATATGATTTCACTTGGGCAACTGAACACCTGCATTTTTAAAAATACCAGGGCGTTTCTGAATAAGCACAATGATAAGTCCCATGGTTTGGATAAAGACAACGGGCTCTTTTCGAATGCCCTCGGTAAATTCAGATTTTATTAAGTGTTCCAATTGTTAGTGGTTAGTGGTGTTATTGGTGATATAATCTCTCTTTTTCTTTCAAGTCGGATATTTTTCAGAACTCTCCAGCTTTCGGTGCTTCTTCTTCCTCCCAAGTATATGTTGATCTTTGTACAGTTTCTTTCCCATGTTTCATTTTTTTTATCGCTTATTTTCTTGCGTACTCTTGCTTGAGCCTCTTTGTATATTATTTTATGTTTCATACTTTTCGAGCTGAGATATTGTTGATATTTCCTCCTTTTATCATCTATTTCTTGTTTTATGTCTTCATCCCACCAATAGGTTTTATGCTGTTTTACATCACCTTGGTATAATCCTAGGGATTCAAGAGCTTCCTCGTGAATACATTTTTTAATGTGGATATAGTGTTCTTCTGTGGTGTTAAACGTTGTATCTCCCAGTTTTTGATTTATTCGAGTTTGGTACAGATTTCTTGTACTTTCATCTTCCAGTCCCTGCAGATGATACCGTCTTTGTTGTAGTTTTTCTCTTTGTTTGTCATGATCCTCTCTTATGGCTTGGTCTGACTTTTTCCTACCTGTAAAGAATACTTTTGCTTTCAGAAAGAAGTGGTCGCTTCCGCACGTTGCCCCTCTATATACTCTTACATCTTGGAACTTTAAGCTGGTTTTCTGCCTGGATATTACGTAATCAATAATTGATTGTAGTCCTCGAGTTTCTTGCCTCCAAATGTATTTATGTATTTCCCGATGTTGATAGAAGCCATTCAGAATTCTCATATTGTTCTGGTCGCAGACCGTTATTAATCTCTCACCGTTATCGTTCCTTGTATCTTCTCCATATCTTCCTATAATATTATCGTCTTGTTTCCAGCCCGTTCTACTGTTTAAGTCCCCAAGTATAATTAGCTCTCTCGACGTTCCAATATTTATAATTTCATCATTTAATTGCTGGAAGAATGTATCCTTTACACTTGCTGACAGAAGGTTGTCCAAACTCTCGAAGTTGGCCATGTTCTTAAGTATCCGAAGAAAATACTAAGTCTTCGCCAACGAATTTATTTAATAAGGACTAAGCGACCGGTTTCGACTGATTAACAGTCATCATCAGGCTTCATCTAGATATGAGGATGCATTAGTTGACTGAAGGTAAGTATTTTACATAACAATACTCACAACAAAAGATTTTAGGGCTCCAGGTGTGCGACATGTGGAGTGTCAAAGATTAAAACAACATGGACAAATACAGTTAAAATTAACACATATCGAAACACGAACTAAAATTGTATAACGGATTGACCCTACTTATGTTGACATCCTCATTGTGTAAAGGTTGAAAGACCACTGTCTTTCCCATCTCGAAAAGGACCGAAATTGACTTTCTAGAAGACTCTCGAACGTGATGGAATGAAAAAAGTTTCCCCAAATGTGGGGGCATGCGCAATTTCAAAATTGGCGGGTATAGGTAGAACAAAATACAACTCAACACAGAAACAATGTTATACACGGGGCGGTAATCACATGACGTGCTGTCAACATAACCTTAAAATGTGTTTACGATTGCGTGTTTATTTAAATATGTTAAGTCATTGACGCACTTCACACCACTACATTTCAATGCCTTAAATATCTCTAGCATTTCTAACACATTTAGCCTCACTCCCTTGTTGCAGAAATGTAAGAACTGCACGTCTTCTTTAAAATCGCAGGTATGGTTTTCGCTTAACAAATGATTAGCAAACTTAGACTGTGAAGTTTTGTTATCTCTGTCTTTATAATTGAAATATTCTCTAGCGTGTTCCCTTATTCTTTTTTCGAAGGTACGTCCAGTCTGACCAATGTATACGGCGTCGCAGTCCCTACAAGTAAGTTTATACACTCCTGACTCTTTCCAAACATTCGTCTTATCTTTGGAGTTAACCAAGTTAGATAGGGATCTCAGAGACTGGTTGGAGGACATAGGTAAGAGCATTTTCAACCAACACAGAAACAGGTTAAACTCCCTCAAACAATTAACAAAGCCCTCTGGTCTTGGTACTCAACACTTTTCTTAACATAAGTTCCATGACAGGGTGAAGAACTTAACAGACGTGAGATTTACTGACAAAGAAATGAGCGTTCTCAACAATGGTTTAAAATTTAATTTCCCTGAAAACAGGAGGGATAAGATCGCCGAACAACTTGCGGTCGATTGCGAAACCATCATTGAGTCGACACATCTCTCTGAACTAAATGTTGCAAAAGCTCAAATTTCTTCCGCTTTACACCACTACATTGCCACTCCATACTTTAAGACACCGGATCACAACTCGGCTATTGTTAGGTCCCTGCATAACATCCGGAAGAAAATTGAAATTAATAACTTAGTGGTCTCAAAAGCTGATAAAGGGAATTGCACAGTAATACTCAGTCGAGACGATTACACTTCGAAAGTTCTAGCCTTCATAAACGCAGGTTCATTTAAGAAGATTAAGCAGGATCCAACTCAAAGGTTTGCCTCATACTTGATTAGCACACTGAGACTTTCTTCATTTTCACTAGGCCTGTTGAATATCCCCAACGTAGCTTCTTTAACAGTTATGAACCCTCGCACTCCTAGGTTGTATGGATTACCGAAGGTACATAAAATGAACGTTCCCATCAGACCGGTGGTATCCTACATTAACTCTCCGTGTTACCGCCTTTCGGCCTGGCTTAATGAGACGCTCAGATTCATCACCAGTTTCTATAATACACACTCCATTATAAATTCAAGTTCTTTAATAACTAAAATCAGAGATGTTAAAATCCCGAAAAACTCACTACTAGTCTCTTTTGATGTCACCAACTTATTCCCGAGCATACCACCGGAAGAATGCATCCAACAGGTGATGGACCTACTGTTCAATGTTAACACTCCCACGTTTATAACTTTAGACCTGTGCAGACTTCTGGGGGTTGTCTTGGAAAAGAACTTCTTCAGATTCGGGGATGATTTTTATTCACAGGAATCAGGTTTGGCTATGGGTAGTTGTTTGTCACCTTTCCTGGCCCAGGTGTTTCTGTTTTACCTAGAAAAGAACTTTATTAATAAGTTAGAGTCATTCAATATCTTATTTTAATACCGTTATGTAGATGACTGTCTGCTGCTTTTTGAGGGGGACGCTACGGTTGTAGACACCTTTTTCTCATTTGTTAATAACTTACATCCCCATATTAAGTTCACGATGGAGATGGAGAAGGACAACCGCCTCCCGTTTTTGGACTTACTACTCATCAAAGATAGCTCGACAAACAGATTTAATTTTGAAGTCTACAGGAAACCCTCGGCCACTGATGGTGTAATTCCATTTCAATCTACCCATCCCTGGTCCCATAAAGTGTCTGCTTTCAACGCTTTGTTCCATCGAGCATTCTCATTGGGCCTCACCGAAGACGCCTTCCAAAAAGAAATTAACACCATTAAACAGATAGGAGTGAATAATAAATATCCTCTGTCATTCATTCACAAGATTTATTTTAAACATTTCGTTAAACATAGATTAAAATTAAATAACTTTCATTTAGATCATTCAACAAATACAGATATAACTGACAGATCTCTATCCTATTTCGGAGGTATCTCCTTACAGTTAGGGAAAATCCTATCTGAACACGGCGTCACAGTCTCTTACAAGACCACTAATAACGCCAGAAGGTTCTTGGTTAACTCCAAAGATAAGACGAATGTTTGGAAAGAGTCAGGAGTGTATAAACTTACTTGTAGGGACTGCGACGCCGTATACATTGGTCAGACTGGACGTACCTTCGAAAAAAGAATAAGGGAACACGCTAGAGAATATTTCAATTATAAAGACAGAGATAACATAACTTCACAGTCTAAGTTTGCTAATCATTTGTTAAGCGAAAACCATACCTGCGATTTTAAAGAAGACGTGCAGTTCTTACATTTCTGCAACAAGAGAGTGAGGCTGAATGTGTTAGAAATGCTAGAGATATTTAAGGCATTGAAATGTAGTGGTGTGAAGTGCGTCAATGACTTAACATATTTAAATAAACACGCAATCGTAAACACATTTTAAGGTTATTTCTTCTTCTTCTTCCTTTCGATTAATCACCGACCTAATATGATCGGTAGATTTGGGCTCGGATCCTAGTCCATTCACCCAGAAGCGATGACTATCCTGTTGTCATCCTTTATGGTTTGTTTGTTTGAACTCTTACGTTGTCTGACTCGAGGTCATGTAAGGAGTTCTTTGATGATATCTTGGTATTTCTTCGTTCTTGATGTCTTCGCTATGTCTTCGTTCTTGATGTTTCTTTCTTGATATTTTCTTTCTTGATGTTTTCTTTCTTGTTGTTTTCTTTCTTGAAGTCTTCTTTTCCTTGAGGTCCTCTTAACTTGTTGTCTTCTTTTTCTTTCTTTATTTTTAATGTTGTCTTGATAGTTACTATGACAATATGAGAATTTAAGTTATATATTTTTATTTTTTTTTTCTTGTCATAAGTGTATGTCGTTTTGTTGAATGTATAAGGTTAGGTATTTTATAGCTATAGGGTTGATGTTTTAAGGTTATGTTGACAGCACGTCATGTGATTACCGCCCCGTGTATCATTGTTTCTGTGTTGAGTTGTATTTTGTTCTACCTATACCCGCCAATTTTGAAATTGCGCATGCCCCCACATTTGGGGAAACTTTTTTCATTCCATCACGTTCGAGAGTCTTCTAGAAAGTCAATTTCGGTCCTTTTCGAGATGGGAAAGACAGTGGTCTTTCAACCTTTACACAATGAGGATGTCAACATAAGTAGGGTCAATCCGTTATACAATTTTAGTTCGTGTTTCGATATGTGTTAATTTTAACTGTATTTGTCCATGTTGTTTTAATCTTTGACACTCCACATGTCGCACACCCGGAGCCCTAAAAGCTTTTGTTGTGAGTATTGTTATGTAAAATACTTACCTTCAGTCAACTAATGCATCCTCATATCTAGATGAAGCCCGATGATGACTGTTAATCAGTCGAAACCGGTCGCTTAGTCCTTATTAAATAAATTCGTTGGCGAAGACTTAGTGTTTTCTTCGGATACTTTACACTTGCTATTTCATCGTCGTTAACCGCGTATACTCCTAGTATTGTTACTTTACGTCCAAATAAGCACATATTGATCTTAGTCATTCTCTCGTTAAGTGCTTCCCATGTTGTAATGTGTTTTCTCCATTTTCTGTGAATTATAATTGACACGCCTTTACTGGCTCTACTTGTCTTCGTTACTCCACTGAAGAAGTGGTCGTATTCTCCTAGATTTTCTGAGCCTTGTTCTTTCCGTTTAGTTTCCGTGATTGCAGCCAGATCTATATTAAGTTTCTTTATTTCCATCAATACTTCATTCAATTTGTTATTTATGCTTTGCACGTTCCAGGTTCCCAAGTTCATAGTCCGTTTTCTTTGCTTGATTCGAATCCGATTTTTATCAGTCCTATTCCGAGGCAAGATTTTGGGTTTTTTAACATTTTTTCATATTTTTCCGAGTATCGGGGTGTTGGCCCGATGCCTCAACCCCCAACCTGGAGGGCCAGGGTTTTTCATTAGAGTACCTTCTTTTAGATAAATTGCTTTCTCTGCAGCTAAGGAGCTTTATCTGCCCCACCTGTTGGTCCGCGGGTGGTATTTTATTTCCCACCTACTCGCCGGGCTATCAGTAGATAGCCCGGGTAGAGCTTTCCCCTATCCGCCACCTGGGGACGCGCCCTCTAGGGGTTACAGGTTCCCCCGAGGGAAATTATATTGTAAAAAGTGTAAATAGTTCTCTTCCCACGGGCGGGACTTTCCTTTTTTTTTCAAATGTGACCATCTCGAGAGTCGATTCTAGGAGCGCCCCGAAACTTAGTACCATTCAAAAACAGAAACATATGTTTTCCTCAAAGAACGGTTTTGGAGCATTCTACAAAATCGAGCTGTCGGGATGGTCTCTTTCACAAAACTTTCACCCCATAAACCGCAACACAGAGGTACCTGCCGTGTACGAGTCTACCGAGGGATGGAATCTTCGGGCGGTAGTTTTTAAAGTCAGTTACCCTCGAACCTTCCTCGGCGAACAGCTTGTGTAAAAATTGTAAATACTTTTTCATTTTTATCAATAGACGAGTCAAACTCATCCGGCCTATTTCTACACTCACCCATCACCGGCAAACAGAACAATGTAATATAAGTATTTGAGGTTATTTTCGTTATATGTCGAGCTGTGTCTTTCCTGTCAAGAGTTATTTTATTGAATTGTGATAATGGATAACTTTAGCGGTGACGACGAATAGCATGTTCCTTCCACTATATTAAAAATAACAATGAACGAAGTGTGCAATGATCTCTTTAGAGAATGGACTGTATATAGATATCTCTCGTGACTCGTGGGTGGCTATGGAGATGAATCTTGTCTCCAGATTGTAAGGCTACAGTCGTTCTTGTAGGCGGAGATCATGGCGTGACGTGATCTCTTTGAAGTTCTTGAAGTTCGTGTAGACGGAGATCAGGGCGTGACGTGATCTCTTGAAGTTCTTGTAGTTTGGAGAGAGGGCGTGACGTACTTTGCCGGGTTTAGATCTGAGGGCATATCGTGCAGATCCGGGGTTTGAGGTTGTAGTAGTTTGGAGAGAGGGCGTGACGTACTCTCCGGGTTGAAGTTTGTTAGGTTTTGGGTTGTCGGGTTAAGTGGTGTGAAGAAAGATCACAACACACTGTCGTTTAGAGCATACTAGGGTATACTGGTTTATTACAAAAAATTCACAAGCTTTTATACATCTTCAAATTACATTGGTTAAATGGCAAATTAAGTTTTGTTATCTTTCGGCGTCCTAGATTGTAATTTCCCTGACCTAGCTGTGTGCCTGACCTTACGGAGCGCGTTTGTTATCATATTACGAGAACTGGTGTTATGCTTGCGCGACTGATTATTGTTGTAAGATTTTGAAATTATCACTTTGATCCGCGCTCTTTCGTCCACCTAAGCGACTCAGTTGTTTTAATACTCTGTTTAATAGTTATTAATTACTTAATAATTGATTACACTAGGTTATTTTCCTGACTCAGTTGTTCTAATTAATGTTTGATTACTTAATTTGCAAGTGGAAATTTCACCTAAGATGTTTTTAATAACAAGTTGCTCTAATTCCCTATTTAATGGTTATTAATCCCTAATTGATGAATATGTTCCCTAAATCCCTATTTAAATCCCTACAATTCTACTTAACTTTCTTTAATGTTGATAGTAGAGTCAACAAACAGTAATAATAAAAAGTGATTTACCAAAATGCTACCAACAATACAGTTAACATAATTTAACAATCAGCCAAAATATTAATGACATAAATGTCCACACTTAAAAATGTTCTACCTACTACAAAATTGTATAAAAATGTTTTACACTTTTTTTTAGACTATCATTTAAACTATTGTACACAGTTAATGCCTTATTCAATACAATATTAAATTTCTTATTTGATTTAGTAAAAGGCACTACTATATCATCTTTTTTTTCGAGTGTGGTAGTTATGAACATCTCGATTAAAAAATATTTTATTAATTAAATATAGCAACATGGTGCAATTCTTGATTTTATAAATAAACACCATTGCATTAAAATTACACTTTGTTTAACGTTTTTCAGTTCCAGCATGTTATGCATTAATTTTGTAGATGTTAATCTAGTGCATTGTTAAATGCATCCTAGTGCTCTAGTTATAATATTTAGAAATTTCAAATTCTGTATGATGTGCAGTTAATTATTTAATAAGTTAATTAATATACCTGAAGAGTAATTAATATGTGGAAAATTAAATAAACTTCCTTTTGTTAAGGCACTTAAATTCTTATCAATCCTATTCAACATATAAACAATTTTTGACATTTTGCCCATAGTATAATTGCAATGATATTGAAAATTCAATAGAAACCGAGATATGCCTTTTTAAAAAAGCTCTCTCGGTTCCTATTGGCCGTAGAAGGTTCTTTTTTTTTTTGAGAACATCTGTTTTGACTCCAGCTATCCAATGCATCTACTTATAACTTCGTACCATGGATAATAACAAAGTTATTCTAAATGAGTATTAGCTGAAAAGCAACCCTATTTTTAAACGATATTTTTAATAACAAATTTAAAAAATATATAAAGTTTTCTTTGTTTATCTTACAGTTAAAGCCACAAAAAGTCTATTTCCACTTTCAAAAAGTATTTAGATTCATTAGTTAGGCTAGAACAATTGTTGAAACAATTGTCTTGTAGGATAAACAATTAGAAAAACTTGCAAACTACTTGATCAATCTGGCTGGAATGAGCACACCTTAAAAACACATCAAATGCCTCATTTTCCAGAAGTTGTATTAAATGTTATTATTTTAATAACAGCTTTATTAACGTTTATAAATTAGTGCAAAAATAGTCGTTTTTTGACATTATCTCAGGCATTTTTTAACCAATTTGAATTTATAAAACGCCATATTAAGGGTTATTTCTTGGGCTATAACTTTTATCTAGAGTATTTTTTTTAAATGTAAAGGAAACGTTCTATGGACAAAAATATTTTTTTTTCACTTTTGACCATCGTTTAAAATATACTAAGCAAAATTAGCTAGTAAGTCTTCACGGATTCCTCATATAGCAATACCCCTTATCCCCCAATACCTTTTTGAGCCTTAAAATACCTGTACAAGTATATCCCATGAAATCAATGGATTTAGCATAGATAGACTGGAGTATAACTAGGGTTTAATTCATTAGGTATGCTCAGATATTCTAGAATGACAAGATTTCATCCTCACCATAAGATAATATCCAGCACGACCTCATAGTTGTTGCATGTTATGTATCACTGCCCAAGTTGACTTCGTATTCCATAAACTATATATCTTAGTTCATTGTAGTTCCTTACAATAGAATATTCTACAGTATAGCACAGTTCACATATAAATATTCTCAGTTGTATCCAAAAGCGCATCAGTAAGTAGGGTAATCAGTTATCAGTATTGGAGGATGTGGTTATATTTTTAAGTTTCTTGGGACAGCTAATGCTGAATGCTGAAAACTAATGATAGGACCACTAGGGTTCTATTAGGTAGATGTTAAGTATTATGAGTGACAAGTTAATTTGACAGCTTCGCCATTTGTGGCATGACTACTGGGCCGGTTAATTGCTTGTAAGCGTAATTTCTTGATACAGCTAATGCTGGATGCTGAAAACTAATGATAGGACCACTAGGGTTCTATTAGGTAGATCTTAAGTATTATGAGTGGCAAGTTAAATTGACAGCTTCACCATTTGTGGCATGACTGCTGGGCCGGTTAATTGCTTGTAAGCGCATTCGCCATTGCCATAGAAATAATTTGTTTTATTAAAATTGTAGTGTATTTTATTTCATAACGTGATAGAAGAATTTCCGTTCAAATTGGCTAATATGTATAAATACAGACGGATTTGAATATTGCATTGATGTATATTAAGAAACTAAAGTATCTACGAAGCCCATATGAACTTAAAAAATTAGAAAGAAATAATTAAACCTCCAATAGCATAGTACACATAGGTATAATTTTAAGTTAATGACTTTGCCTGTGTTACTTTCATTGTCTTGCAAAACATGGATAATTATTTTCTACAAAAATGAATTTCGTTTTGGTACGATTTATATTTCTCTTCAATCTTTCCTTCATTTTTGATATAATTTTCCCAGTTTGCAATAAGTAGTGAGAAACGATTTAGTTATCATATCGGTCACACTCATAGTTAATATGTTGATAATGTTCTTAGGTACTTTATGTCTTAGTTGGGACCTTATTCGCCCAACTGGACTATAATGAAAATAATAAAGTAGCAAGTAAATAATTTATAGTAACCGTCTTAATTAGTTGTTTCCATATAATCTCTAATTTAAGAAATTCAAGTAATTGTACTTTTAAAATACTACCATTAGTGATAAATATCATAATGTTAAAAACAGACACGATGCACTCTGGGAGTGCAGACAATCGAAAGCTAGCTTTGATTTGCGTAACTTTATAGAAGGTTAAAAATTATTGTGATGTTATGAATAATTTATGTAAATGCATGACTCGCCAACGTTTTATTTGTAGCATATCTTAGTATTATTATTTCAGTCTATAAATTCAAATTGTAGTGTTATATAGTTCTAATGCAGTTTATTAATTTACAATATAATAAGAAATCGAATTAGAAAATATATCTAAAATTGAAAATACAAAAAAAACACAACGCATCTCGTTCTCAAAACATTCGCCATTATATTTTTATTCCAAAACATAATGCCAACCTAAATACAGTGCTAAACATAATGCCAACATGAAACTATAGCCAGTGCTCACCTTTGTGGCACGAACGTCGCAATATAATTATATATAGGTATATTATGTATACATCGACCATCTAACGGTTAGAAATTTTGCGAATTCACCCCGTATGTTTTAGCAGTAAAAGAACCTCGCATAAAGAAAGCTGGCTTTCTAATAATAAATATAATAAAATTTATTTATTTTCTGATTTTTTGGATTAGTCTTAATTTCAGTTTGATCTCCTCGTCACGGGTCTCTAGTGAGAAAAGGCGTTATCTGTTAGCACCTTTGCTAATTGCTTCACTACACTCGCTTCGCAATTTGTATCGATCACTGATCGGATTCCCTCGTCGAGGGCCAGCGGCGCGCCTCGGAGGGACCCTGATGGAAAGCCTTCGATGCATCAACGAAAACTCCATTAAAAACCACTAAAGGAAACTCTCAGAGCCGACTCCTCTCTTCCCCTCCGCGTCATTCTCCCTTTCTTTCCCGTTCCACGCCGACAAATAAAAAGGTTTACCTTCGGACCGCAATCGGCTCTTCCTCTCAAACGATGCGCTCGTCTGTCCGCTCGTTCGGTGAAAATTTTAAAAGTTCGCAAAGGGGAAAAGGGACGAAGGGGGGAGATCACGATAGACCCGCAGATATAATGCTATTAAAAGTTTTAAATCGGCCGTGCCGTAAAGCGGCGTCAGAGTTTCATTTCCTGGCGGGCGATCGGGAGATATCACACTTTTACCTAAGGGAGGGGGAGGAAGGGTGAATTAACGAAAAATTTCTGTCATTACTGTGATGCTTTGGTGGTAATTGAAAACTGCGTTACAGGGGTCTGTATGTAGAATCTTGAATTCTCGTAGCTTCGTTGAATGGCTACAATGCTGAGTCTTATCTACAGGTTGTATATGGTCTTGAAGAGTGGAGACAGATCGCGACGTAATCTCCGCATAGAACTCCCAGGCAGTCTCGCACATCAGTTTAATATCAAATGGGACATGGATCAAGGCCAATTTATACATTTATGTTTAGTGAGCATATTAGTTATAATAACTTATTTCAATAATTTGGGAGATTTACATGCCATTTCTATTGTTTAGGTGACATTGAAGGTGTATTATTCTTTTGTTTGATGTTATGTTACAACGTCCTCTAATAGGATAACTGACCTTACCGAAGCGACTTAACGATCAACGATCACCATAAAGAAAAACGTAATTATGCTTACGACAACAATTCTTACGTTAGTGTATTGGTTATACAATATGGACCTTATCACTTATCACGTTCGTGCAATTAGTAATTCGTTAATTTAGGTGAAAAGTTCCCTAAATTAGATTACAATAAATTATGCTTCCTCACCTGAAGATTCCCATAAACAATGTTGTGTTGGGATTCCGGCGGAGAAACACTTTTGAATGATTAAAAATAACTTTATTGTAACTGTTTGGAATTTGGTTTTATCTATTGTATAGGATCTAATCTATTGTTATTATGAATCGGATTTCATAGTACACAACTTCAACTGGGAGAGAAAAATAAGTTGATTAACGCTCTATGAAAGAAGTAGTTGTCTTCAGGTGAAAAACAACTTCAAAATAGAAAAAACAAACTAATAAATTTGGAATGGTAATGATCTTATTAGATGTATTTGGAATCAACTTCACGTTGAAGAATTACAAAGTATAAAAATCAAACTAATAGATTTGGAAAGGTTATGATCTCATTAGATGCTTTTTGGAATTAATTTCCTGTTGAAGAATTATTTAATTATTTGATTAATAAGGATACAAAGCACGATTCATAACATATTTACGAAAACGATAATTGTTGATATACAGGGCGTTACAGATGATGTTAGCGTCAACACGCAACATTAACGTCTATTATTAACGCATCTAATTTAATGGGTGGATTATATATTCAGACATAAATCACAATACCCATATAGTTCAAATAATGTTCATATATACCTTCAAAGGATGCTAAGCGTTCACTCCTACACGATCAGCTTAGTTTGTGTTTTGTAGATTTTTTAACACCCTGTCCTGCACTAACCTATAATGGCTTTTTATCATTCACATCATCATTTTGGTTTTATTAACTAAGGTTCACGTTTCACTTTGCTTCATTTCCTGTTAAACTCCTTGAGCACATTGTACTGATTTTTTTTAAGTCCAGAGATTATTTTTATTTATTTGTCGATTATCCCTAACTCTTACTACACCCCCTTTTTGTGAATTATTGTAACTTTTATTCTTATGCGAATGATGCCTTTACTCATTTTACTGTAGTTAGCTGATATTATTATAAATGTCTCTAGCAGCATAGCGCTGATTTTAATTTGTAATTTCAACTTTAATTACATTTTTGTGTTAACGGTGGTTTTTTATTGATCTACCTATACATTGTTACTAACATTATATTATTTCCCTGTGTTACACGTTAACTACCGCTGTGATGTAAGTGATATGGAGTAACTACGAGATATTCATTGTTGACAGTTTTTTCTTAAAAGCAATGTTTTGCTGATATTATATGTAATAATGATAAATATATGTTACTCGATATCGGCAATAGGAGTTGTTATTAGGTAAGTCATATTGAAGTATGTTGCTTATGGTGTCAGTAAAGTAGCTGAAAAAGTGTTATTTGTTTATCATTTTAAATTTTAAAACTGTCCTAATTGGTACTTGCAGATGTTAATTAAATATTTAAATATTTAAAATAAGGCAATAAGCCAATACAATGGGACACTGTATGGCCTGGCCTGACATTGTATTTATATTATGGTGTCGGTAGAGTAGCTGAAATAGTTTAATTATTTATTATTTTAAATTTTAGATATATCCTAATTGGTACTTGGGGATGTTAGTTAGATATTTAAATATTTAAAATTATGCAATAAGCCAATATGATAGCACATTGTATTGCGTCCTTTTTTCAAATTTTATATTTTTTTTTCCAAATTTAGACATTGAGTGAGTTGGAATTCTGTATTACAGGCGTTTAGACAGTTGTCATGTTTAAGCAAACGTCTTACCACCATTTTATTAGCATGGATCAATTATCGCTCTCACAGTAGGTCAGTAATTGCAATTTCATATATTATTAAATTAAATCAATATCAACATATCTCTCTAGATATTTTTGGCACTTTTATGTTCAGGCACCTTCGTATGTGATCTCGAATTTCCTTGCTTTCTGTATATTTTGTGACAAGCCCAAATTCCTGCACTGTTCTCCACAATGCCTGGTTAAAACAGAAGTCGCTTCCTTTGGTCATAGCTTCCGGGAAAACATTTCGAAGTCCATTGAGTGTGGCACGTTCAAAGTCGATGTGTACCTTTCTTGGGGAAAATTTCTGTACTTTCCCTTGCAGCAACTAGAAGAACCATTTGTATATGACTTCTTTCCGGTTTGGAAGCAATTCATAAGCAGCGGGTATGATGTAAGTAGTCTCTAAAGTACTTCTCAGGTATGGTATACAGTTGATCAAACTAAGGACAACAAGCTTTGAAGGTTCCATCTATGAAAAACCCTGTGCCTTCCATAAGTAATAGTGGAGTTATAAGGCCGGTTCAGCGTTAAAATTCCGTACATAACCTCACTTTCGTGACAGTCCTAAACCATAATTAACGTGAAAACTGCCTTTATTAGTTACTTAATGGAGTTACTTAAAACGCTCTAGCTCCTGAAATATAACTTGCTGGACTTCTGTTCTTGAATCATAAGATATATAGTACAATGGTCTATCGCTTGACTGTATCGATAATTTCCAAAATGTCAATAACTGAGCTATTTTGACGTTTCCTATTCGCTACTTTCAGTGTAATGGAGCAACTTAAAACGATGTAACTCTGGAAATACAACTTTTCACAATTTTGTTCTTATATCGAAATATAGATAATATAATAGTGTATCGCCTGACTGTATTGAGAATTTCCAAAAAAATGTCAATAACTAAGCTATTTTGATAGGCACTTTATTAGGAGTGCCGCTATAATTATTAAGTGATTAGAGTTATCAATTTTTCTAGATATTACCTATGTGGGGAAAATTTGTAGTAAAATGTTTCCTAAATTGTTAGCTGGGATTACCCTCCATCTTTCGGAAAATAAGTTACAAGTGGACGAGTGAGTAGTGTACAACCAGTGTATGATATATTAGGACCCAGACAAATTTTCATAACTTTTGTTTCTGAATTCCTGAATTAAACTATATGTTTTGAATATTCGATATTCATGATTTATGGACCAAAATCGTTATGGATAAGATGCGCTTGATTGGAAAACGACGGAGTTGTGCCGCCGAACCTTGGAACAGTACTGGGAATTGTCGAAGTTCTGCCACACTTCCTTGATGCAATTCATCCCTTAAGGGATGCGAGGTGGCCACAAATTGATCTAAAATCCGCTTTGCATTAGGGACAAGCGACACCATCCCCGACCAAGACGTAATGGCGATGACGTATATTTACCCTCGTATCTCACCCAAACCTACAAAAATTCATCCCGTCCGAATTACCGGCGGATCCCATCGAAACACCTCCGTCGCCTCCTCTTCCCAACCTTTAATCCGACGTCTCTCACATTTAAACCGGGATCGTGATCGTCATCCAAATCCGTCCGCGATACAGGGACAAATTACCCTCCACGTTGTTAATACCTGGATACGTACCTACTTCAAAGTGGGGAAGGTTAATTAGTCAAGTTTTCGGAGCACACGTTTCCAGTCTCTGGAGCGTAATAAATGTACGTTTTACATCGAGACTGTATGAAACGGTCATTGTACCCGCCATCCTCCTAAAGAGACGCCTCGAGATCGACGTAGTTGATGGCTGAACAGGGGGGAAATTCAAGTGGAGGACGAGGACGTGACTTTATTAGTATGTAGAGGAGTTGAAGTTTGGTGTGGTCGTCGTGGTGGTGGTGGGGTTGGGGGACGTACTTTCTGAATTATAATTTTTGCTATGAAATTATTCTACTTTAATCAAGTTGCCAAGTGGTAGCATTTGTTCGTATTCATACGAGGTAAATCAGCGGTCTTCGTGCTTGTGGTACTATGTAAAATATTAGTACTCTTGAAACAACTGAAATTCATTGACTTGACTTAATTCAATCGTTAATTGATATTGTTACGTTACGCTTTTTTATATATCACAAATTAGCCAAACGAATTAAATCCTCGTTTGTTTTTCTAACTAAATCCGAATATCGCAACGCTTCGCCAGACTCTCTATCCCAATTAGCTTGATCAGAAACCCGATCCGAAATTGTGCTCGCGACGAGCCAAATGTTTGTTTGCTTACGAGTACGTGTGGTAACTTTTATTTGAATACTAACGACATAGTGTCGCCACCGCACTCTAGCGAAAACTACAGTAGTTGGAAGTCTGAGATTTTGAGAGATGGATGTGGTACCATGTGAGCATAAGTTGTGTAAATTTGAACGCAATTCTCCGTTTAGTTCAGTTACTATCAATCCGTACATAAATTGCACAATGCGAAAATCTGTCTCACATTGGCACGGAAGCCATTTATGACCGACTTCCGGTTTTGTAAATATTAAGAAGACGAAGAGGAGCTGTGTACGTGACTAACGTCATCGGATGGTGAGAGATGGATAGTAGCAAGGTGGTTTGTTTAGAAAGCCCTCATAGGTTCAAAATCTAGATAGAAGGAGAGTTGAGATTTAGTTATTGGTCATTACGTCAGTTCCGGTTAAGGGAAGAGGTCAGTCGAGGGAGGATGAGTTTGGAAAGAAGGACTAATCTCGGGAATTCGAGAGGGTTCGGATTACCGGGCCACTATGGCTCAGCTATCTAGTAGTTGGTACCAGTTATTTACTTTTTGGCGTTAGTTTGTTAAATTGGAAATTCAAGTCAGTTTGGAGTCGGTCCGAGACATTGAAAGCGTGCAGACGTGACCTTTTGACAAACTTTTGACTAGTGAACCCCAAAATTTGAGGGGCCTATCTCCTAAAATAGTCAACGATAAATCTGTGTGGTGAAAATAACATTTGAAGAACTGGTATCTCTCTAACCTCTGAGCCACCTGCTTTGGACAATACCCTCTTGAATAATTCGACACACCCACTGACTTTAAGCAAATTTGATTCCTACAAAACCATCAGATTGCTCCAAAGGCTCTATCGATCTGTTCTCTCTGTATACAGAGATATCTCCCCCTAATAATCTTAAAAAATTATAGCGTCGCACTACATGGAAATACCAATGTTTACGACCCGATAAATAGTGTAATTCGCTTTGCGCATCGATAACGTAAATACTGATAAATCTGACTAGGGCTATAGAAACTCAGGGCTCAATGCTAAGAGGTGTGAAAATACGACTTCATTAGATTCGGTAGAAACGAAGTTATCGACGAAATATGATCACTGTCTGGCGACAGTGCGGCGGGCAGAAGAGATAAGCTCTCGTCGAGTCAACACCATTGAAAGATTTCAAAAATAATACAAATTTTAGTACTTATTTTGAAATAATAACCGTTACTACGCACTAGATTCAGTTTTAAAAAAGAGCTTAATCCATAGGCGATCAAGAGATCTAACTATAATTACATACATATAATTCGTTATACCAGCTAATAAATTCCACAGTCAGACATACATACGTATACACATATTCATACATAGAAGTTTCTTCCAAAATGTATTTGTGGATTCAGACGATCTTAATACGTCTAAAAATGCTAGTAACTCAAATTTGAAAAATCTACTCGATTGCAATACTTACCTATCATATATCAGTGCCTTATATGAGAAATTAATGAAGTAATTTCTTAATTTATAGTTTTGAAGGTTATATGTAAACCCAGAATTGATCCCCTGTTTGTAGTAAAATTAACACAAAGGTAACAACAACAATTACTACTTGGCCCAAATCATCCATAAACAAAACTACTATTTTACAACCATCAACCGTCTGTGGGAACCTCTTTTCCTTGGGAGACAAATGCTACTTAGTGGCGTTATGAAAGAAGTTAGTAATGAGATGTACTATTTTATAAACTGATTCTCGACTGTTAGCGAATAGGTAAACAATTTACAAATAAGGAACAACCGTTTTATACGATCACATGGTACATCGCCTCGTAAATCCTAACCGCCACGTCAAACATCTCCTCTCGAAACTAATTAGGAAACGCTCCTAATTATCGAATTAATTACGAAGGGGGAATCTAAATTAGAGGTATAAATTAGAATAAAAAAGGGAGCAAGCAATCCAATTAACTCACGGCCACGATGTCTGACTTTCGTCCCGTGCCGGACGCCGAGAAGCACGGCAAATTCTTGAGGGACGTCGTCGATTTGTTGTTCGAGAAAGTCGTCTTCGCCGGGAGGCGCGAGAAGGTGCTGCTGTGGCAGGACCCGCGGGAGCTCGAGGAGCAGTTCGATCTGGACGTCGGGCAGGGGGCTGAGACGCAGGAGGAGCTGATGAGGTTGGTGAGGAATACGGTGAAGTTCAGCGTCAAGACGGGCCATCCGTATTTCATCAATCAGCTGTTCTCTGGGTAAGTTTGGGTTAGGCTTACCTAAGATTTCCTGGCTAAGTAGCGAGGTTTAAACAGCTAGAAGTGCAACCAAGGTTTGACGAAATATGAATAGGCACCATAGTCCAGCACAGGTTCCCAGAAATTAACTGCCCTTCTCCTGAGTCACTTAAAACACCATCAAATTCTTGTAAAGTGTATTTGATTTTCTTTTTATTTCTTTGTAGGCAATGAAGAGAAATATTACAGAAATATTAGGGATTAAGGAAAACCCTGTTCTCTGGGTGAGTTGGGGGTCATTACGTAACTGGCAAAAAGTGCCACCAAAGCTGTACCAAACATCATAAATAGGCAGCATAGTCCTGCATTATGTTCAGAAATTAAACGCACTTCTTCCAAACCACTTAAAACACCATCGATTTCTGGTAAATTGTTTTCAATTTTCCCCTTATCTCTTTAGTAGTATCTTTGGTATCTCTTTGGTTGGTAATAAAGGGAAATATAATAGGAGATATAAGGAAAAGAAGAAAAAATTATTCCCTCGATAGTTTGAGGGTAGAGTCCTTATAATCCCACCAAGTCCCGTTTTAAAATTTAGGAATTCCATAACTGGCCAAATGTGCTACAAAAGCTTTCCCAGATATCATAAGTAGGCACCATAGTCCAGCACAGGTTCCCATAAAATCACTTCCCTTCTCATGAGTCACTTAAAACACCATTAATTTCTTGTGAAGTCCATTTCATCTTCTCTTCATTTCTTTGATTGTAGTGAAGGGAAATGTGAGAGAAATATTAGGGATTAAGGTAAAACTTGTCCTCTTGGAAAGTTGGGGGTCATCCCATAAAGGGCAAAAAAGCTGTACCAAACATCATAAATAGGCAGCGTAGTCCTGCACTGTGTTCATAAATTAAACGCACTTCTTCCGAATCACATGAAAAACCATCGATTTCTTGTGAATTGTCTTCAATTTCCCCTTTATCTCGCTGTTGGTAATAAAGGGAAATATGATAGGAGATATAAGGAAAAAAATCCTCCCTCATAAGGTTGAGGGTGGAGACCCTATAAACCCTTCGAGTTTCATGGCAAAATTTAACCATTCCATAAGTGGCAAAATGTGCTATAAAAGCTTTACCAAACATCATAAACAGGCACCATAGCCCAGCACAGGTTACCAGAAATTAAGTGCCCTTCTCCTGAGTCACCTAAAACACCATCAATTTCTTGTACAGTCCATTTCATTTCCTTCTTATTTATTTCTTTGTTGGCAATGAAGGGAAATATGACAGAAGTATTAGGGATTAAGGAAACCCTGTCCTCTGGTAAAGTTGGGGGTCATCCAATAAATGGTAAAAAGTGCCACCAAAGCTGTACGAAACTTCATATATAGACAGCATAGTCCTGCACTGTGTTCAGAAATTAAGCGCCCTACTTCTGAATCGCATACGACACCATCGATTTCTTGTGAATTGTCTTCAATTTTCCCTTTATCCCGTTGTTGGTAATAAAGGGAAATATGATAGGAGATATAAAGAAAAACAGAAAAATTTCTTCCCTCGTTAGGTTGAGAGTAGTGTCCCTATAATCCCTCAACAAGTTTCATGGAAAAATTTAGCCAATCAATAATTAGCAAATTGTGCAATACCAAATATCATAAATAGGCACCATAGTGCAGCACAGGTGTGCAGAGATTAACCGCAATTCTCCAGTATCGCACAAACGCCATGAGTTTCTCATGAAGTTCCCTCAATTTTCCCTTCAGCTCTTTGTTGGTAATGAAGGGAAATATAACATTATATATCAGGGGAAAAGAAAAATTTGTTCTCTGGTTAAATTGAGGGTAGAGTCCCTAATATCCCTCCAAGTTACTTAAGACAACGTAGGCATTCCATAAGTGGCAAAAGTGCTATAAAATCTTTACAACACATCATAAATAGACACCATACTCCTGCACAACTGTGTAGAAATTAACCACCTTTCTCTTAAATAACATAAAAACCATCAATTTCTTATGAGGCTCCTTCAATTTCTCCATTAACTCTTTGTTGGTAATAGAGGAAAATATGACAGCAGATATCAGGGAATTAGGAAAAATCTTAAGTTTTGGTTAGATGGGGATAGCGTTTCTATAATCTTTCCATGGATTGTAGCAATATATTAGCATCTTGCAAGTAGCACGAAGGTTTACCAAAACTATACCAAATACAAAATACGATAAAAGAAAATATGAGAGACGCTGATATGATATATAGAAACGTTGTGAAATCTGTCATCGCCCCTCAAAGGAACACTGCTTGAAACAAACAGAAAACGAAGACAAGCTTTCTGTAAATACTAAGAATTTGATGAAACAGAGAAGAAGACTACTAGGATGACATCCACAATATAAGGATGAACTAAGAATAAAGGTATAAGGAAAGCCTTAAGGACTGACATCAAAAACTTCAACAATAAATTGGTGACTAGAATTATAGAAGAGAGTAAAATCATGAGGATAATTCATAATAAATGAAGTAGGAGAAGTGCTGAAATAACTAAACTAGAAAATGGGAGAGGACAAATAACAAGCTATAGAGAAGAGATATTAAATATTATTGAAGACCTTTACACTAAACTATATAGAAAATAGAGCGGAAAAGATGCCAACGATAACTCAAGAGGAGTTCCTAAAATTGTTATCAGAAATGAAGAACAACAAAGCTCCTGACGAAGACTGTGTTGTAGAAGCCGTCAAACTAGGACGAAGTGAGTTACTCAAAGCAATAACCAAACTATTCAATAAATACCAAGATATAGGAGCAACTTCACAAATATGGAATAATGCCGTTATGGTTATTAAGCACAAGAAAGGCAACACCGCACACCTACAGAACTATAAACCAATAAGTGTGTTAATGCCCCAATATAAATTATTTTTCAGGGAAAGGATATCTTCAAAGTATTTCCAAGATCCCCATGACCGAGTAAAATGGTTAAGGTTAAGAGATGCTTAGATCCAGTAGTTGACGAGACAAGCTTCTATATGACCATGATGATGATGATGATGATGATGATGATGATGATGATGATGATGTACCAAATATCTTAAGTCCCTATCCCTTTATCCCTTTTAAGGAATCCCTATAATCCCTCCAAGTTACGTATCAAAATTTAAACATCCCATGAGTGGCAAATGTGCTACCAAAGCTTTACCAAACATCACAAATTGGCACCATAGTCTAAACATAAGTTCGCAGAAATTAACCAGTTTTTCTCCCGAATCACATAAAACACCATCAATTTCTTATGAAATCAGGTTAATCTCCCCTTTATCTCTTTGTTGGTAATGAAAGGAAATATGACAGGAGGTTTCAGGGACTAAGGAAAAATCTATTATCTGCGTCAGTTGGCGATTGTCTCTATAGGCTTTCCATGTTAATTAGCAAAATTTTTGCATACCATATGTGGCTATAATTGTTACCAAAGCTTTACTAAACACCACAAGCAGGCACCATAGTCCAGCACAAGTTTGCAGAAACTAACCGCCCTTCGCCCAAATCACATAAACCACCACAGATTCTGGTGAAGTTCCTTCCATCTTCCCTTTGTTTCTTTGTTGGTGGTGAAGGGAAATGTGACAGAAGATATCGAGGATTAAACAAAAATCAAGTATATAGCAATATAAACTGTTGTTCATTTTTGACTCTGAGTGCCTCAAAACGTCCTGAAATTGTAATTACTCTCAATTCTCAAAGCTGAGTGTCTCATAAGAGAAAGTAAAAATGATCAACAGTTCTCTGCCGTTCCCTCTGTCAATTTAAACAACAAGACTATTTCACGATCATACAAAAGAGGAACGTCGTGTCGTCGTCGCGTCTCCCGGAAAATCCCAGGAACGGAATTTCCCGGAGCGGGAAAATTCTCTCGCCCGAAGTACAATCGATTCGACCGACGAGTATGTCCGTCGCTCTCACCTGACGTGTACTTCTGCTTGCGTTCCCCATCAAAGTCGAAGGTTGTAAATGGAAAATGCCGGAACAATTCCTGTTTTACTTTTCTTCCTCCACCCGTTTGAACCGCAGCCGAGAGTTTTCTCGGGAAACGTGGCGTAGCGTCATTTGCTAAATACCTTTACGTTTCCTCTCGAGCTCATTAATTCCTCGCGATTCGTTTCGGAAGGAGAGAAAGTGAGGGAGACTGGATAAGGCAGGGAATAATGGGAACAAATACGATTGCTGGATCACTTTTACGAATTCCGTGGGAATATGTGTGTGAGTGTGTGTGTGTTTGTTGCCAAGAAAAAGATTGGATTCGATGTGTAAACTGAGAATCGTTATTTTACAAACGGTTTAGTTCACGGAAGAACAAGCGTACTCCGACTGTATAAAAAGTTCAAAGCGGGAGAGCGTAGCGAGTGTACAAAACGTATAGAAATCGGTTCATCCTGTTTCTACTCTGAAGCTTCACTCGTAATTTTGTTCTACGTTTAATTCCCAAGTGAAATAGATCAATAGATATTTCGAAAAGACAGAGTTATGGTGTGCAATTAATGAATTAAATTGATATAACGTTTTTTGTCGATATGCAATACATACAGTCGGGAAATCAGGAAAATCTGGGAAAAGTCAGGGAATTCTAAATTTAGTCAGGGAATTCGGAAAAGGTAAGGGATTTTGGAAGAAATTTCGGGAATTTTGGGGCTATTGAAAAATATGAAGAAGCTCTCAAACTGAAAAAGCAGAATAAGAATGAAGAAATCGAAATTGTAAATGAAGTTAGTCTGGCAAACATTAAAATCCGTGAGCTTAAAGCCCGAAAAAATGTTGCACAAGACAACTTTTGCAATCAAACAGCAGAACTTGATAAGGAGATTGCAGATCTTACAAAAATAATCTCTACTAAGAGGAAAATTTAGACAATTTCATATTTTGTACTCACACGCAAGACTGAACCTCAAAAATGAAAGGAATCCAAACCAAATGAGACCTGATAAGCTAAGGCAGTTTAATTGAGAAATTCCAATGAATAATAGGTAGAGTAAAAATAATCAAAATATTTTGTACTTCGACGTATCATTGATAATTTGAAATATTATTTATGAACCACAATAAACATTAAGAAACTTTAGTTCTCCAGTGATATTTTTCCTATGATCCTTCCATTACTTTCCTAAGAAAAGATATCCTGGAAACACGCGTGAAAGACCGCTGATTTCAAAAATAAGGTCGGGAAAATTTCAAAATTTGTCGGGAAAAGTTAGGGAAAAGTCAGAAAATTTCGAAAGAAAAATTTTGTGGGCTCCCTGAATTCACAATAATTCTGCAATTTAATCATATTTTGTTTCAACAGTTAAAATTCTCTTACGGGTTACATAATTCTATACTACCACGCAGGGAATCTATAAATTTTTAAATATTAATAATATCGGAATGACATTAATAGTAGGAATTCGTTAGACATTGTAAACTTTGCTTTAAATCGTTACACCATAAGGCTTCTTATGGATACAGCTCGCTTGAGTCAAACTACATCTAGTATATTGAGCTTACAAACCAGATAGATTCTAATAGTGCCTAAGCTCTCTAGAATTAATGGTAAAATCTATTTTAAAAAATTCCAATAATTTCAAAATTTATAGAGAAGAACCAATTCGTGTAATTTGAAAGAGGTCTAACTATTCAACGACTGAAGTACTTCTATGACGTAATGAATTTAATAATTTGATCCAATTTAACTATTTCCTCAAAATCATCGTGTAACATTACCTCAGCTAGCTCTAGCTAGGTAACTTTAACTTCTTCAATGATCCAGTAATAATTAGGAGTGAGCCAATAAAGTAGTTCATAAGTAATTTATCTTATAACATTAGTTAGTCAGTAATTTTACTAATTAGTTAATAATTACTAATAGTTACTGTGGTGTTGAAATCACAGTCAATCTTCCTATTTCTCTATTTTTGCTTCATTATGAGATAGCCAGGTTAATCCAATAGTTATTGCAGTGAGTCAGTAAAGGTATTCAGTAAAATTGTCACTAACTGAGATACTTCATCAGGTGGAAGTTGGTCGGTTAGTAATTAACAGCTGGTCAATTTAGTAGTAAAGCTGAACCGGTCAATATCTATATTCATTTGGGGTAATAAAGTAGATTAATAAAGAGATAGTAATGGGTATATTTGATCAGGTGCAATTTAGCTAGTTACATTAGTTAGTAATGTTTTAACTGTTTAGTAAAAAAAGCTAATTAGTTAGTAAATGAAGTCAAACTGGTTAAATTCCAGGTTAGTCATCTAGTCACTGTGGTTATTACATCACAGTCCAATAATAATTAGGAATGAGTCAATAAAGGAGTTTACTATTAATTTAACTTGTGGCCTTACTTACTCAGTATATTAACTAGTTGGTAAAAGTTAGTTAGTTAATAAGCAAAGTTAAACAAGTCAATTTCCAGGTTCATTAGCTAGTCACAGTGGTGTTCATGTCATACTCATTATTTTCTGTCTCTATTTTCCTGTTTCATTACGAGTTAGTCGGATTAATCCAATAGTAATTGCGATGAATCAATAATATAGATTGTCACTAACTGAGATACTTGATCAGATTAAAGATAAATGGTCCATCATTCAATAATAGTAAGGATGACTTAGTAAAGACGGTTAATAAAGGGCTAATAATGGAAATATTTGATCAGATACAAATTAGTTGGTGTCGTTAGTTAGTCAGTATTTAACTGTATGGTAAAAGCTGGTTAGTAAGTGAAGCCAGATTAGGCAATCCGTAGATTTGTTAGCAAGTCTCTGTGGTTATTACATCACAATATAATAATAATTAGTAATGAGTCAATAAAGGAGTTTACTATTAATTTAACTAGTGGCGTTAGTTACTCAGTATATTAACTAGATGGTAAAAGTTAGTTCGTTAGTAAGTAAAGTCAAACTAGTCAATTTCCAGGTTGATTAGCTAGTCACAGTGGTGTTCACATCACATTCCTTATTTTCTGTCTCTATTTTTCCTGCTTCATTACAAGTTAGTCGGATTAAGCCAATAGTAATTGCGATGAGTCATTAACATAGCTTGTCACCTACTGAGATACTTGATCAGGCGACAGTTAGTTGGTCAGTAATTAACTAGTTAGTTAATAAGTCGAGCTAAAATTATCAATATCTACATTCATCAGCTAGTCATTAATATAATAGTAATAAAGGTGACTAAATAAAGTATCTTAATAAATGGCTAATAATGGAAATGTTTGATCATGTGCCAATTAGTTGGTGACGTTAGTTAATCTGCAGATTTTTTAGCTAGTCACTGTGGTTCTTACATCACAATCCAATTTTAATTAGGAATAAGTCAATGAAGGAGTTTAATACTTACCTTATGCCATTAGTTACTCAGTAATTAGGTTGGTAAAAGTTATTTAGTTAATATGTGAATTCAAACTAGTCAATTTCCAAGTTCATCAGCTAGTCACTGTGGTGTTCAAATGACACCCATTATTTTTTGCCTCTATTTTTCCTGCTTCATAACGAGTTAGCCGGATTAATCCAATAGTAATTGCAATGAGTCAATAATACAGTTTGTCACTAACTGAGATACTTGATCAGGCGTAAGTTAGTTGGTCAGTAATTAACTGGTTAGTTAATTAGTCGAGTTGAAATTATCAATATTTAGGTTCACCAGCTAGACATTAATAAAATAGTAATAATGATAACTAAATAAAATATCTTAGTAAATGTTTAATAATGGAAATTCTTGATCATGTGCAAATTAGTTGGTGAAGTTAGTTAGTCAGTAATTAACTGATTTGTTAAAGCTAGTTAGCAAGTGAAGCGAGATTAGGAAATATGTAGATTTGTTAGCTAGTCTCTGTGGTTATTACATCACAATTCAGTAATAATTAGGAATTAGTCAATGGAGAAGTTTACTATTACTTTACCCTATGGCATTAGTTACTCAGTAATTAGCTAGTTGGTATAGTTAGTTAGTTCATAACTGAAGCCAAACTAGTCAATTTCCAGGTTCAGTAGCTAGTCACTGTGGTGTTCAAATGACATCCATTATTTTCAGTCTCTATTTTTCCTGCTTCATTACGAGTTAGCCGGATTAAGCCAATAGTAATTGCGATGAGTCAATAACATAGCTTGTCACTATCTGAGATACTTGATCAGGCGACAGTTAGTTGGTCAGTAATTAACTAGTTAGTTAATAAGTCGAGCTAAAATTATCAATATCTACATTCATCAGGTAGTCTTTAATACAATAGTAATAAAGGTGACTAAATAAAGTATCTTAATAAATGGCTAATAATGGAAATGCTTGATCATGTGCAAATTAGTTGGTGACGTTAGTTAGTCAGTATTTAACTGATTGGTTAAAGCTAGTTAGTAAGTGAAGCCAGTTAGGCAATCTGCAGATTTTTTAGCTAGTCACTGTGGTCCTTACATCACAATCCAATTATAATTAGGAATAAGTCAATGAAGGAGTTTAATATTTACCTTATGGCATTAGTTACTCTGTAATTAGGTTGGTAAAAGTTATTTAGTTAATATGTGAAGTCAAACTAGTCAATTTCCAAGTTCATCAGCTAGTCACTGTAGTGTTCAAATGACATCCATTATTTTCTGCCTCTATTTTTCCTGCTTCATAACGAGTTAGCCGGATTAATCCAATAGTAATTGCAATGAGTCAATAATACAGCTTGTCACTAACTGAGATACTTGTTCAGGCGTAAGTTAGTTGGTCAGTAATTAACTGGTTAGTTAATAAGTCGAGTTGAAATTATCAATATTTAGGTTCACCAGCTAGTCATTAATAAAATAGTAATATGGATAACTAAATATAGTATCTTAGTAAATGGTTAATAATGGAAATGCTTGATCATGTGCAAATTAGTTGGTGAAGTTAGTTAGTCAGTATTTAACTGATTTTTTAAAGCTAGTTAGTAAGCGAAGCCAGATTAGGAAATATGTAGATTTGTTAGCTAGTCTCTGTTGTTATTACATCACAATCCAGTAATAATTAGGAATTAGTCAAGGGAGAAGTTTACTATTACTTTACCTTATGGCATTAGTTACTCAGTAATTAGCTAGTCGGTAAAGTTAGTTAGTTCATAACTGAAGCCAAACTAGACAATTTCCAGGTTCATTAGCTAGTCACTGTGGTGTTCAAATGACATCCA
The DNA here is from genome assembly GCA_946251905.1 of Cryptocephalus moraei. NCBI lineage: Eukaryota > Metazoa > Arthropoda > Insecta > Coleoptera > Chrysomelidae > Cryptocephalus > Cryptocephalus moraei. The sequence continues at coordinate 10,635,522 of OX276466.1, read as the reverse complement.
TTATTTTCAGTCTCTATTTTTCCTGCTTCATTACGAGTTAGCCGGATTAAGCCAATAGTAATTGCGATGAGTCAATAACATAGCTTGTCACTATCTGAGATATTTGATCAGGCGACAGTTAGTTGGTCAGTAATTAACTAGTTAGTTAATAAGTCGAGCTAAAATTATCAATATCTACATTCATCAGCTAGTCTTTAATACAATAGTAATAAAGGTGACTAAATAAAGTATCTTAATAAATGGCTAATAATGGAAATGTTTTATCATGTGCAAATTAGTTGGTGACGTTAGTTAGTCAGAATTTAACTGATTGGTTAAAGCTTGTTAGTAAGTGAAGCCAGTTAGGCAATCTGCAGATTTTTTTAGCTAGTCACTGTGGTTCTTACATCACAATCCAATTATAATTAGGAATAAGTCAATGAAGAAGTTTAATATTTACCTTATGGCATTAGTTACTCTGTAATTAGGTTGGTAAAAGTTATTTAGTTAATATGTGAAGTCAAACTAGTCAATTTCCAAGTTCATCAGCTAGTCACTGTAGTGTTCAAATGACATCCATTATTTTCTGCCTCTATTTTTCCTGCTTCATAACGAGTTAGCCGGATTAATCCAATAGTAATTGCAATGAGTCAATAATACAGCTTGTCACTAACTGAGATACTTGTTCAGGCGTAAGTTAGTTGGTCAGTAATTAACTGGTTAGTTAATAAGTCGAGTTGAAATTATCAATATTTAGGTTCACCAGCTAGTCATTAATAAAATAGTAATAAGGATAACTAAATATAGTATCTTAGTAAATGGTTAATAATGGAAATGCTTGATCATGTGCAAATTAGTTGGTGAAGTTAGTTAGTCAGTATTTAACTGATTTTTTAAAGCTAGTTAGTAAGTGAAGCCAGATTAGGAAATATGTAGATTTGTTAGCTAGTCTCTGTTGTTATTACATCACAATCCAGTAATAATTAGGAATTAGTCAAGGGAGAAGTTTACTATTACTTTACCTTATGGCATTAGTTACTCAGTAATTAGCTAGTCGGTAAAGTTAGTTAGTTCATAACTGAAGCCAAACTAGACAATTTCCAGGTTCATTAGCTAGTCACTGTGGTGTTCAAATGACATCCATTATTTTCAGTCTCTATTTTTCCTGCTTCATTACGAGTTAGCCGGATTAAGCCAATAGTAATTGCGATGAGTCAATAACATAGCTTGTCACTATCTGAGATACTTGATCAGGCGACAGTTAGTTGGTCAGTAATTAACTAGTTAGTTAATAAGTCGAGCTAAAATTATCAATATCTACATTCATCAGCTAGTCTTTAATACAATAGTAATAAAGGTGACTAAATAAAGTATCTTAATAAATGGCTAATAATGGAAATGTTTGATCATGTGCAAATTAGTTGGTGACGTTAGTTAGTCAGAATTTAACTGATTGGTTAAAGCTAGTTAGTAAGTGAAGCCAGTTTAGGCAATCTGCAGATTTTTTAGCTAGTCACTGTGGTTCTTATATCACAATCCAATTATAATTAGGAATAAGTCAATGAAGGAGTTTAATATTTACCTTATGGCATTAGTTACTCAGTAATTAGCTAGTCGGTAAAGTTAGTTAGTTCATAACTGAAGCCAAACTAGACAATTTCCAGGTTCATTAGCTAGTCACTGTGGTGTTCAAATGACATCCATTATTTTCAGTCTCTATTTTTCCTGCTTCATTACGAGTTAGCCGGATTAAGCCAATAGTAATTGCGATGAGTCAATAACATAGCTTGTCACTATCTGAGATATTTGATCAGGCGACAGTTAGTTGGTCAGTAATTAACTAGTTAGTTAATAAGTCGAGCTAAAATTATCAATATCTACATTCATCAGCTAGTCTTTAATACAATAGTAATAAAGGTGACTAAATAAAGTATCTTAATAAATGGCTAATAATGGAAATGTTTTATCATGTGCAAATTAGTTGGTGACGTTAGTTAGTCAGAATTTAACTGATTGGTTAAAGCTTGTTAGTAAGTGAAGCCAGTTAGGCAATCTGCAGATTTTTTTAGCTAGTCACTGTGGTTCTTACATCACAATCCAATTATAATTAGGAATAAGTCAATGAAGAAGTTTAATATTTACCTTATGGCATTAGTTACTCTGTAATTAGGTTGGTAAAAGTTATTTAGTTAATATGTGAAGTCAAACTAGTCAATTTCCAAGTTCATCAGCTAGTCACTGTAGTGTTCAAATGACATCCATTATTTTCTGCCTCTATTTTTCCTGCTTCATAACGAGTTAGCCGGATTAATCCAATAGTAATTGCAATGAGTCAATAATACAGCTTGTCACTAACTGAGATACTTGTTCAGGCGTAAGTTAGTTGGTCAGTAATTAACTGGTTAGTTAATAAGTCGAGTTGAAATTATCAATATTTAGGTTCACCAGCTAGTCATTAATAAAATAGTAATAAGGATAACTAAATATAGTATCTTAGTAAATGGTTAATAATGGAAATGCTTGATCATGTGCAAATTAGTTGGTGAAGTTAGTTAGTCAGTATTTAACTGATTTTTTAAAGCTAGTTAGTAAGTGAAGCCAGATTAGGAAATATGTAGATTTGTTAGCTAGTCTCTGTTGTTATTACATCACAATCCAGTAATAATTAGGAATTAGTCAAGGGAGAAGTTTACTATTACTTTACCTTATGGCATTAGTTACTCAGTAATTAGCTAGTCGGTAAAGTTAGTTAGTTCATAACTGAAGCCAAACTAGACAATTTCCAGGTTCATTAGCTAGTCACTGTGGTGTTCAAATGACATCCATTATTTTCAGTCTCTATTTTTCCTGCTTCATTACGAGTTAGCCGGATTAAGCCAATAGTAATTGCGATGAGTCAATAACATAGCTTGTCACTATCTGAGATACTTGATCAGGCGACAGTTAGTTGGTCAGTAATTAACTAGTTAGTTAATAAGTCGAGCTAAAATTATCAATATCTACATTCATCAGCTAGTCTTTAATACAATAGTAATAAAGGTGACTAAATAAAGTATCTTAATAAATGGCTAATAATGGAAATGTTTGATCATGTGCAAATTAGTTGGTGACGTTAGTTAGTCAGAATTTAACTGATTGGTTAAAGCTAGTTAGTAAGTGAAGCCAGTTTAGGCAATCTGCAGATTTTTTAGCTAGTCACTGTGGTTCTTATATCACAATCCAATTATAATTAGGAATAAGTCAATGAAGGAGTTTAATATTTACCTTATGGCATTAGTTACTCAGTAATTAGCTAGTTGGTAAAGTTAGTTAGTTCATAACTGAAGCCAAACTAGTCAATTTCCAGGTTCATTAGCTAGTCACTGTGGTGTTCAAATGACATCCATTACTTTCTGTCTCTATTTTTCCTGCTTCATTACGAGATAGCCGGATTAAGCCAATAGTAATTGCGATGAGTCAATAACATAGCTTGTCACTATCTGAGATATTTGATCAGGCGAAAGTTAGTTGGTCAGTAATTAACTGATTACTTAATAAGTCAAGCTAAAATAAACAATATGTAGGTTCCTTAGCTAGTCACCAATTTAATAATAGTAAGAATGACTTAATAAAGTAGGTTAATAAATGGGTAGTAATGGAAATATTTGATCAGGTGCAAATTAGTTGGTGTTGTTATTTAGTCAGCATTAAACTATTTAAAATGGTTCAGTTGTAATGGAAATATCTTATTAGGTACAAGTCAGCCTAACCCGATATAATAGGCCGGGTAAGGAAGGAAAATTTAACAGTTCAATCTACTTGTGTATTTGAATATATGTACCTGAAACTATATGAAACGTATAATTTAAATTAAATAATAATGTTAATCTGAGACAAACTCAGTAAAATGGCAAGTACACTTAATTACTAAAAAGTGTAACTGTATGCTAACAACAGGAGGCCTCGAAGAGTAAACCTACCAACCTAGGTGCTTGTGCTTTCCGTGAAATAGAAACAAGACAGAATATTCTATAAAAGAATATTTAAGCAATTAACTATAAAACTATTGCTTAAAAACAAATTACTTTTTAACCAGTATTTTAACATATTTAATAATTTAGTAACATTTGATTTCTCAGGCTCGATCCGTATGGTCTGGCTGGTCAATGGCTGACAGATGCTCTAAACGCTAGCGTCTACACCTACGAGGTCGCTCCAGTTTTCACTCTGATGGAAAGGAGGATAATGCAGGAGATGTGCGGGATGATAGGAGGAAATAGTTGGGGAGATGGACTCTTCTGTCCTGGAGGCTCATTCGGGAACGGGATAGCTTTACATCTAGCCAGGTTCGACCGCTTTCCGGAAGTGAAGGTAACGAATTAATCGTCCAATTATTATTAATCAATGTATATTAATGAATTAATTAATTCATTATTAATTCATTAATTCAAATGAACTAATGAATTATTCTATAATTTATTCATTAGTACAAAATTACGATCTAAATTTTAAGATGTTGGTGCAGTTTGAAATGACCTCAAAAGAAATTTGTGTATATTATTACAATATTTCGTTTTCCACTTTATTGAACGCCTCTTTTCACTGACTGCAATCATAAAGTAAACTATCTCTAGTTCAAATTTATTCAAGCACACTATGAATAATTTTTTAATTTCTAGAGATCGATGTATTCCAAAATTATTTAAATATGAAGATTCAATGGAAATTACTATTTAGTTACAGTATTTAATATAATTCGAAAATAACAAAATTATCAAACAGTAAAATTGTTTTTTTAGAAATCTTTTAAAATAAATAGAAATTAATCTAATTTTTCAGGACAAATTAATAAGAAGTGGTTATTTGAAAACGGTTTCGTATTTTGACGGTCTCGTCTATCTCGGATTTTTGAAAAAGTTTCAAAATTTCAAAACTTGCATTCAAATATGTATTTGTCTTTTTGATTTTAAATTAACAGAAAACCATTTATTTCTAAAATAACAAATCTGAAAAATCAGAGGTTCGATAGTGAAATGTCTGGATGGCTTTTCTTCAGGGACGAGTGACAGTAGTCTCTTGAAAATACACAGCTTTTGTTCACTGAATTGAATGAAGCTTCTAATTATCTTGATTTTTCCTATGGGATTTTATGAAAAATTTGGAGCAACAAACCCACAAATCTAGTTTTACTTAATTTTACTAGCTTGACATTTTGGACACAAAATGTGTATTTAAAAATGTATTCACTACGAAGATAGAACAATGAAGAAGAGAATTACTATACTTATGTGAACTACTTTAAAAACATTTTTGAATGAGAGGAAATAACTGTCTATTTGAAGACATACAACTAATAAAATTTCTACGTGAAATGACGAATGTATTCTTTGGTAATACTTCAAAATTAAAAGAACCCTTTTCCGTTTTTCTTTGGGAAGGAGAGAGAAACTCAAAACAGAACTCCACAGTTCCATTAGAAACTACTTTAATTTTCATGTTAAGCGAATTTTCTATCAATTTACTCAAAAAACTACTCGCATTCCAAATTACCAAATCTAAAATCCAATTTACTCGTACGGCTTCCCTCGAGCGATTTTTTGAGAGAAGCAAACAACTTCGTCCCAGGAGCCATTTCGATTTTTTCACAACTACCCACGCCCTAATGTAACTTCCCTACCTACTCCCCAACCTAATCCAAAATTAAATATTATTCAATCTCCCATTACACAAACTTATCTACCGGACCTATTCCCCGTAAAAGTTAACGATACTTCTTGTGTCCCCGGATAAGATCCCTTGATTAAATCCCGACAAAAAGAGTATTAAAGTTACATTATGCAGGGGACCTGTAATTGCGTTGGAGTAAGTAAATGTACAGGGTGTATCAAGAAGAAAATGTGAAAAAGTATCGCCGAAAGGGTGAAGTAGATTGGCTTGGGGGAATTTATTTTAAGTACAAGTGTGTTTAGTTCGGGTCGTGACGCAGTAATTTTAATATCTATCCATATAAATCTTGAACACATATTTAAAAATGTGGAATATTGACTTAGTTTTATTAAGCAAAAGTTTCCATATCAAATAAGTAGTAAGAAAATAAGCTTCAGGATTTGTGTATTGGAAATGTATCCCTATGTATCCATAAGAGTATGTAGTATGGGAGGTGCTGTCAATCTGAATCGGACTATTTTCTAATAGTTCATTCTTTCTTCTATTCATTCTTGTTTAATAACTTACTGATGAATCACCGGTCAGCTGACCTGAAAGCGTGACTTAAAGGTATTAATGGGTTTTCAAAAAAAAAAAAAAATAACAATAATAATATAACAATAATAAAAAAATGAAACAATAATGTTTTCCGGTAATTTTCTCAATGCTGAGAAACTGTAGATACTTAAAATATTTTGGTGCTGAAAAAATGTGTCAGCAACCTGGGGAAGGTGGTAAAACCTGTTAGCTGCCCATGTGATGGTGTAGGAAAATCCAATGATTTATTACACCTTCTTCAGATGTGAAAATTTGTTATATAATACATAACGATCTGAAAATCTTAGAAAAAATTTGTCAGATGGTATACAAATATGGAAAAACGTGTTATCTGGGCATTCAGGGTGTTGCCTATCCTTCAATCGCTTGTCAGCTAACTCCACCTCTTCATATCTGACTACTCATTCTCTTATTTATTAGAGACGAAAAGGAAAACCAGGGACAATATATTGTAACGTTTATTTTTAATTTATTTACACTATCCTAATTATACACTACACACCACTTAATTTATCTTTGACGATTGCTGAACTAATTTATATAACACACTTAACTATTTCCTAACTAATTAATTTATATCACTGGGTATTAAATGTTAATTTATTTCACTGGTCGGTCTTTCGCCTTATTTATTCACTCGCGGCTTCACGTCTCATCCCATCTCCGACCGCAAAACCTCTTATATACACACCTCAATTGTAATCTGGAACCTTCTGGCGTATTCTTTTCTAATAATGTTTGTTCTATAGAGGTCGGAAACGTAATAAATCAATCTCCCTTTATGGCCCAATTACGGAGCGTTTGAAGTGACTGCCGAGGTCCGATTAGAGTAAACACGTCTCGCGCTCCTGTTTACATTTCCCGTTACAATATCATATTTCTGTAAGTAGCATTGTGAATTAATTAGTTTGTAATTAATAGGCTTTATATAAATTATATATTATATTATACAAATAAATTAACTTAAATTGAAATAAGCTATAATTTTTCAGTTTTGCGAAAATTGCAGAAAAAAACATTTTTTGTTAAAAAGCTGAGTGTCTGTTTCATCTGCAAATCACAGATTAGCGTCAGCTAACAATCACTTTAATTATTTACAAAGTAAAAACTATCATATCATATAGAGACTAATGATTCAGAATTGACCAATGACATTTTGAAAGTAGCTCCCCTACTAATACACTATACCGAAAATTTTACTATGAATACAAATTCTTCTAAGTGATATCTTCTGACGCATTTTAAATTACCTACGAAACACCCTGTATATACTAGAAAATCGGTGCCATCATATTCTAATGGCATACAACCCTTTAACTTTATTGCAAAAGGAACAATTTCGTTGGAGATCACATGGAACGCAACCCTTACTTGGTGATGGAAATTGCCGCATTATGTCTAACAACCTAGAAATTGTGTTATAAAAATTGCTTTAGAACGTAAACTACGAGAAGCGTTTACGGGAAAAGTATGGAACGTTACATTGCAGAATATTTACGCGCATTCGATTTGTTCTTGTATCATATATCAACCGGGCTAATGGAAATTGGAAATAAGTTCACTGATTTTCCTTGTCATCTCGCAACAAATTCATTCTTTACGCCACAAAATTTTCTAATATCCTCTTGCGAAACATACATCGTTCATATGTTCTAAACTATATGCGAGGTAAGTGTGACGTCAGCATTTTTAAAGGAGATGGTAACCCATCGCCACTGTTTCCACATAAATTTTTTCTTATGGGAAATTAACATTATAAAATTTTCAAGCAGCTGGTAATCTACCTATACGAAATTTCTTAACTAAGAGCTGTGAGAAGTAAGAAACCTTATAGTATGTAGTTTTCTTGTATATAAAGGTAATACATGGTAATATAATAAGGTAATAATAAGTAGAGCTGGGCAAATGCATATTTGCATATTTCATTCTATTGGCCAATTTGAGATATGTAATATTCTTGAGTGTATTAAAAATTATTTTTTGTTCAATAGTGCCAAATTTCATATTAACTAATTAGAGAGTCGGTAGGCAGTAAACGTCTGTTTTTTGCTAGAATTGCCTATTTTTCGGGATTTCGCCTGATTTGTCATATATTATTGTAATAGGCCTATTTCAATAAAAGGTAGTCAAGAGAATTACTCTGAAGTTAATAAAAAAAAATACTCCTGTCACGTTTAAAATCTGAAATTTCCAAAATTACAACTTCCTCGTAATTACTCAAAAAATAACTCTACACTTCTCTTTCAATATTATAATATCTCTGCTCAACGGTGCCTCCACCATATGTGCCAGGTCGAGGGAAAATAATGAATTAATTTGAACACACGTTGAATAAACAAGACATGTTTAGCAAAAATGGATGCTTTCTTTATTTAAATATAACCCCGTCAGGTCCTGCGACGTTGAGAGATCATTTTTAAAATATAAAATGCTATTAAATGATAAAAGACAAATGTTTTTAATGGATAGCATTGAAAAACATAGTTATCTATTTAAACAATGACAACAATGACAGTGTTCTGAATTCATTTTTCTAATATTGTATAAACCTATAGGCTGTAATTATTTTTTTTTGTATTGTAAGTAATAGGTACGTAAGTACATATATAATGTTACATATTGTAACATAATGTAATATAATGTAACATATATTTTATTTGTAATTTTATTTTGCATAAAATTTTTAACAAAATGTCAGTTCACTCATAATTTTTGTTTTCTTTCATTTTTTATTAATGCATATTTTATACATTTAGAGCATATATGGTACTTTTATTCCATACTCCATGCATAATTTTAATTTTTTTTATTGCATACCGCATGCATATTTATACCACTTCTTAGTGCATATGTGCTCAGCTCTAGGTATATATGTGATTTCCTGTATATATATTTGCTTGTATAATACATGATACGTTATGGAGGAAGGAAGAGAAAAGTGAAAAGAAAAAATTTTCTCGTGTTAATCTCCCATAAGAAAATAATAGTGTAGGAACAGTTGCCATGGGTTACAATTCCCGCTCCCAAATGTCCTACATCTGAACCAACCTGGGAAAATGCATATATGCGTTTTTTGTGTATTAATAACCATGAACGGTAGTTATAACACTGAGAATTTTGGTCATAAAAAGCACAATTTTATTTTGCATTTAAGGCATATTTAGGTTAAATTATATTAATATTGCATATTTGAAACTAAAAAACAGATTATGGCAGATATTAATTATTTGAATGCAGCTTTTAAGAAATTGTACCTAAAATAAATTAAAACCTTCTAGTTTTGAGAAATTCGGCATTATTTTCTAAATCTTTTGTCTCAATAAATATTATCTCGTATTAAGGACTTCCATACTTAAAATGTAAGTGTTAATCGCTCCTTCTCCTGGAAGACCCTTGATTGTTAAACGACGTTGTGTTTCTAGTTATCTGGTAAACTTCACACGGATAATACCTTGTTTATATTTCTTTGAATATTTATGTCTATAAAATTCAATTATGCCTAAAGTGTGTTCTTTAAAACGAGACCTTATACAAAAATGGTTAAAAAAAATCATAAAAATTTAACGTACGATGGCAGCATAATATTCCGCCAGGTTTGTTCCAAACAGGTTAGTCTCTGTGTTTTACTAGGTAAAATTTTACTAGTGAAAATGCATATTTCTAAAATATATTATAGATATAAATATTTTTTTTGGAGCTGTAAATGCACTTTAAAAGCAGTTCTAGAGCATATTTTTTTGCATGTATGTTCATACTATATGCATATTAGTGCCAATTGTTAATGCATATTTCATGCATATTGATGACATTTTTAGTGCATATTTGCCCAGCCCTAGCTGTCATGTAATGTGTAAGTCATAAATGTGTAAGTTATGACTTACACAGCGTATTCTGGGTTGAATGAGAATTCACCAAAAATTAGATCGCTGTGGTGTTAAGCTCGCTCGCACACCATTTTCTTTAAAAAAATGGAGGCAAAGATTTTCTCGAAAATGAGGAATTTTCCTAATCTCCTACTCGTCTAGGACCCTTTTTCGTGCATTTCCTCGAAATTTCTGAAGAAACACCCATTACCTCACCAGAAAACCCATTCCATATCACCCCGTTTCCATTTTTCCCAATGATATTTCTATCGCCCGTGGGACTATAATTATTATTCCGTAGAAAAAGGGGACGTATCACATTCCGCAACTGGTGCTCTTCGCCTCCGAGGAATGCCATTATTCCGTGTACAAATTCGCCGGCCTGCTGGGAATCGGCGAGGAGAACGTCATCGCCGTGGAGACGGACGACGTGGGGCAAATGATAGTTTCCGATCTGGAGGAGAAGGTTAAAAGGGAGATCGAGAAAGGATCGATGCCCGTCGCGGTCGTCGCCACTTTAGGTAAGGACATGATTAAAGGGAATGAATGTGGTGGTCTAATAGACGTGGAGTACTCTTTATTGATCCTGAAAGAGACATCCAGGAATATTTAAGTGCAATTGGGACGATTCAACTGAGTTGAAGTACGACTTCTGGATGTTTCTAAGGTAACTTGATTAAATGGGCAACGAAATACGAGTAACCCTGGATATTCCTCGAGATTCCTAATAGAGGTGTCCTGGAATAACTAAGCATAACAAGGGCGGTTTTGTAGTTATTACGGAAATTTTGTAGAAAGGTTTACATTAACTAATAAGAGCTAGACGACATTCCTATTCATTTTTCCCCATTTAACTTGCAATTTAATGTAGAACACACAAATGAAGTCCTGAAATTATTTTTCTCACGAGTTATTCATTTTATTTAATTGGAAAATACAAGCAGTTTCATTGTAAAAGACATTTACGGGTAATCCTGAGACTATTTATTTTTAAGTTTCAAATTTCTTATATGGAAAATCATAGGAACAACGGTACGCGGAGCCTTCGATCCCATCCAGGAAATCGCAGACATCTGCAGATCCCACAACATTTGGCTCCACATAGACGCCGCCTGGGGAGGAGGCCTGATCTTCTCGCAGAAGCACAGATCCAAGCTGAACGGGATAGAACGTGCGAATTCCATAATCATAAATCCGCACAAACTGCTGGCCGTCCCGCAGCAGTGCTCCCTACTCCTAGTCAGGGACAGGGAGATACTCCACAGTTGCTTCTCCAGAGGTGCCGAGTACCTATTCCAGAAGGATAAGCATTACGACAGGTCGTACGATACGGGGGATAAGTACGTGCAATGCGGGAGGAAGTGCGACGTGTTTAAGTTTTGGTTCATGTGGAAGGCGAAGGTAAGGAAGATTTTTGTGTGAAGTTTGGTTGGGTATACAGTATGTAACGGTGTGGAGTAGGGAAGGGAGTTGAGAAGGTCCTATTTAAAAGTATCAGATACGATCATAAGTAACAAAAAAGAAATCCATCTAATATTAACCACTTGAGGGACTTCCAGAAAAGGTATTTATTTTTCTAGTATGTTAGATATGGATTAATTACTCTTCACGAGATAAAATTAAATGCAACATCAATTTTCTTCCACAAACCCGTTAAACAACATACACAAACGTGGGAATCAGAAGAGAATTCAGAACTACCAATTTGAGACACAACCCAAACATAATATATGGAGCCAAAGTATTAACTTATACAAGCTTCACGCATTTGTGATACGCAGCTATGTAAAGGCAAACCATTTTATCATATTAGAAACCAAGTAAAATATATTGTGCTCTACAAAAGGTTCGTCCCATCCTCGTATCTCTTAAACGGTTATACCGTAATATCAAAAATGACCTTGGTCAATGGTGGTCATGGATTTTAAAATCCATCTTATATTCATGTAAATCATTTTCTAAGTGTCAAAATTTGTCAAGTCATTATGCTAAAGTTTTCTAATCTTACTCAGTTTTTGAATTTAGTTTTTCTTGTTAACAAACACGTTATTAGTATTTTACAATTTGTAGTTCATTACTATTTTACATCTGAAATAAGTCGGTAGCACATTTGTAAGTTGTTGATAATGTACGTGTAACTTGACAATGATAAAATTATTTCAATATGATGATTTAAGATAAGTCGACCGTTTTACATTCCATGGCAAACCTTGACAAAGATAATTTTTGATATCAAGGTACTTATACTGAAGAAATGTGGAGGTTGTTAATAAACGACTGAAGACTCCTCAACTAGTCGTAAAAGGCGACGTAATAGTCATAATTGACGCCACAATACCACTCTGATCAATAATTTTAAACGGGATCTTATGATAAGTGACATCTAGTTTGAGAGGTACTGAGAATGCCTATTCAATCTCTTTTGGGTTTATGTCGATTTTGATACATAAGTGACAAAAGTACTAAAATGACAGGTTATAATTTAACTGATAAGGATTCAAAAACCAATCCTTATAACAAATGTTCAAAATGTGCTTCATGTAATTCCTGCCAGTAATTATTGCTAAACTCGTACTAGTACAATTATGTCATCGCAAATTACCCTACATTCTTCGATGATCCATTGTTCCAAGTTGTTAATACTATCCATCTACCATGTTACTCATCATCTTAGTAACGTTCTTTGCACCACAATTGTGAGCTGGAGCTTCATCTTGTCAGAAAGCTATTTTCTAGTTCCTAATTCATTTGGATTATCTTTAAGAATACCAAGAATTAACGGCTCAATTGCGCTTTCCAGCATCTCCAAATACAGTTCACCAATTAAATTATCATTCAGGAAAATAGACCCAGCTATGTGGTTTCCCAAACTACTTGCCAATATATTAACTTTTCCTGGAAATTAAGTATGAATTTCAAGAAATATGTGAGGATCTTTGTCATGCCAATACCCACATATTTTGCGTGTTGACATTTTCACTGTGTAAGTAAGTACTTCCGTCACTAAAACAAATAGTTTTACGTAGTGTTGGTTTTGGTTAATTAAAATGATATATTTTCTCAGAATTCTAGTTTTTAGTCTACCGTCTGGGTTATCATCTGAAAGTTGGTACACAACTTTTAATTTGTGGGGATGACATTTGTTTTCAGCCAACTCCCTATGTACTGTACAGCGACTGACTTCAAACACAGACATAAATTAGGGTGTACGAGAAGTACGGTTCACTATACCTGTTGCGGTTTGCAACTCTTAGAAACTTACGTCATGTAAGTTTCGCTCGAAGGACCAGGCAAGACGTTGTTTCTTTGTAGAGCTGTTGCAGCTTGCCAATGCAACTGAATGGTGTGTTTCCGCTGGACCCAGGTTGGATGATGAGTGAAACGCGGGTGATTTAAATTTATTACTTATATTGACTAATATTTGGAAGGTAGTTCCACTGACCAGTACACTACATTAATTTTATATACAATACGAATCTTTGAGAGTGAATTGAGAATCAATTGAGGCGGTGTGAGTGAGGTGTTGTGAGTTTAGAAAAGAGTTGAGTGCGAGTGTTGAAATGTTTCTTCGTGAGGGGTTGTGAGTTTAGAAGTGACTTGAGCGCGAGTGTTGAAAAGTTTCTCTTGTCCCTCGGGGTAACTCTGATTGCTCCGCCCATCGACCCTTCATCTCGTTTCTCGATTGGAGGACCCGAGATTGCGTACTGAGTACCGATTGGTTAAGTAAGTAAACGCTTAGTACACCAGATTTGTTGATGGTAAAAGAGAAAGTATACCCTCCGCGGGTAAGGGTAGTGGCTGTGAAATTTGGAAAGTAAAAGAACAATGAGAGAGAAATTGTTCGTTCCGGTGATGTGGCCCTTCCGGGAAGGCTGGAAAATAACTAACATGTGCGCGTTTTACGCGACAATGAGACAATTCTTCTCGGAAGATATGAAGCGAGGGACCATGTCATCGGACGAATGGATACCGTGACTGAAGTTATTACTGTTATTAGTATAAAGGGATGTGAAAGTAAATAGGGAATCGGAAATATTTGAAGCGCCTTTGTTCCATTGGGTGTCTTGTTTATGATTTTCAAGTGATTTATACCGCGTGTAAAAATAACTTTGCTAGTCGGAAGAGATTGACGGGAGATTGAAATATGAGGGGCTGTTAGGATAATAAATAATGAAAAAGAGCGGAAAAGGTATTGTTGGAATTCCAACAATACCATATCTGCAACTATGTCAAATTCTTTGTCATTAGAAACAAATAGCTTGCTCCTTTTCAAGCTTTAATAGTGGACAAAGTTTTCCTGCTAATTGCTATTAATTTGAGTTTTTTAATAGAATTGCTATAAAAATTGCTATTGAAACAATTTTTAGTGTTTATAATTTCTGGAATTTTATGAAACAAATATAAATCCTTTGAAGGTCCAGCATATGAGAAACTACCGTCCTGGTAGGTTATCAAACCACATTGATAAGAAATACTTAGTTATTTGGAAATTTAAGGTAATTTCAAAAATATATCCTTTATCTTGAAAAGTCTAATTTATAATTAACATTTTACTGGTTCTTATCCTCAAGAAACTGGTTCTCCCCTGCAAATTAATGGGACTTAACAAGAAACACCCTTAGATATTGGTTATAAACATTTTTAGAACACATTCTGGTTTTGAAAATCTCTAATAACAGAACACAAAATTTTAATCTGGGTATCATTCTTTGTTTTCTTGGGGTGAGTTCTTGAAAGATGTGAAATTTCAAATTTTTGTATCGAAACTTCCTCAAAATCATTTCAGGAGTACAAAAAACTATTTTTTCAACCGAGCAAAACGTAAATTATAAAAAGACAAAAAAATATGTGACAATCATGTAAAAGTATGTGCTACTATAATGTAAGTGTAGTATAGTTTTGGTTAATATGTATATCACTTAGCTCATCTCTCATATGGCATTGATTTGACTAATTATTTTATAATTACGTGGTTATGTCGTTTAAAGAATTTCTAAATAATAAACATTATTCGCAGCAATATGAATTTTTGGATTTTTACTTTTTCACATGAGGCACTCATGTATTAGAAGTGTTGTCGATTTTTCCAATTTGAGTTATTGCAATTTCTAGATGTTTTATGGTCCCTTGAGTTCAAAAAAACATGTTTTTTTAAAAAAATTATGTCTAATTGCTATTAATATAACATTTTACACCGATAGTAAAATGTACAAACCTGTCTATGTTCTCGAAATTAATCTTTGAAAGTGGATATGAAACAATTGTAAGAGAATTTTGAAAAAGGAGTTTGTAGGCTGGGGCTACCAACTCCTTTCTCAAAATTCTCTTACAATTGCTTCATATACACTTTATAACCTTATATTTATGTTCCCTCCGTCACTGGGACCTCCCAATATGTATTTCACTAAAATCGGCCAAGACGAAGATATTAAGATCGGTTTCTAGAAATTTCCTTAAAAATTTTTGACATTTTTTAACAACATATATGTTTTATAAGTTATATATATAGGTTTAGTACAATTTTGATTAAATTATCTTTAATGGGCACATTTTACTTTTTTTTGCTACTTTTGGATTATTTTTCAAAATTCACTACACTTTTTTCTAAATTTTTAATATTTATTCTACTATCGAAAATGTATAAGAAAATTTTGCAACATTTTTGGATAAATATTTTCTGAAGGGCACTTGTTTAAAAATTTCTGGCAATTTCTTCTAAATTCCCCAAAAGAATTGTATTCAAATCGAATTTTATTCTACTATAAAACATTTATTATAAAATATGAGAAAATAGTCATATAGATCCCCTGGATCCGATGTAATCTTCCGTTAAATCTTAAAAAGTGAATGTAGGTTAACAAAGATCCCTCCATCCTATTGGGATTGTGAAAATTTTAAATTGTAAGTAAAAGAGAAGTAAAAGAAATTGTACTTTTTAATTTACAAAGTTCTTTGACTTTCCAAAGAACATTCTAATAATTTGTGAAATGCCAAGAGTTCATTTTCAGTGTTTCTTTCCAAATTGTGTCAACATCTTAGAATAGGATTTGAGTTGATCTTTTAGAGTTCCGGAATGTTTACGTAAAACGTTAAGAAGTAAAGTTTGACATAAAATATTTTCTTTAAAATCGCGGAAATTTCAGAGATATTCTGGTGAAACCACATGAAATTTCAAATTTTCTCTACAAAATTCCACAAAAATAACCTAATAAAAATAGTAAATCCAGGGATCCAGGAATTCAGAATCTCATCAAACTTTCACATTCTAAATCTTCAAATACAGAAAATAACCCTAAATTTTCCAATCATACTTTCTTCCCTAGAATAAAAAACCTTACCAATATTACACTTCACTCAAATGAAATTGATCTTCTTAACAAAGGCTTAAAGTTTTGCTTGAAACACCCAATCACTGACAAAAACCTTTTAGAATTCGCTGTAGAATTAGATGTGCTAATAGAGAAAATAGACCGAAATTTGGATACCAAAAAAACCCTACGTAATGAATTACATCACACATTATATCAACTGAAAAAGAATAACATCCATAAAATCAATAGATCCATCCCTTCATACGTAGCTAAAACCTTGAATGATCTCAAAAAGAAAATTAAATCTCACAACTTAATAATAACTGAATCAGATAAAGGCAACAGTATAGTTTAATTATATAAACAAGACTACCTAGATAAAGTCAAAAAATTCTTAAGAGACAACAATTTCAATAATTTAACAAAAAATCCACTCAATACATTTATTAGAAAAACAAAAGCTATTATTAAAGACAATGAGACGTTCATAAAAGAATTTAATAACCATTCATATCTGATCCCTAGCAACCCGGTAACACCTAGATTATATGGACTTCCAAAACTCCACAAAATAAATTTTCCCATTAGACCTGTAGTTAGTTTCACAAATACTCCAGTCACTAATTTATCTGTTTTCACCCTCAACCTTTTAAAAGCTTTCACAAATTTTAAACCTAGATTTAGTATTATCAACTCCATAGATTTAGTTACAAAATTGAAAGGTTTAAAATTACCTAATAATACTCTATTAGTCTCACTTGATGTCTCCAATCTATTTACTTCCATACCAAAAAAAGAAGCAGTTACTTTGACTCATAATTTATTAATTTCTAAAAATATTTCACATATAAACATAGTTACAATCCTTACATTTCTGAATCATTGCCTTTCTCAAGATTTCTTCACCTTCGATAATAATTTCTATAAACAACCTGAAGGATTAGCAATGGGTAACCCACTTTCTCCTTTCCTAGCTGAAATCTTCATGGATTCTCTAGAAAGTAAATTCCTTTTAACAACAAATAGATTAGATATCCTCCATTGGTTCAGATATGTAGATGACGTTTTGTGTATAATAAAAGGCAATAGTAACACAGCTCTTCAAGTCTTAGATGATCTAAATAATTTACATCCCAATATTAATTTCACATTAGAAATAGAAAATGATAATGTTATAAATTTTTTAGATATCTCAATTCACAATCAGAATAACAGCCTACAATTCTCTATATATAGAAAACCTACAACAACAGACCTCACAATTGATTTCACTTCCAACCATCCCTATTCACATAAAATGGCTTCCTTCCGATGTTATATTCATAGACTCCTTTCCATTCCATTATCAGTAGAAAACTATAACAAAGAAAGAAATATAATCAAACAAATTGCTTATAACAATAACTATGACCCCAACTTAATAGATACTTTAATTCAAAAAACTAAATTAAATTCACTTAAGAAAATAGCCTATCCAAATGTTACCCCCCAAAATGTAAAATATTTTTCTATCCCTTTTTTAGATCTACAATTTAACAAAAAAATTTCAACAATTATTAAACAAACTTTTCCAAATATTATCATTACTCACAAATCAATACATAACCTTATCTTCTATTCT
Source organism: Cryptocephalus moraei (assembly GCA_946251905.1). Taxonomy (NCBI): domain Eukaryota; kingdom Metazoa; phylum Arthropoda; class Insecta; order Coleoptera; family Chrysomelidae; genus Cryptocephalus; species Cryptocephalus moraei. The sequence continues at coordinate 10,617,505 of OX276466.1, read as the reverse complement.
CGTCAATAACAAAGACTTAATTCCACATTTCTTAAAAAGTGGTATTTATAAGTTATCTTGTGGTTCCTGTAACGCCACCTATATTGGACGCACATGTCGCAATTTATTGACTAGAATAAAAGAACACCTAAATAAACCTGCTTCATCTGCTTTCGGTGATCACATCAACAGAACTTCACATCAGTTTAGTACCACTAAAAATTCGTCTATTATTTACCATATTACCTCAAAAAATTTCAACAGATTAGACTTCTTAGAAGATATTTCCATTTGTAACGAAATAAGAATCAATAACCTATGCCTCAACAAACAAACTAACCTCGACAGACAATACATACCCCTTCATAAAAGACTTTCCCTCTAAAGATTTGATTCCCACACCTTTGTTTACATATAAATTCCCTAACCTATAAATTTCTTTCATAAACACCCAATTTCAAAATGTTATTTTCTGCCTCGGTTCAATTGATTTATTCATGTTCTATGTCAACACATGTTCCATGTATTTTAATATCCTGTGTACAATTTTCGTTACGTTAACGGTTTATGTGAAGTAGCAAATCATTGTACGCCATTACACCTGTTGCAGTGTGTGTGTGGTTTTAAAAATCTCCACTAACCAACGTCCCTTCAGGACGTTGCGTTATTTCACTTGGTTTTTAATGTGTTAAGGGTTGAGACAGCCTACGATTGTGGCGGGCATGGGCAATCCCTACCCAGTCTCCCCTTAGTTCTATGTGCTTTTGTCTATTTCGTTCGTTCTTGTCGCCGCCATTTTAATCACCTTCTTCATTAACATGTGCCACCGTTCTAATCCTGTTACCATCTAAGTTTGATGTCTCGCTTCTTATGTATCACCTACCTGGACGTGTAAGTTTTTTTTTAAAAATTTTGATATGCTCTTTAATTTTAACACCTTATTCTCATACAGGTAGGGTACTGATGATGGCCTAAAGGCCGAAAGCTGCTCTACGATATAAAAAGAATTTTATACACGAATATACACACAACGTCTTTCATTTAATTAAAATAGTAAATAACCAAAGTCCCCCGACCCTGTGTGCCCGATGTTTGTGCTGCGTTCCGTGCTTCAAAAAGTGTTCCGTGCTTTGGCGCGAAGCTGTCAAATTTTGGCGCGAACGACCCAAAAGTGAGGTTATGTACGGAATTCCAACGCCGAACCTACCTAGTATATCTACTCGAAACAAATATTGGAATTGGAATATTGGAATAACCATAACATTGGAAGGGAGGTTATAACGGCTATTTGGAATTTAAAATTATTGTTTGGAGGTTAAATTAGAAGTACGGAAAGCCCGTGTAGTTAAAGGATAAACATTTCAAATAGTGGTGTTAGTGAAATATAAATATGTTTCGCCGAGCCAATTAGATAATTGTTCTAAATTCGTCTGGACACGTTCAAGCAATTTACTTCACAACCGAACAATTTTCTGAAAACACCGTCGAATAATACCTCGAGCCCATTACATTCCCGTGTTCCTATCTCCTCGTTATAGTCTGAATTATTTCTTTTTTCCGCGCCGTCGTTTACGGGACGAGATCCCTCATTAAATTCGAACAATCGCGCTCTCTGCGACTGGAAAAGTTGGAGTAGTACATTATTTTAACTTTCTAAAAACTTTCTAAAACAATCAGACGTCTGTTGTCTGAAGGGACCCTTTTTGGATTTAAAAGTTTTTCGCTCTGCTTTTAACCGCTCGCTTATTTATGGGGCTGGCATAGAGAGAAGGGGGGGGGACGGGGTGGTCTTACGGCCATTATCCCCGTTGATGATGTACTGTTGGGATTTTTGTTTTGGTTAAGTTGGTCAGAGAGTCCCCGTAAATCGAGCTGGGATCCTGCAAAATTCATTTGTTTTCGCAGGAAGGATTTCGGCTCGCTCCTTCAAGTTTCTAGAGAGCGTTTCAGAATTCTCGAAATATTGAAGAGACCTGCGGTTTACTCGGTGCCTAAAAGTGAGTTAACAAACTCCACAAAGGCCCGGCAAGTGTAGGATTTCCTGCAAAATTTAAACTTTTTCAAGGGGAATCTCGAAGGGGGGACAAACGTTTACTTTTCACAGTTCGGGATAATGTTGCGAAAAGTCTGGAGAGAATGGGAATTTGACACAAAAGAAAAGTTGATTTATAACAACGAGGACATGTGGGTAACTTGACAGGCATCTGAGATTTCGTTGATTCATTCGTTTATAAAACTATGGAAATCAGGAATTTTACTTTTTCACTCCCGGGAAAGTATGTCAGAAATCTAGATGGCTAGATTTGCTACCACAAATTATAATATAAATTATTACCAATTTAGATCAGTTTGAAAGTAACAGTAGAGAATACAAGAGAAATTCTTTGGGAAATTTAAATGAATAGACAAACTTTACTAATCTTTTCACTTATTTTTTCTAAATATAATGGAATAGAAGAAAAAAGTTTTATAATTGAAATTTCATTGTTTATTAAGTTAACAATTTGTTATGATCATTTTTTTTTATTTTAATTTATTTTTCATTTTTCTATTTTTAATTTTTAGTTTTTCAGTTTTATTTTATTTTCATTTTTGATTATGTTACCACAAATTGGAAAATTGTTACTAATTTACATCAATTTGAAACTAAAAGTACAGAATATAAGAGAAATTCTCTGGGAAATTTAGGCGAATAGACAAAGTTCTATATTATTTTCTTCACAAATAATTTTTAAAAAATTTTCTAAATTTAAATCTTTTTTAAAAATATTGCTTTCACTTCAAATTCTAATATACTTTAAAGAAAGGTGTCAGGGAAATATTTAATTTTGGAGACATACCAATAAGACACTTTAAACGCCCAACAAAATTGAGGAATTCGGCTTGATTCAGTCTCAAACGAATAGTTTTCCATTGGACTCGAGATTTCTTGAAAATTCTAAATTGTCGCACTGGCATCGATTTTTGTAATTTGAATCATAATCATTTCCAAAGTTTCTTTAAAAAATGTCTGCACCTGGAGATATATTTCCTCGGAAATTAAACGTTACAAACCGTTACAATTATTAGCATGCAGAAACTAACTCAGTAGCTTTTTATACCTGCTGAAGTAAAATGGTAGACAAATCTGGTGATTTTTTGGCTCCTTAAACTCTGCTCAAAAATTGTATTTAAAATTTGTAACTTTTCTATTGTATTTTCAGTTGTACTAAGGTGTAATAATGTTTCTGGCTAAATCTTCTCTCGGGGGCACTTCATACTTGTTGTTTCCGGTTTTCTGAAATTTCTTGAAAATAACCTTTTATTCAATTTTGAATTTTCTAAGTTGTGAAAGTATGTATTTATTTATATCAAATATATAAGAAAGTATTTTTTTTTATTTTAAAGAATTTTGGTAAGATCGTCTCTGAATGGCATTTTAGACATTTTTCGGTTTTTTTTATATTTTGTCAAATCTGCATCAAGAATTTTTAAAAACTTCCACTTTCCACTTCTACTGCCCAATGTTTATAATAAATTGTGAAAAAGTTTTTCGATGTGCAAGTCGACAATTTTTATTGAGAAAAGGCAGTTAATTTTCCAGAAAATGTTGCCAAAATTTTTTCCAAAACTTTCAAAAAAAATTAGAAACTCTCCTTGTTTACAACAAAAATGAAGTTGCCAACTTCGATAAGTACCGCAAATATCAAGCATTGGGAAATGTCTGGAGAAATATTCCTTATAATTTTATAATAATGAATTATGTCATAATATCGAAAAAGTGTTACCAACTTCAATAAATATCCATAAACAACTTACTTTAAATGTCTACATTATGACAGAAGTCAAAATGTCGGAAGCCATATTAAATTGCATTCAAAAATCATTTCATAATTTTGGGAGAATTTTAAAAAAAGTCTGTTTTGACCCAAATTTTTAAATTTATAAAAAAATTGTAAATTAAGATGATTAACTGTAAATTATATCAGAACTCTGCATGGAAGAAACAAAATCTTCAAATGGATTAGGTCACAAATGGAGTGACAATTTTGAATGATTAATCCACATATTGAAATTTCAAAATTTTTATTTAAAGGAAACGGAAATTTTTTCAAGGAATATGAAAAATTTTGAAGAGTGTATCGCCATTATGAAATTTTCAGCAATAAAAATACCATCCGCTATATTGAAATTCTTGCGAACCTTTTGGTATGTTTAAGAAGAATCTGAAAAATATTGTAATGCGAGAAGTAATTAAAGCGACACATGTTTACTCCTTCAAAAGAATAACGACGACGCGTACAAAACAGCTGCATGAGTGCTGCAAAACAGCTGCTCTCAAGTGAAGTGCCTGTGCGGCTACTCAACATCAATCAGTACCCGGTCACCATCAAGAAGGGTACGAAGCTGGGCACATGTATAGCCGCATCGGCCATCGTAAGGGGCGTTAGTGAGGAAGAAAGATCTAGACACACTCCGCAGGACTTGAAACAAATTCTTTCCCAGACCAGTGCGTTTCTCTCGCCCACACAGAAACAAAAGGCCCACGAATTAATAAATAAGTACCAGGACATATTTACCACCGAGAATGGAAAGCTGGGAAAGACCAAGGTCGTGACACACAAAATTGACACGGGCGAGACACGACCGATTCGACAAACAGCAAGACGACTACCCTTGGCCAAACGGGAGGAAGCCGAGAAAATCATCAAGGACCTAGAGCGGGACGGGGTCATCGAGCCGTCAAGCAGTCCATGGGCCTCGCCGGTAGTACTGGTGAAGAAAAAGGATGGGACTACTCGATTCTGTGTAGACTACCGGCAGGTGAACAGTGTCATCAAAAAGGACAGCTACCCGCTACCACGTATCGACGACACACTCGATACCCTTGCTGGATCCACGATATTTTCGACCTTGGATTTAAAAAGCGGCTATTGGCAAGTCGAAATGGACCCTGCCGATAAGGAAAAGACGGCATTTACCTTCGGTAACGGCCTGTGGCATTTTACAGTCATGCCGTTCGGACTTTGTAATGCCCCAGCGACGTTTGAGAGGCTGATGGAGAGCGTGCTAATGGGTCTGACGTGGAAAACGTGCCTAGTTTATTTGGACGATGTCATCGTGATGGGCAGGACCTTCGAAGGACATCTGAAAAACTTAAAGGACGTCTTCCAGAGACTGCAAGGTGCGGGACTGAAACTGAACCCTAAGAAATGTCAGCTCTTCAGAAAGAAGGTCTCATACTTAGGGCACGTAGTGAGCAGAGAGGGCGTCGCCGTTGATCCGGACAAGACAAGTACGGTGAAGGAGTGGCCAATACCGGTAGATAAACACCAGTTGAGGAGTTTTCTGGGCCTCTGCACGTACTACCGACGATATGTCCGGATGTTCTCCGACGTCGCTAAGCCATTGACAAGGCTCACGGAAGAAGGACGAAACTTCTGTTGGGATGAGGAATGCCAGTCTGCCTTCGACGAGCTGAAGAGGAAGTTGACCAGTGCCCCAGTGCTGAGTTTTCCTCTGCCAGAAGGACAGTTCATCCTGGACACCGACGCGAGCAATGTGGGAATTGGAAGTGTTCTGTCGCAGCGCCAGGAGGGACAAGAACGTGTCCTTGGATACTTCAGCAAGGTACTCTCCAAACCAGAAAAGAATTACTGCGTCACCCGGCGTGAATTATTGGCCATCGTAAAGTCCATCGAGCACTTCCATAAATATTTGTGTGGAAGGAGGTTTTTGATCCGGACCGATCATGCTGCTCTTAAATGGCTCCTCCAGTTTAAGAATCCCGAAGGACAGATCGCTCGCTGGATCGAGAGTCTCCAGGAGTATGACTTTGTCATAGAACATCGGCCAGGACAGAGTCATGGAAACGCAGACGCACTCTCGAGAAGACCATGCCCTGATGAGTGTCCTCATTGTCATAGAGCTGAGGAAAAGTCCGAGAAAGTCTATCGAACGACCGTGGTCGCCGAGGAATGGACACCATCCTCGTTACGACAAGAGCAAGTAAAAGACCCGGTTCTCAAAGAAATCCTGGTTTGGAAAGAGGGAGGAGAGCGTCCTGAGTGGCAAAAGGTATCACCTGGCTCGCCAAAACTCAAGAGCTATTGGGCACAGTGGGACTCGTTAGTGGTTGAGGATGGACTACTAAAACGCGTACTGGAGAGCCAAGACGGGACGGAGGAAAGACGGCAGTTGGTAATTCCCTCCAGTAAAATCCCGGAGGTCTTGCGGCACCTTCACGACGAGTCGTCTGGTGGACATTTAGGGATCAAGAAAACCCTGCAGAAAGTACGAGAGCGATTCTACTGGATCAATTGTTCAAACGACGTGAAGGACTGGTGCAAGAAATGTACTACATGTTTCGCAAGTAATGGGCCACAAAGACGACCGAAAGCTCCCATGAAACAATATAACGTCGGGAGCCCCTTCGAAAGGATCGCTATTGATATAGCAGGACCCTTCCCTGAGACCGAAAAGGGGAATAAATACATCCTGGTCGTAATGGACTATTTTACGAAGTGGGTAGAAGCGTACGCTCTCCCTAATCAGGAGGCAGAGACAGTGGCCGATGTGCTCGTGAAGGAGCTGATCTGCCGGTTTGGAGTACCCATGGAATTACACTCGGATCAAGGAAGAAACTTTGAGAGTGGCCTATTCCGGAGGATCTGTGAGAAGTTTGGGGTGCGAAAAACAAGAACCACGGCCCTTCACCCTCAGTCTGACGGCATGGTAGAACGGATGAATCGCACCCTCAACCGCTATCTGGCGAAAATGGTCTCGTCACATCAACGAGACTGGGACGAACACGTGCCGTTCTTCCTGATGGCCTACCGCTCGGCCGTTCATGAGTCGACAGGACAAACTCCAGCCAAAGTCCTGTTCGGGCGAGAATTTAAACTGCCCTGTGATCTAATCTTTGGCGCTAGACCGGACGAGGATGTTTCGGGGGAAGATTACGTCTCCCGGATGCGGCAAAGGATGAACGAGATTCACGATCAAGTCCGATACCAACTAAATATCGCCAGTGATCGCATCAAAGAGCGTTACGACATCAACGCTAAAGAGGGTGGCTACCAAATGGGAGATCGAGTTTGGCTGTACAACCCACAGAAGAAACGTGGTTTGTCCCCTAAGTTACATACCAATTGGGAAGGTCCCTATGTTGTGAAGAAACGAATCAATGACGTGGTCTACCGGGTAAGCAAACTACCAAATGGCAAGCCGAGAGTGGTGCACTTCAATCGGTTGGCACCCTATGAGGGATCGCACGATGAGGCGGAGGTTCCCCGAGTAAGAAACACATTGGCGCAGGAGAACGAACTCTCGTTCGAAGAATTTATGAGCGCCTACGGGGGTACCGGAAAAGCACGGTATGGGGTAACCTGTGAAAAACAACAGGATTTGTTCAGCGTACCTGAAGAATACTCGTTGGCCCATTGTGTGTCCGCCGACCTGGTAATGTCACGAGGTATCGCCACGGTTTTCAAGAAGAAGTACGGGCGCTTGGAACAACTCAGAGCGCAACTCCCGGGAATTGGCAAGGTTCTGGAACTACGTGACAACGTAAGACACATCTTTTATCTGGTTACGAAGGAGATCGGGTCCCTTAAACCATGTTATCACAATGTATGGCGAACCTTGCATAGGCTACGAGACCGACTGCTGGAGCTCGACATCAGGAAGCTAGCTGTCCCCAAGTTAGGTGCTGGACGAGATCAGCTGGACTGGAGGGTTGTCCGGAATATGCTGGAAGTAGTGTTGAAGAATACCGGAGTGGAAGTTTTAGTCTGCTGTTTTGGGCCTGCACCATGTCGACTCGGGAAGACGGTCCCCTGTTATTTTGACGCCACGTCTCGCTGTAAGCGGGGGGCTAACTGCAGGTTCCTGCATGGGCCTACCAGGGATACGTTCCGAGACGAAACGTCTCTAAGGCGGGGGCAGTGTAATGCGAGAAGTAATTAAAGCGACACATGTTTACTCCTTCAAAAGAATAACTACGACGCGTACAAAACAGCTGCATGAACATTTCCTGCGTAGGCGTTCTAGAATATACTAGAACGTTCTTTATCGGGGTTGGGAGTGTATATATAAGGGGGCTTGTGATCGAGGGAGTTAGTTAGAACTAGAGAAGCAGAAGTGAACGCGACATACGATCCGAAAGCGGAGCAGTACAAATAAATTATGTAGTGTCTAGTCTAGTGTACAAGTAGTTTAGTGTGTTAAATAAATTAGTGTTCAATTAATGTAAATAAATTATAAAATAAACGTTACAATATATTCGAATATCATGTTTGGGAGTGTTTTTTAAAATTTTGCAAAAAGTAGAAAGCTATGATTGATTGAAATATTGAAAAGGAGATAGCAATTTCAATCCTGAAACATCGGTAAAATGATTTTATGCTTAAAGGATAGCGGAAACCACAGGCAAAGTTTTTGACAATATTTATGAATTCTTGAAAAAGTTTGAAATTCTAAGCAATTCAAATCCAAAACCAGTTAGGAACTTCCATGAAACCAGACCAAACATAAAATTTCTTATTTGTTTGAGGGTTTTGATAATAAAATTTTGGGAAAATTTTGTTTCTACATAGGAATTGTTGGAAAAATTAGAAAACGTGGAAATGATGGTACCAACTTAACGTAAAGTATGCAACAAACTTTTTGATACATGTTTGAAAATGCAAGGGAAATGCTGAAATTACTATATTTCAATTTTAACACTTATATCGTTGATTGCTAATTATATGTAAGATACTACCAAAGTTAACTTTAGTTCCCAATTTAATTTAGACAATTTAACACAATTTAATTATTTATTTTTTATGTAATAAAATTGTATAAATATAAATATATATGAAATATAAAAATTATATATAAAAATTTAAGATACAAAATAACTTTTGTATTTTAATTAAAAAAAATTATAAGAATTTTGGATTTGGATTGGAATTTTTGAGTCTTACTTGTTTCAAGTTTTGAAAAAATTCACGTCTTCATAAGAAAAACACAAAACAAAAATATTTACCACAAAAAATTCATATTGAAGATTTAACAACTCTGGATGACTGAAAGTTCTAATTAATCCCTATCCAAAAAGAGTAGTCAACTTAGAAAACAATGCTACGGGACACTCTACTCATTTGATATTTAATTCGTTATGTATATTACTTACAAATTTGTTATATTGTAATATTTCTTCCAGGGCTCTTCGGGTTTCGCGAGTCACATCGACGCCCTGATGGACCTAGCGGAATACTTCGAACAGCAGGTCAACAATCGTCCCGACTTCCTGTTGGTCTCTAAGAGGCAATACATGAACGTCTGTTTCTGGTATTTGCCGAGGTACTTGAGGGGCAAGCCAAACATAGCCGACCACTTCTCGCAACTACAAAAGGTACGTACGTTCATGATTATTTCACGGATTGTGTTTTTGCTGAGACGGTGAGGGGATCGTGTTGATTTTTCCGAGGCGCTGCTGGGATAAACAGAGAGGGCGAGGGTTTTGATGTGAACGTGGGAAGTTGAATAGGTCGGAAAATTGGAAAAATTTTAGTTGGTTTAAAGTTTCAGCAATCTCATGACAAGCTTCCTGTAATGTATGCCTAAGGTAAATATGAGTCTTTAGCAAATTTTGTACGGTATTCTCATAAACGTATTATTTAATAATTTTGCTTCCAAACATTCCTTTTTCTTTGAAATATTTCACAGTGCTATATACACTTCATTACTAGTATAAATATTGCTATTACTCTCATTACTAAAATTGAAAAATGGTGGGTCTTACACATATATTGGTACTACTTTGGATGTCCTTCACCTTCTTGATTCACATCATGATTCCAGTGATATCAAAATACATATCTAGAAGTAATAGAGAGTGATATTTACATTATCCACAACGTTTTCTATAATTAAAAAGTATTAAGAATCTTATGAATGACAAAATAACAAATAATAGTGACAATTTTAAATTATGCAATACAAGCAATTAAATTAAAATTAAAATAAATATGTATATAAAAGGTATGGTTTGCACGAATATTTAATTAAATCCAAGAAGGTTTCTCAGATAAACACATACCAAAGCTATTAAAATGTAATGAAAATATGAAACTCATTGGAGATTTTTGATTACTTCATAACGATATACATCAGAATATCAAGAATTTTATATAAATATTAATAAATATGCCATAATTTATCCTGCTTCAATTTGCCACTAAATAAAGATAAAGGACAGGCTACAGGGAAAATAACGATTAACAGTAACGATTCTAGATATAAATAGATAAATATAACAAAAATTAATAAAATTTAATGTAAATAAATAACATCATCAATTTGCGCTTTGCATTAATTACTATCAAGGATATTTTCTGTAGTAAAAAACTAAAACTATTACGAAGTAATGAAAATATTAAATTCAGTGGATATTTTCGAATTACATCATATCAGTAAATATCAGGAAATCAAGAGTTTTCTATATAAATATTTATAAACGTGCCACCATTATTCCTTCTTCAGTGTCCCATTAAATACTGCAGGAGAAATAATAATAAGTTAATAAATGATATGAATAAGTAGACATTATTACACGTTCTAGATGTGAAATTAATAAAAATAAATAAATAAAGCTTAATTTTGCCCAATGTATTAATTAATCTCGATGAGATTTTTGATAAATAGAAGTACTAAAACTAATAAAAAGTATTGAAAATATTAAACTCATACAATACTTTCCATTACATCATATCGATAACTAATATTCTAGATTATTATGTAAATTTGAATTAATCCTTCCTTTATCCGTAGTTTCTGTTTTTTTTATCCAATTTAATTTCTTTTTAACATCAAGCAAGAGTATTATTCTTAATAAGTTTATATTAGGGAAGCCCCCAAAAATATTTAACATCTTGAAATACTGAGGTAATACTGGTATTATAAATAAATTATTTCCCTTTTAGATAAGTAAATTTCAAATATTACACTTTCTTTTTTCTGATCCTAAGCATTATTGCCAGATCTAAAATAATTACAAACAATAGATAAGAATATCGTAGAATTATAGAATAAGTAATCTAAAGTGTCCTAGATTAGACTCGGTATAGACATTCCATAGTTAATCTTGAAACTATTTGGAATGACTTACTGAAAATAGTAATAAAGAAAAGTAATTAAAAATTCTTGGATAATTCACAATTTCTAGATCAATATATAAATCTGAATATTTTTTGAATGAAATTTGGAAAATATAATTTTGGGCTATTTTGGAAAAAATCACAAAATTTAAGCCTACCTTATTTAACAAAACACTGTAGAATTTCGCGATGAAGCTCAGCTCATGGATGTAAAACATAGATTTTAATGCTTTTGGTTCTAGAACTAAGGTCAAAATCGTTTACTCTAGCAGTTTTGGGAATATTGTGATTTCAAAAAAATAAAGCTAATTTAATAATGCATATTCCGGAAAGCAAACGTCATATTCATGAAATCATTCTATATAAATCTAATTTTGGGCCATTTTGAAAAAAAATTTCAAGGCCTAAACCTTTACCTTTCGCAGTGAAACCCACTGTGTGAGTGAAAAGTATGCATTTCAAATGATCAAGGTAAATGCTCTTAGTTACAGATCCAAAATCGAATTCACTCGTTCCAAAAATTTTTTGAAAATTTTGATTTTTTAGGGAAATGAAACTAAATAAATTTAATAGATGGTATCTCGAAGAATAGTAGTTTTTTCCATGAAATTATTTTATTTTCATGAGGAAGTCATCAGTTTTCATTTCCGGTTAAGATTTTAAAAATCCAATTTTGCGCCAGTTTCCATAAAAAAAAGATTAATACTTCCCTTCTTTGAGACCCAAAATTAAAGAATGGAATATTGTGGTAAAACTAACAAGGTATATTTCAATTTTATAGCTAATTTCCAGCTCGGCGTTTACAGTACTTTTGGGAATATTTTGTTTTTAGGAAAAGAAACTAATTACGAGCTTCAGAGAAAATATATTTTTGAGGTGTTTTTGTAAAAAAAATCGCAAGGTATTAACATTCCTTCTTGAGATCAAAAATTACTCTATCGAACGGGACGAAAAGTTTTTCTTCTGTTCTCTTCAGTTATCCATCAAATTTAAAAATCTAATATTGCGCCATTTTTATTAATCTTTTTTATTTTCTCATATGAGAAGTACTAAAATGGAGTGTGTTCTCCTCCGATTTGAGTTATTAACATTTGTAAACGAGAAACATATTTTTGAAAAAATGTTTTGTTTTGTATATGTGTACATGTGTGGTACGTTGTTTTTTCAAAATTAACAAATCACAAACGGTTCATGCTTTACATCTAGACTTTGGACCATACATACCCGATAAAGTTGTTGTTTAAATCAGCTCAGATGAAAATGTTACATTTTCCGGTTTTCCGGAAATACTTTCTAAATCTCTTCCAAAAGACTTTTCCTTTATTTGAATTTAGATTCTACTGGCGAATATTGATGATAAAATTTCATAAGTTATTTGGGTAAATTTTGTATAAAGGGTACTTTACAATTTTTAATTTTAATTTTTTTGAAATTTTTTGAAAATCAGTTTCAAGATTTTTTTAAACATAAAATACGTTTCTACTGCTAAATGCTGGTAATAATTGAATGTGGGTCATGTAGAGTTAACCGGTGATCAACTATAACCGGTGATCAATTATTTGAGATCACTTTTACCAGATTCTGGAATTACCTAAATGTCCATTTTGTGTAGGAGCCTAATTAGCTAGTTAAGTGAGACAACTAAAATTCAAACCAAGAGCCGATGAAACGCCCTTAGAACTATTAACGAATTTTTACTAAAATTTAAGCTGAGACTCAATGAAGCGCCTTTCGCGCCCATTTGAAACATTCAACGAACTTCCGACAACTCCCTGCACCAAACCACTGCAAAAATCGATCCATTCCGCGCAGCCAAATCCGGACCACCTACTCCCATCTACCGCCGACATTAGCGAACCTCCCTTTCGCTCCTTTGCGGAAATCTCCTCTTAACGATAAGTCTCCTCGTCCGCAGGTGGCGCCGCAGATCAGGGCGGTGATGATCAGACACGGTTCCGTGATGCTCGGCTACCAGCCGCTGAAGGAGTTGCCTAACTTCTTCAGGTTCGTGTCGCAGAACTCTGCCCTGAACAGGAGGGACGTCGACTACATCCTGGACCACATCGCCGACATCGGCGACAAGTTGTTCCAGTGACGAGAAAGGAATCTGCAGATGGTGGTGGGGAAATGTGTTTGTTTGATTTCGTTGCTTTGACTGTTTGAGATTGAAATAAATGGGATGAAAATTTAGACTTTTTGTCTGCGAGTGGTTGTTTAAAGGAATCTGCAGATGGTGGTTGGGAAATGTGTTTATTTCGTTGATTTGAAGTAGTTTGAGATTGTAATAAATAGGATGACATTTTAGACTTTTTCACTGCGAGTGATGGTCGCAGGGGCAAGCCTATAATCTCACCAGATTAGTAGATACAGTAAGTTTCTCGCTCGTTGATTCGGGATTTCCCATTCCCTGTCTATAGAGCGCTTGCATGAAGTTTATGCCTTAGTACTAAGGGGCGTATTTATAGTTCTAAACTCAAGATGTACTTGGGTAAGAACGTCTCAAGCATAAGCTTTTGCTTATAATTTGATTTGCTTTATAGTCATCTGTTCGGCTAAACTCAGCTGAGACAGTCACAAGTGGTACGTTTCCATAGTTTATATCAACCCCTTTCAAAAATGAAAAATATTTTTCATTACGCTTGTGCTCTTTCCAATTTAGTACGTAACGTTCGGCTAAGGCAAGAAAATCTTCTCTTCCACGTCCCAAAAATCTTGCATTTTTTTTCATTTTGGAGTTGAAGCAGAGAAGTTAGCAAATAAGGTCTACAGGCGTATCCGTTATCTCCCAATAATAATCCTCGAATATTTCCCTGTTCAAATCCGACACTTACAGCACTATGATTAAATATGACGGTATCATGTGTTGATCCTGGATTCCTTAAGACGATTCCTAAGCAAGGACCGCCTATGACCTAAAATGTAGGTAAATTAAATAAAAACAAAAAAAGTTGTGTTCTAATACTTGTATATTTAAAGAAAATATTCTCTTTCTATTTCTAAAATTTTCCGCATGTTCTCCTAGTACTGGATTCTGGATTGGTATATGAGTTCAATCAATTACTCCTGTAACACAAGGAAAGCCGTCAATTTGGTTAAAACTCGCAATTGAATTTCGTTGACTCTTTCATTTTCAGCCAATAACACTGATACCCTTTTTACTATCTGTGATACTGTTGCCTTGCTGCCTCTTGTAAATCACCATCAACCATCTGTAATTCATAAAACTTTAATTGTACTTTCAAACATTGCTAATGATAATAATTTGCAACATTATTTACTTGGAAGTCTCCTGTAGCATAAAATCGTAACGCTAACAGTAGTTGTCCCAGTGGAGAAAGGATTGTAAATCCGCGGTTTTTAATTTTTTGAAGCCCCTTAATTACCAAAGGAAATATATCAATTGCAGTGTGTTTGCTACAACGATATCGCATTTCAAATTCTCTATTTGGAAGTACTCGAATGAGTTGTTTCAATTACTTAGGTAAACGTCTTCTTTGATTATGCTCAATATCTTCTTCCACATTTACTAGATGCTCAAAAAAATGTTTTATTATGGTCCAGGGTTTACAAACTATACTTTGTAAAATTTCTTTTTGATAGTAGTGAAGTTTACATGTCAATGTCATTCATTTACATAAGATAGACTCAAGTCCGGGTTCGAGGTGACTCAAATTCATTCCAAGCTTGAGAAGTACTTGACACTCAAGTTCATTTTATAAAATAAGATTTGAGAACTCGACTCAAACTCTTGATAAGACAAACTCAAGTGGCGACTATAAATATGGCCCAAAATGACCCATTCTTATATCCTATTTACTTTTACATAAGGTGGCTATTGCTTAAATTGTGTTTCAGGTTCTCAACATTATAAGTTGTACCCATTCTTTACAGGTAAGGGTTTAAAGTATGAGTAGGTAGTTCTTAATGAATATTAGTGAATTTTTTGGACATTTGTTGTAACTCATATGTGAAGAACTTTATGTTAAAGAATGAACCAGTTATGGCTTTATATCATTATGTGTTTACATTCGAACAAGAGGTGTTTCAAAGTGAGTAACAGTAACGCATCATATTTTCCAACTTTTATTGTCTCCTTAGAAACAAAACAAAATCGTCAGTAATTAAATTTGTTCTTATCCAGAAGATGCCAAAAAATCATTCTAAATGGGTAAATATTCTTTAACTTAATTGAAATAAAATTAACCCTCGCATTTAGATTGTCCAATACATTTTCTAATGATATTTGTCTCTTGTCGGAACAGAGGTCTTTCTGAGGAATTACTATCTACTGAAACCCTATACAGAACAGTTGCTCTAACGTAAGTGTACATTACGCAGACTACTAAAAGGAGGTCCTAGAGAGAAGAAAACAAGGCGAGATTGAAGTGTATCGAAAATATTTACTGGCGCTTCTTTGAACACTGTAAGAGGAATAATTTATAAAATGTATGGTGAAAATAATTATCCAACACTAAATACTTTAATGGTGGAATTGAGAAAAAAGAAACATTTGAAAATTGTTCTAAGAGTACATTGTGGAGGTATTTAAATAACCATTGTGCTTAACGTCATATAGTTGCGTTCTTAACCCAATTGAATTGCTATGGGCTCAATTGAAAAACAACTTTCGTGCGAAACCCTGCAATACTAAACTATTAAATACTGTAATAAAATTGATGTAATCAATTCCGAATTTAACACATAAATACTGACAACTGGAAAACTGCAATTAACCTGTGTGCAAAATTGAAATGCAATATTTACAAACAGATAATAATATAAATAAAATTGTTATAAATTTAGATGAATTTAGGTACGTTTAAACTTTTACTCCTAAAACCTAACCTAATTCCCTCTTTTGCACAATTAATCCAATTACACGTCTCATCTACGTCATCAATAATGAGAATTAATATATCCAGAAGCATTTATTTACAAAATAAGATATGGCGAAAGTGATAGCACATTCTAAGCGGTTTTTTACATTGGTGCATAAATGCAATTGACGAATCGTCTCTTATGTTCTAACGAATCGGTTCTTTCGTTGTACGTAAATCTGCAATAATACTAATTTCGGATAGGAGTGGCAACATTGATTCATATAGGTACTTTCAATGTGACAACTGTTTGTTTACACTGCAGTTTGTGAAATATTTAAATTCGAAAAGGCATAATGGTGTATGTTGTACAACGTGTATTTCGATGAAGGAAAACCGTTTGGATTACTCTTTCATACCTAAATATGACAAATTAATAAGGAATTTTATAAAGGTTATGTACCGTCTCAGTGGCGTTCCTTCGGTTTCCTTATTTTAGATTTTCCTAAGATCCTGTTGGAATAAATATGGGAATTTGCATTTTTGGACTTAATGGAAGTAATAAAATGGCACAATTAAATTTGCTCTAAAAATTTTAAAGAAAATGATTTTAAGTGTAAGTAAGTACACAAATAAAAAATTAATGCCGTATACATAATATTTTCCATCCTAGCAGTAGTAGCAGGTAATTAATTTTTACAAAACATTCTAATGTGACCATAACATAGCACATGTAACTAAATTATTATTTAAATAAAATCTTAAATCTGTTAAAATAATAGTAATTACATAATTTGTAATTGAATGTTATTTTTAATCATGTAACTAAATTATTATTTAAATAAAATCTTAAATCTGTTAAAATAATAGTAATTACATAATTTGTAATTGTAAGTTATTTTTAATAAAACTGCCGTTATCGACCAAAGCTGTGACGTCTTTTAACAATTTAACTAATAATTTATCGTTAATTGCAAACCAATCCTATATTATATTTTTATTACTTTGCAATTATCCTTTAAATTATTCTTCAATTACACATTCCTAAAACAGAAACCATACACCAAACTACAGCGCGATCGAATAAAAAAATAGTCAAAGCAGGTCATGGAAAAAAAGCCGCATGTCTTTACTTAGTTCCTAAATTTAAAAATACAGACAACGGAAAATACTAATTGACACTGACAAAATCAAACTTGAAGTTAATTTTTGACATCGTCATATGAGTGATTGGCAGCTTCGACGGGAAAATATTCCTGGAATTCTTTGTACCAGGTAACATACGAATATTGCCATTCACCGTATTCCAGCTTCACTCCATTTCTAAAATAAGATTCTAAAAGAAAACTTTTGATTTGTTTCGACAACATCGTCTCGTGTCAATGTACGTCAACTTGACATTTGTAATCAATAACCTGAAGAAGAATTTTAGGAAAAGACATGCGTACTTTAGCTCATGGCCTGCTTTGACTATTTTTTTATTCGATCGCCAGTACTATTCCAACACTAACTTGAGTAATAAGAAAAATTGTTTACAATTTCGTCATTTATGAAGGAGTTGCAAATTCTTAAGGATAATACTACATTTGAAATTTAACTTACACAAGTTGTGAAACTCTCAAAAACGTAAAATTGTTCCTAAGGAATTGATGGAAATATGTTCTCGAAATTAATTCAAAGTGATGGTGTATATGAAACAAATGTAAGAGAACCTAAAAATATACTAAATATAATAAAATAAATATAAAAAATATCAATTGGCAGAACACCTGACGCGATATTGGGAGATCCGGGTTCGTATCCCGGCTGAGCCACAAATTTCATTTTCAGATTCTCTTACATTTGTTTCATGTTCCTAAGGAATTGTTAATAATATTTGCAATGAACTGATAAACATTTTTCAAAAGAATTTTTAATTATCTTTACATAACCTGAGGTGTTTGTGGAAGTTGGTGTAATTTCTAAAGAATATATGAAATTTGTAATGAACTGAACTTTACCTTAAATGTCGTAAAAACTCAAACATAAAAGAAGATATATGTAAGATAAATTTAAACACCTTTTAAGAAAATGATTGTTTATGTGTAATCGAACGATGTTTTATTACAACCATTACCGTTGTAAGTCTGAAATATAATTTGTGAGGTGGGTTTTTAAATGAACTTTGAGGCAGTTAAAGAAATCAGTAAAGTACTGATAATTGTCAGTAACTGTTAATTGTCTTTAGGACAAGGTTGTGATGGAAATAACGAAATAGTTGAGTAATTTTCAAAATACTTATTACTGTATGTATTACTGTACTGAAATGTAATGATTGTTCCAAATTTATATAGCACTTACAAGATCAGGAATATACGTGTGAAATGTAACTTGTTTCATTTTAAATTAGTTCCAATATTTTCAAAGAATCACAAGAGTATCTAAGAAACTTTTGAGAACCCTAATGACCTTATGGCATTTTTAAAGGAGTTGTACCAATTTTATAGTTATTTATGACAGTTGTAGTGTTCAGAAGTCATAAAGAATAAAGAATATCCAATTACCATAAAATTTGGGAAGTTTCTGAAGATTATGAAATCTAGTGATCTGACCGTTATCTAAAGTGTTAAAAATTATTATATTTTGAAACATATTTAAAAACTTTACAAAGTAACAACGTGCGGTAATTTCAAAGAGACATAAAAATTATAAAGAATTGACATCTTAAAATAGTTTGCAATTGTCTTTAAAATAAAATATCGATTGGGAAATCGGAAGTTGCGAAACATCAGGAAAGTTGTATAATTTATTAGCTACTTGTGCTATGCTACTTAGCTACTTAGGGAACTTTAATACAATTATAATGAGCTCATTTAGCATTCATAAAGTTATCCACCACAATTGTATTACGTCAAACACATTTTTAAAGAGATTTTAATTCTGAAGTGCTCAAGGAAGTTTGAGGAGTTTCTAAGGAATTTTCGAACTTTATGAATATGAAGTTATAATAGGAGTTTCGGTGCCCAATGAACTTAAATATACTAGTGTTCAATTTAAAACTAGTCCAGGTTAATTAATTTTTACAAAATGTACTAATATAACAGTCACAATGCTGATATAAGTCATTTAAATCAAGCCCAAATTTCGGGACATAAACGATATTTAATCTTTAAGTAAATGAGTTGTAGTTCAAAATATAAGTTGTTGATTTAAGTTTCTTTAAATAATTTATACAAATACTATTTAATAGTATCCTGTTCCTTTAAATGGCACTTTTGAATGACTTTAGCCATAGCTAATTTAAATGGAATTAAGTAGACAAAATAATATTTTTTTGAAGAATATGGTAGTACCATATAATTATACTCGAATGTACTTAAATTTACTTTCAAATAATAAAAAATAAAAATATATAAATCATTGATATAAAAAACTCAGTTTAATAATTAATTTGTAGCGTATGATTTTATAAACTTGTAACATGTTTAATGTAAAACACTCTTGAAGAGCAATTTTAATATAAGTTTGTTCAGATTGAACTAAACGATTAACTTATTATAGTTATAATGGAAAACACGTCATTTTCAAGTATTTTGAAAATGTAAGTTTTGTCTCAGAAATGATTATACTCATGAATTAAGTTTTAATAATTTCTCAAATAACCGATTAGAAGTCGTAACAACTCAAGTCAATAACGGCAGTTTTATTAAATCTAACGTCAATATTTCAATTCATATATAATATAATAATATTCTACAATATGTAAAATGTAGAAAAATACTTTAATAAAATTAAAAGTGATTTTCATAGGAATTTTAATGATGTAGTTGATTTGAATTATAATAACATGCATTTACACAAAATAAATCGTGTTTAATATTGAAAAGAATCTATATTTTTTGTTTCTCAACTTTGCTTCTTTTTGATCTCGATACGCCTAGCACAACTGTTTTGTTGCACACCGCAATTCGTCAATATTAATTTCTTAATCGTCTGTGGTTAGCAACAATGAGGATTCCACGTCGGACCTCTAAGGGCCCCATACGTTAGTATGCGACGTTAATTTAATGGTTTTATTCCGCAGTTGTCGCAGTATAAATTCCGCTTCGGTAAGGAAATCCTCCCTCTTCCGATTCTCTTCTCCGGAGCGATAGTTTTATATGAAAATCCATAAAAGCTGCTACTTTAAATTAAAACAAGTAAAAGATACTTCCAACGTTCTCTTCCTTCCACCTCCGGATACCTAAGTGAAGATATGCTATCGACTCGGGCAGAACCTACCTTCGTTTAAAGGGTTTTACGACTGAAAATTTATAGGCAATAAAGCGATTTTATTGAGTAAGTTTTATTATTTAAGTTCTTGTATTTTCGTGTCAGCAATTGGAGGCGAGTGCTTTTTCTTATATTAAGTAATAAAGTATTTCCTTGCTTGTTCCTTCTTCTCCGATCCGGGGGGATAAGTATTAAAGTCCATAAACTTTTCCTGAATACGTTTATTTGTTTACTTTTATCTAAGAAAATCCGCATTACTTTTATCGCAGCTATCGGTTCTGTTATAGTTCCATCCCCAACAAATTAACGATCTCCATCGGAAATACTCCGATGTGGAATGGATGTAGTTTTGGAGGAATACGCTGATTTTAAAGTCGATAGGAAGTATTCCACAAAACAAGATTGCTTTAAACGATATTTCAACGAGAAATCTTAGACGGATTTTGAAATTTATTTGCTGCATGTACCAAGGTGAATGTCGCAGGAGGATGTTTGCAGAGAAAGTTCTTCACTTTTGAATACAACTAAAATATTTGTCTCAATTTGGTTGAATCTTCAAAAATAATAATTAAAGAAAGGCTTTCATACAATTTGAATAACGTTCGCGGATTGTGTGAATGTGTAAAGTCGTTTCCATATTTTCTTCAGAAAATGTATAAAACGCAAAAAATACAAAAAAAGTATATCCTTAATAACTTGTTCGGATTTATTACAATCATTTATTAATCACAATTATACAAGTATTCATGATTCAGATACAATTATTCAACTTGTCGCTTTCATAAAGCATGAAAATAAGAAATATATGTGAATCACCTTGTAAAGCTGCTGATGGTAAATATGGGGAAAGATTTATAAAAAAATTATATTGTTTTTGAAAAAGATGTTACCTTTAGCCTTTAGATAAAGAACAGAACGTTTTAGAGGGAAATGGAGGAAAATGAAAGTTTGATTGTAAATTTTATCGATTGTCATGAAAGATCCTGAAATTTTCACCATACTTATTATTTTTTTCCAATACTATTGTCAAGATGTTTCAAGAGGACTTTCATAAAATTGAAATAAATATTTAAGATAAATATTTAAATATAAAAGTTTATAATGTGCATTTAAACAATAATTATAATTATACAAGTATTCATAATGCAGGTACAATCATTCAACTTGTCGCTTTCAGAAAGCATGAAAATAAGAAATATGTGTGAAAAACCTTTTAAAACTGCTGATGGTAAATTGGGGAAATATTTAAAAAAAATAATATTGTTTTCGAAAAAGATTTTATTAAGGTATTCAAATGTCGTTAAGAACGTTTTAGAAAGAAAAAGAAGGAAATGAAGGTTTGATTGGAAGTTTTATCGATTCTCATGAAAGATCCTGAAATTTTCACCATACTTCATTCTTTTTTCCGATTACTTTTGTCAACATGTTATAAGAAGAGTTTCATAAAGTTGAAGTATACATTTACTATAAATAAGAGAATTTACAATGCGCATTTAAATAATAGTATTACAAATCAACGGAAAATTGGGAAACATATTTGATCGGTGCTAGATGACGAAGGTTCTCAAATTCCCCAAATAAAACAATCAACTAATGTGGATGATGTTTAATCCAACAGCTATACAACCGACGTTTCGTCTACGATCCTAGACATACTCATGGTTCTACAATGATAAGGTAAGTACTTGTTAGGAAGGAGAGACTGACACTTACATTTCCAGTGAGCTGATGAGTAAAATTAAAATGAAAGGTGAATTGAAAGTTCTTTGTAGGTCCAATCGAGGTCGAAAGTAAGTATGACCATTACGTGAAAATACAATTGTATTATATTCTATTCTGTGTTGCAGGTGAACCGACAAGGTGGGTCCTCACGGTGTAAGAAGTTGAGAGGCCATTATAACAATTTATAGAAACACTCTCCAACCCCAAACACCCAACACCATCGTGACCTACACAAGGACTAACATCATTCGAACGTTCTGGAAAATTACTGTTTTTTGTTAACATTCCCACCATTATTAACATTGGCATTGAAAGTAATGTCTACTTTTGCAGTGTAACGCCATCCATTAACATTAATTGGACAACAAGAGAGAACTGTTGATCTCTTGGAAAGAAGGAAGGAAGGACTCTTCCCACTTCGATGTTAAGTGAATTCAGTAGGTGAAGTATAATGGAAGGTGGATTTATGGTAGTAAGACCTATATGATTCTATACTTAATCAATTTATAATGTGTTTATAAACCTGAACGATGTTGTGAAACTCATGTTGTTTGTTAACATTACGATCTGATGTGCGTATGATGTGATAAGATTCTAAGAGCAATCTTTTAAACCAATTAGTCTCATGTTCGACTATTTTGATGTCATCAAAATCGAACTTATGTCCACAGTTGATGCTATGTTCTGTCAGACCTGAGTGCGCTAAATTGCCATTTCTAATATGTAACCTATGTTGATAAACTATTTTCTTTAAATATTGTTTGGTCTCGCCAATATAGATTTTACTAGGTGTACAGTCTAGACATGTGATTTCATACACAACCCCATGTTGATAATCCATCTCTATACGATCTTTTAGTTTGGAGAATATCGTATCATTGAGAGTTGACCAAGCATACCAAGCTGGAGTCATTCTTAAGGGTTTTAAAGTGGAATTTACAGCTTTTTCCCAGGCAGGATGCAATGGTAATTTGATGTACTGCAGTTCTGATATATCAACTGATGTATTGTGTGTGGCATAATTATTGTTGAAAGTAGATTTAAGTTTCTCAGACCTTTTCCGTATTGTAGCATTTATGACGTTGACAGGAAACATATTCTTCAACATAATCTGTTTGATGTATTCTAAATTCCTATCCCAATGCGTTTCATGCGATAACAAAATGGCTCGGTCTGCTAAGGAGGTAATTGCGGAAATTTTATATTTGAAAGGTGAGAAAGAATAAAAATTGATAAATCTACCCGATGCCGTGGGTTTCCTGTACCAGTTCGTTTTACAACCACTCGAAGTCCACTCCAGCTCTACATCTAAGAACGCAATCTTATTATCTTTAGATAATTCACAGGTAAATTGCAGTCTATTGTGAAAGGAGTTAAATTTCTGTAATATGTTCTTATGTTGATCAACAGGTACATATAAAAGAGTATCATCTACATATCTAATATATAAGGGGATGGAAGGAGTTAAGGTCTTAAGAACAGACTGTTCATGAGCCAACAATGAGCTTTTCACTGTCTTATTTTCCATGCCTTCTAGTCGTTTGCTTAACTTTGTTATATATTTTTATTATATTTCCTCAAAATTCGATATAAGAATGTTTCTTTCTTTTTCGAGAAATTGTTCAGTAAATTATTTTAATTATTTAATTCTTTAAATTTATTAATTAATTTTTAAAATAAGAAATGAAAGTTTCTCCGTTTAACTTTGCTTTCTCTTAAGTTTCCCTTTATTTATTTTTACAATATATCCCCTTTAATTTTTTTCATTTTTCTTCCCTTCTAATGGTTCTCATATTTTTATTATATTTTTTCTATTATATTTCCTCAAGATTTGCTCTAATACTGTTTCTTCGTTTTCGAGAAATTATTCAGTAAATTATTTTAAATGTTCAATTATTTAAATTTATTAATTTGTAATTAAATTAAGAAATCATAGTTTCTCCGTTTATCCTTGCTTTCTCTAAAGTTTCCCTCTATTTATTTTCACAATGTATCCCTTTTCACTGTCTTATTTTCCATGCCTTCTGGTCGTTTGCTTAACTTTGTTATATATTTTTATTATATTTCCTCAAAATTCGATATAAGAATGTTTCTTTCTTTTTCGAGAAATTGTTCAGTAAATTATTTTAATTGATTATTTATTTAAAATTATTAATTTGTTTTTAAATTAAGTAATGAAAATTTCTCCGTTTAACTTTGCGTTCTCTTAAGTTTCCCTTTATTTATTTTTACAATATATCCCCTTTAATTTTTTTTATTTTTCATGCCTTCTAGTGGTTCTCTTATATTTTATATTTTTTCTAGTATATTTCTTCAAGATTTGCTTTAATAATATTTTTTCCTTTTCGAGAAATTATTCAGTAAATTTTTTTAAATGTTTGATTATTTAAATTTATTAATTTGTAATTAAATTAAGAAAACATAATTTCTTCGTTTATCTTTGCATTCTTTAAAGTTTCCCTTTATTTATTTTCACAATGTATCCCTTTTTCACTGTCTTATTTTCCGTGCCTTCTAGTCGCTTGCTTATCTTTGTTATATATTTTTATTATATTTCCTCAAAATTCGATATAAGAATGTTTCTTTCTTTTTCGAGAAATTGTTCAGTAAATTATTTTAATTATTTAATTATTTAAATTTATTAATTAATTTTTAAATTAAGAAATGAAAGTTTCTCCGTTTAACTTTGCTTTCTCTTAAGTTTCCCTTTAACTATTTTTACAATATATCCCGTTTAATTTTTTTATTTTTCATGCCTTCTAGTGGTTCTCTTATATTTCTATTATATTTTTTCTATTATATTTCCTCAAGATTTGCTCTAATACTGTTTCTTCATTTTCGAGAAATTATTCAGTAAATTATTTTAAATGTTAATTATTTAAATTTATTAATTTGTGATTAAATTAAGTAATCATAGTTTCTCCGTTTATCTTTGCTTTCTCTAAAGTTTCCCTTTATGTATTTTCACATTGTATCCCTTTTCACTGTCTTATTTTCCATGCCTTCTAGTCGTTTGCTTATCTTTGTTATATTTTTTTATTATATTTCCTCAAAATTCGATATAAGAATGTTTCTTTCTTTTTCGAGAAATTATTCAGTAAATTATTTTAATTAATTAATTATTTAAATTTATTAATTAATTTTTAAATTAAGAAATCAAAGTTTCTCCGTTTAACTTTGCTTTCTCTTAAGTTTACCTTTATTTATTTTTACAATATATCCCCTTTAATTTATTTTTTATTTTTCATGCCTTCTAATGGTTCTCTTATATTTTTATTATATTTCTTCTATTATATTTCCTCAAGATTTGCTCTAATACTGTTTTTTCGTTTTCGAGAAAATATTTTAAATGTTTAATTATTTAAATTTATTAATTTGTAATTAAATTAAGAAATCATAATTTCTTCGTTTATCTTTGCTTTCTCTAAAGTTTCCCTTTATTTATTTTCACAATGTATACCTTTTTCACGATCTTATTTTCCATGCCTTCTAGTCGTTTGCTTATCTTTGTTATATTTTTTTATTATATTTCCTCAAAATTCGACATAGGAATGTTTTTGTTCTATTTAAGAAATTATTTTGATTAATTTTCTAACTATTTAAATTAACTTGTTATTATATTTAGAAATTAAAGTTTCTCCGTTTATCCTTGTCTTCTCTTAAGTTTCCCTTTAGTTGTTTTCACAATATATCTCACTTCACTATGTTACCTTTCACCTTTGGGTCATTTGGTCAAAACTGGTTGAAATCTGTTATAAGGCTGTAAAAAAGAGGAGCGTGTGACCCAAGGGTGGTTAAAAGATATTTTTACAGTTTTCAGCAAACGTCATATTAGCATGGAAATAGTACTTACGTTTCTCTGCATCCTAAAGCTTCCAATTATCTTCACACAGCGCAAAGATTTCAACAGGAACTTCCAGCAGCTTTCTAGGAGTTTTCAAAATCATGCAAGGTACTCAGAAAGTGCAGTTCAGTATTGAGAAGAAACCTCACAAGGACTCCAAAATATTTATAGAAATACTTTTAATTTCGACGACCACCTTGAAGTAACTCCTTTAAAATAACTGCCAATGTAGCTCAGAGTTATATTCGCCAAACTCGTAAAGCTATTTGTAATTTGGGTGCGTTCAAGAACAGTCCCACAAGAACATTTTTAAAAAATCTTGAAAGTAGACGCACTTGGGCCACTCCCTCCACTCTCTTCAAACACCGCCTACTTTAAACAGTTATTTAAATCTCTTCTAATTGGAGCAAATGGATACAGTTTGAGTAAAGAGGAGAGGGTAGCCAAAGTGTCGTTTAAAAATAATTTAACTACTAACCTAGAAATTACACTTGTAACGTTTCTATGGATCCAAAACATTTCGATAACTTTTAAACACCGCCACCGTTTTAACAAGAACTTCCACCAGCTTTCCATAAATTCCCAAAATCACTCAAGATACTCAAATCGAGATTAAGATCAAGATACTGGTTAGTATTGTTGGGAAAGCTCATAAGATCTCTAAAATATTAATAGAAGTGCCTTTATTGTTAGTAACCCACTTCCACCAGCTTTCCATGATATCCCAAAATTTCTCAAGATACTCAAATCGAGATTAGGATGAAGATACTAGTTAGTATTGTTGGGAAAGCTTATAAGATCTGTAAAATATAAATAAAAGTGCCTTTATTGTTAGTAACCCATTTAAAGAAACCCAACAGATTCAGCCGTGTGAGAACTCCCATTAACTAATTCGCTATAAATTCAAAATATACAGGGTGTTCTAAATTAAAACTCCATAACGTCTTTTCTCAACTATATTGAACTATTTGGAACATATGCCTTCTGTTTTCACATAAAACGTTTGAAATATTTATTTCTTCTTTATTTAGTACTTCTTACTCTACTAACGATACACACAGACACACCTACCACAACGATAATGATGGGGGTGATGGGTCGATACTACTAATTTAACATTGGTTGTTGGACTCGACGTTGATTAAATCGAATTCCCCTAGTTTGAATATAATTCATGTTGTAATCTTCGTTACGATTAATATCACCGTCTGTTTTATTTTATTTAAGTATAAGATTATCACAAGGCCCTATTTAAGAGTAGACCACATACCTAAGATTATATTGACAGTAATGGTTCGACAATATAACATGACTTACAGCTAAGGAGTTGTTTTTTTAATATTTTCCTTTTGTAAACGAAAAATAAAACATTTGTTCATTAACAATACATTAGGATGGATGATGATATACATACATACATGTAAGTGTATATAAATTAACACAGATCAACGTTCCTGAAGACAGCAAAAATGTTCCTTGAATTACATAACGTGAGTCCCCCCTAAGAAGGGCACAAAAAATGAACACAAAACCTCCCCTTTCTCGGTTCAGGGGTGGATCACATTCTCCCAGACCCGCGATTATTGTTACACATTAGGACGAATGATTATTTGTGAAGAGACGGACCATTTTCCATTATTTTGATTCGTTCTGTGGACATACATAACTATAGCTAATATAATACACAGTTAAAGACGAAAGTTTTACACTATACAGTCCTATACATGTATATATCTTATAAATATAATAATATTTAATAGTAGTAATAATAATAGTTGTTGTAAAGTTCCTGACGGTTTAATTCGGATCATTTCAGTTGAGGTACTTCGAGTTTTTCATTTCTGAAACAAAAAGAATAGCTAATTAGTTTCACGAGTAATTAAAATGTGAATAAGGAAGGGCGAATCAATTAACAATTTATGTCATATCACCATATTGTTCATTTAATTATTTAAAGCAAAGTTATATGAATTATAATATAATAAATTAATTAAGGGTCCAACAATTAACAATAAATTATATTTTATTATCATTAAATTTTTTTAACTTCAGTTATACTACTTCCAGGCTCAATTTGAGGCAGATTTAATTATTGATTAAAAAAAAATGTGAATCATTATGGCTGCATTAACTAACAAAAAATATATTGTCATTGTGCTGCTCATTTAATTATCTAAACTCCAGTTACACTCCTTCCAGGCTCAATTTAACTTAAAATAAATATAAATATTGTCACGTCTCGAAGCAGGCCTACCTAATGATTAATAATAAAATAAATGTCAATGATTAAGGGTAACTAACAGCAAATATTGTGCTGTTATATTGTGCATTTAATTATTTAAACTCCAGTTACACTCATTCCAGGCTCAATTTAATATAAAATTAAAAACATATATTGTCACGTCCGCAAGCAGGCCTAATTGATGATTAATAATAAAATAAATGTCAGTCATTTAGGGTACATTAATTAAAAACATATATTGTATTATTATGTTCTTCAGTTAATTATCAAAACTATAGTTACACTCCTTTCAGCCTCAATTTAACTTAAAATAAAAATAAGTATTGTCACGTACGGAAGCAGGCTTTATTAATGTTTAATAATTAAATGTCAGTAATTAAGGCTGCGTCAATTAACAACAATATTTTGTTATTATGTTGTTCATTTAATTACCTATACTCCAGTCACACTCGTTCAAGGCTCAATTTAACATAAAATAAAAAATAAATAGTGTCACGTCCAGAAACAGGCCTAACTAAGGATTAATAATAAAATACATATTAGTAATTAAGGGCGCATTAACTAACAGCAAATATTGTGTCATTATTTTGTTAATTTAATTATCTAAATTCCAGTTATACTCCTTCCAGACTCAATTTAATGTAAAATAAAATGTAAATATTGTCAATCCTGGCAGCAGGCCTAATTAATGATTAATAATAAAATAAATATCAGTAATTAAAGGGTGCATTAACTACAATAAATAGTGTACCATTATGTTGTTCATTTAATTATACAAACTCCAGTTATACTCCTTCCAGACTCAATTTAATATAATATAAAAAATACATATTGTCACGTCCGGAAGCAGGCCTAATTAATGATTAATAATAAAATAAATGTCAGTAATTAAGTGTGCATTATCTAAGAACAAATATTGAATTATTATTATGTTGCTCATTGAATTATTTAACTCCAGTTATCCTCATTCCCGGCTCAATTTAATATGAAATAAAAATAAGTATTGTCACGTCAAGAAGGAGGCCTAATTAATGATTGATAATAAAATAAATATCAGTAATTAAGGGTGAATTAACTAACAGCAGATACTGTGCCATTATGTTGTTCATTTAATTATATAAACTCCAGTTACACTCCTTCCAGGCTCAATTTAATAAAAAATAAATATTGTCACATCTGTAAGCAGGCCTAATTAATGATTAATAATTAAACATGTCGGCAATTAAGGGTGTATCAAGTAACAATAAATATTATACCATTATATTGTGCATTTAATTATTTTCCAGACTCAATTTAAGATAATATAAAAAATAAATACTGTCACTTCCAAAAACGGGCCTAATTAATGATAAATAATTAAATGAATGTTAGTAGTTCAGGGTGCATCAAATAACAATAAATACTGTAACATCATATTTTGCAATTAATTATCTAAACTCCAGTTATACTCCTTCTACGCTCAAATGAACTTAAACTAAATATAAATATTGCCACGTTCGATAGCAGGCCCAACTTAATAATGAATAGTAAAATAAATGTCTGTAATTAAGTGCGCATTATCTATCATCAAATATGGTGTAACTCCAGTTACACTCCTTCCAAGCTCAATTTAATATAATATAAAAAATATATATTGTCACGTCCGCAAGCAGGCCTAATTAATGATTTATAATAAAATAAATGTCAGTCATTTAGGGTGCATCAACTAACGACAAATATTGTGCATTTAATTATTTAAAGTCGGTATACTCCTTTCAGGCTCAATTTACCTTAAAAATATATATTGTCATGTCAGCAAGTAATCCTAATTAATGATTAATAATAAGATAAATGTCAGTAATTAAGGATGCATTAACTAACAACAGATAATGTGTCATTATCTAGTTCATTTGATTATATAATCTCCAGTTATACTCTTTCCATGCTCCATTTATCTTATAATAAAAATAATTTTTTTCACGTCTGGAGGCAGACTTAATTAATGATTAATAATGTAGTAAACGTCAGTAATTAAGGGTGTATCAAATAACAATAAATAGTTAATCATTATATTGTGCATTTATCTCAATTTATAATTAATTATAAATATATAGGTATTAATATATATTATATTAATTATATTATTATTATATATCATAATTAATTATTATAATAATATAACTATAATTTATGATTATCTAACCTCCAGTTATACTCATTCCAGTCTTAATTTAACTTAAAATAAATATAACTTTTAATAACTTGAGCAATCAAGTCATGCCAAATGGCATCTCTAAAATACGCGTCCCAAAGGAAATAAATTATTATTCAAAATTTAACCACATAAACCTTTAACCATATTAACCATTGTAATAATCTATATAAACGTTACTAACCTTTGTATTCCTTTGATTATTAACTCCTGGTTAAATCAAATTAATTGCTTGGAATAAAGGGCGCAGCAAATGTCAACGACTAATTCGTTTATTGCCTTTTTAAACTTTACACGCCTCCCAAATAATTCTAATTAAATTTTTTAGCTAAAAATTTTCCACTTTAAATATGAAGAAATTCCGAATAGGCATGTTTCTCATTACATTCGACGCCCACAATACATATTACAATTTTTACGTATGTACTTAGGAGATAATCAAATTTTATGTGCATGTAGGCTTGTAAGTATAAACGTAGATTTACGAGCGTGAATAATTAGACGGATTCGTCCCGGTATTGAGGAAAGACCAAAGGAATTGTTTCCTTAATGTGTTTTCTTTTAGAACCATTACATACAAAGTTAGTATGCGAGAGAGCGAATGCGAATTGGAATGAAATGTTGAATGGGAGGATCCAGTGTGGCAGAAATGTGCTTGTTTTGTTATGAAAATGGAATTAAATGTTTCTGAAGTTATTGATAGAATTTTATTTAATGTGTTCTATTTCAAGATAAACTGCAGATTCCTGGTTAACCTGCAACCAAGTGAATATTGCCTAATATTTTTCCAAAATTAGTTTGGATTTCTCTTTGGAAACTCTATTCAGAAAATGAAAATGCATATTTTTGTCAATTGACCATCACTTTGGGCAAAGCAATCCCATCAAATCGTTTCCTTTTACAAAATATGCGGAATTTAATCCAAGATCAATTTTTTTAAATTAAATTATTTGAAAAAAATCTATCATAATAAGGTAAAACTGAAGAAAGTAGTTTTATTCAAAATAGATTTTTTCTAAAATTCAGTTTTGGATTTTGGAAAATTTAAATATATTTTTCAATGCCAAATAAGACCCTCTTTTAGATTTAATAAAATCTTCTATAGAACATAATAATGGCTATGTTAATGTTCAGGAAATTTCAAAATTAATGTGTTTGAGAACTCTCCCAAATTACATTTTATCTAAGTACGGATCTGGAAAAACTACAAGAAACTCTATTGAAACACAAAACGTTTGCCCTTTACATAACACATAACGCATTTACATAACCTTTAATATTGTAGAAGTATAAGAAATATGGCATATTTCCGATTGTCAAACAGCTTGTTTGATATTTAAGAACATATTTAATATTAGGCAAAAGTGAAAGTTGGATTTTTGGGATAGTTAATTTTGAAAAAAGACTTCAGTTTTGACCCATTGTCGTAGAAGCTTTTCAAGAAATTTGAACTCTGAAAAACAAATAAACTAAAACTGATTATATATGACGTATACAAAAACACACATATCGCTAGGATGACTTGGGCCCAAAATGACGGCAATTTGAAAGAAATATGCATTTTCAGATTCAAGTTCTCACTATGTAAATTTTTACATCAGACCAGAGTCCAATACTATTTTTAGGAAAAAAGATAATAAATATATTTCCTGAAATTCGTATATGGATTCATACAACACGCTTTATAAACCACTAATAATTCTACAAAAAAAAATTACTACTTTAGACTATTCATCGACTTAAGAGTTGGGAAAAAGACAGCAAATTATATGATGTTTCAGCATTGCTAAATCTACAACGTTCAGTAATTGAAGAAAATAACCAACTGTGTCACTTTGTCACTTTCTATGACAATTACTGATACCACAATAACATCAGAAATAATGGTACTTAAATTCAGAAAATGGTGTCTACTTTTTGAGAAATAAAAAATTCGCAAACTCCCATTCTACTCAAAAAATATTCAAACTTCTTGGAAGTTTCTGAAAAAGTACAATACTGCCTATACCCAAAAAGCTTTCTGGGCGCAGTAAGTTGAGAGACAGTTTAGTTTCGTATAACCTATAAAAAGACTTGGTATTCCTGGGGATTTTAAGGAATTTGAAACTCTTTTGAGAATATTCAAGAACGTCCTATAATTTTGAGTCCATTTTTAAATTCACAAAACCTATATATAAATATCAGATAACCTGAATGTTCAAAAAATTCCTTGAATGTACTCCCTAGAGTTTAATGTTGCTGTAATTATTACAAAAGAAGTAATTCAATAAATTGGATCTGAACTTGTTTACAATTTAAATTTAATTTTTTAAGACAATTACTTTTTAAATGATGACGTCACCTGAAGAAAACAGGATATTTTAGGATAGTCAAACAGGTTCAATGAAAATTTGAATGATTTCAGGACTATCTCATTTCCCCACGAAATGCTCAGAAAGTCGTCATTTTAATAAATGCTGAAGGAATGTTAGCATTATCTAGGCAACATATAAAACTGTATACTCTAACCAGTAACAATTGGAACACTCAATAAAATGTGAATATACCGAGGGCATTCGAAAAGACCCCCTTGTCTCTATATAAAACCATGGGACTTATCATTTTGCTTATTCAGAAACGCCCTGGTATTTTTAAAATGCAGGTGTTCAGTTGCCCAAGTGAAATCATACATGTGAATGTATGCATGTGTACAGATAAAGAACTAGAGTGTCCATTGGACCGCAATTTTTTTTCACGACAGCGGCACTTCGTTTGTATCTTCTTCTTCTTCTAAGGTGCAGGTGTACAGTCGATCAGTGAAATCGTGTACGAGGAAATACGCGAGACTCTACGGATACTGGATGGTCCACTGGACCACAACACAGCGGCCACGTGTGCTTTCCTTGTGATGTCTTCTTCCGCACTTATACTCGAGAAAGCAGTGGTGTGTGAATGCGTGTGCCATTTGTTTGTGCGATTTGGAAGTGTATTCATTGTTAGAGTTATTATCCGTAATGATACGCCCATGGACGACCGGGCGGCATGGCTTTTCACCTCTTAAAAAGCCATTAAGTGTTTTTTGGCCGTTCCAACTCTGACTGGACAAAGTATAACTGTGTGCATATTTATGCATGGAATTTAGAGAAGTAATGCAACAATACTTTCAAATATGTAATGAAAGTAATGTACTAAAATACACTAAAATTATAATATTAGTATACTATGACTGAGAAAAATGTTACAATCTATTGTGAAGTGTAATAAGAGTATTATTAAATATGCAAGACAACATACAAAGATATGTGCATAGCTATGCATGAAATTTACAAAATATATCCACCAATACTTCTGGATATGCAATAAAAGTAGGTATTATCCTAATAAAATAAAATCTTAGTATCCTTTTACTCAGAACATTACTACGAACTATCTATTTCGAAGTATGATAAAAATAAAAAAAGCATATATTCATGACAATATATAAAAATCTTGGCATATTTATACATAGAAACTATCAAATATGAGCAGCAATATATACAAAATTTGAAATTTAAGAACTCGTTGATTTAGAAAAATACTTCAAACTGCTTTGAAATGTAATAATAAGTGTAGACGACCATATACATGTGCATGATGACATATAAAGATATGTGCATATTTATGCATAAATTTTACCGAAATGTTAACGACATCAAAAATCAAAAGTGTTAGAAATTGCTTTATGTTTTACAATTCTGAGACCAGAAATTTGAGATCGAGTTTTGTGATAGCTATACCTTTTTAAGACAATTCATGAAAATGTAGCACTACGAATTACCCCTGAAAAACCAGATTACGTATTATGAGACGTTTCGAAATTCCAAAAAGGTTTATCAAAACATAGATGGTTTTGAAACTTGAGACTACACTTATTATGATTTTCTGAGGAAATTTGAAACTTAAATGATTTTAGGATCGCGGAACTCAGAAAAATGGTTTACTCAGAAAGCTTTGATAGATATTGAAGTTCTCAGAGAAGTTTCAGGAATTTTTCCCGACCTTACAAAATGTCGCAATAGAATTGGGGGTTATGCATAAATGCAGAAAATATTTAAAATGTTCTTATTCCTGAGATTACTGAGTATAAGAGCCATTAATTACTTACTTGAATAATCTAAACTTCCCTGAGTTTTATCAGGAAATGATCACTGAAAACGCCCCACGAGCTCAGAAAACGAAATTTCAGTTTACGATAGCATTCAAATTTATACGCTCTTGTATGTTACTGCGAAACACTAGTTTACACCACGACAAAACCCCCTCGCAAAATATCAACCCTCATAAACGTAAAATCCTCGAGAATTAAAAAAGATCTCCAAACTATATGTTTACAGACCATTAGAGAGCTTCCTTGGGGGGAAACGCAATAAAATAGTAAGCAGAGAGTCTGTCTGAAACTTCTGAAAAACATAACCGGCAATTAGGACACCGTAATATCTCCCCGTACTACTCCGAAAGTAGTCGTTAAAAGCTGCGGGATCCGAGGCTCTTTCTTCTCCATTTTACACCGTAAAAATACACTTAAAACGGCCGTTTATGATCTTATAATTTTTATTTTTACCGAAACAAAATGTAGTACAAGTCCCCTGCGATCCCGAGCTCGAGAGCTCGAAAATTTACTACCGCTCTTATAAAGAGAAGGAGAGGATAAGCTTATTTTAATATATTGTGGAAAATTTTGTTACTTCGAAACATTCTAAACTAATCAACGAACGCAACAGCAGTAAAACAATCGAGTTATTATATTCAATAAGTTACTTCCAGAGAAATTTATTGTATATATGTGGATATAGACACTACGCCCCCTAGCGGCCGAGTTAAAAACTTAACTATTATTTCCATTTTCCCTTAACAGAATTTTCTCGAAAGCTCCTAGACTATTATTTCGTGAGATAAAGTACCTTCGCAATATTAATCGAACACCCTGTATACACACCGACGCCAGTAATAATAAGAAAATAATTTATTTCCGGAACCCTTTGTTCAATTTAAATAAATTAAAATCAAGTAAAGTGTAATAAAATTCAAATCAATTAAAATGCTAATAGAAAAATATGCATAATACCTGGTTTCGTAACTTTAGATTAATTTTCGCTGTTCACATTTGAATGTAGATAGTCATTAAATTTACTATATTTTCTTATAAATGGTCATAGGGTTATAAACTTTATACTTTTTTATCTGTACAATTTTTTATATAGAGTCTTGTTCCTTGTTACTTATGTTTTTTATAGTTATATAGTTTTCAGAAAATACTTTTTGTAAAAATGCAGTTCAACTGCAATCGACTTTTAAAATTACCTACTTAGCCAAGGCAGTATTAGTGGGCATTTAAATACAAATATCTTAATTCATACCAGGGTTTTATCTAGAAATATGTCCTCGAAAGTATAAAAATTTTGATGTTTATTAGGGTCCATTTTGTATAAGAATAAAATCAATCACTTTTCCCTTACTTGGAATACGAAGAAAAAAAAGATATGTTGCTTATTAAACAGTAAAGGAATTAGAATTTAATTTTAAAAAAATATTATATAATTCTTGATTCATGGCAATTATATGCGATAAGTACTGAAATCTAGAATTTCAGTTATTAGCATTATGTGGTACGGGTTTCTCCAAAATTAAAAACCACAAATACCAAAATTTCAATCTACACCTCGTCCACAGACCATTAATATAACTAGACCCGTTTGTTTACAAAATAATATATTGACAAGATCTTAGCACATTCTAAGCGTTTTTTTTGCGCTGTTGCATGAATGCAAATGAAGAATTCTCGCTTACGATTTGCTTATACATCCAGCCTACTTGGCCTGCGGTTGGTCAGTTGTACGTAAATCTAAAATAATATAGACTTTCGTTATGAGCGGCAACGTGGCAACATCGCGTCCTAGTCTGTCACACGCTAACCTAACCAAACCAAAACTAACCGGGAGTAATTTTGATAAAAATAGGAAACATTTAACAATGGTTAATAGGTGCAAGATATGCAACGTTTATAGCGATGCAGGGAAAGTCTCGGGATTGTCTTTTCATAGGTAAATAAAGAAATTTATTAATGAAATTTATTGAGGTTATGTATCATCTCAGTGGCGTTCTGTCAGTGTTATTATTTTAGGTTTCCAGCAGATCCAATTAAAAGAAATATTTGGATTTCTGTTTTTTGACTTAGCGAAAATGATAACATAACAAAATCGTCCTATATTTGCTCAAAACATTTCAGTAAAGATGATTTTGTGTCTAAAATAGGTGCAACCGACAATTCTAGATATTTAAAGAGAGATGCTGTTTCATTGCCGATGCATCAAGTTTTTGAACCTAAAAGTAATACAAGGTAATTAATTTCTACCCTGTAACTGTGTTTAATAGAAATGTCAAATTTATGAATTTGTCAAAATTCGAAGCGAGACATTTTTTGAATTTAAATTTCAATCTTTTCAATGTAAATTTCAACAAAAATATTATACTGGTTACTGTGAGAAACAATTATTTCTTAAGATATGAGAAAAAATAGTAATTTTATTAACTATTATTAACCATTTTATTAAACACTAAACAACTTTGAGGAGTTATATCTCAGAAGCTAAGGAGCAAAATAGCAACTTATTATGAATAAAAAGAAGCGTCTTTCCGAGTACTTTCCTGCTATGTTTTCAGAATTTCATTTAACAAAAAATTCGCCGAGATAATCTATTTGTTTATAAGCAAAAAAAAGACACCAACTTTAAACAATGACTGTATCCGTTCTAATAACTATTTTTTAATTCTGACAAAAGTACATGAAAGCTTGTTCCCTCTTATATATGACCGCTAGTTTTATTAAAATCGAATAGTGGAAAAAAATTTAAACAATTTTGAAAATTTTCAATATATTCCGATTTTTCTGGATTGCAAAATTATTGTGCAAACTCTAATAATCCGATCGAAACTAAATTTACTCGATTCTTTTATTATAACTTGAGGATTTTGTACCTGTGATATGGAAGTCCTAACTACATTATAAAGTGCCTAAAATAATAAGTTAAAAAAACACTTTTTTGGGCCGATTTTTTGTTGATTATTACTATTTGGCAAAACCGCTAATAAATTTTTGAATTTATAACCTATGCCATTTTATGTAAAAATAGATTCTCGAACTTTTTCCTCTCTTCAACTTTCTTCTAAATTCAATAATTAAAAAGTTAGAAGCAAAACAATTCGGGAAAAATGGTCTTGGACTCTACTTATTGTATGCATTATTACTGTCATGATTCGCACCTTTGTTACCTAGCATGTAAAGGGCTTCATTGCCCGTTGATCTAAATAATAAATAAATTATTTTCTTAGTTTTGTTTCCTTTTTGTCCCTTATTATTGATACGCCTATGGATAGCTACTTTGTACGCCGTCAATATTCGTCAAAGGCGGCCATATTTTCTTCCCCCTTTACACCGCCTATCGGCTATGTTGGCATGTAAACAAAGATCAGTTTCTAATGGGAACACCGGGTCTAGTTATATTAATGGTCTGTGACCTCGTCCTACATCAGGAATTCCCAATAAACTTTTTGTTAAAATCAGCCTGGATAAAGGAATGGTTCACTCTTTTCATTTTTCGGTTTATTGATAATTTTCTCAAAATCCACCAAAACTTCGTTCTACTTTCAAATATGTATGATAGAAATTGATAACATTTTTGGCTAAATCTGTTCTAAAGGGCACTTTACTCTTGTCATTTTTCGGTTTTTTTTTTAAATTTTCTCAAAATCCACTTTAATATTTTATTTCACACTTTCAACATTTATCAATAAGTCATCAATAATTTATCATAAGTCAAATTTATATAGTAATGCTCAATAAAATTATGGGCAAAATCTTTTCTAAAGGGCACTTTACACCATATAGTAACGTTGAATAAAATTATTGATAAAATATTCTCTAAAGCACATTTTACACCAGTCTTTGACAATTTATCAGAATTCACTCTAATAATCTTTCCAAACTTTGAACATATATTCTAAAGTCAAATATGTATAGTGACGTTTAATAAAATTATTGACAAAATCCTTTCTAAAGGCCACTTTACACCATACAATAACG
This sequence comes from Cryptocephalus moraei, assembly GCA_946251905.1. Classification (NCBI taxonomy): domain Eukaryota; kingdom Metazoa; phylum Arthropoda; class Insecta; order Coleoptera; family Chrysomelidae; genus Cryptocephalus; species Cryptocephalus moraei. Next base: position 10,579,238 of record OX276466.1, on the reverse strand, counting down.
TTTAAAAAATTTATTGGTAAACTCTTTTCTAAAGGGCACTTTATTCCAGTTATTTATCGGTTTTTGGAAAATTTCATAAAACACACTAATATTTTCTTTATAAATTTTGAACATTTATTCTACTATCGAATATTTATAATAAAATAGGAGAAAGTAGTACAGTTGACACATCGCCATTTTTACACGAATTTTTCGAGTGAAAATTTTGAAACGTTTTTATGTGATCCCACCGCTTTTTTATGATTGGATTTTCATAGAATTTATCCTAAAAGATTCAGAATTGAAAGGAGTTAATTACAGGAAAAAGATAGATTATTTAAATTAAGAAACGGTTCCACATCTTTTAAGTGATGTAAGTGTCAAGACCATTTCATATACATTTCATTTTTTTTTTAAATTCCTAACCATTTTGAATAGTAGAATTGGGAAATTTTATGGAATATTTTAAGTGAGCAAGAAATCGTATATTTGAATTTGAATTAATAAACATAATTAAATTGAACAAATTTGATGTTTAAAAAATAAAAAATTATAAAAATAGTGACACAACTCGTCATATTCCAAAATACGTATGTGAATGTAACATAAAAATTTAAAAAAAAATTAAGATGCAAGTAGATCAATTGGAAAAGGAAATGTAAGTAAAACCAAAATTAAGAAGTCGTTAAAATACTGAATAATGATAAGTGCAAAGTGTCCTTTACAGAAATATTCGCCAATCATTTTATAGGACTTTATTATACATATTCGAAAGTGTAGTGTAGAAAGTGTGGAAAAAATATTAGAGTAGATTTTGAGAAAATTCCAAAATACGAAAAGTGGCAAAAGTAAATTTCCCTTTAGAGAAGATTTACTTAAAAATATTATTAAACTTAAATATATCTATCTCAACAAACAACAAAAATTAAAAAAAATTGGGGCAACTTTTGAGACAACTTCCAAAAACCGAAAAATCACTAAAATGAACTCCCCACTTATCACACATATATCACATCTATAGCTCAAAGTACAAACCTAAAATTAGAAGAGTAGGTGGTTTTTAATTTTAGAGAAAAAAATAATGCAATAACAGCCATTTTTCAAAAAACACATTTTTTGGACTCTGGGAACCTCATAATGTGTATAGAAATAATATTAATATCCAATAATATTATTTAACAACAAATGCCTTATATGAGAAAATAAAAGCTCCAAGTCAAAATGGCAAAGGTAAAGAGGAATTAAAAAATTTACACTTTGTACTTTGGTAAAATTAAAAAATTAAATACAGAAGACATTAAGAGAATATCTTGATAATATAATTATATATTGTATTAATTATTAATTAACTATCAATTATTATTTTGTAATTGTATTATATATAACAATAATCTTAGGAATATTGGTGAAGAAAATCATACAGAATCCAACAGTAGAAGTCGAAATTAAAAAATGTCTGTAATGAAAATTTATTGGTACAAACTATTAATTTATTAATTCATTAATCATTAATCAAATTAATTATCATTGATTTTTAATGGTAACAAAAGAATACAAAATCCATAACTGAGATACAACAACACAAATAGAGATGGTAACTAAGATGGAAAAAGCGTCAGCAGAAAACAGAAACTAAATGTAAGTAATAACAATTTAATAATAATGTAACAGATAAGAATAGTTTATATGGGCAAAAGTAAGCACTGCTTCTTCCGCTACATAGTATATTAATGAACGAATGGAAGCTGAGGTAAGCAAAAGGACCCAATAAATAACATATAGAAGAGTATATATACAAACATAAGAAGAGAAAGAATAACTGGTCTAAACTCTTGAAATATACTATAAAAGGAAAGATATGGACCACATAATGCCAGAAATGGAAAGAGAAGTATTAACTGTGCTGTATATATTATTATAGATTGAATGAAGCTGAATAAAGCAAGACAACCCAATAATCAAGAAAAATCGGATATATAGAGAAGGACATCCAAAAAGAAATCATCATAGAAAATAGTTTCCCCTACACCACTGGCATAAGAGGTTAGGGATAAGTAACTATTTTGTTACGTGTTCTCTACTCGTCATTACTACCGTCGACATGAACTGCACGTTATTTCCTTTTTCTTCCGCTTACGTTCCTCTACTCCAATACTAATTAATAAGAGCCTATAAAATGTTTAGTGCCTCGCGTTAGCCGCACACAATTCCCATGATTGGCTTCTCGTTAACTTTTTTTTTCATTATTGGCCATTAAAAAGGAACATATTTAATATGTTTTGTGTGCTTTTATGGTACGTTGAACAATGCACCGTATTTTACATTCATTTACTTTTAATAATTGAGAGGTTATGTCGTTACATAACGTAAATCGCAAAATTTAGTAATCTGTTGTTATTTTTATTACTGTTTAAACCAGGTAGTGTCGTATTAATTTTTAGTACGAAAGTCGTAAATGTGTTCGATTACTGCGAGTCCGCATTATCGAGATTCCTGCTTCGTTCGACGTTTTTGTTGAAATCTGTTGGTCGAAAAGTTAAGAAAAGTGTCAGGTTGAGCTATAGAAATATCCACAATATAGATTTATCTTCTTGACAAGCTAAATTGGTTAAGTGTAATATCTATATATACAGGGTGACCAAGGAATGTGTGCAAGCTTCATAACTACTGACCTATCCATGCTGTGGATTTGACACACTGAATATTTATTTTCAAATTCAATATTACAATATTAAAATATATATTACATTAAAATGTAATAATATAAAATGTAATATTACAATATGTACAATATTAAATTAAATAACATTTTTGGGATAAGTCTACTCTAAATAACACTTCAGACTTGACGCTGTGATTTTCCAATTTCTTTTTAAAATCCACTAATTTTATTTAATACGTTGAAGGCATATTCTAGTTTTATATTTGACGGGCTCTTTACTCTTGTTATTTTTCAGCATTTTGAAATTTTCTCGAAATTCGCTACATTATATATTTTTCAATATGCAATATTTATTTACTGTTCAATATCTACAAACATTTTTAATACAATTTTTGGAAAAAAACTTCTGTAAAGACATCACACTTGTGACTTTTCCGTTCCTGGAAATTTTCTGAAAATTCACTATAGTAAATATTTTCTCCAAACTTTGAATATTCATTCTACTATTAAATATGTATAATACAGTTTAATAACGTTCATGGCAAAATTGTTTCTGAAGGGTACTTTACTGTTGTAGTTTTTGGGTAGTTCAAAATTTTCTCGAAATCCAATTCAAGAATTATTCCTGAACATTGAATATTTTTTTGATATTAAATATGGGTGTGTATTCAACATTTTTGGGTAAATGTCCTCTACAGAAATCACATTTGTCACTTTTGGTTTTTAAAAATTCCACTCCAATAATTTTTTTAAACTTTGAAATTTAATCTACTATCAAATACGTATAATAATGCTAAATAACGTTTTTAGCAAAATTGTCGTTGAAGGGACAATACACTTGTAGTTGATTGGTGTTATCATATTTCATCGAAATGTTACACAAGAATTGTTTTTAAACATTAAATGTTTATTTCACTACTCCACATACATAATTAAATTTAATAACATTTTTGGATGAATTTTCTCTAAGGGGCACTTCACATTTGTCAATTGTCGATTTCTGAAATTTTTTTCAAAATGCTTTATTCAATTGTTTATTTCCAGTATATAGTACATCAACACAGCAGTTCTATTACAAAAGTAAAAAATACATTTTTACAATAGGATGTACCTGGATTCTACCTGGATACTTAATAACTGAGCTTACAACTATATTGTCACATAATTTTTATTTCTTATTTGCTTCTGAGTACAAGCATATATTTTTTTTATAAAGTGCTTTCAGATAGCTAATTATTTTATTGTTTTTTTTATTATTTTTGTATTTTTTGATAGCATTTTTAAGTTGTTTGGTAGTAGATTAAATATATGTCCTTCATTAAAGGAGTGCCTTTTTTTCCTAACATTGAACCTGCCACAAGGCGTTATTTTTTGTCTTTTAATGACTATAGAATCGTTATAGCGGGTTTTCAATTTATAATAGTTATACACTACTACATTTAGTGAATATTTTTGTAGAACATTTAGTATTCCTTTTAATGCATTTTCTTCAGTTTTAATTTTGAATATAATTTTCCATTATAACATTTTCAACATTTAACAATTTCCAATATAACATTTCTTTTGTAAATTTGCTAAAGTAGATACTGCATTTTCATTGGCAAAACCTCAGGCTATTATGCCATAAAAAGCCACACTACCAAAAAAGGTAAAATATATTTTTGTATGTATTGTGTTTTGAACTTGATTTTTTTTTAATTTGGAATTTTATTCTACTATAGATATTCTTCATAAAATTTTATAACGTTTATGGTAAAGTCGTCTTCTAAAGACATTTTGCACTTTTCGTTTTTCGATTTTTCCAAATTTTCTCGAAATTGACCCTTTAGAATTAATTTGAAATTTTTAATATTAATTTTCCTATTTAATATGTAAAATTCAATTTCATGACAGTTTTGGCTGAATTTCCTTTGAAGGGTAGTTTACCCTCGTGGAAATACAAGACTTTTTTAATATCGCCATTTTTATTTCCTCATATAAGTACTACCCCATATAATAAAAGAAAGTATTATAATCGTGCTGATTTTCGGAATTTGAGGTATTGGCATTTCTAGACGTTTTAAGCTCCCTTGAGTTCGAAAAATATGTAACTATTTGGAAACATGTTTGTATGTATGTATGAATGTACCTATTTATGTCTGTGTGTGTTTTGTATGTATGATGTATGTGGTCAACGCTTTCTCAGAAACTATAAACAGGGAAAAGTTGAAATTTTGTATTTGGGCTAGGTCTTCTGAAAACGAGCGACAACATGAATTTTATCAGAATCAGTTAAGGAAAAAGGGCACTTTACTCTTGTGATTTTGAGGTTTTCTTAGATTGTCTCAAAAACTGGGGCAACGTCATTTTTGTAAGATATGTAGAGTTACATTACTATTTAAGTCTTATCGGTTGACATTGTCGTTACCTTCACTGATCTTCTGCGAAGGGCCCTTTACTCGTGTGAATTTTCAGTTTTTCTCAATTTAATCCAAAATGGCTTTACCGATTCTTACCAAATTTTAGATGTGAACTTACATAACTAATGACTACAACTTTCATTTGAAACATATATATATATATATATATATATATATATATATATATATATACGCGAGTTGTATACAGCAAACTAAGGCCGTTTCTCGCATCTTAAGCGCCATTGTTTTTTATATTGCCACTCGTTTTCCGTCAGTCCTCTCATTTCCATAGCTTCCTTGACTCCTTCATTCCAGTCTTTTAAAGGTCTTCCTCGTTTTCTTCTTCTCTCCGTTGGGATCCATCTCCACACTCTTTGAGGCCATCTGTTTGTATCCATTCTTCGTAGGTGTCCATACCACATCAATCTTCTTGTTTCTATATCATTTATTATTGTGTGTTGAACATTAATTTTTTCTCGGATTTCTTCATTTCTTATATGTTGTAGCCTAGACACCCTACAGCTTCTGCGTAACACATCCATTTCAATAGCCATCAGTCTTTCTTTATTTCTTTCTGCTATCTCCCAGGTTTCGGATCCGTATGTGATAATACTTTTTACTATGCTATTGTAAATCGTTATTTTTGTATTTTTTGATATTTGTTTAGACCACCATATGGAATTTAACCTCTGTACCGCCTGTTTGCCTTGCACTATTCGACAATCTATATCTTTACGGCTATGGGCTTCTGCCGATATAATAGATCCCAAATATTTGTAGTCTGTACACGTATCTATCATTTTCCCATTTATTTCAAGTGGTCTAGCAATGCCTCCAGTTACTAGATATTTAGTCTTGTTAAAATTTATTTTGAGACCCCATGTCTCATAAGTCTCCGTCAACTTCCTCATCATATAGTGTATGTCGTCTTCATCGGCTGCTATAACCACTTGATCGTCTGCAAAAAGTAGCGAATGCAAAAATTCATCGTCAATAAGGATCCCCATTACTTTACACTTGGCTTGCCATTCTTTTAATACTTCATTTATATATATTTTAAATAGAGTAGGCGACAGAACACATCCCTGTCGAAGCCCTTTTGTAACATTAAATGTGGTTGATATTTGTTGTCCCACTTTTATCGCACTTCTTTGGTTGTTGTAGAGGTCTTTGATACATTTTATATATTTTGAGGGTATTTTAGACCGTTCCAGTACTTCAAACAATTTTTTATGTGGCACTGTATCGTACGCCTTTTCCAGGTCTACAAAAACTAGGTGAGTCTCTAGATTTCTTGTTATCCTTTTCTGTGTGAGTTGACGCAATGTAAAAATGTTGTCCACACATGATTTTCCTGCAGTGAAACCTGCTTGCTCTTCCCCTATTTCTATTTCCCCCTCAATCCTGTTTTTTATGACTCGTCCGTACAGTCTCCCAACAGACGATGTAACAGTGATGCCCCTGTAATTACTGCATTGTAGTCTTGTACCTCTCTTATGTATTGAACTAATTATACCTAATCTCCATTCCGTAGGTATTTTGTCTTCTCTTATTAGACATTTATTAAATAACATCTGCAGTTGTTCGATAAGAATATCAGGACCACTTTTTACTAGTTCTATTGGGATACCTCCGGGACCAGGGGCTTTTCCACTTTTACATTGTTTCAACGCTTCATAGATCTCTGTCTTCGTTATACTGCTTATTATATTTGTCTCTTTGTCTTTGTCACTTATAATTGGTTTATCATCTTGTTTATATTTTTCACGATCTTCATTTAACATTTCTTCATAGTATTTCTTCCATTGGTCTAATTTTATCATGTTAATGTTTATCCTCTCCCTATTATTTTTCCTAATATTGTTCACTGTTTTCCAAGCCTCTTTTGATTTTGTTCCTCCGATGTATCTATCAATATGAGCACATTTCTCATCCCATTCTGAATTTTTTGCTTTTGCCACTTGTTTCTTTACTTCTCTGTTTAATCTGCAGTACTGTTTCCGATTTTCCTGATCATTTGTAGCCATCCATTTATGATAGGCAGCTTTCTTGTCTTTAATTAGTTGTTCGATTTCCACATTCCAGAACTGTGGCTTATCCTTTTGTTTATCTGCATTTCCGAGTGCTTCGAATGCGGCTTCATGTATTTTCTTTTTAATTTGATTATAACTTTCTTCTACATTATCATCAATAGGGGCATCACGCAATTTATTAGCAAGTCTTAATCTGTACAGAAATTTGATGGAGTCATCTTTAAGAAGTTCAACATTGTACTTGTTCTCGATAGTTGTGTTACTTGTCGTTTCTACTTGTGTTCGTTGCTTTTGATGTTTAAACTGTATGCTAACTTGTGCCCGTAAAAGTATGTGATCTGTCCCACATTCTGCCCCCCTAAATGCCCTGACATCTGTTGTTTTTAAGTTAGATTTTTGCTTTTGAATGTAGTAATCGATTATAGATTTTAGATTACGTGTTGGTTGAATCCATGTGTATTTGTGTATATTTTTGTGTTCAAAATATCCGTTCATAATTTGCAATTGACACGTATTACATATTTCTATTAGTCGACACCCATTATCATTTATTTCTTCTTCACCAAAGTTTCCCACAGCAGGGTGTCCTTTCTTACGGCCAGTTCTAGCGTTAAAATCGCCGAGCAAAACGATATCTTTATGTTGACTAACATTATTTAACGTTGATATCAGGTCATTGTCGAATTCGTCTTTTATCACTTTTGCAGAATTATCAGTTGGTGCATATGCCGCTACAACAACAATAGTTAGACCCCATATTTTCAATTCCATTTTCATAATTATTTCACTAATTCCTTCCCAACTCTTGAAGTTATTTTTATACTTTTTATTGATAACGATACCGACTCCAGATTTAGCCCTTTTTTCCTTGGGGACTCCGTTGTAAAATAAAAAGTAAGAGCCGTGTGTTTCATTACCTGTTCCTTTTTTCTTTACTTCCGTCAAGGTGCCTATGTCTATATTGTATTTCTCTAGTTGTTTGAAGACTTCACTTTGTTTGGTATTAATGCCTTGTACATTCCATGTTCCCAAATTCAATGTCCTTCTTCGTAGCCTATGTCGTTTACCAGTTTTTCCGTCTAAATTCCGAGGCGTTTGTTTAGGATTTTTAGCAAATAATGGTTTTTACGAAGGTAGAGGAGCTAACCCTACGCTTCAACCCCATTCCAGGAGGACCGGAATTTTCTGTCGGGGTTGTTTCCCTTAGCCGATAAGTTCCAGATGATTTGAAACATTTATTTCTAAATCCACCCTAAAAGGCACTTGAGTAATGTTGCCATGAATACTTGTTCCGGCCATATGAGTCTTACACATCGCCATTTTTTTTATAAAAAATACACGCTTTTTTACCAGTAAGATATCCTCCTGAATCCCATTTGATTCAACCAGAAGAACACGAACCAAAATTTTCGGCACATTTTTTCCAAAAATCATATTCGCTATGGTCAAAAATAAAGGTCATAAGTAGACCAGTCGATAATATTTCTCCCTTGTAGTTCCCCTCGACGGAAGGCCAGAGAGAAGAAAGATATATTACAAAGTTTTATGTGGGGCAGACCGGGACTGGTCCGTAAAAAGAACCGACACCATAAAATGGGATCCCGAAACAAAACAAAGGTGAAAAATTTTAACTGCACATAAAAAGTCTCAGTCAAAAAGGCAATCGTAAAGCGACTGTTCAGGTTATGAGTCGAGAGGACTATAAAAGAGTCGGGCGATTTACCGGGATACTCCTTTCCTTTAGAAAAGGGGAAGGGAGAGAGAGAGAGAGAGAGAGAGAGAGAGTGAGAGAGAAGGAAGGGCGATGAATTAGGAACCGGGAGATTCATGGGATTTTTCGCTGCGATGAGCCGCGGAATTTTAAAAATTTTCAGTAATAATTACGCGGGGTAAATGGACGTGGAAAAATTTAATTTCCTGAAATTTACGATTTTCGAGAGGAGAGCTAGATTTTGAGCTGGCGAGAGTTAAAGTTAACTGGAGAGATCCGCAATCAAACAGTACACTATCTTTTAAATTAGTTTGCATATTATTCTACAATGAAAAACGAGCCGAGCGGATCTGTAATTCGACACAAATAATACAAAACAGAATTTCTCAATCTTTGAAAATTACTATGTATGTCATAGACGAGTACTATAACTAGACTTGGCGTTTTCATAAGAAAGTATTATTTGATTACATGCCGACGTAAGTGATGGGAAGCAAATATGGCCGACGTTGACGAATTGAGATAGGCAACGAAACAGTTGTCCTCAGGCGTAGCAGCAATAATGGACAAAAGGAAGCAAAATTGAGACATTAAAAAATTTAATTTATATTCATTACGCTATTTGGTGCGAATGCATCTTACAGTACTTTGTTGCAATATATTCAGCTTTCTTGTCGCTGTATGGAAATCATAATTGTGAAATACTTTTTTACAATCAAAGTTTTTAGCAAAGATTAATCACTTTGAACTACTTGTAAGTTCAAAAACGTTATTTATTTGGCCTTTTTTTTACTTCATTCAACGCCAGAACTAATACTAGAAGTTATGTTCATAAGTTATGAATCATAACAAATCTTAAATATGTTTGAAGTTATAATTCATAAAAACAATACTGGTTCTTTACAAATGTCGGAACATTTTGAGAAATTAAATAAGTTGCCTTTGAAATGTTATATGTTCTTCAAGTTACTACTTGCAACTTTTCCAAAAATAGTACAGTATAATTGTAATTGTACCAAGTAGCTAATGAACTACACAACTTTTCTCAGTGCTTCACCGCTACTTGTTTAAACTATTAGTTAATTTTAAAAACAATTGCAAATGTTTTTAAAATGACAATTCGTTACAATTTTTATAAGCTCCTTTGAAATTCAGGAATGTTTTTAATTGTGTCAAAACTTATTTAAAAGAGCCTCAAGTGGTATTTGAATAATTGTTAAAAAATCATTGGATAATAAATATAATAATTTTCTTCGACGTTTCTTAACTTCATTGAGCGCCGCCATTTTACGCCATTTTAGATTAAGGTCAGTTTATAACAGTTTTCACAATCTTTATGAACGTCCCCAATTATATGGTAATTGGAATTTCTTGGGAAATGTCTTCGGCAAACTACAATTGCCATAAATAATTATAAAATTGCTACAACTCCTATGTCATGTGGACATTACGGTTCTCAAAAGTTCCTAGGGACTTTTGTGAGTCTTTGAAAATATTGGAGCTAAATGAAAATGAAATAAGTTAAATTTCAAACGTATATTCCTTAAAGATCTTGTAAGTCCTTTCAAAATTTAGTACAATCATTATATCAGTAACAAATATTTTGAAAAGCACTAGGCTTCGTTCAAAGCTTCACAACTCATTATTTCTATCAATACTATAACGTTTATTTTCTAATTTATATACTACTAATTGTACACAAGACACTACTTAATTTATTTACACTATTGCTAAACTAATTTATATAACACACTTAACTAATTAATTTATATCACACTCTTAATCGTTAATTTATTTCACTTCAATCGCTTTCGCTATTTCGCTTGTTTACTCTCGCGGCTTCCGTCTAATAATAACAATCTCTCGTCTGCCGCGTGCACTTTTATAGCCCCCCATAATGTTTTCCCGAATTTACTAGTATATCCTCGATGTTTCCACAAAGCACTCGATTGTTCTTTTAATAATGTATACGTAGAAAATGTGCAGTAGGTCATAAATCACTTTCCTTAAATAATAATCCGGGAGCATTCATGCAGCTGTCTTTTTTTATAGAATTAAATTAAGCGTCGCGGCAATTCTTTTGATGTAGCCGCCCAGGTCCGATACGAGTAAACACGTCTCGCGCTGTTTACTTTTCGCATTACAATACCTTGTTCTAAAGACTATTACATTTTTTTTTAAATATCAGTTGTTTACTAATTTCTCTAACTGTGTCACAATTTATTTAAAAATCGTCCTGGCAATTGACATTTCAAGCTGACAATTGCAATGGATTTAATAAAACAAGGTTCGATTACCGAGCCAACTCATTTTATTTTTAAATGTTAGTAAAAATTCGTATATAGTTCTTAGGGCATTTCGTCGGCTCTTAGTTTGAATTTTAATTATCTAAAAGTATCAGTTTACTGTCTAATTAGGTTCTTACTCAAAATGGTCATTTTAGGTAATTCCAGAATCTGGGAAAAGTGATCGCAAATAATTGATCACCGGTTATAACTGACTTATTTATAGATCTTATTAATACCATTGAAAGTGTGCGGTTATAATTGACCCGATCAATATCGAATTTAAGATAAAATTGACCCAATATTCTGAAAATTTTACTTTATCTCAGGGTTCGTTATCGAATTTTTAATACATGCTAAAATGTGATTGGTCATCAATTCCCGTAATTTCAAATTCGGCCGTTAAAGAAATTTCACTGAAAAGTGAATTGCTTAACCACAATAGCACTAAATTTTGGCTTCTTGTTGTTTTTCTTTTACGATAGTTGGTGAAGAATTTGTCTTCGTTTGACAGAGTGGACTGTATATATTACATCTTTGGGTGAGCTTTGGCTGTCTCCTGTTCCTAAATTTGGTGAAATCACTTCCTAAATCTGAACAGCAAAAATAACGACGACATACTTCAATTTGAAATCATTCGCATCTTCATTTATTATAAAACATAACCTAAACACAGGGTAAACAGAAAATAAAGTAAAAAGCTGTATCTCTAATAGTAATTACATAAAAATCTTGATCCAATAAAACTAACAAGGTCCATTACTTAAAAATAACTAAAACTAATGAAATTTTAAGAAGTTTGAGTATTATATTCATAAAAACCTATTTTTAAAAATTCCATTTACCCTCCCTGTAAATTTCATGGGGGAAATCTATCAACGATGTGTCAATTGTACATAGTAATATATAAATGTACATACATATTTCTATAACTGTATATCTCTACATAACCCACATATAACTATTACAAGCATTATTAGCAGTACAAACGCAATTAATTTTTGAGAAAAAAATCTTGAAACTGATTTTCAGAAAATTTCAAAATAAACCGGAAAATAAAAATTGTAAAGTGCTCTTCAGAGAAAATTTACCTAAAAAACCATGTGAAATTTTATTATTCATATCGGACAGTAGAATGGAAGCTCAAAGAGTAAAGGACTAATCTTTCAGAAGAGATTTTGAAAATACTTCCATGAAAATCGGAAAATGAAACACTTTCATCTCAGCTGATTTAAACAAAAACTTTATCGGATATGTATGGTCTAAAGTCTAGATGTAAAGCATGAACCGTTTGTGGTTTGTTAATTTTGGAAAAACAACGTACTATAGGTACACCTGTACACACATACAAACACAGATGTTTTCTGGAAAACATATTTTTTGTTTAGAAATGCTAATAACTCAAGTTAGAGAAGAAAACACTGCATTGTAATACTTCTCATATGAGAAAGTAAAAAAGATTTTTTTAAAACAATGGCGCAATATTAGATTTCTAAATTTGATGGCCAACAGAAGAAAATCTGTTCGTGCCCTTCAATAGTGTAATTTCTGATCTTAAAAAGGGAATGTTAACACCCTCCTCAAAAAGATATTTTCTAAATTTGAATTGCAAATTAAGGAAAAAAATTTTTAATGCTATCATTGAAAAATTTTACTAAAAGTCGATTATCTTCCAAAATACGAACTACCGAAATTCGTAATTTATTATATTCATAAAAACCTATTTTTAAAAATGTTGAAACTGATTTTCAGCAAATTAAAAAAAAACGGAAAATATAAATTGTAAAGTGCTCTTCAGAGGAAATTAACCATGTTTTACCAGGAAAAAAAAACATGTGAAATTATATTATTCGTATTGGACAGTAGAACAGAAATTCAAAGTGCAAAGGAAAAATCTTTTGGAAGAGATTTCGAAAATTTTTCCAGAAAACCGGAAAATGTAACACTTTCATCTCAGCTGATTTAAACAAAAACTTTACCGCATATGTATGGCCCAAAGAACCTTTTGGGATTTGTTAATTTCTAAAATGTTTGAAGATGTGCGCAATGTTTTTGCATATATATCCGAGCTCTAGTTATTATATTAATCAGTTATATTGAACGCCTCGGTTATATCAATCGTCTACGATTGCATAACATCAAAGCAAAACTCTTTCGTTATTATTTAACCGCTCGCCCGAAATCTCTCTCGATGTCATTCCACATTGTTTACAATAAATAACATTTTTTTGTTAAGCCCCTAATATACGGCGTCCCAGGTTATGCCCGGCGATAAACCGTCGGAATCGATTCGAGAAAATTAACGTAACTCTCCTGATCGTAAAATTCCTTCATCTTCGACCGACGAAATTGCCTTCTCGTTTTAGAAAAAGAAAAAACTTATAATAACAACATATGAACAGCAACAACAACAAAAAAAAATCACCGAAAACTCCGCGACTTCATAAATAACGCGCGGACGTAAAAAAGGGCATAAACGTCGTGTTTGTTATAATTTTCTCCCACCGCGCGCTCCGGGTCGTAATTTACGGTTCGACGATAAAACGCATGAAATTTTTGGGACGGCGCTGCTCCGAATTAGGAATTGGGAGTTCTTTTAGTTGAATGGAAGTAACTTTCGGTTTTGCCGATTGACGAATTGTTTATATAGATAATCAAATTGTTAGAATGCAACAATAAATATCCTTATTGCCGCAATTGTTATTGTAATGAGCAATGGTATTCACAGGAAATATCCAGTTCACTTTATAAATAGTCGGCAATACAGTTAACGTCAAGCTGTGTGCTGCCGCTGTCTCTGTTTCACTCGGACGCATCGGCTGATGGAGTGAAAGGGAGATAGATGCGTCACAAGCCAAACGCTAAGGTCGATCTCTATCACGTGTTCTCGCTCTCGCTTCCACGCATGGGTCAGGCGTATCGTTACAATATTGTTTGGTGTGTGTAGCCGGCGGTCATCGATTTAGAAAACGTTATCACGTCAAAAACTTTATATAAACTTTTCTCGTTAAGGCTGCTCGACCGCTGCTCATTTTCGACCTCTTGCATGGGTTTTTGACACGAATAACTGAGACTTTATTTCAAAGTATATCGACGAACGGAAAGTGTCAATTTGTTCATAGAAGAATAAACTATGTCTCTATAGTTTTACTTTTTGAAAATTTGTACCATATCAAAAGTTATACCCTGTTGAAAATTGGTAATTTTCGGTCCATTTCAATGTACAGCCTCTCATAAACGAAATCAAAAAAGGGAAAAGTAATCCTATACGAACCTAGACTTACCTTTACTCTTTTAAATAAAAAATAGTTTCGTGAGAAATTCGTAAAAATAAAGTCTCTAGAATTCGTCTACAAAACCACTACAAAGCCAATTTCTGGTCAAATATCAAGCTTGTTTCGTGGCTCCCCTCAGCGGCAGTTTCGAAGGTAGGTAGCACGTATTAAGGAAATTTCAGAAATGAGTATTAAATTATTTGAAAAAAAATTGCTAACAATCACGTAAATACATAGTACAAATTAAAATTTTTTAATTATGAGAGGTCATATAACTTTTTTTATTTATAATGGATTTTACTGCATAATATCTACTACAAAAAGTGAATTCGAGCGGGGATACCTATAACGGCCACTTTAATAGGGTGTCGTCGACATCTATAGCCCAAAAAGGCTTCTACCAAAATTTGAGGAAGTAATAAAGCCATAGCCTAAAAGGGCCGTCAGTAAAAAGCGATTGCAATTATTTAGAATATTCATTTTTAGTTTGTAAATATTGTTTACAGTTTAATTCAGTTATTTTGAATGAAAAATAAAATATAATTTACAAAAAGCATTTGTTTACACATAACCTGTCATAAAAAATCATTACCAAAAATTATTTACACTAGAAATTCTACTAGAATTGAGCATATATAATAGTATACTACACAATTTTCTTATTGTAATGTGAAACAGATTGAAATGATATCTGGACATTTCGTTAGGTAGGTACTACTGTGTATCGTTTAATTAGGGCTTCTTAGGGCTTAATTAGGGTTTTCTGTACAACTGTTCTCTTCCTTCTACTTTTTCACCAATTGAACGAAGTTTTCGTAGTTTTATTGTAAAACTGGTTACTACAGTATAATATTTCAATAAAAGTGAATGAGTTGGGATGTGATATATAAAAATTTGATTTAAATTCAATATAAAAGGATTCACAAGCATTTGTGGAATATATGAAAACTATGAAATCAGATGTTTTCTTCGCCTATACTATATGGTTGGAGGAACAGTCGGCCATCGATGTACTTACTAAATAACTAATAAAATTAAAAAACACCATGGCAAGTAGTGGTGGACACGAGACGAGACCAGTACTGGTTCGAGACGAGACGAGACGAGACATAATTTCTTCTCGTCTCGAAAAGTCTCGAAGTCTCGAATTTTTTTAAGAAATTGCAATTTAAGAATTTTCTTTCGTTTGTAATGAAAGGCCACCAAACTCCATAGCAATGAGGATGAAAGCGCAGATAAAAGGATACCTAATAAAGGGTCAGGATTAAACCGTACCATTGTCCAGTAAGGGAGTAAAATTTATAATTAACCCGTCTTTTTCTTAGAATTTTGGAAGGGTTTATTATACGACAGACGAACAGACAGTGGTGTGAAACGTTGAAAAATTAAAATCTGAGGTAATGGACAAATTTATACAGTTATGTTCATTCATTCATCCATTCTTCATTCATTCATTCATTCATTCATTCATTCATTCATTCATTCATTAGTAGCGTAGTTTTCCAAATTTGACAACTTTTCTGATAGATGAACATCTTGGTAGGTATAAATGAAATTTCCAGTTTATAAGTTCCCAGTGCGGTGTTGTTGGTATTGTTGAGACATATCCCGGATTGAATAAAATAAAACTATAGCTGATCTGACTATTACCGTCCCAAATTGTTCTAAACATAGGTTATTCAGCTTCATAATAAGGACCTAATTACTGCCCTCTAATTTTATGTCGAAAACGTATTGTAACGTTTATTTTATAATTTATTTACATTAATTGAACACTAATTTATTTAACACACTAAACTACTTGTACACTAGACTAGACACTTCTTCTTCTTGTGGTGCCCTATCCGTTGCGGACGTTGGCGATTAACATGGCCACTTTAACTTTATTCACTGCACTCCGAAACAGTTCCACCGAGGTAAGTCCGTACCATTTGCGCAAGTTATGCAACCACGAGTGTCTTCGTCTTCCCGGTCCTCTTTTGCTGTCTGTTTTGCCCTGTAAGATGAGCTGCAGGATACGATACTTCTCATGACGCATTATGTGCCCAAGGTATTCCATTTTACGTTTTTTAACAGTGAACAAGATCTCTTTCTGTTTACCGACTCTTCGCAGAACCTCCTCGTTGGTGATGTGGTCGGTCCAGGATATTCTTAAAATGCGGCGGTAAACCCACATTTCGAAGGCCTCCAATTTCTTCATCATTCGGTCTGTCATCGTCCATGCCTCTACCCCATATAATAGGATTGAAAATATGTAGCACTTAGCTAATTTGATTTTGGTCTTCAAAGATATATCTTTGCAGGTAAATAAAGGCTTCATGTTGTTGAACGCTGTACGAGCTTTTTCAATTCTTGCTCTTATTTCTATAGATTGGTCCCATTTAGAGTTCACTACTGATCCAAGATAGTAATATTTCTCAACCTGCTCCACTAGTTCGGTGTTAAGTATCAGCTGTTCTGCATGTTGTTGTCGTT
Source organism: Cryptocephalus moraei (assembly GCA_946251905.1). Taxonomy (NCBI): domain Eukaryota; kingdom Metazoa; phylum Arthropoda; class Insecta; order Coleoptera; family Chrysomelidae; genus Cryptocephalus; species Cryptocephalus moraei. The sequence goes on along the minus strand of OX276466.1, from coordinate 10,562,419 downwards.
TACTGATAACCATCCATTTGGTTTTTGAAACATTAAGCTTCAAACCGTACTGTTCGCTGATGGTCTGAATCCTTCTCAGTAGATATTGAAGTTCATCGACACTGCTGGCAAGTATTACGGTATCGTCGGCATATCGAATATTGTTTATTAGCTCACCATTTAGTTTTATGCCCACTTTAGCATCATGTAATGCTTCCCTGAAGATTTCCTCTGAATACCGATTGAACAGGAGGGGAGATAATATGCAACCCTGGCGTACACCTTTCTTTATTTGGACCTTTTCAGTAGAGGAGTTACCTACTTTCACACACGCAGTTTGTCCCCAGTAGAGGTTGGCTATCATTCTTATGTCTTTACTGTCAAGTCCTACCTTTTTTAGTATGGATATGAGAAATTCGTGTTTGACGCTATCGAAAGCCTTTGCAAAGTCAATGAAGCAGATGTAGACATCTTTATTTGTGTCTCTGCAGCGTTGAATTAAAACTTGCAAGGCGAATATGGCGTCTCTGGTGCCGAGTGCATTACGAAAACCGAATTGCGAACAATCAATCTCAGAGTCACACTTTGCGTAGATTCTGTTCTGTATCACTTTTGTAAAGATCTTAGTTAAGTGGTTGATTAAGCTTATCAGTCGATGTTGGTCGCAGGTTTTCGCATTTGGTTTCTTTGGTATAGCAATAAATGTGGAGTGCATCCAGTCTTCAGGTATTGCGCCAGTGTCGTAGATTTCGTTGAATAGGCTTGTTAGCAGATCGAGGAAGCTTGGGATCGTCTCGCACATAATTTTAAGGATCTCAACGTGGATACTATCTGGACCTGGGGTTTTATTATTTTTCATGGACATAATGGCCCTCTCAACTTCGCTCTTCAAGATTGGTAGTCCAGCTGTAACTTCACCTGGATCATGATTGTCGGGTCGCTCATCATTAAACAGCTCTTCGATGTATTGTTTCCAAATATCAAGTAGGTCTTCTACTTCTGTTTTTAAAATTCCATTTTTATTCAGGAGGCTCGTTGTTCGGCGATTAAATTTTTTCTTCGATGTAAGATCTTGGATCTTCTTATGCATATTGTGATAATCGTACTTCCTCTCGTATTCTTCAATTTCACTGCACTTTTCCGACAGATATGTTTCCTTCGCCTCCCTTATCTTCTTCTTGATGAGTTTATGCGTCTCAAGGTATTTCTGTTGACATTTGCCTTTATAAGTCCTCCTTTCTTCCATCAATTCTAATATTTCGTCGGTCATCCATTCTTTTCTCTTTGCTTTTTCTCTGGTTAAAAGCTCGGAGCTTGATGTTTGAATAGCTTCCTTAAGTTTGTTCCACTTTTCTAAGTAGTCTTCGGTTTGAGCGTCAATTCCAGTAAAAAGCTTGCTGATTGATTCTTGCATCTTCTGTTTGACTTCAGGTTTTTGTAGTTTACTTATATCAACTGTTTTACCTGAGGGTTTTCTGTCAACTCTTTTCAGTTTGATCTCCATTCTACATACAACCGGATTATGGTCGGAGTTTATGTCAGCACCTGGATAAGTTTTTACTGACTTGACTGCATTGCGGAATCTCTCTGGAACAGTGATATAATCTATTTGGTTTCTAATTATCTTGCCTGATGCGTCAGCCGGGGACTTCCATGTATACAGTCGACGAGGGGGAAGTTTGAATAAAGTATTGCCGATAACCAGTTTGTGCTCTTCACAGAATTGAACCAGTCTGTCACCTCTCTCGTTGCGCGTACCCAGACCAAAGTTACCAACTATATTAGAGTATTTTCCTTGACCCACCTTAGCATTGAAGTCTCCCATTACTACAGTTATTTCACTACTTTTGTTCTGTTTCATGAGAAGTTCCAACTGATAGTAGAATTCCTCCGCCAGTTCTTCATCACTTTCCGCTGTGGGGGCGTAAACCTGTATTATATTCACATCCAGTGTAAAAGCATGCAGCTTGACCATAATTATTCTGTCGGACACTGGTATGAAGGATTTCACTGCAGACCTGATTTCTTTGCTTATGATTATTCCCACTCCATTTCTATGATCTGGATCGCTGTTGCCTGAGTAATATACTGTTTGGTCTTGTACTATACACTCTCCCGCGTTAGACCACCGTGTTTCGCTCAATCCCATTATATGTATGCTCAACCTTTTCATTTCCTGGACGACGTTGTGTATTTTACCACTTTCATATATACTTCTAACATTCCAAGTTGCTATTTTAAACCACCCGGGGATTCTTCGCACCCTCTGCCCATTTAAGGGCTGCCGGGGACTAAGGGCCATTTCTTCAGTTGTGTCCAGACTAGACACTACATAATTTATTTGTACTGCTCCGCTTTCGGATCGTATGTCGCGTTCACTTCTGCTTCTCTACTTCTAACTAACTCCCTCGATCACAAGCCCCCTTATATATACACTCCCAACCCCGATAAAGAACGTTCTAGTACATTCTAGAAGCCTACGCAGCAAATGTTCATAAGGTTACCAATTAATTGCTTTTCGTAAACAACATTCCGGGAAAATTCGTGCAGCTGTCTTTACGCGTCGTAGTTGGTGTCGCGTTGTTTACTTCTCGCATTACACTGCCCCCGCCTTAGAGACGTTTCGTCTCGGAACGTATCCCTGGTAGGCCCATGCAGGAACCTGCAGTTAGCCCCCCGCTTACAGCGAGACGTGGCGTCAAAATAACAGGGGACCGTCTTCCCGAGTCGACATGGTGCAGGCCCAAAACAGCAGACTAAAACTTCCACTCCGGTATTCTTCAACACTACTTCCAGCATATTCCGGACAACCCTCCAGTCCAGCTGATCTCGTCCAGCACCTAACTTGGGGACAGCTAGCTTCCTGATGTCGAGCTCCAGCAGTCGGTCTCGTAGCCTATGCAAGGTTCGCCATACATTGTGATAACATGGTTTGAGGGACCCGATCTCCTTCGTAACCAGATAAAAGATGTGTCTTACGTTGTCACGTAGTTCCAGAACCTTGCCAATTTCCGGGAGTTGCGCTCTGAGTTGTTCCAAGCGCCCGTACTTCTTCTTGAAAACCGTGGCGATACCTCGTGACATTACCAGGTCGGCCGACACACAATGGGCCAACGAGTATTCTTCAGGTACGCTGAACAAATCCTGTTGTTTTTCACAGGTTACCCCATACCGTGCTTTTCCGGTACCCCTGTAGGCGCTCATAAATTCTTCGAACGAAAGTTCGTTCTCTTGCGCCAACGTGTTTCTTACTCGGGGAACCTCCGCCTCATCGTGCGACCCCTCATAGGGGTGCCAACCGATTAAAGTGCACCACTCTCGGCTTGCCGTTTGGTAGTTTGCTTCCCCGGTAGACCACGTCATTGATTCGTTTCTTCACAACAATCGAATGGCGGTTTTTACATTTTCATCGCAGCAACATATCCAGAGTTAAAGCCCGATGAATGTGATGGTTTATTTGAATTAACTTAGATTTGAACATTTTATCATCAAACAACGTAAAAAGGGTGGTCTTTCAAGAAAATGGTTAGAACATATTTTAAAGGCCTTAATGAGGCCTCTAAAATGAGCTATGGTGAAAGTGATTTGGATGGAAAATAACCGAGTTATTACAGAAATAAAACTATTATATCATTAAAGAGAAAGGAAAACAAATCAATAAATTTCTTACAAAAATGAAACTAAAAAACTGTTAATATATCTATAATTAGCTTTAAAATTTTCCTAAAATTATGACTAATTTGAAATGCTCACATTTGAAAAAAAAAACTTCAATTTAGTGTTCAATTATTTTTTGAAATTTTATTAAATTTTTTCGTTTTTCCAAATTACTCGAAAACTAAAAGAAAACTATGAAAAATATGCACGAATATTAAATTGTAGTATTTTTTGGAGAAAATTCACCATTTTTTTATATTTTTGCAGTGATGAAAATTAATTGAGATATTAACCTTTGAAGTTTGCAAGTGTGAGAAGTACATTTTTGAAGCCTTTTAAATCGTATCCTTGAAAAAGGAAGCTCTTCAAAAAATATCAAGTTCACAAATCTATTAACCCTCTAATTTCCTTACAAAATTAGCTATTGACCAATAAAATATCTTTAATATTAAAGAAATCATCATTAAAAAACCATTTACGTTAGTGTTCATTATTTCACGGTTTTTGCTCAGAATTGTAAAGTACCGCTTCGAATGACCTGAAATATACTTAGGGAAAATGCCAAAGATAAAAAGTTATATAGTGCCGATGTGTGCTTTTACCCTGGGGGTGAGTGCCACCCCTTCTCGGGGGTGGAAATATTAAACGTCAAAATAACACCGGAAATCGATAATGTATCCAGTTTCAAGCGAAAAATTTCATATAAACTCTTCTCGGTAGGTTAATATTTTCCGAGTTATTTACAATACAATTAAATGTAGTGTATCATAGACAGACCATTTCGAATTTTGAAATAGGGAATAAAATAATTTTGTTAGTAAATTTCATTGTAAGGGGTGCTTTATAAAGGTTGGAACTATTAATTAGTTAAGAAATTAAACTCTGAATATGAAATTCATTTTAATTCACTATAAAATGTATCATGGATTCACTAATTTAAACATGCAAAAATTTTTATGTTCATTTTAAACTAGAGGGTAATTTGGTAATTTTTTTTGTTGGGTTGGTAACAAGATATCCATCCCCTAATGCTGTCTGATATCTGTCAAAACAATATTAAAAATAAATTTATCAGGTAGTAAATTCCTTACTGCATTTAAAGCCACTTCTTGTAGTTTCGGTGGAGTTAAAGGAACATCCTCTTGTACTTGATGCAATTCAGATTATTGAGACATGATTCCATTCCATAATGATAAATCCATTAAATTAAATTTGAAAATTGACAGTTGTCTAGGAAACAACAGTAATACCAACTTAAATGTCACGATAAAAAAATTCCCCAGATAGGAAATTTTAAATTATTAAAACCTGAATAAAAATTAAATGGAAGCCGGAACATAGAAAATGTTGTAAATAACTTGTTGCAAAAGACATTCCAAGCCCTCGTCCATTCTAAAACTCGCTGCAAGCTGCTGGTTTTAGAATCTCGGACTCGGGCTTGGAATATGACGTCTTCTACAACTTGTACTTTAAACTACTATTAAAGGCCTTAATAACACTTTTAAAATGAGCTAAGGTGAAGAATTGGGAACAAAATTATTCGCCCTACTGAATGGGGGTGGATAAATTGCAAAGGTACTTTGCAACCTGTAAAAATGCTAAATAAGCCTGCACCTGAAGAACTTATTGTAATGATATTTTGCAAATGCAAAAGAGGATGTGGTACAACATGCAGCTGTCGAAAAATTGGACTTTTCTGTAATACAGCTTGTGGAACTTGCTGTAGTGATAATTGCCAAAACTGACCTCCAATTACAGATCATGAAGAGGAAGTTGATGATAGTTTTTCTGATGAAATATACACTTTTATTATGTAAATTACATAACTCTTATTTTTACCCTTATAGCCACTGTATAGTTTTTATTTTATAATTTTAGATATGAAAAATACATTTTTAAATTTTTTCTAGCACTTTCAAATTTTTTCTATACTTTTTGGAAGAAGTGGTGATTTTTAGGGATTGAAACAGCGAAATATTTGATAAAGGCTATTAAAAACAATGAGGAGATTTTATTAATTGCACTCACTTTACATTGTTACCAATTCACTTTCAAAGATTATGAAATAAATTGTCTTCAAAACAAGGACAATTTTGTGGATTTATTTTTCTTTTATAATTAAAAGTATGGAAAAAAATTACTGATTTTAACTTTGTTTTTAATAAATCGACCATACTTAAAATCACGTTTTTATATTTTTAAGGACATATTTCTTGATAATGCTTTGGTACAAATAAGAAAAGTTTTAATTAAAGTCACATTAATACTGCTTTGGTTAACTAAGTAATTTAAAAAGGTAGTGTTAAGAGTGAATTTATGTTTTGTTAAATATCAGTGTGTGTACATATGTGTATGTATATATATTGATTGCGAAAATGCCCCTGCGCGCCGCCTATGAAATGCACTCTAGAAATCCCAAGTAGCTTAAACACGTTTCAAATACCTTCTTACATAATAATATCAGTTCTGAAGTAAAATAAATTAGTACTTAATTTGCTTAAAATAATGTATATTTACAATTACATATTTGCCATTTTCTCATAAAAGAAACTACAAATATTTAGTTTGTAATATTAAAATCAAAAATAATCCTAGTACATACCGCCCCCCCCCCCCAACTTCGAATCGGTGGCGGAACTGACGAGCGCCTTTAATCCCAATTATTAAATCGAATTATATACCGCGAATCGTCGTTAATACTTTCCGCGCACGCGCGCCCGGCTCGTTCGATCCGACCCGTTACGGTTTACCGCCCCCGTGCTTTACAACTCCATACCTTATTCATGTGGAAGTTATGCGGTACTTGGCGAAATTGTAAAATATATTTACGGCACAGTTTTATGTATTATGTAGCGTTGTACAGACGCGTCGGGACGCCTCGTAGATAGATTCGAATCTATCTTCGGGATGAGAGAGATTCAGGGGATGTTGGACACATCCAAGATGTATATATACAGGGTGTAAACGGACACCTCTCAATAGCGGACTCCTCTACATAACGGACAGTTTCATATTTCCCGAATTTCTTAATAGGGAGTTATATATATCAGCACCTCCCAATAGCGGATCCTCCGAATAACGGACACGGACAGTTAAAAATTTCCATTTCCTATATAATTATTAATAACATTACCTCTTAACAACGGACAATAACTTTTTGAAATCAGATGTGTAAGGAATATACCTCTTAAATAGGAATTAAAATTTAATTTTAATCATCATCTCCTGGAATCAGTTTTACTAAGCAGTTTAAATAATGGACACCTCATAATTGCACCCATAAATCCCCTAAGTTTCTTAAATAGGTGATTAACTTTACAATCATCCTATTCAGGAATTTCAGGTATATTTCACAATAAGTTTAATTGTAAACAAACTACTATTGACAAATTTTTCTATAAGAAATAAATTGTAATTTGAAAATGTAATATTTTAAATTGCATTTGTGCATATATTAATATTTTTTTATTTAATCCTCTCCTCCCAATAGCGAACACCTCCATATAGCGGACGAAATTGTGGTTCCTGTGATTGTCCGCTATATAGAGGTTACACTGTTCATATATTTTTAGTAGGGGGCGTGAGAGTTCCCTCACGAACCCTTTCTTAAGGCTCGTCTCTAGCTGCAGTTCGAAATGCTCTACAACATTAATCTACGACGTTCCGTTACGTTCGCATCTTCCGTCTCAAAATCCTGTCCTTTTCCACTACGTGCGAATTCGTAAAAACGTAGGTCTAACAAAACACGAAGGCCGAGAGCCATAACAGTAGCACCCGTCAGCCGATCGCACAGGATGTTATTGTAGATATTATTATTTTCCATTCTAACTGATGCCATACTGATGCCTGGGTAATTTCGAACAAACTTTTATGACGCATTTTGGAAGATTGCGAAATAAATTTACACAAAAACTAATATTATGTTTCAATAACATTAGTTGCTTGCTTACGTATAATTAGTACATCTACAAAATGTTCAAAGAATTATATTAGAAATTATTACGGCGGCACACAAAAAAGTAGTCTTTGCTTTTATCGAAACATATCTTTCTCGTATTTTAACGCGGTGAATACGAATCTAAAGCCCGTTAAACCCATCTCTTTTCGTAAACAGTAAAAAACTAACAACGAAAAGTGGACAATCTTTTGACAACCCTTTAATTAACATTAGTAAATTTGGAACATTTATTGAACTGAATCGCTTTATCTTTTCACACGCAATTTCCAGTTTTTTGCGATTATTCGAATTCACTAATGTTATGAAATTAACAACGGATCGCGTTGTAATACTATGCATAATATTACGAGTAATGAGAAAGAACGAGAAAAAAAACTAAACTAATTCGTTATCAGAATAAAAATAAAAGATTATAGTACCTAGGATGAAACCCATTGGAAATGGTAGAGAATATAACAAGAATGAAAGAAAAAATAAATTACGGACGATCGGAGGTCGGGAAGGGGGTGGGGTGAGTTTTTAAGGGTAAAAATCGGTTTATGTCGATTTCCTTCAAAACTGCAAGTCCTATGAAAAAAAGTTAAATGGCAAAGTTGTAGGTAATATAAATATCTACAACTTTTCTATCGACACATTTTTTAACATAACATCAAAATTTATGTGAAAAATTCAAATAACCAAGTTTTTGTTTTTTTATTTTGTATCTTTTGCAAAAAAAAAACTTATTTTTTTCTAGAAATTTGGTGAAAACTTACCTTTTTTGGTCCCAAACATACAGTAATTTTTTTTATTTAAAATATTCATTTTTTCACCTTATCTTGACTTAGTATCGAAAAAGCACCCTAATATTCAATCGAAAATTCTCACGTCAAAATATCTGCTTTTTAAAAAAGTCGGTGTGTTTTTTGTTCGTTCAAATCTCTACTCTCTGATGGTATAAAAAAATATACATTGCTATGGTAAATGTTCTTAGAAAATGCAAATAATGAAAAAAAACTCGATCCCGATTTTGTTTATTCATTATATATGATTTTGAGCTTTTTATTAAAATTTACACTTTAATTAATCGAAAAACGTTAGATTTCATGTTACATTGATAAACAAAAAAATTGCTAATCGAAATATACTACTAGAATTATGAACAACCAAATAAGTTAATAAAGTTAATATTTAATAAGACATCTACAATATTTTGTAGATGAGAGACCTTCGGAAAATTTTAGCCCGTCAAAAGGTATTTCATAGAGATCATAGATCATGAATAAAAATTTGCGCTATGTTGAAAAACATTACGCAGCAAGCAGCTATATCGCTTTTGATGGGTACCCCGAAATTGAAAAATTAGTTACTGTGGTGACAACGGTACCAGCAGCTAATTCAACTAAAAGAGGAGAACTTAGTCGTATTAAAACCTCAGACAAAATTGCAGAGTTCATTTATCAAAACCATACAAAAATACCATTTTTGCAAGAAAAATTTTTATCCAACGAGAAAAACAAGGACAAAATAATAAAAATGTTAATAAAAAGATTGCAGTCACAAGGATTTTCCTGTAAACAAGCAGAAGATGCAGCTGTGAAACTGGATGTAACAGTTTAAAATGTGGCTGCCGAAAACATGGTTTAAAATGTTTAAATTTATGCTCAAATTATCATGGTTCTGAAACATGCTCCAATGTGGAAGAAGAAACCTACGAGGAAGTTGATGATTCAGATGAAACTGTGGATGAAGAACCAATGCAGACCGGAAATAATCTTGGAGACGAAGACGGTGATGGTCTTGAAGATTTCGAAGATCCACTAGAATCGTCGAATCTAACGATGAAGAAATGCCATCAAAGAGACAAAAAGTAATGGAGAACTGATTAGAATGCAAGATGAGGTATTTATGAATAACTAGATTAATGTATTTAAAAATATTATAATGAATAACGTAATCAGTATAAAGTAGTTACATTCAATAATACGATTTACATGTATATTTATATATTTTGAGATTTTCTATGAAATAAATGTAATAAGAATTTAATAAATCAACTTTATTAGTGAAAAAATTGCAGCCGTCACATTTTTTAGATGAAATCCCCTTTAAATCCTCTTTTTAATATTTAGAACAACTATTTTCGCATGTTTTTTGCAATCTTGATGTTTTATGGATTTGTAATTATTTTGTTTAGCAATGTAACATGAAATCTTACGTTTTTCGAGTGATTAATGTGTAAATTTTAATAAATAGCTCAAAATTATACATAATGATTAAAAAATATCGGATTCGAGTTTTTTTCATTATTTGCATTTTCTGAGAACATTTACCATAGTAATGTATATTTTTTATACCATCAGAAAGTGGAGGTTTGAACGAACAAAAAACACACCGACATTTTAAAAAAGGCAGATTTTTTTGCAAAAGATACAAAATAAAAAACCAAACGTTACAAACGTTCTGTCAATCAAATTTTTGAATACTTACTACATGACATGCATAAGGATGTATGTATGTCGGCATATTAGAAAAAGTGGAGAAATAGGGGAAGCGAACATGTAAAGCCGTTTCTGCTTGAAACATTTTACAAGATTTAAATGTGTTTTGGATTCAAAATACCGATTTCTGATTTCCTTATCAAAAATATTGTAACGAAACGGCTCGCCGGCCGCGACATAAACACGCCGGGAGCTACACAAGTTCGCCTTATTGCGATTCCGGGAAGGACGACGGGAACACTCGAGAGAGTTCGATGCGATAACGGGTTCCTGGAAAATCGAACATTCTAGTAATTATCCCGAAAGTACGAAAAGCTTCTACCTGCCATAAAAAGGGGAATGTCGGACCCGAGGAGGCCAGTAAAAGAACCGGTGCGTAAACATTCGAGCGAGAGATCGGGCGCGTTAAAATAAATAAACATCTCTGTGAAATAAATTATAAGTGTTAAGAGTTAGTAATAAATTAATTAGGACAAATAGTGTAGTGTTTTAGTTTTAGTTAACAGTAAAAACGTTACAATATTATTATCATTATTATTATTTATTTGCCTTTTTACACATTATTAATAAAAGTAATACAAAATCGCATACGTGAACAAATCTCAAAAAAATTATAAATACAATGCATACTACAGGGGCTTTACAAAACCGTGCGTAGCATGACGTTTACACTCATTTTAATAAACACTCATACAATCATTTAATTTAATTTTAACAAATTCAATTGAACCGCGGTTTACACGGTACATAACGCGCGGAATTGTAAATACAATTTTTCAATACTTTAATGAAAACAAAATAAATAAAGTCATCTGAAAGAGAACTGAATTAATAAAGTAATGCTGAAAATTATTAGTGATACTAAGTAATGTATTACAATTAATTTAAACATTAAATTAGACATTACCATAAAATACTACCGAAGATGTGTAACAACACATTTAATTACAGAATCTACAATATTTTAAAGAAAAATTTTGTTTTTTTTAAATTTCTTCGATACTTCCCAAAATAAATAATTCCACTAGAGTATTTTTATTGTAAAGCTATCGGTTGTTGATAAAAAGCAACTGAATTTTTTTATGGTAACCAATGTGCAGTGTAAAACAATGTATTTTAATGTGAAATAAATGCATAATAATTGATGACGAATTGGTTACTTGTACAGTTTGTAACTTATTTTTTTTACTTTTTTTTAGTTTTACGAAGTCAAATTTAGATAGAAAATTAACTACATTAGATATCCCATTGTAAACGAATAACATTTTCTAACCTAGCCATTGACTGTTATTACGAAAAAATTGGGACAATTTTTATTGACCTGTAACAACTAAAGGAATATGAACGATGCAATATATCTTAATATTTTTAAGGCTTTAAGGTTTTAATATAAGTACCTAACGAATCTTTGTGGGTAATTATTTTATTTCAATTTTATATTGATATTGTAACGTTTATTTTATAATTTATTGACATTAATTGAACACTAATTTATTTAACACACTTAACTACTTGTACACTAGACTAGACACTATTTAATTTATTTGTACTGCTCCGCTTTAGGATCGTATGTCGCGTTCACGTCTGCTTCTCTACTTCTAACTAACTCCCTCGATCACAAGCCCCCTTATATATACACCCCCAACCATGATCGAGAACGTTCTAGAAGGTACGATTGTTCCTTTAACAACGCCTACGCAGGAATGTTCAGAAGGTCACAAATTACTTTTCGTAAACAACAATCCGGCAGAATTCATGCAGCTGTCTTTTACGCGTCGTAGTAATTCTTTTGAAGTTACCGCTTCACTCGGAACGGGTAAACATGTGTCGCTTTGTTTACTTCTCGCATTACAATATCAAATACCTGTTACTGAAGTTATAAGAAACGTTGGTGACCTCAGGGAGTAATCACAAAGAAAATTAAATGTTGCAGTATTGTGCTGAAAATGAATCTCTGCATTATCATTATTACCATTATTAGCAATAAATAAAAACACATATTTATGCCTAACAGTTTTTGAAAACATAAATAATAACAAATATTGAACCAGTAGTTTTAATAACTAAATAGATCCAACTCGACAGGTGAAACAACAGTTAGCAAGCAATAAATATGTTGAACATCACGTCCAAACAACATCTCTTATTCCTATATAGGTTTTATTCATAGAATTATGACAAATGGAAGTTCTTCATCACCAGTTATTATTAATCTGTTTCTTGATAAAAAATAATCTCCGCACTTTGCGTCTATTCCATTCGTTAATTACATAAGGACGATTTTGTCCATTTTCGATCTCTTCCCACCTCCATGTAAAGTCATAACATTTTTTGGACTCCCCTCCCCCTTCTTATGTAAGATTTTACCTAGTTTTCCTAAGAAGCAAATAACTAAAAAACGACATATATTTCGTGTTATAACAGATTCCTACACTATAAATCTACCTTTACGTTTGTCTCGCCAACGTGATTTTTTGTTTGTAACACCAACTTGATATCAGGAACTAGCGAACTAAAGAGGACTTTTTCACAAGCATTCCTTTTCTTACCTGTTTTCGTGCTTGGAATTTTGTTTCATTTTTGTAAATCCCACCTAACTATACTAGGTACTACTCAGTTTTCCACCTCCCAGTTCGTATACGAAAAATCCGTGAAACAATATTCGTTATCGAATATCGAAGAACACAGAAAAAAGCATATTCGTTTATTTTAAACAAAGAGTGCATATATCAAGTATCCAGTTTCAAAATTGAAAACTCTGAGATGTAAACTATTTGTAAAGAGGGGGGTTCCACCTTAATTGGAAGACCTGAACTGAAATAATATCTAATGAAAACACAATTAAAAAGCGAAAATAAAGTTCACCTGTTCGAACGCTCTTCGGACAAAAAATTACATTAAAGTTCAAAAAGTAAGTACCTATGTATTTACTTTCGATGTCTAATCTAAGAAATTTTGGAAAATTTGTTTTAGTGCTCCTTCTCATTAACTTCCGAACGTTCGTATGAAATTTTATAATAATCGACCGCGTAGTTTAATTAGTCAACGAAATAATTTGTACTCAAATTTAATCAGTAAAAATTCTTTATCTCTCGAGAAAGCGAAATGAGAACGAATAACGCTCGGCTGGAACTCTGCGACCGCGACCCCGTACGAAAATCACCGTAACGCCGTTCCTTATGCGCTGCTGCAGTCGTGGGATTACGGCGGACAAGCCGCTAGAGGGAAATAGCTATCGGATAAAATAGAATGCATTTTTTATTTCCAATGACTATACTTCTGTGGGCATTTATTTCTTACAAAACTTTATATATGGACACTATATGTTACCTCTGACCGAGGTGCCTCATCAACCCGACTCTAATTAGCATGAAAACGTCAGTTTATTGATGAACAATTATTTTTTCTTTAGCGTCCTCAATTCTACACGTTATTTCAATCCTAATAGTGAAAACCGCATACAAATCGGTCCATTATTAACGGAGCAAAGTTGGAAATAAGATTCGTTTAGCTATACAGGCCCCTTAATACGCAAATTACTGGAAATCCCATCTCTATTACGAATATATTAAAAGGCAAGAGGCGCAAGGAAAATCAATCAAGACACAAATATTATGCCTAAATAAAAATATTATGCGTATTGTAAGTAATAGAAGAATCCTGACGGAGGGGTGGTGAGGCAATTCGACACCCCCGATTTAGTGTATATATTATAATACATAGAAGTAATTAAATTTACAATATTGCATACAGGTTGCATCAAATGATATTAAATTGAACCTTAACAAAGTAGGTACGGTGATTTTTAGATCTTTTACGATTATCAAAAATTGTACTTAACGAATTTGTTTACCTTATAGAACGCTACGATATCAAATTATTGTAAAATTATGTAACGGTCGTTTACTAAAGTATTTAGAATGGATTCAGTGAGTTTCAGTACTTTTCACAAAAGAATTTTAAATGTGTGACGCTTTACGTAAAAAGATTAGGATTATTTAGCTATTTTCGGTTTATTGTTGTATTGTCGGTAAAAATAGACATTCCACTTTAAAACTGAAGATCGCCGGACGAAAGGGAGTCGCAAGAATTTGTGACGTCACATGTCAGTAAACACTTCAGAATCTGATCGATGAAAACTAGTTGGCACAAAGTTATTATTTATTCTATGAGAAAACGCTGGGTGAAAAGTAGTGTACTCTATTCTGATTGAAATTTGACGTGTAGTTTACATAAATAGCATCAATTTTAAGTAGATTTCTACTGTCCGCTTTTACAAACTGATTCTACGCAATGTATTAATATTGATAATGCTTTAGTGATCGACACTAAAAACCTGAAATCACGAGATACTTGTCACAAACTCACAACCTCCATATGCAAGCCTTCCTTAAGTATGTAAAGTTAAAAGTTTAAGGTGTAATGTAGTTTAATAACTGAACGAGTATAACTCTAATTTGAACCTTTTGAAGTTTACAAATTCATAATTATTGTAATGAAACTCACGCTTTGATAAAACTTACTAGAGTTTTTAAAAAAGGGAGCTGATTTTTTATGGAATGAGTTTTTAAATTGCAGGAGTCCATTGAACAACCGGATAGTAACAATTTGCAAGAATTGTGAAAATTCCTAAAAATATATCTACATTTAATTACTGGGAAACTTAATACAGATTTTTTTATTGAATGGTTTTGATAACGGTAAAAGACAAATTTCAGTGAATTTTAATATTTTCCTTAAAGAGGCTTTCAAGTTGTGAGTCTTAACGTAAGAAATTTGCACAATCAAATGAATGTAGTTGCAATTTTCCACAATTCCTAGCTTCAAAAATTCGTAATTTTTGTATTGAAACCAAAATTTTGGTAACATCTACTACAATTCTTTCCCAAAGTGTCCTTGGGGGGTTTTGACAAATTTCAACTTCTTCAGTAAATTATCAAATAGTGAGTGTCCATTGAGCAACCCAGCATAGTACTTTTATCAATTGGTAATTTGTAACTACTTAAACAATCTATAAGAACATATTTTAAAGTCGAGTTACAGTAAAACACTAATTTAGTTAACTGAGGTGTCCATAGGAAGTGTAATAATGATTTTCTATTCTTTTCGAGAAGAAAGTTCGAAGTTGTCGATAACTATTTAATAATTTGACAGAGATTGAATGAAGTTTGTAATTAGCAAAACTTATCAATTATCACAAAAAGAATATTCAAACTCAAATATTGTGAAATTTACTAAAGTTTGATTACTTCAGTGATTTTTGAAAACACTTGGTTACTTCAATTGTGTTAATAAAGGAGTTATATTTGAGGTTGTGACGCTTTATGAAGAAAATAGCTACAATTGAATACGTGTAGTGCAATTTACCAAAAATTGATAATTTCTGGATTGTAACTTAGGTTCTAGTAAAACTCACTAGATATATAAATTGAAGGAAGGTCATTGGGGAGCTTATTTGACGATTAACTCTTCCAGAGAAGGACTTTTAAAGTTGTAGGCGTCCATTTAACAACATGAAAGTATTGGATGAAGTTGCAATTTGCAAGGAATATATGGCTTCATAAAAAAATATTTAAACTCCAATTATTGCAAAGCTCACGAATGACTGTTTTTTTTGGGAAATTTAATGAGTAGCAGCACTTTTCATAAAGGAGTTCTGAAGTCGTGTTAATATAGTTGTAATTCGCTACCCTGTACAGTCTCAAAAATTCATTATTTCTGTTCTGAACGCCAGATTTTGGTAAAACTCACTAGAACTATATACTAATGTTTCCTTAGAAATTTTTGGTGAGTTTTATCTCTATTAATGAGGGAGTTTTGGAGTTGCGATATGCGAAGTTGAAGCTAGGTTGAAATAACAACCTAACAATTGCAATTGCAGATGAAGTTATAATTTTCAAGAATTTTCAAAATTTTTAGAAAAATATTCAAACTCAAATCGTTATATAATTCACTAATGGTTACTTATTGAACAGTATGAATGACGTTTTGTGAGTTTCAGCATATCCTGTAAATTGGATTCAAAGCTTTGAAGGTATATAATATATAAAAAATTGAAACAACTGAACGACCTATTATTGTAATTTGCAACGATTTTTAGTGTCAAAATTTCATATTTTTGTATTGAAAGTCTGGCAAAACATGTTATAAATTTTAATAAAGTGTCCGTGGGGAATTTGTTGAATTTCAACTCCATTAGCGAAGGAAGTTTGAAGTTGTCGGCATTCATTTAACAACCTGACAATATGATAAGAAGTTACAGTGTGACATTATTTTAAAGGGAATTTTAAAAAATTGTAAAAAAAATGATTTAAAGAATCATTTGAACTCTGACCATGGTAAAAGACATAAAAGTGGTTGATTGAAGTGTTGGTAAAATTTAAGGCCATTGAAACTTGAATGGTTAAAAAATCCATAGTTTTTACGGAAACTTAGATTTTAATAAAGCTCGCTAGAATTGTTTAATGAGATATCCTTGGTAAGTGTGGTGAGTTAGAAATCTCTGATTGAAGTCGCTTTGGAGTTGTCGGTGTTTATTTAGCACACGGCATAATGGATGAAATACAAATTTGCAATGATTTAAAAAATTCATAGAAAATATTTCAACCCAGATTATACTTCTTGAGAAGCTTAGTAAGTCCCAACTCTTCATATGGAACCCAATTTTTAAAGGAGTTTTGAAGTTGAAAATGTTCATTTAAAAATTTGTTGCCATTTGAAAGGTTCTTAAAAACTCACAAAAAGGTGGAAAGTTTACTTGTTGCAAAATTCACTAACAGTTATCTATTAAAATGTTTTGAAGACGTTTACTGAGTTTCAATAATGGAGTTTTGAAGTTGCAACGATCTACGTAAAACTGTACAGTACTGAACAACGCAATGTCTACCACGATTTCCAGTTTCAAAAATTCATCATTTTGGTATTAAAAGTAACATTTTAGTAAAACTTACTATAATGGTTTATAGAAGTGTTTGTAGTGAGTATCAACTCTTTTTATGAAGCAATGTTGAAGTTGAAGTTAAATATTTAACATACATTTTCAAGTGATTTTCCTTTGATTTTTACTTTCTCATATAAGGTACTCATATATGAGAGTATTGCAATAGGGTCGATTTTTCGAAATTGAATTATTAGCATTTCTGACCGTTTTGAGGTCTCCTGAGTCCAAAAAACATGTTTTTGGAAAACCGTCTGTATGTATGTATGTGTGTGTGTGTATGTATGTATGTCTGTGGTAGGATTTTCTCAAAAACTAAAAACCACGAACGGTCAAAACTATGTATTTAGACTTTATACCATACCAGAACGTGAAAATAAGCTTTTCATTAAAATCGGCCAGGATAGAAAGGTAGTTTACTCCTGTCTTTCGGTTTTTTTAATTTTTCTCGAAATTCACTCAAAGATTTTTTTTTAAACTTTGAATATGTGTTGTACTATTAAATATGTATAAAAATGTTTTCTAGTGTTTTTGGCTAAATGTTCGGTTAAGGGCACTTAATTTATACTTGTTAATTTTCGGTTTACTCAATTTTTTTGGAAATTCACTCCACGATTTTTTTTTCTTAAATTAGCCATATCTATTTCCCGTTTGGATTTGGCAAACGCATATTGAAACACCCTATATATGCGAAAGTACTCTAATGAACACATCACGATTTTTCACTTATTTTACCGTTAGCCTCCCATCTAAAATACAAGTTCGACATAAGCGACAAAAATTAATTTCACGCCTACTTTTCACTCTCATGGAAAGGGGAATCGCAGCTTTCACATTTTTTGGGACCTGTTGGGGACGTGTCCCAGGTAATCCTGAAGTTTTTTTAAGATTTTCAGAAAAACGAACAGGTCCGTACTCCATATTTGGAAAGAAAAATTTCCAAGAAAATTCAGTAATCTTTTAAATAGTGATGCCCACGATATTCTCGTTTGCGAGAGTCTCGTCTCGTCTCGTTTTCGAGACGAGACTCGAGACGATACTTAAAATTTTTCTTGCGAGACAAGACGAGACTTTCAAAACTCTCGTCTCGAATCTCGCACGAGAGTATCGCAAAAGTCTCGAAGTATCGCAGATAAAAATGGCAAATAGTAATTAATTATTCTAATTATCGCGAATGTTATTGAAACACATTTTTAAAGCCTCATAATAGCGAGCAGTTTCTGTAGGTAAATAATTGTAAATTAAGTTAGTTTTTAATTGAATTGTGGTAAAAGTCTTAGAAATACAAATATTCACAACATTTTTATGTTGGAAAAAACAGTGTTTTTTTTTCTGTAACTGGAAAACAGTTTGACATTCTATCACTGTTGACAGAGTTCTTTTGTTAAGCTTTACGATTATTAGTTTGTAATATGTATCTCTACAATTTATTTTATATTCACCGACCTTTGGAGATCATCTACCTACCTATTTCTCAACCGACTTGTGACATGTTATATCTCATGTTATAATCGACCTATTATAATAATTGTTTTATTTCAGTTCTTGTCTAAAAAGCATATTTGAAAAGCATTTCGATATAATTGAGGAACAAGGAGGAACGGGTTGTAATAAAATAAAACGGCAAAATGCAAGATATGCACGAAGTCGCGAGATTTTGCGAGACTTTTGTGAGACTCTCTCGCGAGACATGAGACGAGACGAGAATTTTATTGCGAGACAAGACTCGAGACGAGACTTTCAACTTTTTTGCGAGACGAGACGAGAATCTCATCGGCAACACTACTAACTTCTAAATAGGTCTGAAACGCATAAGACACATTCGGCTTGTTAAAGATAATTACCAGATTCGATCCACAAATATGTGACAAAGGACTTTTGCCTTCGCTCAGTGTGACGTATACATTTCGGCGAGTCGTTTCCCCTCCGATTAACTAACTCCTCGCGAATTTTAATCCTTCGCGTCTCGTACGAGAAGGCGCTATTAAATCTTTTTCGTTTTGTTTGGTGCACGTTGTAAAATAAAATATTTGCCCAGACGGAAAAAATCCTCGGCCGGCGGTGTTTATTATAGTGTCGCCTTATAGTCGAATGAGAGAGAAGGATGAAAATTTTACGGCCACACCGCGCAGCTGTTGATAAAGCAAATAATCCCATATTGCTGTTAATTTCGCTGAAAGTGGACAGAGAGAGAAAAATTGTCCACATTAAAAGGTTTTAATAGGATATTAACGCGAAGCGTGTAATGCGCGATTTACGACACCCTCCATATGGGATAAAGAGAGGTGCCTATGTTTAATTTTACAATTCAGGATATTAAAATTAATAGGCGAGGCGTTTGGACGTTTCGTTATGGGGTTTTGGATGTTAAACCGCGGAAATTTCAAGATTATTCCAGACAAGAATTTAAAAAATTAATCTGTCAAAATGACACGAGAATTTAAAAATGCTGAATCATAACGCCAAAATTGATATAATTTTGAATTCACTTCGTTTAAATTGCAATTATACATTTTATGAAAGTTCACGAAACACATTTGAATTGAAAGTGCAAAATTCTATCTTCAATTTAATCGTGATATTTTTTTGGATAATTTTTTTTTATAAAATTGGACAAGTCCAGGAAGACGTGAAAATATGAACTAACTAGAATATTGTCTTCAGAGTTATGTATAATTAGTTCCTAATTTATTTACTCATTTTTAAATCAGTAATTAAACATGAGATGAAAAGAATTCACAATGACAATGGCCTCAAAAGTTGAAAATATAATTTGTTTCTATGATTCCAAAATTTATAAAAGGTATATTTTGAAAGGTATATTAACATCCAAAATGGGAAAGACCCTGAATGTGTCCGTGTAAATTATTTTTTTTTAAATTCAATAACGAATTTAAAATTGGAACGTCCTATGTGAAGCTTGAATAGTCTTAAAAGTTTAGAATCTGCTTAATGTGAATTTCGAATAATTAAATTACCGTTTCATTGTTTTCTAATTCAGGAAATAAATCAGCCAGATGAAGAAAAGCAAAATTTTATTACTTTTGAATCGTAGTTATTGAAATTGCAATCAGGTTTTCTGAAGAAATGCAGTAATTGACCCATTCCACGAAATTCGAAAATTTTCAGTAACATTAAATTCTATTTGGATTCAAGATAATTTTAATATGAAAACGCAAATATTTACAGAATAACCTTAATGTTCAAAATTAAATTTGTTCTGAATTGTGTTCTGAATTAGTGATATTTCTAATTGTGTTAAGCAGTCTCCAAAATTAAAAATAGTATTTAATATGAAAACGCAAATATTAACAGAACAGGCCTATTTTTCAAAATTAAATTTCTTCTAAATTTTGTTCTGAACCAATTCTATTTCTTAATGTGTTCCCAAAATCCCAAAGTCCCCAAAAATTAAAGATATTTTATATATGAAAACGCAGATATTAATAGAATAATCTTACTATTCAAAATTAAATTTCTTCTGAATTTTGTTCTGAATCAGTGGTATTCCTAATTACGCTAAGAAGTCTCCAAAACTAAAAATATTTTTAATATTAAAACGCAAATATTAACAGAACATTCTTACTAGTATTCAAATTTAAATTTCCACTGACTTTTGTTATGAATCAGTGGTATTCCTAATTATGCTAAGAAGTCTCCAAAATTAAAAAATATTTTTAATATTAAAATGCAAATAGTATTAACAAAATAATCTTATTCAATATTAAAGTTCTTTTAAATCCTGTTATGAATCAGTGGTATTTCCAATTGTGTTAAGAAGTCTCCAAAATTAAAAATATTTTTAATATGAAAACCCAAATATTAACAGAAGAACCCTATTATTCAAAATTAAATTTCTTCTGAATTTTGTTCTGAATCAATGGTATTTCTGATTGTGTTAAGAAGTCTCCAAAATAAAAAACTATAAAAGTCTGCGTCGGACCAGACGGTGGAAGTGAAACTTCTTTGGTCATATGCACACACACACACACACACACACACACACACACACACACACACACACACTCGCCGCGGAACCAGTCTCCGTGCGCCGTGGGCTTTCATCTCTTCCGGTGTCTCCATGTTGTCATCTGAGGTGAGGTGAGGCACGACGCCTCCTCACTTTTCTCTATGTCCATGTCACGTAATTAAACAACACAGCTCACCATTTTCTCGCCGTTTGAGGTTAGGTTTGGTGTCAGCTGTCCGAAAGTCTAGACGCTCTCCGGTGTTGCCACGTTGACCTCTTTGGTAGCACATGTAAGCGATTTGGCGATCGGCTCGGTTCGCGGGCGCGATGGAAGAGGTACACTTTACGCGCATTCTGGCAACACGGCTTTGTCCTCGGATTACTTATCACGCGTGACGCGGTTTTTCGTCCAATACCCCATCCCAATGTATACAACGTGCGCAAAGAAGTTTCACTTCAAAAATATTTTTAATCAATTAGAGTAAATTCAAATTACATTTTGTTTTGAAAAATATGGAAAACGAATTGGAAATTAATCGACCAATAGGGAAGATGTAAAGATATGAATATTCTTAAAACTTCAGCATCTCATTTAAAACAACTAAGTTATGATTTCGTTTTTTGGAATTTGGGAAATAAAATGAAAATATTTATAGCATTCATAAGGGTTAAAATTGTCTTCACAGTTTGAAATATAATTTATTTTGATATTATTCACAATCATTAAAAGCAATTCTTAAGTTAAATTTACGTTGAAGGAACCTGCAGCAAACTAATACAGTAAAACTCTTAATAAGGGACACCTCACAATAGCCCTCTACATAACGGACAGTTTTATATTTCCCGTATTTCTAAATAGGGATTTAGGTATACATATCAGCACCTCCAAATAGCGGACCCTCTAAATAACGGACAGTTAAAAAATCCACCCTGTCCTATATAATTGTTAATAATATTACCTCTTAACAACGGACAATAACTTTTGAAATCACATGTGTAAGGAATATACCTCTTAAATAGGAATTCAAATTTTAATCATCATCTCCTGGAATGCGTTTAACTAAGCAGTTTAAATAAAGGACACCTTTCATAATTTCATCCTTAAATCCCTTAAAAATAGTATTTATAGTATTATATTATTAGTCTATATGTATAGTAAATGTATTTAAATTTACAATCATCCTATTCAGGAATTACAGATATATATTTCAGAATAAGTTTAATTGTAAACAAACTACTATTAACAAATTTTTCAATAAGAAATCAAGTGCAATTTGGAAATGTAGTGTATTGAATTACATTTGTGCACACATCAATAATTTTTTTTGTATTTAATCCGTTCCTCCCAATAGCGGACACTTCCTTATGGCGGACAAAATTATGGTTCCCATGAATGTCCGCTATGTAGAGGTTTCACTATAATACGTTTTGAGTAATCTTAAAATTCCCGAAATTTGAAACAACTTTTATTAAATTTTTTTGGAAACAAATTTGAATTCAAACGACCAACATGAAGTTATGAAATTTTGAAAAGTTTCAAAATTCCAAAATCTGTTTTTACGTAAAATTAAAACCGGTTACATTGCAATTTCAATTTCTTGGTTTCGGGAATTAAATCTGAGAGACGAAATTTTCCAAATAACTCGGAAATGTTGAAATGGTTTTCAAAGTACAAAACTAGATCTGTTTTTGTTTTTGTAACTGAAATATTCTTGCACATCTTTATTAAAAAAAATTTAAAATTAAGTCAAGTTGAAACAACGCAAAATCTTATTTCTTGCGTTTCCTTATGAAAGTCAAGTTTTAAATTTAAGCCAAGACCTATTGACGAGATTTGAAAAATTTCAACACCTACAGTATTGAAATTTTATTTGGATTCAGCTTTATGAAATTGTACTTGCAATTTGTGCGAAATGTAGAACTTGAATTGTAAATACACACTCTAATAAAAACGGAAATATTAAGAAAACTCTTCAAAATTGACTTTATTCTGAATTTCGATTTACATTATAAAAATTGACTTTATTCTTAATTTTGATTTAAATAACAATTGAAAATATAACATTTTTATAAAATTCAGGACTAAATTTAAACTAAAACGACTCTTTTTTGTATATTAAGTTGGATAAGTTTCAACAATCCCAAAGTTAAAAATTGTTTCGATTGATGTTTAATGAACTTCACTAAATTTGTTAAAGAACATCAGAAATTACATTTACTGGGTTCACTAGGTTCAAAAATTCATACGGAGGTTATATTGCAAAAAATGGAAGATCCATTACAATACTGAGGAAAATTCAATGATTTATTTTGTAGGTACAATGCAAGAAATTGAAAGACCGGGATATTGTTTATAACAAATTATTTACAATACTTTGTAACCTGAAGAGAACGTAAAGACCGTTCATCACAATTTCAAAAATTCATATCGAGATTAAATTGTAAAGTTTGGAAGATCAATTACAACATTGACGAAAATGCATCCCTTTGTCTTGTTATAGTCTGTCAAAATAACCCGTGGAGTAATAAAACGATTATTTCGCCGGTAATCAGAGGCGTTCTTAAAGAAATGAACGGAAATTAATAAATGAGTTATAATCGTATATTACGTAATAATAAGTTGGCTTAAAACCGTTATAACTGTTTTAATAAAAGGTAGGCATTACGACCGCGAATATTATCAACTCAGAAACGCTTCCATTTTTACCTGATTTGTAGTTAACTTGTCATTAATATAATATATTATAATATCGGAACTGTGTATTTATTTATAATATTTTAATATAATATTTTTTATATCTCCTATTTATAACGATGTGTTGGATTTTTGACGTCTATCTTGCAAATTTGTCGATTCAGATATTGGTGATCAAATCTTGAATTTTCATTAATTCATTCATTCATTTTTTATATTATTATGTATGGAGAGATTTGCATGTACTTACTATTTTGTGAAATGTGAAAACTTGCATTATATAAAAATTTCAATTACTTTCACAACCAAATACTATCAACTTTTTTGTAACTACATTCATTAATACACACTCATTGATTTTACTAATGTTCCGTCACTAATTACGTCACTAATGTTAATTTTGTCAGAGCAGGAAGTGACTGTGAAGAGGCATACTAAATATTTTTTACGCAATAAATATCTGTAATTGTTATGTTTTCAAAGTTTACTTCAAGAAGAGACCACAACGGATATTGTCATCTCGGCAATTCTAGGTGAGTTAAGGGAACTGCAGCTGCAAATGCTTGCGTTAACATCTCGGGTGTTAATGTAAATAACATCGGCCCATTTATTTCATTTAAAATCAGTTGATCAGTAATCAGTTATCATTGCCTAGACGTGCGTAATTAGACAGGGACAGCTTAAATTTCAAAATAAAGACCTGAGTTTACCAGGAAACCATTAGTCCTGTGTGTTTATAGTGTTATTTTTAAACTGCGGAGATACGTTTTGGAGTATGGAGAATTTACCGGGACAATCGAAACGCCCAAAATTAACGCCGTTCTCGGTTAATGAGAAAGTTTTAAATTTGAATTGTTTCGATTCCATCAAGAATCAAAATTCCGATGCGAGTGTGACACACACAATTTTTCTAGTTACAGACTATTGCGTATTTACTCATTTCCCCCGACCGTACGCCAGAGAGTGGTTATTCCCTGTATGTTTACAATAGTCAGAGTTACAATATTCGCACGTGTTTCGGGTGAGTCACTCAAAATACAAAGCGATTCCGGCAGCGTGTAAGACATTATAAAAGTCCCAAAATTTAGAGGAAGCCACCTTGTATGGGTTTTGCATTTATAATGAGATTTTAATACTCCATGGGTTATTTTGACAGACTATAGTACATTATAAGTAAATGGAATTGAAGAACGGGAAATTGTTTATAATAAATTATTTACAACACGCTGTAACCTGCAGAGAACGTAACGTCCGTTAACATCCTCAAAAATTCATATCGAGGTTAGATTGCAAAGAATGGAACATTCATTACTGCTCTGAGGAAAATTCAATCTTTTCTCCTGTAGGTACTACATTGTAAGTAAGCTTTCTGGAATTGAAGACCGGGAAATTGTTTATAATAAATTATTTTACAATACGGTTGTAACCTGAAGAGAACGTAACGACCGTTCATCACAACTTCCTCGCCCGCACTCCAACAATAAAAGATATCCCCATGCTTCGCCTCTTCGCACTCCACTTGAGGACTTTTACGAGGGCCACATAAAAAATTCATTTGGCTTCATTTTGAAAGAAAGTAATAAAATAAACACGTGTGTGTTCTCTTTTTTTCGCCAGCTCCTTTATGTTCTATATCGCCCAGCGGGGATATACGATTTAAAAACGATGAGATAATGCGCTTTATGACGTTTTGAATGATGGAACGAAAGGAAAAAGTTGGAGGAGAGAAAAGGAAAAGGAAAAGGAGGAAGAAAGGAACGAGGGGGGAAGTTTATGGTTTTTTCGGCAGTAAAAATGAGCCTTTTGTCGTCTCGTTGAATGGGCCGCCGCGCTAACGGACTTAATCGAATCTCATGCGAGATTTAATAAGGAGTCGAAGAGATGGAAATTTCGGTAATAATTATCTACGCAAATGGCATTTCGGAGCGTTCGATATCTCTAATAAGTCCTGGCGTGAATCATTGCCATTTTTTGAATAAATTGCGAACTTCGAAATTGCTACAATAAATAGAATAGACAGAATAAACGACATGGTTCCAAAATACCAAGTCAAAATTAAAGAAAAATTATAACAAAAACAGATAAAGAAAGATCTAAAATATAAGCTACAAAAACCAAAGGAACAGGTAAAATTCACAGACCTGAACAAGCTAAAAGTTTTTCAAAACCTTCATTACAATTTAAAAAATAAAATGAAGAAGTAATAAAACACCTGGTACCAGAAACTCATGAAATCATAACTCTTCATTGTCATAAATCAGAAATTATATATAAATCATGGACCAATCTGTTATACATAATTGAAACGATGACCAATTTAAATACACAAAACTTTATTGTTTAATAAAAAATATCCTAGTGAACGTCCTGAGTCAACTAAATAATGCAAAAATTTGTTGCG
Organism: Cryptocephalus moraei; assembly: GCA_946251905.1. NCBI lineage: Eukaryota > Metazoa > Arthropoda > Insecta > Coleoptera > Chrysomelidae > Cryptocephalus > Cryptocephalus moraei. The sequence continues at coordinate 10,536,342 of OX276466.1, read as the reverse complement.
CCTCTCTTGCTCAAAAATAATTATTATACATTGCAAAAGTTATCAAGAGGTGCGTAGGTCTCAACTTTACAAACAATGGAACTATGTGAAGCATAGGAAATATCTTACTAAAGGCTTTGATTGTGTTTTGGCTCAATTGAGTAATGCATGAATTAGTTAGTACCGTTTTGCTCAAGAATGGTCACTCATGGATAAATTATTTAACAATACTTGTAACGACGATCAGCTTAAAGACGTACAACTTTTTAATTAAGTGGACTGTATTCTACTAAGCGTCCTGAGGGTGTTTTGACTCAATTAAACATTGCAAAATTTATTATGACACTCCTACTCAAAAGCAGTTGATACTTCATATGTGATAAAAAAAGCATTGATTACAGCTTCAAAAACAATGAGTTTAAATCCATAGAATTTTGTGCTGTATAGTAAATATCTTGTTAAACATTTAGATTGGGTTTTGGCTCAATTGTCAGTTGAGTAATGCAAGAATTAGTTATTACCGTTTTGCTCAAGGATGGTCACTCAATTTAAAGACATACAACTTTTTAATTTAATGGACTATATTCTATTTAGCGTCCTGGGGGATTTTTGGCTCAATTAAATATTGTAAAAATTTATTATCACACTCATAAGTTATAAACAGATACATTGATCAAATCTTCACAAACAATGAATTTAAATCCATACAACTTTATTAATACTAAACGTTTTGACTAAGTTTTGACTCAACTAAGTAATACAGGAATTCGTTGTAACACTTTTGGTCAAGACCAGTTACTCATGGATAAGTCGTGGATAAATCACCTAATCAAATTTATAACGATTTTCTATTTAACCCCAAACAACTTTGTTGTTTCATGAAAAGCACCCAACTGAACGTCCTGAAAGAGTTTTAGCAATGTTAAATAGTGCCCTAATTGGTTATGGTAATTTTGCCCAAGAAAGGTCACTCATGGATATGTTATAGATCAATTAGGTAACCACACTTGTAAGATGATCAATCAAAAGACATCAACCTTTGTAGGGTCATAAAAGGCGTCATATTTAATGTACCCAGGAAGTTTTGAGTCAACTGATTAATGCACTAATTGATGTAGTTTTGCTTAAGAAGAGTCACTCATGGATCAATTAGTTAACCAGACTTAAAATGATGATCAGTCTAAATTCATTCCACTTTGTAATTTCTTGAAAAGTATTCTTTGAACGTCCCAAATGAGTTTTGGCTCAATTGAATAACACAAGAATTGGTTAGGACCCTCTTGCTCAAAAACTGCCAGTCATGGATAAGTCATAAATAAATCAGTTAACGATACTTGTAGCGAAGATTTAAGGTCGTACAACATTACGGTTTAATGAAAAGTATACTAGTTAACGTGCTGAAAGAGTTTTGACTCAATTGAATCAATGTACGAATTGGATATGACCGTTTTTGCTCAAGTAAAGTCACTCATGGATAAGTTATGGATAAATCAGTTAATCTTACATGTAAGGACGGTCAACTGATTCATGCAAAAATTTGTTGCAACACTTCTTGATGCATGTTAAAAAAATGTCTTGGTAAAGTTCTTGATTGGGTTTTAGCGCAATTCAATATTGCAGAAAGTTGTTATGTTCTTTCTGCTCAAAAGGAGTCACTCCTGGAAAAGTCATGAAAGGATCCATCGTCCGTCTCTGTAACAGTTATCCATATAAATGTATATAATTTTAAGGTTATTTTAAAAAGTATTCTGGTGAATGTCCTGAAGACGTTTTGGCTGAATTCAATAATGCAAAAATTTCTTTTGACATTTTTACTCAAAAACTGCTATTTCTGCATTAATTATGATAGGATCCATTGACCACACCTTTACGGAAAGTAACTTTAGGTGCACAAAGCTTCATGGATCTATAAGAGGTGCCTTTGTTAAGATTTTGGCTTAATTGAATATTGTTAAAAATTATTGGGTTCCTCTGGCTTAAGAAAAGTCACTCGTGAATAAGTAATGGAAAAATTAATTGACGGTATCTATAACAGCTATCCGTTTAAATTAATAAAATTTATGATTCCATAAAAAATATTCCAGTGAATCTACTGAAGGAATTTTGGCTCAATTTAATAATGCATTAAATTGTGGCCGCTCACTTAAGTCATTCATGAATAAGTAATGGAAAGACCCATCGACCGTACTGTCACATACTGTCCGTACATGAACTATCCTCGATTTAGAAGTATAAAACTTTATGGTTACGTATTCCAGTGAACGTCCTGGTAATTTAGACTCAAATGAGTAACATAAGGAGATGTGTACGATTTGTGAAACATTTAATAAAAAGAAGGACCTTCGGAATAATTAATGGAAAGATTCATTGCCAAATCTTAAAGAACAGTAATTTTAGAGGTTTCATTTTAAACGTCTTATCAGATTATTTGCTCAATTTATAACCCAATAACTTGTTGTGCGTCATTTGCTTAAGATGAGTTACTCGTGGGTAAGTAATTGAAAGATCAATCGATTTGATCTGTAACAACTATCCATTTGGATGCATAGAATTTAAAGGCTATTAGTAAGGATCCTATTGAAGAGATTTGGCTCAATGTAATAATGCGGAAATTAGTTTTGGCCTACTTGATCAAGGGGAATCACGCCTCAATAAATAATGGAAAGATCTGTTCAGATTATATTTTAAGATCCTAGAAGATGTGTCCTACAAAATATCTTGATAGAAACTTGCATCAATTGATTAAGTGTGAAATTGGTTTTCAGCTTTTTCTGAAGAAAAGTCAAATTCATAAACGACAAATAGAGGGGTGCATTGACCATGTGTTTAGGAATAATAAATTGAGGTGCATTAATATTGTATGGTTTTATAGAAAACATCCTCATACACTTAATAATTGCCTTGTAGCTCATTTGAATGTAGCGGGATATCTTTATGACTATTACTCCAAAAATTGGAAATCACTCATCACATTGGATGAGCCAAAGGAAATCCCATTAATTAAATCAACAAGAAATAATCATATCGATCGATATACCTTTGGCTTCACAGCAAATTTCCTATTAAACGTCCTACAGAGAATTTTTCACTCAATTGACTAATGTTAAATTAGTTTGGCCTTGAAGGGAGTCACTCATAGATGAACAATGGAACGATTCATCGACTGTATTCTACAAACCAACCATTTAGTTACAAAACAAGTAGGCAATATCCCAGTTGAAGTCCCGACAGACTTTTGGCTCAATAGATTTGAATACAATTTCGTTGACTCCTTTACTCCATAAGACTCACATTGGCTGACTAAAGGGAAGTACTATTTACGGAATCAATAAGAAATAGCCATTTAGGGAAAAAAATGGCTCAATTGAGTAATGCAACAATGTGCTACCATAAGAAGAGTCAGTCACGGATAATTAGTTAGAAGATGCATTAACCAGGAAGGTGAATTAAATTTTGTGATTTTACAGAAAGTTATTCCATCAAATGTCCATATAGGGTGATGGCTCTATTTTGCTAATGGAACGCTCAAAATTTTGAGTCCAGCGAATAAGATAAAATTATTGACTCGACAAAATTATTGAGTACAGACAGGGCGGAGTTATAAAAGCTCAAAATTGAAAAGTGCGTAAAACCAAATCATCAGAGTGGAATATTTATTGGGCCATAAGCGTGACAATAGTATGCAAAGCACACAGCACAATCTGTAGTCAAAGGCTTTCAGTACGACGGATTAAAACAAAGAAAGGGGAAGCAGGGCAATCTTCAAATTAATCAAGAAGAAGAAATTTAAGGCGTTGGACAATGGTGACAAAATTTACCCATACACGTCGATTTCCGAAAACAATCATCCCTTCGCTCCCTAAAATTATTTCAAAAGCCAAAATTTCAATTTATCTCTCCCTCGTAATAAAGTCCCAAATCCCCTCCCGGTCCCGGATCCAATTCCAGCTCGAGGTAAGCGTAATGTATTGTTTTCCCATCACTCTCTTCCTTTATTCCCTCCTTAAAAATCGCATAAAATCGCTGCAGCGGCGGTCTAAGTTTAACGGCGCCCCGTTACAAAAGACGATTTTTATTAAAAGCTCCGAAAGGAGCAAAGGCACAGTGGCGGAGCAACTTGTTATATTTACTGTGTATGTGTGTGTATGTCTACGTCGGGTGGATTTTTATGTGTTTATATCATCTCGTGAGGGTTTATACGGTTATGGCGGTCGTAATATCGGAACTTCAACTGGTACGTCTTCGATAGATATTAAGCTTTTTGAATATGGTTTGGGTTTTATAACTGGCGGGAGTGATAAGATTTGTAGTAAAGTGCTTGAGTTGTAATTTTCGGGAAAATGCGAAATATCGGGGATTTCTGGAATTGTGCAGGATTCCTTCACGGGGAAAATAAATCTTTGAAATACAGAGTGATCAAGAAATACTGTTTAAGTTGGCAATCCTTCCTGGAAATTTTTTTTGCCTAAGGGTGTGCAACGTTACACCGGAAATCTCTGCACTCTGTATGATAGCGACAGCTAAATAAACACAAATATTTTAGGTTATGTGAATTTATTTACGATTGAAAGACGACACCAGAAAAAACTTCAATATTAAAAGGTAGTGCTCGAATTGAGCACCATTATATTCTAAACATAAATTCACTCTCCGTTTTAGGCTCTCGAAGACATTAATTAACATCCGATGAGAAATATTTGCAACTTCCTTGATAATGGCAGCTTCCAGTTCTTCAGGTGTATGTAGAACATTACTGAACACCTTGTTATTAAGGTGCCCAAAGAAACAAAAGTCTAGAGGTGTTAGGTCTGGTGACCTACTTAGTCAGATTCCCGTACTTATTACTCGATGGCCAAAAATTTCCGGCAAATATTGCATTGTGGCACGAGCCGTATGTGCTCGAGCCGAATCATGTTGAAAGTAGCCATTTTCGCATGTATATAAAGTTGGCGGACCACCCTCACAGGCCGGCAAAACAAAATAGTGGAGATTTTGTGTCTTTTTTGTAGCCTTTTGGTAGCGAGAAAACGAATTTTGTAGCTTTTGAATATCCGGAGCTACAAAAGGTGGGCTAACTTAATATTAAGTTAGCGGCCACCGCTATAACTCATACACGGAATGTAATAGGATGCTCTGGTTTGCGCAGGAATTTGTGTCTTTTTTTTTGTGTCACATTTGGCCAATTTTGGCCAAAAATGACAAGATGTTCAATCATCACTCGCGGTTCAATTTCATGATATAGTAGCGATCTTAAAAATCATTTGGCATTGAAAACCTTCTGTTAATTGGCCGAAAAAGCGGGCAAAAATTGCCAGAAATGGCAAAAAATTCGAAAATTATTTATTTCTGGCAAAACATGGGAAATCCTGTATACACGTCGACAGGTCGAACATGTGGTACACAGAGAGCTCAGAAAAACTAGCAGGGGGTCAATAAAAAATACTCAGAAATGGCCAAAAATTCTAAAATGACTTATTTCGGCCAAAACGTGCTAAATCCTGTATATACCTGAATTGTTCGAAAATGCGGGCCATGGGAATTTAAGCAACAATGTGGAGGATTTAGGAGACTCTGTTAGACACTAAAAGTCATTTTGCACAGCGGGCCTGTGGAGCTACAAATTCTAAAAGGACTTATTTTGGCCAAAACGTGATAACTCCTGTATATACTTCGACAGTTCTAAAATGTGGGTCCAGGAATTTTCAGACACACTGTCTAAGGATCCAATGGATCCTTCTAGCAACAGGAATTCACCTAAAACTGCGGGCCTGTGGAGCTACAAATTCTAAAATTAGTTATTTTTGGAGAAAACGTGATAACTCCTGTATATACTTCGACAATTCAAAAACGTTAGCCCCGGAATTTTCAGACACACTGTCTAAGAATCCAATGGATCCTTCTAGCAACAGGGATTCGCCTAAAACTGCGGGCCTGTGGAGCTACAAATTCTAAAATCAGTAATTTTGGGCCAAAACGTGATAAATCCAGTATATATTTCGACAGTTCGAATATGTGGTCCCCGGAATTTTCGGACACACTGTCTAAGGATCCAATGGATCCTTATAGCAACATGAATTCACCTAAAACTGCGGGCCTGTGGAGCTACAAATTCAAAAAGGATTTATTTCGGCGAAAACGTGATAACTCCTGTATATAGGTACTTCGCCAGTTCGAAAATGTGGGCCAGGAATTTACAGACACACTGTCTAAGGATCCAGTGGATCATTCTAGCAACAGGAATTCACCTAAAACTTCGGGCCTGTGGAGCTACAAATTCTAAAATTAGTAATTTCGGCCAAAACGTGATAAATCCTGTATATACTTCTACAGTTCGAAAATGTGGTCCCCGGAATGTTCAGACACACTGTCTAAGGATCCAGTGGATCCTTCTAGCAACAGGAATTCACCTAAAACTGCGGGCCTGTGGAGCTACAAATTCAAAAAGGATTTATTTCGGCGAAAACGTGATAACTCCTGTATATACTTCTATAGTTTGAAAATGTGGACCAAGGAATTTTCAGACACACTGTCTAAGGATCCAATAGATCCTTCTAGCCACCGGAATTCACCTGAAATTGCGGGCCTGTGGAGCTACAAATTCAAAAAGGATTTATTTCGGCGAAAACGTGGTGGCTAGAAGGATCTATTGGATCCTTAGACAGTGTGTCTGAAAATTCCTTGGCCCACATTTTCGAACTATAGAAGTATATACAGGATTTATCACGTTTTGGCCGAAATTACTAATATTGGAGTTTGTAGCTCCACAGGCCCGCAGTTTCAGGTGAATTCCGGTGGCTAGAAGGATCTATTGGATCTTTAGACAGTGTGTCTGAAAATTCCTGGGCCCACAGTTTAGAACTGTCGAAGTATATACAGGAGTTATCACGTGTTCGCCGAAATAAACCCTATTGAATTTGTAGCTCCACAGGCCCGCAGTTTCAGTTGAATTGCAGTAGCTAGAAGGATCCATTGAATCCTTAGTCTGAAAATTCCTTGTCCCACATTTTCGAACTGTCGAAGTATATACAGCATTTATCACGTTTTGGCCGAAATTACTAATATTCGAATTTGTAGCTCCACAGGCCCGCAGTTTCACGTGAATTCCGGTGGCTAGAAGGATCTATTGGATCCTTAGACAGTGTGTCTGAAAATTCCTTGGCCCACATTTTCGAACTATAGAAGTATAACAGGATTTATCACGTTTTGGCCGAAATTACTAATATTCGAATTTGTAGCTCCACAGGCCCGCAGTTTCAGTTGAATTCCAGTTGCTAGAAGGATCCATTGGATCCTTAGACAGGGTGTCCGAAAATTCCGGGGACCACATTTTCGAATTGTTGAAGTATATACAGGATTTATCACGTTTTGGCCGAAATTACTAATATTCGAATTTGTAGCTCCACAGGCCCGCAGTTTCAGTTGAATTCCAGTTGCTAGAAGGATCCATTGGATCCTTAGACAGGGTGTCCGAAAATTCCGGGGACCACATTTTCGAACTGTTGAAGTATATACAGGATTTATCACGTTTTGGCCGAAATTACTAATATTCGAATTTGTAGCTCCACAGGCCCGCAGTTTCAGTTGAATTCCATTTGCTAGGAGGATCCATTGGATCTTTAGACAGGGTGTCCGAAAATTCCGGGAACCACATTTTCGAACTGTTAAAGTATATACAGGATTTATCACGTTTTGGCCGAAATTACTAGTATTCGAATTTGTAGCTCCACAGGCCCGCAGTTTCAGGTGAATTCCGGTGGCTAGAAGGATCTATTGGATCCTTAGACAGTGTGTCTGAAAATTCCTTGGCCCACATTTTCGAACTATAGAAGTATATACAAGAGTTATCACGTTTTGGCCGAAATAAGTCCTTTTAGAATTTGTAGCTCCACAGGCCCGCAGGTTTAGGTGAATTCCGGTGGCTAGAAGGATCTATTGGATCCTTAGACAGTGTGTCTGAAAATTCCTGGGCCCACATTTTCGAACTGTCGAAGTATTTACAGAAGTTATCACGTTTTCACCGAAATAAATCCTTTTTGAATTTGTAGCTCCACAGGCCCGCAGTTTTAGTTCAATTCATGTTGCTAGAAGGATCAATTGGATCCTTAGACAGTGTGTCCGAAAATTCCGGGGACCACATATTCGAACTGTCAAAATATATACTGGATTTATCACGTTTTGGCCCAAAATTACTGATTTTAGAATTTGTAGCTCCACAGGCCCGCAGTTTTAGGCGAATCCCTGTTGCTAGAAGGATCCATTGGATCCTTAGACAGTGTGTCTGAAAATTCCTGGGCCCACATTTTCGAACTGTCGAAGTATTTACAGAAGTTATCACGTTTTCACCGAAATAAATCCTTTTTGAATTTGTAGCTCCACAGGCCCGCAGTTTTAGTTCAATTCATGTTGCTAGAAGGATCAATTGGATCCTTAGACAGTGTGTCCGAAAATTCCGGGGACCACATATTCGAACTGTCAAAATATATACTGGATTTATCACGTTGTGGCCCAAAATTACTGATTTTAGAATTTGTAGCTCCACAGGCCCGCAGTTTTAGGCGAATCCCTGTTGCTAGAAGGATCCATTGGATCCTTAGACAGTGTGTCTGAAAATTCCTTGGCCCACATTTTCGAACTGTCGAAGTATTTACAGAAGTTATCACGTTTTCACCGAAATAAATCCTTTTTGAATTTGTAGCTCCACAGGCCCGCAGTTTTAGTTCAATTCATGTTGCTAGAAGGATCAATTGGATCCTTAGACAGTGTGTCCGAAAATTCCGGGGACCACATATTCGAACTGTCGAAATATATACTGGATTTATCACGTTTTGGCCCAAAATTACTGATTTTAGAATTTGTAGCTCCACAGGCCCGCAGTTTTAGGCGAATCCCTGTTGCTAGAAGGATCCATTGGATCCTTAGACAGTGTGTCTGAAAATTCCTTGGCCCACATTTTCGAACTGTCGAAGTATTTACAGAAGTTATCACGTTTTCACCGAAATAAATCCTTTTTGAATTTGTAGCTCCACAGGCCCGCAGTTTTAGTTCAATTCATGTTGCTAGAAGGATCAATTGGATCCTTAGACAGTGTGTCCGAAAATTCCGGGGACCACATATTCGAACTGTCGAAATATATACTGGATTTATCACGTTTTGGCCCAAAATTACTGATTTTAGAATTTGTAGCTCCACAGGCCCGCAGTTTTAGGCGAATCCCTGTTGCTAGAAGGATCCATTGGATCCTTAGACAGTGTGTCTGAAAATTCCTTGGCCCACATTTTCGAACTATAGAATTATATACAGGATTTATCACGTTTTGGCCGAAATTACTAATATTGGAGTTTGTAGCTCCACAGGCCCGCAGTTTCAGGTGAATTCCGGTGGCTAGAAGGATCTATTGGATCTTTAGACAGTGTGTCTGAAAATTCCTGGGCCCACATTTTAGAACTGTCGAAGTATATACAGGAGTTATCACGTGTTCGCCGAAATAAACCCTTTTGAATTTGTAGCTCCACAGGCCCGCAGTTTCAGTTGAATTGCAGTAGCTAGAAGGATCCATTGAATCCTTAGACAGTGTGTCTGAAAATTCCTTGTCCCACATTTTCGAACTGTAGAAGTATATACAGCTTTTATCACGTTTTGGCCGAAATTACTAATATTCGAATTTGTAGCTCCACAGGCCCGCAGTTTTAGTTAAATTCCAGTTGCAAGAAGGACCCATTGGATCCTTAGACAGGGTGTCCGAAAATTCCGGTGACCTCATTTTCGAACTGTTGAAGTATATACAGGATTTATCACGTTTTGGCCGAAATTACTAATATTCGAATTTGTAGCTCCACAGGCCCGCAGTTTCACGTGAATTCCGGTGGCTAGAAGGATCTATTGGATCCTTAGACAGTGTGTCTGAAAATTCCTTGGCCCTCATTTTCGAACTATAGAAGTATATACAGGATTTATCACGTTTTGGCCGAAATTACTAATATTCGAATTTGTAGCTCCACAGGCCCGCAGTTTCAGTTGAATTCCAGTTGCTAGAAGGATCCATTGGATCCTTAGACATGGTGTCCGAAAATTCCGGGGACCACATTTTCGAACTGTTGAAGTATATACAGGATTTATCACGTTTTGGCCGAAATTACTAATATTCGAATTTGTAGCTCCACAGGCCCGCAGTTTCAGTTGAATTCCAGTTGCTAGAAGGATCCATTGGATCCTTAGACAGGGTGTCCGAAAATTCCGGGGACCACATTTTCGAATTGTTGAAGTATATACAGGATTTATCACGTTTTGGCCGAAATTACTAATATTCGAATTTGTAGCTCCACAGGCCCGCAGTTTCAGTTGAATTCCAGTTGCTAGAAGGATCCATTGGATCCTTAGACATGGTGTCCGAAAATTCCGGGGACCACATTTTCGAACTGTTGAAGTATATACAGGATTTATCACGTTTTGGCCGAAATTACTAATATTCGAATTTGTAGCTCCACAGGCCCGCAGTTTCAGTTGAATTCCAGTTGCTAGAAGGATCCATTGGATCCTTAGACAGGGTGTCCGAAAATTCCGGGGACCACATTTTCGAATTGTTGAAGTATATACAGGATTTATCACGTTTTGGCCGAAATTACTAATATTCGAATTTGTAGCTCCACAGGCCCGCAGTTTCAGTTGAACTCCAGTTGCTAGAAGGATCCATTGGATCCTTAGACAGGGTGTCCGAAAATTCCGGGGACCACATTTTCGAACTGTTGAAGTATATACAGGATTTATCACGTTTTGGCCGAAATTACTAATATTCGAATTTGTAGCTCCACAGGCCCGCAGTTTCACGTGAATTCCGGTGGCTAGAAGGATCTATTGGATCCTTAGACAGTGTGTCTGAAAATTCCTTGGCCCTCATTTTCGAACTATAGAAGTATATACAGGATTTATCACGTTTTGGCCGAAATTACTAATATTCGAATTTGTAGCTCCACAGGCCCGCAGTTTCAGTTGAATTCCAGTTGCTAGAAGGATCCATTGGATCCTTAGACATGGTGTCCGAAAATTCCGGGGACCACATTTTCGAACTGTTGAAGTATATACAGGATTTATCACGTTTTGGCCGAAATTACTAATATTCGAATTTGTAGCTCCACAGGCCCGCAGTTTCAGTTGAATTCCAGTTGCTAGAAGGATCCATTGGATCCTTAGACAGGGTGTCCGAAAATTCCGGGGACCACATTTTCGAATTGTTGAAGTATATACAGGATTTATCACGTTTTGGCCGAAATTACTAATATTCGAATTTGTAGCTCCACAGGCCCGCAGTTTCAGTTGAATTCCAGTTGCTAGAAGGATCCATTGGATCCTTAGACATGGTGTCCGAAAATTCCGGGGACCACATTTTCGAACTGTTGAAGTATATACAGGATTTATCACGTTTTGGCCGAAATTACTAATATTCGAATTTGTAGCTCCACAGGCCCGCAGTTTCAGTTGAATTCCAGTTGCTAGAAGGATCCATTGGATCCTTAGACAGGGTGTCCGAAAATTCCGGGGACCACATTTTCGAATTGTTGAAGTATATACAGGATTTATCACGTTTTGGCCGAAATTACTAATATTCGAATTTGTAGCTCCACAGGCCCGCAGTTTCAGTTGAATTCCAGTTGCTAGAAGGATCCATTGGATCCTTAGACATGGTGTCCGAAAATTCCGGGGACCACATTTTCGAACTGTTGAAGTATATACAGGATTTATCACGTTTTGGCCGAAATTACTAATATTCGAATTTGTAGCTCCACAGGCCCGCAGTTTCAGTTGAATTCCAGTTGCTAGAAGGATCCATTGGATCCTTAGACAGGGTGTCCGAAAATTCCGGGGACCACATTTTCGAACTGTTGAAGTATATACAGGATTTATCACGTTTTGGCCGAAATTACTAATATTCGAATTTGTAGCTCCACAGGCCCGCAGTTTCAGTTGAATTCCATTTGCTAGGAGGATCCATTGGATCTTTAGACAGGGTGTCCGAAAATTCCGGGAACCACATTTTCGAACTGTTAAAGTATATACAGGATTTATCACGTTTTGGCCGAAATTACTAGTATTCGAATTTGTAGCTCCACAGGCCCGCAGTTTCAGGTGAATTCCGGTGGCTAGAAGGATCTATTGGATCCTTAGACAGTGTGTCTGAAAATTCCTTGGCCCACATTTTCGAACTATAGAAGTATATACAAGAGTTATCACGTTTTGGCCGAAATAAGTCCTTTTAGAATTTGTAGCTCCACAGGCCCGCAGGTTTAGGTGAATTCCGGTGGCTAGAAGGATCTATTGGATCCTTAGACAGTGTGTCTGAAAATTCCTGGGCCCACATTTTCGAACTGTCGAAGTATTTACAGAAGTTATCACGTTTTCACCGAAATAAATCCTTTTTGAATTTGTAGCTCCACAGGCCCGCAGTTTTAGTTCAATTCATGTTGCTAGAAGGATCAATTGGATCCTTAGACAGTGTGTCCGAAAATTCCGGGGACCACATATTCGAACTGTCAAAATATATACTGGATTTATCACGTTTTGGCCCAAAATTACTGATTTTAGAATTTGTAGCTCCACAGGCCCGCAGTTTTAGGCGAATCCCTGTTGCTAGAAGGATCCATTGGATCCTTAGACAGTGTGTCTGAAAATTCCTTGGCCCACATTTTCGAACTGTCGAAGTATTTACAGAAGTTATCACGTTTTCACCGAAATAAATCCTTTTTGAATTTGTAGCTCCACAGGCCCGCAGTTTTAGTTCAATTCATGTTGCTAGAAGGATCAATTGGATCCTTAGACAGTGTGTCCGAAAATTCCGGGGACCACATATTCGAACTGTCGAAATATATACTGGATTTATCACGTTTTGGCCCAAAATTACTGATTTTAGAATTTGTAGCTCCACAGGCCCGCAGTTTTAGGCGAATCCCTGTTGCTAGAAGGATCCATTGGATCCTTAGACAGTGTGTCTGAAAATTCCTTGGCCCACATTTTCGAACTGTCGAAGTATTTACAGAAGTTATCACGTTTTCACCGAAATAAATCCTTTTTGAATTTGTAGCTCCACAGGCCCGCAGTTTTAGTTCAATTCATGTTGCTAGAAGGATCAATTGGATCCTTAGACAGTGTGTCCGAAAATTCCGGGGACCACATATTCGAACTGTCGAAATATATACTGGATTTATCACGTTTTGGCCCAAAATTACTGATTTTAGAATTTGTAGCTCCACAGGCCCGCAGTTTTAGGCGAATCCCTGTTGCTAGAAGGATCCATTGGATCCTTAGACAGTGTGTCTGAAAATTCCTTGGCCCACATTTTCGAACTATAGAATTATATACAGGATTTATCACGTTTTGGCCGAAATTACTAATATTGGAGTTTGTAGCTCCACAGGCCCGCAGTTTCAGGTGAATTCCGGTGGCTAGAAGGATCTATTGGATCTTTAGACAGTGTGTCTGAAAATTCCTGGGCCCACATTTTAGAACTGTCGAAGTATATACAGGAGTTATCACGTGTTCGCCGAAATAAACCCTTTTGAATTTGTAGCTCCACAGGCCCGCAGTTTCAGTTGAATTGCAGTAGCTAGAAGGATCCATTGAATCCTTAGACAGTGTGTCTGAAAATTCCTTGTCCCACATTTTCGAACTGTAGAAGTATATACAGCTTTTATCACGTTTTGGCCGAAATTACTAATATTCGAATTTGTAGCTCCACAGGCCCGCAGTTTTAGTTAAATTCCAGTTGCAAGAAGGACCCATTGGATCCTTAGACAGGGTGTCCGAAAATTCCGGTGACCTCATTTTCGAACTGTTGAAGTATATACAGGATTTATCACGTTTTGGCCGAAATTACTAATATTCGAATTTGTAGCTCCACAGGCCCGCAGTTTCACGTGAATTTCGGTGGCTAGAAGGATCTATTGGATCCTTAGACAGTGTGTCTGAAAATTCCTTGGCCCTCATTTTCGAACTATAGAAGTATATACAGGATTTATCACGTTTTGGCCGAAATTACTAATATTCGAATTTGTAGCTCCACAGGCCCGCAGTTTCAGTTGAATTCCAGTTGCTAGAAGGATCCATTGGATCCTTAGACAGGGTGTCCGAAAATTCCGGGGACCACATTTTCGAATTGTTGAAGTATATACAGGATTTATCACGTTTTGGCCGAAATTACTAATATTCGAATTTGTAGCTCCACAGGCCTGCAGTTTCAGTTGAATTCCAGTTGCTAGAAGGATCCATTGGATCCTTAGACAGGGTGTCCGAAAATTCCGGGGACCACATTTTCGAACTGTTGAAGTATATACAGGATTTATCACGTTTTGGCCGAAATTACTAATATTCGAATTTGTAGCTCCACAGGCCCGCAGTTTCAGTTGAATTCCATTTGCTAGGAGGATCCATTGGATCTTTAGACAGGGTGTCCGAAAATTCCGGGAACCACATTTTCGAACTGTTAAAGTATATACAGGATTTATCACGTTTTGGCCGAAATTACTAGTATTCGAATTTGTAGCTCCACAGGCCCGCAGTTTCAGGTGAATTCCGGTGGCTAGAAGGATCTATTGGATCCTTAGACAGTGTGTCTGAAAATTCCTTGGCCCACATTTTCGAACTATAGAAGTATATACAAGAGTTATCACGTTTTGGCCGAAATAAGTCCTTTTAGAATTTGTAGCTCCACAGGCCCGCAGGTTTAGGTGAATTCCGGTGGCTAGAAGGATCTATTGGATCCTTAGACAGTGTGTCTGAAAATTCCTGGGCCCACATTTTCGAACTGTCGAAGTATTTACAGAAGTTATCACGTTTTCACCGAAATAAATCCTTTTTGAATTTGTAGCTCCACAGGCCCGCAGTTTTAGTTCAATTCATGTTGCTAGAAGGATCAATTGGATCCTTAGACAGTGTGTCCGAAAATTCCGGGGACCACATATTCGAACTGTCAAAATATATACTGGATTTATCACGTTTTGGCCCAAAATTACTGATTTTAGAATTTGTAGCTCCACAGGCCCGCAGTTTTAGGCGAATCCCTGTTGCTAGAAGGATCCATTGGATCCTTAGACAGTGTGTCTGAAAATTCCTGGGCCCACATTTTCGAACTGTCGAAGTATTTACAGAAGTTATCACGTTTTCACCGAAATAAATCCTTTTTGAATTTGTAGCTCCACAGGCCCGCAGTTTTAGTTCAATTCATGTTGCTAGAAGGATCAATTGGATCCTTAGACAGTGTGTCCGAAAATTCCGGGGACCACATATTCGAACTGTCAAAATATATACTGGATTTATCACGTTTTGGCCCAAAATTACTGATTTTAGAATTTGTAGCTCCACAGGCCCGCAGTTTTAGGCGAATCCCTGTTGCTAGAAGGATCCATTGGATCCTTAGACAGTGTGTCTGAAAATTCCTTGGCCCACATTTTCGAACTGTCGAAGTATTTACAGAAGTTATCACGTTTTCACCGAAATAAATCCTTTTTGAATTTGTAGCTCCACAGGCCCGCAGTTTTAGTTCAATTCATGTTGCTAGAAGGATCAATTGGATCCTTAGACAGTGTGTCCGAAAATTCCGGGGACCACATATTCGAACTGTCAAAATATATACTGGATTTATCACGTTTTGGCCCAAAATTACTGATTTTAGAATTTGTAGCTCCACAGGCCCGCAGTTTTAGGCGAATCCCTGTTGCTAGAAGGATCCATTGGATCCTTAGACAGTGTGTCTGAAAATTCCTGGGCCCACATTTTCGAACTGTCGAAGTATTTACAGAAGTTATCACGTTTTCACCGAAATAAATCCTTTTTGAATTTGTAGCTCCACAGGCCCGCAGTTTTAGTTCAATTCATGTTGCTAGAAGGATCAATTGGATCCTTAGACAGTGTGTCCGAAAATTCCGGGGACCACATATTCGAACTGTCAAAATATATACTGGATTTATCACGTTTTGGCCCAAAATTACTGATTTTAGAATTTGTAGCTCCACAGGCCCGCAGTTTTAGGCGAATCCCTGTTGCTAGAAGGATCCATTGGATCCTTAGACAGTGTGTCTGAAAATTCCTTGGCCCACATTTTCGAACTGTCGAAGTATTTACAGAAGTTATCACGTTTTCACCGAAATAAATCCTTTTTGAATTTGTAGCTCCACAGGCCCGCAGTTTTAGTTCAATTCATGTTGCTAGAAGGATCAATTGGATCCTTAGACAGTGTGTCCGAAAATTCCGGGGACCACATATTCGAACTGTCAAAATATATACTGGATTTATCACGTTTTGGCCCAAAATTACTGATTTTAGAATTTGTAGCTCCACAGGCCCGCAGTTTTAGGCGAATCCCTGTTGCTAGAAGGATCCATTGGATCCTTAGACAGTGTGTCTGAAAATTCCTGGGCCCACATTTTCGAACTGTCGAAGTATTTACAGAAGTTATCACGTTTTCACCGAAATAAATCCTTTTTGAATTTGTAGCTCCACAGGCCCGCAGTTTTAGTTCAATTCATGTTGCTAGAAGGATCAATTGGATCCTTAGACAGTGTGTCCGAAAATTCCGGGGACCACATATTCGAACTGTCGAAATATATACTGGATTTATCACGTTTTGGCCCAAAATTACTGATTTTAGAATTTGTAGCTCCACAGGCCCGCAGTTTTAGGCGAATCCCTGTTGCTAGAAGGATCCATTGGATCCTTAGACAGTGTGTCTGAAAATTCCTTGGCCCACATTTTCGAACTGTCGAAGTATTTACAGAAGTTATCACGTTTTCACCGAAATAAATCCTTTTTGAATTTGTAGCTCCACAGGCCCGCAGTTTTAGTTCAATTCATGTTGCTAGAAGGATCAATTGGATCCTTAGACAGTGTGTCCGAAAATTCCGGGGACCACATATTCGAACTGTCGAAATATATACTGGATTTATCACGTTTTGGCCCAAAATTACTGATTTTAGAATTTGTAGCTCCACAGGCCCGCAGTTTTAGGCGAATCCCTGTTGCTAGAAGGATCCATTGGATCCTTAGACAGTGTGTCTGAAAATTCCTTGGCCCACATTTTCGAACTATAGAATTATATACAGGATTTATCACGTTTTGGCCGAAATTACTAATATTGGAGTTTGTAGCTCCACAGGCCCGCAGTTTCAGGTGAATTCCGGTGGCTAGAAGGATCTATTGGATCTTTAGACAGTGTGTCTGAAAATTCCTGGGCCCACATTTTAGAACTGTCGAAGTATATACAGGAGTTATCACGTGTTCGCCGAAATAAACCCTTTTGAATTTGTAGCTCCACAGGCCCGCAGTTTCAGTTGAATTGCAGTAGCTAGAAGGATCCATTGAATCCTTAGACAGTGTGTCTGAAAATTCCTTGTCCCACATTTTCGAACTGTAGAAGTATATACAGCTTTTATCACGTTTTGGCCGAAATTACTAATATTCGAATTTGTAGCTCCACAGGCCCGCAGTTTTAGTTAAATTCCAGTTGCAAGAAGGACCCATTGGATCCTTAGACAGGGTGTCCGAAAATTCCGGTGACCTCATTTTCGAACTGTTGAAGTATATACAGGATTTATCACGTTTTGGCCGAAATTACTAATATTCGAATTTGTAGCTCCACAGGCCCGCAGTTTCACGTGAATTCCGGTGGCTAGAAGGATCTATTGGATCCTTAGACAGTGTGTCTGAAAATTCCTTGGCCCTCATTTTCGAACTATAGAAGTATATACAGGATTTATCACGTTTTGGCCGAAATTACTAATATTCGAATTTGTAGCTCCACAGGCCCGCAGTTTCAGTTGAATTCCAGTTGCTAGAAGGATCCATTGGATCCTTAGACATGGTGTCCGAAAATTCCGGGGACCACATTTTCGAACTGTTGAAGTATATACAGGATTTATCACGTTTTGGCCGAAATTACTAATATTCGAATTTGTAGCTCCACAGGCCCGCAGTTTCAGTTGAATTCCATTTGCTAGAAGGATCCATTGGATCCTTAGACAGGGTGTCCGAAAATTCCGGGGACCACATTTTCGAACTGTTGAAGTATATACAGGATTTATCACGTTTTGGCCGAAATTACTAATATTCGAATTTGTAGCTCCACAGGCCCGCAGTTTCAGGAGAATTCCAGTTGCTAGAAGGATCCATTGGATCCTTAGACAGTGTGTCTGAACATTCCGGGGACCACATTTTCGAACTGTTGAAGTATATACAGGATTTATCACGTTTTCTCCAAAAATAACTAATTTTAGAATTTGTAGCTCCACAGGCCCGCAGTTTTAGGTGAATTCCTGTTGCTAGAAGGATCCATTGGATCCTTAGACAGTGTGTCTGAAAATTCCTGGACCCACATTTTAGAACTGTCGAAGTATATACAGGAGTTATCACGTTTTGGCCGAAATAAGTCCTTTTAGAATTTGTAGCTCCACAGGCCCGCTGTGCAAAGTGACTTTTAGTGTCTAACAGAGTCTCCTAAATCCTCCACATTGTTGCTTAAATTCCCATGGCCCGCATTTTCGAACAATTCAGGTATATACAGGATTTAGCACGTTTTGGCCGAAATAAGTCATTTTAGAATTTTTGGCCATTTCTGGCAATTTTTGCCCGCTTTTTCGGCCAATTAACAGAAGGTTTTCAATGCCAAATGATTTTTAAGATCGCTACTATATCATGAAATTGAACCGCGAGTGATGATTGAACATCTTGTCATTTTTGGCCAAAATTGGCCAAATGTGGCCAAAAACTTTTTTTGGCCCATTGACTTTCAAGTACTTCTAAAGACACAAATTCCTGCGCAAACCAGAGCATCCTATTACATTCCGTGTATGAGTTATAGCGGTGGCCGCTAACTTAATATTAAGTTAGCCCACCTTTTGTAGCTCCGGCTATTCAAAAGCTACAAAATTCGTTTTCTCGCTACAAAAAAGACACAAAATCTCTACTATTTTGTTTTGCCGGCCTGTGAGGGTGGTCCGCCAACTTTATATACATCATTTTCGCGCTCCTCTACGGTTAATTGGGCAACGAATGGCTGGAGAATGTGCTGAATCTATTGCTCAGAATTAACTGTGAAGTTAAAAAACACAGGCCAATTACTCTCTGCCACGATACAGCCAGCCAAACACCAACCACAGTAGGATGTAAAGTTGTTGTTCTAACAGCATGTGGATTTTCACCAGAACAAATTCTGTAATTTTGAGAATTAACATAGCCATTGAGATGGAACCAGACTTCATTGGAAAAAAAGGTTTTATCCAGGATGTCATCATTGTTCATTTCCTCATTAAACCAGTTACAGAACAGGACGTATTGTGGACGGTCAGGAGGATTTAGAGATTGGACCATCGAAAATTTGTACGGGGGGTATTTCAATTTGCTCTTCAACAGAGTGGAACAATTTCCATATGATAAACCTGTAAAATCACGAAACGGAATACGGGAAATTAGAAATAAGTGCAAAATGGTGAACTTTTGATAAGGATCAAACCTGTTTGGAGAGAAAGCTTCCTAACCTATTTGCGAGGACTTTGTTGCCGTCGGGCCCTGACGTCTTGCACCACATTTTCAGTGAGTACGGAGATTCTACCAGGTGCCTTTCCTTTCTTCACATTGCCTGTACTCAAATATCGTTGAACTACGCGCATGCAGTGTTGTTTAAAAACGTCGATAGTGAACACAACTTCAGGAAACATTTCTTCAAATTGGTGAAAAGTGGATTCCAAGGAGTATTGCCATCCAGAAATGGGATCATGAACTGCACTCCGAAAATAAGCCATGCCAATAAAAATATTCTGTTCTAATGTAAATAGTACCATTTTTATATTTTTATAATAAAAATTTGAATCGCCGCTCAAGTGTCAATGCTGTCACTCTTATACGTCGAAGTAGCTGTAAAGGAACCGGAAGTGGTTCCAGTTCTACCATTTTAAAGTAAAATTTAGGATTGCCAACTTAAACAGTATTTCTTGATCACCTTGTATTATAGTAGACGTGTCCTGTGCCATACTTACAAACCCAGAAAACAAATGTGACGGGGAATTCAAGGATTTCACAAATATTTCATTAACCATTTATGCCATTATTAATCCGAGTTTGACATATTTCGAAAAATGTGGAAGGGGTATACTAATTATCATCCCACATAATTATTATGTATTTTGTAGAAATACTTCAAATAAAAGCCATATCTACAACAGTTTAATCAGTTTCAGTTAATCACAATTAATTTCACTACTCAAAATTTCATTAAAAATTGTATTTCACAATTTTAGCAAAATGTGAAGTTTGAAATGTAGCGTGTGACGTTTCAAGAGAGTTCCCATATTTTCTCTAAGGTACTTATTTTGATACTGATCAAAATTGTAATGAACTAATAACTGTAGGTGTGGAGTTGGCAAGTTTGTAAGTTAGTTGGGACAATTCCAGTTACATTACATTTTTAATGGAGCTGAAATTACCTCAACTTATATCTGACGTTAAACGAAGTTTAAGTAAAAATGGTAATGGACTCGTTTATGAACAAATATAGAGTTTGAAAAGAAGTTTTGGCGAAAAGGGAAAAACTGTTAAGAATTGAAGATAGTTACAACTTGGATAGCTGTTATAGATACTGTCAATTAATTTCTCCATTACTTATTCATGACAGACTTTTCATAAGCCAGAGGAACCCAATAATGTTTAAAAATATTCAATTGAGCCTTAAGAGATGCCTTAACAAAGGCATCTCTTATACATCCATGAAGCTTTGTGCATTTAAAGTTACTTTCCGTAAAGGTGTGGACAATGGATCCTATCATAATTTATGCAGAAATAACAGTTTTTGAGCAAAATGTCAAAAGAAATTTTTGCATTATTGAATTCAGCCAAAGCGTCTTCAGGACATTCACCAGAATACTTTTTATAATAACGTTAAAATTTTATACATTTATATGGATAACTGTTACAGAGACGGACAATGGATCCTTTCATGACTTATCCAGGAGTGACCCTTTTTGAGCAGAAAGAACAGAGCAGCTTTCTGCAATATTCAATTGAGCCAAAACTCAGTCAAGACCTTTACCAAGACATTTTTAACACATGAGTCAAGAAGTATCGCAACAAATTCTTGCGTTAATCAATTGACTGTCGTTACATGTAAGATTAACTGATTTATCCATAACTTATCCATGAGTGACTCTACTTGAGCACATCGGTCATATCCAATTCGTACATTTATTCATTTGGGCTAAATCTCTTTCAGCACGTTAACTAGTATACTTTTCATTAAACCGTAAAGTTGTACGACCTTAAATTGATCTTCGCTACAAGTATCGCTAACTGATTCATTTATGACTTATCCATGAGTGACCATTTTAGAGCAAAAGGGTCCTAACCAATTCTTGTCTTAATCAATTCAGCCAAAACTCACTTGGGACGTTCAAAGAATAGTTTTCAAGAGATTACAAAGTTGAATGAATTTAAACTGGTCGCCATTTTAAGTATTGTTAACTAATTGATCCATGAGTGACATCTTGAGCAAAACTACACCAATTAGTGCTTTTATCAATGGAGTCAAAACTCCCTGGGTACATTAAATATACGCCTTTTATGACCCTACAAAGTTTTATGTCTTTAAATTGATCATCGTTACAAGTGTGGTTATGCAATTGATCTATGAGGTATCCATGAGTGACCATTCTTGGGCAAAATTAACATAATCAATTACGGCACTATTTAACATAGCTAAAACCCTTTCAGGACGTTCAGTTGAGTGCTTTTCATGAAACAACAAAGTTGTTTGCAATTAAATTTAACATCGTTATAAATTTGATTAGGTGATTTATCCATGACTTATCCATGAGTAACTGGTCTTGACCAAAAGTGTTACAACGAATTCCTGCATTACTTAGTTAAGTCAAAACGCTTAGTAAGATATTTCTTATACTTCATCAAGTTGTATGGATTTAAATTCATTGTTTGTGAAGATTTGATCAACTTATCTGTTTATAACTTATGAGTGTAATAATAAATTTTTAAAATACGTAATTGTGCCAAAAATCCCTCAGGGCGCTAAATAGAATATGGTCCATTAAATTAAAAAGTTGTATGTCTTTAAATTGAGTGACTATTCTTGAGCAAAACTGTAATAACTAATTCTTGCATTACTCAATCGACAATTGAGCCAAAATCCAATCTAAACGTTTAGCAAGATATTTACTATACATCACAAAGTTCTATGGAGTGTTCTAATAAATTTTTGCAATATTATATTGAGTCGGAACACCCTCAGGACGCTCAATAGAATATAGCCAATTACTTTAAAAAATTGTATTTTTTTAAACTGTTCGTCATTAAAAGTATGGTTTATCCATGAGTGACCATTCTTGAGCACAACGATAATAATTAATTCCGGCATTACTCAATAGAGCCAAAACCCTATCAAAATCTTTACTAAGATATTTCCTATACTTAACAAAGTTCCATGGATTTAAAGTGAGACCTACGTCTCTTTTGATAACTTATGCAATAATAATTCTTTTTGAGCAAGAGAGGCCCAACAAATTATTGAGTTGACTCAGGACGCTCACTAGGATATTTTTTATGAAACAAGAAAGTTGTGTGTATTTAAATTGATCGCCATTTCAATTATGGATAACAGATTTATCCATGATTTATATGTAATTTCTGATTTATGACAATCAAGGTTTATGATTTCATGAGATTTTGATGTCAGGTACTTTACTACTTCTTCATTTTATTATATAAAAGTTTGAAAGTACTTGTTGAGAAACTTAGTTCGTTCAGGTGTATTTTTGTTAAATAAGTGGTTTTTACCTGTTCCTTTTGTTTTTGTTGCTTATATTTTATATCCTTTTTTATCTGTTTCAAAATTGTAATGAACTAATAACTGTAGTTGTAAAGTTGGCAAGTTTGTAAGTTAGTGGTGACAATTGCAGTTGTATTACATTTTTAAAGGAGTCAAAATTATCTCAACTCACATATGACATGTTAAACGAAGTTTAAATTAAAATGATGATGGACTCGTATATGAACAAATATAGAGTTTGAAAAGAAGTTTTGGCGAAAAGGGAAAAACTGTTAAGAATTGAAGACAGATACAACATCAACTGATAATTTTATTAGAAACACAACTGTTTATTCAAGACGCAATTTATCTATCGCGCTTTTATCAAAGTTCTGGCAAAATTAATGTATTTCCTGAGATTTTAAGAAACTTATGAAAATTGTATAGAATACATGACATTTTAAAATCCGTTGTACCTGTGTTAAGAAAAACGTGATCATTAAGTTCTGATGCTTTAAAGAAGTTGGAGATATTCTAAAAAGAAACCAATAAGAGTCGTAAAGAACTAGTGATATTTTGACGACGGTTGCAGTTGCCTTAGCAAAATTATGAAAAATGAAATATGACGTTCATTTTGACATTTTCGTCTGATTGGGGATGCTTAAACCTACAGTGAAACACATTGAAAATTCTTATTGAAAAATGCATACAGTACAATAAGCTTTTGGTGTACCATCTAAATATGCTCCAGGCCCTCGCGGATTGTAGAATCGATCACCGTTACACCAAACTTATCGAGCATACTTACAAGAAAGCGAAAGCTGTTATTATACTTCATGAAGATATTCCTGACTTGAAAATGGAGCGAAGTGTGCGGCAAGGTGATGTCATCTCTCCCAAATTATTCACTTCTTCTGGAGTACCTACATGTTTAAGCGTACTAAGATCGACAACTTTGGTATTAACATCAACGGCGAGAAGCTGAGCCATCTTCGCTTCGCCGATGACCTAGTATTACTTGCAGACAAATTCGATAAAGCAAAAGAGATGCTAAAGGAACTGGAATTAGCATTCAAAGAAGTTGGGCTGAATATCAACATCAGCAAGACCAAGTTCATGACAAATCTAGCCAACAGTGAAAATCTAAAAGTAAGCGACTCGTATATTGAGCTAGTGTTGTCCTATAATTACCTGGGTCACGAAATACGATTGGGGAGAGACAATCAAACCTGTGAAATCGGCAGAAGAATAGGTCTCACCTGGGCAGCCTTCGGAAAACTGAGCTACATCTTAAGATCTAATATTCCCATGTGTCAAAAGAGAAGGGTATATAACCAGTGTGTTCTGCCAGCGTTAACAAATGGAACCGAAACAATGACACCAACAAAGCAAACAGCAAACAAAATAAGAGTGACACAGAGAAGCATGGAAAGAGCCATGTTGGGTCTCTCTCTGAGAGATAGACTTCCGAATGCGAAGGTGAGGAGGAGGAATGAAGTGGCAGATGCCATTGAAAAAATATCTAATCTTAAATGGAACTGGGCAGGCCACGTGGCTTGAATGAACGATGGCAGATATATGATAAAAATAACTGAATGGAGACCTAGAGACCATGCACTTCGCAGCACAGGCAGACAGCTCACTAGATGGTCGAATGATATGAAGGGCATTCACACGAACTGGATGAATGCGGCACGGGATAGAGAGAGATGGAAACATTTACGGGAGGCTTATGTCCAGCAGTGGACGACTATATAGCTTTTTGATGATGATGGTGAGGGGTGTTTAACCAGTTGATGGTATACATTTTCGTCCAATCCCTTTTGGAGGTGGAGGGATTCATGATATTTCACATTCTCCAGCAAATTCTGATCGTGCCTATTACGCTCAGTGACTAAATATTTGATCCTTGCCCCCATGCGTTTCGAAACTTGTTTTTATTTCCTTAGTATTTCACCATTTCCAACAATTTTAATATGTTTCGTAATCTCATCAGTGGTTCAAAGGACTCTTGAAGATCCGACATACCCCGGAAGGTCAGGTAAACGGTGCATCTCATTAGCGAAAATGTGGTCGCCCCGAAAATGTCGGCAGCGGTCAGCTCGTAAAAAATTTTAATCCCCAACACTAAGTTCGGTCAATTGGTAAGCGAACCGTAAATTTTTAAAAGTTAGTTTTGGATGAGTCAAGTCGTAAGAGGATTCTCAGAAATAATCAGGGGGATGATGACTGTAACGAAGTAGTTCGGATATTTGTTGAAACTAAGAATATGATATAAGGAGGTGGTTTGCTACGTTCCAACTGAACGGTGACGATGGATCGCACCGAGATTGTTGTAGATATTATTAAAAGTCAACGTGGCAAAGACTTGCTTTTTTAATGATCATATGCGTTTTATGACCATAGGGTCGGATTCCGCAGGGTATTCCTTGCCCTCTCGCAAGGAATAGGATAATCCCCCTTTTGGGATTTTTCAGATAGTTCTAACCCTTACGAGATGACCGACCTAGAGAACCATATTCTTACGAGTTGACCACTCTGGCGAAAGTCAAATGCGGACCGAGGATTAATTCTTACGAGTTGACCCGTGCCCGAAAATGTATGGGTTGAAGGAATGAGAAGGGATGGGATAGTTCAGGTAACAGGACTACCTCACGATAATCAGACGAAAATGTGTCGACTCGTATTTATGTATATCTTACTATTTGTTATTTTTAGTTCATTAATGGCGGCAAAGCAATTTTCGAGTATTTCGAATGTATTAATTCTGCTACAGAAGGGTTCGCGGGCTCATCTTCGAATCTCCGTCTCAAACCGTCCGTGAAACCGGATTATCTCATCTCGCGTCCGTAACGACGTTATAATTCGATTAGTTACGGCCCTGGACGGGGAGGAGATCCCATCCCCCCGGACGACGAAGTTGTTGCAAAGCGACTGCACACACATGCACACACACACACACACATCTACATATATATGTACGTTATAGTCGCATCGCAATATTTTACGAATGCCATAAAACGGGCATAAAGTGCGTTTTACGACCCTCCGAGCTTAATGCCTGCGGTATGTCGAAGCTGCCATACGACGAGTCATAATACCTTTTCGGTCAGTTAAAATTTACCATTCGCGCATCCGGTCCCCGGCTAATTAAACGCGAAGGAGGGGGTGGGGGGGCTCGAGGGGCGGGAGATTTGAATTTTGTTTCATTTATTTTTTTGTGTTAATTTGTCACTTTCCGTCGCATGTCGCGGATTGAAACATCAAAGGGGAAGACGGTTGTAAAGCTTTAAGAGCGGTTTTAAACGGGAAGGCTCTCGGGAACGGGTTACAATGTTGCCATGGCGGAAATGTGTGCGAGGAACAGTTTTTAGTAGGTACATGGAGTTTAACATTATTTTCAAACGAGGAATATAGAAAGAATTATAATTATACTTGTTTTGCCAACAAGATAGATGCATATTAATGAGCTGGTCGTAAATAGAGGGATTTTTCTTGTACAGCAGGAAAAAAATATCGCAGTTATCGTAAGCAGTATATATTTTTACCTGTTTTTGCATAATTTTGAAGGAGCCACCCTGTTTAGTGGTATCAGAACAAATGGTCCAAAGGCGAAGAAGAAGAAGAAGGTAAGAGATAAGTAGAAATTTGGCGAGCGGATATTGAGATGTCAGTGGCGTTTCGCGTTTAAATGACCTTATTTCTACGAAAAATACCCTAACATTGGTACTCCGTTATCCTAAATGATATTGTTATCTGCACGCCTATAACCTTGACGGTCAGCTCATTAATATGCGTCTATTTTGTTGGGAAAATGAGTATAGAAGAAATTATCTTCCCAATAAAGTTCCCAAACAGCCACACAAATGAAATTAATCTTTTTAACAATAATTCCATAATAATAATTTTTAATACCGATTTTAAATAATAATGTGGAATTTAACTTAAACTTTATGTACAACGGCACACAGTCTTGAAATAATCATTATTAAATCCTACTCTTTTATAAAAAGAGTCTGGATGAGTAACTGGTGTGAAGTTAGCCACATCCACAAATTCAAACTAATGGAAACACCCCTAAAAATTGGTGAAATGTTTCAATTAACCAGTTGATTTAGGATGATATTTATTAATTATTTCTGCAAAGAAATTTTCTCCTGTAACTCGGAGGTTGGTGCGAATGGAGTAAAATATAAACCATCTAAGTACGTCATTAAAATTATTAGCACTCAAAATTTCTTTTTCTTAAACAATTCACTATATTATATGACATATTGATAAACTTTTGGACAGCCCTCAGGGTGGTTTTAATATAGGGGTGAAAGTAACGTTGATCAGGTTGATAAGGATATCATTTTTATCCTGTATATTCTGTATCCTATTTTCTATATCTTGATATTCTTCGTTTAAAAGTATCTAAACACGTTAAGTAAATGGTATGCGCAGACTATTTGGCTGTCTAAGTCAATGAAAATTTTCCCTTGAAGTTAAAACTGACTACTAATGATACTCAATAGGATTTTCAATAAAAAATTCAAAAGTATAAAATATTTCTAGAAGGTTTATAATAAAAAACATAACTAAAACCTTTTTGGTAAGATATCAAATGTCAACGTCTTCAAAGAAGAATTGTAGAAAAATTTAAAATCCTAATTATATAGATTTTGTTGGACAAAACCGATTCTTTGGTTTTCGATGCTTGTCAGATACTTCTTCTTCTTCAAGTGCCGTCTCCGCGACGGAGGTTGACGATCATCATGGCTATTCGAATTTTGGAGGCAGCTGCTCTAAAAAGTTCACTTGATGTAAATCCGTACCATACTCTGAGGTTACGTAGCCATGATATTCTCCTTCTTCCTATACTTCTATTTGAGCACGGGTCATCTGGTAAGAATTTATCCCGGTCCGCATTTGACCTTCGCCGAGATCGGTCAGCTCGTAAGGATATGGTTCTCAGATCGGTCAACTCGTAAGAGTTGACGTGAAAAATCCCAAAAGGGGGATTATCGTATTCCTTGCGAGGGAGCAAGGAAAACCCTACGGAACCCGACCGTTATTAACAACAAGCAAGTCTTTCCCACGTTGACTTTTAATAAAATCCATAACTATCTTGGTGCTCGTCACCTTTCAGTTGGAACGTAACAAACCACCCCCTTGTATCATATTCTTAGTTTCAACAAATATTCGAACTACTTCGTTGCAATCATCATCCCCTCGATTATTTCTGAGAATCCCCTTACGAGTTGACTCATCCAAAACGACCCTTTAAAAATTTACCTGCCGGTTCTCTTAAGAGATGACCGATCTTAGGGTGGGCCATTAAAATTCCTTACTAGCTGACCGCCACCGTTCTATTTCCTAGAATTTTTCTCTGCATAATCAACTGAAACATGGCGTATCTTGTCCCACGTGTAATATGTCCGAGGTACTGTAGTTTTCTGATCTTAATTGTTTTTATGATTTCCATTTCCTTGTTTATCCTTTTCATGACTTCGGTAGTTGTGACGCGCGCTGTCCATGATATCTTCAACATTCTTCTGTATACCCACAATTCGAATGATTCCAGCATGTTGATAGTTGCCGCATTCAGGGTCCAAGTCTCCATTCCATAAAGCAATGTCGAGAAAACATAGCATCTTGCAAGCTGACTCTCAGGTCTAGCTTTAGGTCTCTTGTGCAGAGTACTCTTCTTAGTTTGTTGAAATTCGCCCCTGCCTTTTCTATTCTTGTCTTAATCTCCTTGGAGTAATCATTTGTGGAGTTAATCATTGTGCTCAGGTATGTATATTGCTCTACTTGTTCTACACTGGTGCCGTTATTTGTCAGGTTCTCGTTGGTTCTCTGGGTTTTCGATATTCTCATAAATTTTGTCTTTGCGATGTTCATTGTTAGCCCGTATTCTCGTTCACATTCGACTATCTTATTCATCAGTCTCTGAAGATCATCGATGTTTTCTGCCATTATAATAGTGTCATCCGCATACCTAATGTTGTTAATCGGTATTCCGTTTACCTTTATTCCGGCTGTCTCTCCCCCCAGCGCTTTTTTCATTATTTCTTCTGAGTATGCGTTAAAGAGAAGTAGTGATAATACACAACCCTGCCTCAACCCTCGTCTAATTTCAATCTCTTCTGACAGATGTTCGTTAATGCGTACTTTTGCTCGTTGTCTATAATATAGATTTGATATGATTCTAAGGTCGATTCTATTTGTTTCACTTGGAGGACCTTCATTAGTTGGTCGTGGCGGACTTTATCAAACGCTTTATTATAGTCGATGAAACAAATATATATATCTCGGTTCACATCCAGGCATCCCTGAATTAATATATTAAGTGACAAGAGAGCCTCACGCGTACCCAGGCCTTTACGAAATCCAAATTGTGTTTCCTCTATATCCATGTCTAGTTTTTGATATATACGGTTATGGATGATTTTTAGGAGCAGTTTTGGTGTATGAGACATCAGAATAATGGTGCGGTGATCGCTGCAATCCCTGGCGTTGGCTTTTTTGGGTAGGTAGATAAAGGTCGAAATCAACCATTCCATGGGTATAACACCTGACTTATAGATTTGGTTAAAGAGTTTCACCAGGATATCTATGTACTTTGTATCTATGATTTTTAGTATGTCTATAGGCAGATCGTCAGGTCCAGGGATTTTTCCGTTCTTTGTTGTTTTTAGGGCATACAATACTTCTTCCTTTGTGATATCTGGGCCATTTTCATTTGGGCCCAGATCTGTGTGTTCTTGTTCATCTTCGAACAGTTTCTCGATGTACTCTTTCTATCGCTGTAACTTTTCATCTGTTTGTGTTATGGTGTTTCCATTCCTGTCCTGGAGTGTGCTGGTGGGATTGTGTCGTCTTAACTCTGTCATTTCTTTAACTTTTTTATGTAGGTTAAACAAGTCGTAACTATTTTGAAGATTTTCAATCTCTTTGCATTTCTCTTCGAAGTATATTTCTTTGGCCTCCTTGATTTTTTCCTGATGTCGCAGTTGATCTCGTTGTATTTGTGCATATCTTTGTTCTTAAATTGTCTTCGCCGTTCCATCATATTCAGTATTTCATCAGTCATCCATTTTTCTTTTTCTTTCGGGGTGTCCTTTAGTACTATCCTTTAGTACTATGCCTACATGGATCAAGTAGGCAATGCTTTAGTAGCTTCCACTGTTCGTCAGATACTAGACTTTAAATAATCTAAATTAAAAATCTAGTTTCTAGAATCTAATAAAGGCTTTGTCACAGGGACGTAGAGAAATTCTAAAGTACCTATAGGCAATATTTGTCTTTCAGAAGGAACGCCAATTTTAGGAACATTACGATATTGAAAAATTCAACACTATAGAATATTCCTGGAAGATCTAATACCTTTTCAGTGGGGTTTCAACTGCCCACGTGTTTATAGAAGGGTTATAGAAAAGTGCAAGTTTCCGATTCTGAATTGTTTTCTGCAAGTGTAGGTATCTAGATTCTCGAATAATCAATAATATAGCGATGAGGATTATCGAAGGATTGTTTGATAAATCTGATTCTCCACCTCTCGATTGCTTGGCAGATTCAACGTTTTTAAGAATCTAAACCTAGATTCAACAGGAGTCTACACTTCAAGGACCAAAATAATTTTGGATAATTCAAGAAGTACAACTCAATTTGCAGAATAATGCTGAAAGTCCTAAGTCTTTCCACAGAATTACAACTAAAATCATTCCGAAAGAATTTGGTAGAGTCCATTCACGTTAAGAAGAACCGTGGCACTGAGTTTCAAGGAGAGATATATTCAGTCGGCTATGTTCGATCTCCATAGTTTCATGTAATTCACCCTCCCACCACTGCTTATACACGAATTACATGAAACTATGGAAATCGAACATAGCCGACGGAATATATCTCTCCGTGAAACTCAATGCCATGGTTCTTCTTAAAGTGAATGGACTTTATGTCACAGGTTTGTCGTAAAGAGTTGTGAAATATCGAATGGGTTTTAATAACCAGAATATAGATTTTAGAAATATTTTCAAAATATACAATATTTTTGGAAGATCCACAATGTTTAAGGATTCCTCTATAAAATCCCCCAACTAATTTGAAACGACATAAGTATTGTCAGAGGATCATAAGGAAACTCCATGGTTCTAATAATCTTCTAGAGGCAAATAAAAAATAAAACATTCAAGATGGTTCAAAATGTCAAAAATAGCCACATAAACGTTAGTGGGAGGATTGCAAAGATTAAAGGTATCTACCAAAATCGAAAATCTACAAATAAACATTTTGATAATCTAGATAATCTAGGATCATCTAGGAAGATTATTTAAAGGACAAATTAAACAAATTAATCTGAATGTATCCTATCAGGAGTTTATTTTCATGACGTATATATAATATGCAAAGGATGGAACAACATTCTGGATATTCTTGAAGTACTTAATCTATTAACAAAAGACTGTTAGGATAATTCCAATAATCTAGAATGCCCTTAATATGTTCCAGATAAATTTTTAATTTAATAGATAGGTACTTCAAAGAAAAAAGTTACCTTAGTAAATTCTAGGTGTTTCGGAATATTCAGCTAAGGATGACTTATGGGATTTTAGAATATCTCAAACATAACGTAAAATTTTAAAGGGGAAGGAAGGAAACAAAACAATTCCCAAGACTTTACAGAAAGTAAAGGATTTAAAAACTATTATTCCTGTAATACAGCAGAACCATATGGAATATCTTAGGGTGAAAAGGATCCTGGATAATCCTGGAAGTTATTATAAAATTTAGAATGATCTAAAGATTTGGAGCATCTAGTAAGTGATCCTGGATAATCCTGGAAGTTATGTAAAAATTTAGAATTATCTCCTAAAGATTTATAGGATTTAGTAAGTTTAAAACATTGTAGGTTATATAGATCGAAGGAAATTTAAAACCATTTGCTATCTAGAAGAGTTAATAAATCATACATGAAAATTTTTAATGCAACCGGCATGCAGCCTTATGGGATTTCTGCATAAATATTCAAAGTTGACGAAGAGAATCATGAAAGGAATTTAAATGACAATTATTCTGGAAAAGTTTATGGAAAATTAATTTCATCAAGAATCTTAGAAAGTTTTAATAATAATATACAATATATTTACGTATATAATTTCTTGTTTATATACTTATGAATTATATAATAATAAAACCTTAATACAATTTAAGACATTTAGGTATATTAGCTAAAGATGATTTAAAGGAAGGCTGTGTAATTCTGAAAGGCTGTGGGATTTTTATTATTCGACATGCAAAAAAAATTTGTTATATTATTATTATATATTATATATTAGTATTTCGTTATAATATATGTGGTTTAATTCACTTTTTCTCACTAGAAGTTCCTAAGTCAGGTTCTTATTTAAATTCCTCTCGTATCCCAAAATATATAAAATAAATTTAAATTAAGTTAAATAGGAAGTTGACTTTTTTGGAAAACCACCAATTTATTTTATTTTTAATCACAAACAACTCAGATAAGGTACACACGCGCAACTAAACCAAGTAAAGTGCTTTCAACTTATCTTTATTTTCGTCTTCATATGCAATTAAGTAATAAATTTCCCGATTTTTTTCGTTTTATTGAGCGAGTAAGTTGCTCGCCCGATAGCTCGCGTGCTATCATTTCTAATCGGTAACTTTATCGCGTTAAAAATTAACCGGTAGCGTTCGAGCAGAAAGCGTACTGAAATTAAACAATTTCGCTGCAATAAAATCGAATTAGCATCGCCATAAGAGTTACCGTCGATACGACTGAACTCGAGGGTGTTCACATCGAGATACAAGGTCCATGTATGTACTTGGTATTGAAAATTATAAAAGTTTCGAGTATATAGATTGTTGTAACACGTCACAATTTTGCGATAGTGTAGTATCACTAATTTCACCGAGTCCTTCTGAATTCTTCTAGATTATTACAATAAATTGCAGTATCTACATTCCTAAAATTGACAATTAGAATAAGAAGTGATTTAAAAACATTTCAAAAGTGTTCAATTTCTGACTTTGTTTTTCCGGAATTTTTGAGATCTTCTATCTTTCATCTGCGGTTCTTGAAATTGTCCTGGTTCGACATTAAAATTTATTTATTTTTGCTAAGATAAAATTAATGCATCTGGTAATACGTTTGTACGTTTTTCCTAATCAATAAATCTTTCAATTTTTCTAGTGTATTGCTCTTTCGAAATTCTCACAATTTGTGAAAATCCTTCTGGAAAATTCCAAGATCCTTAAAGTCCATCCAAGACTATTCTATATAATCTGTGTTAATTCTAGAATCGTTACTGATACTTTGACAACTGAAAACATCTTTTACGGATTTCTTACACCTTCCAGAAATATTCCAGATTCTTAAATGTGACTTGTTTTCTTCAATTTCTGTTTAAATAGTCACCGGTCTATTCTGTACTCTATTTTCTAAGATATTTAATGAATTTACCATGATAACAATTCATGATGGATCCTTTGACCTCTTCCAGGACAATCTAATCTTGTATTTACTTCCAAGATTATCCACGAAGCTACTAGTTTTTTTAAAAAAATAGGGCGTGAATAGGTTTTTTTGCAAATTTTTTAATAAACAATACTCAGATTTCTGAATTCTTCTGGGTAAAAATTTGAATTGAAATTTTCCTCTTCTAGAATTGAGACCTCTAATTTTTTAAATCATAAAACTTGGCAAAATGTGTTAAGGACATGTGTTAAGGATGTTCAAGACATATTACAGTTTATTGAATTTTATTTCCAGGAATTTTACTCAAGCCCATGAATGTCTCCATTCTACACTAGGTATCCTCGAATTTTAAGGACACATAGATATTCTAGATTTTAAAAATTGTCCACATTCGTCAAGGATTCACTTGATCTCCAAATATTGATGCTTCTAGAATCAAGTTATAGAACATTACCAATATAAACTTTACGGCTTTAGGAGCAATTCTAGAACCATCTAGAAATATTTTAATTTAGTTGAGAGGCTTTTAGTGCCAAACTTTCGGGGACGATTAAAGCTTTTTAGTAATAGTATTTGATATGTTCTAATACAAAATTTACAAAATTCTCCGTGATATACATATATATTCCGAAATAATTTTCGTTACATACACCCTAAATGATCCTTATGAGCTTCAAACTGTCTATCTCTAGTAGAATCCAGATCTGTATTTATAGAAATCTAGAATTATAGAAGGTTTTAGAGGTAGTAATAAACATTCAGAACTCTTCGAAAAGGGTTTCTAATTTAACTTCGTCCAGAAGTGTCCAAGATCATTTTATTCCTCAAATTGCTTCATCTTCCAGAATTTAATTATAGATTATTAGAAACTACAATTTTTACGACAAAATCAGTTATAAAGGTATTATCGAATATGAATATCGACTTCAGGAACATTTCTCCATTTTTTAGTTACATCCAAATATACAAAAGATCCTTTTGAGCTTTAAAATTATCTATCGCTAATAGAATCTAGATCCGGATTTTTAGAAATCTAGAATTTCAGAATTTTAGAACGTTTGTAATATTCAGAACACATTAAAAGTGTAACTTAATTTATTTTTTTTTACTTTTTTAGCCTCAGATTGCTATATCTACCGGAATCTAAACGTAGATTATGGGAAATATATAAATCTTTCTACAAAAAAAAAAAAAATATTAACGAAATTCTTTAAGATAGTTTTTAGGGTTAACTTCGGATGTCGACGGCCCATACCTATTCTATATTTTGACAAGATTAGTAGAGAAATCTGTATATCGATTCTTCTAGAATGTAGATACAGAATGTATACATAATTTTTTTAAAAAAAATTGTAAAACATTTGGTGTTTGACATCCTCCCATGAAGATTGTGATATGCTTAAGATATTCTCTGAAGACTTCTGATAGAATATATATGTTATTTTATATATAAAATCTATATCTACATTATTAGAAACCTAAGGTCTCCCTACAATCCTCGTCGGTGATCACTGACTTTTGAAATTTTCCTGAAAGTTTTAGTCATTATCAAACTTTGAACAAGTTCCGCAACAATTTTGATTACACCCAGATTGACCCTTTTGAGAATTAAATTATCTATGGCGAAGAGAATCTAGATCTCGATTATTGGTAAACTAGAAATACAGAATTTCAGGTTTTAGAGGCCTTGTTGAACATTCGGAACATTTAAAATTGTTATTTATTTAAGTACCTACTCATTATATTTATATATATATATATAATTTATTTATTTATTAATTATATTATCTACATCTAATTATAGATTATTAAACTTATAATAATCTTTCGAAAAACCATTTGAGAAATGACATCCTTCACGAAAGGTTTTAGGGTCGTTCTAGGGACCCATAAAATATCCTATAATTTTGTTTAGATTAGTCAAGAATTCTTTTAGTGCTTAACAGTTTGATTCTTCTGGGATCTAGATTTAAAATAAGTTAAACCTTTCTATAATTCTTCCGTAAGGCCTCTTGCCTTTGAACTCCTCCTCGAAATTATATAGAAGCATTTCTGAAGGTTATACAGTTTCCAGAGAAAATAAATATTTATTAATTAATCAATTAATAACCCTTATATTCGTTATTATTATGAAATTTTTCCCTAGTAGCTTTAAAGGCTTTGTAGAAGTTCTTGGATCTTCCTGAATAATTATATAACTTTTTTAATCAGGTACATCTATGATAATCCTCTTGATACTTAAATTGTCTGAATTAATAAAATCTAGATCTAGGCAATTTGAAACCTAGAATTTCGCTATAACTGGTCGATAATGCTTTTGTCATTTGGAGTCTTGCATTTATTATTATTTTATTTAGATACTTATTTTATGTATTTTAATCCCGGTCATAACGATCCAGGATCATTATTCAGTCATCACAGAGATGTGTGTGAAGTTGGCAACAAATCTCCAGGGACGAATTTTGTACGAGACATTTCCGCCAACGGTCGTTATTTCATCCCAAACTATGAAAGATGTTTCGTAAATATTGGGTAACTCCGAAAGTATAACCTTCTATACATTTGTTCTTACAACAAAGACTAGAAAACACAATGGCCTATAAAATGGACATAGCAAGAATATTGGAAAAATGGTAACAACTGAGATATTTTCAAATTTTCGAATCAGGTTCAATTGTATTGGAATTACTTAATACGCTGTAACTTTTCACTGTTCATATTGTATAATTATATAGAAGCCTATTGGTTAATAATTAATGTGTAGTGAATGTTCCTTCGCATTTCTCTTACAAGCCAATAAAGGACATATAAATACCAACAAAACAGCCATAGTTAGAATTTCCAAAAAGTGTCTATAACTGAGTTACTTCGAAATTTTATAGTAAGATTTACTTATAATGTATATACTTAATATCTGTATTAAAAAATCTAATACAAATTGGAAAAGCTACGAAAAAAGTATAGAAAAATATATAAATATATAATAAATAAAACTGCTTCTGGAGTTAAAGCATATTAAGTCACTCCATTACTCCTGAACCTGATGAGAAAATTTCGAAATAGCTGCCAATAACTTTTTCTGGAAGGTCTAACTATGACTGTTTTCTTGACTTTTTTGTCTTCTATCGATTGTTATAGGAATAAGGATGTAGAAGATGGATGAGGCCATAGTTAGAGAGAAGTAACAACCGTTGGCGGAACTGACTCTTGTACAAAATTCGTCGCTGGAGATTCGTCGCTAATTTCACACACATCCCAAATATTAATTTTTATTGAACCTAGATTGAGATTATGGGACACCAGAGTTTGTTTAAGACCATCTGATAAATTATTGGTTATCTGGAGGAGCTTCCAGAGAATTCTTGGATTTTGATATCCTTTCGGAAACAGTCGACACTTTTTCATTACTTATACATCTAGAATCATGAAATATCCTTCTGTCTATTATAGTGTCGTACCTTTCAGAACCTACTTCCAGATTTTTAGGAATCGAAAGCTTTACCATAATCTTTTCGGGAGTCTCATCAATTATTTTGTCTACCCGTTTTACGAGTATAAATAAAAGCAAAAGTCGAAAGCAGAAGCTTTACGGTAATCCCATCGAATCACCCGTAAAACTTTACGACCGTCACCGACGACACTTCTCCACGGCTTCCTTTTTTTCCCCACCGCCAAATCTATCAATTAACGGACGTTACACCTAATCGGAAATTTTAGCCAAATTAGTAGTTTATATAAACGCGATAGCTGGAAATTAATTAAAAATCCGCCCCGGTAAAATTGTATCTTAGTCTCATTAGTGTCCCGCGTCGGGTCGTAAAAACCGACAACAGGCGATCGAGCGTTGAATTTTAAGAGGTTTATTAAGAGGAGAGATGAGTGGTTTTAAAGTGTTACCTGCGAAAATTTCAATGAGGACCGTTTTATGGGGATTCTTGTACGTAATTTGATTTTTCGATATTAAAATGTGATGTAGCTAACACCAAAACTAATTTTTGATTGTAGTTTCCTGAACACTTCAATTAACATTACAATTTAACATGTATGAAAAATAATCTTATATTTGGTGTAGCATAAACTTTTATTTTATATATTAATATAATTTAACTATTTTATTTAATAATTAAAATTTAATTTAATTAATTAATTTTATTCATTTTATTTAAATTGTGGCTTTTCTAACTATGCCTTATAGGGGTTCAAAAGAAGCTCTGGTACACCTAGACCAACGTTTATCTTTGAATGGAGTTTAAGACATTTTTAAATAAAGTGTACTTATCTTAAGAAAACCATAAACATGAAATATGGACTTCTGATCCTTTATGGGAAGTTGATGGATTTTATAGCCAGTTATCACAAGTGCAATGATCTTACGATGTTCCTAAAGAAGTGGTAACTATCTTATAAAATGTTTTTAAATAAAGTGTACTTATCTTAAGAAAACCATAAACATGAAATATGGCCTTCTGATCCTTTATGGGAAGTTGATGGATTTTATAGCCAGTTGTCACAAGTGCAATGATCTTACGATGTTCCTAAAGAAGTGGTAACTATCTTATAAAATGTTTTTAATGTGTGTCGTACTCAACGATAATTGAAAAGTGTATAAAAAACATGTTTAAAATAGCTACCATCGTTTTAAAAACATGGTTTTCCAAATTTGGAGTTCAAATGGTTTAAAGGAAGTTCAGGTGCTTCTAAATAACCTGTAGATTATTTGATACTTTTTCAAAGAGGGTGCAAATATCTCAAAAAAACACTAGGGTATGATATAAGGAGTTCTAACAATTTAATTTAAGTTGAAGACATTTAAAGCTAAGGTGATTTTTCTCGATACAACAACATTCAGACCTAGTTGTTGCAATTGCAGAGATTTCACTATTTTCAAAAAATTGCAATTATCTTTAGGAATATATTGTAACGCGAAATGTAAACAGCAGCGCGCAACGTGTTTACTCTTATCGGACTTCGGCGGCTACTTCAAAGCGCTCGTTTATTGCGGCAATAAAAAACCGACCCCAACGATGCGGCAACATCTTATTAACGCTATTAAGGAAAGAATGATTTATTACCTTCTGGGCGTTTCAAGATAAACATTATTAGGGAAAAGAAAGGTTGAGTTCTTTCAGGAGTCATCGCGAATACAATTGAGCTATGTATGTAAGCGGGCTTGCGGTCGGAGAAAGGAGATTAGACGTGAAGCCGCGAGTGAATAAACAGCGCGAAAAACGGACAAGCGAATGGTACAAATAAATTAAAATGTTAAGTGTGTTATATAAATTAATTGGTTCAGTGATAGTCTAAATAAATTAAGTAGTGTATAGTGTATAATTAGGACACTGTAAATAAATTAAAATAAACAGTACCGTATAAATATGTGATGTTCTCAACGATAATTAGTTTATACGATAGCAACTTTAAAAGGGTTGCAGTCACCTTAAAAATATACAGTTTCAAATTGGGAGTTCAAATGGTTTAGAGGAAGTTTAGGTACTTCTAAGCTTTAATTTGTGTATTGATTTTGATACTTTTTCAAAGAAGCGGCATATATTCAAGATAAATATAGGGTATGATGTAAGGAGTTCTGACCATTTAGATAAAGTTGAAGACATTCAAAGCTAGTTGTTGCAATTGCAGAGATTTCACTACTTTA
The DNA here is from genome assembly GCA_946251905.1 of Cryptocephalus moraei. Taxonomy (NCBI): domain Eukaryota; kingdom Metazoa; phylum Arthropoda; class Insecta; order Coleoptera; family Chrysomelidae; genus Cryptocephalus; species Cryptocephalus moraei. The sequence goes on along the minus strand of OX276466.1, from coordinate 10,497,444 downwards.
AAAAATTGCTAGTATCTTAAGGAATATATAAATATGTGATGTTCTCAAGGATAATAAGTTTATACGATGGCAACTTTAAAAGGTTGCAATCACCATGAAAATATAGAGTTTCAAATTGGGAGTTCAAATGGTAAAAAACAGTTTAGGGGCTTCTTAGCAATCTGTTACTTTTGTATGGATTTTGATATTTTTTCAAAGAAGCTGCAGATATCTCAAGTAAACCACAGGACATGCTATATCTAAGGAGTTCTGATAATTTAAATAAAGTTGAGGACATTCAAAGCTAGTTGTTGCAATTGCCGAGATTTCACTACTTTAAAAAAATTGCAATTTTCTTACGGAATAGATATATAAATATTTGATGTTCTCAATAATAATTATTTTATACGCTTACACGATGGCAACTTTAAAAATGCTGTTAATATAATAAAAAAATTGCTTTTTAAATAAGAAGTTCCGACTCCTTAAGGGAAGTTGAGGAAGTTTGAAATTAGTTAGTATGATAGTAATGACAAAGTTGCGATTGTCTTAAGGAATATAAAAATATATGACATTCTCAATGAAAATTAGAAGTTTATAAGATGATATTTTCAAAAAGATACAATCACTTCAAAACATGCCATTTCAAATTAGGAGTTCATATGATTTAGAAGAAGTTTAGGTACATCTAGGCTGTTACTTTTGTACCTATTTCAAGACATTTTTAAATAAGTTGCAATTATCTTAAGAAAAACATGATTCTTGAAAGATGGAGTTCTGTCTTTTAAAAGAAGTTGAGAAATTTGACAGCTAGTTGTAATTGCATTGATTATACGACATTTTTAATGGAGTTGCAATTATCTTATGGAATAACTCAATATGTGACATCCCCAAAGATAATCAGAAGATTTAATGATGACATTTTTGATGAAATGAACTTAATAAGATAATTTTCCAAATCAGAAGTTCAAATTGCTTTAAAGCAAGTTAAGTTACTTCTACGATGTTATATTTTCAGTTGATTTTAAGACACTTTTAAATAAGTTGTAACTATTTTAAGTGTATCGCATAAAAGAAGGAGTTCTGACCCTCTAAAAGAAGTTGAGGAACTTCAAAGGCCGTTGTCGCAAACGCATAGTTTTTAGGACATTTTTAAGGTAGTTGCAATTAAGGAGTTCAAATGGTTTAAAGAAAGGAAAGGTACTTCGGCGCTGTTATATTTTGAAATAGTTTTAAGACTTTTTAAAGAAATTGCAACTATCTTAAGTATATTGCATAAAAGGAGTTCGGGCCCTTTAAATGGAGTTAAGGGACTACAAAGCCCATTGTCGAAATTGCAAGGACTTTACAACATTTTTAAAGAAGTTTCAATTACCGCAAGTAATGTGTAAGTGTATGATATTTTCAAGTGTATTTATAAGTTTATATGATTTATATATTTATATTTATATATTAAAAACATGGCATTTCAAGGTAAGCGTAGTAGCGGTTTGATAGAATTTTAGGTACTTACTTCTAAGCTAGCTGTTACTTTTAATTGATGAGTTTTGACCCTTTAACGAGGTAGAGGAACTTCCTAAACTCTTGTTGAAGCTGTAATGATTCCAAGTCACATTCAAAAGAGTTGCCAGTATCTTAAGGAATACGTAAATGTGTCATATTTAAAAAAAAAAGTATAGAATATATACAGATTATTAAATCTGTTTTAAATTGTGTGAACAAACTGAATTTTGAGAAAAATTTCTTGAAACTTTCTTCCATCAACTTTGTAAAGTATCATTTACATTCGATTACTCTTTCATTTTCTTCAGTTCTTTACATACTTATATTGCGTTGATTTTTAGTGAACGATTTTAGTAAAAATTTTTAAATCTTTGTGCCTTGATTCTTTAAATCTTTAATATCGGGCGAATATCACAATTTCACTTCCTTATCAAAAAGATGAATTTTGGAAGGTATCCTTCCAATCTGCCTTCCTTTAGCTCTTACAAGTTAATAAATATTAAATTGGATTATTACAGTTCTTCATTTATTAATATGAGTTACTACTATTTGTAATTATTTATTTGTTACCTGCTTTATCATTTTGGGCTTGAATTTTGAAACAACTGAATAACTTGAATCTTTGTTCTTGATTGTAAAAAGTTCAATTTTATATAATAATAATTATTTAATCTTTCGATCAATTCTTTATACTTTTTGTAAATTGGATTCTGAAATAATTTAATAGTATCTACCTAATTGTTAATATTACTTTTTTTGTTATGTTACATTTCCCTAATTTTATCATGTCGTATGTCTAACATATAAGTTCCCTTAGCTAAAAATAAAAACAGTGTTTTGTAATAAGTGTCAAAATTATATTTGTAAAAAATTCACAATAATTCTTAATATTTGCTCCTTTAATTTCTGCAGCTGTAGATATTTTATTAATAGTATTTCAAATAATAATCACATTACCTCTTTGGTACATAAACTGTGTGGATAATAGCTGTAAAATGTGACGAAGTGGTAAATTGAACCAACCCGGCTCGAAGGACCATAAAGTTATTGAGTTTTAATAGTAACTATCCGATATATTTAGTAGCTACTTAGCAAGAAAATATATAACTTTCTCATTTTTAAATTAATTATTATCAGAAATAATGAATTAGCTACCTCGTTCCAATTGTTAATCCAGACAATTTTATTTACAATTATGATTGGAAATCGTAAATACCTTCAAGTAACCATTTTATTATTGTTATATAACAATCTACCGCCTGTTGCGAAGGAAAGATCTCGATAAGCATGGGCGGCGCTAAAGGGGATTTCCATAATTTTCATAGCACTATATGCAAACAAGCTTGTCGCAAATAGTAATTATAACAAACACGTCACATATAACGTTACAATCTACTTAACCATTGATGCATGGGGCCTGTTGTGTGTCTATAATTTATTACTAATAAGCGCCAAGTTTCTGTAGAAATTAATTGGGATTTATGACGTATATTAATATATATGAATACGACGCGTCTATCACTTTCAGTTCGAACATTCATGTTTGTGGGATATGAATACTTAATCGTTGAGAGTTATCGTCCTAAATTTATTATGAATGGAATTTCACCAGGACACCTGCTGCTTGTCATTAATGCTGCCATTAATTAGTAAATTTACTACCACGTATGACAGCGTAGTTGCTAAAGATAATGTTGTAGAAAGATCTTATTACAGGAAGCAGCAATATTGGTGAATACTAATTGGCTCCGATAATGAGTAAACCAAATATTTGTGCTAGACTGTTCATTACAGCTGGTTAGGAATTCTTATGGGATGTTTTACACGACTGATCAGGAAATTAGCTGTAAAAGCTAATATAAGCTAATAATTTTTGTATAAATTTAATAATTACATTACGATTAATATTACTTAATTGTGTATTATACATAAATACATACATACAGAGGGGATTACAGGATTAAAAATAATATTGATTGAATATTGAAATTTTAAAGATTCTAAATTAGAAATCACAATTTATATTGGTACAAATTGCTATTGTGAAAAATACAATCAAGAAATATTTAATATTTGTTATTAAGACTTAATAAAAAAAAAATCAGAAAATAACAAAAGCTGTAAATATTACTAAAAAAATCTGAAAAAACAAAAATTGAAAATATTACTTGTTGAAAATTGGAAACTATTAAGGTCATAGCAAGATAGATTGAAATTTTTACGAATATCCCCTAAAAATAAAATTCCTAAATATAAGAATATGAATGAGAATCCAAACGTATACAGTTGTAAGAAGGAATATTTCAAAATCGTTTCTAAAATCTTTTCAAAATTTAATTTTCAAAGATTGGTTAAATATAACCTAAATTTTAGTTCAAGAAGACTATCAGAGGAGAACAAGCATAACTTTAATTAACAGGTTTTTTTTATATACTTAATATATTTATCATTTTTAATTTTATTATTAGATTAATATTAAGTATTAATTAAATTAAATATAAACCATTAAATATAATATTAAATAATACAAATTAAGTTTCTTCAACTTTGCCATATAAAGTGACGTTTATTGAAGTCAAATCGAACCTATAAAGTCATTGTTTATTTTGTTTATTTAGGCAGCGGATGAAAATGTTTTAATACGCTGCCTATTCGATTTTGCCGTATAAAGTGACGTTTTATATGTCTAAAATTGTTTTCGTCGTTGTCAAGGTTGCGGCACTGAAGTTGTCATCTGTCAAATTTTCTCGTCAAAATTGGGCTTACTCCGCTTAACGTCAATTTATATATGGCAAAATTGAATAAAACGTTGTAATACACTTGCGGATACAATGAACGTTTAACTCGCGATATTAACGCGCTTGCGGCTGCTCAAAGTTGAAACCTTTAGAAATTTATAGAAAGAAAAGTTTCAAAATTTAGTATTTTAAAAGAAACACTCAATGAAAGTTTATGAAAAATTATAGAAAGATGTAATACTGGTTCAAGATTGAAACAGTTTAAAGCGCGAGAAAAAGATTCCAAAATTCATTAATATATGTTTAACTAAACTTAGTTAGATATATTTAAGTTTAACGTGTTAAATGGTATTAAATATTGTTAATCACGAATTGAAACTGGAATTGGTTTAAATTGAGTTAGCCAAGTACAGAAAATAATGTGGAAAAAATCATAAATTGGTATTAATTAGATTATAATTTAGACTCCAATTAAAACTGGTTCGTAACTAAAATTTATTTTACTATTTATTGAGTTACGTTTTCCAATATAACTAATTTCATATATTTTTGTTATTACATATTGATATTTCCAGTTGTGAATATTACATTATCACAATTATAATTTCCGAATGAAGACTAATTATGCATGTTAATGATAAAACAACATTTGTTACATATGTCAGGTAAAATTATAAAATTAAGCTGTCACTGAATTTCGACGTTTAACCTTATTAAAGGAGACATTATCCCAAAATTTAATTGCGCATGCTTAAACGACAAAACAATGTTTTGCAATAACGCTGGACACTTGGAACACCTGCAATATGTCTATGTCTCACTATTGCACTTATTTTTACTGATATATTCCGCTTAACCTAAACACGTTATTTTTGAATTATTATCATTAATACTACCCATAAAACACGCTGAAAAATAAGTGAAAATAGATTGAATTTAAAGAACAAGTTTAAATAATAGATAAAAAGATTTAAAAAATATATAGTTGAAGCAAGATGACTTTAGATACACGTCATCAGTGAAGGGGCAGACACTGTTGCCAAGCTTTCCAAAAAGTACTGAGATCGAATATAAATAATTTTAACCTTAATCTTCACACGTATATAAATGCGCAAGTATTCAGTATTCAGTTGGAAAATTATTTTCATAAAACACGCAGAAAAATAAATGAAGAATAGATAAAATTTAAACAAGTTTGAATATTAAATAAAAAGATTTAAAAATCGTTGAAACAAAATAAATTTCGATACACGTCATCAGTAAAGGGATTGACACCGTTGCCAAGTTTTTCTAAAAATAGTGAGGTCGAATATAAATAATTTTAACCTTGTTCTTCACATGTATATAAATGCACAAGTTGGAGAATTATTTTACTTTTCTTATGTTACATGGCGTTTATACTAATTCACTTCATTTCTTTGGACGATTATCGAGAAGGATTTTATGTGAGATTCATCGTCTTAATTTAAGTCCACGTTGTCGGGAAAAGCGATGAAAACGACCATCTCCCTCCTCCTCCCCCCCACTTTCTCCCCCTATCGCTCTCTGTCTTTCGCGAATGTACAATAAACCGAGAAAGTATTTTGATAGCAAACTCATAACCATAAAAGTGTAGACAATGTTTTTATTGCGTAAAAATTGCATGCATGTTTTAACGCTCTTAGAAGGAAATAGTCGCATGCCTGAGAGGGTTTGATGGCGCATTAAATTAGAAAAAAGAAGAAGAATTACGCGGCTGGCGGAGGTGATGCGGCAATTCTGATAACAAAACGTATGCGGGAGTAAAATTAATATGTAGGGAACATTTCGCTCCGGTACGTCGTCTCCTCCTGTACGGAGGGAGGGGGACGGTCGTAAAGTATAAACTGGCCGTAAAATGGGGAACGCGCGTCGCGTCGTCCCCAACCCTCTACCCCCCTTTATCCACACAGTTATCCCCCTTTATATACATATATAGACGTATCGACCGGGCAGGACGAGACGGCGACGGCTTTACTTTAACACGCGCGGACTCTATTCGGAACAGTGGGTTTATGGGGCTTTTTAGATTAATTGAAAAATTTAGTTTAATTGCCGATTGAGGGGAGACGGTTTGATCCACCCTCCCTGCCTTCCGTGGGAGTGGGGATTCGTTCGGGAATTGTGAAGGGAAGATGAATCCATTGGGAAATTGTACGGTGAAAAAATGGATAACTAAATGTCGAATTTCCATAATTTCTGGAATTGATATAAAGTAATTTCTGCGAGTAACATTTTTCCGGAATCTCAGGAATATCTCAAAAATCACATAACTGACAAGTGTGAAGTGCTTTCCAGTGAAGATTTACTCAAAAATGTTATTATAATTTATTATACGGATCTTTTCTATCGAAACGCTTGGTGGGAAACCAACAACAGCAAAAGAGAAACCAGCAGTAGTTCTTTAGAAAGACAGAGAGAGAAGTTTTGCAAAGTTGCCGGCCGAGCACGCAGTCCAAGTCAACGCGTGTATCGCTTCACACTTTCGGATGTGTGCGGTACAGTGTACAGTGTGCGGAGCGGATGACTGTAATGTTTCGCGAGCTAGCAACATCGCAAAAGGTCGTTCTCTGTTTCGCTAACGAGAAATATATGGCCTTTCTCTCGCACTTATGTTGATCCCACCGTGCGACTCTTTAGAAACTGTCTGTATAGTGGATTAAAGCTAAAGGGTAATTGTACGGGGAAAAAAGGGTGATTAAATGTCTAAACTCCATAACTTCCAAAATTGATATGGAGTAATTTCATTGGGAAAAATTTTCCGGGAATCTCAGGAATATTTCAAAAAACACATAACTGGTAAATGTAAAGTGCTTTCCAGTGAAGATTTACTTAAAAATGTTATTACACTTCATATATTATATAGTTTATAATTAAAGGGGAATTACAAGGGGAAAAATGGATAATTAAATGTGCAATTTCCATAATTTCTGGGATTGACATTAAGTAATTTCTGCGGGGGAAAATTTTTCGGGAATCTCAGGAATATTTAAAAAACACATAACTGGCAAGGGTAAAGTGCTTTCCAGTGAAGATTTATTCAAAAATGTTATTACACTTTATTATATAGTTTAAAGAGTAAAATAAATAGTGAAATAGGGGTATTTACTCTCGAGGTAGTTGTTTCCTCTAATTCCCCACTAGTTGTAGTTAGTATAATAAAAGTAGAATAAATGTTCAAAATGTAAGGTGTACTGAGAGAATACTTAGCCAAAAATGTTATCAAACTTAATTACACACATTCTTTGGTGAAACGAATATTCGTAGAGAAATAAAAAATTCCTGTCGAGAATTTGAAAAAAAATTAAAAAAAAATCGAAAAATTACGTGTACCATGCCCTTCAAAGAAGTTTTGCTCAAGAATGAAATTAAATTTTATTATATAGTATATAATATAAATAATCTATACTAATATTATAAAGAGGAAAGATTTGATTGTTTGTTTGTTTGTTTGTTTGTTTGTATTGAATAGGCTCCGAAACTACTGAACCGATTTAAAAAATTCTTTGACCATTAGAAGCAGACATTATTCCTGATGGATATAGGCTAATTTTTACCACAGGAAAATGATTTATTCCTACGGGAAAACGGGTAATAGGTTGAAGATGGCGGAAAAATGAAGCCGGCTGGGAGCTTTGATCGAAAACGCTGCCTAAATCCTTCGAGATAGAACAAAACAATGTATGGTGGAATTGTTCCTCTTCTATAGATCTACAAAAAAGTCCGCGATGGCATATGTCTATCTTTTAAGGATAGCCTACTATACCCATTTTAAAGTTTAAAGTAATGGTCACATAATATGGTTGGGATCATCCACGCACGCGCCGACATTTGTAACTATGGTTACGGGCGTGGAGCGATGTATCAATGTATCCGAGTTGACATGACAATTGCGTTGTCATTATAGATTGTCATTATCAAATATATTTTTATTTGTAATGTTATTTCTAAATTTAAAAAGAAAGGAATTAAATTATTTGACACGAAATTAAATTATCTGATTCGGAATAGAGAATAATTTGAAATGAAAGAAAAAAGCCTGGATAGCATTTAAATACATGAGCGAGTGAAGCCGCTACGGGTTAGTCTGTTATTTCTAAAGTCAAAACGAAAATAATTCACCTATCTGATACGGAGAGATACTAGAGAAAGTATCGAAAGGATAGACTGCATATAATACAAATACATGAGCGAGCGAAGCCGCTACGGGTTAGCTGCTATAATTGATAAAAAGGGATATCGGCGTGATAATATAACCGTTAAATATAAATGTAAGTAAATCCGAACAGGTTCATGACCGAGACGAGTGAAAAAACGTTAACTTCCGAGGGTGCGTCCAATTTCACATACTACCATATGGTAGGATATGAGTTATATCGCACCGGTGTGTGCAATTGCATACGTATCAACTCTAATAACAGTGTCGGAAAGCCCACATTGCGACGCGGAAGTAGGAAAAAGAATTATACTGTTCAATGTTTAAGTACAATCAAAGGCGAAGTGAATTAAATTTCTTTTGACTAGAGATCAGAAAGACTAAGACAGTCTACGTAACATTCAAATGAGAGAGCAAGCGAAGCTGCGACTGGTCACGGCTTGTACATAAATAATAATAATGAATAAATTAGCAACGTTGAAAACAAGATTTTTAAGGTGAATTTCGAGAAATTTTCAAAAAATCGAAAAACGACAGGTGTAAAGTTGCCTTTAGAGAAGATGTAGCAAAAACCCTATTAAACTTTGAAGTACACATGGAATAATTATTATTATACATATATTGTTATAAATCTTAAAAAAAATGTTAAAGCAAATATACAGAAAGTTTCAAAAATATTCAAAGAACAACTGTAAAATGACGCGTACTTTCGTCAAATGTACTATTTCAATTCATTACACACGTTACGCATTATTACATACATTAGACAGTCGAAAACAAAAGTTAAAAAACGAAACCTAAGAAAGAGATTTCGAAAAATTTTCAAAAATGGAAAAATAAGTCTAAAGTGGCATTCATTACAAATTTAGACAAAAATACAAAATCGTAATAAAAATCTATTTTATGGATTCAATTACTGAGTGAATATCAATATTCAAAAAAAAACCTTTGAAATGTAACTTGAGAAATTATCAAAAAATCGAAAGACGACAAGTGTGAGGTACCCTTAGAGAATATTTAACCAAAAATTTTATGAAATTTTATTACACACATTCGTTGGTGAATAGAATATTCAATGAGTAATAAAAAAATTCATGGGGCTAATTTCGAAAAAAACCTAAAAATGACGTAAAAACAAAGTTTCTCAATCAAGTACAAGTTACAAGTACAAAATACCGCTCAGAGAATGTTTATGTAAAAATGTTATTAAAAATCATTATACATATCCAATAGATAAATAGATATTTAGATTAAAACAGAAATCTTGAAATAAATTTCGAGAAAATTTCAAGAGTATTCAAGAAGCAACTGTAAAATGACTTTCAGAGACAGCATTATAGTATACATTAGACTGTCGAAAAAAAAGGTTAAAAAACGAAACCTATAAAACAGATTTCGAGAAATTTTCAATAATGGAAAAATAAGTGTAAAATTATCTTCAGTTTAATGATTTAAAGATGAAAAATGATGCAAATGATAAAGATGAAAAGTGACCTAAAGATTTAGACAAAAATACAAAAGCGTAATAAAAATTTATTTTATGTATTCAATTATTGAGTGATTCAAGGAAAAAACTTTGGAATGTAACTTGAAAAATTTTCAAAAAACCGAATAAAGAAAAGTTGATAGTGCCCTTCAGAGAAAACATAGAAACAAATAATATTGAACTCTGTGATACACATTCGATATTGGAATAAGTATCCAAAGTTTTGTATAAATTCGGTAAGCGAATTTTGAGAAAATTTCAAAAATAACCAAAAACACCAATTATAGATGTTTTAACCTTTAGAGGCGCTGCGGCCAAAGAAGTTTAGCATTATTGAGTAAATTAGATAGTGTAATGAAAGTTTTATGCAGAAAACAAAAATTTTGAAGCCTATTTCGAGAAAACTTAAAAAAATCGATAAACGACAAGTGTAAAGTGTCCTCCAGAAAAGATTTTAACAAAAATGTTACGGAACTATAATTTACACTTTCGATAATACAAAAAATATTCCAAGTGTAATAAAAATTTAAAGCGGAATTCATTTTTTAAAGAAAAACCTAAACATAACATAACTAAACTACCCCTTTTTCAAAGCCAGTTTTAATAAAACCTTACAAAGCACAAGACCAAAACGTCTTGAGTCAAATGGGAGACACTCACGTTTAGCAATCGACGGATAAAGCCTGATGTTGATTGATCGAGTGATATCTCGACCGGATCTATGATTGATCGATAGATCTCTCGATCGGATCGACGATTGATCGTGTGACCAATTGACCGGATCTATGATTGGGGCAGGGATGATTTGCGAGCAGCGGTCATTTTCTACCTAAATACGAGTAAGAACGCCAAAATTAAAAGCCGAATTGCGCGCAACGAGATAAATACATAATTAAGGAGATTAAGGAAATATAAAAGAAATTCAATGGTAAAGGTATTTGTAAAATGCAAGGTGAAATTCAAGTATTTGTAAAGGGCAAGATGACATTGGTGACATTCAACGGTAAAGGTATTTGTAAAGGGCAATGTACGTTGTTAGCATAAGCACCCGTTTGAATTAATTATGTATTCCGGGAATTTCGATAATACCTTGACCGTTACTACCTGAGGCATCCTTCTTAAATAAGCTAAAATTTTGACCACTGCGCGCAACTAACATACACCGTCTGATTAATCCAGGAACATCTCGACCGGATCCATGATTGATCGATAGATCTCTCGATCGGTCCAATGATTAATCAATAGATCTTTTGACCGGATCGAAGATTAATATATCGATCTCCGACCGGATTGATTATTTATCGATAGATCTCTCGACCGGTTCAATGATTGATCGAGCATTACCACGACCGGATCCATGATTGATCGATGGATCTCTTGACCGGTTCAATGATTGATCGATAGATCTCTTCACCGAATCGATGATTGATCGATAAATCTCTCGATCACTTTAATGGTTGTGTTAGCGAGACTTCACCTGTCTTGTGTTAGCGGAGCGGGCCTTCACACGCCTTGCTTGTTTGTTTAAAGAGTATTGAATTACTACTAGGGGTTTAAGGGGAGTTTTTAGCATTAAATGAAGAACTTGTATCATATTACATAATCTCTAGAGCAAGTGTGTTTTTAATTCGACTTAATTTTCTCCTAATAATTGATCGAGCAATATCTTGACCGGATCGATGATTGATCGATAGACCTATCGACCGGATCGATGACTGAACGTGTGACCTATTGACCAGACCTATGATTGATCCAGCCATACCTCGAATGGATCGATGAATATTAGATAGATCTCTCGACTGGTTCAGTGATTGATCGAGCGATACCTCGACCGGATCGATGATTGATAGATCGATCTTTCGATTGGATCGATGATTGATCTTGAGTAGATATACTAGGCGGGTTCGGCCCCACAATACCGTTTATAACCTCATTGTGGTTTGATCGACGCGGGGCCCGGCTTTGCAAAAGTGAGGTTACGTACGGAATTGTGGGGCTGAACCCGCCTAGTATATCTACTATCTTGTGACCGATTGAGGCCAGATCCATGATTGATTAAGCGATATCTCGACCGGATCGATGATTGATAGATAGATCTCTAGAATGGTTCAGTGATTGATCGAGCGATACCTCGACCGGATCGATGACTGATAGATCGATCTCTCGATCCGATCCAAGATTGATCGTGAGTAGATATACTAGGCGGGTTCAATCCCACATTTCCGTACATAACCTCACTTTGCAAAAGTGAGGTTACGTACGGAATTGTAGGGCTGAACCCGCCTAGTATATCTACTATCTTGTGACAGATTGAGACCAGCTCTATGATTGGTCCAGCGATATCTCGACCGGATAGATGATTGATCGTTACATCGCTCGACCCGATCGATGATTGATCGATAGATCTTCGATTCGTTGATTGACTGACCTTATCACGCCCGGCTGCCGGGCCTGAGGGACGTCGCTCCGAAGGGGTAGAAGAGCGTCGTCGTCGGGGCGAGCGTCTTCGCCGCCGTGAGGAGCGTCGCGTGGTGGGGATAGACGGACGGCGAGAGGTTGAGCGGCTGGTGGCGGTAGAGGGCGGTGGCGGAGAGGCCGGCGGCGCACGGGACGAGGCCGGAGTATGCGGTGCGGGCGGCCCTCAGGGCGCCCAACGTGCGGACCTCCAAGAAAGCTGATCGACAAGAGAAAATCGTATCAATCTACCTGCTATAACATTCACGTTAATTAGATTATTGAGATAAATCGTAATACGTATAGTATCAAGGCACTCATATGTACATATAGAAACCTTCGGTTTCTTTTTCTTGAAATTAGATTAACAGCAAAAAAATATTTTTTTTTTAAATTTTACTATTTAAAAAAATTGGGATATGCCCAGTGAACTACCTTCTCATATTCGATCATAAATAATAGAGACTAGAAGAAATATTTATTGACTAAAAAGATTTCTCCAGGTTGATTTCGAGAAATTTTCGGAAAACTGAAAACCGACAAGAGTAAAGTGTCTTTTAGAAGCGATTTAGCGAGAAACGTTATTAGACTTTATTAAACGTATTGGACAATAGAGCAAAAATTTTGTAATTTCGAAATAATTCTCTCGGTGGATTTCGAGAAATTTTAGAAAAACTGAAAAACGACACGAATAAAGTGACCTTTAGAAATCACATAGCCACAAACATTGTTATGCTGTATTAAACACATTCAATAATAGATTAAAAGTTCAAAATTTAGAAACAATTCTATTGATGGATTTCGAGAAAGTTTTTAAAATCTGAAAAACGAAAAGAGTAAAATGTCTTTCAGAAGCAATTTAACCACAAATGTTATTAAATTCTATTAAACGCATTGGACAATAAAAAAAGGTTTTAAAATTTGGAAACAATTCTCTAGGTGGATTTCGAGAAATTTTTGAAAAACTGAAAAACGACAAGAGTAACGTGTCTTTCAGAAGCGATTTAGCAAAAAATGTTAAGAAACATTATTAAATACATCGGACAATAAAATAACAGTTTTAAATTTAGGAACAATTCTCTGGGTGGATTACGAGGAATTTTCGAAGAACTGAAAAACGACATGCATAAAGTGCCCTTCGAAAATGACGTAGCCATAAATGTTGTTAAACTTTATTAAACACATTCAACGATAGAATAAAAGTATAATATTTATAAACAATTCTGTCTGTGATTTTCGAGAAATTTTTGAAAAACCGAAAATCAAGAGTAAAATGTCTAGCAGAAGCAATTTAGCCAAGACTGTTATTAAACTTTATGAAACACATTGGAAAATAGAATAAAAGTGTAAAATTTAGAAACAATGCTCTGTGTTTTTTGAGAAATTTTTGAAAAACCGAAAAACGACAAGAGTAAAGTGTCTTTTAGAAGCGATTTAGCAAAAAATGTTATTGAACTTTATTAAACACATCGGACAATGGAATGAAAATTTCAAATTTAGAAACAATTCTCTGTGTATTTCGAGAAATTTTTGAAAAACTTCAAATCGACATGAGTAAAGTGTCTTTCAGAAGACATATAGCCATAAATGTTATTAAACTTTATCATATGTATTCAGCAGTAGAATAAAAACTCAAAGTTCGAATAAAAAACTTAAGGTTGGTTTTGTGAAAATTTCCAAAAACCGAAAATTGACAAGAATAAACTGTTCTTCCGAGTCGATTCGTCAAAAAATATTATTATATTTTAATACATACTTTAGACAGTGGAATACGCATTGGGAGATTTAGTAAAATTCCGGTATCACATTTTTTATTTTTAAAAAAAGAAAAATAACAAGAATAAAGTGCTCTTTAGGAGCGATTTATCCAAAATTAGTATTAAATTTTAATACACACTTTCGACAGTGGAATACGTATTGAGAATTTTAAAAACATTTGTTGAGGCGAGTTTTAAGAAAATTTCCAAGAACCGAAGAATGACAAAAATAAAATGCTCTTCAGGGTCGATCTAGCAAAATTGTTATTAAACTTTGTAATATATTTTCGACAGTGGGACACGCATTGAAAGTTTTAAAAAAATTCTACCGGATAATTTTGAAAAAATTTTCAAAAAGCAAAAACTACAAGAATAAAGTGCTGTTCATGGTCGATTTAGCAATAAATATTATTAATCTTTATTACATACTTTCGACAGTGGAACACGCATTCAAAATTTTATAAAAACTCTTGTGAGAACATTTTCAAGAGAAGAAAAATTACAAGAGTAAAATGCTCTTCAGGAACGAATTATCCAAAAATATTAAATTGTATAATATACTTTCGACAGTTGAGACGCTTGAGTTTTTCAAAAAAAATTCTTGCGGCAAATTTTTTAGAAAATTTTCAAAATACGAAAAATTACAAAAAATAGGGCTCTTCAGGATCGAGTTAGCAAAAAATATTATTAACCTTTATTTTTATTACATACTTTCGCCAGTGGAATACGCACTGAAATTTTGTGAAAATCATCAAAAAACGTAAAACTACAAGAGTAAAGTGTACTTCAGGAACCATTTATCCCAAAGTATTATTAAACTTTATTACATACTTTCGACAGTGACACATTGAGAGTTCAAAAAAACAGCGTGTAGCAAATTTAGAAAAAATTTCTAAACACCAAAGGGTAAACCACCCCTTCAACCTCTCCCATTTTACTAAAAAGCTTACTGATAGGTCCTGGTTAGCACAAAGTCGAAATTCAAAGGTGGAATAGTATGCGTTTCGTTACTTTCGGAAAAGAATGTACCACAAGCCATACACACACACATATTCTTTAAAAACACGTTTTATGAACTCAGACTATCTTAAATATCTAGAAATCCCTAAAAATTCAATTTCGAAAAATCGACCAAATTACAATACTCGTATACCTATGAGTATCCCATTGGAGAGAGTAAAAATGGATTTTTTAACGAACCACCCTGTATATTACACCGCATTACAATTATCTTCTCTTTTTAATATCTCAAAGGAAAAATTTGTGAAACACCGTTTACCTAAGCTATACCGTTCTTACGATATCAAGTTATAAATATCATATAATAAATTGATAAGAAAATATTAATTACACCTAATTACTACGTATCAAGTCACTCACGTCACAATCAAGTTATCCAACTATCAGAGTGAGGAAAAGTAAAAACCAAATTAAAACTTCATTTACCATCCTTAATTGGTCAAATGTTTAATTTAAATATTCAAATTATTAATAGTCTTACGAGGAAGTGAGAAGGAATGATCGAAAATAACATTTAGTTTTATTTATTGTATAGGGTCCCACACGATTAATAGTTTTAGACCACCAGGAACAAAGGAATAACTATCGTACTGAAAAACGGATGATTATTAATTATTGTTAATTTGAAAATTGAATTTCAAATTGTAAATAAATTTAAAATATACTTTTGAATGAATTTTGTATCACAATAAATACTTTTAGTACATGTGAAATTGAATAACATGACTTATTAATGGTTATTAACTTGAAAAATTAGCTTAAAAATGAAAGATCATTGTTATTCATTGCCAATAAATTAAAGTTCAATTAAGTATGTATGGATTTCCTAACACGATAAATATGTGAGGAATGTTGAAATAAAATGACCGCATCAAAAACATGGATTATTAGTTATTATTTTTATTTTTAAAATTCGGTAAAATAATTAAATGAATATATTATTAACTGCCAATAATGATAATCTGATTTGTTACTACGATAACTAGTTTTGTCCATAAGGAACAAATAAATTTATGATGGCATTTAAAATGATGCGCTATTAAATAATATTAATGTAAAACTTTAATTCAATAATAATTATTAATATTACTAATTGCAAATAATTTTAAAGTACAATTACGTACGGATTTTTAATTATGATAAATGGTTTTTAGTCTATGAGAAACAATTAAATAAATTATCGCTTTGAAAAACATTGTATTTATAAAACTTAATAATTTAAAAATTTAATTTAATAAATAATTATCGCTGTTATTAATTACAAATAGTTTTATAATATAATTATGTATGGATGTGGTATCACGATAAATGGTTTTACCCCATGAGAAACACAGGAATGAATGGATAAATAAATGATTAAATAGTGAAACAAAGTTTATTATTGATTATTTATTTAAACATTTTAATTAGCCATTCGATGTTATAATTATAAATTGCAATAATAATTAAAGAATATTTAGGTATCAATGTTTCATCACGAAAAATGGTTTTAGCCCAGGAGAAAAAAGGTACAAATGATGTTATTACACAACATGGTTTGTTAATTAATTATTACTTTGAAAATTTAATGAAATAATTAGATATTATTACTAATTGCAAGTAGACTTAAAGAAAAATCATGTATCGATTTTGCATCACGAGAAATGGTTTTAGGCCACCAGGAACAAAGGAATTAATAATTGCATTGAAATAAATTTGATTAATAAACAGTATTAATTTAAGAATTAATTTAGTATTTAAATATCACTATTAAATTGCTACTAAAACTAAATTACGTATTATTTATAGATTTGTAGCATTTACTCAAATACAGTTACTAAGGGTGCAATAGACTTATGTGTATACTCAGTTACTTATTACTAATAAGTGTCATTTATAATTTATGTCAAAACTTCGACTGGAATCAATCAAATCGATTTAATTTATTAAATTAGTCAAATCCCCTTGATCGCTGATCAAATTAGTCCAAATTAAATCAATACTTGGACATTCTATCCCAATAAATAAAGAGGAATATACAATAATGTTTAGAGAAAATTAACCATATATTGGGTGTTACAACTCAGGTGTCGAAAAGTTAAACAGGGATGATATGTCCCAAAACATATATTCCTTATTTTCTTAATAAATCTGAATTCAATTTAATATTAAAACTGTACTAATCTTACTAAATTAAATTGTGGCACCTAGAATAAACCTGCTTTAAGATAAATCTGATTTATGGGTAGACACACTATTTTTTGTAGAAATTTATAAAGAGATTTTAACTAAAAATTATGAAAAAATTTAGCTATTGAAACAAGATTTGTGCTATTAATATGTCACTTCGAAAATCAAAGCCAATTTTCGGAAAGTTGAAGCTAAAAGCCTCAGGCATTTTTCTAAACATTTTTCGGTTTGAAAAAAGTATCACAAACCTTACTGATCTGAAATAGGTAGAAACATGGCAACGTGGCCATCGGACTGCTTTCCCTTATTTTATTATAAATATTCGATGGTAGTGTAAATTTCTCAATTCTTAAGGTGGATTTCGAGACAATTTCGAAAAACGAAAAGACAAAAATATTATTAAGCTCTGTTATTCAAATTTGATATCAGAATAAATATTTGAAATTTAGAATAAAGTCTCCTATGGAATTTCGAGGAAACCTTGAAAAGCCGGGAAAATAGAGTGCTCTTCATAAAAGATTTAGCCAAAAATTTTGTTAAATTTATTACAAATATTCGACAGTAGAATAAATATTAAAAATTAAGACAAAAAATATTAAAGTTAATTTTGAGATAAATTCCATAAACCGAAAAGAGATCAGTTCAAAGGACCCTTAAGAGAAGATTTATCCAAAAATGTTATTAAATTTTATTACATATAATATGTAGTTAACAGCGCAATACATAACCAAATTGAAAAACAAATCTTACTTTGTTTTAATGTTGTGGGATAAGGTAAAAATATTTTTGGAGGTAAAAGTGAGGTGTAGTATTTTTTGAAAAATTGTAATGTTCCAATTGTAAAATCGATCATAAAATCTATACGAAAGTTTCCATATTCCAAGATTTTAGTAGAAAACTCACCATTAAACATTTATTCTATTTACTGCTTTAAACTGTGAATGTGCCCATGAGTGATTTATTGTTCGTTACATTATTATTTATCGTTCACATTCGCATTACCCATATAGCATCGCTATTGGTATTGCTCGACTGTCGGATTAATTTATTACCGTCCCCCAATGAAAAATTCTAACCTAACTAACCAACGGACTTGTCCGTCGTTGAGTCGAGCGCGTCCCGCGGAATAATTTAAAACAACAACTTTATAAAATCGTTAAAGTGTAATTTACCGTCGGCCGTAAATGCGTATAGGTAGTAATATTTTTATTATGTGCATACGCCCGCTTTTACTATATTGATGTATAACGGCCATTGGATGTGGTATCGTTGTTCGACGGAGCCATATTTTGCGATCACTTTACGAGCTTAATTTTACTATGACAGCGCGCAATTTTTGTACCTACGGGGACTTTAATGTGTTTAAACGTCATCCAAATTAGAGATGAACGTGCAGATACATCAGCTCTGGGAATACATGCTAGGATAAGCGAAGGTTAACTTTAGGATCATTCGGAGTTCTTATAGGTCTTCTAAATTGGTTTGGGTAAGAAAGGCTTTTTTCCAAATTGGAGATAGACATATTTTCGGAAACAATCTAATTCTAGAATAAGCAAGGATTACTTTGAGACCATTCAAGTGCTTCTAGATCTACTTAATTGGTTTGAATGAAAAACCCTTGTTATCCAACACATTTTCGGAGGCGATATAATTCTAGGATTAACAAGGATTAACTGGAGACCATTCCGAGTACTTCTAGACTTTATACAGTGATCTAGATGAAATACACTTCTGTCCAATTTGAGAACCAACATATTTTCTGAAATAATCCAATTCTAGAATAAGCAAGAATTGCTTTGAGACCATTCAGAGTACTTTCAGATCTTCT
Organism: Cryptocephalus moraei; assembly: GCA_946251905.1. NCBI lineage: Eukaryota > Metazoa > Arthropoda > Insecta > Coleoptera > Chrysomelidae > Cryptocephalus > Cryptocephalus moraei. The sequence goes on along the minus strand of OX276466.1, from coordinate 10,478,336 downwards.
TAATTGGTTTGAATGGAAACCCCTGTTTTTCCAATTAGGGGACAAACATATTTCCCGAAAAAAAATCAAATTCTAGAAGACACAAGGATTAGCTTGAGACCATTCCGAGTACTTCTAGATCTTATACAGTGGTTTAGATGAAATATACTTCTTTCCAATTTGAGAACCAACATATTTTCTGAAATAATACAATTCTAGAATAAGAAAGGGCTACTTTGAGACCATTCAGAGTACTTCCAGATCTTCTTAATTGGTTTGAATGGAAATCCCTGTTTTTCCAATTAAGGGACAAACATATTTCCTGAAAAAAATTCTAGAAGACACAAGGATTAGCTTGAGACCATTCCGAGTACTTCTAGATCTTATACAGTGGTTTAGATGAAATATATTTCTTGCTAGTTTGAGAACCAACATCTGTTCTGAAATAATAATAAATTCTAGAATAAGCAAGGATCACTTTGAGACCATTCACATTCAAAGTACTTCCAGATCTTCTTAACTGGTTTGAATGGAAATCCCTTACCTACCAATATGGGCACAAATATATTTTCTGAAGCAATCTAATTCTAGATGACACAAGGATTAGCATTAGACAATTCCGGGTACTTCTAGATCTTATAGTTACAGTGGTTTTGATGAAATATCATTTTTTCCAATTTGGTAACAAATATATTTTCCGAAATAATTCAATTCTAGAATAAGCAAAGCTTACTTGATGACCACTCAGAGTACTTCTAGATCTTCTTAATTGGTTTGAATGGAAAACCTATTATTTCCAATTAGGGGACAAACAATCTAATTCTAGAATTAACAAGGATTAGCTTGAGACCATTCCAAGTACTTCTAGATCTTATACAACGGCGTGGATTAAATAGAGGTACTTCTTTCCAATTTAAGAACCTGTATATTCCCTGATACCATTTAATTCTAGAATAAGCAAGGATTGCTTTGAGACCATTCAGAGTACTTCTAGATCTTCTAAATTAGTTTCAATGGAATCCTCTTTTTTCCAATCTGGATACAAGTATATTTTTTGAAATAATTCAGTTCTAGAATAAGCAATGCTTAGTACTTTGAAACCATTCAGAGTACTTCTAGATTTTCTTAATTGGTTTGAATGGAAAACACTTCTTTTCCAATTTGGGGAAAAACTTATCTTCTGAAACAGTCTAATTCTAGAATTAACAAGGATTACCTTGAGACTATTCCGAGTACTTCCAGAATCTATTCAATGGTTTAGATGAAACATGCTTCTTTCCAATTTATGAACCTATATATTTTCTGAAATAATTTAATTCTAGGATAAGCAAGGATTACTTTGAGACCATTCAGAATACATCTAGATCTTCTAAATTATTTTAAATGGTCCCTGTTTTCCAATTTGGGAACAAACATATTTCCTGAAACAATCTAATTCTAGAATCAATATTGATTATATTAAGACAATTCTGACTACTTCTAGATCTTTTAAAATGGTTTAGATGCAAGATAATTTTTTTTCCATTTTGGGAACCAAGATATTTTTTGAAATAATCAAATTCTAGAATAATCAAGCATTCCTTTGGGACCACTTAGTGTACTTCTAGATTTTCTACACCACTTACTAAAACTTACACCAAAATACACTTTTTTTTATTATTTGAAGAAAAACATATTTTCTGAATCAATCCAGATTTGGTGTAGAAACGTACGGTGCTTTTTTAATATACTTATAGACCATAGAAATTTCCATCTTCCTTAAGAATTGCGTAAAATTGTAAAATGTACTAATAACGCAGGTTTGATCATTTATATATCGACTCTATGGAAAGCCCACAATTGAATGGCAGACAAATCATTTGATTGAACACTTCAGAACCTTTCAAATTGATTTGGTATATTGGAACATATTTAGAATCCTCAAATTTCTGTCAAAATTGAGTTATTAATTTTCCTAAATTTCCAATTTTTCATAATAAGCAAAAATTGGTTTAGGTTTATAAGGAACTTTTCAGACTTTTTGTATTGATTTAGTGTCATCAAGACAGCTCAAGTTTTTCTGAATTCTTTAAATAAATTCTAACAATCTCAGAGTAAATAGACCAAGCGAATAAATGCACTTGTAGGTACCCTTCATGAGATTACCCATAGCCGTAACGAGCCCTACTAGGATTGCCGTCTTTGGTGTCCACATTCCCAAAATTCTTTAAATGTTTTGCACACTTTTAGAATAGGCGAAATTAATTTATATTAATTGAGTGCCCAAACAAGTGTCTGGATTCCTTTAAATTTTGCATCTTACACATTCCCTATAAAAATGATATTTCATGTAAGGAGCTCATCCAGGAAACTAGAGAAATATCTGGATTTTCTGGAACATGTCGAAATTCCTTAGAAAGCCTAAAATTCTTGCTAATCTACTTTACAAGGAAAAAGCAAATTGCATACAGGAGCCCACAATTAGACAAATACCTGAAAATACAGCTTGAAATTGGACTGTTTAGAACCATTTTAAGTTTTGTAATGAAACAATAAATTGTCCAACAAATCAATCTTGTGTCTAACGTTTGCTAAAATATCCCATTTTCCTTAGAATGGTCGAGAACTCACCTAAAATTATGAAGCTCTTCTTGAGTTGTTTATATCCCTCTGGTGTACTCGTACTTAGTCAAGATTTATACAGAATTAAATGCCTCAGCATGTTTATCGATTAACTTAGGAAAAACCTAGGAAATTTATAATTGGTATGATGCCTTATCATCAGCAATGACTAATGCTAAATCTAAGAACTCTCCAATTGGTACAGAGCTTTAGAAGGCTGCTTAGGGAACCAATCACTGATCCAACATAATAGATCTCCAGGATCAAGGAGACCTTTCCTGGGATTATCCAAGATTCGTCTTGCAACTCTGAAAGCATCCCAAGCTCATAGAACTCAAAAATGACTAAGAGGCAGTTTCTGGAATATTTAAAATTTGCCAAACTGCTTCTTCGAAAACTCTTCAAAATTTTTAGAAACAACCAACAAACCATTATTTTCTATAGCGAGATCAAGCTTCTATTTAAGAACTTTAGGGAACATATTTCTAATGTTTAAGGAATAATAAAAGTCTAGGCCCACAAATAACTCTTTTACAACCACCTAACTTGGTTTAAGGTTTTTAGAAATATTCTGGACTTTCTCAGAACAACTGTTGCTCCGTAATATAGCTCATTACTTACCTAAAAGGTTTGGAGAATTTTTATAATTGGATAAATGTCTCAAATTTGTAATTTTTATAAATGTGTTTCCCAATGTGAAAAGTTTGGATATAATTTTTTTTTCTAGAGACTTGGAATCAATCTGCAACAAACGTAATAACTGATGCTGGACTACGACGAGCACTTCTTTTTACCTTCTTTGATGAGCTATTAAATGTTCTAAAGTTTCTCCAGAAGAACTGTCATACCCAGAAAGAACAGGAACTGGTCCAGTCATGTAGAGAGCTACATAGGAACCAATAGTTGGAATAGAATAATTGGTCTACAATATCAATTAGTCACTTTGTAGGGATAGCCAAGATTCGACTTTGCAATTTTGAAAATATTCAAGGCGTTGCTATATCCCAAAATATCTGAAAGGTACTTCAAGAATATTTTTAGGATGATTTGGTGCCTTGGCAAGAGCCAATAACTGTTTCAATATTACGAAATTCTTCTAGAATCTATACAATTGGCTTAAGGGCTTTGAAAACCATTCAATCGTTCCAAAAACAACCATAGAATCGTTAAAGTGAGATCAAGCTTCAATTTATCATTTTGGGGAACATTTTGAGATCAATATGAAGTTCAAAAAAGGAAAATCAGCTCTTATACAACTTGGCTTAAAGTCTTCAGAAACAATATAGGTTTGCTCAAAACACTCATTGCACCATATTATGACCAGCAACCGGTCTATGGATGTTTCAAATTGGATTTAATGATGTTAAATTTTAAATTAGTTACCATACAATTTTGTCCATAAACTTGGAATGAATCTGAAGGAAAAATAATAACTGATGCTAAGCTATCAAGAGAGCTTCTATAGAAGTCTTGAATAACGAATGATCAAAGAGCATCGACATATCTTTTAGGGTAGTTTGGTACATGGTGGAATATTATTTCAAGATTACAAAATTCACTTCTGGAACCCTCCACAGTCCTCAAAACGGAGATAAATTCCAAGACTTACCAGAAAACAGCATACTGTTGAAAAAACAACTAAACAGCCAGTTTAAATATGTTTGTCGTTTCGTCCAAAAGTAATGCAAGCGACAAAATTCCTGTTCAATACAACAAAAGACTTCTACAGAAGCAATTATTAAGATAATAATCTAGAACTACCAGAAACTGTTGTGGGAAAGCAAGGAGTACTTTGAGATTAACTTAGTTGGTTGCCAGGTACCAATAATTGGTGACCCAAGACCACAATTTACATAGCTCTTTAAGTGTGGTTGTCTTGTCAAGTACAAATATAATTGGGCCAAGAGCATGTCCAAGCCCAAAACCTTACAAGGATTTCTAGACTCATTTTAAAACAGATATAGATCATTATATGGCGCAGGACCTCTCATAGCTCTTTAAGATTGGTTTACTTATTGTAACTTATTGGAGCTGTTGTGGGAAATCATGGAGTACATTGAAATTGATTTGGTTGGTTGCCAGGTACCAAAAATTGGTGAACAAGACCACAATTTACATAGCTCTTAAAGTTAGATTATTGGTACAATAATTGGGTCAAATCCATGTCCAAGCCTAAAACCCTTCAAGGATTGGTCCGTTGTCTTTAAAGACATCCCAGACTTTTCCATAAATGATCCAACCATATCTTAAGTACATACATTGTATCCAAGCAAGTCGATATATACACATATATACCCACACACGTGCTTGTTGTGTATGTACGTATGTACTGAACATTATTCTCGCGCACCTCGCTTCCAATTTCCACGCCAGACGACCCGAAATTCGAGTCTAATCTTCTACCTTCAAAATTGCGGTTGCTTTACGACCCCTAATTTAAAAAGCAAGCAACTATGCTGACTCGAAGAGCATAAAATTTATGGGCGCACTATAAGATTGGCAACTGGATCCAATAAAGGTCAGGTGGGGAAAGCGATGGAGAATGAGGAGAGGGAGAAGGGAAAGGCGCGAGGGATTCTAATGATTTTATCACGTATCGATTCGGCGTGAATGTCCATTAAAGACTGTACGTTGTAATTGGGAGGGTGGGGAGGTATCGAATGTAAGGAGTTTCCGATGTACGTATGTGGAGCGTGAATTTTATTATGATAATTCAAACGTTGCAACGGGTTTGGAAGAGGAAGATTTCCTTGCTGTATTTGTTAATTACATGGATTTTTCCCCGGTAACTTCGAAAAGACTATCAAAATCAAAAATGGCTCCAACTGGTAAGAACATATTGTAATTTGGTTTTGTAATTTAGCAAGACAAATTTCACCTTTCTAAGTCAATTAGTAGCAATTGGTTTCATTTCGGAAACATATTTGGTAAAAATTGCAGATGACTTAAAATATGAAATTACTATTGTCAGAGAGAGCAGTATGGATACTTTACAGATTATATTGCTTTATTAAATTTGAGAGTAGTGGTAACAATTTACTCACTCCATACCCAAAAAACCGTTAGCCGGTCGATTTATTCTTCCATACAGTTAAAACAAATTTCAAGTTCAGCACATTTATAACAATACGAGAGTAAGATCTCTTGATCGGCTGGCAAGCACATTAGCAACCTGGAGTTTTGTGGGTCTCTGCGAAGATTTATGTGGTAGTAACGTTTCTATGGCCTCTTAAATTGGCTTTGAGAAGAGTTTATGTTCGTGGTAGGTAATTCAAGTTTATTGAATGCGTTTTTTTTATAATAATGTTTCTTCTCTCCGCTTCCTAACCTTCAAAAAAGTATTACAAGTAGCTTGAGATATGAAATTTTGTTGTTTTTACTTTCTCATTTAATTTGTTTACAATTGTTTTATGATCAGCAGATCTTATACAATTATAGTCCATTGATCCTCTTCATATAAAAAATATTTTTAATCATTGAAACGCATTGAGCAACAGAATACACCATAATTGCTAAAATTATGGATTGTTTTTAAAATTTTGTAAAAATTACAAAGCTGCTTTAACTGTGAAATTTCTATTAAATATGTAATTTGTGTCTAATTTAGTTTAATATTAAAATATATAATAATATTATTTTAGGTCATTTGAGAATAGAGGTAACAAGGTACTCTCTCCAGACTCAATTTAAGTTACACAAAAAGTGTTACACCCATACAGCTCAGACACTTCGTTCATACCATTAACAATTTGCTTTATTAGCAAATTTATAATAACATGAGATTAGGATCACTTGGCTCGCTGGCATGAATCAAATTATCAGTCCCAGCCAAGATTTATGTATTCACAAATTTGTTATGGCTTCTTAAATTGATTTTGGAAATTTTGGATTTTGGATTTTGATTTGGAATTGAGATAGGAAATTTGGTTCGATTTTTTTAAATTTGGTATAGCATAATACAATCTTACGTCTAGCCTTTGGACTCATTCAAATTTTTGATATGAAAATTTTTTTGAAAAATTTTTGAAATATTTTGAATCATTAAATGGGTTGATATTTACAGTGCTAATAGTGGTTATTTTGAAATTTTGTTAAAATTACAAATGTCTATTTGGTATGTATAGGTTGTTTTTTAGGTAATTTCAAAAACATATTTACATTCCAAAATGGCCTTGCATTTATGGATTTTTTTAAATCTAATCAAAATTACAAATGGTCCCAAAATGTAAGATTGAACTTTTATTTGATTTGTTTCTTCAAACTCTGCCTTCCCCCTTTAGTTAAAACCGATTTGTTTAATGTCTGAAACATATTTTATAAATCTGGTAAAAATAACAAATGTCTTAAAATATCGCATTTTTAATGTCAAAAATAGTAACAACTATATTTTAGAGATTACATTACTGTATTAAATTTGAGATAAGATGTATTAGAATACTCCCTTCAGAATCAATTTAAGACACACAAAAAGTCGTTGCGCCCATACAGTTGATCAGTTTATTCATCGATATAATTGAAAAGCTACTATTTTAACACATTTATTAAAACACAAGAGTTGACCCGCTGGCACGAATAACCTTGTCGGGCCTGCGAAGATTTATCTGGTCGTATCTTTGTTATGGCTTATTAAATTGACTTTGGAAAATGTTTGTGTTCATGGCATTTTGAGTATTTGGTGATTTTGTAGAGGCAATGGTGACTTAACACTCTTTAAAATGTTTTTGAAACATATTTTGAATTATTGTGCTGCCTTTATGTGTAGAATACACCTTAAATTGCTTTTATTTATTGTTTTAAAATTATGTAAACATTATAAATGCCTTGAAATGTAAAATTTCTCTTAAGGTGTGTATTAAATCCATTTACAATTAATTACAAAGAGCTGGAAATTGTATGACTGTATTTTCTTTTGGTGTGAAGATCACTACCAAACTTTCCCATTTGTTATTACTTAGTACCAACTGATTTAATTCCGGAAACAAATTTAATAAATCTTTAAAAATTTATGCATGGCTTGTGTAAGGGTATAGATATCTAGTGCTCCATTGTTAGCGCCGTTGTCCTAGCAACCACCCTGAGAAAGAGGAACGCACGCACGATGTGTCAGTCGGTGTGGTTCGCTTGACAGCGTCGAGAGCGAAGATTGTAAATTAACTGTACGAATAAACGGTTTGAAGTGAAGTCGGCCATCATTCCACCCCGAAGCAACCCTACACTTGTAATATGGGATCTCACAAAATACTCTATCCAGAATCAATTTAAGACGCACAAAAAAATTTCGATAAACTTCATCCATTTATTCCTCCCTGCAATTACAGAACCCCTAATTTAAGAAATTATTTACAACAACATGAGAGTAGGATCATTTGACCCGCTGACATGAATAACTGTGATCGTACCGTTTCTATGGTTTTATAAATTCACTTAGGAAAGAGTTTGGCATTTTGTTTTTTGATTAATATTTGTTCATTTCAATCTTAACAAACCTCAAAGAACATGTATTACAAGTAGCTTGCGATGTGATTTTTATTTAAATTTTCTTACTTGTATCATCATTATAAAATCTAATGTACAATCCTTCGACTCGTTTGATTTTCAAAAAATATTTTGTATTCTTACAAGAACTTGATCTGTAGAATATATAGTGCTATTATTGGTTACTCTAAAATTTTGAAAAATTACATATGGCTTCAATTGTAAGATTTGTATAGTCAGAGATAGTAATAATTGTATTCCACAGATTATGTTTGCAAATTTGAGAGAAGAGGTAGAATAGATGAAATATATTCTAGAAATAAATTCAATGTAAAGGTGTATATGAAACAAATGTACTAAGGGAATCTGTGAAAATTGAATTTGTAGCTCAGCCGGGATGTGAACCCGGCTCTCCAAATTAAGCGTCGCGTATTCTTACCACTAAACTACTGAGATACGTTCAAATCCCGGCTGAGCTACAAATTCCGGCGATTCCCATCTCGGCACAAGAAGCAGGCAAACGATAAAATTATACCCCAACTCGGCATACATCTAGGTAGGTACCCCATTCTATAGTGCCCATCTCGGCATAGGGTGATGCCCATAGGGTGATCCTTGCTCCCTTGCGTTTCCAACGTACTTTCGAGCGTATGACATGACGTATACGGTGTGTTGCGTAACTAGGATCTACTAGCACTAATTTTGTGCAACAGTCAAGTACAATTATTTTCGACAATACCGTATTATCAAGGAGGTACCTCCCTAGATTCATGCCGAGTTATTGAGAGATTATTGTAGTGTGTACCTGCTCGATCCGTTGTGCCGAGATGGGTATATTAGAAATGGACCGACAAGGTGTCGTAAAATTGACCGCAATAAAATGTGCCGAGATGGGATACACCCACAAATTCCATTTTCACAGATTCTCTTACATTTGTTTCAGGTAACATAAAACTTTCTCCAGAATCAATTTAAGATCAAGTTCTTACGCCCATATAGTTAGGTAACCAATTTAATCTTACAATACATTTAAAACAAAATTGATATTTAAGCAAATTATTTATAACAACACGAGAGTCTGATCAGTTTACCCGATGGTACGAAATAAAAATTGTCGTTCGCTGCGACTCTTTTTGTGTTCGTAACTTAAATTGACTTTGGAAAGAGTATATATTCATGAAATTTTGTGTCGATTTAGTGTTTTTGTTAATGAGTTAATTTTCTCTACTGTTACTAACCTTTATAAAAAGGTATTACAAATAGCTTGAGTTGTAAAATTTTGTTTGGTTTTAAATCTGTTTATACTTGCTTTATCCTCATAGAATCTAATGTATAATACTTTAATTCTTTCAATTTAAAGATACTTTGATTAATTGCTTGATTAAATGCTGATTAATTAATTGATGGAAGGGCTTAATCTGTAGAATAAACTTTAAGTTGCTATTATTCGTTATTTTGAAATTTTGTAAAAATTACAAATGTCTTGAAATGTGAACTTTCTAGAAGGAATGCAGTGTTTTGTAACTTCAAAAACTCTTAACCTCATTTATAGAAAATGCCTTGAAGTTTTGTAAATATGTTTGGAAAGCGATTTAAATTTTTTTTAAAGAAATTCCTCAAATTGCTTGAGAAGGAGGTTGGCGAGCTTCCCCGTCCTAATGGAAAACTTAAATAAACCCGCAACAAAATCGAAAAAGTCGCGCAATTACTCTCAAGATAGAGGGAAAGCTGTAAACCGAACAAAGTAAACATAAAATAAATCATGCACAACTTTATTGTTAATGCCTTTAAGATTTATTTTATGGGCTCATTTCTCTCTCTCTCTCTCTCTTTCTCGTCCATGGGACGACGACATGAGCGCGTACCTAAAAATATTCTTAGACTTTATGCCTCTTCAAAATGAATTATTAATACCATAAAATTTTGACGTCGCAGAAATTAAACGCGAGATTTGAAACGGGCGAAATCTCCGTCGTCAATCAATTTAGGGAATTTCCGATAAATAAATTACGCGAACGTCGCTTTATTGCATAGCAAAAAAAAAACATGCGTTGGGAGTAATTTTAAAGCACAACGCGCGACACGTTTAATTGCTTTATGTACTTGTTTTATTAGTACCCACTTTAAGTTAATGACGGATATTAAAATAAATGTTTGAAGAAAAATCGTATTCTACCATAGCAGAAATATTAACTGAATGTTTTATTAAGTTAATAAATTTTTCATGACGAATAAATAAATTGTGTATTGCATTGTACAGCAAGGCTGCATTGGTAACAAAATAAAACAAAAAAAAAACCAAATTTTTGAATTTTCTATTAAAAACGGTTTACTAATAATAAATAGAAAAATAAATTCAGTATTTATTTATATAAGGAGAATTACTTGTTAATTTTGGAATTTTCAAAGGGGGCGACCTAATATCAATACTCGCTCATTTATCACAAACAATTTTTGCAACAAAAATTCCAAAATTGATTACAAAAATTAAAAATATTGTAAATTTTGCCTAAAAGCTTTTAATTTGCCGTTAAAAAAATTACATTTGATAGTGTTTCCAAAAAAAAAAAAAAATAAATAAATAAAAATTAAATAAAATAAAATTTAAAACAAAAAATTATAAAATAATATATAAATAAATAAAAATTAATAAGTAAAATTAAACAAATACCAATTAATAAGATGAAGTGTATACAATATTTTAAAAATATATAAAAAATTATATAATTGTTTTACACTATTATTTCACATTTTTTAAAATATTATTTAGACCTTTTCAAAAAATCAATAGATATAACTACATTACTACAAGCCGTCTAACAACCAGAGTTAATCAAAATTATAGAATTTAATAACGTCCAAGTTTTGAATCTAGTACAAAAATTGTAACAAATCTCAAGATTTGTTATAATTTCTGAAAATAAAACAAACGAATTTCCGAGAAAAATGTGAAAATTAACATTTCCTAAAATAATTTCCAATTGTTAATAAAATAGTCATAACGACGAAATAAAACTGAAAGTAGAAAAGAAGGACAAACTGAATTTTTAAATTTTCAAGTAAAATTAGCCTCCTAATTATAAATAATCAAATGCATTTTATGATCGTATATAGAAGACTTGCTTGTTGATATTTGAGTGGTCTTAGGAAAATATTATGTGGATTTGAAAACGTTTAACAGAATAATAAAAGTAGCTCATTTATCACATATTTTAATTTTTGTGTCACAATGCAATATGGTTGTTATAATATTCAAAATTTTGTATAAAGGTGAAAATTTTGCGAGAAAAAGATCAGACTAGAAATTAGATAATGTGCTTTCCATGTCAAAAATAGCTTTGAACTTAAAAAAGAACACTAAGTACAGCCTTGAAAGGTCGTATAACCCAATTAAGTATGGTATAAATTCTAGTATCGAAAATATAGTATAAGTTTAAATAAAATCTTAAAATTTGGATTTTAGGATAAAACTAAGAGGTTTTAAACAATGTTTAAAAATCGAAAAACGAAAAATGAAAGTTGTAGTAGAACGATATATTTTCAATTTTTTAAAAATTTCAGATAACTGAAAAATAGCATTTTCTGGAAATATTTATAAATATCAATAAAACTCTCATAACGAATAAATGAAATTATATATAGCATAGCTGCATTGGCGACAAAATTCTCTTTCAAAACAAAAACAAAATAATCATTGAATTTTATAAAATAAACAAGTAAATTTTGTGACCAACTGTTGATCAGGTGTTGATCACTTCTGTGTCAACACCAATCTTGAGTCTTTGGCCATCCGGAAGTTTATACTTTAATCCTACCTGGATTAGGTATAATTTCTTATATCATTAGACAAGAAAGAGGTACTTAAGAATCATTTGGCAACCTAGGAATAATTTGTGATATAATAGCAATTTAGGCTTCTAAGATTTGTTGTATGAGCCCATCACATATTTTCAGTAGATTTTCAGTAGACGAGCCTACTTTACGTAGGAACAATATTTATTGTTACATATAACCCACTGGAATTAAAGTGTTTAGTATGGAATTGAACTAGTGTTTTCTCCTGCAACCCTGTGAATATGTACTAGGTTTTGTATTTTTATTCACAATTGGAGGATTAACTGGGGTAGTTGCTAAGCTACCCCTAGCTAAGTAGTACTAGCTAACTCACCTCTTAATATTGTTCTTCATGATACTTATTATGTTGTTGCCCACTTTCATTATATTCTACCCATAGGAGCTATATTTGCTATTATAGCAGGATTAGTTCAACGATTCCCCTCATTCATAGGTCTTACTTTATATAATAAACTTGGTAAAATTCAATTTGTAACCATATTTGTAAACGTATTCTTTCCTCAACACTTCTTAGGCTCAAGAGTAATACCTCGTCGATATTATAACTGTCCAGATGCATTTCTTAAATGAACTACTGTATCTTCTCTTGTATCCTTAATTTCCTTAAGAAGAATTAGGTATATTAATGATTTACATTAGTTATATGAGAAGCATTTTCTGCTTAACGTAAAAGATAAGTTATCTCCCTGCGACCTATATTTTTTAACTGTCAAATTGTCACTCAAAGACCCGAAATTAAGAAAGGCAGAAGTTTCAAAATGTTCTTATTATTCTAGTGAAAGTACCTTTAATGTGATGTTTCGAAAATTAACGAAAAACTCCTGTCATTTTGAGTTACAAGTTGTGTATTCAATTTCGCATCTGATCAACTGTCAAATTGACGTTTGACGAAAAATTAAAAATGGCGATAGAATATTTTTGGGGCCAGGGAAATTCCAACTTGAAAACTGCTTTTGAAATTCGTTTACCTGTCAAATTGACGGAAATACTTTGTAATAAAAATTGTTATGGAAATTTTATCATTTGCCAATCCATTAATTTGGGCTGGAGTGTCTTGTAAATATCTGGAGACTCAAATTTGGCTTTCGATTTAATTTAATTTAATAATTGTAAAAAAAATTTCATATCCTTCAACGCACCATTTCGTTGGAATATCTTAAAAGATGTGTTATAAGTTAATAGCGTTAATTTTAGTTTTGTTAGTAACGTAATAATGTTAATATATTGTTATAAATTTAAGTAGGTACTACCATTATTGAGGCCTTTCTTAGAACAGAATTAAACTTACTAAAAATTTCCAAATCCAGTACATACCAGATCATCTGAATCTGGATTTGGATGGAAATCTGGAAAATTGTCTTATTTTCGCTCCATTTAAAAAATCCAATTAATGTGGGTAATTTTCTTCGAAATATATTGTTTATTTTCAAAAACTAAATCTTCAAAATTTTCCTATCGTAAGTACCTAGACGGACTGAAATTGAGGGAAAATCAAGTAAAAATCCAGTTTTCAACATGTTTCAAAATTAATTACCTCTGGAGGACTAAATTATATTAAAAATCAATTTTTCTCGAAAATCGACAACTCACCTTCCTCTATCTGCCTCCATGCCTCGTCTTCGTTGACTTTGGCATTCTTAAGGATCACATTCACCAAGGATATCATCCTCCAGGACAGCTGGAATGTTTATGTTAATTAATTAATCATGTTAATTTGAAAAATCCATCAAACGTTACTGGGGAATATATAAACACTACCAAATTCTCTAATCCGAATGATGTAAGACGATTTCCACTTTAAATTCGAATGGTTGCTGTTAAATGTCCTTCAAAAATTATTCCTGTCGATATTTCCTCAGATATCCTATCAATATGGATACTAACGTATATACGCACGCCCCTCGTAAAGCGATTATATAAGGATATTACCGGTTTTTCGATAAAAACCACGATTATATTTTATCAAACTGCTTTCAATTATGAGTCATTTAGAAGGAACCCCATCAAAGTTAATTAGAAACCTGCCAAAATATTTTTTTTTAAAATTTTCATTGTAGGAATAGAAAAGTTAACTTTTTTAGGATTAATCATCTTATTGAACAATTTTCGGTTCGGGGTTAAAAAATTAATTTTCTTTTAGTGCTCAATTTTAGTTGAATCATCTGGTAGAAGTTTCATCAAAATCCAAAGAATATAAGTCGTTAAAACACATTATGTAAAAAAATATCAATAGTATGAACAAAAATCAATATATAAGTTTTCTTTATGACACGTCGAAAATAAGGGAAAGGTGGTACTTTCTTTAACCAAATTTTCCCTTCTTAAAAATAAAGTTTTAATTTTAATTTTTGAATACACATTTCTCGATGGTGGCCTCAGCTGAATTTTGTTTTAATTGAAATCAAATTAAATTAAATAAAAGTTATGTTTCATTAATTGGAATGAAATATTAAATCAAATTTAAAAATCTTTCTGGTTGAGAAGATTTAAAAAAATATATAAAATTATTACTAATTATGGTTGAAAAGAAAAATATTTTAGTGGATATAAATCGGGAAAACTGAGGAAATTTTAATCAAAACGGTTCTCAAAGTCAAAGTCAGAAATATGGAAACCTAACCTCAATGAGCAATACGCGACATTAGTGTGACGTAAGCATTTGGAGAGGGAATGGGAGCACATGGTAACTCTTTCTGCATTATTTTTTCCTATGGGAATTAACATGGGGAACATTTTCATGTTGCTGGTAATTTATGTAAAAGAAATTTCTTAATTATCAGCTGTGTAATACAGTATACATTGCACTATGTAGTTTTCTTTTACATAAAAGAATACGATAAGGATAAGGATACGTGATTGAGGAAAGAAGAAAAAAGTAATTTATTTCAGAGTTGACGTTTCAGGGAAATAAAAATTTGGTGCAATCTGTCAGCCAGTATTTGTGAACCAATCAGAAGCACAAGAATAAGAGAATACAAGAATAAGAACTAAATCACATTTTTCTTCCTACCTCAATAACGTATCATGTACCTACTCTTTTATATACAGACCGTTTCTAAAGAGTCGCAGTATAGAATAAGCACGAGAGCGAAGGAAAGGCCATATATTTCTCGCAAGTTAAACAGAGAACGACCTTTTGCGATGTTGCTAGCTCGCGAAACATTACAGTGATCCGCTCCGCACACTGTACCGCACACATCCGAAAGTGTGAAGCGATACACGCGTTGACTTGGACTGCGTGCTCGGCCGGCAACGTTGCAAAACTTCTCTCTCTGTCGTGCTAATGAACTACTGCTGGTTTCTCTTTTGCTCTTGTTGGTTTCCCACCAAGCGTTTCGATAGAAAAGCTCAGTAAATAAAAGAAAACGTACTGTTTACTGTTTTACACAACTGAGAGTTAAGAAATTTTGTATACATAAATTACCAGCTGGTTGAAAATGTTCCCCATGTTTAATTCCCATAAGAAAAAAATAGTGTTGAAACAGTTGACATGGATTACTATTCCCTCTTCCAAATGTCCTACCTCATTACTAATGTCGCGTGTAAAATTTCAAAATTGATTAATTCTTCATAATTTCCTCAATTTTAATAAGTCACTTAGTTTAAATTTAATAATAATAGGTTGCCTAATCCTCAAAATTTTTAAGGGGAATTTTAAATTTTGAGATGCAATTAATGATTTCTAAAATACCGGAAAATATTTTAAAGACAATAGTTTCTTAACTAAAAACGGTTATTTTGGGTACAGTGGGATTATCGCAATTAAATTTTTCTGAGTTTTTTTAATATGTCGTAAAGGTGTTGAAGTGGCTAAAAACTCTTCTTGCGCCATTTTTAGATTTGTCCCATTTTTTCACAGGGATAATTTAGTATGAATTAAATATAATTATACATAAAAGAAGTTTTGTTACAATTGTTAGGTTGTTCTTTTTGATCATTTAAAATGTAAAATGTAAACGTGAAGCATTTTAGGCAGTTAGCCTAACATTCTGAATATTATTTTAAATTATTATTAATACCCTAATATCCAGAAGCTCTCGGAGCTCTTATAATTTCGCTATCGGATTTTTAAAGGTTTATTGAATATTTTTACTTTAAGTCATGTTGCACAAAGCTCGATTATAATAACATATTGTGCTTTTTGTAGATTTGATTTCAGTTAATTCTGGGACTGAGACTTTCATTTTTTAAATTGTCCCTGAAACATGCTACCTTGCATTACAAATGAAGAAAAATTACAGTAGTACAATTAAAAATTTAGAATGCTCTAATAGATTCATAGATTATGTTCAGGGTACCACTTTTATGATAGCTTTATGCCTTTTTGTATTTTAATTGTTTTTGGGACAGACGTCGACTCGTAATTTTACCTTCAAAATTTAAATTTTTTTAAATGAAATTATCAAATTAGAGAGTTATTTCATAGAATTCATTAGTCTAGTCAAGATGTGTGTTTGCTGCGAAAAATAGTTAGAAGGCTCGGAAAAATATGAGCGATAGCTCATTCGACGTGGAATGCAAATCTGAGAAATGGGTTTTGAGGATTTTTTCTGCTAAGAAAAATTGCAATTGTTATTAACAAAAAACGAAAAATAAAAACGCTCTTTCGATTTTTTGATGACAACTCAAAAACCATAAGAGAAAGAGGAATTCGCAAAAAAGATCCTTAAAGAGGAGGAAATTTCCGATAAAAAAGTCCCCACTCCCGGATTTCTATCTCTAATATTTATATTTTTAATTTGTTTCTGAAAGTAAGGCTCCACGCGACCGATACGGCGTGCGCTCGCCTCCTCTGAAGCGACTACGTCATAGGAAATAATCTTTTTAAGGTACTAAGTATTAGTTTAAAATTTAAAACAAACTTTATTGTATTCTACACACTTAAAAGAACAATGTCCCGTCGGAAAAAAAAAATTTAAATGGATTTTTCAAAAAGCTAACCTATTGTTAATAAACTAATTATTTTCGTACTTCCGTCTTCATTGAAAGCAGGCTAAATGATTAAATAAATTCACCATAAATATTTTGCTTCTTGGAGTCCTTTCTATTAGTGTCCTCAATAAGATGACGTCATAAAATTATTTAAAATTTTCTTATTTAGTTTACAACGAATTTTTAAAATCAACAAAAAACGCAAAACCCCGAAATTGTTGCTAAAAATTTGTTTTCTCTTATATATTATGGCATGGCTGTTTTTATATTCAAACTAAGGATTAAATCATTGTGGAAAATTTTTTTACGGCTATTTGTTTAAGAATTGTTTATAAACAAACGGCTTAGTTTAATATTTTTGGAAATTCTTTTTTTACCATTCTATTGTTTAGGATTAATTATGATTTTTAAAACAAAAAAATGTCCTTAAAAATTTTGTTATAGTTTATAAGTTTTTTTAATGTTTTTATAATTTAAATAATTAGTTAAGGAATAATTTTGTGTTCAAAAATCATTATAAAAATCTCTTAATAGAATAGGAAAAGGAATTTTTTTTTCACTTATAATTTCATTATTTATTAAGTTAACAATTTGTTATAAAAAGTTTTTGGGTGTCACAATATTTTTTTTCTGATGCTACTAAAAATTACAAAAACAACGATATGCAACAAGGTGACGTAACAAAAATTTTTTGTATATTTTTTTTTGTTTTAAATTTTTTTTCTCACTTTGTTGCATATCGTTGTTTTTGTAATTTTTAGTAGTAATAGAAAAAAAATATTGTGACACCCAAAAACTTTTTACAACAAATTGTTAACTTAATAAATAATGAAATTATAAGTGAAAAAAAAAATTCTTTTTCCTATTCTATTAAGAGATTTTTATAATGATTTTTGAACACAAAATTATTCCTTAACCAATTATTTAAATAATAAAAACATTAAAAAAACGATTATAAACTATAACAAAATTTTTAAGGACATTTTTTTTTGTTTTAAAAATCATAATTAATCCTACACAATAGAATGGTAAAAGAAGAATTTCCAAAAATATTAAACTAAGCCGTTTGTTTATAAACAATTCTTAAACAAATAGCCGTAAAAAAATTTTCCACGATAATTTAATCCTTAGTTTGAATATAAAAACGGCCATGCCATAATATATAAGAGAAAACAAATTTTTAGCAACAATTTCGGGGTTTTGCGTTTTTTGTTGATTTTAAAAATTCGTTGTAAACTAAATAAGGAAATTTTAAATAATCTTATGACGTCATCTTATTGAGGACACTAATTGAAATGACTCCAAGAAGCAAAATATTTATGGTGAATTTATTTAATCATTTAGCCTGCTATCAATAAAGACGGAAGTACGAAAATAATTAGTTTATTAACAATAGGTTAGCTTTTTGAAAAATGCATTTAAATTTTTTTTTCCGATGGGATATTGTTCTTTTAAGTGTGTAGAATACAATAAAGTTTGTTTTAAATTTTAAACTAATACTTGGTACCTTAAAAAGATTATTTTCTATGACGTAGTCGCTTCAGAGGCGGCGAGCGCACGCCGTATCGGTCGCGTGGAGCCTTACTTTCAGCAACAAATTAAAAATATAAATATTAGAGATAGAAATCCGGGAGTGGGGACTTTTTTATCGGAAATTTCTACCTCTTTAAGGATCTTGTTTGCGAATTCCTCTTTCTCTTATGGTTTTTGTCATTTGTCAGTTGTCATCAAAAAATCGAAAGAGCGTTATTATTTTTCGTTTTTTGTTAATAACAATTGCAATTTTCCTTAGCAGAAAAAATCCTCAAAACCCATTTCTCAGATTTGCATTCCGCGTCGAATGAGCTATCGCTCATATTTTTCCGAGCCTTCTAACTATTTTTCGCAGCAAACACACATCTTGACTAGACTACATGTTGAGGTTACGACGGGAACCATCAATGTTTTAGATTTTTCAGACTTTCAAATGTCTTTTAGGTTTCAGTTATAGCGCTAAAACGCAAAAAACATAATTTCGTGAATATTTTTGGATTTTTCAGCCATTTAAAAGAAATATCGCAAAAAAGGCGCCAAAGTTTTTTTCGGCAGAATTTCGATATTTTCGAAATTCTGGGATTCAGTGAATTTTGGAATCGCGACCTATTGTTGAAATTATTTCTGATACTTATTTGGATTTGTTGTGTTGACCTCAACATTTTGAGAATGCAATTAACAAATTTAAAAATTATTAGCTCCTTCGAGATTATGTCAAAAATGTGTGAGAATCATCAAATTCGTCAATTTTTTTGGATTTTTCAGAGTTCCGGCAATTCTTCCGATTTTTATAATATCGAAACGCAAGAGATTTTGGCACTTTGTCGCCATTTTTGGATTTCATACAGCCTTTTCTTAACAGGAATATCGCTTGGATAGAACTTTTTTTCATACATTCATATTTAAAATGTGATTGGCTATATGATTTCATTTTTTAAAGGTTTATTTTAACTTATTCTGCTGCACTAGAATTCTATATATTGCTTCCTCAAGGAGATAACGCTATTTTCAAAATGTTTGAAATTTTGAAAATTTCAGAATTTTGACTATCATTTTTGAAATTTTTCTTGGATAATATTCAGACTCGATTAATGACTTACAAATTTAAAACATTCAAAACGCAATAATCAAATTTGACACCTAATAGTTTCTTTGAGATTATGTTGAGGGTGTGCGAGAACCATCAAATTTATCAGATATTTTTTCAGATTTTTCAGATTTTCAGTAAATTTCCAGATTTATATAACAGTGGTAAAACGCCAAAAAACATTTTGCGGCCACTTTTTGGTTTTTGATAATTTAATATAATTTATCATGATAAATTAATAATAAAAATAATAATTTGATTTTGACAATTCAGTGAATTTTGGAATCGCCACTTTCCATCATTTTTGAAATTGTTCCTGGAACGTATTAGGACGCGTTATTTCGACTTAAAATTGTAAAAATTTTAAAATGCAATATTCAAATTTTTGAAACTTAACAGTATCTTTGGGATTATGTTGAGGGAATGGAGGGACTATTTTTGTAATTTGTAAGTTTTTTCACAGGGATTCTGTGATAAGACGATATTTTTATACAATAATACCTAATAAGTGACTGGCTATACTATCTCCATTTTTTTAAACGAATATAACAACTTACTGTACTACAATCGAATTCTAGATTTTTCGTTATACCTTTGTTTAGTCGAAGGATCCAAAATGCTTAAAATTCAGTAAATTTCCGCACCAAGACTCAGTTTCTTAAACTGTTCCCGAGACATATTCTACCTTGACCCAAATTTTAAACGCATTATATTTCGCTTCCTGAACTGAACAGAACAGAACTGAATTTTTGAATTTATTACTCAAAGTCTCGCTTAGACAGAACACTTTGGTCCTTCGAGTCGGATGCTAAGCAGAAATATACACCTCACTGCGTCGCGAAAATTTATATTGGTGTTGAGGTTATGTTAGGAATAATATCATGAGATTCAAGATTTTATTTTGGGAAATGATATAAGTGTGCTAAAAGTATCTGAAACGCTACGAAATACGAGTTTATACAAGGTGAAAATATAAATAAATTAATAGAGAAATTATAAAATTAAAAATAAAAATTTACAATTTTTTCTTTTTTCCTATTGCTTATGTGGAAATGTTCTCGTATTCAAAAAACGCGTTTCTCATGAAACTCTAAGTAAAGCAATAATAATTTTTACGAAAGCAATCGTCTTTCACCATATATTGCATTTCCTCCATTTTCCCTTACAAAGAGCGTATTTCTTTGAAAAATTTTCGTTTCTAAGTGCACATAACGCGTCGGCGGGTTTAACGTAATCTATCCAGGTCGATAGCTTAGCAACAATGCGCCTGCACGCGCCGATGAAAGGAAAATTTCGAGCTGTGCGCCTCGCACCAAAATAGCGAGCCGCCAAGTGTAAATTACGTGTACCTCCCGTATTAGTCGGAGAGCTAGGTACATAAAACAGTATCGATAAGGTACACGACATTCGAGTTCACAACTGAAAGTAGAAACATTAACCCAACGCCAAATGGCTATTTTGCCGGTTTGCATAGGCCGGATATGTAAATGGCGGCCAGTTTTCCACGTCGGAAAAACGTGCCTGAAAAACCAATAAGGTGCAATCGTGAAAATTTTTTCAGGCATTGTATAAACCTCGACTAAGAGCGGTGTAACAGTGGCAGACAGTTAGCAGGTCGGAAAACCCTCGGCAGAACTGATTCAAAGTCGCGGAAAATTACTATGAAAAAACGATAAGGTAGACGTGAAAAACTTTTTTCCGTACATTCTTTGGGCCTCAAAGAAGAGCAGTACGATAGTGGTAGAAAATTTAGCAGGTCGGAAAACCCTCCGCAGAAGGAACTGATAGTCATGAAAAACGCCCTGTAGTCTCAACGGAAAATTTAATAAGGTGCAGGCACAAAACATTTTTCTAGGCATAGCTTAGCCCTTTTCTAAAGCTTCTAAATTTCACGCGTGTACCTTATCGGTTTTTCAGGCATGATTTTCCGACGTGGAAAACTGGCCGCCATTTACATATCCGGGAGAATATCCATTTGGTGTTGGGTTAATGGTTTTACCATCAGTTATTAATTCAAATGTCGTATACCTTATCGATACTGTTTTATGTAGCTAGCTCTTGGACTATATGTGATATGCGAGTGCATGTATGTGTTTTATCAGTACCGTGCACATGCTGCGCAATGTACGCAATGTCAAGGTCCGCGATGCAATTCCGCGACCCAGTTCAAGATCGCAGAGCGCACGCATATGTATACGTGTATACGTGTATACGATGCGATCAGTTCAACAACCGTTCTATTCCTAGATTAGTATCGTTGGCTCGGATAACGATATTTCCATCTTATTTACGTGTAGCGGGGGAGCGTGCGGATCTTCCATGCGATTTCCGATCAGAATCGATCATTGAGGATTCGTACCTTAATAAATGTCATTTTTTTTCCTTAATTACCTTTTCTTGAAAATATAGAAAATTATTTTTTTATTATTTAACTCGAATTAATAAATTATCAAACAAAGTTACATTTGAGGAAATTTTATTCAGTGGCGACTTTGATAAAATAATCCATTAATATATGAATTAAACGAAAATCATTCAGTCAATCAATCAGTCATTCAGGATTCGTACCTCCCTTAATAAATTTGATTTCCAAAATTTTTCCTTAATTAGTACCATTTTTTGAAATTTTAGAAAATTTTTTTTTTTTAATTTAACCTTATTTAATTAATTACTATAAAGCAGATTAACATTTTAGGAAATTTTATTCATTGGCGATTTTGGTAAAATCATTCCCTTAATACACAAATTAAATGAAAATCATTCAATCAATCATTCAGGCTTCGTACCTTAATAAATTTGATTTCCAAAATTTTTCCTTAATTACCTTTTTTTGAAATTTTAGAAACAGTTTTTATTTATTTAACTATTTATTTAATTAATAATCAAATTAACATTTGAGGAATTTTTAGTGAGTGGCGATTTTGGGGAAACCATCCCTTAATACATAAATTAAATGAAAATCATTCAATCAATCAATCATTCCAGCTTCGTACCTTAAATTTGATATCCAAAATTTTTCCTTTTTTATCTTTTTTTTTGAAATTTTAGAAAATATTTTTTTTAACTCTATTTAAGTAATTATTAATCAAATTAACATTTTGGGGAATTTTTATTCAGTGGTGATTTTGGTAAAATCATCCCTTAATACACAAATTAAATGAAAATCATTCAATGAATCATTCAGGCTTCGTACCTTAATAAATTTGATTTCCAAAATTTTTCCTTAATTACCTTTTTTTGAAATTTTAGAAACAGTTTTTATTTATTTAACTATTTATTTAATTAATAATCAAATTAACATTTGAGGAATTTTTAGTCAGTGGCGATTTTGGGGAAACCATCCCTTAATACATAAATTAAATGAAAATCAATCAATCAATGAATCATTCCAGCTTCGTACCTTAAATTTGATATCCAACATTTTTCCTTTTTTATCTTTTTTTGAAATTATAGAAAATATTTTTTTAAATTTAGCTCTCTTTAATTAATTATTAATCAACGTAACATTTGAGGAATTTTTATTCAGTGGTGATTTTGGTAAAATCATCCCTTAATACACAAATTAAATGAAAATCATTCAATCAATCATTCAGGCTTCGTACCTTAATGAATTTGATTTCCAAAATTTTTCCTTAATTACCTTTTTTTGAAGTTTTAGAAATAGTTTTCATTTATTTAACTATTTATTTAATTAATAATCAAATTAACATTTGAGGAATTTTTAGTCAGTGGCGATTTTGGGGAAACCATCCCTTAATACATAAATTAAATGAAAATCATTCAATCAATCAATCAATGAATCATTCCAGCTTCGTACCATAAATTTGATATCCAAAATTTTTCCTTTTTTATCTTTTTTTTTGAAATTTTAGAAAATATTTTTTTTATTTAACTCTATTTAATTAATTATTAATCAAATTAACATTTGAGGAAATTTTAATAAGTGGCGATTTTGGTAAGATCATCCCTAAATACATAAATTAAATGAAAAGACACGAATTACTGATGATCCTCTGCCTTTAACATTTAACTGAATGAAATAAATTAATGCAATCTATAGTGATTTTCTTTTTAAGACCATCATACAATTAAAGATATTTAATCACCAAGGATTCACATTTGAATTACATCAAATCACATTGAAATTTTGGAAATTTGTGTTTCAACATGAACTCATAATAGAGAAATTGAAAATATGTCATTAGATCTTTAAATATACTGTTTACAATATATGATAAAGATGTTAATTGAAGGGGTACAGGTTGCTCAGACACGAATTTTACATACTTTAGCGTCCATGTGAGTTCCTAAGGGAGATATTGAAAATATATCATCAAAACCGATTTACTGTTATTCATTGGAGAATCTCGGAATTCCAAGCTCAATAAATTTCATCTATTGATGGAATTAAATTAAATCTTTTAAACCGTATAATTTTCTTTAAACTAATCAAACGACGAATTAAAAAAAATAAATCAAAAACGATACATATCTTAATTAGGTTCAATCACATTTGAAACTTTGGAAATTTGTGCTTCAACATGAACTGTTGAGGGAAAAATTGAAATAATTGTGTGGAGCTTCTTACTACGTGGTAATTCTAACGGGTGTTGGGCAGGACTAACAATTAGTCCTGCCCAACCACCTAGCGATGAGGACTTTATTCCTATTAGGGCTGTTTCCATGTCTCCTATGATTGTCCTGTTCGATGTGTGAAGAAATTTTAAATAATTTTTAACTGTTTTGTCTGTTTTATCTGTGACGTCTCACATATTGTTCAGTGGGAGCCCTTAAATGTTTTGTTTTTACGAGCCTGATGATGACTACTAGTTAGTCGAAACCGGTCGCTCATTGGAAAATAAATTGGTGTTGAAGACTTGGTGTTTTCTTTTGGTTTAACTACCTTCGAATTTTAGAAATTTATGAAAAATGAATAGACGGAAAATTATGGATGGCTAAGAGTAAAAATAAAAATTTGAACTGTATCCAATCAATGTTGATTAAATTCCGGAGAATTTTTCCTCTAAAATATACTATTAATATGTTTAAATTTAATGGGAATATTCGATCAATGTCAAACTTTTTGAAATTGTATTTTACAGTAAACGATAAAGACATTAATTGGAAGGATACTGATTGATCAGTTCCGAATTTTGTATATTTTGCTTCCACGTGAAATTGAAAATAGTTAATCAACATCTAGTCATTGTTGATCATTATGAATTTTTGGAAATTTTTTGAAAATATGAATCATTATGAACTTCTTATTCAATATAAAATCATTGAAATTAAAAGAACCGATACGATCAACACTGAACAGGAGACAACTCTATTTTTCGAAATTTTTCTTTCCAATAAAGGATATTAAAGAAAAGTAATGGATAAAAATTGATTTTCTTTAAGTTGATAAAACAAAAAACAGTGAATTTAATTCGAAAAATTTACAGAGGTATTTTGATATGATTCAAACTCGAATTTTTCACATTTGTAATTCATTAAAAACTGAAAACGATTCATCAATATTTTTTCATTATTATTTTTCAATATTTCTGTATGTATTATATTTATTCAAAATTGACAACAAATAACGAATTAATACATAATATTCCATAAAAATCAACGAAAGAATTAATTATTCAAAAAATTTTTGGGCGATTCAATTAATTTAGATTTTTGAGGATTTGTGTATTGATAAAATCAACGTAGCTGTTGCATTTAATTAAGATGAAAGCAATGAATAGCTAAGATCCCTTATAGGGCGCACATATAACATTGTTATGTGTGTTCATTTATTATTACAATAAATAATAGGTGTCCACCTAATAAAAAATAAATAATGAAACTAATAACCTAGTTATATCACACCAAGATGCTAGTTTTATATAGAAGAAGACGAAAATCCCGAGTCAGCAATAGAAAAGTATATAAGGATCCCACGACGGAAGTGCAGTCAGTCAGTCGCAGTTAGCCATTAACGACGTTATTAATCCTTCGTGTTCGTCGTAATTATATTATGTTATTTTAACAAGATTAATTAAAAGTTGTAACTTGAATAAAAATAGTTTTTAAAAATAAAAGTTTCGGTAGTGAAACTAAAACTACCTAGAAAACTTTTAACGCCCTAGTTATATCTAAACAACTTTGGGACGATCACATTTTAGAAATTCCTCTTATTGGCAGTATTTCAAAAATTTTGGAATATTTGAAAAGTTCTAGATATAATATAGGGCCGTATTGTAGAAAACCAGCAATTATGACATAAATTAAAAAAATTACTGAAACTGCTGTCCAAACCACAAATGCCGAGTAAGTTTTCTAAATTATTCGAAAAAATTTAGTATTATGGATGAAAAAAAGGAGTTTATGTTTTAGCACAAATATATAGCAGACACCTATTGTTTTCTAAATGTAACTTTAATGTGAGTAATTCGGGAATTATAGATTTACCTATATAGATTTATATACTTATCTAGAAGTATAGAATTATAGGTTTGAACATCAGACAAAAATCCCAAAAATATTCCAAGCAGGTCGTCATTTTGAAAAATTAAATCACTTGACAGCCCAGAGAGTTTTGGGGCATATGTTACTGTAAAAACTTTCAACTTATGAGAACACAAAAAGGTAATGTCAAAAAATGCCCAAATACTTTTTGCATTTTTTTTGAAGAGTGTTTATTGATTTTTGTTATTGGAAACAAACACGTGGATATTTCAGTTATTTCAAAAATATTCGGAAGAAAGTATTGCGCCCCTTACTCGTGCCCCTCTACTTTTTTCGAACGTCATCCTTACGAACAGCGTTATCGAAACTAATTTCCGTCTTGACTACGATTATTATTACGAGCTCGACCTTGCACTTGAAACTATATTAGCAACACGTGCCGATTTTGTTACTATGTTGGAAACGGTTGTTTAATTTAGATACAATGTTTAAATAAAGTCAGGTACAATGTGAATGTCGTTGGTTCTACGGCGGCCTTGGATCGGAAATTCAAGTTCAAGCGTTATTACCGTGTGTGTGTTGTATTGTATTGTGTTGTATGTATGTAGATACATACAAAAGTACATATGTATGCATCTAATATTATGTACTCGGAATGACTCACTTTACAACTTTTTTTCGTGTCCCTAATTAATTTGATACGGAGGCGATAAATGCAAACAATTAAGTCATGTGGGATATTTTTGGGAAAAATCAGTAGATACGTGTGGATTTAGATTATAGTTCAAATTGACTTGTCTTGTCTTATTAAGTTAACGTCTCTTTTACGCTGCCAGGGCCAATTTGGACGGGACCTACAGTTTAACGTGGGCTCCGAACCACGGTCCTCGAGCACGGTTGTACCCCCTTAAGGCTCTCACCTCAGTTGACCCACTCCGTGCTCTACCGACTCAGGGTGTGTGTATCCTAGTCTCGCCCTCCTACAGGATATCCGATCCTATCCGGCCTGGCTACCGGCGTGAATAGGAACGGGATTTTGGATACATTTTACACACTTCCCGCAACACACACAACACCCATGGATTACGTGGGACTCGCACCCACAACGACGATGACCGCCTGATTCAAAGCTTGCGCCTTAAACCATTCGGCCACCGCTGCCCCTAGTTCAAATTGAGAAATAAACATTTTAAAATTTCGTAATTAATTTTTAAACAACCACGACCAGAATTTGTTCAGATAGGTACTTTTCGTTCGTTCGTTCGTACGTATCGTTCAGTTATGTTCAATTTAATATTATTATTATTTATATAATATATACTACAATCTACAATAATATATATTATTTTATTGTGATGTAATAAAGTATATCTGGTTGAAAATTGAGGTGTTTTCATTTTGGTTTAGGCTAAAAATTCGTCCTAAAGACGCCTTAATAACGCTTGCAAGATATCTTAAAGACGTCTTTAAGACGTCTTATACAGAGCTTGCAAGACATCTTAAAGACGTCTTATATACACCTTGTAAGACGTCTTAAAGACGTCTTATATGCAGTTTGTAAGACATCTTAAAGACGTTTTTTGTAACAATTGGCGCGTAAAAGACGTCTAAAAGACGTTCACGGACGTCTTACAGACGTCTTACACAGCTATAATGGACGACTATAAGACGTCTTAAAGACACATTTGTGCTCTCTGGGTACTTATACATTTTTAATACCAAATGCGTCTGTTCCTACACGTGTAAGGAGTATACAAATCAAATCTAACTCACCAATTTCAATACAATTTAACATGAAACTGAAGAAACAGTTCCAACTTAGTTCCTATCGAAAATCAAGCCGTTATAAATACTTACGGAATTATTACCCAAAAGTGTCTGGCTGTTAAGGGTACATTAAACCAATTTACGACAGTCACCAATCATCAAATCCACATAACTCATAAATTAGAAATCACCATCCAGTGAAGTTAAATAACAATTTACTGGTTTTAACTAAATGTTCACTTTGGACCTTTTAAATCTAAACCTAACTGTTCAAAAGTGTACAGGAAGTTAGTTTGATTAACTGTTTATCAGTATTATCGATTTTAAGTCGATGTAGTATTGTTTGTATTGCGAATATTCAGGAGTTAATTCAGGAGTCTTAATCAGACTGGCTTGAACTGAAAGTACTGGAATTTGATGAGGTAAGTCTAAAGGCTGTCTCAACTGAGTTCTAACTGAGTTCTAAGTGAATTTTAGGTATTTTCAACATTTTCAATATGAATCCAATTTTCATGCAAATCAAAATGAAAATTGAAATTTTATTTTATAGTTAAAAAAATCATGTAACTTTCTGAGTTGAACTTACTGACAGTCTCAACTGACTTTTAAAACAGTTAAATTATGTATGTGGTTTCAAGAGGGTACTAAGCAGATTTCAGTGTCATATTGACCAAATACCCAGTCCAGTTAACTGTTCAGACGAGCTCAGTACTGAATTTCATACGATCTGAAACACTTTTTGAATTTTCACATCCAAACTTGTAAATTACTTGCGACATTTTAAGCAGTCACACTAATTGAGTTTCCTCTGAATATTCAAACGCAATACCTTCAACTGAATTTCATATAATCTGAAACACATTTTAACTCTTCACATTTAAACTTGTAAATTATTCGCGAGATTTTAAGCAACCATACTAATTGTCTCAAATGAGTTTCCTTTGAATATTGAACCTCAGTAGCTTTAACTGAATTTCATATACGTAATCCAAAACACTTTTTGAATTTTCACATCCAAACTTGTAAATTATTGCGAAATTCTAAGCAAGCATACTAATTGCCTCAACTGAGTTTAATTGCCTCAACTGAGTTTCGTGTGAATATTGAACGGTTTGAATTACTCATTATTTGAAAAACCTGTTTAAAGGAATGTAAATTTGAACTAAAACCGGTTCTTCACCTACATCGTTATAGTGGCAACTGAGTTTCAACTGAATATCAAACCTTTTGAATTAATTATGAATTTGTATGTTCATAAACCAAATAAATTTATCAGGAAATTTAACTTGAAACCACTGGAATTTTCTTTCATTAAATTTCAAACCGTTCAAATGGTTACAGCATCCTTACCAACAGTCACAAGTAAATGTAATTGAAATCCTTGAAACTATATATAAATTCATAGGTGACTGTGAACATACACACAGTCAAAGTGATATTTCGCATATAATTTAAATTAAAATCCTTGGATCTTATTCAAATCACCTTGATTCTCTCAACTGAATTTTATTGCAATATTGAACTACCATTCTATTTATTTGTGGATTTATACAACCATACGCAGCTCTCTCACAAGTCGAGACCAAATGATGTTTTGCTATTAAATTTAAACTGAAAGCACTGAATTTTCTTCAGATCGTCTTATGTACACTCCCAACTGAGTTTTACTACACTTTTCACCATTCAAATCGTTTGTGAATTTTCAGAACAACGTACTAATAGTCTCAAGTGAATATTGAACCGATTAAATTATTCAAGGGAATAGTATAAACAGTATAAATATATCTCCCACCTAATTATCAATCTGAAGCAAATGACATTCCTAATTTATCTTAAAAATGAAACTATTGAAATTTATTGAGATAACTTTATCTATTGAATTCCACTGAATTTCCTATACTGTAAATTGATTATAAATTTTCAAAATACTATACGAATAATTGTATCTGAAATTCAACTGAATATAGAACCATTTGAATTATATATGGATCGATAATCCTTGCGTATCACTTCCTAAATATAATCTTAAACCAATTGATGTTTCCCATGTAATTTAAATTTGAAACCATTGGGATTTGGTATTATTTTTAGATTTACTTAACTTTTTTTTTTTTTTTTTTTTTTTTTTTTTTTTTTTTTTTTTTTTTTTTTTTTTTTTCTAGAGGGAAAAACCCGTTTATGGGGGAATGATGAGGTGAAAAATCCTTTCTTGAGAGGTAAACGGTGTGGGGGTGAACATGGATTAGTGTCAGTATAAATGGCTAGTATGAAGAGTGTTGTTGCTCAATCATAAAGTATTTTCCAGCGCATCAGACACTGTGGGGGTCCACGGAGGTTACCCACTAAAAAAACCCTCTCTTATGATGGGACCGATGTTTCTTCTGGCTTGGAAATTAAAAATTTCCGTATCTTCAGAAGAAAAATGGGTAATCATTTTTACAGTTGTTATTGAATATATGGATAATTAATTGGTAATAGTATAAGGAAGAGAATGGAAATAATATTAACTATAGAAATAAATACGCATTACATAACCTAGAAAAAAAATATATAAAATGTGCAGTATTTTACAATAAATGAAAAAGGTTATGATTTGTATTAACTACGTTGTAAATTTTGAAATTTTATTTCATCTGAAGATTTTTCTGAAATTATACATGTTATGAATTTAAAAATGTCGTCAAAATTTTTCTTCGAGGATAGCATCACGTTCATGACATTGTCACTACGAATTTCTATTTTGAGTTTTTGGTTTATTTCTAGCCTTTCTGCTGCCCATTTCCAGCATTCAAAAATTGTATGGTTAGCATCATCAAATTCATGGCAGTAGAAACATTCATCTGTCAAACTTTTCTTGATTTTGAATGTAAATTTACCAAAGCAACCGTGTCCAGAAAGGAACTGGGAGAAGAAGTAATTTGTTTGTTTGAATCTACAATTTATCCATGGTTCGAGGGTTGGTATAAGTGTTTTAGTCCATTGGGCTTTATCGTGTAAATTGGACCAGGAGCTTTGCCATTCAGCTAAGATAGAATCATAATTTTGTTTTTTATTACTTGGGTTCATAAAGTTTAGAACTCTCTCTTTTATTAAAAGAAGTATAGGGGGTGATGAAGAAATAATCTGTAGGGCTTCATTAGAAACAGTACGGTAACTAGAAGTTGTGCGTAGCAAACACTTACGTTGGACGCTATTATATAGTTTAGCATATTTTTTAATTTTCATGCTGTTATGCCAGACCGGACATGCATAAAGTAGGCTGGAATATATTGTATTGGTATATAGAAGTCTTTTAGAATTATTGGGACCACCGATATTTGGTAGAAGACGGCTGAGTTCTGTGAATTTTATTGTGGTAGTTTTAGAGGTAATATTTAAATGGTCACGGAATTTTAATTTTTCGTCAATAGTGACGCCTAAATATTTCAATGTTTTACTTGGTTGGAAAGAACAGTTTCCAATTTTAAATTGAATAAGATGCTTCAAACTGTAACCTTTCAATACTATGCTTTCAGTTTTATGTGGGGCAATTTTTAGTTCTATATTATGCATAGCAGTAATGATTTTATTTAATGTTTTGTTAATTAAATCGTTTAATACACAAGGAGTATTAGCTGAGAATAAAATACATAGGTCATCTGCAAAAGCTACGAGTTGAACATTCCTGCAAAATTTTAGATTTAGGATGGTATCATATAATATATTCCACAAAGTAGGTCCTAGGACAGAGCCTTGTGGTACTCCAGTAAATATTTGGAAACTCTCTTTCCCAAGACTAGTGATAAAACGATTAGACAGATAATTTTCAATAAGGTTGATTAAGTATATAGGAATTTCTTTCTGTTTCATGTTCTTAATTATGTGTTTCCATGATGCCGTATTAAAAGCATTTTGAACATCAATGGTGACCATACAACAAATTGTTTTGTTACTTTTGTGTGCCCACTCCAGGACTGCTTGAATAGCAGAAATAGTGGATTTGCCCTTTCGGAAACCAAATTGATATTCAGACAAACAATGATTGTTTTCTATATAAGTGTCTAAACGATCTTTAATCAGTTTTTCGAAAAGTTTACTTAGGGAATTTAAGAGGCAAATAGGTCTATACGAATTGGAAAAGTCATAGTTTGATTTATTCTTAGGAATAAGGTGTAGAGAGGCAAATTTCCAATCTTGTGGAATATCTTGTTTTATGAGAATGTTATTAAAAAAATTTACAAAATGTTCAGGACTATGATTATAAGCTATTAGGATGGCCTCAATTGGGATATGGTCAGGTCCAGGAGCCTTTTTTTTGTTGATTTTGTGAATGACATTATCAATTTCGTCCTTACAAATTAAAGGGATATTTCCTATATAGAGTGGATTTCTAATCCAGTCTTGTGGGGTATAGGGAAATAATTCTCTTGCTATAGTTAGTTTTTGATGAATAGGAATATTGAAAATTTTAAAAGATTTTGTGTATTTTGTTATGATTTTAAATGCATCACCCCAGACATTTTCGTCAAGTTCATTTAGTAGTTCTTTCCAGTGCTTTCTTTTCGATTGAGATATACATAATTTCAGTTCTTTAATTGATTCTTTGTATCGTTGTAGAATAAAAATTTTGTCCATGTTTTTGGTTTTCATTTTAGTTAAATGACGCCAAAGTCTGCCAGATTTTCTTCTCAGACGTTCAATATCGGCATTCCACCAAAAGGGTTTTCTATGGAATGTGCAACTATTAATGGATACACTTTCTCTACTGCATTTTTTGATGACTTCATATAGATTATCGTCATTGAGTTTAGTGCAAGAGGAGATGAAATTGTTTGTGAATATTGCGTTGTCAAAGAGATGCGTATAAAATTTACTAATATTATTATAGGTTTGATCATTTATGACAAATGAAATAGGATTATGTCCAAATCCCTTTCTAGTAATTTTCCAGTTTTGTATTAATTTTGAGATTTTAGTTGTACTAAGGGTTAAATCGATAAAGGACTGACCATTATATGTTTCAAAAGTTGGAACGTTTCCTGAGTTATGTATGATTAAGTTGAGTTGAGAAATCCATTTGTCTAAATAAGTGCCTCTTCTATTGTTAATTGGAGATCCCCATGAAAAGGATTTGGAGTTAAAGTCGCCAAGTAAAATGAATTCTTTTGTATGATTTTGTTGAATAACATTGAAAATTTCGTCTATTTTCTTTTTAAAAACGTTAAATTTTATGTTTGGTGATATATAGCACGCTATAATATTTACAGTTTTTAGTTGAATTTCAATAAAATCGTTGTATCTATTAATGTTCCAAACTTCTAGATTTCTACTAATAATTTGGATGGCTACAGTGGACTGCAAGTCCAGTATATACTTTTTATTACTACAAATTTTGTGGTTAGGTTCCATTATAAATGCGATATCGAATTTTTCTTCAGAAAAGATTTACTTAACTGATCTTTGTTTAAATTTCCTTGCCTTCAATTTACGACTT
Organism: Cryptocephalus moraei; assembly: GCA_946251905.1. NCBI lineage: Eukaryota > Metazoa > Arthropoda > Insecta > Coleoptera > Chrysomelidae > Cryptocephalus > Cryptocephalus moraei. Next base: position 10,445,190 of record OX276466.1, on the reverse strand, counting down.
TTTGAAAAATCTTACTACCTAATGCTATCAACTGATTTTCACATAACATATTGAATTGGTTATGAAATGACGTTATATCCCAGATATAAAATTTTGACGAAATTGCATTTCTCGTGATGCTATTGTGGAACTGAAACTTGTGAAATTTGATCAGATTTCATCGTTATTAATTCCACCTCATTTTTTTTAAATTGTTTATGATATCTTCACAAACCAGTATTATTTATGAAACTCCAATCGTAAACAGTTTAAATGATGTTTCTCGTGCAAATTTAAACAGAGAGCACTGGATATTTTTCATTATCAATCTGAGTTTTCATTGAATTTCCAACCCTTCTTTTCAACTGAAAACCCTCCCTACAGCTAAATAACTTTAACTAAATTTCATTCGACCCTTTGGATGGTTTGTGTATCCTGAAAGTAAACTTTGGAAAAATGGCTCTTTCATGTTACTGAAAAATTATAAATGTTGGAATTTATTCAGTTTACCTATTTTACAGTAGGTACCAATTTTCCCAAATCAAGAAATCCCAAAAACCAAAAGTTTCAAATGAGTTTCAACTGAGTACCGAACCTTTTCTCTGAATAGAATCTGATTACAAATAACTTACCACATGCCAATTTAAACTGAAAGCACTGGACATTGTTTATTCATACAACCTAAGATTTCAGTGAATTTCCACCCCTTCAAATTACGACCTGTTTAAAAACTCTTAAAGCACCATAGTCTAAACTGAGTTTCATTTAACCCATTGAATTGTTTTTAAATGTATCTCTTATATCTCTCCCTGAAAGTAGATTGTGACAAAATGGCATTTCTCATCTCACTGAAAAACTGGAACTTCAGAAAAAATTTCAGATTACCCTTTTCACAATAACATTTTTTTAAATCCCAAAATCTCAAACCATTTGAATTCAAGTTGAGTTTCAACTGAATACCGAATCACTGAATATAAAATTAGCCCAAATGATATTTCTCACCCAAATTTAAACAGAAAACTTTGGATATTGTTCACTTAGATTTTGAGTTTTCAGTAAATTTCTAACCCTTCAAATTATGACGAACACCCTACTGCTCAATCGGCTCAAGTGAATGTCATTCAACCCTTTGAACTGTTTATGAAATTATGTTATATCTTTTCCTGAAAGTAAATTTTTACAAAATGTCATTTCTCGTTTTATTGCAAAATTGAAACCCCTGGAAATTGTTCGGATTACCTTTTCTACACTACCAATTTTTCCAAATTCCAAAATCCCAAAAAACTTGAAACTGTTTTTGAATTGTTACAAAACCAAAAGTCTGAACTGAGTTAAAACTGGTTTCCGAAACTTTCTCTGAATATAAGTTTATTACAAATATATTAATTAGTTTACAAATAATTAAAAATTTAAACTGAAAGCACTGGATATTTAAAATTTATACAATCTGAGTTTTCGGTGAATTTCCACCACATCAAATTAAGACTTTTTAAAAAATTTAATTTTTAATTAATTGAAGATGGAATTATGTATGGAACTATGTATCTCGATCTGAAAGTAAATCAATCCTTGATGTACTCAACTGTGTTTCAACTGAATGCCAAAACAGCTAGAAAGACCTCACAGACATTCCCAGCTGAGTATTAACTGGATTTCAAAAAGTGATTTTTCTATTTCTCATGTTACTGAAAAACTGAAACTACAGGAATTTGTTCATATCCATATAGTCTCAACTGAATTAATATCAATCCTTAATATGCTGCTTAATAAACTGAGTTCCAACTGGATGCCAAAATAGCTAGAAAGACCTTACAGGCATTTTCAGCTGAACTTTAACTGAATTTCAAAAAGTGATTTTCCTATTTCACATGTTACTGAAAAACTGAAATTACAGGAATTTTATCATATTCATATATAGTCTCAACTCAACCCTTAGTATACTCAACTGAGTTTCAACTGGATGCCAAAAAAGCTACAAAGGGCCTTACAGGCATTCCCAGTTAAGCATTAACTGAATTTCCAAAAGTGATTTCCTATTTCTTATGTTACTGAAAAACTGAAATTTCAGGAATTTCTTCATATTCATATACAGTCTCAACTCAATCCATAACATACTCAAGTGAGTTCCAACTGAATGCCAAAACAATTTGAAACGCCTTGCAGGCACTCCCAGCTGAGCTTTAACTGAATTTCCAAAACTGATTTCCTATTTTTTATGTTACCGAGAAACTGAAATTACATGAATTTCTTCATATTCATATACAGTCTCAACTCAATTTTTAATATATTGAAATGAGTTCCAAACTGAATGCCAAAATAGTAAGAAATGCCTCACGGGCATTCCCAGCTGAGCTTTACCTGAATTTCAAAAAGTGATTTTCCTATATCTCATATTACTGAAAATTTAAATTATAGGAATTTCTTCATATTCATATACAGTCTCAACTCAATCCTTACTATATCCAATTGAGTTCCAACTATATATTCCATAGAATAGGAGATACTATATGAGATTCCAAAACAGCTAGAAAGACCTTACAGGCATTTCCAGTTGAGCTTTAACTGAATTCCAAAAAGTGATTTTCATATTTCTCATGTTACTAAAAAAACTGAAATTACAGGAATGTGTTTAAATACATATAGTCTCAACTGAATTAATATCAATCCTTAATATGGTCAATTGAGTTTCAACTAAATGCCAAAACAATTAGAAGGGCTTTACAGGCATTCCCAGCTGAGCTTTAACTGAATTTCAAAAAGTGATTTTCCTATTTCTTATATTACTGAAAATTTAAATTACAGGAATTTCTTCATATTCATATACAGTCTTAACTCAATCCTTAATATATTCAACTGAGTTCCAACTATCTATTCCATAGAATAGAGATACTATATGAGATCCCAAAACAGCTAGAAAGACCTTACAGGCATTTCCAGCTGAGCTTTAACTGAATTCCAAAAAGTGATTTTCATATTTCTCATGTTACTAAAAAACTGAAATTGCAGGAATGTGTTTAAATACATATAGTCTCAACTGAATTAATATCAATCCTTAATATGCTCAAATGAGTTCCAACTAAATGCCAAAACAATTAGAAGGACCTTACAGGCATTCCCAGCTGAGCTTTAACTGAATTTCAAGAAGTGATACTTTTTTATTTCTCATGTTATTAAAATCTGTTCATATTCATATACAGTCTTAACTCAATCCTTAATATACTGAACTGAGTTCCAACTGAATGCTAAAACAGTTAGAAAGGTCTTAGATGCACTCCCAGCTGAGCTTTAGAGATTTTCTTGAGATTTATTGAAAAACAAATTACATGCATTTCTTCATATTCATATAGTCTTAAATCAATCCTTAATATACTCAACTGAGTTCTAACTTAATGCAAATATGGCTAGAAAGACCTTACAGGCATTTCCAGCTGAGCTTTAACTGAATTTCCAAAAGTGATTTTCTATTTCTCATGTTACTGAAAAACTGAAATTACAGGAATTTCTTCATATTCATATACAGTCTTAACTCAATCCTTAAAATACTATGAACTGAGTTCCAACTGAATGCCAAAACAGCTAGAAAGGGTTTAGATACACTCCCAGCTCAGTATTAACTGGATTTCAAAAAGAGATTTTCCTATTTCTCATGTTACTGAAAAACTGAAATCACAGGAATTTTATCATATTCATATACAGTCTCAACTAAACCCTTAGTATACTCAACTGAGTTTCAACTGGATGCCAAAACAGCTAAAAAAGACCTTACAGGCATTCCCAGCTAAGCATTAACTGAATTTCCAAAAGTGATTTCCTATTTCTTATGTTACTGGAAAACTGAAATTACAGGAATTTCTTCATATTCATATACAGTCTTAACTCAATCCTTAATATATTCAACTGAGTTCCAACTATCTATTCCATAGAATAGAGATACTATATGAGATCCCAAAACAGCTAGAAAGACCTTACAGGCATTTCCAGCTGAGCTTTAACTGAATTCCAAAAAGTGATTTTCATATTTCTCATGTTACTAAAAAACTGAAATTACAGGAATGTGTTTAAATACATATAGTCTCAACTGAATTAATATCAATCCTTAATATGCTCAAATGAGTTCCAACTAAATGCCAAAACAATTAGAAGGACCTTACAGGCATTCCCAGCTGAGCTTTAACTGAATTTCAAAAAGTGATTTTCCTATTTCTTATATTACTGAAAATTTAAATTACAGGAATTTCTTCATATTCATATACAGTCTTAACTCAATCCTTAATATATTCAACTGAGTTCCAACTATCTATTCCATAGAATAGAGATACTATATGGGATCCCAAAACAGCTAGAAAGACCTTACAGGCATTTCCAGCTGAGCTTTAACTGAATTCCAAAAAGTGATTTTCATATTTCTCATGTTACTAAAAAACTGAAATTGCAGGAATGTGTTTAAATACATATAGTCTCAACTGAATTAATATCAATCCTTAATATGCTCAAATGAGTTCCAACTAAATGCCAAAACAATTAGAAGGACCTTACAGGCATTCCCAGCTGAGCTTTAACTGAATTTCAAGAAGTGATACTTTTTTATTTCTCATGTTATTAAAATCTGTTCATATTCATATACAGTCTTAACTCAATCCTTAATATACTGAACTGAGTTCCAACTGAATGCTAAAACAGTTAGAAAGGTCTTAGATGCACTCCCAGCTGAGCTTTAGAGATTTTCTTGAGATTTATTGAAAAACAAATTACATGCATTTCTTCATATTCATATAGTCTTAAATCAATCCTTAATATACTCAACTGAGTTCTAACTTAATGCAAATATGGCTAGAAAGACCTTACAGGCATTTCCAGCTGAGCTTTAACTGAATTTCCAAAAGTGATTTTCTATTTCTCATGTTACTGAAAAACTGAAATTACAGGAATTTCTTCATATTCATATACAGTCTTAACTCAATCCTTAAAATACTATGAACTGAGTTCCAACTGAATGCCAAAACAGCTAGAAAGGGTTTAGATACACTCCCAGCTCAGTATTAACTGGATTTCAAAAAGAGATTTTCCTATTTCTCATGTTACTGAAAAACTGAAATCACAGGAATTTTATCATATTCATATACAGTCTCAACTAAACCCTTAGTATACTCAACTGAGTTTCAACTGGATGCCAAAACAGCTAAAAAAGACCTTACAGGCATTCCCAGCTAAGCATTAACTGAATTTCCAAAAGTGATTTCCTATTTCTTATGTTACTGAAAAACTGAAATTACAGGAATTTCTTCATATTCATATACAGTCTTAACTCAATCCTTAATATATTCAACTGAGTTCCAACTATCTATTCCATAGAATAGAGATACTATATGAGATCCCAAAACAGCTAGAAAGACCTTACAGGCATTTCCAGCTGAGCTTTAACTGAATTCCAAAAAGTGATTTTCATATTTCTCATGTTACTAAAAAACTGAAATTACAGGAATGTGTTTAAATACATATAGTCTCAACTGAATTAATATCAATCCTTAATATGCTCAAATGAGTTCCAACTAAATGCCAAAACAATTAGAAGGACCTTACAGGCATTCCCAGCTGAGCTTTAACTGAATTTCAAAAAGTGATTTTCCTATTTCTTATATTACTGAAAATTTAAATTACAGGAATTTCTTCATATTCATATACAGTCTTAACTCAATCCTTAATATATTCAACTGAGTTCCAACTATCTATTCCATAGAATAGAGATACTATATGGGATCCCAAAACAGCTAGAAAGACCTTACAGGCATTTCCAGCTGAGCTTTAACTGAATTCCAAAAAGTGATTTTCATATTTCTCATGTTACTAAAAAACTGAAATTGCAGGAATGTGTTTAAATACATATAGTCTCAACTGAATTAATATCAATCCTTAATATGCTCAAATGAGTTCCAACTAAATGCCAAAACAATTAGAAGGACCTTACAGGCATTCCCAGCTGAGCTTTAACTGAATTTCAAGAAGTGATACTTTTTTATTTCTCATGTTATTAAAATCTGTTCATATTCATATACAGTCTTAACTCAATCCTTAATATACTGAACTGAGTTCCAACTGAATGCTAAAACAGTTAGAAAGGTCTTAGATGCACTCCCAGCTGAGCTTTAGAGATTTTCTTGAGATTTATTGAAAAACAAATTACATGCATTTCTTCATATTCATATAGTCTTAAATCAATCCTTAATATACTCAACTGAGTTCTAACTTAATGCAAATATGGCTAGAAAGACCTTACAGGCATTTCCAGCTGAGCTTTAACTGAATTTCCAAAAGTGATTTTCTATTTCTCATGTTACTGAAAAACTGAAATTACAGGAATTTCTTCATATTCATATACAGTCTTAACTCAATCCTTAAAATACTATGAACTGAGTTCCAACTGAATACCAAAACAGCTAGAAAGGGTTTAGATACACTCCCAGCTCAGTATTAACTGGATTTCAAAAAGAGATTTTCCTATTTCTCATGTTACTGAAAAACTGAAATCACAGGAATTTTATCATATTCATATACAGTCTCAACTAAACCCTTAGTATACTCAACTGAGTTTCAACTGGATGCCAAAACAGCTAAAAAAGACCTTACAGGCATTCCCAGCTAAGCATTAACTGAATTTCCAAAAGTGATTTCCTATTTCTTATGTTACTGAAAAACTGAAATTACAGGAATTTCTTCATATTCATATACAGTCTTAACTCAATCCTTAATATATTCAACTGAGTTCCAACTATCTATTCCATAGAATAGAGATACTATATGAGATCCCAAAACAGCTAGAAAGACCTTACAGGCATTTCCAGCTGAGCTTTAACTGAATTCCAAAAAGTGATTTTCATATTTCTCATGTTACTAAAAAACTGAAATTACAGGAATGTGTTTAAATACATATAGTCTCAACTGAATTAATATTAATCCTTAATATGCTCAAATGAGTTCCAACTAAATGCCAAAACAATTAGAAGGACCTTACAGGCATTCCCAGCTGAGCTTTAACTGAATTTCAAGAAGTGATACTTTTTTATTTCTCATGTTATTAAAATCTGTTCATATTCATATACAGTCTTAACTCCATCCTTAATATACTGAACTGAGTTCCAACTGAATGCTAAAACAGTTAGAAAGGTCTTAGATGCACTCCCAGCTGAGCTTTAGAGATTTTCTTGAGATTTATTGAAAAACAAATTACATGCATTTCTTCATATTCATATAGTCTTAAATCAATCCTTAATATACTCAACTGAGTTCTAACTTAATGCAAATATGGCTAGAAAGACCTTACAGGCATTTCCAGCTGAGCTTTAACTGAATTTCCAAAAGTGATTTTCTATTTCTCATGTTACTGAAAAACTGAAATTACAGGAATTTCTTCATATTCATGTACAGTCTTAACTCAATCCTTAATATGCTCAATTGAGTTCCAACTGAATGCCAAAACAGCTAGAAAGGGTTTAGATACAGTCCCAGCTCAGTATTAACTGAATTTCAAGAAGTGATTTTCTATTTCTCATGTTACTGAAAAACAAATTACAGGCATTTCTTCATATTCGTATACAGTCTTAACATAATCTATAATATACTCAACTGAGTTCTAACTGTATGCCAAAAAGGCTAGAAAGACCGTACAGGCACTTCTGCTGAGCTTTAACCGAATATCAAAAAGTGATTTTGCTATTTCCCATGTTCCTGAGAAACTGAAATTACAGGAATTTCTTCATATTCATATACCGTCTTAACTGAATCCTTAATATACTGAACTGAGTTTCAACTGAGTATCAAAACAGCTAGAAAGTCCTTACATGCATGCCCAGCTGAGCTTTAACTGAATTTCAAAATGGTAATATTTTTTGAAAACCAGTCTTATCGACTGCTTCCCAAAAACCTTTAAATTTAACTGCTAAACCGAGTTTTCCGCTTGTCCAAACATGCCACTCTTATGATATGAAACATTTTCAAAAGTGCACAATATTTGGTTGGGCAATAAAATTCGTTTAGTTCATAATTTCACAACTGAATATCCCTAAATAAAACAGTTAGTGGAGTGAGAAAATGTCGAGTTCTGCCACATAGTTGGCAATGGGTTTTTGTATGAGTTCTGCCACGATGGTATTTCCAAGTAACATTTGAGTAGTTGTAGCTAATAGTAGCGTTATTATGTTAGATTGTCGGTTTTTAAGATATACGCAAAGTTAATTAAAAGTGTTTAGCTAATTATAGAGTAATAATAATAATAATGATAATAATAAGATTAATTATGTATGGTAATTATGAATTAATGAGCTCTATTAATAATAACGATCAATATCGTTGAATTTAAGGGTATATTAAAGGTTACAAAAAAATCGATCTTTGGTCGTGTTCTTATACGGGGTCAAAATTATTAAGTGAGATTTTAGTCAAAAACAACTCAAATCTTTGTCGAAACGAGTCGTGTAAATAAGTCAAAATACTAACTCAAGAGGCGACAAGATTTCCGTAAAATGTACAAATTCTTCGATTTTAAGCCGTCGAAATTAGAACTTACCCAGAAGCAACGCGCCTTAGTCGTGAAATCTTCATTACAATACACGTATAACAATATGACATATAAAATAAGTTTTTCCTTGCTCTTCGCTTAAATTTGACCATTTGAAAAATAGACTAAAGTTCAAACAACAACAACTACTCTCTAGGAACACGTAAAAGCTCTAGGAAGAATCTCAAGCTCCTATCCTCGTCCTTTTTGCTGTCTTCAGGTCTTCTGCGGCCTCAATTCTTCTCGTTACGTCTTCAATCTTCTTAAACACTAACTTGTACGTTTCATACACCTTAACTTAAACTTCAGTAAAATAAATACATATTTGGTGGTGATTTGTAAAAACGTGAATTAATAAATAGATATAGTTCGTATGTAAAATTTTATAGTAAAAATAATAATATCGTGTGGGTATTTAGATGAGGACGTTGCACTTGAATTGCACGTTGACGGATTTGAACGTGGAATTGTTGAACGTCGGCGGTCTTCTTTCTTGCTGCGTCTTGTTATCTGTATTCGTGAAAAATTAACATGCAATTACTAAAAGGCATCTATAAAGTAATAAAGTAAATAAATAATAAAACTGGATTGAAGTTAAATTCGCGGGTAAAAAGAGATAAGTATTTTATGAGGTAAAAGAGGAGATAGAGAGAATGAGTGAATGTACTATTCGTGTTAAAAAATAATAAAAAAACAATTAAATAAAGAGAGGAAAGTAACGACGTAAAAAATTATAAACGAAATTAATTGCTTTTACTAAGAAAGTTAATTAGTTTTTAATCATCCATACTGACGGGTTGAATTTCGTAGTTCCACTCCATCGTACATGTTCAGATTATTCATGCGCGAGTATTCCATCACCACACGTTTCCCTGGATAAATAAATCTTACTTTACACAACAGTTTAGCTCATATAAATCATTACATAACATTATCTGACGTTTACATCTATCAAAAGTCGATGAGAAGGGTTGTTCTACTATTTTGAAAAACAGATCGATCAAATTTACGATAATTTAAATCGTATTGAAAGATGTAAACGGTACAAATTCCGTGTAGTTTAGTCAAATTGCTCGTTAAAAATGCTAGTAAGGGGTAGACAGTAATATTGTTTAAATATATTCCCAAAATAGTTTGCAGAGAATTTGTAATTCATATTTCAGTGTTAACTTTTTTAAACTTCCGCGTATATCTTTGTTAGGTCAGCTCCTAGCCACATTTTACTTCTGTAATGATCGAAACACCAGAAAATTCTACACAAATTTCATATTAAGTGCAACTTTGTGCAACAAAAAATAAGCGCGCTAGGAATTTTAAAATATAGTAACCTTTTAACCCAATGGCAATGTAAATCCAAATTGTAGACCTAGGTACCATCGTTAACAGTTTAGATTTTGTTTTTGTTTAAACTTAATGAAACCATAATTATTATTTAAACAATAGTAATCTACAGGAGGCAATGTGGTTTCGTGGTCGAAAAAGTGTTTAAATAATTTTTCTTAACAAATTCCAAAAATCACCTTTTTTAATCGGAGAAAGGCTATTTTAGGTTTTTTTGGTTATTCTGAATGAAAAATGTCTCCTGTGATTTTTCTATAAACTTTAAAGAGTTATAAACAATTTAGGTCCTGTGAAAACTCCAAAAATTTCTATTTTTAAGACTTAATAACTCAGTTAATAGTTATTTATTATACAAGCGGATAAAATGACCGTTTAACGAGCGATATGTTTAAACGCGCACGCGGAGCAGCCGCAAACGCGTTTATATCGTGAGTTAAACGTTCATTTTATCCGCGAGTGTATTACAACGTTTTATTCAATTTTGCCATATATAAACTGACGTTTAGCGGAGTAAGTCCAATTTTGAAGAGAAAATTTGACAAGATGACAATTTCAGTGCAACAACCTTGACAACGAAGAAAACAATTTTAAACATATAAAACGTCACCTTATACGGCAAAAACGTCAGTTTATATGGCAAAATTCAATATAAGTAATTATTTTTGAGATTACGAAATGACTTAATTAAAGCTTATACATTGCTCTACACGACTCTGAAGAGATTTTTGGAATCATTTTATTGAAAAACCTATATTTTTTTGTTATTTTTGTATGACTATGAAAACCGTTTTAAGAAAATTTTAAATTTGAAAATAATGTTACGTTGACTTCTTAGCACTTCTTAGTCAAATTGATTTTAACAATTTCTTAAACAAATTCAAAAAATCGCCTTGTTTGACTGGGAGAAAACATTTTTTTAGGTTTATTGATGTACCTGTTCTGAATAAAAAATGTATCCTATGGTTTTTCTCCAAACTAGATAACCATCGAGTTATAAAAAAATTAGGGCTCGTAAAAACCCAAAATTTTGTTTTAAGGCTCAATAACTTAGTTAAAGATGATTAATTTTGAGGGTACGAAGTAACTTAGTTAAAGCTGCCTTACAGGACCCTAAAGAGATTTGTGGAATTATTTTATTGAAAATCCTATATTGTTGTTTCTTATTGTATGAAAATGAAAAAGGTTCAAAAAAAAATTTAACATTAAAAATAATGCTACTTTGGCTAAGTATTTCTTAGAAAATTTGATTTTAATAATTTCGTGAACAAATTCAAAAAATCAGCTTGTTTAAATGGAAGAAAGTTTTTTTAGACTCTTTGGATTATTCTGAACACAAAATGTCTCCTGTGATTTTTCTCTAAACTTGATAGTTTTCAAGTTATAATCAATTTGGGCACTGTAAAAAATGCCAAAATTTCAATTTGTAGTTAAAAATAGTTATTTTTGAGATTACGAAGTGATTCAATTAAAGCTTAAATAGTGCTCTACACGACCCTAAAAAAATTTTCGAATTATTTTTTGAGTAACGTATATTTTTGTTTCTCATTAATATATGAATATGAAACACGTTTAAAAAATAAATAAAAGTTGATAACAATGCTACTTTGGCCAAGCATGTCTTAAAAAAATGGATTAAACAATTTCTATAACAAATCCCAAAAATCAGCTTGTTTGAATCGGAGAATAGATTTTTTAGGTTTTTGAGTTATTCTGAAGAAAAAATGTCTTACTATTTTTCTCCAAACTTGATAGTTTTTATAAACAATTTAGGGTGTGTAAAAACTCAAAAATGGCGATTTTGAATGCGCAATAATTCAGTTAAAAAAAATGTTTCTGAAGTTACGAAGTGGTTAAATTAAAGTATGACATTCCTCTACAGAACGCTAAAAAGCTCTTTGGAATTATTTGATAGAAAAACGTTCATTTGTGTTTTTTGTTAATGTATGAATATAAAACACGTCTTAAAAATATTTCAAAATTCGTAAATAATGCTACTTTGGGAAAGCGTTTCTTAAAGAAATTATTTTAACCTTTTTTTTTAAATAAATTCCCAAACTATTTTGAAATGGATGAAGCTTTTTTATACTTCATGGGTTATTCTGATTAAAAAATGTCTCTGGCGATTTTTCTCTAAACTTGATAGTTTTCGAGTTATAAACAATTTAAAGCCTGTAAAAACTCAAAAAATTTCTATTTTTAAGACTCAGTAACTCGGTTAAAAATTATCATTTTTGAGGTTACGAAGTGATTCAATTAAAGCTTACATTGTTCTAGACGACCCTGAAGAGATTTTTGGAAATATTTTATTGAAAAACGTATATATTATTTTTCTTTCTAATTAATGTATGAATATGAAAAAAGTTTAAAAAAAAATTATAATTTGAAGATAATGATACTTTGGCTAAGCGTTTCATAGAAAAATTGTTTAAATATTTTTTTAACAAATTCCCAAACTCAACTCTTTTGAATTGGGCAAAGCCTTCTTAGAATTCATGGGTTATTCTGAATGAAAAATGTCTCTCGTGATTTTTCTCTAAACTTTATGGTTTTCGAGTTATATACAATTTAATGCATCTGAAAACCCGAAAATGTCGATTTTCAAGGAGCAATAACGTAGTTCAAAATTGTTTTTGAGGTTACGAAATGGTTAAACCAAGGTTTAAATATTCCTCTACGCCATGCTGAAAAGCTTTTTGGAATTATCTTATCTTAATTCCAAAATTTTATATTAATTATTATTAATTATAATAATTAATATTATAATTATTAATTATTAATAATATAATTAATAATAATTGTAAATATGTTTATTTTTTATTCTTTATAATGCAGGTGTATGGAAAACGTTTAAAAAAAATTAAAAACTGATAGTAATGCTACCTTGGCTAAACATTTCATAGAAAAAATAATTTAATCAATTTCTTAAAGAAGTTCCAAAAATCAACATTTCAGAATTGGAAAAAGCTTTATTTAGGTTTTTTGAGTTATTCTAAATAAACAATGTCAGGTGTGATTTTTGTCTAAACTTGATGGTCTTCGAGTCATAAACAATTTAAAGCCTGTTAAAACTTGAAAGAGCTTTTTGGAATTATTTCGTTGAAAATCGTTTACTTTTTATTCTAAATAATGCAGGAGTATGATATAGGTTTAAAAAACATCAAAATTGAAAATAATGCTACATTAGCTAAGCGTTTCTAATAATATTTCATCTTTTAATACTTTTGGAAAAATGAAAAATTATTTATTAAGAACTGATGATATACTTCGTCATATCCTCTGTAATTTTTCATTGATAATATTCGTTTATAGATTATATTTAACTGTTTTAAAAATTGAGTCAATAAATATGATTGAATACTGTTGTAGTCAGATATCTCTTTCTACAAATGGAAAGTAGTTGTCATATTTGAAAATTTCTAGCGCCTTTATTTTTCGCCGCACAAAATTATAGATAGGTACCTAATATGACATTTCTGTAAAATTTTCTAATCTTTCGATCATTATAGAAATTAAATATAGGTAGGAGCTAAAGTAACGAAGATATACGCGAAAGTTGAAGAAAGGTGACATTAAAGTGTTAATAACAACTTCCACGCATACGACTTGTTATATTATTTTAAAGAATAGCACTGTGTACCCCTTGATTAACATTTTAACTTAGTTTTCATCCTTATTTTCAGTCACTTATTTTCTTATTAAACTGTAATTTGACTGAACTAGTACAATCACGATGTAAGAACATAAAATCCTCACATTTGTCCAAACTTACATAGTTTGTTATTTAAGTACCGGCAAAAGTGTTTGTTTGTATCCCTACAAAATATTCACAACAGTACAATGTTTACAATCATTTAACGTTCAATACATTTATACAATTGTCGCATTGTAATCCTACCGCTTGATACTGTGAACTGTACATAATGTAAATATTTGACAGGTATGATATTACACATGTCGGATGTGGAAATTATTAATTTTACGATTATTTCGAGTAGTAATGACAATAATGCAAGTAATTCGTAAGGGAAATATTGGTTTCTTAATACCTCGTAAAATTAATAATTTACCTCTTGAATCTTATTCATAATTAACGCAGCTGTTGCGAGTAAATAAAAAATCAACACTCGCCTGTACTTTAACAAGTCTTACTCGCTAACATAACAAGTTGATATGCCATCAGCTTAACAGTACAGTAATTAACAACGTAAAATCATCATGATCGTCATCGAAACCTTCGATCCCTATCCGGATTCCCGGATAGTAATTTAATCGAATATTCGATTATACAAGTGATATCAACGAAATACAACTGACCTTCATCGATCCTCCGGGACGCCTCCTCCAGGTCGGCCCTGGCGTCCTTCAGGATGGCGTACATCAGCGGCATCATCTCCCACGGGTACTTGAACCTCTCGAGGAGCTTCTGGCAGTCCTCCAGGAGGTCGGTGCTCTGGAACGCTACGGAGGAAAAATTATTGTTAGGAGATGAATGCATAATTTATGTAAATGAATGACTCGCCAACGATTTACTTAAAGTATATCTTAGTATTATTATTTCAACCTATAAATTCAAGTTGTTATGTTATATAGTTGTAATACAATTTAGTAATTTACAATATAATAAGAAGTTCAGCATTGTATTTTTATCCAAAAACGCAATGCCAACTTAAATACAGTGCTAAACATAAAATGCTAACATAAACATAATTATATATTATACATCGGTCATCTGACGGTCGGAAATTTTGCGTATTCACCCGTGTGTTTTAGCAGTAGAAAAACCTCCCATAAAGAAAGCTGGCTTTCTAGAAATTAAATTTATATCTAGCGAGATGAGGAATAATGGAAGACGGCTACGTGAATTAATTCAGCTTTTTCAAAGGTAATCAGGAGAAATTACGATCTCAATTAATACAATACAAATAGATTTTGTCGATTTCTAAACAAAACGTGCATTTCGGCTTAAAACCTGAATAATCTCCCTTCAAATTTCCCGGTCAAATTATGGCATATCAAAAAATATGTTTTGGGATATTTATGGATATATTTTGGGATGTCAGAGTATTTTTGGAAAGTGCGAAAAACTAAAGAGGAGTCATTTGTGATTTTGAAATTCCCTCCATCTTATCAGATTTGTTTGGAACAGGTCTCGTAAAAAAGTAGTTTTTCAGTCAGATTTCTCTTCATTTCCTCAGAAAAAATTGAAAAAATAATAATTATTTTCTATAAAAACAAAAAAGATTTTTAGTCGGATTTCGGTGTATTACTATAGAAAATTATGAAATTGTTTCTGAAATTTTCGAGATATTTTGGGCGTTGTAGGAACAGAAATAATTATATTGTCACACGCCTGAGGACCTGGGGCCCAAAGGGAGTGCTCTGGTTGTGGGTGGTAGCTCGGTGGAGACTAAAAAGAAGGTATGGTAACACAGACAATATTTATTGGAGCATTAAATATAGGGGAGAGAACATCATAACACAAAATTAAGGCAAATGAGCGAATGGCAAGAAGTGAGAGAAAGGTCAAAGGGAGGTGGTTGCTTACTGTCGGATGACGAAGGGCAGCTGGCGCGAGGCTCCTCCAATTAGCGGCATGCCGAAAAGGACGGGCTCTCAGACGGGCAGCGTGACGTGACACTAGGTGACTGACTGACCCCTGATCGTTATGATCCCGCTGTATAAATATGTGCGGGATGTTTATAAACGTGATGTCGTACCTATCAGAGAGTCGTATCGTCCTTCGGTTTAAGGTCGCCTCGGTGCTGAATAAGCTTAGACGGCGACCTATTTTCGCTAATTGGGGCCGCATCGCGACAATATCTTTTACAAATAGAGTTTTTTTTGTTGGATTTCTCTATATTTCTATAGAAAAATCTGAAAAAAAATCCAGGAGAAATTGCATTATTACTATGTTTTCATCTGAATTTTTCGAAATTTTTTAAGCGTTGTTGGACAAAAATATAATTTTCTTCAAAAAAAATTTTAAGTAAAATTTGTTTCTATGAAAACATCTAATGAATTCAGGAGAAGATGCGTTATCCTTTTGTTTTATCTAAATTTTCACAGATTTTTTTGAGTGTTGTAAGACAAAAAGAATTATTTTCTTAAAAAATGGGTTTTAGTAGGATTTGCTCTATATTTCTATAGAAAAATCCAGAGAAAGGTGCGTCATCCCTTTGCTTTCATTTGGATTCTTCGAGATTTTTTTAAACGTTGTCGGCACAATAATAATTTTTTTTTTAAAAAAGCAAATTTTTAAATAGAATTTTTCTGTATTTCTATGCATAAATCTGAAAAAATCCAGGTGGATTCGTGAGTCATCCTTCTCTATTTATCAGCATTTTTCGAGATTTTTTTTTAGTAGGATGTTGATGGAAAAATTGTTATTTTCTTAAAATATATATTGTTTAATCGAATTTTGCTGTATTACTATAGAAAAATTTGAAAAGCTCCTAGAGGAGGGCGTGTGGCATCCTTTTGTATGAATTTTTCGAATTTCTTTTTGTGCGTTTTTGGCTCAACAATAATTTTCAAAAAAAAATTTTTAGTAGGACTTCTCTGTATTTCTATAGAAAAATCTGAAAAAATCAAGGTAGATTCGTGAGTCATACTTTTGTATTTATCTGAATTTTTCGAGATTTTTTCGAGCAGGATGTTGACCAAAAAAATGTTATTTTCTTAAAAAAAAGTTTTTAATTGGATTTTCCTCTATTACCATAGCAAAATCTGAAAAATTCCAAGAGTAGGGCATGCGGAATTCTTTTGGATTTATCTAAATTTTTCGACTTTTTTTGAGCGTTTTTAACCCAAAAAATAAATTTCTTCAAATAAATTTAGTCGGATTTCTCTCTATTTCTGTAGAAAAATCTGAAAAAATTCAGGAGGAGTTCGAAAGTCATACTCTTATATTTACCTGAATTTTTCGAGATATTTTTGAGCATTATGGGCCCAAAAATAGTTATATTCTTAAAAAAAATGTATACTAGTATTTCTCTGTATTTCTATTGAAAAATTTAAAGAGAGAAGTGCGTCTTCCCTTCGTACTCATCTGAATTTTTTGATTTCTTGAGCATTGTGAGCCAAAAAAATAAATACTTTTTGGTGTCTAAATTACAATTTGATTTGAGGACTGAAGCGATATTCCATAACACAAAATTGATCTGAGGGGCCCCAACAATGTCCAAGGGATCTCAAGTTGTAGGACTCGTATTATTAGATAACTAAGGACAGTTCGTAAGATAGTTCGAATGCATCATCCAAAACCAATGCCTGTTGACCGCCTTTTTACAACTGCCTGTCGCTGAAGATATTGTTTGGACCAGAAAACCGTTAGTGGAAGTAAAAGTAAGTCTTTCCCGCGATGAAGCGATAAGTAAAGCAGATTAAATTATCATAATGTCACAATATCAATCAGTATTGAGTAATTTATAGAATTATATTCGAAGGAATATTATGGGAAACACAGGAGTAAGTCCTAACATAGGAAGAAGAAAATATTAGAATGAGTGTCCAGAGAATTATATTGTAACGAAACGGCTCGCCGCGATAAAGCTACACAAGTTCGCCGAATTGCGATCCCGGGAAGGACGGGTTGAAGCCGACGGTCGAAGAGCCGAGAAGGTTCGATGCGATAACAAGTTTCGCGAATTCTAGAATCATCTCCCTAAACTTCGGGAATATTCCGGCAAACGTCTAGAAGGCTTCTACCTGGTATATAAGGAATGCCGGACCCAAGGCGAGACAGTTGAAGAACCGGTGTGTAAACACTCAAGAGAGAGACCGCGCGCATTAAATAAATAAACATCTCTGTGTGCGAATATAAATTAAGAGTTAGATTACACAGTACTAAATCCTAACGTAGGAAGAAGAAGATATTAGAATGAGTATTTAGAGAATTATATTAGAAGACATTTATTAGGAAGAAGACATTTGAACGAGTACACCAGAACACTGACATGTAATGACTGTTTTAAGTGCCTAAATGAATTAAACTGAAAATTTGTGATAACTCTCTGTGTTCAATTTTGAATTTCATTAGCAAACTGAGGGGACATTCCACAACACAAATTTGATCTGTAAGGACCTTGACTACTAAGGATATTTTGGGACCGTCGACAAACATTTCACCATTTTTGGAATACATTCTTGAAATTAATTCGTAGTAAAGGTGTATACGAAACAAATGTAAAAGGATTATTGAAAATGAAATTTGTAGCTCAGCCGGGATTTGAACCCTTTGTAGCTCAGCCGGGAATTACCAAAATTGGGAGACCCGCGTTGAAATCCCGGCTGAGCTACAAATTCCATTTTCAAAAATTCTCTTATATTTATTTCGTATTTCACCATTTCGTTATTTATCTAAAAGGTTACAAATTTATAAATAAACTGCAGGTACTGGCAATTTCACAGATTCCGACATACCTAATTACTACTAACTGTTCATTATTAATTAATTATATTTAATGAGAAGTTAAATGCTGGCTACCTCTTTGACTCCCTCTCTCTCTGTCTCTCTCTTTCTCCCTTTCCCGTCTTATGCCATCCCACTAATTACCCACAGTAATTAAGTGGGCAGGGCAACGGTTTACCCACCGAGCGTAAACCGGTAATAATTTAAGTTTCTTTCCACTTCTATTTCTCTCTCTCTCTCTTTCTCTCTCGTTTAGCGGAAAAACTGTTTGAATGGTTAAGAGGCCGATTAATCCCTAATTACTGTTATGCGCGTACCGTCGATTTGGTAAACACGAAACAAAAAATTATTAATGGTAATAATGGCGGACTCCATTTTTCTGCACCCCTCTCCGCTCGCTTTCCTTCGTGGGGTTAATTACAGTAATCGAGTTATCGCGGTAAATCGACACTTCCCGTCTTAATTGTAATTACGGGGGAATCACCAGAGGGATATGAGTTATAAATTAAGGACGAGTCCGATGGGAGAGCGCATATGCCATGGTTCCGGAGGATCTTGAGAACGAATAGTTGGTGTAAAATTGGAAACGTGGAATGATCATTGAAGTAATAGTCGGGGTAGGAAATAACATGGTTTTAATTATTGGGAGTAATTATTGTGAAGATATGACTTGGAACCTCAGCTACCAAAATCTAGGATTTTATCAAATTATGAGACCTGAGCTAGCAAAAACTACGATTTTATGAAATTATGGTAATTATGGTTTTTCATATTCACAAAGCAGAAAATTCTTTGCATTTGCAATGCATTTTGCAATAAAAAAATACAAAATTTAAATTACAAAATTACAAAATCCAAAAATTTGTAAAAAAATTTGTGTACAAATATTGAAATCATAAAACAATTTTGGATTATACATTGTTGTTACTATTTCTTATCGCTTATTAAAACTAAATTTTAATTAATTAATTTGCAACTATTTATTATTATTAATTATTTATCATTTGTACTGTTTTCAGCCTGCGTACAGATGGTGATCCATCTTTGCAGTGGAGTTGTGGTGTTACATGCTGCAACCCTTGTATTGTTACAGCTGGTTGAATAAGTAAATAAAAATAAATTTATAAATAACTTATTATTTATTATTTAACTAATTATAATTTATGTATTATCTTTTTTAATTTATAACTAATTATATAAAATTGGATTTAACTATCCGTTTAAAAGTAGTTATAAAAACACTAATGACAACAGGTGACATGACATGAACACCATTGGCACATACAGGTAACTGGAAATGGGTCAATCGGTCTAACTTTACATTTAATATTAATTTGTCATTCTGCCTAATTGACATTTATTTCAATCATCAACCGGTGTACCTAGTAGTGGCATTCTGATATTTTTAATCTTAACTATGTAACCTACAATCCATTAATTGGACTTAGTAACTGAATTTTGCCATTGTGACACTGTCATATCATTCTGTATAAATCCTAATGTAAATTTCCCTCTCCCACTATTTCACTACCCTTGTTACTAATTACTACTACTGTGATCCATTGTCTCTTTGTCAAAATGTAGATCTGTCATATGTGTGTGTTTGTTTAACTAGGTCAGTTAATCTGATCCTACAGGTCAGTTAATGACTGGTCAGTCAATCAGCTCACTTCCAAACTCTTAATCGACCTGATTAGCAGTTGATCTAACTGAAAAGTTGTGAGCATGTACTTAACTGTATCCAGGTTTGAGTGAAACGGTCAATCTCTGTGGGTTAATCATGTGACTGTCTTTTGGTTTGAAAAATCTACCGTTGGGTCTCGTAGTCAATCTGATTCTCTACCGATTAACACATCGTCAATCCGTCATTCTGTCTATTAATCAGTTAGATACCTACTATTAAAACCGTTCATCCTTCTGTCTCTGCTGGCCCTTCTGAGTGTATCAACATTTGTTTAATTAACAATCTGTCAATTAGTCTAATATATATTGAGATAGCTAACAGTATGGTTAAGAAAGTTGGCAACGTTTACACTAAAGTCAAAGACCCATTACATAAATGGGATGCATCAGGAGTTGCTTAAAGGGGTTGAATGTTTGGGCTGTCATTCCTACCATGTTGACAAAAATTGACGTGCTCTCACAGCTAGAACCGTATCACATAAAAGTAACATTAGATTAAAGCCAGATGCGTGTGTCCGTTCAAAACATGCACAACAAGGATACTTAATAGATTTTGAGATCACCGAAATTCTGGCTAGAGAACAAAATAACTGCAAACGTACCTTCATAGAAATGACTTACATTCAGAAAGAAGACAAAACAATCAATAAGAAAACAGATATTGAAAACTTAAACACTTCATACATCCTACACCTTGAGGAACAAAGGAGAAACACGAGAGAAAAGGTAGAGGAAACTCCTCTATTAATAAATGAGTAACGTAACCTAAATCAATACTCAAAAAGAGCTTTTCACCCTTGAACGATTTCTTTAGTCTCACTTGTCGTGACAGGATAAACAGGACGAAACCTCTCCATAGTGGACACTCCCTTCCTGTATCTCTCGTCCTTCATTCAACACCAAGTGGAATGTTGTTCCCTACTGAGTTGATCTGTCGAGATTAGCTGTGACAGGACATCAGGACAAGTTTAGATAGATCATTCAGAACTTATTAGAGATATTTTCTTTGTGTCGCTTTCTTAAGATGGTATAATGGTAAAAGGGAAAACATCCATGCTGAAAAGGTCTTTCCTCAATCTGACTCTCGTTTGTCGTGGCAGGATAGAACCTACAAAATCTTTCCAGAATGGATGGTAACGCCCATACTTCTTACAATCTGTCAGTATTAATTGTAATATTATCGCTTTTATATCTGCCAATCAGCTCATTATCAATCTACTACTCGGTCTTATTGACAGTTGATCTAATTGCTAAGATGCCGGTTTATCTAGCAATGAATGGAACTGTCAGTCTCTTCTTTATCTTTTAGTCGTGTGGCTGTCTTCTTGTTTAAACAATCTACTGATTAGCCCCGTTGTTACTCTAATTCTCTGCCAGTTGACACAATGTTAATTAGTCATTCAGGATGTTAATTAATTAGATAACATTGGAACCGTTGATCCGTATGTTTCCTTGCAGTCTAATTGTAGGTAGGTACTAGTATTTGTTTAATCAACCACCTGTAAATTAGTCTACTTAGATACATTGTTTGCTAACTGTATTGTTTTTTTTTACTTGTCGATCTGCCTATATATATTTTTTAAACTACAAATCCATAACTTGAACAGTCAATCTGACTTGGTTAAAGTCAATCAATCATATATCAATTTTGAACAGTTAAGCTATCAATCAGCTCATTGTCAACCTTCTATTCGGTCCGATTGACACATTGTCAATCTTCCATAACAGATTTTAATCAGTAAGAGTGTTCTTAAACCATCTGTCTATCTCTGTCTCGTCTGATTGTACCAATATTTGTGTAGGTATATAACTAACTGTCTAAGAATTAGTCCAATCAGTGTGGTATAATAACTGATTGCGTGCGTTTGTCTAACCGTCGATATGTAACGGCTCACTTTTGGAACTGGCGATTTTGGTCTGTTTAAGGGGGAATGTTTCAAAATTGAAAAAAATAGTTTTTTTGGGATTTTTTTAAAGCCAAAATTTAAAGTTTTAAAGGGATTTTATCAAAAAAAGTTATATGGATATTGCTCTATATTTTTTGAAAAGTAAAAAAAAATTTGATGTTTGATAAAAAAACCTTCTTTGCTAGTACCAATCACTGTGGTCTTTCTGGAAAAAAAATAAAGACAAAATTCAAAATGGATTCTGTTCTTTAGACATTTTCTTAGGACATAGACCTATAAAAATGCATATAAATACCCCTCTTTCTTTTTTACGCACGCACTTTTCCACACAAAATGGCCGTTTTTTACATTTTAAGAAAATCAATCAAAAACCAATTTAAAAAATTTACAAAAAAAAATGTTTTTCGGTCTACATCGTAGAAAAAAAGTCTAAAGAATAGAATCAATTTTTTATTTCATCTTTTCTTTCTCCAGGAAGACCATAGTGATTGGTACCAACAAAATAAAAAAAAAATGGTATTATTCAATAAACAGAGCAATATCTAAAAAACACCTTTTGACTAAATACAAAGCATTTTTTTTAAAAAAAATCCCAAAAATATGTTTTTTTACAATTTTGATAGAGACTGCTCCCTTACCTGTCAATCAGTGGGCAATAATTTTCTAACTGTGAATTTGTCAATTAGGCTTTATTCCTTAGATATCCGCCAGAATGTAACTGTCTTCCTCGCCATTTTATGTCTCCGTTGAGGCGATGGCGATATTTCTAACGTCCCATCCGACATCTTTGGATCCGGCCTATCGCCGTTCCGTTTACGGTCCGCTAGAGGCAATTAATCACTTCCTTTCTCCTCTGCCTCCTCTCTCTTCATCATCCTCTCTCACTCTCTCTCACTCTCCCGCTCAACGTAGGAACGTGCGGGCACGACATGTGCCTCATAAACGGCCAATAGACGATCCGGGAGGCTTAGAGGGGTGGGGCGGCTCGTCTCGTTCCTGCATTACCATTGGACGTGGGGGGCCCGAAAAAAAATCCCTCTCTCTCTCTTTCTCCCTCTCTATTTCTCTCCCTCTCTCTCCCGCCACTTTCAAACGATGTTAATTCTAACAACATTTCTGTTCCGTGTGCTACCCCCCTCACCCCCCCACTCTTTCTCACGCAACCCCCCCTTTCTCACTCTCTCTCTCTCTCTCTCTCTCTCTCTCTCTCTCTCTCTCTCTCTCTCTCTCTCTCTCTCTCTCCATCTCTGTTAGACGTGTTTCGACTGGTTTGCGGCAATAGGCGATACCGCTTCCCCCTTTTCCGGTATGGAATGGGGGATGAGGTGAGGGAGGAGTGGGGCAAGATGCGTGTCGAGGGTCGTAAATATGAATTGCCCCGTGCGCCGAGGGGGTGGGGGGGTGGTTCCCGGTACGGCGGTTGGAGGAGATCCCGGGAAATAGGCGGGAATCGGGCGAGCCGACGTTACCTGTCAAATCGAGGGCGGTCTCGGCTGTCAAAATGAGGGTAGGTGCCTTACGGGATTTATGGATTCGAGGGCGGAAAACGAAAAATAAGTTTGTGCCTAAGTATGGCGATCTGTGTTAGGCGGCAGGTATACTTTTTGGGAATATATTTCGGAAAATGTTGTGGAAAATTTATATTTTCTCCAGTTGTCCCTATATGTCTCTCAAAACTTGTTGCGAATTTAGGTATAATGCTAATGAAATAATTTGAAATAAACAGTGACAACTAAAGAGCGGATTTTAGGTAAAATATTTTATTCAAAATGGTATAAGAACACTTCGAAAAAGGTTTGAATAAATGGCGAAGTGTTACATCCTAAGACTTATATGGCCGGACAAAATATTCAAGGCAACATTATCACCATTTTATAAATTAAATTTTTTATCGAATATTAAGAATTTATCTTATTAGTAAATATTTATTTTAGTTGTTTGTTAGATGACAAAGGTTTCTCAAAAATATTCTTGACTACATCGACTTGGAATAAATAAAATCAACTTTAGTTATTTGATAGAGGTGTATCAATTAGACTGAACAATTACTCCACAAAGCCATGCATTTTTAGATATAAATGTTTCAAATAAAAGGTATAGGCGTTAAACAGCTAACTTAAGTTATGAGATTTGGTATAAATTACCAAAACCGTTTTGAAGAAACTTGTACAACAGAGAGTGATGGGAAAGGATATCAATTTTAGCTTTAAATTGGCTAAGACAGTTCATTGTTAAACTAACTGAACTAAGTTAAGGTGTATCAAACAAAATTTTAACATTTGGGCATGACATAAATTTCGCAGCCAGAGAAGGTGCATATGGATATCCAGTTACAGATACAGTACCAATAGGTACAGTTGGATATAGACAGATGTATATAGGTATTATTCAGATGATACTGAAGGTTAGAGCGACCTTAGTATAGAAAGTACCAAGGAGATAAGACAAATTAACAATATGGCAGAGCGGTGACAGAAAATGGGCCAAACTGATTTTCAGCTAATAATATAACTACAAAAACAAAAATTTATACAGATATTCAAGTAAATACCCAGAAGAGATAGATTTGCAGTTAAATTAACAGATATTTAGATAGGTACTTATATTATTACAAGGTTGAGGTTGACAGTTATGTAAATGTTGCATTTAGATAAAATGACAGTTATATAAGTGTAGATTGAGAGTCCATAAACGAGTAGACTTTGTAGATGAAGGGAAACTGGATGATAATCTTAAAGCTGCCAGATAAATTCACAGTATACAATATTACTTCAACTGTCAAAATTAATAGGTACAGATATTTTAGTGAATAGCCTAAACGATAAATTTGCATATAAATTAACAGCTGGGTAATTAGAGAGGGTATCACAATGACATTTATACAAGTGTAGATTAACAGTTATGCCAATCTCTACTTTCAACTCTGCCACTCTCAACTTAATGATAAATTTGCAGTTAAATTAACGAACAATTTGGCAATGTATCACAGTAGCAGTTATGCTAATTGCTATTTTAGCAACAAAGATAGTTATGCAAGTGTTAATTTTATTGAGAGTTAATAAACAAGTAGATATGGCAGATGAAAACTAACTAACTGGCAAATGATATTATAAGCGCTAGACACATTTACAGTTTGTAAAATAACTACAAAAATCAAAACTTAGACTGATATTCAAGTGAATATCCAAAATGACAGATTTTAAACAGATTTAGGCAGAGTATCACAGTGACAGTTATTTAATTAGAGATTGACAGTTATGGGAATCTAACTATTAGATAAAATGACAGTTATGCAAATGAATATTGAGAATCAATAAACGAGTAGATTGATAGTAAACTGACATATTGACAGTAAAGGTGTCAGATAGATTGAAAGTTCATAAAATAATAATAAAAAAATATCAAAAGTAATAATTAGTTAAATGAGTAGCTGATAGGATAAATTTGCATTTAAATTAGCTGATAATTAGACAAAGTATCACATTGGTAGTCATGCAAACGTAGATTGACAGTTAGGTAAATCTCTATTTTATAGTATCAATGACAGTTATGTTAGTGTAGATTAATAGTTAATAAACAGGTAGACATGGCAGATGAAAAGAAACTTGGAAATTATAGTAAAACAGCTACACATTACAAGTTTGTAAAATAACTACAAAAATCAAAATTTAGAGAGATATCCAAGTGAATATCCATAATGACAGATTTGTAGTTAAATTAACATTTAATTAGAAAGAGTACTACGTATTACTATGGCAGTGATTTAAGTAGAGATTGGCAGTTATGCCAATCATTATTTTAATGCCGTCGGATAAGTTGAAAGTTAATAAAATAACTACAAGAACAAAAATACATTCAAATATTTAAGTGAATATCTGGAATGACTGAGTTGTAGTTAAATTAACAGTTAATTAGACCGAGTATCATAATGACAGTTATTTAAGTGCAGATTGAAAGTTATGCTCATCTCTGTTTCAGATAAAATGACAGTTATGTAAGTGTAGATTGAGATTTAATAAACAAGTAGGCATTTCACATGACAAGACACTGGCATATGGCAGTAAAACCGTCAAATAAATTGACAGTTTATAAAATAGCTATCAATATTTAAACAATAGATATTCAAATACATATCAAGTATGTATTACAATATCAAGAGTATTACAAAGGCAGTTGTGCAAGTGTAGATTGCCAGTTGTGCCAATCTCTACGTTAGCTACAATGACAGTTATGCAAATGTAAAATGGGAGTTAACAAACAGGTAGACAATGCAGACGATAAGAAACTGGCAGATTGGTGACTTATTCTAATAAAGATTAGTCAAACTGGCTAACTGATCGAAATTTAAAAATATTACTATAGTCCGTTTCATGCTCGTTGATTCGGGATTTCCCATTCCCTGTCGATAAAGCGCTAGCATATAGTTTACACCTTATATTAGAATGTTGCATTCTAATATCCTAATAAGGGTAGCTATTGCTTACGTTCTATATTACCCGTCCTTCACATGTAAGGGCTTAAAGTATGAGGAGTCTTTAATGAATATTACTGAATTTTCTTGGAAATTTGTTGTAATTCAGATAACAATATGGAGGGGTTTAAAGTATAACCGTTTTAATTAATTATATAATTAATTAATAATTAATAATCAAGTAATTTAATTTTAATTAATTAATTAAATATAAAGCCAGAAATTAGTGGCAAACTATTATGGTATCTAGTTTTTTAATAGCCTTAAGAAATACGTATCTTAGATATATTAAACAAGTTCGGGATGAAAAATATCCATGATTTATTATTTAGATGAAACCTGGATTGACACTAAATGACATTACCAAAAAGTGTTGGACAAATGAGAGCAATTTTTGCAAAGTGTTCGTTGCTACCTCAAGAGGCACACGTATTGACGAAATGACAAAGAAACATGGTCATCGGGTATTGCCGTTACCTCATATTATTACGATCTTAACCCAATTGAATTGCTATGGGCTTAATTAAAAAATAATATTCTTGCGATAAACAGCAATACTAAATTATGAAATAGTGTAATTGATTTAATGAAATATTGGTTCAAAGAAAAAGGAATTTTTAATAAATGATAATTTATGTTTTGAAAAATATTATCTAAAGAAACAGTTGTTGGTCGTATTAAATAACAAAGAATTTAAAAAACATTATTATGTTAACGAAATGGCATAGACACATGTTCTGGCCTGGCCTGGCAGGCTGGCGAATCCAGAATCGACGAGCGTGAAACGCACAGTAAATGAAACAAAATACACTTGACATTGTCTAGTTGAGCATCAATCTTCCCATTACTCCATACTCTACAGCTCCGGTTTTAAAAGCATAGGTATTTACAGTACCTAATTTCCGAGGTCTCGTTCGGATTACCGAGCCGCCCCCCACCACTCTCGATCCGACCGGTTCCCGAGGGATCGTTCGGATTAACGGAGCGCACCGCCGCACACACCGATTAAGATTTCCCTCACTCGGACGTCGTTAAACGACCCCTTTCCCGTTTATTCCTTCCCCACCCCACCCCCCCCCTCGAATCCCGTACGTATACGTATATCTTTACTGCGATCCCGCGCTTTCGACGTCCCCCTCCCCCGCGGGCTCACCGGGACGTGAGGGATAAAAACGGGACGCGCATTCCCCTCCGACCGGAGGCAACTCGGGCGTTTATACGACCGGGAATTTTTAATGGCGCCCCCGGAGTCGTTAAGTTCTAGTCCCCCAGCTTCGACGGGAATTCCCGATTACTTAGTTGTTATTGGTCCCGGGGACGACGTCTGGTTGGGGTGGGGGGTTGGGGGTATTGGGGCGAGGGGGTCTCTGGGTGACCGGGAAAAGTTGTGGCAGTAACAGGGATAAAGTAGGTACGCAGGTTTGAAGAAAAGGATCGGACGTAAGGAGGGGAGACCAGGAGTGGATCTCATTGTGCGACGTAGGTCGTAACTCGTTGCGACAATCCTACTACAATTCATTAAATTTTGCACTAATTACTTTTGTTATGTTCATTCGATGCATTTACTATTTCATCACTTCAAGACGGTCATAACTCATAGGACATCACAAGACTAACTTGATGTTACTTACGTCACAATATGGGTAAATTAAATCATAATATTGGACTGACATAACAAACCATAAGGTACATACTCTCATTATTTTTGTGATGGGTATCCAATACATAGGATAGGCATTTTGTCCCCAAAATTGCTCAGGCATGGGAATTAAGGTTGGCGACAACTACTTGTCAACATAATTCCTTGCTGACCATCAGTTGATATCTGCGGACTGTAAAGAAGATATAGACTATATGTTCAGAAAACTTAACGATGAATATGATCTGGCGGAAATGAACCTGAACGTAGCCAAAACAGAATACTTAACAGTTGGCGAAGAAGACGAGGATCCAGATCTGCAACTAAGACAGATAAGGAAATGCGAAAAATACAAATATCTAGGTAGTATTATATCGAAGAAAGGCTCATCTGTACAATATTATACGACACACAGTAAGCACAAAACAGCTAAAGAATTTTAAATCCTTAACTTTGCTTGAGATGAATATCTGTAAAAACAAATTGTAGAACCAATATTAACATCCGGGTTAGAACATTGGCAGTTGACGGAATCAACAAGGAGCAAAACAGACGCCGTGGAAATAGATTGGCTAAGAGGATCATTATACACAGAAGAACTGAAAGAATAGAAACAAGACAGCCGATACGTTATGGACATGTGAGGCGTATGGGGCAACACAGGTGGCCAAGAAAAGCTTTTCTCTACAATCCTCTGAATAAAAGGAAACAAGGAAGACCAGCTAGCACATGGTTAAATGGAGTTATGACAATGTGAGGAACCGGACACTCAACGAGGAGGCCAACGAAGAGTTATGAACTTGTGGAGGGATGCAACAGAAGCTGTAGTAATACCCCTGCCAATATATCAATTTATATATATTTATATAGACATACTGGGTGATCAAGAATGACTATTTGAGTTGGCTACACTTTTCAGAGAATTTTTTACTTGTTCTTTTGACAACACTACAACCGGATATGTTTATTTGCCAAAAATTTGACATGACAATCAGCGATAAGATTGTAGGTTGTGAATAAAATTAACGCTTAAAAATGAAACTCGAAATATAGAACAATAATTTAATTAAACAGCCAATGGTAATGCTCAAAATGCCCCCCATTTTGGACCAATAAATTAACTCTTCTTTTTAGGCTCTCGAAGATATTCACCACCATATTGGGGGTAATGTTTGCCACTTCCTGAATATAGGAAAATTTAAATAAACACTTTCAAAGATGAAAACTCATGAAAAATTCAAAAAATGATTTTGAAACCATTGATAATGCTTTTGATATGAAACTAAACTTGTTCACGTGCCAAATCAAAACCTACAGCGGAAACACGACTGCGATCGAAGGAAATAAATAAGAAATAATTGAATTTATCTTGCATCCTCTTCTCAAGCAGAAAAAGAAAAGAGATTCTTTTCTCATTAAATATCACTTACTACTCCTATGTACCTATATATATACAGTATTTCAACATTTTAAATCGGTCACAACTAATTCAAAGCTAAGTGGGAAGGAGCTAGGACATACGTCGCAATCCACAATTACAAATGTAATTTAAATGATCACACTGGGCTCCAATAACAAATAATTAGACTAACTCATTATTATTTTTGTATTTCTTTAATATATTGGTATTGGTCATTACTTATTACCATTACTCATTAAATTTGTTATGTTTATTTAAACCATTGACTATTCCAACATTTCAAAACGGTCACATGTCACCACAGACTTAATTCGAAGTGCCGTGGTAACAAGCTCAGACTTACGTCACAATCTACTATTAAATATTAAATAGGTATAATGGATCATACTGGTCATAACAACTCATTAAAGGTAATCATCATTTTAATTATACTTATTTAATGGATTTGCCCTCTTAGTATGTCAAAACGGTCACAGGACGTTATAGGAGCAATCCGAAATCCTGTGGTAACGCGCTGCGACTTACGTCACAGTCAATAATTGCGTATGGAATTTAAATGATGGGCGGTAAACAAAATTTATTAATTTCACTCATTATTCCTATTATCATGATTCAATATATTTGTTACTTTATTATTTCAAAGGCACACAGACCTAATTCCAAATTCTAAGAAGCTACGACGTACGTCACAATCTACTGTAGCACATTTGAAGTACACCTATCGCACTGGATTGTTATAATAAGTCGTTAAATTTTCTTTTTCCATTATGTTTATTTTATGTATTGACTATTTCAACATTTTAAGGCATACTGGGCTGTCGTAGCAAATCATTATATTTACTTATTATTGTTGTAAATATTTAGCTACTCCAATATTTCAAATGATTACAGGACACCATGTCTAATTTTAAGCACTGTGGTAACAAGCTACGACTTACGTCACGATATACTTTTTGATCACGTCGTCATTACCATGACTAATGAATTACCAATGCTAACAAATTATAAATTAAGCGAAATATGTTTGCTAAATCAGTGCTTTTTGAAAAATTCAAGTGTCTTATTGTCATCATAACTCATAACCCTTCAAAAATGTAACATTTTAGATTAATGACAGTTACATATTAACAATCATAATATTTAATATATTCTCCATTTTTTTAATGAATGTATTTAAGCAGTGTATTCTTCCACAAATGGGTAATTTTTCACAAAAGTTGACAGTGAAAGATGCGAATTAAACAAGATTAAACTGTCATAAAGTGAAGTGACTTATGTCGTGATTAATGATATTAATTAGTTCGATAGAGATTATGATAATTTTAAGCGGTATTGTGCAACCTTTTGATATAATGCGAGTTGCAGTGACGACAATGTGATATATTAAGATTGAAGTATCAATTAATTGAATATGTTATTTCTTTTGAAATAGATCTTTCTATTTAGAAATTTCTCTTCAAGAAAGAAAGAAAGAAAGAAAGAAAGAGAAAAGAATTTCTCTTTCTATTCTAAATAGATATAGCTTGCCTTAGATTTATATCTTAACTGTGCATCAGATGTGAACTGAACAATAATAGCAGTAAAGCTCATCTTAGCTTTTAGCTTTGACAAACATTGGCAATAGAACTTGACTTAATTCTTAATAGATATACAATATAAGGAGATTCAAATTGGGCAATGGAATTAGCTTAACATTTTTAATGCGAAGGTCATCAAATTTCGAACAAAGTTTAGCAATTGTCTTAGCTTTAGGTATACTTAACTTAAAAGACTTAAACTAAAGTTAAGTTTGTAGGGCTAAGTTACAATTTTAAAATGTAACGTTACCTATGCAAACGACTCATGTTGCCTTAACTTTGTATTTTTACTGAGCAGCAAATGTGAACTTATTAAAGTTGCCAATGAAATTGCTCTTATTTTTTCCTTACATGTAAGATAAAGCCAATTCATGTTGTGGTATTGAAAGAAACCTTAACAGTATGCTTTTATTAGAACAAAGTGAACATGTCATTTATAGAACAAAGTCTGGTGTATTAGTGTTTGTCCTGTACATTAAATGTGATCTTAGCTTTGCGAATAATATACTCGATCTTAGCTTTATTGCTTGTAAATAAAGCTCGTTTTAGCTCTATATTTTTACTTTTTAATAAATGTGTCCCAGTTATATTTTTCCTGGGAAGAAATTGGGTTTGAAATAAATATGTTGAATTAAGATTAAATACGCACTTTAAATGTGAACTCAGCTCTGCGAACGACATTGTACCTACTGTGCTTTAGCTTAAATATTTAAATGAGCAGCAAATGTGAACTAAGCTGTTTTACCAATGAACTCCGTCCCATTTCTAAATTATTTCTGAACAGTAAATATAATTCAAGTTCTCTCATTGAAAGTAGTATTAGATGTACCTTGTTTTGAGACGATACAATAAACATACACAATTTAGAACAAAGATTAGTAGTGAAAATTGACCTAATTGTACATTTACTGTACATTAAATGTGAACTCAGCTTCACCAGCAATATAGTTCGCCTTCGCAATATTGATTTTGTACTGTGCAGCAAATGTGAACTTAGAAATGTTAAAAATAAAGCACGATTTAGGTGATTATTAATTATTAAGGTTTTACAATAGTAATTTTACTGCTAAAAATGTGATATCACAATTTTGAACAATGATCAGCCATGTAGTTTGTCTTAGATTTACAAGGACTTTAAATTTGAACTCAGACCTGTGAATGGCAATGTACCAACTATGACTTAGCTTACAAATTCAATTGAGCAGAATATGTGAACTAAGCATCTTTACCAATGAACTTTCTATTGTTTCTAAATTCTTTCTGAAAAGTAAATGTAATTCAAGTTGTCTCATTGAGAGTAGTAATAAATGTACCTTGTTTCGAGACCATCAATTGAATTTATATTAAATGTGAACTCACAGTTTCATGAACAATATAGTTCGTCTTAGCTATATTGCTTTGATGCTTGTACTAAAATGTATTGGCAACATAGAAAATTAAGCTCACCTTAGTTCTTAGATTTTTACTGTACAACTGAACAAAGGTGTTTCAGTTATATTTTTACTGCAAAGAAAATGTGAAATAGGTAATAATTTTGAATAAAGATTAGCGATAAAATTTATTTTAGTTTTGCACGTACTTTAAATGTAGTCAGTTATGCGAAAGTCATTGTACATACTGTGCCTTGGGTTAAGAATTCAACTGAGCAGCAAATGTGAACTAAGCAGTTTTCACAATGAACTTTCTGAAATTTTCTCATTGAAAATAACCTTAAATGTACCTTGTTTTGAGACGACAGAATGAACATTATATATAATTTAGAACAAAGATATGTAGTAAAATTTGGCCTAACTCTACATTTACGGTACAGCAAATGTGAACACAGCCTTGCGAATAATATAGTTTGTCTTGGCTTTATTGATTTTGTACTTTGTAGTAAATACGAACTTATAACACTGAAAATAAAGCTCGAATTAGCTCATTACTTAATGAGTTGGTTGAATTGATAATCAATATAAAATAATGAGTTAAATAATTAATCAAGTTGTACTTTTACAGCGAATAATGTAAAATCATAAATTTGAACAAAGATTATCAGAAAAGTTTATCTTGACTTTACATGTACTTAAGATGCGAACTCAGCTCTGCGATCAACAATATTACTACATTGTCTTAAGAATTCAACTACAAACAGAGCAAATTTACTGATGAAATTAGTTCTATTTCTAAATTTCTTCCAAAAAATAAGGAAAATTCATGTTCTCCCATTGAAAGCAGTCTTAAAATTACATGGTTTTAAAATGAAATTACAATTTATAAAAAATATTAGTAACAAACTTTGTCCTGACTATACATTTAGGGTATATAAAATATGAACTAATGTTTGAGAATAATACAGTTTAAATCAGCTTTAATGCTTTGATACATTAAGCAAATATGTACTGGCAAATATGGAAAATTAAGCTCTCCTTAGTTCTTTTACCTTTACTCTATGACAAATGTGTTTCAGTTATATTTTTACTGAAAAGAAACTATGAAATAACAATTAACAGTGATATTAGCGATGAAGTTTATTTTACATTTACATGTGAACTCAGCTATGCGAACAATGTTCTTACTGTGCCTTAGCTTAAAAATTCAACTCAGCTGCAAATATAAGTTTGTTGTTTAGTCTAAAAAGTGAAGTTTTTCCACTGAAAGTGGTCTTAAATGAACATTGTCTCGAGTTGAAAAAGTGAACTTACAATTTAGAACAAAGATTTTGACCTTTTTTTGTTTGTCTTAGCTCTGATCTCTTACTCTAAAACACTTGTAATTATAATCTGTAAATCAAAAGAACTCTTTACTATATATTTTCAAACATGAACATGGAACTTGTAACAAATTTCAGCAATGTACTTTGTGATAGCTTTAAATCTTTGGGAGCAATGTATTTCGCAAGTAGCAAATGTGAACAGATAATCATTGCTCCATGTCTTTTTTGGTAAAATAAAGGTGATACAATTTTTGTCAATGAAATTGGTACTAGCTTTATATTTGCCGGGCAAAGAACAGGTAAACTTTGTATTTCAAACAAAGGTGAGTAATGAATTTTGTTTTGCGCCAATATTTTTACATGGTAAACTTGTTGAAGCTTTGGAACTATGCACGTATTGAGTAATAGGTAATTGTGACTTTACTTTCGCTAACACTTATTGTATAGTTAATATGAAACATGATTATTAATTAATCATTGATGGTAGGCCTAGCTTGGAAGAAATAATTTATTGAAATGTCTTCCTAGCTGAGCCATCCCAGCTAAGTGAGTACACACGACAGACTAGTTATGATCAAATTGAACATTTCATATAATGCATTTAACAATGTTAGTTGCAGTTAGTAAATAATCTACAGCTAATATAAGCCCCTTTGTTGTTAGTAAAGTGTTAGTGATTAGACATTTGAATCGAGGTATATATTAAAAATTGTTGTTGGTTTGATTTTGTTACTTACAGTGTTGCGGAATGGGTGGCGTTAGTTGCATACTATCATCACTGAATTCGTGGGCTCTTTGATCGCCAACGTTCAATTCCACTCTGTCGGACTGTTGCCAAGCGGCTAGCCGATATCTTTCCAAAAACAAATTCTCTTTGTTTCCATTACTATTATTATTTGTTTCGTATTCCCAGGCTGAAAACAAAGAATATTCTAAATAGTCAATCGCAGCGGCACATACCTAGAATATTCTTATTACATAGGGGGGAAGTCAAAAATTTCCCAAGGTAAATTACATTATCATTATCGATTATATTACTGGCGTTTGTGCGAGCGTAATGATTACCGCGATTTGTAGGTCAGTAAAAAGGAGTTTTGTGTAAAAGTGACGGTGATGGTATGCGCACACAATGAGGAGAACTGACGTAACTGAACCTGAGAAATTAATTTAGTTCGTAATTAGGTTTATTGTAAATCTAGTTTCCCACGTCGACAATAATCGCGGTTAAATTTTTAATAACAATTATTAAAACCATGTAGGCAACTTGTTGTTGTAAATTGAACAAATGTGGGAAAATTGTATTGGGTAATAGATGGATTTTGGCGCTGGAAGAGTGATATTTTCTATTGAAGCGTGTGGTGTAATACGAAGGAAATAGAAATTAGTATTTTCTTATTATTGTTTAATATTAAAATAATAATTAATAATTATTAGCAATTTAATATAATAGGGTTTTCGTGAAGATTTCTTACGTTATGTTTTGAACATTTGGCATGTAACAATCAATTTGAAACCATTGCTTAATGAAGTGTTTTTCGGTATGATTTGGTCGTATGTCGAAACTTGTTTCTTAATAATTATTTTACTGTAGTACCCCTGAATTTTGTTTAAAAATGTTATCCAGTGTTCATAAAGAGTAACATCATCTTAGCTAGCTGTAACGTAGTTACAGTTATTTTTCCTTTGTTAGTAATGTAAATGCAAGATTTTGTTACATTTTGATTACTGTGGCAACAGTTTTTAAAAAAGACTTTTGGAGTAGTCAGATAATATATCGTCCCTTTTAATTAATAATTAATAAATAGGTCTTCTTGTATTTGAATCAAAATAAGTTTGTTATCATCATCAAATTTTATAGCAATTAGTTGCTTTTACCGCAATATCCTGCAATGATATTTAAAAATGCCTTAACGTGATCTTAGCTGGGTGTAACGAAGTTACAATTTGCTTTTTTTTTGTAAGTGATGTAAATGTAAGGTTTTGTTATTTTTGAACATTTTGGCGATAGACTAAAAAACTGTTTTGAAAAATGGAATGAGCTTAACGTATGTCGAAACTTATTTCTCTAATTCTTTCGATATTTTTACTGTAATATGCTGCAATTTTAATTAATAATGCTATCCTGTGTTCAAAAAAAGTAAAGTGATCCTAGTTGGCTGTAATGAAGTTACAGTTAGCTTTCCTTAGATTTCGTTACTTTTCGAGCACTGACTATGATTTAAAAACAACAGTTTTGAAAAATAGAATGAACTTAACGCATGTCCTATGTTATTTTTCAATAATATTTTCAATAAATTTAGTATAATATCTTTCAATTTTAATTAAAAATTACTAGAAACAGTTGGGACGGCCAATTTGTATTTTATTTTTTATAGAATCAAAAAACACAATAAACTAACCGTAAACCATTAATTTAGAGATATATTTTATAAAATGTTTAAAAAAAATAAGTTAACCTTAATCCATTAATTAAGAGAAACATTTGGAATGCCAATTTACACAAACTTTTCCAAATATCAAAAAGTTCAACAAATCAACATCGACCATTTAATTTAGAGACACAGCAAACTTATTTTGTGATTTTTTAAGAAAAATCAAAAATTCAATCAAACTAAGAGATGTAGTCTATTGCAGCCAATTTGTTTTAAAACATTTTACACAAATATGAAACCCCATATATTAACCTAGAGCCATTCATCTAGAGATATGTTTAGCCAATTTCGATCAATTTACAATGTAATTTTTACATGTAATCTTACATGTAATTTTAGAAAATCAAAAAATTCAACAAATTAACCTCAAACTAACAATTTATAGATACGCTTCCTTCCAATTAAATTGTTTTGAAGTGTTTAAAAAAAATTTGGAATTTAATAATTAAGCTCGATCAATCAAAAATAGATACATGTGGGCTCAGTAAATTTTTATATTACATTGTATTAGGAAATCATTAAATTCGACCCAGTAATTAAATTAAAAATTTATTATATAGTAATAATTCTTAGTTATTAATTAAATAATAATAAAAATAATTAATAAAATTAAAACCGAATTAAATTCGGCCCATAAGTTTCGAGATACATTTCGTGTGGCCCATTTACATTACTTTTTCAGAAACATCAAAATGCTCAACAAACTAACCTTTACAATTTAGAGATACATTTGTCTTCAGTTAACTTGCTTCATAACTATAAAAAAAATATACAGCACATTAAGCTAACCTCCACTCATCAAATTAGAGACACACTTTGGCTCAATCGATCCGCTTTGCAAAGTTATTATAAGAAATCAAAAATTTGACTCTCATATTTTATATCTTTTTTTGAATTTTATAATTTGCATCGTAGTATTTTTGGAAACTCAAAATACCCAACTAACCCCAGAACTTCAATTTATATGGATACATTACCTCGACCCTTTAAGTGAAAAATCACAAAACCCGACAAATTAGCCAATCCAATTTTTATTTAAAACCTTTTAGGAAATTACAAATCTCAAAAAATTGATCGCGCATAAACGCGAACGAAAATTACAAATACAAATTTTATTTTGTAGCGTCTAAATAACTGCAATACAAGTAATATAATAATTTTTTAAATTTTAATTACCAACACATGACAATTTATTTCTTTTACAATTTATTTATCTCGCTACTTATCGCTCGCCGGTTTTTTTGTATAATAACTTGTTTTCTCGAATGAAAATGGAACGGCTAGAACAGCATACAAAGTTCCGAGATAAGTCTAGAAGGATGTGCTCTGAGAAGGATATTTCGATTCCCCAAAATATCTACCTCTCGGCACCCGACTATCTGACTGTTAGAAAATGTAATAAATCTAACAAACTAGCCTAGAGCCATTAGGAAACTATGGGAATTAGAATGAAGTAATATTAGAAAAGGTAGTATGTACCTATAGCGTTTAGTTGGAACGATTGACTAAACTGACTTTGGTGAAGAGGGTGAATGGTCGATGAATTTAAATGCTTAAAAGATTCAATGTTCAAGAACGCCTCGCTAGTTGTATAATTGGATCCCTCTTGTGATCAACACAAAAGTAACTTTGTACAAACCAATAAACTGTTAATTTTCCGATTTCGATTTTCCGAAAATTTTCTAGAGGCAAATTTCCCTCGAAATTTAAATCTCCGCGAGGGATCATCGCTCGACGTGCAACTTTCTAGAAAACGCGACGACAGTAAAACTTGAAACTAAGGAAACTTCGTGTCCAAAAGGCAGGTGATGTCATAATTGTATCTTTTGTCGCGGCACTTCCGACGGCAGTAAACAAAAGGGGGAAACATAAAACGGGAGCGATTCGACGACAGGACGGAATGGGGATCTTATCTGCGATGCGCTGTTTACGTCGCTAAGATTAGGGGTGTACGGTTTACAGGCGATCGGGCAGCTTCTGTATGGTGGAATTTAAATAGGAACGATCTGGATTTGGGTAGGGACCGTAATGTAAAGCGAACGGGTAGAAGTAAAGGTCGAAGTAGTGGTGCATTAATCAGGAGAATCAAGGAAGGTTAGAAATTTGATTTCGTCTCGTTTTAAAGCGTTACAAGTCTAAGATTACAAACATTGTCTGATCACGTAATACGACAATTAACCATGGCTATGAAATCGTTTGACAATATTTAATCCGAAGGCAATCTATACCTATAACATTCTAAATTACAAATTCTGTGACAGTTGGACTTTTCGAAGAATTCGAATTATCTATTACAAATGTCTCTAAATTACAATAGACAATTATTTCTTAATACGACAATTGCACTTGGCAATAAAATCATTTGAAGATATTTAATCCAAAGGCAATGTGTACATATCCATGTTCTCTAGCTATTAAAAATTATATGATAATTGGAATTTTCGAAGATTTCGAATTATGTACATATTACAAATGTCGGTACATTCTAAATTACAATTTATGTGATAATTGGAAGAAGATTTCGAATTATGTAATACAAGTGTCGTTACATTATAATGCGACAATTACTTCTTAATACGACAATTACACTTGGAAATGAAATCTTTTGAAGATATTTAATTCAAAGGCAATCTATAACTATATCATTCCAAATTACAAATTATGTGATAGTTGGACTTTTCGAAAATTTTGAATTATGTATTACAAATATCAATAAATTACTATGTAATAATTACTTCTTAATACGACATTACTTACTTAATATTACATTCTAAATTACAAATCATGTGATAGTTGGACTTTTCGAATATTTCGAATTATGTATTACCAAGTGTGGGTACATTACAATACGAAGATTACGACAATTACCCATGGCTATAAAATCATTTAAAAATAATGAATCCGAAGGCAATCTGTAGGTACCTATTACATTCCAAATTACAAATCATGCGATATTTCGATTTTTTTAAGATTTCGAATTGTTTTAAACATGTTGATACATTACAGTAACACGATTACTCCTTAACATACGAACAGTATGTATTTTCGACATACATTACGCCTTCATATACTATTATGATGATAAATATTCAAATACTATTATGATGAGACGTTAGAAAACAAAATTAAAAGATGTGAAAATACCTCCAAAAACGCATTTTATTTTTATTTTTTGGGTACTCGCAGTAGAACAGAGATCCTTTCAAATTTTCCAGAAATTGTGAATATACTCGTGCTATGTTATCTTGTGTCAATAAATGAATTTCGATTCGTCTAATGGATTTCGAGATATTTTGAATATACAATTTTCAAATTTAATCAAAATGGTGGCTATACTAACATATACAAACATCTCGTTTCAGAATAGAAATTTTCCATCCAATCCATCCAATCCATTTTTAATATTTAAAGTGGATACATTTGTTTCCATAATAATGATTATTATTCCACAGGTGGTTTATCAGAAATCTCAAAAAATACAATTTTTTTATTTTTTTTGGCACACCTGTCAATGCAAATTTCACTTTTAGTAGAAATAATTTTGAATGTACTGGTATGTTACATTACTTCAATAAAAGACTTTTGACTCGTTTAGGTGTTCTCAAAATATCTATAAAAGTATATTTTTTGAGTTTACTTACTTCGTCAGACTATATCACAATTTTTTGGGGGTGTATTTTGGAAAGCAATTTTCGAATTTTGACCTATTTATAATTGCGTCGTATTCTACTATAAGTACTTTTAATATTACTATCACAAATATGTTGCTCCGAGTAGTTGTCATGGAGATATCTAAAAAAAAATATTTTTGGGTAAACTTTCCAAGCCCTTTTCTAGTTTTGCAATATGACATCTCGAAAAACGCAATTTTTCAGATTTTTTGAGTAGGTGTTATTTTAAGTATTTATTATCAAAGTCATTTTTTGGCCTAGGTATATTCAAATTTCAAATGTTCTCCAATTTACAATCTGGTGACATTAAATACATTTTCTACAATCTATATACAAAATACATTCTAGCAGAATTCTTTTCCGAGTTTTGAAACAGTTTTTTGTAAATAAATATTCTGTATTATTTACAATTTGTAAAAATGGGTCAAAGGGTCCATTGTTTTTCTATATAAGGTTAAAATTATTATCAGCTTTATGTTATATTGGCTTCCTATTAACTGGTGAGAGTTAGTTATTGGGCGTTATGAAATCATGACCTTTGGCCTTTGCTTCTCAGTTAGGGTATAACATTTTGTCCAGGTTTCTCCAGTTATACCAATACAAGCACACATCATACGGAATACAGCTTATTCCTTGACTTTCAATTCAAGCTCAATATCCATGAATTTATGAATTTTGGCTTTTATTTTTCTGGAAGGTATGATTTTTTTCAGGTTTTTCGAGTTAATCCCACACAAGCAAACAGCATACGGAATATGTATGCCTTGATTGGAAATTCAAGCTTTAATGAGTTAATGAGTTTTGGCTTTCATTTCTCAGCTAAGCATGACTTTTTTCCAGTTTCTTCAAGTTATACCAATACAAGCATACTTCGTACGGGATATATTTCTTATGGCTTCATTTGAAATTCAAGCTCACATTTCATGGATTTATAAAATTTGGCATTGATTTTTTAGTTAGGTATGATTTTTTTCCAGTTTTCTCGAGTTGTGTGAGCTTCCATAAATTCACGAATTTTGGGTTTCACTGTTCAGTTAAGAATGATTTTTTTCTATGTTTCTCGAGTTATACCAATACAAGCACACGGCATAAGGAATAGGTACAGGTTATGGCTTGATTTGAAATTCAAGCTCAGCTTTCATGAATGCATGAATTTTTACTGTTATTTCTCAGTTAGTTGCGATTTTTTTTCTAGTTTTCTGGAGTTGTACCAATACAAGCATGCAGCATAAGGAATGCAGTTTATGTCTTGATTTGAATTAAATTCAAGCACAGATTTCATGAATTAATGAATTCAGGCCTTCATTCTTCAGCTAGGTATATTTTTTTTCAGTATGTTCGAGTTGTATGAGCTTCCATGAATATATGAATTTTGTGTTTTACTGTTTAGTTAGAAATATTTTTTTCAACGTTTCTCGAGTTATACCAATACAAGCACACAGACTAAGGAATACAAATTATGACTTGATTTGAAATTCAAGCTAAACTTTAATGAGGTAATGAATTTTAGCTTTAATTTCTCAGTTAGGTGTGTTTTTTCCAGTTTTCTCAAGTTATACCAACGCAAGCATATAGCATACGGAATACATCTTATGGCCTAATTTGAAATTCAAGCCCAGCTTTCATGAATTCAGGTTTTCATTTTTCAGCTAGGTACGACCTTTTTTCCAGTTTTCTCGAGTTGTATGAGCTTCCATAAATACATGAATTTTGGGTTTTACCGTTAAGTTAATCATGATTTTTTCCAGATTTATCGAGTTATATCAATACAAGCACACAGCATAATGAATACAGATTATGGCTTGATTTGGAATTCAAGCTCGGCTTTAATGACTTCATCAATTTGGACTTTCATTTCTCAGTTAGGTATGATTTTTCTTCCAGTTTTCTCAACTTATAACAACATAAGCATACAGCATACGGAATACATCTTATAGCTGGATTTAAAATTCAAGCTGAGCTTTCACGAATTCATGAATTTTGGCTTTCATTTTTCAGCATGGTAAGATTTTTTTCCAGTTTTCTAGAGTTGTATGAGGTTCCATGTATTCATAAATTTTGTGTTTAACTGTTCAGTTAAGCATATTTTTTACAGCTTTCTCGAGTTACACCAATATAAACACACAGCATAATGAACACAAATTATGGCCTGATTTGAAATTCAAGCTCATCTTTCATGAATTCATGAATTTGTACTGTTATTTCTCAGTTAGGTACGATTTTTTCCCCAGTTTTCTGGAGTTGTACCAATACAAGCATGCAGCATAAGGAATGCAGATTATGTCTTGATTTAAATTAAACTCAAGCACAGCTTTCATGAATTCGTCAATTTTGGCTTTCATTGTTCAGTTGATATGATTTTTTCCAGTTTTCTAGAGTTGTATGAGTTTCCATGTATTCATGAATTTTGTGTTTAACTGTTCAGTTAAGCATAATTTTTTACAGCTTTCTCGAGTTACACCAATACAAGCACACAGCATAAAGAACACAGATTATGGCTTGATTTGAAATTCATGCTTAGCATTAATCATTTCATGAATTTTGGCTTTCATCCCACAATTAGGTATGTTGTTTTCCATCTTTTTCAAGGTATACAACACAAACATACACCATACGGAATACATCTAATGGCTTCATTTAAAGTACAAGCTCAGCTTTCATGAATTCGTGAAATTTTTCTTTCGTTTTTAAACTTTTTTTTCTAGTTTTCTCGAGTTGTTTGAGCTTCCATGAATTTAGGGATTTACTGTTCAGTTAAGCATAATTCTCTCCAGGTTTCTCGAGTTATAGCAATACAAGCACACGGCATAAGGAATAGGTACAGGTTAAGGCTTGAATTAAAATTCAAGCTCAGCTTTCATGAATTCGTGAATTCTGGCTTTCATATTTCAGCTAGGTATGATTTTTTCCAGATTTCTCGAGTTGTATGAGTTTTCATGTATTCATGAATTTTGTGTTCAACTGTTCAGTTAAGCATAATTCTTTAGAGCTTTCTCGAGTTACACCAATACAAGAACACAGCATAAGGATCACATATTATAGCTTGATTTGAAATTCAAGCCCAGCTTTAATCATTCCATGAATTTTGGCTTTCATGTCACAGTTAGGTATGTCTTTTTCATATTTTTCAAGGTATACCAACACAAGCATACACCTTACGGAATACATCTTATGGTTTAATTTAAAATTCAAGCTCAGCTTTCATGAATTTGTGAATTTTTTCTTTCATTTTTCAGTTAGGTGTGGGTTTTTTCAATTTTTCTCGAGTTGTAAGAGCTTCCATGCATTCACGAATTTAGGGATTTACTGTTCAGTTAAGCATAATTTTTTCCAGGTTTCTCGAGTTATACCAATACAAGCACACGGCATATGGAATATGTACAGGTTATGGCTTGAATTGAAATTCAAGCTCAACTTTCATGAATTCATGAATTTTTGCTTTATTTCTCAGTTAGGTACCTACGATTTTTTTTTCAGTTTTCTCAAATTGTACCGATACAAGCATACAGCATACGGAATATATCTAATGGCTTGATTTGAAATTCAAGCTCAGCTTTCACGAATTCATGAATTTTGGCTTTTCCTATTCAGTTAAGTGTAGTTTTTTGTCCAGGTTGCTTGTTATACCAATACAAGCATACAGTATAACTAATACACTTGAAATTCAAGCTCATCTCTAAAGATAACCTCCCCTTGTTCAAACCAGGCATTCAAGTATCACCATTTTCGTCATAATTACCCATCAGTCACCCTAATAACCCTCTAATTCTCGCCCTAACCGAGTTCCCGTCCGTTTCTTTTTAACCATCGACCTCCTTTCCACCCTTCCACCGACCCCCTTAACCTAGACAGGGGCGGACCGGCGTGCATAAACCGCGTTTTACGACCGTTCCCCCATTCCACTAATAAAATGACGTAACTCAAGTCGGGCGAAAAGCAGAAGAAGAAGGAGTCTCGGTCCGAAGGAGAAAAGAAGGGAAAAACAGAAGAAAAGAGGAGAGAGGCAGAGAGAGAGAGAGGCGCTCGTAAAAGTCGTCGCATATGAATCGAAAATTACTGACCGAAAATATGAGTTATGACCGTTAATGCCAGACCGTGGGCCAGAGAGAGAAGGAGAGAGAGAGATGGAGGGAGGGGGAGAGTTGTACGAAAACTTCCCCCTATTATGGGTCGTAAAAGCGGCGAATAAAACGGCGGAGCGTTGTCTTAATATGTCGTTTTGTGTGTCGTTACAAGTTTGCTGTTAATGGCGCCGCATGTAGAGACACACACAAAGGGCTTAAGAGAACGGTATAAAAATTAAGTTCCTCTCCTTTCAAGATTTCAAGATCGGGCGATGAAAGATTCCCCTTTTAAAACGATAGAAAGTCATAAAAGGCGCACTTTAATATAACGAAATATTTTAAGAGGGAAAACATGTTTCCCCTCTTAGCGGGAAACTGATTTAAACTTATTCACACCCCATCCACGGCGTTTCTAACGTCATTTCAAAGCTTAATTTATGTAACATTACCGTGTATTAAATAATTTTATAATGAGGCACAACGGATTTCACTTTCCCACATGAGAAGGTA
Source organism: Cryptocephalus moraei (assembly GCA_946251905.1). Lineage (NCBI taxonomy): Eukaryota > Metazoa > Arthropoda > Insecta > Coleoptera > Chrysomelidae > Cryptocephalus > Cryptocephalus moraei. The sequence goes on along the minus strand of OX276466.1, from coordinate 10,400,840 downwards.
CATATAATTTAATTGCTTTTCAAAAATTTACCTACATACATTAGTAGTCGTTCTAAGGCCACTTGATTATAAAAACAAACTTTTCAAATTGAAACAAAAAAATAGGAAATAAATTAAAAAATAACAAATAAAAAATTCTTAGAAAAAATTAAAAAAGTTCTAAAAATAAAAAATAAACTTAAAAATGTATCTCTTTGGGTGAAAAGTCACCCGAACAATTTAAAATCCGACGTAACAAGCGCACTCGGAGAGTACTTTTTGACGCACCCCCGTATATTTCCTAATCGCACCTCTGCGTCGAATATCAAAGTGTGGTTGCTATAGTCGTGAAACGATAACGCGACCTGATTGTGCAGTTGTAGGTGCGGCATATTTTACAGGCTTAACTGGAAATAAATGTTTCTTTTTGGTTGTTTCAAGTAAGAATGGAAGAATAACTTGAGGAACGTCTCTCTCGGAAATGGGAAATCGAAAATGGTTCTGTACGCGAACATCTCAATTAGATTTTTGGTAGCATCGACCTTAATGATAAAAGAGGATGAAGGAGTGTTTTGATGTTTTCGAGAAATTCGCTCCAAGATTTCTTTTTAAAAATTGAATACCTATTTATACCACTATCGAATTTGTATAATAAAGTTTAACAATATTTTTTCGATAAAACTTCCCTGAAGGGCACTTCATACTTGTCGCTTCTCGGTTTTTTGAAATCCGCTTCAAGGATTTTTCGAAATTTTGAATATTTTTCTACTGCCAAATATCTGTAGTAAATTACAAGAAAGCATTATAGAAGGATGGACACATGGCGAATTGTAAATATAATAACGAAAACTTCCTGAAATTCTTTAAAAATGGATTTTTGATTTTACGTTAATAAAATTTGTATGTTAAGGCACCAAAACGACTGCTAACTTACAAAATGAATAAAAATGCAAAAATCTATCCCGGGTAGTTATGGATCCAAAAATACTGAAAAACACATCATGTCCATCTTGGTTCCTTGTCTCTCTTTACATATTTCTACGAATATTTTAGATTTTTTGGCGGATTTTTCGGTTAAAGTACAATGGGTAAGTAAGCTTCTCAATTGGTTTTTTGCGGTAATTCAATATGTTGGAGTCTAAAATTTTTGCTGAATTTTACTTGGTTGTTATAATTTCAAAAATTACCACAATTATTTGAAGTAATTTTAGACCTGGTTAAATTGGAATGTCTTTGAACCTTAAGATATGTTCTTTGGAAACTAAATCAAAATAAACTTTTGAAATTGTTTGACTTTAAAACAAAAAAACTACAATTCTCTTTTAATTTTATCATTGGGGTTTTTAAATATTTTTATCTATGGTAATTGTTTTCAAATATTTAGCAAAACTATCAGAAGGAATATACTCTGAAAACAATGGGTTAGTTGTACACTTGAGGACCTTTAGAATAACTTTTAGTTTTATTGTCTTTTTATTTCAGCTCTCAGTTACTCTGAGCAATGCTAAACATGTTCTACTTCTTTTTTAAACTGATCTCTCTTAAATATGTTTTTGGAAACAACAGATAAAAACAGAAGAACATTTTTGGAACTTTTTGAAAGAAAGATTTCCCTTGTGGTGTTCTGAGTGAGCTTCATTTTGTTTTAGTCTAAAAATTTGCCCTAATTTGCACAAATATCAAAATTGGCATTCCAATAAAGAAAGGATACTATATGTAGAGTGCATTTTTTAAATAACTTTTCCTACCTAAGCCCTTTAGGAATGCTGTAGTTATACTATATTTCCAATTTTAACAGAGGCTGATTTTTCATTTCTGAACAGCTTGTGTATAAATTTCTGTAAAATTTGGTTGTTTCATGAGTGTTTTATTCGAATAAATTTTTTAAAAATTTTTTAGTAAAACAATAAAAATATGGTTACTGTAAAGAACTGGTAAAATGGTAAATTTTTCTAAATTATTTCAGACAATTGTAAACGTGTTTCCTTATCTTTATAAATATTTTAAATGTTCTAATATGCGAGAATAAATCGAAATAGCAAGAGAACATTTTTGCAAACCTTTTAAATGGCATCTAGTTTTGTTTCCTAATTTAACTTGATTTTGTTTATATTTTAAAAATTGCTTTCACCTAATTACTTATAGCAATTTTAAACAGTTTTCATTATTTTATTTTGGTTTTTGAAATTTTTTGAATATGTGATTTGCAAAACTGATTTAAAATGGCTGAATATTTTTGACACTTTAATTTGAATGCCTTCTAAATTCATTATAAATTATTTCACAATTAATTGTAATTAATCTAGAATTCTAATTAATAGAATTTCTAATTTACCTTCACCTCATTTTTTATCTAGAAAGTATATAGCAAATAGCAATTTATAAGAAATATTTAGTATTTTTGGTTAATCGTTTTTACATTTTAATAGTAATTAAATAATTTCTAATTTTATAATTTAGTTATAATTTTATCTCCATTTTTCAATTAAAAAAGGTGTCCTGTAGTCTTATAAAATATCCCTACAGCAATTTTAAACATATTTTGAATAAGTTTGCTTTTATTATCTATTAACCTAACTAATAACTACAGCGATTTTAATCCATTTTGTTGCTGTTTATTTGTAATTAGTATGAGCTTTTAATGAGTGTTTGCGAAACCTAAATCAAAACAGGCATACTCTGAAGACATAATTTAATTTTTATTATCATTCTGCTCTGTACTGTTTGAATTGAAGCGCAAGAGAACATTTATCGTATATCTTATATATATTTGCATTTATTGTGTACATATTATATGATTTCCGCAACATTCAAAGATACGTATTTTTATCTTCAATTCTGTTTTTGTTTGTATGCTTATATAACCTATTAATAATAATAATACACTGACATTTACTGTAATGGAGCCCATACGTTAAGCCATACGATAAATAAATAGTTTAAATAATAGTTACTCCAGCAGACGTCATAAATTAAACGCTCGTTGACCAAATAATCGTTGCTAATAGACACCAATAGTCGTTTATAATATACCTCGACGTAGTACGAAAGGTGTAGGTTTGCGTATTTAAATACATGATAAATCGATCCGGTTTACTTAGAATTGATATTAATTTACCGACTGACAAATATAATAAATAATTATCGCGCTACCGACCGCGTAGGAGCGGCTGTGTGTTACATCTTATTTAACTGAAATCACACTATTAGTCAGAATACGGCGATAAGATCAATTTTATTCGATTAATAAATCGTTTCTTCGTATAATAAATCGTTTCTTGTTGAAATTGATATGACATTCAATGCGTATTGAAAGTGGATAAAGATGATACTATTAATATGTATGGTCCAGCATTAGGTTAATGGCCATATGCTTAATTAATATTTAGTATTCATTACTTCATGTTATTGGAAATGTTATTAATTCAAAGAATTTTAGGCGAAATTTGAAATTTTTGGAATTCTTCATCATTCAAATGGAGCCATTGGAAATTTTAAAAATATAACCAAAACGTGTGAAATTTGTAGTAAATTTCAGGATATCCAAAGTAATCTGAAATAGTTAAAAACAAAGCTACAGCGTTTTACAGAAATTAATACGTTGTAAATTCTGTAACTCCGAGAGTATTACAGAATCAATGACGTTATGTCCCTTATTAGTAGCACGACTAATTAGGGTTAATTACTTTTAAAAAAATCACAATTTTATTAAGATACTATTAATTCTGATGGGACTCTATAATAAAGCGTGTGATAAGTCTCTAAAAAATCCAATAATTCCAACTCTTTTCAAAAAGAAATTTGGAAGTTATGATGTCTCATTAGAAACTAAAGCTAATCATTTCAAAAAATTCGTAATTTCATTAATATAATTTTAATTTAGTTCCCAGACAGTACATAACGTCTTAAAGACATCCATTTTAAGCCTTTTTTATGCCTGGACGCCTTAAGACATAAAAAGTACATCTATAAGACGTCCATATCCGGAAGTCTCTAAGACGTCCAAGGCCGGACGTCCTAAAGAAGTCTAATGTACGTCGATTTTTAGCCTGACCTTTTTATGCCTGAAGTGGACGTCTTTAGGGCGTCCATTTCTGGATGTCTCTAAGATGTTCAAAAGCTGACATCGTAATGACGTCCAATTTATGTCATTTTGATGCCTGACCTTCTTTACGCCTGAAGTGAACCTCTCTAGGCGGTCCAGTTTTGGATGTCCCGAAGAAGTTAAAAGGCGGACGTCTTAAGGACGTCTAGTTTACGTCAATTTTATGCCTGATCTTTTTATGACTGAAGTGGACTTATTTAGGACGTCTATTTTTGGATGCCTCTAAGATGTTAAGAGGCGCACATCTTAATGAGTCCCAGTTTATGTAGATCTCATGCCTTGTCTTCTTTATGCCTGAAGTGGACCTCTTTAGGACGTCAATTTTTGGATGTCTATAAGATACTAAAAGACGGACGTCTTAATGACGACTAATTTACGTCAATTTTATGCCTGCCCTTTTTTATGCCAGAAGTGGACTATATATATCGCTTTCATGTCTGAAAATGTCTTAAAACAGACGTCTTTTGGACGTCATTACGGATTTGCGGGCATCTTTTTAATGCCTTGAAGGCATCTTTGAGGCGTACCGTTTTGTAGCAAATAACATGAAATGGACATAAAATGAACATTTTAAAGACGTCACTAAGAAATTAGAGGATATCTTTACGACGTCTTACAGAAGTGAAGAAGGCGCCCTTATGACGTCTCAAAGACGAAAAATGAACGTCGTAAAGTTGACTTTTTAATGCCTTGAAGGCATCTTTGAGATATACAGTTTTGTGACAAATAACGTGAAATAGACGTAAAATGAACAGTTTAAAGACGTTCCTAAGAAATTAGGGGGCATCTTTAAGACGTCTTACAGACTTGAGGAAGGCGTCCTTATGACGTCTTGAAGACGAAAAATGGACGTCGTAAAGTTGTCTTTTTAATGCCTTGAAGGCATCTTTGAAACGTACCGTTTTGTAACAAATAACATGAAATGGACATAAAATGGGCACTTTAATGACGTTCTTCGGATGTCACAGGACATCTTTGAAATGTCGCAAATGCCTAATGGTGATGTCTATCAGACGTCTTAAAGACGTCTTTGGGCTGTCTGGGTTATAACTCTCTAATATGTTATTTGTGGAAGTTTTCTAAAAAAAGCTCAGAGAGATTCAACAGGTTTCATAATGAAGTTTCGAAGTTAGGAACTGTCATTAGAAGTTCTACTAGGTAATTTAATAGAACTAATTTCAAAAATTTATTAAACAAAGTTATTTTCATTTTATTAAAACTCTAAGACGATTTGCGAAAGTTTCATACATAACTCTAGGTGATTTCAACTTCTTATATAAATAAGTTTCAAGTTATGGCATTACACTAGAAGAAGCTCTCTTAGGTAGTTATTTTCAGAAATTCATAATTTTATTAATACAACTTTAACTTTATTGAAACTCTATAAGGTGGTTTGTGGGAATTTTCTAAAGAAACTCAGATAAATTCCAATCATTTCATAGAGAAGCTCTGAAGATATGACACGTCAATAGAAACTAAAGCTAATAACATTGGAAAATTCATAATTTAATTGATGTGATGTAAATTTTGTTGAAACTCTACAAGATGGTTCGTACAAATTTTTAAAAGAGTTTCAGCTCGTCTCCTAAAGAAGTTTCGAAGTTGACCTGTCATTAGGAGTTCTCTTATATAATTACTCTGATGAAATAGTTAACTGTATAACATATTTTTTGCAGATTTTCCAAAGAAACTTAGACAATTTCAACTGTTTTCAGAAAGAAGCGTTGAAATTATGACATATCATTAGTAACCAAAACTAATTATTATTATTACACGGATTTATTTTACAGCTGTCGCCGTCTATACGTACCCAGTCGCCATTCTTTTCTATCGTAGCACGTATTTTCTTCTAAATTTCGTGTTTCCATTGCTTGTTTTATGTCATCTCGCCAACTCCTTCGTGGTCGTCCTCTTCTTCGTCGTTCAGGCGGTATCCATTCCAGTACTCTTCGGGGCCATCTATTGTCCTGCATCCTCTTCACGTGTCCAAACCAAGTTAATTGTTTTTTCTCTATCTGATCTGTTATAGTTCTTTCTGTGTTCATTTCTCTTCTAATTTGTTCATTCCTGACTCTCTCCCTTCTTGATCTACCGCAGCTGCGTCTTAGAAAGTCCATCTCGGTTGCTAATAATTTCCCTCTGTTTGTGCTGCTAACCTCCCAGACCTCTGAACCATACAGGACTATAGTTTCTACTATACTCTTATATATATGTTTCTTTGTTTCTTTAGATATAGTTTTCTCCCAAAGAAGAGAGTTTAGGGTTCTAATTACACTGCGACCCTTGTTTATTCTGTCTTGGATCTCGTCCTTACTAGTTCCGCTTTTGTTGAATATCACTCCCAGATATTTACATTTTTCCACCCCTTTGATTTCTCCGTTGGTCAGTTTTAAGTTTGATATACTTGTATCGCCTACTGTTAGATATTCACATTTAGATAGGTTCATCGTAAGGCCTGCTTTATTATACTCTTCTTGTAGTTTTCTGATCATATATTCAAGATCGTCCTTATCTTCTGCTATTACGACCTGGTCATCTGCAAAGTATAGACTAAATAATGTGTCTTCTCCTATTATCACTCCTATATTTTTACACTTCCTTGTCCATGTCGTTAGGGCTGTATCCAAATCTATTTTGAAAAGTGTAGGGGATAGACAGCATCCCTGTCTTAAGCCCTTTGTAGTTGTGAATGGGGTGGTTATTTTGTTTCCTATTTTAATACCGGAAGAATTTTGTTTATAAACTAATTACTTTCAAAAATTCATAATCTAATAACGCACTTTCAATTTTGTTGAAACTCTATGACATGGTTTGTGGGGGTTTTATAAAGGAGTTCTGGGAGTTTTGTCTCTTTTTATAAAGAAGTTTCTGGGTTATAACCTGTCATTTGAAGCTCTCTTAGGTAATAACTTTGAAAATTTATTACTTTTACGAATATAACTTTAATTCTTCTCAAACTCTACAAGATGGTTATTGAGAATTTTCTCAAGAAGTTTGGATAGCGACAATTATTTTCAGAAATAGGTTTTCAAGTTTTGACGTCGTTAAAAACTAAAGCTAATTATTTTCAAAAATTCATAATTTCATTAATGTAACTTTCATTGTGTTGAAGCTCTACGACATGATTTGGAGGAGTTTTCTAAAGATGTTCAGGGAGTTTCATCTAGGTTCATTGCGACCTTTTAAAGTTATGACATGTAATGAGAAATCAAAGCTAACTGTTTTCAAAAAATTTTAGTGTTATTATTGTAATTTTAATTTCGTTAAAACTCTCTCATATGATTTGGACGAGTTTTCTATACAAATTCTGAAAACCTCTGCTTCTTTTAAAGAGAAGTTTGCACGTTATAACCTGTCATTGGAAGCTCATAAATAATTACTATCAAAAATTCATAATATTATTAAAACCACTTTAATTTTGATGGTTTGTAGGAATTTTCCAAAGAAGTTCGGATACATCTACTCTATTCATAAAGAAGTTTTAAATTTTACATGTGACTAGAACGTGAAACTAATTATTTTCAGATATTTAAAATTTCGTTAATGTAATTTTAACCAATTTCGTTGAATTTCGATGATGGTCTGTGGGAAATTTTCATTCTACTCTTGAATATTTATAATAAAATAATACCAGAAGTTTTATGCATTCTATCGTGTTCCAGTTCGTTGCATCAATTATGGGACATCCTGTATACAGACGTAAATCAGTAAATTCTCAAAATACCTATCAGTACAATTGTTTCGTTACTATACACGTTTTTTCCCACATACACAAACACGTTCCAAATTTAACAAATATACAGGGTGTCCGCTACTTACAGGACAAACTTCGGGAGTGTGAAGGAAACGTCAAAATACCCTTATTGTTTCACACAAAAATATTTAAAATTGTCATTAATTTTTACCTTATCGCCTTACTAACTTGATATTTTAAAATTGTGTTTGTCTCATAATTTCTAAACAGCACATTTGATTTCAATGATATTTGGTGTAGATGTATAACGCACGCGGATCAATATTATTTTATTAATACATACTCTTGGTTTAAATTGATGAAATCAGTAATTTCGCAGATAAGATATATTTATTGGTATGCAGTAAGCGCCTTCGCCAATTCTCACAATGGCGTAGTCATGCGTGGACGCCAAATTTATAAACTAAGGTTATTTTCAAGAACACTTATAAATTGATTGTAGGGTTATTTATGGCGAGTTTAAGTATTACTAAGACAATTTTACGTAACGATTTTTAAGCACATTTTAGGGAAAATTGCGCAATTTTCCAGCTTCACGTAGCTTATGTGTAGAATAAAAATTTGTTGTTCTCGAAGTTACTCACAACAGACGTCGAATTTAGACGTTCCCGACGCTTTCCTCTCTTCCGATAAGTCTTAATCGGTAGTCAACAATCCCATAAAGTTTTATTGTTGACTGCCGAGAAATCCAAATCGAACAAAAAATCGTACATACAATGAGCGTACAGAGTGTTGAATAAATTCATTCATGTCTGTATTAAACGACTCGTGCACAGATCGATTTATTTCAATTTGCCGGCCGAGAGATAACCTTTGTTATTATTGTCGATAATGACGTCGATAGATTTTGTTTTCTAAATTGCGAAATGGGGAGTGCCACGCTCAGCGACGAAAAGTTATCCGTAAGGAAACGTTAAATTTTTACCAGCCTCGCCTTCGCTTTTCCTTCGAGTATTTATTTTATGTGTGTTTGATTAGTATATCTGCATGATTTACAGTTCAGGCTTACTGTTATTGATTATTAAACCTTCCCCGCTCGGAAAGCGTACTTTTACGATGGAATGATAATAAACAAGCGTGATTTTTAGCGTTTGCAACAAAACTCCTTGAGAGATATACGGCGTTAGCCGTAAAAATTACAACAAAATAAGAAAAATCGCGAAATTTATATTTACTACTTTATTTATTAGCCATCAATCAAGTGGAGGATCCTGGGAACTAGTAATTATTTTAAAAGGGACTTTTATTTATGGCCACATTACGAAGACTCTTTATGGGTAATTATAATGAGACGTGCAAGGTGTATTATACGGTATGCAAAAATTTTCCAGTTTCATCGCTTTCGGAATTTACGAGGAGGATAGTAAATCCTTTTTTGGATTCCGTCCACAAAGAAGGAAGATGGTATAACGGAAAATATTCCAATCGCTTTTAACATGGGATTGTTCTGTATACGAGGAAATGCTTTTAAATATTAATAACTTTATGTACAAAACTCTACATCGTAAATGGATTGTAAAATCTCGTGTAGCAGTATAAAGTATAATTCCGTGCAATCCGGGAGTCTAGATGTGTTACGTAGTGAGGCCTATCAATATCGTAATTCATTTTGAATTTTTGGGAATGATGCTCACTACAATTTTCATCTGACTGATACGTAGGAAATACCATGAGACCAACCCTAAGGCTTCGTGGTTCCAAAGAAGATGGTATGACGGGAAACATTCAATCGCTATTAACATGGGATTGTTCTGTACAACAAGAATGGCAAGTTTGATAAATTTTATGTACGAAAATTGTGAGAAGGTGAATGGATTGTAAAATCTCGTGTAGCAGTACAAAGTGTAATTTCGTGCAATCCGGGAGTCTAGAGGTGTTATGTAGTGAGGCCAATCAATATCGTAACGGTTTTTGAATTTTTTGCAACGATTGTCACTACAATTTTCATCTGATTGATACGTAGGAATTACCATGAGACCAACCCTAAGGCCTCATGGTTCCAAAGAAGGTGGTATAATGCAAAATATTTCAATCGCTATTAACATGGGATTGTTCTGTACAAGAGGAATTGCTTTTAAAGTTTAATAACTCTATATACGAAAACTGTGAAAAGGAAAATGGATTGTAAAATCTCGTGTAGCAGTACAAAGTGTAATTCCGTGCAATCCGGGAGTCTAGTGGTGTTATGTGGTGAGGCCTATCATATCGTAACGGTTTTTAAATTTTTTTGAAAGATAGTCATTGCAATTTTCATCACATTGATACGTAGGAATTACCTTGAGAACACCCCTAAGGTCTTATGGTTTCAAAAATAGACCAAGAGATAAATCGAACTTTTTTTAGCTAATAGAAGGGCATGACTTGAGTTATACATATAGAAGAATTAATAAAACTTGCGGTGCCGTCATCAATGACGTCAAATTCATTGCCAATTGCCGTTGGTATAAGATAAAAATATGCTTTAAACAGAGCGCACTATTATCCCAGTTAAAAAGAGATAGAGCACACTGTCGGATGTTAGCCGATAAAATATAAGTTGGTACCCGTTGGCGCGGTTGCCGGACGATTCACGTATTGGCACGAAAATATACTTCGAAATATTTGCTTGCTTCGGTAAATTTTAAATTAAATCCGTGTTTGGGTGTTTTCGACAGTAAGCAACTGCAATAAAATGCCTAAACCATTGAATAGTCGGTGTCGGCAACTGGTCTCGTCTCTAATCAGTTACTTTGAACTGGAACGAGATCATGATTCATGGGGGCCCGTTATTGCCGTTAAACTGCGTTAGAGAGGTAAAGTATTGATACTATTGGTTATTAGGCTTCTATGGCCCTTATTGGACATATTTTTAGGGTGTTTCAGCTGCACTGAAGATCAGTGCAGCTGAATGCACTGTGCTGTGAGTAGAATCTCGCAAGAAGTGAAGAGTGATGTGGTGTTAAAGTCGCCGAAGAAAAACCGTTTACATGTTAAGCGAGTCACGAATCAAGATGACTTTGATATTGGCTCTATTCGCAATCAAATTTACGAACTGTATGAAAGAAGTAAGAAAGTTTTTTTTACATTGTATCGTTGATTGTATTCACCATATATACAATATACAATGAGTGATAATTTAATGTAATTATTTCAGAAAAAACTGTTACTCTTGAATTATTCATCAAAAACTTGAGATTACGAAGCTCTTTGAGGGATGTAAATCATCAGTTCATACCCTTTTATGAGATATTGGTTTCAAATGGAGTAAGGATAATCCACGAAGGGGGCTATTGGAACTTCCAGATATTACATTTAAAAGAATACAATTTTTGAGAATGTATCATCAAATTAAAGGGGAATCCACATTCAATTTTGTTTATTTGGATGAAACTTGGATATTTCAAAATGGAATATTGGGTCACTCGTGGCAAGATGATAACAGGAAGACCACAAAATTTGATGGGAGAAGGTAAACGTTAGAATGCCATTTGATTTGGTATTGTTAAAGTCATTCTATTCGTTAGTAACTCATCGCAGAATTGGTATGAATGGTTTAAGTAATAATTAATAGTAATTTATCATTGCAGACATATCATTCTTCATGCTGGTAACAAGAATGGTTTCATTCCTGGGGCTGAATTAGTGTTTTCCTCTAAATCCAAAGGTGACTATCATGGGGAAATGAACCAAAACAACTTTTTGCTGTGGTTTAAGAATCAACTTTTGAAAAACTTGGAGGAACCGTCAGTTATTATTATGGACAACGCACTGTACCACAGTACCTTGGTAGATAAGACTCCGTCAAATGGACCGACAAAGCCTGTTATAAAGCATTGGCTTACAAAACATAACTTTCAATTTGGAAATACAATGTTGAAGAGTGAACTACTTCAAATTGTTAATCAGTAAGTAGAAATGAGATGGAAACTTTTGTGTTTATTTAATTTTTTTTTCTAGGAATAAAACGAAAAAAAAAAACCTAACGGATCAGATGGCTGAACAATAGGGCCATAGAGTGTCCTATCATTGTATATTCAATCCAATCGAGTTGATATGGGGCGTGACGAAAAATTATTATAACCAACACGTAGGTCGAGATGGAAATGCAAACAATAACTGTTTGGACATGTGGAAAGAAGCATTGTCTACCATTACTTACACCTGTGGTCTGGATGAACTCCATCAGGCATACAGCACAAGTAATTGAGAAATGGTGGAATCGTGAACGAATGTTTGATAGAATGGAAGTTAACAATTTAGTGATTGACTTGAACAGTGACTCAGAGAGTGATAGTGATTTCTAGAAAATTTTTAATATCTATTTTCTTTAACATCTACACGAACATGTCGTCTGTAGTGACTGTGAATCTGAAATCGAGCCTGATATGTCTGGTATGGCACCTTTACCTATATCATATTCTCAATAAAGTAACATTTTACTCTAGGTAGGTGACATAATGTATTATTAGAATATTAGTATAGATATTGTAACTGTAGTGCATGAATATTTATATAGTAAAACTTTTTTTAGGTGAACATAAAATGAAGGCTCGATGGACACATGTAAAGCTGCCAATAGAGAGTTGATATACCTTATTATATATTACCATATAGGTACATATACATTACCATATAGGTAACTTACTCATCCTAGAACACATGATCCTATTTGAATTGTAATTAGTGTATATAAATTTGTTTGTAATTAAAAATTTCATAATTTCTAATATAATTAATATTTTAAAATCTTAATATCTACTTTGTTTGTAAATAATTGTATAATAGCATAATAGTGTATAATGTAAATATATAATAATACTAATAAAATCACACTGACTAAAGGAGTAAATCCCATATACTAACTCATCCTAACACATTATGATTCTATTTCATTTCTAATTATTGGTGTATACTAATATGCTAATACCTATGTATTTGTAATTATTTAAGAATTTCACAATAATCTCAGAGCAAAATTCTTGAAGGACGAAAAAAAGGTATACTTTTCAGTTATTTTACTAACCAAACCAAGAGTCATGTCAAATAAAAAAAAATTGATGTGGCAACATGGTGACGTGCTGACGTCATAAATTTTGATGACGTGCACTGCAAGTTTTATTAATTCTTCTAAAGAGAGAATTTTTGTTATTGTTTAAAATTGGATTCCTGTTTCCATCCAATTAGATTATTTCCCTTGAGATCAAGTTTTTCACTTCTTATCTGTATGATGCAATAGAAGAAGTTATATTACAAACTAAGTTATCACCAAGTTGTCACTGATATGGAATAAATTAGCTCACCAGGGAACAATCTATAAATGCCTACAAACAAGTAATTACAGGCTTTTAATTTTGGTAAATATTCATAATATGTATATAAATATAAATAAAATATAAAAAATACAAACAATATTCACATTAAATCGTGGTAAACTTTCATTCGAACTGATATCTGTCTTTCATAATTTGAGCGGCTATAATTATAATAAAATAATATTATTCCAAATGAGTTCAAAAATTCTCAACTATAATAAAAACTCAATTCAATTGATATTGCAATTTTTCTAATTTTCTATATAGCTAATCTAATTTTTCTTTTATTTGATTATCAACATTCGACAGTAGAAAAATATTCAAAGTATCAAAAAATTCATATAGTTAACATGAATCAAAAGTCTTTCAGAGAAGATTTATCCCAAAATGTTACTAAACCTTATTAAACACATTTAATAGCTTAATACTACGTAATTGTTTAAAAAACAAATTAATGCGAATTTCGAGAATCTAGAAACCAAGAAACAACAAATATGATGTACCAATTTGAACAGGTTCAGCAAGAAAACATCATAAAACTTTATTATAGGTAGTCCATAGCAGAATATAAATTCAACATTTTAGAAAATTTCTTGGAGCAGATTTCGATAAAACTATAATAAAAACGACAAACTAGAAGAGAAGTACTGAAGTCTCTGAAGTTCCCTTCAGAGAGGAGTTAGACAAAAATTTACTAAACCTCATTATATTTTATATTAAACTTTATATTTACTTAGTAATTATTTAAAGTTTAAAAAAGCTTTGGAACCAATTTCGAGAAAATTTCAAAAAACGAAAGGAAAAACCAATTAAAAATGGCCGTTCTGAACGGGTTTACCAAAACTAGTTATAGGATTTTATCAAATATATTCCATATATGTGTATATACGGAGCTTTTCTATCGAAACGCATGATGGGAAATCAACAAGAGCAAACGAGAAGCTAATAGTAGTTTGTTAGTATGACAGAGACGGATGTTTTGCAACGTTGCCGGCCGAGCAGGCAGTCCAAGTCAACGCGTATCGCGGTTGCGTATCGCTTTACACTTTCGAATGTGTGTGCTACAGTGTGCGGAGCGGATGACTGTAATGTTTCGCGAGCTAGCAACATCGCAGAAGGTCGTTCTCTGTTTGGCTAATAGAAATATATGGCCTCTCTTTCGCTCTTTCCTTTCTCCCATCCTGTGACTCTTTTGAAACGGTCTGTATATTAGAATACACATTTAAGAAAAAATATTTGAGCACATTTCAATAAAACTTAAAAAAAAACTAAAAACCACAAGTTTCTTACAGAGACGATTTATTCAAAAATGTTTCCAAAGTTAATTATACACATTCGATAGCGTAATAAACATTTAACTTTAAAAAAAATTACAGCAAATTTCGAGAAAATTGCGGAAAATCAAGAAAATGCCGTTCTCAACAGGTTCACCATTAATCGTTATGAAACTTCATTACGCACATTCGATGGCAGAATACATATTCAAAATTTAAGAAAGTTTTCTAACGAATTTCGAAGAAGTTTGAAAGGCCAAAAAGTGGCAAAATAAACTTCCCCTTTATACCAACCGATTTTCACCAAAAATCTTACTGAAGGGTCCTGGTATTTAAATACGGACAATCTAGATTGTTGGGGAATACACAACCCTCATATTCCATTCATTCGTAAAGTAAAAGTACTCCTTTAGTCAATCCTGAAAACTAATGAGACAATGGAAAAGTTTGCGTCTGATATGAAATCCAAGGGAATTTAGTTGCTTTTCACAATTCTACGTTAACTTCTTACCAATTACGTGATAGCATATTAGTAATAGTAGAACGAATGTTCCATATAACAACGATCAAAACCATTTTGTTGTAATCATCACCCCATAAGAACATTTTTCGTAAATGACGATATATGTGAAGTTTAAAACATATTTTGTTTCATGAACGTCGTATATTTTCAAAGAATACCCAAATCCAAAAACAAGACCTTCAAGATATCAAGAACTTGAATATTAACGCATTAAGTTCAACACAGCTACGCTAGTGATGTTTCTTTTCGTGGCGTGACATATGGTGGAGGCGCCATTTAGATGGTATAAGTATAAGGTAATTTCAGTGCGTTATTCCAGTATGATATTAAAATTACTTAAATACTTTTTGAGTTAGTGCATCGACAGAATGGCGTAAATCCTTCTTGATAACCCGGAATAATCCTTCCCTTCAACTCTCCCGCAATAGAAGCGTACCTCCTTTATCCATCTTACTTTACAGCCTCGTTGTTTATTTTCCTAGTTCTATTTAACGACTAATTATCATCTTTACCATTAACTTTAATTAACGGAAGTGGACACTAACGAGAAAAGGACAAACCGACTACCCGCGATCGTTAAATGGCAAATAAATAGCTGGAAATCTTTTAAAAATAATTAAACTTTTAGCGAGTTGGGCCACAGAACTCATGGACGTGTTGGGCCACGACGATGCTTGGTTATGAAAATAAGTATAGGGAGGTAAAAAGTGAGGTAAAAGAATACAATGTAAGAGCGAAATATGTAGTATATGCAAGTGACTATAAATAATCAATTTAGTCGGGAATTATCACGGTGGTAATCGAAACAATAAAGAATAAATCTAAATATGAAATATATTTGTTTAAAAAATAGATTCTATGTATGACAATGTAAACTATATAAATATTTATTATACCTGCCCATTATTCAAGATATAGGTAATGAGTACTTTTACAAAATATTAGCTATTTTTTTTTAAAAAGGGTACTATTATTTGTATTTCAATTTTGAATATATAGAAAGTTATGTTTCGTAAAGAGTAAATATGCTCGTTATTTTACAACGGGAAGATTTAAGTAAAATGTAAAATACGTCGCATACCTGAAAAATCGTAATAACTTCCAGTTTTAAAATCCCCCCCCCCCATTTTCCAGACAAGTTTCCATATGTGTTGGTTTTAATCAAATGACGCACCTCGGAAAAATTGAACAACCCCATGAAATATAAACTTTACGAGGCGTATAGTTTCGCTCTCGCCCTCTTCGTTTATGATTGATAATAAAATATGAATTTCATTTGCTTTGTATGCACAATTTTCAAAGGTGTAAAACCGCCACGCAACCACCTTCGCCGTGTGATCGTTTGAAATTCCCATGAAAAAATTTGAGAGTTTCTTTATTGATTTTAACAAACTTGCTAAGGATTCTATGCGATTCTGATGTATATGGAATTTAACCAGCCACTTCTGATGTCAAATTTGGCTATTTTGCTGTTGTGATAAATATCTTAAAAATGACATTTTAAAGATTACTAACTTAATTTCTGATAACACAGCCATTCTAACTGTTTCTGATATTCATATAATTGACACAGCCATTTCTCAGGTTAGATTTGTTCGTCTTGTTGGTTTAAGAAATATTTTGAAACCTACTTCATTTCATAACAATAAAATTAAGTAGATTTCAGATAAAACTGAGATTATACCCCTATCTGATTTTCATACCATTCGCCGGGTCTCTCTGATGTTAATTTTGGTCACCATATTGACCTAACAAATATTTTTTCATCCAAATTTTAAGCGAATAAGATTAATATTAATATTAACAGAATTAAATATCAATGGATAACTAAGAAATAATAAGGAAAATTCGGATAACACAGCGATTCTATGCATTTCTGATATGTATGGAATTGGTCCAACAATTTCTGATGTCAAATTTGGTAAATAAATATTTATTTTATTTTTTTATATTTTTTTATCTTTATTTTTATATTTTAGAAAGTTAAATTTTATAAAAATACGATGACAAAGTATTTTTTTGATAACGCAGCGGTTCTCCCTCTTTCTGTGATTTACGGTATTTTCCCAACCATTTCTGATGTCAAATTTGGTCATCTTTTTGTCCTGTCAAATATTTTAAAATTAGAAGTTGAAAAAAATATGATGAATATTAATTAATAAATAATAATGAAGAAATGATATGAGCAAATTTATGATACCATGCGATCAACACGCAATTCTACAAATGCTTAATGTTTAAGGAATTGGCTCAGCAAAATCGGACTTCAAATTGGGCCATCTTGTTCATCTGAGAAATTATTTGGAATTAAAGTATTAAAGGAATATGATTAAGAAAAAGTAATAGTAAATAATAAATAAGAATGTGATGAAATTTCTCATAACATAGCGGTTTTATCCGTTTCATGTATAAGGAAATGGCCCAGCCGTTTGGGAAGACAAATTTTATTATTTATTGGTTCTGATAAAACAATATTAATAAATAATTATAAATTAAAAATTTTATTAATAATTTTCTTAAATAGATATTTTATCACTTTCTGATGTTTATGGAAATATTGCCCAACCATTTCGGAAGTCAAATTTTATAATTTTTTTGTTCTGACAAAACAAGATTAATAAATAATTATAAATTAACAATATTATTATTAAATTTCTGATAATAGAGATTTTATCATTTTCTGATCTTTATGGAAATTGTCCAGCCATTTCGGAAGTCAAATTTTGTTATTTTTTTTTCTGACAAAACAAGATAAATAAATAATTATAAATTAAAAATATTATGACTACATTTCTGATAACAGGATTTTATCACTTTCTGATGTTTATGGAAATATGGCCAAACCATTTCGGAAGTCAAATTTTGTTATTTTTTTGGTCTGACAAAACAAGAATAATAATTAATTATAAATTAGAAATATTATTTTTCTAATAAAGTGATTTTAGCACCTTCTGTTGTTTATGGAAATGGCCCTGCCATTTCGGAAGTCAAATTCTGTAATTTTGTGTTCTGACACTACAAGATTAATAAATAATTATAAATTAAAAATATTATTATTAAATTTCTGATAATAGAAATTTTATCATTTTTTGATCTTTATGGAAATGGCCCAGCCATTTCGGAAGTCAAATTTTGTTATTTTTTTTCTGACAAAACAAGATAAATAAATAATTATAAATTAAAAATATTATGACTACATTTCTGATAACAGAGATTTTATTACTTTCTGATGTTTATGGAAATATGGCCCAGCCATTTCGAAAGTCAAATTTTGTTAATTTTTGTTTTGACAGAACAAGATAATAATTATAAATTAAAAATATTATTTAAAAAAAATCTAATATTAGAGATTTTATCACTTCCTGTTGTTTATGAAAATGGCGAAGCCATTTCTGAAGTCAAATTTTGTTATTATTTGTTCTAAAAAAAAGACTAATAAATAATTATAAATTAAAAATATGATTAAATTTCTGATAACAGCAATTTTATCACTTTCTATTGTTTATGGAAATGGCCCAAATATTTCGGAAGTCAATTTTTGCAAATTATTTGTTCTCAAAAAATAAGATTAATAAATAATTAAACATTAAAAATATTATGATTAAATTTTTGATAACAGAGATTTTACCACTTTCTGATGTTTATGGCACAGCCATTTCGGAAGTCAAACTGTATTATTTTTTGTTATATTAAGATTGACAAATAATAATTTAAATTTAAATAATTATAATAATTTAAAAAAATAATTAAAATAAATTTAAATTATAAATTAAAAATATTATGGTTAAATTTCTATTAAAAACTTTTTTCACTTTCTGGTGTTTATGAAAATGGTCCAGTCATTTCGGATATTAAATTTTGTTTTTTGTTCTGACAAAATAAGATTAAAATAAGGGGCGGCGGTGGTCGTGTGGTTTAAGCGCTGGCTTTGAGTCAGGCGATCACTGTCGTCGTGGGTTCGAATCCCACGTAATCCATGGATGTTGTGATTGTTGCGGGAAGTGTGTAAAGTATCCAAAATCCCGTTCCTATTCACGCCGGTAACCAGGCCGGATAGGATCGGATATCCTGTAGGAGGGCGGGACTAGGATACACACACCCTGAGTGGGTAGAGCACGGAGTGTGATCAACTGGGGTGAGAGCCTTAAGGGGTATAACCGTGCTCGAGGACCGTGGTTCGGAGCCCACGTTAAACTGTAGGTCCCGTCCAAATTGGCCACAGCAGCGAAAAAGAGACGTTAACTTAATAAGACAAGACAAGACAAGATTAAAATAATAAGAAATATTTTTTTAATAAATGATTATTAATTAAAACATTATGACTAAATTTCTGATAACAGCTATTTCATCCCTTTTTCGTGTTTATGGAAATAACCCATCCATTTCTGTTTACAGTTTTTGTCATCCTTTTGATCTGACAAATATTATTAAACTGACATTTATAACCAATATAATTAAAAATAATTAAAGCGTAATAATGAAGAAAGCTAAAAAAAGTAACACGCTATAACATATGATTCTGCCAATTTCTGATGTTTATGGGTCACTTGTAACATCGAATTTTGTCACTATTTTATTCTGAGAAATATTTTGAATCTCAAGTTTAAAAAAAAATATTAATGTTAATCAACAATTAATAATGAAGAAAGACTATGAGTAAATTTCTGATAACACGCTGTAACAGGAAAATCTATCAATTTTTGATATTTATGGAATTGTCCCAGGCATTTCTGATATCACACTTTATCAACTTCTTATTTTAGGGGCGGCGGTGGTCGTGTGGTTTAGGCGCTGGTTTTGAGTCAGGCGATCACTGTCGTCGTGGGTTCGAATCCCACGTAATCCATGGATGTTGTGATTGTTGCGGGACGTGTGTCAAATGTATCCAAAATCCCGTTCCTATTCACGCCGGTAACCAGGCCGGATAGGATCGGATGTAGGAGGGCGGGACTAGGATACACACACCCTGAGTCGGTAGAGCACGGAGTGGGATCAACTGGGGTGAGAGCCTTAAGGGGTGGGTACAACCGTGCTCGAGGACCGTGGTTCGGAGCCCACGTTAAACTGTAAGTCCCGTCCAAATTGGCCACAGCAGCGAAAAGGAGACGTTAACTTAATAAGACAAGACAACTTCTTATTTTTTTAATATAAAATTATAAATAAATTTTAAATATTTTAAGACTGATATTTCAAAGAATCCGATAAAAATTAGTTAAAAATTAAGAAATAATATAAGTAAATTTCGAATAACATGGAATTCCATCTAGGCCCTGCTAATTCTGAAGTCAATTTGGTCATCTTATTAAAATAAAAAATATTTTGAAATTGAGATTTTAATAGAATATGATTAGGATTAATAATAGGATATGACTAAATATCCGGAAATGCCGGAACAGGCAGATAAAAAAGCCTAAACCCTGGAATGAAGAAGAAGAAGAAGAAGAAGAAGACTAAATATCTGACAACACAGTAATTCTATCCACTCCTGATATTTATGGAATTGGCCCAGCCAATTATGATATCAAATTTCAACATCCAATTGATCTGAAGATAATATTGAAATTTAAAATTTACATGAATATAATTACAAAAAAAAATATCTACAACCGAACAATCTGGAAAATTAATCGATATGATCCATGTTTATACACATTACATTGATCCCATTTTCAAGTAATGACATTCAATCAAATTCCCTCTATAAGATTTGGATTAAATAGTTCATATCTGTTTTTGAGCAAAACTGTAAATTAGTACATGTTTCAAGCTTTACCTGAGATGTTATTTTGCTTTTATTATTAAAAGAGATATAAATGAACGTCCCTTAAAATGTTTCCCTAAAATCTCTTCCTTGTTTAAGGATGGAAATAAACAATATTGGATAAGAAACTGAAATAAACACACGTCAAACAGTTCGTTTAACAATTACTTCCTATAGGAAGATTTAAATGAACACACGTTATATAAAGCGTACCTGAGATTACCGTTCATTCCAGAATGATATGAAGGCCACTAAGTGCATACCCACTTGTTGTATAAAAACTTAATTGAAAATAGGGACATCAGAGGTACCACCGGACACGTGTGATCAAATTACAACCTTATGCCGATTCCGGTAGCCTGCCAAAACCGTAAATACTTTCTCAATTGCATAATAACTCCAATCGAGATAATCCTGTAATATCGAACTTACCGCATTACCGAAAAAATATATCTTTTTACCACTCTGACCAGGTGCGCACCTAATTGTATAGAGAGGGAAGTGTATCGTAATTGTTAATGCTTCACAAGCACTACCGATACAGTAATGGAATAATAATTCAACCTCCACGAAAGTATTAAATTATATTAGTTACGCCGTTTAAAAAAATATATATTTACATGGAGCGCTTCCGGAAGTTATCTGCCGTTAAACGGTGCATATAATCGGAAAAGACGCGTTTATTCAAGAGAATTTTGATATATTACAGAGGCACTTTACTCCTCAGCCAATTTTAATGTCGATCACCATTATTTAGTGGGGTACTAGCAGGGTTCACTAATTTTTAAGAAGCGCGTGTCCGATGGGCATAAAAATTCGTAAATATCATTCTGAAGTAGAACAAAATCTTTTTAGTGCGATATTTGTGAAGAGAAGTTACCCCGAAATTATTGACTAAAAACGGTGTTCCGATAGCGTGACGTCAGAAGTTAGTATACACTGGAGAAGACTGTTCCGTGTTTATGCACAAGATAATTGCAAAAGATAAAAGCAACGTCCAACCCTTTATTCCAAACAAAATTATGCCTTTTTGTTCTGGAAACAAAGTAAATTCAGTTTTATCCTGAAATAATAATCTTCTCCAAAAATGACAGATTTCAACCTTCCCCAAATTTTCTAGAAGACAACAAATTTTAATATTTTTCGTTGATTTACAGGAAACGAGATTTCTTTCTTCAAAAAAGAACATTCATTTCAATGTGAGTAAATTCAAATTTCTCGTTTCTGTTCAGGAAATAAAGTAACTTCAGGTTTGTCTTGAAACAACCTTCTCATTTTCCCCAAAAAGAAGAGATTCCAACCTCTTGAATTCATAGCAAATTTTCATCTTTTTCGCTGTTTTACAAAAAACTAGCCTGGATTTCTTTCTTTCACAAGTAACATACATTTGAGTGAGAGTGAATCCAAATTCTCGTTTTTCTTCAGGAAACAGGGCAACTTCAGTTTTCCCCTGAAATAAATTCAGCAATTTTACTGAAGCAAATTTAATGAAATTCAAGGCAAATTTTAAACTTCTTGATTGTACTCCAGAAAAGGAGTTCAATTTTCCAAAAATAAAATTCATTTCAGTGGAAGTAGATACATTCCTCATTTTTGTTCAAGAAACTGAGTAATTTCAGTTTTTTCCTTAAACAACCTTTCAATCTTCTCAAAAAACGATAGATTTTTACTTGCCCCAAATTTTTCAGAATTCATAGCAAATTTAAATCTTTGTCGTTGTTGTCCAGGAAACTAGAGCCTAATTTCATTCTTCCAAAAATAAAATTCATTTCATCCTGATTCAAATTTCTTTATTTTCTTCAGGAAACAGAGTAATTTCAGGTTTCTCCTGAAACAAACATTTCATCTTCCCCAAAACGAACAGGTACCAACCTGCCCCAAATTTTCTAGGAGACACAGGAAATTTTAATCTTTTTCGTTCATTAGCAGGAAACGAGTCCGATTTCATTCTTCCAAAAGTGACATTCGTTTCAATGAGGGAGAATTCAAATTTCTCCCATTTTCCCAAATTTCAAATTGTTGCCTTTCTCAAACAAATTTTATCTGAATTTTTCCATAATATAGTCGAATTCTCCTTTTTTCATCTTTTTGCAGGAAACAGAAAAACTTCAGTCTTTTGCAAAAATAACGCTTCAACATTTCGCAAAGAACACAGTTTCAACTGTAAAAAATTCACTTGTTTTGAGTTTTCTTTGAATTATTTATAATTCGATACAAATTTGAGTCTTGGCCATCTTTTTCAAGAGCATGAACCTAATACTATACTATACTGTAACGTTTTTACTATCGACTAAAACTAAAACACTACGCGATTATCCTAATTAATTTATTTCTAACACTACACTTATAAACTTAACTTAACAATCACCTAATTCATATTCGTAGACGGAGATGTTTATTTATTTAACGCGCCCGATCTCTCGCTCGAATGTTTACGCACCGGTTCTTCAACTCTGCTCTCTTCGGGTCCGACATTCCCTTTTTATGGCAGGTAGAAGCTTCTCGTACTTTCGGGATTATTCCACGAATTTCTCCTCGGGTTTTCGGCGAATCGAAGCGACTCGGTCTTACGAGAGTGTTCCCGCTCTTTCTAGAACGGATTCGCGGAACCCGGGCAGTCCCAGACGTGTTTATTTGGTTTCGGCGAGCCGTTCCGTTACAATACTCTAAACCTGATAAGCTTAAACTTATACCTTAAACTAATAACATATAGTCATATACTGTCAATATACTGTTGTATAGAAACTAACTTCACCATTTTTCTGAAAACAAAACCTAATTCAAATTTATCACTTTTGTTTAAAACAGTTACTTAAAACTTCTCATGAAACAGATTTTCGATTTTCCTAACAAATTATAGCTTTTTTCACTTTGCATCCAATTTCCTAAAATTCAAAACATATTTCAACTCTGCTGTTGTTCTTTAAGAAACAACCCTAATTGCACCCCTTACCAAAGTGAAGTTTATTTCAACTTCTTATAATCTAAACTTAACTTCATTATCAAAAGAAGAAAGTTCAATCTTTTCCTGAAACAATACTTCAGCAATTTCCAGAGAGCATAGATATTTTCCAATCTTCGCAAAATGTTCTAAAATTCGAAACAAATTTAATTCTCTATTGTTGTTCTCTAAAGAACAAACCTAACTACACCATTTCCCAGAAATAACGCTCATTTCAACTTTTTCCAGATATCAGTCTAATTCAAACTTGTCATTTTTGGCCAATAATGGTAACTTCAGATTGCTCCTGAAACAAAGTTTTAATTATTCCCAAAAAACACAAGTCTGTGTCAAGTTTGTGAAAAGCACACTTATTTGAATCTACCCCAAGTTTTCTAAAACTAAAAACACATCTCAACTTTGCATCTATTGTTTGGAAACAAACCTAATTGCACTCTTTTCCAGCAATTAAGTTTATTTCAACTTTTTCCAGACAGCAAAGCTTAATTTAAACTTCTTATTTTTGTTCAAGAAAGGTAATCTAAATTCCCCTTAAAACAAAATTTCAATTATATCCAGAACGTACAGGTGTTTCAATCTGACCCGAACTTTCTAAAATTCAAAGTAAGTTTCAACCTTTGTTATTATTTTCCAGAAAACTAATCTAATTTTAGATTTCCAGACAATTTTTTTCCAAAAACTATGGAAACTTCAAATTTCTCAGTTTTCTTTAAAAAATGTGACTTCAATTTTCTCCTGGAACACATTTTCATTCAAAACACATTTCAACTTCGCTGCTGTTGTTTGAAATCAAACCCAATTGCACTCTTTTCCAGAAATAGTTCATTTCAACTTTTTCCAGGCAGCAAATCCTAACTTAAAGTTCTCATTTTTGGCTATGAAAGGTAAACTAAATTTCTCCTAAAACAAAATTTCAATTATACCCGAAAAGCACAAGTTTTTTTTTTAATCCGACCCAAACTTTCTAAAATTCAATGTAAGTTTCAATCTTTGCAGTATGTTCCAGAAAACTAACTAATTTTAGGTTTCCAGACAAAAAATGGCGATGTGTAACATCGTGAGATGTTCTCATAGGTATGACCAAATATTCAGGGCAACATTATAAAAGTGCCTTTTAGGGTGGATTTAGAAAAAAATGTTTCAAATAAAAGTTGTAGCCATTGGTTAGTTTAATTCAAAGTTGTAGTTTTGTAGGAATCGGCGAAGCAGTTTTGGAGAAAATTGAGAAAAACTGAAAATTCATAAGTACAAAATTCGTTTCAATCCACTTTGGAAAGTAAACCATAATTCAAATTCCTTATTTTTTTTTCAAAATTGGGAAATCCAGTCGTATCCTAAAACGGAGTGTTAACCTCACCACAGTTTTCTTCAACAAAAATAACAGCAATTTTCCAATATGCCTTCATTTGAGATATATTTAAATTCAAATTTCATTATTTGGTATTGTTTTCATGAAAACTAACCTGAAGGAAGAACTAAGATATCAAACTCTTTTCTATAAATTAAGTACGTTTCAATATTCTTCAGACAATAAAGCGTAATTCAAACTTATAATTTTCAAAATTTTCAAAAAACGGGAACTCCCATTTCTTCATAGGGCAGGTTTTAATTATTCTTAAAAATGAAAAACTGTTTTTAATATGTAAAAAATTTAAAAAATTTAAAAACATATTACTCTTTATAATTGTTGTTAAGGAATCGTAACTAACTTCACGCCCCTTATCATAAACTTCGTTTCAACCTCATCCAGAAATCAAAACGTGATTGGCATTTAACCATTTTCATAGGGGCAAAACAAATTTTAACATTTGCAATTGTTTCCTTGCGAACAAACTTTTTACTCTTTTCCAGAAATATTATTTATTTTAAAATGTTCTATCTTTGCTGAAGAACGTTAATGAATAAATTCTTAGAAATCGAAGTAAATGCATTGGTATTAAATGTTTAAAAAATTTAAATATTTCTGATCTATTTAGGACGTTTACTGGCCAATTATTATCTCTTTACCCGAATTCACTACTGGAAAAGTGTTGGGATAATTTCCCCAACAGAATTTCCCGACGTCAGAATCGCTCGACACGAGAGAAGCTGGAATCAATTTCGCATTGCCGTAGAGACAGGATTTTACGGTGGAAGTCTAATAGAGTCCTGTTGAGTTTATAGCCCTAAATATAGAAAATTTATTTCGAATGGGTTGTATAACTTTAATGTCCTCAGTGTGTAAATCTTCTGCGGCTGTAAAACTGATATCGTTGCCACCCGTCGGCGGGAGGAGGGGAGGGGGAGATTCGTTTAAACCACAGACGATTAATGTATCCAGATACGTTTATTCACAAAATGATATATTGCGAAAAGAGTAGCACATTCTAAGCGGTCTTATACATTGTTGCAGTTGATGAATTCTCCCTTACGATTAAATTGCATTCGGTGTTATTATTGGAGGTAAATCTGCAATAATATTCATTTTCGATAGGTGTGGCAACGCCGATTTGTATACTTACAACGTGACATATGTTTGTTTACATTGTATTTAGTGAAGTATTTTAGATTGAGTTAAAAAAGACAGCGATTAATATGCTCATGATGTGCAAAGTCCTTCATAACTAAATATGACAAATTAATAAGGAGATCTATACAGGTTATGTATCGTCTCAGTGGCGTTCTACCTGTTTTCTTATTTCATATTTCCAGCAGAGCAAGTTACAAAAATATTTCGATTCCCACTTTAGGACTTAATGACAGAAATAGAACAAAAACCCTGTGTACATCTGCTGTAAATATTTCGAAAAATGTGATTTTGATTATAAAGCAAGTACAGCGATATACAAAAAAATACCTTATTAAATTTTTTCACTAAAAGGTGATTAATTCTACTATATGTATTAATGTGAGTACCCCTAGTAAATAAGTAAATTAGTTAATAAAAAAGTACCCTTATAAATCTTTAAGCACTTAAATCAAGTCTTAACCGCCTTAAAACAATACGTAATTAATTTGTTATTAAATAATTTATCGTACAAAACATATAATTGCCTTAATTTCTTAACAATAATTTGATTACCTACGTCTCCAAAGTATTTTATTTCTTTACATTACAGTTTCGATACTTAATAATAAGTTTCCATCTCGCATCGACCGAAGTATCGATTTGAAGAGAAAAGCGACACCACGACCCTGTACACTTGTGCGTGCACCACTGCTAGCCAGGTTTAAACCTCCTCGCTGAATAGCGTCCACTTCGGTGAATGCTTCTTTCTCGCACGACATTTGTGACGTACATCCACTATCCATGCACCACGAATCTGAACCACTGTATTCACCAACACGATAAGCGTCGTTTTCAATGATCTTCGCCTCAGCATATAGACTCACGTCGTTTGCGAAGTCCGATGATTGTTTCTTGACCTTCTTTGGCGTTGGGCACTGCTTGGAGTAATGACCATAACCTTGGCACGTGAAGCACTTCATCTTCGCTTCATGTCCATCATGGTTATTCTTCTCAGCAGAATTCTCGCTTGTTTTCTTTATTCTCTGTTTCTTAAAAGGCTTCTTCTGAACTATCATTGCGCTCAGACTTTCCTGCTTCTTGCCGTCTTTGCGTGCTTCAAACTGCTCCTGAATCTTCACTCGTAGCACCTCAGGTTTAGGAAGATCATCTCGGGACGCGATCGCACATCGAAAATTTTCGTAGCTGTCAGGAAGAGCACGTAGCATGACAACTGTCTACAAATCGTCGTTAACCTCGATATCCAACTCACCGAGTCTATCCACGATGTCCAAAAATTTTTGAGTGCTGTCTCGAGCATCATCATCCTCATTTATTTTGTGCGAGATCAGTTGATTCAGGAGCGCGACTTTTCGAATCGGACCATTAGACTTATGAATACCTTCCAACTTCGTCCATATCTCACGCGCTGTTCCGCATCCTATGACCTGCTTGATTACGGAAGAGCTGATTGCCAGAATTATGTCGGACTGGGCCTTCAGATCTCCGTCGGTCCAATTCTTCAAATTTTGGGTCGCTAGTGCAACTTCCGTTGCATCGGCGCCGGCCGTTGCCGGTTCAGGTCGAATGCGTGATCAGTCAGCATACCCCCAAGCATCGTTCTTGATCAATACCGCTCTTATGTGGATTTTCCAAGTCTCATAGTTGTCCTTCGTCAACTGATCGAAACGTCCAGTGACCGAATTCATCTTTAATTAACGCGTCCAACTGACACACACTTTTCCGACTCGGATTTTCACCGCAAGCCGCGAAACTATATCTTCTCTGGACCTGGGCCCATAACCTGTAGCAAAGTTCAATGAGAGACGGCCAAAAGACTTGCCATGACCAAAAAGTATATTAACACCTTTTAATGGTTTCTAAGAAGAAATATTATAAACAGATGACAGTCGATACATAAGACTAACGATATCGATACATGATATTATTATTTATTCAATATAGGGTTAGTTATGTATCTTTAGACTTTGTGTTTGACACATTCAAATAGTGTTAAACAAATTACCTGTTTAATTTAAAAACTTTATAAAAAGCAATTTACATATTCGTATTGTGCACGTAAAGCTAGTATGAAATGGAATGAATTTTTAAGTAAATGATATATTTTATAAAACAAAAGTGATCGAGTTAAATGATTGAATTAAGCTTTTACAAATAATTTAATTCAAAGTAATTTATTTCTTGAAATGACTGTTTTGAATGACTAATAATCATCTTTGATTTAAGCATGTTTAAGTCAACAAGCTACAAATTTTTAAAATAAATTCATACTATGTACTTAGTTATACTCTTATAGGACGTGAATTCATTTTCAATAAAGATAAAAATATGTATAATATTATTTTAATAAAATTTAGTTAAATAATTTAGTTATAGCATATGATTTTATAAACTTATACGTTCTAATAAATAAATAAATCTAAATAAATAAAGTAAAATTTAATAACTAATAAATATCCCTCTTGAAGAAAATTTTTGATATAAATTCTTTGAAGACAATTTAAAAAATTTCAAAATTATTTACTTACATTTTTGTTAACTTATTAACAGCAGGAGTATTTAAATCTTTTCAAAAGATTTAAATATACAACTTAGTACTTCGTTTAGTATTGGAGGAACACAAATTATATTCAAAAATGCTTGAAACTTTTGATTCCAAACCATTTTCTCAAAAAACATTAAATTCCTAATTTAAGTTGTAATAATGCTTTAATTGGAAGAAGGTAACCGATTGGAGAGCGTGACAGCTCAGGATAATATTGTCAATTTTATTAAAGACAACATCAATGGATCAGTTCAGACAAAATTCTTTAACAAAACCTGTAAGTAATTTCTATAAAAATGGTTACAATGTTGTTGATTTCAAGTACTTTTAGGGTTGAGTACCTCAAACATGATTATAAATACATCTGACACATTCAACTTTTTTGAACATTTATGGCTACATTCCCTTTTTAATTAATTTAATTTTAAAATATATTTCAGGAAAAACATATCCCACGAAACGAAGGAAGAGTTGAGTATGTTGCAAGTAAATAGGATGATATACATTAGGACACAATAATTTTGTCGCGTACTGAAAAGACACTAAGTGTTCAGTTTCTCAATTTTGCTTCCTATTGACCTTTATTAGTAACAAGTATATGAGTAACTGTATTGTTGCATATCGCAATTCGCCAACGGAGGTCATATTTGCTTCCTACTTTACACTAAGCCCATAACATATATTGATCTATAATATATATGTATATATACAAATATTACTTTCCTATGAGAACGCCACGTCTAGTTATATTATTCGTCTGTGGTTTAAACGATGTGACTTTATAATTAGTTTTTACTTGTAAGTAGTACTTTCTTGGTTTGAAAGGAGAGTGTAAATAAATTATATTACATATTACTAATATCACCATGATTTTTATTGGGTGCATAATACCGACACTCAGTCACTAATTACTCTAGTTAAACACATCAGACACATCATCAAACAAAAGAACAATTAATTAAATCCAACGTCGACGTCAGAAGATCCGTCTTTCG
Organism: Cryptocephalus moraei; assembly: GCA_946251905.1. NCBI lineage: Eukaryota > Metazoa > Arthropoda > Insecta > Coleoptera > Chrysomelidae > Cryptocephalus > Cryptocephalus moraei. The sequence goes on along the minus strand of OX276466.1, from coordinate 10,371,145 downwards.
GTTTTACGGTGCATTTTATGTGGTTATAATCGAGACGACGCGTCCTCGGTTATTAATCTGGACGTGGAGCAGTCGAGAGGAAAGAGATATGGAAAAAATGTCTCAGAGCACCAGAGCAGTGCAAAACGAAGACGAAGAGCCGACCGGCTTAAATATAGACTTACGGCAAAATATTTACGGCGGGACTCTGAGATTTCGGGTCACCAAGAATATAAGGGGCGATCTCGAAATTCGTGGTGAGTCATTTTCGTGTTTCGGAAAATGTTGGTGATGGTCCCCAAAACGGAATTACGCGACCAAAACGTGAGATATTTCCCTTGTATAACGCAAGCAACAGTACGAACTAAAGTGGAAATAATTATGAATTTAAGAACAATTGGAAAATCCTGAAATGTCAGACTGTTAATAAATTTTTTTAAACTGAAGTTCATACATCTTCCTCATATGTAATATGAGGAAAAAGTGTATGTATGTATATGTATCTATTCGCATATGTAATCTTCGTCATATGGTAATCGGAGGTGAGTTTTCAGTTGTTGGATATGTAAGGTAAGGTTTGGTTTCACACACTTTAACCTCTGCTTCTAATTACCTAATCAGTTTTCTCGACCTGAAGAAGATGTAATGATCAAAATCGGTCGCTCTCTAATTTTCTAAAATGGACACTAATGGTGGGACTTAGTCCCTTTTCTTTTCAAAATTTTAATTTCGAAAATTTATAGAGTGACTTTTCAAACATGGAAATTAGTATCATTGTTAAAACTATTATTATTATTATTATTAATAATATTACCATCACTACTAGATCAATCAAAATGTTTGAAGATTAATACTTTCTAAATTTCGGATTATGTTAATATCAAAGTCAGAACGAGCAGAAACAATGCAAAAACCTTATTATAACATCATCACCATTATTATACTACAGTAATGATTTATAAGTAAATTGAAATAGGCATTACTTCAGCTAATTTATTTATTCTAAATAAATTTTTAACACATGTTTTTAAACTGATATAGTAATTTTTTAAATATTTTAACATGTTTTTCTATTGGAAAATACTTTTCTGTTACTCATTTTGACACGGATAAAAACTGTGATGTACATCCAAACTTATTAATATACTTATAAACAATTGTTGTTAACCAAATGAAAAAAAGAATATTTTGAGTAAAATCTTAGTTAATACATTATATTAAAATTATTTAAAAATAATTGTGCAAAATGATTTCATAATTCTTCAACAATATCGCAGTTACCACAAGTAAATAAATTACTATGCTCATTTACATTTTGTAAAATATTTTATGACATTAAGAATCGCAGCTATATTTTGTAAATCAAAAAATAATTATACCGATAATAAAATCAATAAGGTATTTATTACCAAATATTTATCAGAATCTCATTAAATCGATATTTCATCCGATGGGGTGGAAACATATGTACGGTGGAAATAGACACTGAAATAAATGCTTGATGATGAGAAATGATTTTAAGAGATGAGAAACTTACAAATGTTTCTACCCCATCCAGTGAAATATCGTTTTAAAGCGGAGAGAAATGCTATTCTTGTGCATATGATTTATTTTATGAAATACCTACACTTTTTGAATTTGTTATTGACACAATTATTATTTATAAATCAGTATATTGGAATCCAATTTGTCCCATATACAGGGTGTTAGGGGTGTGACTGCCTTTTTTTAATAGGTGATAGTATTCATCAAAACAAACAAAAAAACCTTATATAACAGGTGTCCTAAATCCAACCGTTTTCGAGAAAAAAATTAGCAAACTTCTAATATTAAGGTGTGAACATTCAGTTTTATTAAAGAATGTCACATAATTTTCTACATGAAATGACTATAAGGTGTATTCTTTTATTGTGTTTATGTTTAATGTGTAACAAAACAATCTTTCCTTTAAAGAATACATTTTTTTCCCAATCAGTAGATCTCGATAAAATGGCTACGATGTGGTGTGGCAACACCGCGAAGGTATCGTTCGCGTCGTGACATGAGAGCCAGACAGTGACACTAGTGACAGTGACAGTGTGCATTTTTGAATTCGAAAGATAAGTGTGATCGTTAGGTTTCTTTTCGGTGCGTGTAAATTTTTCGGTTGTTAAAATGTTCAGTATACGTGAATATCACGATATGCTATTAATTTACTGGGAGGCACGTTGTACTTCTACAAATGCACGTCGTATCTATCACGAACGATTTCCTCAACGGCGATTGCCTAACCGTAGAACATTTGTTGAAGTGTCTCAACGTCTTCGTGAAACTGGAAGTGTTGTTCCTCGTCCGAGATGGTCCAGATCGGCAGATCGATGTGAATACGGAGGAACATATTTTGGATGCAGTTGAAAGGAATCCGAGACGTAGTACACGAGATCTTGCTCAAGAAATGGGAGTGTCGAACTGGACGATACATAGAACTCTACGACAACAATTATTATACCCTTACCACCTACAGCGGGTTCAGGCATTGTTATAACAAGATCTCGCCCCCCCCATTTAATTTTTGTAGATGGTTTCTAACTAAATTCGACCTCAACCACCTGTTTATTTCAAGAATTTTGGCAACTGATGAGGCATGCTTTAGTAGAAATGGCATTTTAAATTTCCACAACATCCATAACTGGGCAGAGGAAAATCCACATGCCATACAAAGATCAAATTTCCAACATCGTTTTTCTATTAATGTTTGGTGTGGAATCCTAGGACACCACCTACTGGGTCCTTTTGTTTTGCCAGCCCGATTAACAGGAGAGGCACATTTAAATTTCTTAAAGGACATCCTCCCAGAACTGCTCGAAGATATACCTCTGGACGTAAGAAGAAATATGTGGTTTTTGCATGACGGAGCTCCTGCACACGCGAGTCGACGCGTAGTGCAATATTTAAACGATAAGTTTGAGAATCGGTGGATAGGTAGAAACGGCCCACATCGCTGGCCAGCCCGGACACCAGAGTTAAATCCACTGGATTTTTATTTACGGGGGCAGATGAAGACCTTAGTTTATGCTACGGAAGTGGAAAGTGAAGAAGACTTGCGAGAGAGGATTTTTGCCGCTGCCCGTCATATTAGAACGAATCCGGGAATATTTCAGCGAGTGCGCGAAAATTGGATCAAGAGTGCATCGAGAACAACGGTGGACATTTTGAACACATGCTGCAATAACCAGGTAAATATTGAAAATTACAACATATCAATAACAGCATGATCCTTTTCTAATGCTGGTAGTGGCCCTGAATTACTGATCGCTATTGATTTACCATTTATACATGAAAGTGTAACAATTACATAATTGAAACAATTGGAATCACTTACAATTATTTAGTTTATTATTACGTACAGCGGAAAGACGGCATTTAGGACGAGTTCGCAAATACGCCTCGCACGATCAGCTGTGTACACGTCATGTGTCATGTTTACCGAGAGCCAACACCAAAAACGTCAAGTTTACGTTTCCTATCTTGTTGGTGTTGCCAAGTTGTGCTGAAATACCTTGACGAAATAACTCGACTTTTCTCGAAAACGGTTGGTGTTAGGACCCCCGTTATATAAGGTATTTTTGTTTGTTTTGATGAATACTATCACCTATTAAAAAAAAGGCAGTCAAACCCCTAACACCCTGTATAAATAGGCTGTAGAATACGTAAGACATTTAATTTAATTGTATGTTTTTATTTAGAATTGTAAATATTTTTAATATCCTATTTATTTATAAAAACGGCGTTAGTGGTAAACATTAAAGCTATAACAATACTGTGGTGATGATAAAAATAATGACATAGATAAAAGATAAGAAATACAAAAAATGATATTAATGAAACATATTTAAATTTATATAACACTTTTCCACAATTATTAAAATGAATAATAACGAAATGGTATACCCACCTTACAATAAAAAATCATGTTGAAGTATTTAAACAAATGGCTTAGTTTTGCCAAGGTCTCAAGGTCTCATTTTTAAAGAAAGTCTTTGGAAATTTTATCCTGAACTGCTGAACTTCAAAAAAGCTTTTTTGTTTCATAATTTCTATACTCAAAGCAGTGGTACTATTTTCGAAAAAAATGCTAACTTCGTTTTAAGGGCTCGTAGGATAAGTTTATTTTTTTAAATACGTTTAAAAATGCCTGCTTGTTGAAACAAACCGAAATGTATAATTTTATATGTCAGTACAATAAATTTATTCAATTAATTTATAAGCTAAATAACACTACACATTTTTAATAAACTTTTTTGATTTTTTATTGAAATTTTGGGTCATATAGTAATTTAAATTTGTAAAACAACTATTATTAGTTCCCTTAGATGCTTTAAAATTATACTAACTTTAATATAACGCAATTTTTGATATTGAAAAATAAAGGCGCCTGGGGTAGACAAATTCAATAAAAATTTTAAATTTTTTGCCACATATTGCGCATCATATGACTTCACTTTTTAAGCAAAATCAAATATGTATATGCATCTATATTGATGGCAGTTAATGAAAATTAAATTTAAATCTATTTTAAAAATAATTTATGGCTTTATTAAACATTAAATGTACCAAATAAATTTAAACACAGCTCATTTTGAAGGGTTTTTAAAGCCCTTAAGGATGGTAATTTCAGTTTCTTTGATTAGGTATAAAAAATTTCCTCATAACAAAAAGGGCTGAAATAACACATTTTTGATTTTGTTGGCGGATATAAAAAGCAAAAAAAATGGATGGCGTCATACCACTTTTGTTTCTCTACATCTAAGTACAAAAAAAAAACATTATCACATCAATTGCCTCCAAGAGGCTACTTGTTTTCTTCGTTTCCTTGTACTATAACAAATTTCCGTTTTATCAGGAGAGTGCGTTCCAAAGTAGAAAATTTGTAAATTTTCTCGTTTTCCAAGTTATTTGTTAAGGATTTAAGACAGTTTACAAACCCACTTGAGACAGAAAACATTCGTAACAAATTTAGAAAGTTAGTTTCGGTGCTCTATAGCAGAACTTATCTGGAGTGTCGGCTAGAAAGCTGAAATTTGGAGAAAAATTTCACGGCTTTTCAAGCTATTTGTAAAGGGTTCAAAATTCTTTTTAAACCCACTTGAGACTGAAAAAAATTGGAACGAACTTAGAAAGTTGTCTTTGACGGTTGATTTCAATTTTCCTGGAGTGTTCATTCTACAAAGTTGAGCCATGGAGAAGTTTGAAGTCTATTCGCAAATGATTCAAGATTCTTTGCAAACCCACTTGAGACCGGTAACATTCTGAATATATTTAGAAATTCAGCTTTAACGTCTCATTGCACAGTTTGCCTGGAGTATTCGTTCTAAATCTAAACTTTGAAATATTTTCATATACTTAGAAACTACTCTCAAACGATTTAAGATTCTTTGCAAACCGACTTGGGACAGAGAACATTCGGGATAAGTTTGAAAAGTTGGTTTTGGCGTTCCGTTGCATAATATATCTGGAAGGGTTGTTCAAATGCTGAGCCTTGGAAAAATTTCGCGTCGCTCCAAGCTAGACGATTCAAGGTTCTGTTCAAACCCACTTGAGACGGAAAACATTTGAAGATGGCTTTGGCGTTCCATCGCAGAGTTTGTCTGGAGCGTTTGTTCTAAAGCTGTGATTTGGAAAAATTTCCTGACTTTCGAAGCTGTTCGCAAATGATTCAAGAGTCTTTTCAAACCCACTTGGGACCTAAAATATTCGGAATATATTTAGAAAGTCGGCTTTGTCGTTCAGCTGAATAATTTCTTTGGAGTGTTTGTTCTATAGCCCAGCCTCATAAAAATTTCACGGCTTTCCAGGATATTCGCAAACGATCCAAGCATCCTTCCAAACTCACTTGAGACAGAAAATATTCAGAATAAATTTAGAAAGTGGCAATCCAATGCACAATGTGTCCGGACTGTTTGTTCTATAACAGACTTTTAAAGAAATTTCATGTATTTTGACGCTAATCGCAAACAAATAAAGATTCTTTGGAAAACCACTTGAGACAGGAGAAATTCGGAATAAACTTGGAAAATTGGCTTTGAAGTTCCATTGCACAATTTTTCTGGAGTGTTTGTTCTAAAGCTGTGACTGTCCTTGGGAAAATGTCATGTCTTTGGAAGCTATTCCCAAAAGATTTAAGACTCTTTACAAACCTAATTGAGACCGAAAACATTCCGAGTAAATTTAGTAAGTCGGCTCTGGCGTTCTGTTGCACATTTTGTCTGGAATGCTTGTTTTAAAGCTGAACCTTGCAAAAATATCATATGTTTCGACGCTACTCGCAAACAATTAAGCAATTCTTTCGAGAACCACTTGAGACAGAAAAAATTCGGATTAAAGTTAGAAAGTTGGCTTTGGCGTTCCATTGCACAAGTTATCAGGAGTGTTTGTTCTAAAGCTGAGCCTTAGACAATTCTGACGATTTTTCAAGCTATTCACAAACAATTCAAGATTCTTTGCAAACCCACTTGAGACCGAAATATTTAAAATAAAGTCAGAAAGTGGGTGCGGCGTTCCATTGCACAATTTATATGGAGTGTTTCTTCTAAAGATGAGCCTTAGAAAAATTTTACGTTTTTTCAAGCTACTCACAAACAATTCGAGATCTTTGCAAACCCACTTGAGACCGAAATAGTTGAAATAAATTTAGAAAGTTGGTTACGGCGTTCCATTTCATAACTTATCTGAAGTGTTTGTTCTAAAGCTGAGCCTTAGACAAATTTGACGTTTTTGAGGATATTCACAAACAATTTAAGATTCTTTGCAAACCCATTTGAGAACGAAATAAATAAAAAAAATTCAGGAAGTTGGTTATGGCGTTCCATTGCACAATTTATCTGGGGTGTTTGTTCTAAAGCTGAGCCTTAGGAAACTTCGACGTATTTTCAAGCTATTCGCAAACAATTCAAGATTCTTTACAAACCCACTTGAGACCGAAATATTTAAAAAAATAAAAAGTTGGTTATGGCGTTCCATTGCACAATTTGTCTGGGGTGTTTATCCTAAAGTTGTGCCTTGGAAAAATGCCATGTCTTTGGAAGCTATTGGCAAATTATTTATGATTCTTTGCAATCCCACTTGAGACCAGTAATACTCTGAATAAATTTAGAAAGCCGGCTTTGGCGTTCTGTTGTACATTTTGTCTGGAATGTTTGTTTTAAAGTTGAGCCTTGAAAAAATTTCATGTATTTCGACGCTACTCGCAAACAATTAAAGATTCTTTCGAAACCCACTTGAGACAGGAAAAATTAAGAATAAAGTTGGAAAGTTGGTTTTGGCGTTCCATTGAACAAGTTATCAGGAGTGTTTGTTCTAAAGCTGAGCCTTAGACAATTCTGACGTTTTTTCAAGCTATTCACAAACAATTCAAGATTCCTTGCAAACCCACTTGAGACCGAAAGACCTTGAAAAAATTTCATGTATTTCGACGCTACTCGCAAACAATTAAAGATTCTTTCGAAACCCACTTGAGACAGGAAAAATTAAGAATAAAGTTGGAAAGTTGGTTTTGGCGTTCCATTGAACAAGTTATCAGGAGTGTTTGTTCTAAAGCTGAGCCTTAGACAATTCTGACGTTTTTTCAAGCTATTCACAAACAATTCAAGATCTTTGCAAACCCACTTGAGACCGAAATAGTTGAAATAAATTTAGAAAGTTGGTTACGGCGTTCCATTTCATAACTTATCTGAAGTGTTTGTTCTAAAGCTGAGCCTTAGACAAATTTGACGTTTTTCAGGCTATTCACAAACAATTTAAGATTCTTTGCAAACTCATTTGAGACCGAAATAAATAAAAAAAATTCAGGAAGTTGGTTATGGCGCTCCATTGCACAATTTGTCTGGGGTGTTTGTTCTAAAGCTGAGTCTTAGAAAAATTTATGTTTTTTTTCAAGCTATTGGCAAACAGTTCAAGATTCTTTGCAAACCCACTTGAGACCGAAATATTTAAAATAAATTCAGAAAGCTGGTTACAGTGTTCCACTGCACAATTTGTCTGGAGTGTTGGTTCCAAAGCTGTCCTTGGAAAAATGACATGTCTTCGGAAGCTATTCCCAAATGATTTAAGACTCTTTACAAACCTACTTGAGACCGAAAACATTCGGAATAAATTTAGAGAGTTGGCATGGCGTTGCGTTGAACAATTCCCGTTTCCGGACGGATCAATTGTCCCCTCGAAAGGTGCCATCGACCGTACGTACGTACGTCTGCGAGTAATATTACAAAGCGGAATTGGGTGAATGGGGCGCGAGAGGGCGAAGCACCCCCTCAGACCTCGACGTAAAGTCGCGTTACAAAGTCCGGCGGCCCGATCGGCTCGCCCGATCGACCCTCTAAGCGTACACGTTACGTATGCGTAACTTTCTTTACGGCCGATGCACGCCGAACTTCCCATTTTATTTTACTGTTAAACTTTTATTTTATAACGGAAAATTTAACGATTACGCCCCGAGATTAATACCATCCAATATCTTTTGACTCGACGGCGCTCCGCATTTACGAGCCATTCCGGTGAGATGGTTTAAGACTTTTTGCGAACAAAAACGTTTTGTTTAGAGGAGGGGGCGGTGCGGGGGGGTGAAGGGTGGGGTGGAAGCCGGGAAACTTCGAGAACGAAAACTGTAAATTTTACGAGCGACATTAGCAGGTGTTACTTTACTTTCTTAACGTCAGCGCCATCGATAAATTAAATAAGGATCCGACGATCCTCCAGACTTTATGTCCGCTAGGGAAGTTTAATTTTTCCTTGTAGAAAGTAAAGGAGGTAAGGTAGTACGTCGCCGGGACGGGAATCGAGGAGATGAGCCGAAAATGGCGTGGAGATACAACAAGCCAAACGATCAAACCCAACCGAGCTTATAATATAGTATAGTACCTACATGGTGTGCCCAGAATATTCCCCCCAAACAAATCCCCAAATATTAGATTTACTTTTATGCTGCTTTAAGTAATATTACCTTAATCCGAAAATGCTACCCAACCAAACATTTAAGAAAATTAGAAGAAGTTCAAGAAGATAATAAGAAGATAACATGAACAAGATATAACTTTTATTAAAAACAACGTACTATTGCTCAAAACCGCTATGACGCTCCATTTTCAAAATAAATTGGAAATATTTGCATTTCCTGGGATTAAACATTTCAATTTATTGCAATATCAAGTTGGCTTTGGAAAATGAACAAAATTTAACACATTTAAATTGAAAATGTATTAAAACCAACCAATTAATTGTTAATTAGATAGAATATTCGGAAATACCGTCATTCGCTAATTAAGTTCACGTCAAATTGACTTTGCGCATGCGCACAAGTCTTCAGAATTGTCAGGAACGTTAATAACTTAGCGCACGATGGTATTTAAGGGGGATTTACGCTGCGTTGTAGAGGAGATAAAGATCATATAACGTTATTCAGTTAATATACCTCAAATTCACTTAAATATCAGTTTCGTCATTGTTGTAACAGCTCCTTTAGTATGGTATTGTAAGGGATATTTAAAGTGGGCAAATTTCGTTTCTTCCCAGACATTTAACGTCATGTAAAACAAGTCGAGTATTGTTGGGGTATTAAATGTGCGCAATCTGGTCAATATCAGTGTAAGAAATTTATCTGTCATATTGACAACTGTCTCAATTTATTGAGTTTGTTTTGAGCAGGCCGAGTAATACGTTGTTTTTGTTTTTTGACGTTTTTTGATTAGTTAGTAAATAGGAGATTCCTGAACAAGAATGACAATAAAGAGTATCCAAAAGACGAGTGTTTTAAAGAGACCCTAGACAACGATAAAAACCCCTACATTAGTATCGTTACAAGTTAGTCAACATTCTTTATGTGAAATGAGTATATAAGATATTCTGTGATGATCGAAGGTTGTCCAGCTTCTCAAAGTTGGCCATGGCAATTTAAACCAAAGGAAAAACACCAAGTCTTAACCAACTGCTTTATTTAGAGATGAGCGACCGGTTTCGGCTTCATGGAAGCCATCTTCAGCTCGCAAACAAGTTGTTTTTAGGGCTCCTGTTGCTCAAAATGTGAGGCGTCACATATACAAAACAATTACGTCGACACATACAGTTAAAAAATAAATATAAATTAACTCACATCGAACAATAATGTTAACTACATAAAATACTTTCAGGACACGGATACAGCCCTAAATGAGTGAACTTCTTTATTCTATAGAGGTTGGAGAGTGACTGGTAGTTAGGTAGTTAGGGCTGTATCCGTGTCCTGAAAGTATTTTATGTACAATTAACATTCTTTTTCGATGTGTGTTAATTTTTATTTATTTTTTAACTGTGTATGTCGACGTAATTGTTTTGTATGTGTGACGCCGCACATTTAGAGCAACAGGAGCCCTAAAAACAACTTGTTTGCGAGCCTGAAGATGGCTTCCATGAAGCCGAAACCGGTCGCTCATCTCTAAATAAAGCAGTTGATTAAGACTTGGTGTTTTTCCTTTGGATTAAATATTCTATGATACCTTAAAGACGTTTCAAGAAGTAAGCAAGAATCTAGTCTATAGACGTTGTGTTGAATATTGACGGATCCAAGTATTTTTAAAAATTGTAGAATCTCGTGAAGCGGCTTAATATGTCTCAAAATTGTTATACGTATTTTAGGTGATCCTGGACTAAATTAAAAAATTCAATATAAATCTAAATAGTTTCATGACAGTAACAAGGATTTTATGTTAGCTAGAAAGTGTTTTAAGAAGTATGCAAGAATGTATGGAGAGTCCTGTTTGGTTTTGATAAGTCAAATCATTCGCATGATTTTCAGAAACTTGCATTTTAGGATCCATTTACTGTAAAGTCGTTTTGAAGAAAATTGAGAAAAACTGAAAATTCACAAGAGTAACGGGCTCTTCGCAGATCAGTCAAGTTAACGATAACGATGTTTAATAAAAGTTGAATAGCAAATTAAACATGCGAAGTTTGAAAAACAAATGTTCGATCAGTTTTTGAGATAATCCAATAAAACCTAAAAATCAGAAGGGTAAAGTGCCCTTCTCTATTAACTGATTCTGATGAAATTTATGTTGTTGCGAGTTTTGAGGGGACCCAGTATAACAGCAAAATTTCAACTTTCCACTATCTGAGAAAACGTTGACCACATACACCAAACATACATATATACATACATACATAAGCACATACAAACATACATACACACAGACACATGTTATACCAAAAATACGGATTTCGAACTGAGGGGACTTCAAAACGCCCAGAAATGCCAATATCTCAAGTTTTGAAAATCAGCAGAATTACAATATTTTCTTTAATTATACGGGTACTCCAAATAAGAAAGTAAAGCATATTCAACAATAACCAAATTTGAACTATTGTAAAGAATCACAATATTTGTTAACAATAATTCCATGTGATAATAGTACCGCTTTACAATATTACATTTTGTGACGCGAAATATAAACATCAGTGTGAAGCGTGCTCTTTCTTATCTGACGAAGTCGACGCACTTCAAAGGGGACCGCTTCGCTCATCGGGGAATTTAGTAGAGCGCAACCATAAAAACGCTCTTCTGGAATAATCGAGAACGTCCAATTAGATAAAGAATATCCCGAAATGTTTCTCGAAAAATAATATTAAGGCTGTCTAGCGATATATGTACAAATAAATTAGCGCGTTAAGCATATAACACAAGTTAATTAGTTAAGAAATGGACTATATAAATTAGGTACCTAGTGTTAAGAACTGTAAAAATAAATTAGAATAAACATTACAATATTTTAAGCGTGCCGTGTACGAGCATGTATCCCATCAATGCGCCGCCAATAATTCGATACGTACAAACGTAAATATCGTCCACCACAGAACACGTCTAAACGTGTGTTTTCGATTTTAGATTACACTTTTACACGGGATTTGAGCACTGAATTATTTATCTCTTGCGACTTCTACATAATTAAGTCCGCTCCGTAATTATACCTGCCGTGTGGCATAACATCGATCGCCAACTGTCAGCAGGACAACGGTTACGTAACCGGACCGCTTCGTCATTCATTACATACGTACTTATAATGGCGGTTTATTACACGACTCGCCGAAAAGTGTCCACACGAGACATCAGCAGAGATAATCTAGAATTTGTATTACAATTTTGAAACTCCTTAGCTTTCTATAGGTATTTCTACGATTTATTAAAACACTTCGATTTATCAATATTGAACATTGAAATGTCTTCTAGGCGTTATATAATCTACAGAAATAATTAAGTTTTGTTTCCAAAATATCTTAAAATGGTTAAAAGTCTTAAGAAATACATCTCAAACTGCTTTGGTGACTTGTAGAAATTGTGAAATAGCTTGGATCCATTAAAACAAATATTACTTCTGATAGATTTTTTCATACTTCTTAAAATACCTTCCAGGTGCTACAGAATGTACTATTAAACTGATTAAGTTTGTATTACAGAGTGTAACTCTTTTTTCAAATCTCCAAATTTATTAATTTATTTCCAGTACTTTTAATACAAGAGTGTAGTTTTACAGATAAATAACTACTAGCCCGCTGCAGAGCTGTAAAGCAGCTGTACGCAGACTGGGATACGTTAACTTACATATCTGAATAATTAAAACTAAAGTCTAAATATAAAATGTGCGTTTTTCACACTACATGTGATTAATTTTTCTTATATCATTTTCATCTTTTATTTTAATAGTAACATTTTATTTTCTTCATTTATTGATGTTTTGGTAGAATATTATTTACAGAGTAAATAATTCTTCCGAAAAACAGCTTTTTTAATAAAGATTTAAGTAGATTTTTTTAGTTTTCAATAATTTAAGCTCATTATTCAATTTATATAAATAATAATTAGCTGTATATATGACATTTTCGTCCAATTTCTTTATATATTTTATGTACCTACACCAATATTTTCTTTCCTTGCTTTTTCAATTTTTCTGTATATTTTTGTTTCAACGATTCATAGTGGTACATAATAGATCTGAAAATATGTTGTTTCTTTGTTGGTAGTGGCAGACTAGATTGTATTATTATTTGAAACTTTTTTTATAATTTTATCATGAAGAGATAGTAACGTGTTTTATGTGTGTTTTATTAGCACCCCCCCTACAATTATCCCCTATGTTGCTAAACAGTGATAAATACTATACATTACTGTTAGTAGGGGAGACCATGATGCTAAATGTGGATTTACTCGAGCGTCGCGGTGACCTATTAGAATTGGTAGATTAGATTAAAGGAAGAGTAAATGGTCCTATAATGTTTCCACCTTTAGCGGTGGTGAAAGTGTCTACAGATTCTCAAAATTGTAAAAATGACAAGGAAAAACTGAAGCGCGTCAGATTATAATATTTTTCTTGCCCCACCATGTCTCTGATATGAAATATATAATAATCTGACGATTTGCGTGGTGGGGAAGGCGGAAGGGATGAAAATCGAAAAAAAAATTTACTCGAGCGCGTCAGATGATTTGGAAGTGACGAAAGCTCGCAGCAAATTTTTGAAAACGTAGAAAAAATCTCCATCTTGAATACTCGAGCGCGTCAGATTAGTATACTGAAGCTTCATCATGATGTCCCAGCCACGCTGACAAAAAATCTGGCGATTCTTTTAAGGGGTATCGTTAATCTGACGATTTAAAAATAATTTTTTTGAAATAAAAGTACTTGAATAAAAGTATGACATTGACAATTTGTTAACCAATCAGAAGAGATTACCACAAAACAGCATAACTTTGCATTTCCCTTCTCTCAGGCTTTCACGAACACGCCTCTTATGCTTGCTCTTCTAATTGGTTTACAAACTGTCATTGTCGTACGCTCTAACAGATGGCATCAAATTTGAATCAGAGTGAAGTGTCACCTCCGATATAATTAAAAAAAAAATGTGTAGCAACAGTTGCCATGGTAACCTAATCCATAAGGCGTAATAGAAAAAATGTATTTTAAAAGGTAAGAAAACGGTAAAAAAATGAGGCCCCGAGAATTGCCTAGGGGCCCTGATGGGTTTAATCCGACCCTGGGTGCGAGACAGACAGAGATAGAAGAAAAGCGAAAGGGACATAGAGGCGTGGAGTGGGAAATACATGTTTTACCATAGCTGCACTCTCTTAATTAACGATTTTGATTACTTTCGGCTTGCGGAAATCGTCAGATTATATTTTTTCTGTTATTCTGGTATAATTACCTCTAGAATAAAAAAGAAAACGACCGCGCTCGAGTAAATCCACACATCGTTTTATTTTGCAACTTTGTTACCCTCTCACTCCCGTAGGTTACGTTTAAATCGTCAGATTAGCAAGATGGACACTTATTAGTTAGTAATTAACCCCCCTTATCTGAATCTGACGCGCTCGAGTATTTCAGATGATCAGATTGGCGAACCCCCCATATTAAGGGCTCATGCTGACTGGAGGTACTTACCAATATATAAGGTATCCTCCCTTATGTTAATCTGACGCGGTCGAGTAAATCCAAAAATCCCATCATGGGCTCCCCTACTATGTCATTAAATTATTTGGCGATATTTTTTTTTTAAATTTAGCAAGTACTATATAAATCGTATATCTCAGTCTACTGACTTTATTAGTTATCTCAACATCCCGTTTAAAATGTTGGTCTACCATTATATCTAAGTGTTTAACACTAGACACTCTGACTAGATTTTCATTATTTACAGTAACGTTAAATGTTTCAGGAATACCATCAACATGATTTCTAAAAGTTAATAAGCGAGATTTTTTAATACCTAAAGTTGGCATATTTTCATCAAAGCACATTTTCAGTGCAGAATCCAGCAGTGCCATCTGCATAAGAAAAGACAGTTGAGTCTTTATTTTGGATCTCAAATATGTCATTAATATAAATTAAAAATAAAGGAGGCCCCAGCATGGTACCTTGTGGCACACCAAAATCAACAGGACTTATATCACTCCTAATGTGGTTCTATTTGTTAAGTAATCTTTTAGTATTGTGAGTATTAAGCCTCTGGTACGTAAAGCTTCTAGTTTTTTGAAAATGTACTGATATTTTAAATTTATCTCCAGTATCTCATAGATTTTGTATAATAATTTTAAAACGTCTTGACCTGCTTCAGGAGAATCTATAATGTGTTCAAGTACTTGATTTGATCAAAAGCTTACCCCTTACCAATGTACCCCTGCTTACACTCCTTAAAATTACCGTGTCGTCATTCAATGCATACGTTCTGTAACGCGAAATGTAAACATTAGCGTGACGAGTGTTTCTTATCTGACGCAGGCGGCGCAGTTCAAAGGGAACCATAAAAACCTTCTCGAACGTTCCTGAAACGTCTAATTAGAGAAAGAATAATCTGGTACGTTCTGGAAAAGACATTATTTAGGATATACAGACCGTTTCTAAAGAGTCGCAGGATGGGATAAACATAAGAGCGAAAGAAAGGCCATATATTTCTCGTTGGCTAAACAGAGAGCAACCTTTTGCGATGTTGCTAGCTCGCGAAACATCACATTCATCCGCCCCGCACACTGTACCGCACACATCCTAAAGTGTAAAGCGATACGCGACCGCGATACGCGTTGACTTGGACTGCCTGCTCGGCCGGCAACGTTGCAAAACATCCTTCTCTGTCATACTAACGAACTACTGTTAGTTTCTCGTTTGCTCTTGTTGATTTCCCATCATGCGTTTCGATAGAAAAGTTCCGTATAATTACGGGCCTGCGACCGGAGAGCGAGTAGACCAGAAGGAGCCGACGTGTGCGAAAAGTGCGATAAGCCGACTGGTGTACAGATAAATTAGCTCGTTAAGTGTGTAATATAAATTAATTAATAGTTAAGGAATACACTAAATAAATAAAGTAGTGTCTAGAAGTGTGTAAATAAATTAGAATAAACGTTACAGTACTTATAGTGGTGGTTTATTACACGACTCGTAGAGAAGTGTCTACACGAGACACCAGCCCTGTTCGTCGTTAAGTTTTCACTTGGACCACATCTTTACTATGTACGATCCATAACGTTTCGAACGAGGAGCCGCCGTCACGGGAAACAGATAAATATGAAAAATGTACCGTGACGGACGGTACGTATCCTGTGGGAGCAGTTAAATCCGTTTTACGACCCTCAGAGAGACCGGCACTCTTCGGAAGAAAAAGCGTACGCAGTCTCCTAATTTCCTAAAGCGCAGGGTTCGTTAATTCCCACGCTGCGCGACACACTCTCTCTCTCTTTCTCCCTCTCTGCTTCTCTCTACGTTTAAGCTGAAACCGAATAGATTAGAATTTTTACGACGGCGTTTTACTTTTCGGGGCTTTCGATACGGCCGATTTCCCGGACGAAAGTCTCGGGCCATTCGTATTCCGCAGCTCGAGGCGATCGTAAAAAGTGCATAAAGGCGATCTAGTAGAACGCAATGACTAAGTTATATTGCCAGAAAGTATTGTCAACGGGAGCGTTGCAATATTTTCCGGGATTATAAATTCTGGGGACGAAGTGTGTGAGTGAGAAAGAGGGAGGAGAGAGAGGGAGCTTATTGAATTTTTTTAATGGAATCGTTCCGGGAAAGTCTCGCCACTCGTCTGGATTTCTCACAAGGAGATTCACTTAAGTGGGAATTAAGCACTTAAGGGAAGGTTACGGGAGTGTCATTGGAGGATTTCGTTGTTATTGCAATATGTTTTGGTATTTTAGGAAAACATGTCGACGGGAATACTTTTCCATATTTTACTATTAATATTTGATGTTAAAAAAGAAATCGGAAAATTTCGAAAAATGGTAAGAGTAAAGTGTCCTACAAAGACACTTAAGCCAAAAATGTTATACAACTCAATTGTGTATATTGAACAGCAAAATAAATATTCAAGATTTGAAAACAAACCGTAAGACGGATTTCGAGAAAATTTCAAAAAACCTAAAAAGGGAGAGAGGAAGGTGCCCTTCAGAGACGATTTAGCCAAAAGTGTTATTGAACTCTATTATACCCATTAAAGAGCCAATAGAGACTTCAAGTTTGAAAACAATATCTAAGCAGAATTTAGAGAAAATTTCAAAAAACCGGAAAACTAAACGAGTAATGTGCCCTTCAGAGACGAGTTAGCCAAAAATGTTATAAAACTCGATTATACATAATAAATAGCCAAATGGAGAATTTAAGTTGAAAAACAAATAATAGGACGGATTTCGAGAAAATTTTGAAAAACCTAAAAACTACAAGAGTAAAATGCTGTTCAGAGACGACTTAGCCAAAAACGTTATTAAACTCGATTATACCCATTAAAGAGCTAAATAAAGATTTAAAGTTTCAAAACAATTCATAGACGAAATTTCGAGAAAATTTCGAAAAACCTGAAAACGAAGAGAGGAAAGTGCCCTTCGGGATCCACTTAGCTAAAAATGTTTTAAAACAGAAATATACCAATTAAAGAGTTATATAAAGATTTTAAGTTTGAAAAGAAATCATTGGACGGATTTCGAGAAAATTTCGAAAAACCTAAGAACTACAAGAGTAAAGTGCCCTTCAAAGGCGACTTAGCCAAAAACGTTATTAAACTCGATTATACCCATTAAAGAGATAAATGAAGATGTTAAGTTTCAAAACAATTTCTAAGCGAAATTTCGAGAAAATTTCGAAAAACCGGAAAACCAAAAGAGTAATGTGCCCTTCAGGAACCAGTTAGCTAAAAATGTTATAAAACAGGATTACACCCATTAAAGAGCCAAATAAAGATTTTAAGTTTGAAAACAATTCCTAAGCGGAATTTCGAGAAAATTTCGAAAAACCGAAAAACGACAAGAGTAAAGTGCCATTCAGAAGCTATATAACCAAAAATGTTATTCGAGTTAATCACACATAATCGTTAATGTCATAACCGTTTAACCTCTATAATACAAATATTCAAGTAGATTTTGAGAATATTTACAAAAACCGAAAAATAAATGTAGGCAGATAAGATATACCTAGGCCACTATAGCCCAGTAGAATAAGATGAAATGCTTACCGTAATTCAGAACAGGTTGGCATGTGGAAAAATGTTTTGTATTGGTCACAAGCAATGGCTCTTTGAAGGGGATCTCATTTTGAAGCCTGGCGTCATTTTTTAAACAATGTTTATTTATGCAAAAATAGGTAAAAATTCAGCTTTTTCTTTAGCTATCTTTGAGGCAACTTTAGATAGAGGATTTAAATTTTCACCATTTACGACTTATTGAAAAACAAGCAATTTCAGACTAGGTAGATTAAATATGGTTAATAATTTGTTTAAATAATTACAAAAAAGTCGCAAAATTTTACAAATTTTGAAATATTTTTAATTTCGTAAAAAAGCACGTAGAAGCTTGAAACATTCAGATTTTGTGTCCTTTAGTACCCTTAAATTACCATATTGTGCAAAAACATTAATTTGTTTATGGGAAAAAAAACACATTTTGTAAAAAATGGTGTTAAATGTAAAATTCAATTTGAACCTTTTTTTCGTCAGCCTAGAGGGTTCATCCTGGGCTCAGTTTCTTCATCAAGAGTTAGATTTTCAATATTGAAATTGAAGGTATTTATGCAATTATTTATGCAAAAAAATATATCTATATGCAAAGTTAATTTTTGGAAAGCTGGCAATTTTCTACGTATTTTCAAAAAAACGTCTCTGTAGCTCAACTAGGAACTAACATAATATTTTTTTTCTTCTAAAATTCGCCAATTGTTGATTTATAATTATTATGAGCTGAAATTGACAACGGAAGTAACAGGATACTTGAACTTTATGAAGATACCATTGTCAATCGAAAAAAAAAAAAAAAAACAAATTTATATGATTGGAACTAAATATTTTACTGACTGTAAGTTCGGCACGCAAGTATTAAGTTGTCACTAGCGTGCGCAACGTGGAGAATTGATCAAGCGAGTTCAAATTCACATTGCGATACTAGAATTTGTTATAAACAATTATTTTTTCAAAAATACATTTTTCTTAAATATCTGAAAAGTTATGAACTGCACGCAAAAAATTTCTCCATTAATGTTGTTCATTTTTGAAAAA
The DNA here is from genome assembly GCA_946251905.1 of Cryptocephalus moraei. Lineage (NCBI taxonomy): Eukaryota > Metazoa > Arthropoda > Insecta > Coleoptera > Chrysomelidae > Cryptocephalus > Cryptocephalus moraei. The sequence continues at coordinate 10,352,140 of OX276466.1, read as the reverse complement.
TGGATATTTTTAATTTGTAAAACATTTAAAATCCCTTTATTTAAATTTCAACAAATACTATTATGCATTATTTTAGAAATTTTCGAAATAGTATTACTGTACTGAATTACCATAAATTTAAGCCTTTTTCATCTAATTCTACCGGGCTATTAAGGCCACGGGTGAGTTGAAACTCAGGAGAAAGCCAGGGCTGTCCGTAAAAAAAATAAAACGAATAAGCTGGAATTACTTAGATTAATATATTTTGAAATCGTAACGGCAACACTGTACAATCCAAGCGACATTTACATCTCCGAGTTAAAAGGAGAGAAAGATAAAAGAGCAAAAACTATTTGTTTGCAGGTGTTTAATTTTCGGACGAAAGGTTCTAAGTGAGAATGAAACAATTTAACAGAAATTTAAAAAATTGGAAAAATGTAAAATATTCTAATTTTTGTAAAATGCGAAAAATGCTAAAATGGAATTTAGAAAGTATTTTAAGAAGTAAGCAGGGATTTATTGGAAGATGTGTAAGGTTTTGATGAAACCAAGTCTTTGAATAATTTCTAGAATTTCTTAAAGCAGGTCAAGATGTTTCAAAATTATTCCACAAAATCTAGAAGATACTGGGGATACATTTAAAGTTTCAGTACAAATCTAAATACATTTGCAATTCTCTGTAATAGAAAATCAACAAGTTTATTAAATTCTGTGGCACCTAGAAGGCATTTCAAGAAGTAGGCGAGACTCTATCTAAAGTAATGTTTGGATTTGATGGATCTTAGTACTTGAGCAAATTCTAGAAGATTCTTGAGCACGTTAAAATATTTAAAAATTATTATACAAAGTCTAGAAACTCCTGAGGACAAATTGAAAAAGTTTCAATAAAAATTAAGATATAAATCGAAGTGTAATTAATCTTTTTTACACATTTTCAATAAGATAATAAACGTCCAAAATTTGGTAAGCAATACTGAAGTGAATTTCGAGAAAATTGTTAAAAATCGAAAAAGTACAAGACTACACTCGATTATAGCCATTAAAAATCCAAATCAACACTTTGTTTCAAAACAATTCCTAAACAGAATTTCGAGAAAATTTCGAAAAACGAAAAACGCCAAGAGTACAGTGCCCTTCAAACGAGATATAGCCAAAAATGTTATTTGAGTTACTCACATATAATCGATAATGTAATAACCGTTTAACCTCTAGAACACAAATATTCAAGTATATTTTGAGAAAATTTCCAAAAACCAAAAAATCCGTGTAGGCAAAAAACAATTTTAATATAAACCTAGATACTTTTAAGACACTTTAGAAGCAAAACTACATTATTTTAAGAGCTTTTATAATATCTAGAAGACGTTTCAAGAATTGAGCGAAAAACTATGTTCAATATAGAAAAACAAAGTATTTAAATAAATTCTAGAACCTTGTAAAGCAGGTCAACATGTTACAAAATTATTACCGACAATCTAGAAGACCCTAAGGATAAGTTTAAAGATTCAATATAAATCGAAACATATCTAATAATTTTTTTATAAATAAATGAAATTTACAAACTATTTTAAGAAGTAGGCAAGGATTTATTGGAAGTTATATAAGCTTTTTATGAAACTAATTATTTGTACAAATTCTAGAGTCTCCTAAAACAGGCCAAGAGGTTTCAATATAATTGCAAAAAATCTAGCAGGTATTGAGGACACATTTAAATTTCAAAATAACTCGAGATATATTTGTGACACTCTGTAATATAAACTCAATGAGTTTATTAAATTCTGTGGCACCTAGAAGGCATTTCAAGAAGTATGCAAGAATATGTCGAAAGTAATGTTTGGTGTTCGTGAATCCAAGCTATTACACAGTTTCTAGAAGCTACGAAAGCACTTTAAGATGTATTATACAAACTGTAGAAGATCCATGCTGAAAACTAACAAATTCCACATAGATATAGATACTTTTACAGCACTTTGGAAGCAAAACACCATTATTTTCAAAAATTCTACAATACCTATAAGACAATTCAAGAAGAAGGCGAAAAGATGTGTTCAATATTCATGAAATAAGTATTTACACAAATTATAAAACTTCCAATAGTAGGCCAAACCTGTAACGCAAATTCTGTAAATGCCGGGGATACGTCCACAATCTCAATATGATTCAAGCTACAGTTATGACGCTGTGAAGTGAAAACCAGAGTCATTTAAAAAGTAGCAGGTAGGAATTCCTTGAAAGTTATGTTTGCTTTTGATAGATCCAAGTATTTGAACAAATTCAAGAAGATCCTAAAACACGTTAAAATATTTCTGTATCTATTATTATATAAAATCTAAAAAATCTTGAGGATAAATTCCAAGTTTCAATAAAATTCAAGACATAAACCAAAGTGTTATTAAACTATAATGTACTAAAAAAACTGAGCACATATGGAGGAAGTTCCAAAACCCGATAAATAACCGAAAATGAGACTGTAAACCACCCTAACTTAAATCTCCTACAAATGCTAACAACGCATTCTTAAAATCCACCCCAAATATAATGAGGCATTTATTTTTACGATCGGCCGACATTCACTTCCAAGCCGTAAAATCCACCCCTAATATTAACCCCCGAAAATCTTGGGTTAATCGGTGCGGTTACATGATATCTCGTTCAACTGAAATGGCACGATTAATCAAAATATACGCATCACGTCATTTATTAATCATTTAATTAAATCTGTCTTGATGAAATTGGTTACTTTTAAAGCATAATGAAAATCAAGTAAGGTGATGAATTAAAATGTACGGTCTAACGTTAATTAAATAATCTGTTGATATTTAGTACTTGTATATATTCTGATTTAGCTTTATTTTTTTTTTGATTATTTGAAAGCTGAATAGTTTAAATAAAATAATGAATATTACTCAAGTTAGTATTTATGTTTTAGTTTAGATGATGTGTCCCATGGGAATTAAACGGAATCCACTGTAATTAGTTTAAATCACTTTATTTACCTTCCCAACTGGGTTTTAACTAAATTTTAAAACATTCATAATTTTGTACGAGAGTAATTTCCGCCAACGGTTGTTATTTCACCCCACACTGAAAGATATTTCATAAATATTGGATATTTGATATTGGGAATCTGGAAGTATAACTTTCTACATCCTTATTCTCATAATTAACGATAGAGGATAAACAGGGCAATGAAGTGGTCATAGTGAGAATTTCTAAAAGATGTCAATAAATGAGCTATTTTGATATCTACGAATCGGGTTAAATTTTAATGAAATTACTATATTATATTAATAATAATAATAATATTATAAATCCTGAAATATAACTCTCTACACTTCTTTTGTCGAAACAGTCCGTAAAGGCTAACAAAACAACGATAGCTAAAATTTCTAAAAAATAACACTAACAGAGCTATTTTACCAATCATGTGAACGTGTAATAGAGTTACATAATGAGCAGTAACTTCAGAAATATAACTTTCTACACCTTTTTGTTCTTATAATAGAAGATAAAATGTGAATAACAACTATTTCAAGATTTTCGAATCTTAGGTTACACGTTAATTTGATGTAAATCAGGAAGTATAAATTTCTACATATCTGTTGTTATAACAGACCGTAAAGGACATAAAGTGCGACAAAACCATATTAATATTTTAAATTAATTAATTAATATAATAATAAATAATTAATTAATAATATAGTAACGTTTATTTCTAATTTATTTACACTATCCTAATTGTGCACTACACACTACTTAATTTATCTTAGACTATTACTGAACTAATTTATATAACCCACTTAACTACTTCCTAACTAATTAATTTATATCACTCTTAAATGTTAATTAACTTCACTGGTCCGTTTTTCGCCTGTTTACTATGTCGCGGCTTCACGTCTAATCTCCTCTCTCCGACCGCAAGACCGCTTATATACACCTCAATTGTATTTGCGATAGTTCCAGGTTATTCCTTTCTAATAATGTTTGTTCTAGAGAGGTCGGGAATGATTCCATCTTTAATAAGATGTTGACGACAGGCTCGAGACGGTTTTATTGCTCAATTAGCGTAGCGGCGTTCTTTTGAGGTAAGCCGCTGAGGTCCGATAAGAGTAAACACATTTCGCTCTGCTGTTTGCATTTCGCGTTATGATAAATATTAATTAATATATTAATATTATATATTTCTGGAACACGATTGCACGTGAACCTAAAATTGTAATAGCTCGAAATAGATCAGTTATTGATATTTTTTGGGAAATTCCCACTATGACCACATTGTAGGCTTTCTTGTCCTCTATCGTTTGTTATAATATAAGAATAAGGGTACACGACATTATACTTCCGGAGTTACCCAATATTTACGAAACATTTTTCATAGTTTGGGCTGAAGTAACAACCTTTGGCGGAAATGACTCTCATTCAAAATTCGTCGCTAACTTCATACATATCATACAAAAACATGTTTTTACCAAAAATTTTCTTTTCCCATATTCAAGTAAACTCTATTTATTGAGGAAATATATAAAGCATATAAAATTAAGTTCTTCGATATCGTATTTTGTAAATATCAAAAGTTAACTTCGTCTTCAAAACGTACTAATATCCAAATGACTGCACTACAAATTCAAAAACAAAACAAACCAATACAAATTACTCGCTTAGAACTTTGAAGTAATATTTCCATCACCTCCATAACTTCTGATATAGTGCAAATAATGTAAACATTCACTCGGACAATCGAGCGTATTTACGGAACAGTCAGTTTTAATGGGAAGTTATTAGCAAAATCACAGGAGCCATTATTCACTCGACATATCTCATACACACGTAGGTACGTAGACGTGGCCTACACTTCGCATTAAGAAACCGTGCCAGTTATAAAATGTGACACATTGCCGTACACCTACATCACCTCCATTTCGGAATCTATTAAAAGTAACGTTCATAATAAAGATAATAACGCCGCGTTTTAATAATAACGACTCCAGGTAGTTACAATATAGTAAATTAATTCCTCGAATTTAAATAAAAATTCCCCCATGCCTCTACGTACAGAACGTTTATGGCGAATATCATGAAAAATGAAAGCAATTCAACCCTCATCATCGTCATGATTATCTCGACTGGTAATAAAACTTTTTGCGCCGTCGCGCCAACGGAGCTTTTACGGCGGAGTAAAACTTCGCATATGCATAATCAAACAACAATGCGTCTATTTAATGAAAGGCTCCCGTTACTGCAAACTTGATGTTTAATAATTTGGGTTAAGGGGAGAAGTTAAGAGTGAACGCCTCGATGTGGAGGTTGATTAAGGGGTCGTTATCTCGCTGGGAAAATTTTAAGTTTACGATGGTAGACGTGGTTTATTGCGAAGAAGTTTCCATGTAAACTTCGGTTAAATTTTAACAATAGTAGGTTTTAATGGTCAATTGGTTTTGTAACTTTGAGAGATATCGCGGTAGCCGGAATTTCGCACGCCTATACCGAAAGGGGGCGTCGGAATAGATGTCTATTAACGAAAAAAAAAAGAAAAAAAATCCAGGTTGGGTTCTATAGTCATTCAGAACTCAAGGCCCTAAAAAAGTTATTGAAAATTTCAATAATTTTTTTCAAAGGGGGAACTCTCTACGTTCAATCCACAAAAGAATTGTTGGATTTTTTAAGGTAAAATTACATATCCTTACTTTTTTAAGTAGTTATCTTAATATCATGTTTTTTTAATTTATTAAAAATAAATATATTTAATTAATTAAAATTTAAAAAATGCTCAATACATTAAGTAGTTATTTTAAGTTTTGTATTAAATACAAATTGTTTATATTTACGGTTGGAAAGGCATGTATTTAAACGAGAATGATTTTATGGTTGCATAAACTCTTTAAAAATATGTCAAAAATCACAGAACTGCATAATTCAATTTTTCTTCCCGATTTTATAAGATAATCTGGCGAAATTACGACTGGAAAACCATATTTATATCAAAAATATATGTTTTATCACGTAACTCTTTTTTAAAAAATCTGAAAAATATTTGGGGACATTTACAATGGTGGTGAGCGAGGGAATGTATTTTTTCAGATTTTTTTAATGGTAATTAAGCGAAATTACGATTGAGAACCTTTTTTTAAGTAATGTTTTATACCCCGGTCAAAAAATTTGCAAAAGAAATGTATTACGTTGTGTTCCCACGAACGTGTGAATTTTTGGTAGTGTTTTTAAAGGTAATTCGGCAAATTCATTTTTGAAAGCCATTTATCTTTCAAAGAAAGTAAGTTTTTGAAGTCATAGACAAGTCAATAAAATTTGAAAAAATTCAGAGAAGTGCGAAGTGAAGATCTTAAATTTTTTTTTATTTCTATTTTTCTCCGTCACTAATCCAGCGAAATTAAGACCGAAAAAACACTTTTTTCAAGGAAAATATATTTTGGGTATCGTCACCTATTTAATTTTTTTTTTTAAAGTCACTGAAGTGCTAAATGGTGAGAGGCAACCCCCTCAATTTTTCCAGATTTTTCAAAAAACGAACTGTTACAATAATCGGTTCTGTATTACTCTGCGAAGCTTCTTACTATTTATTTCTTCATTGGGAAATTACGTTTTTACAATACATAATACGGAACTCGCATTAACTATAATAAAATAACTGGGAATTCACAAACTACAGGACATTCTGGTGCATTACACACGCATCTTAATTTCGACACTTTCACGACTTTCACAGAAGAACGGCAACATCGCCTCTTTACGACCGATCTTACAGCTTTACGTCTTCAACATCGACGGCGGCAACGTCGTGCGCTCGGGGTCAACGTGGAGCTGATAACCGGCTGTCAAATCACCGTGGCGTACCCAGGAAACGAGAGAAATAGACAGAGTGGGAAAATTGCATTACAGATTTTCGTATCGCTTCGTCCAGCATTTTACTATGAGAAAGCATAATACAACGCCAGTATAGTACCTTTACTACAATAATTCGATAAATTACACCTGGAAAATCACTATTTTAACGAAAATATGTACTCTTATATACCTCTTCGGAATATCTGAAATAATTCAAATTGGTTAAAAATAATGATGATAATGATACACGCTGAATTGTTTCACAGTTTTCCAAGATAATCAGGAGAAGTCACAACTGACAGACAACATTTTTTGAAGATTTTTGGGGTATATAACAGATTCAAAAAAATTTCAAAAATTTATAGTCTGCACATAATGACGAGACAACCCGAACTTCTTCCAAAATTTGCAAAACTCATTAAAGTTCAGAATGATGACGAACGATCTCGTGGAGTTTTCACCATTGAAGAACACATTTTTTAAATAGAATAACTTTTTGTGTCCATAACTTGCTCAAAAAAATTAACCAAAATTCTTAGAAATTTTTGTATATCCCTATTTAAATGTTCCTATTGATAAAATTTCAACGTCTCACTTAAGAAAAATGACAATTTAGTTTGGTTAAACTTGCAACGTAAACTTAATTGAAATATTTAATCTGAATTAAGTAAGAAAAAATAAAGACAAATAAATGAAACAAATAAAAACAGTTAAACCAGCTGTTAGCTTCTAGTAATTGAATACACAAATAGGTAATGTAAGGTAAATCCAATAATTTCTTTTATTAGAAATGTTGATCTTAGGATAAGTGTATATTATACAAAACTATTATTATTAAACTAATATTTTATATTTATTCAATTTTCGTTCAATCGTTTATATTTTGTATTACATTTAAACTTATATAACTGTTACTGATATTAGTGATTAAGTTTAAAGGGTGTTTTGAGTTGACTTAAAATTGAGTTAATGCAGACTACTTCAAAATAACTGTAAAGTTAATTCACATTAATATAATTCGGATTATATTTAAAGATCCAACATTTCAATGCAAAAGCATCGTTTTCGGCATTCCATAGTTAACATCTCTCCAATTACTTAAACGAAATGTATATTGTTGTGTAGTGGATACCTGCCTACGGTATTTTTCGTATTTTCTCGTTTTTCGTTCTTCCGCCAGACAATGCACGCAAGTTCATACAAATTACAAGGATTTCAGTAAAAGTGTCCAAGGTGGGAAAGTAATCTCTATCATTATTTGTTGCAAAGCTTAGGTTGTGGGGTACCGTCTACGAGTATATTATTATAGAGGAGGTAATTGCTGGGTTTTCTACATATTGAAAGTTTAATGGTATCAAACCATATGAATGATCTGTTGTGAGTAATGGGAATTATCGATCAAGTGCGACTAATCACAAATCTTGTTACTGTAGATATTATTACAGATATGTCTGGCACACTCTTATAGCATAATATTTCACTGAAATAGAATACTTCAGACCTCAGAACAATTGATAAAATTTCCAAAAGCTGGGAGTTCTCCTGAGAATTAAGAAAATTCTCTGGAGAAAGACTCAAAGGTGTCAGTAATTACATCTCTTGTTAGTAGTTCTAACATTTCTAAACATTCCATAATAGCTTGAAATCCAGCTGAGCTTAGAAAAATTCTGAAAATTAGCCGAAGTAGCGTTCTCTTAAATAAAGAAAATTTCTAAATAAAAATTTTATTGTATTGACTATATGTGGTACTTCATTATTAGAAAGTTCTAGATAAGATAAATATTTAAAGTGACAATAGAAATGACTACAGACATGTGAGTATATCTGAAAAATGGGACATATTAGAGATTTTAAGAAATTTAAGAGCTTGAAAAGGGGCGGCGGTGGTCGTGTGGTTTAAGGCGCGGGCCTTGAGTCAGGCGATCACTGTCGTCGTGGGTTCGAATCCCACGTAATCCATGGATGTTTTGTGTGTTGCGGGAAGTGTGTAAAATGTATCCAAAATCCCGTTCCTATTCACGCCGGTAACCAGGCCGGATAGGATCGGATATCCTGTAGGAGGGCGGGACTAGGATACACACACCCTGAGTCGGTAGAGCACGGAGTGGATCAACTGGGGTGAGAGCCTTAAGGGGGTACAACCGTGCTCGATGACCGTGGTTCGGAGCCCAAGTTAAACTGTAGGTCCCGTCCAAATTGGCCACAGCAGCGAAAAAGAGACGTTAACTTAATAAGACAAGACAAGACAATTCCTGTTAATTAATAACCAATTGTTTTTTTAATTATTTCTTAATAAAACTTTGTAATGTTTAACGTGAAACAGCGACAGTAAGACGGGCATATAAAACACAGCAGTGGCTCTATAAGTAAGGCAATGGAATATCGTTCTCAATGTGTTGAATCAATAAATAAATACACACCTATAAATATAAAACCTAAAATTTTCGTGAGAACGTATTCGATTGTCTGATAACTCAAAAACTGTCTACACAATTCATGTTTTTACTTACATTGCAACGTTTTACATTAATTACCTCTTCTCGTTTTCTTCCACTACGGTTTTTCGAGTGTTTACAGACACACAGAAGGCTTCCTGTAACTATTTACGATATATCGTAAGAAGTTACGAGAAACCGTAACTTACGATAATGTTCAGTCACTGCTTGGTACACGAGGCTTCCTACATGAGAGCAAAGACAGCGAACGACTCAACGAGAGAGATAGCGAGCGGCTCGGCAGCGTTCGTAGTGTCTCGGCAGCGTTCGCTCCGGTAACGCATTCCGGTAACGCATTCCATTTAACGGTCAGATTTTTTGCTGCGCGACCATCCTCGCTCCACAACCCCTGGCGTAAGGAACTAAAGTTCCAATAATTATAAACAGGATATAAAGAGCTTGAGAGTTAGAAATCTAAAGGGTTTTGGAAATATACTCAAAAATAGGTTTAGATCTAAGAAAAGCTTAAAAATGCTATAATCAGAAGCTATAAATATTAGAAATGCTATACTCAACATTTACCATTAAAGGTAAGATTCAAATATTTAGGATTTGAAAAGTTTGTAGTTAAAAGACAAGGCAATCCCGAAATGATACCAAAAAATATGTTCAGATCTATGAAGTGTTGAAAATGTTAGAAAGCTATAATACATAAGAAATGACATGCACAAACTCAACGGTAAAAAGAAAAGTTCAAAATCGTCTGCAGGGCTTGATAAGTTTTTGAGTTAGAAATCAAGTTAATACTGAAAAATTACCCAAAAATAAGTTCAGATTTATGACGTGCTGAAAAATGCTAGAAAGCTATAATATACAAGGAATGGTATGTTTAAACTAAACGACAAAAGGTAAGCTTAAAATCGTCTTCAGCGCTTGAAAAGTTTATGAGTTAGAAATCATAGGAACCCTGTAAATGGAAAGATACCCAAAAATAAGTTCAGATTTAAGAAGTGCTGGAAAAGCTAGAAAGCTGTAATACACCAGAAATTATATGCTGAAACTACAGCATAAAAGGTAATCTAAAAATCGTCTTTAGGGCTTGAACAGTTTATGAGTTACATATAACGTTAATCCTGAAAAATACTCAAAAATAAGTTGAGATAGAAGAAGTGCTGAAAAATGCTAGAAAGCTGTAATACATAAGAAATGGTATGATCAAAATCAACCATATAAGTAAGCTTACAGTCGTTTTCAGGGTTTGAAAAGTGTATAAGTTATAAATGAAGGGAATCCTGGAAAGGAACCCAAAAATAAATTCAGATTTGAGAAGTAGGTACTGAAAAATGTTAGAAAGCTATAATATATAAGAAATAATATGCTCAAACTGCACTATGAAAGGTAAGCTTCAAATCTTCTTCAGGGCTTGAAAAGTTGATGAGTTAGAAATCAAGGGTATCCTGGAATACATCCAAACATAAGACCCCAAAATGCTAGAACCAAAAGCTTCAAAAACCTTCTGAACTATCTCAGACCTCAATCTAATTTCCCTAGGATTCCTCAAGGACTCGCCACAATTTCTTAAAAGTGGTAATTTCAAATCTGTCCCCTCTCCAGCTCGCTATTACCTAATGAAATCAAGCGTGCATTTCAGTATCCAAAACGGCTTCTCCCAGCCTCCTGAATGGCCGTGAAATTAACAATCATTTACATCTTTAAATTGAACCGAGACGAGAACAACCTAATAAAATAACGAAACCGAAAGGAGGAAAAGAGAGCGAGATCAAAAAAAAGGAATACAGTTTATGGTTCCACAGCAGGCAGATGTTTCGCCAATTTTACTACATATTAACGTAAACGTTTCCAATTAAAGATAAGTAGAAGGGAACAAAAGGTACTTTGGGAAAAAATTACCACCAGTGGGGCCTATTTCGGGATCTATCTCCGGAATGTCTCGTGGCCTTTGAGAGTTTAGTCAGACAGACCAAATGGCAATTTAAGAGTTCTGGCAGGCGGCCACTCTACCAAAATTCGTTATTGTGTTATTATTATTACGGCGGACAAGTTGACAAGAGCCGTTTATAGCGAGCGTAAATTGTAATGTCAGGAATAGTGTGGAGAGCCTGACTCATTAATTTGATACACGTGTTTGAAGATCGTAGTAGTACACAAATAGTCATAATCTCGAGAAAGCGTGCTAACAATTTCACGCTACATGTTCAAAGCGAGGCACGAACTGTCAACACCGAGCGACTAATCATACTATAATCACAAACATTTGCCACGGAAGCTCAATCAAGGCGGAATTAGGAAAAATGATAAATATGGATTAGGACACTTACACATGAACCCTTTCATATTACGAAATCCAAAGGTAAAGGTACAATATCCGCGTTAAATAAGAACTCGAAGAAACATCAGCAAAATACAAAAATTTCCAAAATTCCCTTTCGGCGCCGCCTATGCCTATCCTACATCACAGACTCATTCTTCGCTTTTTCTGGTTTACCGAATTGTACTGGAGGTATAAAGGCGAACTCATCTCCGAGAGACAAGCAGTCTGACTACCGTAAAATATTTGATAAGATTTATTCAAAACAATAAGGAAATTGAGCAAATAAAGGTATGAAGGTATCGTTCTTTAGTGAAAACGCATTAGTCACAACAGTACGTAACTCATTATCTTAAAACGCAAATGGTATAATACTGTGGAAGCTTAGTGGTCTCTGAAGACTCTAAATTGTAGTGAAACGTTTAAAATGAAAATATTATCGTGTTATAGAGAGTTTTACAAAGCAGACGGAATATTTTTAATAAATGTTATTGCTCAATATATTTTTAATATATAATTGCAAAATAAAGTTATCGCAATATCTCCCCATTTGGAATATTGTAAAATGCATACTTTTAAACGTTTTCAAAATTTTTAAATATCTCTATTGAATTTTAATCTATTAATATGTCATTATATACAAAATTCAGGTAAAGGAATTTTTCAAAAAAGTATTCATTATCCTACAATTGAAATTTTTCAAAATCCTGAACGGTCTGTATCTCCGAAAGTGTTCGTCACATCAATAATGAATTAAGTAGGTTGTAATTAGTTGTCTATAATTATAAGAATACGCGATTAGATGCTATTGTTATCAATATAAGGTTTGCCAAAAGCATCCAATACACTTATCACCCTGTGAACATTTACAAATTTTGAACTGCAGGTATTAACCTTTAACCATTAACCTTTAGATGCAAAGTTTTAAAAACAAAATTTTTCCAAAACGTATCCAATACATACAAAAGTACCTTCAACTTTTGAGATTTATTAATATCCTGTACTGCCCGTATCTCTTGAAAAATAAACGTCACATCTCAATGAAATTAAGTTTGTTATAATTAGCGATTCCTAATTAATAAGGTTAAGCCAACAGAAGCAAATTTATATCTACTTTTTTAAAATCCTGAAATGCCTGTATCTCTGAAAATAATGGTCATATCATCACGAAATTTAATTTGCTGTAATAAATTACTTTTATTCTATATAAATATGCTACTAAATGTGTGTTTTAGAAAAAAAACTGTTTCCAGGAGTATCCCATACCCCTCCAGACATTAGGACTTTTTCAAAATCCTGAACTGTCTGTATTTTTGGAAATGGTCGCCAAATGGCAATTAAATTAAGTTTGTTGCAATTAGGGATCATTAGTTAATAAAGATATGCCATTAATAACAAAGCCTTAAAAACGTAATATTTCATTTAATATCCAATATTCCTTCCCTATTTTTAAACTTTTTCAAAATCCTGAAATTCCTGTATCTCCGATAATAATCCTGGTATCACAATGAGAGTAGGTTTTTTATAATTGTCGATTCACAGTTATTAAAGAAATACTTATTATACGTGAATTATGAACAATACGAATTTTCCGAAAAGCATCCTACTATACCGTTGTAACGTGAAATTTTTCAAAATTTTGGAGTACCTGTATCTCTGGAAATAATCGTCATATCTCAATGAAATTAAGTTTGTTGTATTTGTCGATTCCTGATTAACAGAGATACGCTAACATATGCAAATTTATAATTAACAAAAATTTTCCCAAAATATCCAATAGGTTTGTAAACTTTTTCAAAATCCTGAAACGCCTCTATCTCTGAAAATAATGGTCATACCATCGCAAAATTAAATTTGCTAAAATAAACTGCCTTGATTCTACAAGAATATGTCAATAAATATAAGTTTTAAACAACAAAATGATCCCAAGGATTTCAAATTCTTGAAAGTTAAAACTGTTTCTGTGGAAATAGTCACCACTTAGCAATGAAATTAAGTTTGTTGTAATCAAGCATCCTTAATTAATAACGATAAGCCACTACATACAAAGCCTTAAAAACGAAGTTTTATCCTTTAATATCCAATATTTCATGCCTATTAAGCCACATCATCCACTTCATAAGTCAGCATTTACTATAGGCTAATATTTTATTGCTAATTTATTGCTTATTTATTACGCAAACCACGATTTTATTGCTCCACCCCTTAGCGAGAAAAAGGGGCTAATCTGACATAAGACTTAAGCCACATCATCCACCCCTGTATCTCCGGAACCGTAAGAGATATATACATAAACCAAGCGGCATATTTTATTGCTAATTTATTGCTGACGATCGCGACTAGTAGCGCAATCCCAGGATCACCACTTCAACCCTTAGTAATAAACTCACACCCGAAATATCAGAAAACTTGTAACAAAAAATGTATGTCCCTTAAATGCAGCCTGGGATCTTTATTACTATTTAATTTGTCATATTCCAACGAAAGCATGAATTTATTGCTCCACCCCTTAGCGAGAATAGGGGATAATCTGACTTAAGAAACAACCCCAACACCTGTATCTTCGGAACCGTAAGAGATATATACATAAACCAAGCGCCATATTTTATTGATTGCTAATTTATTGCTGACGATCGCGACTAGTAGCTCAAACCCAGACTCACCCCTTCAACCCTTAGTATAAACTCACCCCCTAAATATAAAAAAATTGTAACAAAAATGTATGTCCGTTAAATGCAGCTTCGGATCTTTATTATTATTTAATTAGTCATATTCCAACGAAAGCATGATTTTATTGCTCCACCCCTTAGCGAGATATAGGAGATAATCTGACATAAGACACAACCTCAACACCTGTATCTCCAGAACGGCTAGAGATATATACATAAACCAAACGGCACATTTTAGTGTAACTTATAGCTAATTTATTACGCAAATCACGATTTTATTGCTCCACCCCTTAACGAAAAAAAGGTTCTAATGTGACATAAGACTTAGTCCACATCATCCACCCCTGTGTCTCCGGAACCGTAAGAGATATATACATAAACCAGACGGCATATTTTATTGCTAATTTATTGCTGACGATCGCGACTAGTAGCACAAACCCAGACCCACCCCTTCAACCCTTAGCATTAAACTCACCCCCGTAATATCAGAAAAATTGTAACAAAAAATGTATGTGTGTCAAATACAGCCTGGGATCTTTATTACTATTTAATTTCTCATCTTCTAAGGAAAGCCTGATTTTATTCTATACCCCTTAGCGAGAAAAATGGGATAATCTGACTTAAGAAACAATGCAAACACCTGTATCTCCGGAACCGTAAGAGATATATACATAAACCAAGAGGCGTATTTTATTGCTAATTTATTGCTGAAGACATGCGCAACCTCAGAACCACCCCTTCAACAGTTAGCATTAAACTCACCACCGAAATATCAGAAAAACACTTGAAAGTTGAGCAATCAAATAGTCATAAAGTGCCCAGGCTGTATTTAACGGACATATTTTTTTCTTCAATTTTTCTGATATTTTGGGGGTGAGTTTAATGCAAAGGGTTGAAGGGGTGGTTCTGGGATTTCGCTGCTAGTTCCTATGGGCAGTAATAAATTAGCAATAAAATATGCCGCTTGGTTTATGTATATATCTCCTCCGATTCCGGTAATGCAGGTGTGGATGGTGAGTCTTAAGTCAGATTATCCACTTTTTCTTGCTAAGGGGTGGAGCAATAAAATCACGCTTTCTTTGGAAGATGAGAAACTAATTAATAATAAATATCTCAGGCTTCATTCAACGGACTTACGTTTTTTGTTACAATTTTTCTGATATTCCAGGGGTGACTTTATTGCTAAGGGGTGAAGGGGTGGGTCTGGGATTACATTACTAGTCGCGATCGTCAGCAATAAATTAGCAATAAAATATGCCGCTTGGTTTATGTATATATCTCTTACGGTTCCGGAGATACAGGGGTGGATGATGTGGCTTAAGTCTTATGCCAGATTAGCCCCTTTTTCTCGCTAAGGGGTGGAGCAATAAAATCGTGGTTTGCGTAATAAATTAGCAATAAATTAGCAATAAAATATGAGCCTATAGTAAATGCTGACTTATGAAGTGGGTGATGTGGCTTAATAGGCATCAATATTTCTTCCCTAATTTGATTTTTTTTCAAAATCATAAAATGCCTGTATCTTCGGTAATAATCGTGGTATAGCAATGAGATTAAATTTTTTGTAATTCTCGATTCTCTATTATTGAAGAAAAACGATTATATGTGTCACAATACAAATTTTCTGAAAAGAATCCAATATCTTAACTTGTGAATTTTTTCTAAACATTGGAGTAGCTGTATCTCTGGAAACAATTGTCATATCGTCACGAAATTAAGTTTGCTCCAACAAATAGTTTTTAGTTAACAAAGACTAGCCATTTATAGCATAGTATTAGAAATAAAATCTTTCTCAGAAGTTAACAAGTATTGTCTACTTTTGAAAAACCCTAACGGTTTGTATATCTGGAAATAATTGTCATAACACAATACGAAATTAAGCTGTTACCATTAGGGATTCTTCATTAATAAACATTAGTCACGAAATGCTTAGTAAAATTTTTTTCCTGAATATATTCAACAATTGAAATTTTTGAAAATCCTAAACTACATGTATCTCCAGAAATAATGATCACGTCGCAATGAAATTAAGTGTATTGTAATTAACGATAACTAATTATTAAGGATAATACATTAGATGCTAATTGTTATCAATAATTAATAAAAAATAAAATTTCTAAAACCATCCTATAACCTTCTCACCATGTAAACTGTTTCAAAATATTAAACTGTTTGTATCTCAGGAATTGTTGGTCATATAGTCACTAAATTAAGTTTGACGTAATAAGCGACTTTTATTAATAATAAGTAGCTATTAAGTGCAAGTTTTAGGAATGAAATTTGTCCGAAATATATCCAATACCCTTCCCTCCATTTGAAATTTGCGAAAATACTGAACTGACTGTATCTCTAGAAATATCCTCATATTGCCATGAAATTAAGTTTGTTGTAATTAGGGAATTTTAGTTATTAAACATAAAATTAATTAAAACTAAAGGTAAATTAAGTAAATTTAAAAAAAAAAGAATTTGAATTCTCTGTACTTCTGGAATTAATAGTCATGTCATAACTGAATTAAGTTCGTTGTAATCAGCGATTCCTGGTATATAGAAATAAGAAATTGAATGTAGCGTATTAGATAACGGATTTTTTTCGAAAATTATTCAATCAACTTTTGTATTTGTACCTCGGAACTTTTTGAAAATTTTGAACTGGCTATATCTCTATAACCGCCATGAAATTACGTTTGTTGGAAATTGGGAATTTTATTTAATAAATAGAAGCTGTTAGACGTAAATTACTGATATTAAACATTTTCAAAAACGCATCCATTACCCTTCAAAACTTCGAAAACTAAAAATAAAACCTGATTCTATGTATCTTTGGAACTAATGATCATATCGTAACGAAATTCAGTTTGTTGTAATTAAGGAGTTCTAGTTATCGAAGATAAGGTAATAAGTGCTAGTTATTGATTTTAAAAATTTTCAGAAACGTATCCAATACCCTTCTCCATTTGTAATTTTGTTGGATTTTCTGCATCTCTGAAACGAACGGATATCGTCACGAAATAAAGTTTGTAGTAATAAGCGACTTCTGATTTATAGAAAAGAGCCATTCAATGAAACGTTTTAAGAAACGAATTCTTTAAAAATTTCTTCTCCTTACACCTGAAATTCTCCAAAATCGTGAGTTGTCTGTATCTCTAGAAATAATCATATCATCACGAAATTACATTTATATCAATTAGCGACTTTTAATTTATACAGAGCACCACATAGGTACAATGTTGTAACAACAATTTTTGTTTCGAAAATAATTCAATACCTCTTTTTTCTATTGCACTTTCTTAAAATGCTAAACTGTCTGTATCTCTGGAAAGCCATTAAGTGCAAAATTTGATTATTGAAATTTTTAGAAAAATTAGTCAATATCTTGCTAGAGAACTTTTTCAAAATCCTGTAAGGCCAGTATGCATAGAATAACCAAATTTATCATTAGAGAAGGGTTTCTCCAGATTATAATGCCGTTACGTCACGCCGTAATATTCCCGGCGAATTATGGCACATTCCAGAATCTAGAGTATCTGGTAATACATTGAAGGCAATAAATGCAGCTAACAATATTCACTACGTATTAATATTGAAACAAACTTTCGTGGGATATTTCGGAGTTGGACATAATAGGTGTTATTATTATAAAATAAGCAGGGAATGTAACACAAATAACCGTTGGCATGTTAATAGGATAAAATGGCGATGTGTAACATCGTGAGACTCATATGGCCGGACCAAATATTTATGGCAACATTAGTAAAGTGCCTTTTAGGGAGGTTTTGGGAAAAAATTGTTTCAAATTAGAGTTATAGCCAATTAATAGGGCAGTCCAAATCTATGAGTTGGTATGAATTGATAAAGCCGTTTTAAAGAAAACTGAGAAAAACTGAAAATCCACAAGAGTAAAGGGCCCTTCACAGAAGATCAGATACGATGGCAATAAAGGCAATCACTAAGGATTGAATGGCGAAGTAACTATTCATAGTTTAAAAAAACTGTGGACCAATTTTTGAGATAATCTAAGAAAACGTAAAAATGACAAGAGTAAAGTGTCCTTGGACCTTAACTGATTCTGATGAAATTTATGTGGTCGCCAGATTTCAAGGGACTCAGCCTAAATAGAAAATTTAAACTTTCCCTTGTTTATAGTTTCTGAGGAAACATTGACCACATACTCGATAAATACATACACATAACCTGTTTCCAAAAACATGTTTTTCGAACTGAGAAAAACTTCCAGAAATACCAATATGTCTAATTCCAAAAACCAACACGACTACAACACTTTCTTATTATATAGGTACCTCACTTAAGAAAGTAAGAGGTCCCTTGGTTGTCATAAAGGGTGTAAGAAATTCAATGGGGTTTTCAAAAATCAATATCCCATGAATAAAGTGCCGTTTGAGCTTAACTGATTCTGATGAATATGCTGTCGCCAGATTTCAAGGGATTCAGCTTAAATACAAAATTTCAACTTCCCACTGTTTATAGTTTCTGAGGAAAGGTTGACCACATACTCCGTAAATACATACACACAGACCTGTTTCCAAAAACATGTTTTTCGAACGAGGGGACCTCAAAACGTCCAGAAATGCCAATATCTCTAATTCCGAAAACCAGCACGACTAAAACACTTTCTCTTATTATATAGGTACCTCAAATAAGAAAGTAAGAGTTCCCTTGGTTATCACAACGGATGTAAGAAATTCCTTGGGGCTTTCAAAAATCAACATCTCATGAATAAAGTGCCCTTTGACCTTAACTGATTCTGATGAAATTTATGTTGTCGCCAGATTTCAAGGGATTCAGCCTAAATGCAAAATTTCAACTATCCACTATTTATAGTTTCTGAGGAAACGTTGACCACATACTGCATAAATACATACACACAACCTGTTTCCAAAAACATGTTTTTTGAATTAAGGGGACCTCAAAACGTCCAGAAATGCCAGTACCTCTAATTCCGAAAACCAACACGACTACAACACTTTATCTTATTATATAGGTACCTCACTTAAGAAAGTAAGAGGTCCCTTGGGTGCCATAAAGGATGTAAGAAATTCCTTGGGGCTTTCAAAAATCAGCATCCCATGAATGAAGTGCCCTTTGACCTTAACTGATTCTGATGAAATTTGTGTTGTCGCCAGATGTCAAGGGATTCAGCCTAAATACAAAATTTCAACTTTCCACTGTTTATAGTTTCTGAGGAAACGTTGACCACATACTCTACTCCATAATTACACACACACAGACCTGTTTCCAAAAACATTTTTTTCGAACTGAGGGGACTTCAAAAGGTCCAGAAGTGACAATATCTCGAATTCCGAAAACCAGCACGATTACAACACTTTATCTTGTTATATAGGTACCTCACATAAGAAAGTAAGAGTTCCCTTGGACGCCATAAAGGATGTAAGAAATTCCTTGGGGCTTTCAAAAATCAACATCTCATGAATAAAGTGCCCTTTCACCTTAACTGATTCTGATGAAATTTATGTAATCGCGAGATTTCAAGGGACTCGGCCCAAATACAAAATTTCAACTTTCCACTGTTTATAGTTTCTAAAGAAACGTTGACCACATACTCCATAAACACATACATACAACCTGTTTCCAAAAACATGTTTTTTGAACTGAGGGGACCTCAAAACTTTCAGAAATGCCAATATCTTTAATTCCGAAAATCAGCACGATTACAACACTTTCTCTTATTATATAGGTACCCACATAAGAAAGTAAGGAGGTCTCTTGGTTATTACAAAGTGTGTAAGAAGTTCCTTAGTGTTTTCAAAAATTAATATCACATAAATAAAGTGCCCTTTGACCTCAACTGATTTTGATGAAATTTAGGTAATCGCGAGATTATTCCACTTTTTATAGTTTTTGAGGAAACGTTGACCACATACCACTCCATAATTACATACACACAGACCTGTTTCCAAAAACATGTTTTTCGAACTGTGGGGACCTCATATCGTTCAGAAACGCCAGTAACTCTCATTCCGAAAATCAGCACGATTACAACATATCTTATAACATCTCTTATTATATAGGTGCCTTCACATAAGATAGTAAGAGGTCCCTTGATTATCACAAAGGTTGTAAGAAATTCCTTGGGGCTGTAGAAAAACAAAATCCCATCCCTGCTTGCCAAAAAATTATTTTTTGTATTTCTTTCATTTTTCCAAAATTTAATGGCCATTTTCAATTTTCCCGGGAAAGGGGAGGCGAGGAGGCCGGGCCTATCCCAAATTTCGACACGTAATAAATGCCGGCAACAAAACGTAAAAAAGCGCAATTTCCGTAATCATAAATTTGCACAACTCTCCACGGTCACTTGGCCCACCAATTTCGATATAACCGCCGTCCTAAACATCCCATTACAGCTGGATCGATATTATAGATCGATACTTGTTTCGTTTTTTAATGTCGTCGGTGTGCTCATAAACACAACCCCATGAGTAATACTTTAAATTCTACACGGGGCCCTTTCGATAACCGTAATAACCATAATCTTTTCAAATCTAGAATTAATAATGATGCGATGAGCCCCTCCGAAGGAGAAATTACCTTCCGTTACGGCCTCACGGGAGGAAGCTTGCGAGATTAATGGCGAGTCATTAAGGATTCGACACGTTACACAAATTTGAGTTTCCTGAGCTTACTGGATTCCCCTCGACCGTTTATTAAAACTTGGGAGGTTAGCGACGTAAAAACCGTCATTTGCTCTTCAAACTATTTATACAACTAAAGTCGTGAATAAATATACGGCAGATGGCGTAAGTAATAACGTTGTTTAAGACGCTTCAACAAATTTCATCGAGGGAATGTAAATTCAATGCAACTTATCATTACAGCAATGACAGGTTTCAAGTTTGGGGTACCACAATTGGACTGGGAGCAACCGTGATAATAATGGAAGGGTTAATAAAACCTAAAATTGGGTAAAACGTTACAACACAAATCTGAGACGTTAATACCTGCGGACCTGCTACGTTAAGGTGCTTTATTACTTGGCAATATTCAAAATGACAGTTATGTTCTATGAAATAACAAACACTTACTAATGTGGCTACGATAGCAGGACGCCTAAATGTATAATTTGAATTTCGGAATTTCTAACTGCTAAATTGACGTTTAACAAGAATATTTACAGAATGGGAAAATACCTCAAGTTACCATTTAGTCAATCTACTCATTGAATTTTGATATTGCTTTAATCGCCCTAAATCGGTCTTTGAAGCACAAATATAGAAAGAAGAATAGTTTTTAAATTACCCTTCCTTCCTTAATGAATATTGGTTACGATATCAAACTGATTCTCTTCACAAAAATGTGAATTTCTCCAGAAATAATATCGTTTCGTAATCGAAATTGTTAGTTGTCAAATTGACGTTTGTGAAAGGTTTAGGAGGAATACGTTTTGTAATTTATATATCTTTCCACTGCAGTTTTTATTATTGTAATATCTTAAAAGATGATACACCTGTCATTTTGACAACACAAATTCGGAATAATATTTTAATTGTCACATTGACGTTGGTGGGAAACGTCAAACGAAAAGAAAATTCTGTGTCAAAAGTCGTCATTTCATTAACTAAATTTTGAAATGGTTTTAATAGCAAAATTGGATTTTAAAAGACAAACATGGAAGAGGGATAAAACTCTACCTTTCTTGATAAATGTTTCTTATGATGTTATACAGAATCTTTCCATAAAAATGTTAAATTCACTATAAATTTGCATCCTTGAGTCAGAATTCCTCCAGAAAGAATGCCGTTTTGAATCCGAGCCTACAAACTCGGAATTGTTGTAATTGTCAAATTGACGTTAGTGAAAGATATTAAACGAGGAAACAATTTAGAAATTGTAATATCTTTCCAAGGAAGTTCTCGCTATTAGACTTTCAAAGATAATCAAGGTAACATGTTTTTTGCTAGAAAAATCACAATTTATGCTTTTAATTAATTAATTACCTATAACTTTGTTTAAGTGTCATATTGATATTTCACATAAAAATATGAAGAAAAAAGATATACAATTCGAAGAGTGGAAAATTATTTTTTGATAGAGTTTTTGCCAGGATATTTGAAAGTTACCTAGAGGCCGTTTGTAAATCACGTGATGCCCCTAAGGGGGGAGGGGGTTATTAATTTTTCTCCCCTGTAATATAGAATAAATTATATAAATTTCTTTTATCAAACAGAATACAATTGGTATAAATTATTTTAAATTTGTGGGGGGGGGGTCAAAAATTATTACGTGATTCTTAGGGGGGTATTACGGCATATCACAGTTTATCACGGTGGGGGGGTTCAAAATAGGCTAATTTAACGCCACGTGATTTATGGACGGCCCCTCCAAACCATCCACCGATCATTAAAATATATTTTTAAGTTGGGGTTCCTCATTAAAAAATAAATTAATGTGTTGTTTTTGAAAGCTCAATTTAAGTTTGTAAGTTTCTCGCTGTCACAATGATATTTCTGCAAAAACCGAGAAATAGTCACTTGTTTTGTTAACCTCTTTTCAGGGCGGATTTTCTTGATATAATATAACATTAATAGATTGATAATTCAATTTTAGAATCTTTTAAGTGTCAGATTAGCATTTCCATTAAGACATGCCGCATTTCCAATGCTAAGAAAAGTTATTAATTTCGAGGAGGCAAAACAGATCTACGGTGCTTGTCAAATTGACGTCTAGCGTAATTGTACGAGAATATGTTCCAAAATATTTAAAAATATTTCAAAATTTTCACTACATATTTAAAAAAAATTAAATATCTATTCTTTTTCAACCTATTTCCTGTGTCTGAATATCTCAAGAAACAGCGAAATTGTATGTCGTTGTGTGTTAAAGGTGCTAAATAGATTTTAATAATTTTTAAGTATCAAATTTACATTTTTAGAAAAACAGGGAAGACAGAATTACCCTTTGAGATTTAAATTTTTTTTTTGGAGGATATTACAATCTATGCATTGACCTGTTACGTCGTTATTAATATTGTTTGTGTAAAATTTTGGAATTGTTTAATTTGTAAAATTGTGGAATTATCAAGAAAATTCAAATAATCACAATTTTGTTTCAGAGCGGTTTTTGTGTTGAAATACCTGGAAAAACAGATATTATCAATTTTCATTCTAACTTGTTAACTGAAATTTAGATTTTTTTCCAATTATTATATTGATTTTTGTGGAAAATACGTGAAAAGATAGCGAAACATTTGAAACTTCAATCTACTTCCAATGTAGTATTTTATCTGAAATATCTCAGAAAATGAGTGACAGTCCTGTCATTTTATACAATTTTTAAATTTTTATATTACATATAATACCTATACATGTAATATATATAATTATATTACATATATGTATTACATTTTTAAATTGTACATTTTTTTCTCGAAAGTAGAAAAGAGATTCAACCATTTTCTTTTATAAATGTTTGTCCATTATAGAAGTTACATAAAATAATATGTTGTCTACTTAATTTCGGAATATGAGACCACCAAACTGACATTCTAATAAAAATGTAAATGTTTTACATTAACCTGCATTTTCGAATGTTATTTTATGTAAAATTATTTTATAAAGTAACAAGGTTACTTCCCATTTTTGAACTTAAAACTAGCAACTCAAATTTGGAATAATGTTACTTAGCAAATTGTGGTTTTATTAAAGAAATGAAATATCTCGAAAAATAATGAAATTGACTAGTTTTTAATCAAATCTGACATCCGCTATCTGGTTTTATTTTTCTTTCTCAATTTAATAATTGTGGGGAAAATTCAAAATAGAGAGCAAAATATTTGGGATTACAATCTCTTTCTAAGGCAGTACCTTATTTCAAAAATCTCAGATAAGAATGACAGTCCTGTCATTTTATTTAAGAACCTGTCAATTGGATGTGGAAATTTTTCGCTATCTGATTGATGTTTGAGGTAAAATAAACGGGGAGACTGACAATGTTTAAAATATATATTTCTCTCTCTCTCGAAAGTAAGGAAGGGTTTTAACCATTTTCCATTAGAAACTGTCTCTTCAATTTCGCAATAATGACTGTCAAATTGACATTAGAATAAACATGTCAAAGTTTTACACAATCCATATTTTTCATATGTATTTTCTAGTCAGATTATATCACAAATTAATCAATTTAAGTTTCAAGCTCAAGCTTTCTGGGATTTTTTTACTTGTAAAATTGCTGTTTTACGAAAAACCGTTTTTAAATGTTCATCTTAATCTACTTCCAATGCGTTTTTGGTGTTGAAATCTCTCAAATTTCGGTTATGTATTTTACTCTCAAATTGACATTTGTGGAAAAAGAATTAAATGAGAACAAAACTATCGACAACTTTTTACTGAAATATCTGGGAAAAAGTAATAACCCACCAACTAAACTAACACATGTTTTATCTGTCAAACTTGGACAAATGTTTCCGAAGGGATGTCAAAATTCTATCATTCCACACTTCTCGTAAAGTCATTTTGGTAGGTACATTTGAAAAATTGATGAAATAATATACTATTTGCATTCTAATGAAACAAATCAATTTTGAAATATACTACATACTACATGTATATTTTAAAATAATATTGTGAAAAGAAAAAACTTTAGAATTTCAATCCTTTTGCAACGCAATTTCAAATTTGCCTGAATTACCTCGACAGTACCTGTCATCCTTTCTTTCAGGGACAGTAACAACCTAATTAACAAACATCGAATGCGTCATACTTTCATAACAAACGCGCGGTTAATTAATTGGTACGAATTAATTGGGCTTATATAATTGGGTTCTCCATCCACGAATTTATTTCCCCGTTCCATATCAATTTTTTAACGTGGCGGGTACGTTAAATTTCCCAGCGTCGGCGGCGTACTGCCCGAAGGTGATTCGTTAGGTTTAAATTTTTATATCGCGAAATTAATTAGGGGGATGGATGCGATTGGAATTTATGAAAGCGTAAATTAAAAACAAAAAGTGGTAGCGTCCAATGCAATCAAGACCGGTCTCGTTTTGTTGGATGAATAAAGATGTGATCGTTAATTGATCGGTTAAATAATTTATAGAATTGGTTGTGATATCAATGTACTTTTTTCCGGGGAGAAGGTTGAAATGGCAGGTGGTGCGAAACGGGTAGCTTTTGATTCCACTTTTTACAAATTAAGTTTGAAATGACAGGTCATAAATATGACATTTGGTATAGGTAAATTGTAATTAATAGCGATATAAAATGTAATTACTTCAGCTTCCCCTTATATAATAAAGGTGAAATTGCATTCACTAATTTGCAATAACAAATTCAAATTACTGGAGAGGGGGCGGTCTTGCAAACAATTGTTTAGAAATTTATTTTCGTGACAGTAATTAAATTATCTAATACATATAGAGTGTCCCTAAGCATGTATATACAGGGTGTATCTAAAATTATTGCTTCACTTTCCACAACGTGTGAAAGATGAAAATTGCAGAATGAAAAATGCTCAAGTAACACATAAATTTTCCGAACTTTACACTTTCTGCTTTGACTAAAATTGATACGTTATGTGCTCAAATTAGTAAGTACCTTAAACTTGGAATATTTAATCTGTAGGCCCTCAGACGGTTTCCCTAAGATGGGAGTACTGTAATTCCGAATTTCACCTTCCGAGGGGTGAAAAATAGGGGCGATATTAATTTTAGACAATATTTATTCTTAGGTTTTTCTCGAATAAGTAGTAAGTTCGAACTCTACGTCGTTCTAATTTAGGCTCCGAAGTGACTAAAGAAAATTTAAATATCAACCACTCCCATTACATTAAATAACTTGGGACATGGCCAAACGCGTGAAATTGGGTAATGAAAAATGCTCAATTAACACGCAAATTTTCCGAACTTTCCCCTTTCCGTTATGACTAAAATTGGTACTGACGTCATGTGCTCAATTAAGTAGGTACTTTAAACTTTTTATTTATAAAATTTTTTATTACTAAATATTTAAACCGTAGGCCCTAAGATGAGACTACTGTAATTTCTAATTTCGCCTTACAAGGAGTGAAAATAGGGGTGATATTAACTTTCGTCAACATTTATTCTGAGATTTTCTTCGAGTAATTACTAAATTCAAACTATATGTCATTCTAATTTAGGCTCCCAAATGACTGAAGAAAATTTAAATATCAGCAATTTCCTTTATTTTGGGAAAATTGAACGGGAAATCCCTGAAAATTAAACAATTAAAAATGGTTAATAAACACGCAAATTTTTCGAACTTTCCATTTTCTGTTTTGACTAAAATTAAGACTTGTGTTAAGAGAAAATTAAGTGAATTAAAAAAAGACAACTGTTATAGAGATTATGTAATACATATATAAGATAATAGCATACAAGTTGTCTTATGCGAGGCTTTCAATCTAATGCTATTGAAAAAATTCCCTTTGAACCTCTCGTAATAATTCAACACTTTTAAATAAACAAACACGGCGCGTGAAGGGACTACGGTAGATCGGAATTTCGCCTACAGGAGGTGAAAAATAGGGGGTCAAAAATAGGGGTCGAAGTACTTTTTTCAACATTTATTCTGAGGTTTTTCTCGAGTAATGAGTAACTAACTACAAACCCTACGTCCTTCTAACTTAGATTTCCAAGGGACTGAAGAAAATTTAAATATTACCAATTCATATTGCATTAAAAAATTTGGGAAATGGCCTAACGCGCGAAATTGAGTAATGAAAGACTCTTAATTTAAACGCAAATTTTCCGAAGTTTTCACTTCCTGCTTTGAATAGAATTGATAAGCCATGTGCTGAAATAGGTAAGTTGGAATATTTAAACTGTATGCCCTGAGATGGGATTACTATAACTCCGGATTTCGCCTTCCGAGGGATGAAAAATAGGGGTGATATTAATTTTCGTCAACATTTGTTCTGAGGTTTTTCTCGAGTAATTAGTACCTTCAAACTATACGTCGTTGTTACTCAGGCTTCCAAGTGACTAAAGAAAATTTAAATATGACCCATTTCCTTTATTTTGGAAAATTTGAGAAATCTCTTAATCCGTGAAAATTGCACAAAGAAAAATGCTCAATGAAGAAGCACATTTTCCGAACTTTCTGGTGTATGGAACTACGATATTTCATAATTTCGCCTTCAGAGGAGGTGAAAAATACAGGTAAAATTAATTTATGTCGATAGTTTTATTTTAAGGTTTTTGTCGAAAAATTATTAATTAAATTAAAATTCTACATCGTTATAACTTAGGCTCCCAAGTGACTTAAAATTTAAGGATAACCGATTCCTATTTCATTAAAAAAACTTGGGAAATGGGCTAAAGCGTGAAATTAGGTAATGAAAAATCCTCAATTTCCACGCAAATTTTCCGAACTTCCCCTTTCTGCTTTAACTAAAATTGATATTTACGTCATGTGCTCAAATAGGTAAGTTGAAATATTTAAACTGTAGGACCTGAGATGGGAGTACTGTAATTCCGAATTTCGCCTTCTGAGGGGTGAAAAATAGGGGTGATATTAATTTTCGTCAACATTTATTCTGAGGTTTTCCTCGAGTAATTAGTAACTTTAAACTCTACGTCGTTCCAACTTAGGCCCCCAAGTGACTAAAGAAAATCGAAATATGACCCATTTCCTTTATTTTGGAAAACTTGGGAAATCTCATAATCCGGGAAATTTGCACAATGAAAAATGCTCAAGTATCAGGCAAATTTTCCGAACTTTCCTCTTTCTGCTTTGACTTAAATTGATACGTCACGTGCTCCAATAGGTGAGTACTTTAAACTTGGCATATTGAATCTTTATGCCCTAATACAGTGTATGGGAATACGTTAGTTCAGAATTTCGCCTTCAGAGGAGGTGAAAAATACAGGTAAAATGAATTTTCGTCGATATTTTTTTGAGGATTTTCTCGAGTAATTAGTAACTAACTTCAACTTCTACGTAGTTATAAATTAGGTTCCCAAGTGACTGAAGAAAATTTATATATCACCAATTCCTATTACCAAATTTGGGAAATGGCCTAACGCGTGAAATTGGGCAATGAAACATCCTCGATTTACACGCAAATTTTCCTAACTTTTCACTTTCTGCTTTGACTATAATTGATACGTCATGTGCTCAAATAGGTAAGTCGGAAAATCTAAACTGTAGGCCATGAGATGGGAGTACTGTAATTCCGAATTTCGCATTCTGAGGGGTGAGTAATAGGGGTGATATTAATTTTCGTCCATATTTATTTTGAGGTTTTTCTCGAGTACTTAGTAAGTTCAAACTCTACGTCGTTTCAACTTAGGCTCCCAAGTGACTAAAGAAAATTTAAATATGACCGATTTCCTTCATTTTGTGAAACTTGTGAAAATTGAACAACGAGAAGTGCTCAAAACACGAAAATTTTCCGGACTTTCCACTTTCGGCTTCGACCAAAATTGATACGTCAGGTTTGAAGTAGAGCGAACGGTTGAAGTCGCAACACTCCCTCGCTCTTTCCATACCCAGAAGCCATTCCATCAACTAAAATGTTGCAGAGCCACGCAACACCTGATTCGCCACGTACCAAACCAGCTATCGGCATTGCTCATAATTCGCGATCTACCCAACGCAACTAGCAATAAACAAAACGATCCGTACGTCTCGAAAGCGTCTTTCGGAACATGCCTACTTCACAATTCACGCTACAAAGTATAACGAGAGGCCCATTCCGAAAAACAACCATATCTCCGTCATCGTCGGTACGTGATCTCCGGACGTTTCGGTCGCCTCGGAAAAAATCATTTCGTCAATAAAAATTCGACAAATGTTTAAACACACCGCACATAAGCTACATTGTAGCGAGCGTATCGGATTTCCTTACTGCTAAGAAATACGATCCGTCCGGGTACTTAAATTAAGCCAATACCAGTACACACACACTCGCACACAATGTAATAAGATGAAGTGTGCTGCCCTAATGGTCTGCTAAGGAACACGGGGAGTCGCGTAGGGTTATACTTTATCAAGTCTCACGTGTTAAGAGTCGGTTCATTGATTTAAGATCGGGGGCGCGAAGGAAATTTACGGCCGTGGGACGTTTGGAGGCCTGAGAAGAGATATATATCGTCGGCGGACGTTTAAGTGGCTCTCATCCAAGGATTTTCCCAAAGAAGACGTTTAAAATACCACAAATAATCGATTTACAAATGAATTTTACAAGAAATTGAGGTTCTTGATAATTTCTTTGTCAGACAGTTCAGATTAGTGCTAGCTATTATTGTCAGATTTAGTCACATTTAAAATAAGAATTTAATTTTCCCCAACAATGGCACGGTTGTTCTTTCGATTTTTAATTCCAAAAAACAGACATTTAAGTGTATTTCTCGGGAAAAGCTTAGAAGTATTCTTCCAAACGAAAAGCATTGAAGATGTTTGAAATCCCACTATTACTCGCAAATTAATGTAGCAACATTAACTGAGCAGTTTAATTTTTTTATTGTTAACAATTCAGGATACTTTTAATTTTACTGAAATTTTCGTAAAAATACATGGAAAATTTAGTTTCCCCAAAAATAATCTAAAATAATAAAATTTAAATAAATTTTCCTTCAATTTTCATTGTAGCAGATTTAGAAAAATCGTTCCAGTAATCTAAACTCCTTAAAAAAATACACTTACGTGTCCTTTGCGGAATTTCACCGGACGAAAACTACTTAAGATATTTAAAATCCCACAATTAGTCAATGATTCAACAAGTAATTATGTTTATTTCATATTTTTACATTATTTTTTAATTGATAGACAATTCGGAATGTAACTTACTTGAAATTTTTTTAATAACACATTGAGTCAAGTTTAAAATAGGAAATTAACTTTACCCAACTATAGCAAGGTTTTTTCCTTCGATTTTCCAACGCAAATTTACAAAAAATCGTTCCAGTATATCAAAAGTCCATAGAAATGACCACGTCCATGATATTTAAGTGCCTTTCCAGTGAAAAGCTTCGAAGGATTTTCTAATAGGAAAACCATTTAATATGTATGCCTAAAATCCCACGATTAACCGACAAATTGACTCAACAATAATTGAGGTTTATATATTTTTTAATCAACAGACAATTCGGATACTGGTAACTTTTTTTTTTAAATTTTCGTAAAAATA
The DNA here is from genome assembly GCA_946251905.1 of Cryptocephalus moraei. Classification (NCBI taxonomy): domain Eukaryota; kingdom Metazoa; phylum Arthropoda; class Insecta; order Coleoptera; family Chrysomelidae; genus Cryptocephalus; species Cryptocephalus moraei. Next base: position 10,321,767 of record OX276466.1, on the reverse strand, counting down.
TATTCAATAAAGTTTAAAATAAGAAACTAATTTTCCACCACGATACTGATGTTTTCCTTAACCGGATTTACAAAATACCGTTCCGTTAAATCAAAAATCCATAAAAATGACACCTAAGTTCCGTTTCCATGGAAACCTTCAATGAATTCTCCGAAAAGAACCCCATTTAACATGTTTAAAATTCTACAATTATTAGCCAAATTAATTCAACAAGAAATTGAGGAATTTAATGTATTTTTTCTTCATGCAGTGCAGACTAATTATAGCTTTGGGAGAATTTTCCTTCAAATGCATCGAGTCAGATTTAAAATAGGAAATTAATTTTCCTCTACAATTGATAGGTTTTTAATCCCATTTTCCTCAAAGCAAATTTACGAAAATAAAATAAAACTAAAAAAAAATAAAAAAAGATAATAAAATAATTAAAAATACGTTCGAAACATACTTCTGGGACTTCTGATAAATATTACTTCTTCATTAGAAAATCACCAAATTGGACCACAAAATTTAACCAGAAAAGGAACAGTTTATCCTCAGAATCAAGAAAATCATTTTAGGGGTTAGTAATTAACAAAAAAACTTTTAAAATACCTTTAAAACATTAAATTTTAGAAAAAAAAAATTGAAATTTGCAAAATTTTCTTTGAAATTCAATAAACTGCGCTAGGTTGCAAAACACCCCAGAAATATATCATTTATTTTTTAACACTGATTATATATATTTAGATATTATGTATTTAATTCTAGAATAATTCTTATAGAATTATAATCCAGGAACCTGTTTAGAACCTTTTAGTATACAAAAAGAATTTGGAATTTTTTTTAATTCCTAGTAAAATTAAAATATTTATTGAAAAACAGGATAATATTGTGGGAATTTCAAAACTTTTCACATTAATCAAAATGTTTTTTTTTATGATACACACTGAAATAAACTACAAAACTCTCTAAAGCGGCCTAATTGTGCCTTACACTACACTAATACATTTGGACATTATGTATCGGTCCAATTTAGTCCAGAAAATTTCTTAAAGAACTAAAATGAAGAAAACCATTTGGAAGCTTGTAATAAACCAAAAATTCTCACTGTAGAAAAACAAACAATTTTGTTCTTATAGTTGATGTGCCTAATAGCATTTGGTAGGCTCAACAGAATGCATTCCACTCATGTAATTTTGAAGAAAATTAAACTTTAAGGACCTTAAAAGCATCTGGTGTCTTTCTCATCTTAACAATTGTTAAGCAACTTTCTAGAATCATTCGAAATTTAAAACCTCTTTTAAAAAAATAATTTTCATCAGTCAGATAAAATGGATTTTAAATGTCATCAATTTTTTACAATGGTCCTAAGATACACCCCAACTATATGGTCTTCAAAACCATAAGTTAACTATGTTTAAAAAAAATAAAACTCCTTTAGAAATGGTTACCACTTTGGGTTCAAATATTACCTAATAACACCTTCACTTCATCAAACTCTTAAACTCCAGAAATCTCTTAAGTGTTGCAAATTATATTTCATTTATCATATTTCCCGTAAGATACTTGCAATTTCTTTAAATCAGGTAGCATCAGGTAAATCCTTCGTAGCATCAGAACGCCTGATTTCCCACATCTTGTTTTTCTAAGACATTTGCAACTGCATTAACAATATAAACAGTTGTAGGTAATCTCTTCTAGTTTTTAAAAAATTTCATGTACATTTACTGGAAACTAATGAGATCTTCCAAATGTCACATTTATCTTGACAAGCAAGCAACTTCTTCAAATACGTTGAGTAGTGTAGTAGCAATTAAGTAGCTTAAAAATTTTGTAGGCTATCTCAGAGCGTTGATATGTATTTTAAACATCACGTTTCGTTTGAAGCAATTGCAAATATTTTTAAAACTTATGAAATCTTTACAATTGTCATAAGTTTTGTAGATTATTCTCAACTCTTCATTGTCTTTATTAATTTTACAGTTGCAGTTACTTTTTAATTTATTTCATTCATTAACTTCACAGCTTTACCTTTATAATGTCTTAAGATGACTACCGAATTTAGAATTACGGATTGCAGGATCAAAATTGTCAGCAGAAACCCCCTTTAGAAGTATCAGAAATTCTTTAAAAACGTTGTAATAAGTTCCATTCAGAACGTTATGTTTGGGTAAAAGCACTAATAGCTTTTTTAAAGAGTTGTAGAAACGGAAATTTCTAAGATTGCTTTGAAGAGTCAGAACTTCTATAGAGAATTGTAATAGGTACAACAGTTGTACATAAGTTTGGTAAGTCCCTTGAGGTAAGTCTTTAAGATAGCTACGATTCTTTCCACATTTCTTTGCAATTACCAGAACATTACGTTACGTTTACGTTTAGAAACGTTACAAGCTACTCTATCGTTACATTTTCCTTAAATTACTTGGAACTTCGTTAAAATTGTCATAGGACTGATAAATTTCAATTTTACATTTCTTGGTGTCCTCAAAACTGTCAAAACTGTTTATTTCAAAGATAAATTGATTGTGATTGCAAGTCCTTTTACAAAGTTCTTTTGTCAAAAGTTTATAACAAATTCTTCATCATCAATTACATTGTAATAACTACAACTCTTTTACAGCATTCCAATACAATTGAAGTTCCTTAGAAAGTCCTCCACTTCATCGAAAGTATCAGAACTCCATTAAAAGTAAGATCTCAAATATCATATTTTCCTTAAAGTAGTTGCAATTCCTTTAAATCTCGTTGCAACATGAGAAATCCTTATTTTATACATAATGTAAGGAAACGGCTCGCCGCGATATAAACACGCCGGGAGCTGCACAAGTTCGCCGAATTGCGATCCCGAGAAGGACGGGTCGAAGAGCTGAGAAGGTTCGATGCGATAACGGGTTCCTGGAAAATCGAATATTCCAGCGATTACCGCGAAAGTTCCAGAAGGCTTATACCTGGTATATAAGGCATGCCGGACCCAAGGCGAGTGGTGGAAGAATCGTTCTGTGAACATTCGGGCGAGGGACCGCGCGCGATAAATAAATAAACATCTCTGTGTGCGAATATAAATTAAGTTAAGGGATTGTTAAGTTAAGTTTATAAGTGTAGTGTAAGAAATAAATTAATTAGTGCAACTCGCGTAGTGTTTTAGTTTTAGTAAATAGTAAAAACGTTACAATAATATTTTTCTTGAGACATGTGCACCAGATTTTATATAGGTATCATTAATTATTTAGTTTTGTCATCATTATGACTCAAGCTGTATTCCTAAAATTTGTAAATGTTTAAATACAAGAAGAGACTGGTTTTTGAAAGAAGGAATCAATTAAATAATTTAACATTGCATTTTAATGAACAAAATATTCTTTGTTAATAATTAATTACTGATACTTAATTAGATCCCAAGTACCAGTTAGATCCAAAATCCAATTCAAACTGAATCTAATTCCAAAATTAGACCCAAATATCTTTCGCCCCATTAACTAAATTGCAATTACATTTACAGCATTCTGATGTCACCAACACACCCGATTCAAAAAGAATCAAATCTATTATCAAATTTATGTAGGCGTTTTTATCGTTGTCTAGGGTCTCTTCAAAACACTCGTCTTTTGGATACTCTTTATTGCCATTCTCGTTCAGGAATCTCTTATTTACAAAGTTAACAAAAGAACGTCAAAAAACAAAAACAACGTATTACTCGGCCTGCTCAAAAACAAACCCGGCAAATATAAAAACAGTTGTCAACATGACAGATAAATTTCCTACACTCTCGGCCGTCCTGACTAAGAATCCGCCTCGGATTCGCTCTCTCATTTTCTAACCAAGGTTTTCATATAGGTACTCGGCGCAGGTGGCAGTACGCATTGGTCCCTCATGATGACCAACCTTAACTACGCTGTACCTTTCATTAGGTTGAATCTTGGTTATTTCATAGGGTTTCATTTTCACTTTCGGTATGTAGAACTCCCTGTTCAGCACTTCTGCTGTTTTGGCAACGGCGAAATGTCCAATCTCATGCTCCTTTGTGACCATTTCCATTTGCATTTGCCTTGGTAGCACGATTAGCTCTTCCCTGTTTTTATATTTGTACAAAATATAGTTTCGCATGAAATATTCTTCGTAACTTCCGGTTTGTAGGATTTTTCTATTCTGCTCCAGATATGAGTCTGCATCTTGTGCATTTCGCATGCGTAATACAAGTCCGTCGTCATGGCTGATTACCTCTTGGATCATCATCTGAGGACAGCGACTTAAAGCGTCAACGTGGGGTAGTTGGTATCCTTTTGTATGTTCGTCATCGTCTTTCGATTTGCCGTCATCCTTGTCGTCTTTCGATCTGTAGTCATCATTCTCGTCTATCGATTCGTCGTCATCATTTTCGTCATTTGATTCGTCGTCATCCTTGTCGTCTTTCGCTTCGTCGTAATCCATGTCGTCTTTCGATTCGTCTTCATCCTTGTCGTCTTTCGCTTCGTCGTCGTCCTTGTCGTCTTTCGCTTCGTCGTCGTCCTTGTCGTCCTTGTCGTCTTTCGATTCGTCGTCGTCCTTGTCATCTCTTGATTCGTCTTCATCCTTGTCGTCTTTCGCTTCGTCGTCGTCCTTGTCGTCTTTCGCTTTGTCGTCGTCCTTGTCGTCTTTTGACCACTCGCTGATCTGCCTCTCTACTTCCAATCTTTCCTCGACTGGCAGTCTTCTTGGTGATAGATAAATTGATTCTTCTGATTTTAAAATTATCTTCTTTTCAATTTCAACACTTTTCGTCTTATGTGGCTTGTAGTCTTCGACAAGCTTCTTTACCTTCGTCTGATGCTCTGTCTCGTCTATATGATTTTCGCCATCGTCCTTCGTCATTTTCATTAGAAAATTTTCCTTCACCTTTTTATGGATTATTATCCCCTCTTCTCCAATGGTAATGTAGACTTGCGACAGAATATCGTTCCCAATGACAGCTTTAAAACTTAAACAATGGGTCGGCATGACGTGAATTCTGAGCGTTAGCTCTTCATCATTTACCATTGCGATTTTTTTAAATCCGCCAAGAGTCCACACTTTGCTATTTCCAATGCCTTTTATCTCCATAGGATTTTCGTCCAATCTCACCTGCTGAAAATAATTTTCATAAACGTCTTGCCTTATAGCGCTTATATCACTTCCTGTGTCCAGTAACGCTACTAGTTGAACGTCATCGAGCGTCAGTTTCACTGCGTTTGTAGGCACGACTTCGGCGATATTTAGATTGGTTGTCGACGTCGAAGATGTGTCTCTCTGACATCCTGTCTTCTTAGGGCACATTGCTGCGACATGTCCAAAGTCATTACAATTAAAACATTTCGTTCCTTTGTTTTTATGAGGACATTCTTGCGACTTATGTTCACTTTCTCCGCAGTTGAAACACGTGTTCGTCTTCTTCTTCTCCGTCTTGTTATCTCCTTTTGCGTTTCGCGTTTTACTAGAAGCTCCATCTCGTTCTCGATCCTGCTTCTGGTAACTTGACCTGGAGTTTGCTGCTCCTTTGATTTTTTCATACATCTTGACCTTGTCCTTGAAATCTATGAAGTTTCTGGCTCCGTATAGTACAATTTTATCTGATGATTCATCTTGTATACCGTCGATTATATACTCTATGACAGCTTCCGCTTCGATGTTCGCTCTACTGTCAATCTCTCGCATAATCAGTACATACTCTTGGACAGTCTCATCCTTTTGCTTCCTTCGTGTTGACAATTTCTTGTGGATTTGTGCACTGCTGACTTTTGTTTCGAACTCCTGCTTCATCTTGTTTTTCAACGATGTCCACGTCTTGATTCCCTTTTCCGATCGAACGAATAACCTCGCTAATCCCGTCATTGATTTTTTCGCAAAAATCAGTTTCTGAAGATCGTTCCATCCTGTTACCTCTGCAATTTCTTTAAAATCCGTAATCCATCTTGTTACAGGGTAGTCTTCACCTCCGTCGAACGTGCGAATACTATCTTCGATATCTCGAAAAGTTAAAGCAAACGAAGTCGATTGTCGTGAGGCGGCGTTGTACTTATTCCTATCATCTGCTTCATCTCTTTCTTCTCCATCGTCGTCTTGATTAGATTCGTCGTCTTCTTTATCTTCTTGGTCGTTTCTGTCGACATTTTCAGTTTCTTCATCGTCTTCTTCGTCTTCTTCGTCGTCTTCCTCGATGTTGAGGTCATTCATGAAGGAACAAATGCGACTTACCACCTCGTCTTCTTTACCAGAATAACCTAAATTTAAAACATTACAAGCAGCAATAAGGTCTGCAAACTCTACTTGTTGTTTAACGTCATCAATTTTAGCATGATACTCAGGTGAATTTTTATCGTCTGAAACCGGTAAATTTACGCAAAGATTTCCGCGTCTGTCTGTTTAGACCCTCGTTACCATATGCAATTTGATGTAAAGCTTGGACGGCACTGAGTTTACATTTGGAAATATTACGCTCAATTTCTTCAAATTGACCCAAAGTCGCCATTATTTCAATATAAACAATACACAGTAATAACCAGAAAATTTACAAAACAAGCATTAAACAGCTCTAGACACAATAGGGTCGTATTATCTAGTTTATGGCGCCGCTTGTTTATAAAATTGTAAATTTACTACCTTATAATGTTTCTTCGCTTTATCACCGTTCACCTCACAACTCTGTGAAAAACAATCTCCCTAATTTCCTCTCGCGGTGACTTCCTGGACCTGAACGGCTGGCTTCTCTGGACCTGGACGGCTTTCCTGGACCTTGTCGTCGTCTTCTTCGGCTGCACCTGGACCTGGACGTCTTCCTGGTACTGGTCGTCTTCTTCGTCTAAACCTGGACCTGGACGTCTTCCCGGTACTGGTCGTCTTCTTCGGCTACAGCTTTTCCACGTCGTCTTGAGCTCGAAAGCGCCAACACTTCCCAGAAGTACCTCTTACCTCTGCCTCTGATACGGCCGCTCTCTCACGAGGACAAACTGTGAACCGCACACATCCTCGGACGAGTTCCCAAAATTGTAGGCGTTTTTATCGTTGTCTAGGGTCTCTTCAAAACACTCGTCTTTTGGATACTCTTTATTGCCATTCTCGTTCAGGAAACTCTTATTTACAAACTTAACAAAAGTACGTCAAAAAAACAAAAACAACGTATTACTCGGCCTGCTCAAAAACAAACCCGGCAAATAAAAAACAGTTGTCAACATGACAGATAAATTTCCTACATTTATGTTTCCCTAGAAATCAATGCAAACTTTATTTTTCCCTTTTTCAACAATTTAAAGTAGGAAGCAGTGAATTAGCCTAGATTAAATCAATTCAGGATGTGTAATGACGAGGTAATAAACAACTAAACGCACATTATAAATCTTATATGTAAGCTCATGTAGTACCGGGAAAATTAATTACAAGCGAGTTGCCGTTTTGCATACTGAAAAACCTTAATTTGAGATGCTTGCCGATACGGCCGATTAATCGGAAGGAAATTTAATGTATAAAACGATCGGTAACGACTTGTAACCGTTTTAAGTTCCTTCGAGGAATCCATCTTAATACCGAATCGTTAGCAACGTATATATAAACATTCCTGAAAATTTTTACATGTCCCAAACCTTAAGTTTTATTCATTTTTTGGGAGCAAGTTTATTGCAATAAATCATTAAATGTGACACATTGCAAATTGTACTCGCCGTTCACCGTTATGGTCTTCGGTAAAACGTCCGATGGTATTAAATCCTTTGGAGTTTTAAAATGTTTTTCGCTTGTCAGCCATTTCCATTTTAAATACGCCTCTGGCTGTACAACGTCAAGTAAATTGAATGAATTATACTTAATGTGGAATTGCGCTAACGGCAAAATGTGCCTAAAAGAAATCTTGAAGGCGTAGTTTTGGAGGATAAAAGCAAAAGATTCAGGTGAATTTCGTGAAAATTTTGGAAAATCGGAAAATGACAAGAATAAAGTGCCATTTGTAAGACTGATTCTATTTATCTATTACTTTCTACCTATTATACTTCCATTCCCCCTGCTTTTCAAATTTTTATTTATATTTCGCCTAGAGAAAACAACACGTGGTTCGCCTTATATGAGATAAGCTCGAAATTCCCGTCGGCCTCGAACTGCACCGCTTTGACTTTAGCCCCCCCGCTACGTTAAGTAGGGTCGCTACCTAACCACGGTCGGTGAAAAATCCAAAGGAATGAAGGAAGTGGCTATGCGTACGCCGTACGCCGTACGGTCGCGTAAATTTTTGGAAATGAAATAGATACTTGTGATAAGAACTGTTACCAAACTGTTTTGCAATGACAAAAAGTATTACTTATTATTTGGTAACGAATAAATACTGTTCTTCTTGTGACTAAATTACAAGGTATTTATACGTATAGGTCGTAGGTAATAATTAGAGCTGGAAAAATATGCTCTGAATACCAGTTTAAATATGCATCCAATTTGTATTCCGAAATTGAAAGATATGCAATATGTAGTAAGTTTAATATTAAACCTGTTTAGTATTAAATAAATAAGTATATTTATTACAATTTGATTTAAGTTCATTCGAATTTCTTAGAAATTGTGAGTGTAGTCCAGTGAAACCAAATAAAATAGTATATGTTACCACCAACTCAATATTAAGGGATCGTCAAATCTCTTAACACTAAATTTAAATTTTAAAATTAAGAAAACGTTATTTTTTTTTAATATGACAAGGACTACTAGTCCGCCAGTGGTATTGTTTTACCGAGATGTCCCATGTATAATATTCGCCCGATATTTCAATATCTTTGGCGGCAATATGTCCAACCGCATTTTTCGTCACCGATGAGCGTACATTTATCCACCGCTTCGCCTGGTTTCCGAGAGCGGTTCGTAAGTAATTATCCCTACTTAACGCAGCGGGGTGGCTAAAGTCAAAGCGGTGCAGTTCGGGCCCGTCCGAAATTCCGTTCTTAAAGTGGAATATTATCGTCCCTAAGAACGGGAAAAGGGAAGATTCTGAGTGCGTTACAGTTTTAAAATGGCGTGTTAGTCTTATATCATCGCTCATGAGAGTTGGTGTTGTTAAGTACGTGATATTTATTTAACTGTGCAAAAGACATTCGTATTGAGCAGAGTAATTGGAAGAAGCCACTAATTGGTGAGTTTATCACTGAGCCATTCATTCTTCTACTGTTGATTAACTAACTAACTCTTTAATTAATTAACCATCGGTATTTACAAATAAGAAATAATCGTAGTTGTCTCTATTTGGTATTCCAAACATTATTAGTCAGTCACCGTTAGCACGGTGCCGCCTTTTATCTCAAGGCAGGGTACTTCGCGCGTCTCTCCCTTAGTACTTATTGCACGTTCTTGGGCTAATTGCCACTAGTAGGTGACGGGTACCTTGCGCGTCCCTCCCCTGGTACCATTGCACGATCAGTACTAGTGTATTGCGTTTTCTTAGGATCTCGGGTGGTACTTCGCGCGTCTCTCCCTTAGTACCATTGCACACTCGATCCTAGATGTTTATGATATTGGTGTTTCCTAGTAGCTGGGGCGGGTACTTCGCGCGACTCTCCCTTAGTACCCCCTGCACGCCCAGTACTAGTGTGTTTGAGGTCTGGTGGGTATTTTGCGCGTTACTCCCCTAATACCCACTGCACAAGCCATACGAAAATAGAGAGAAAAACGATAAACTATGATACTGTCTGCATTGATATTTGTTCTAATTACTTGATTCTACAATTTCACCAAGTAAAAAGTAATAGAGTTTATTATTGTCTATAAATTAACAGAGAGAATGAGTTGCTCAAAGTCGTTTTTTTATTTCTTTGTTCCAGAAGTGCAGTCGTCTCGAACTCAATTGATCTCAGTCTCAGTTCTCGCCATCTGGCCCACACAGACAGTTTTTTTTACAAATTAAGTGCCTACATATTAATTTTTTTGTCTTAAGATCTTATTTTATTAATTACTTATACTTCATTTACTTTCATAATTATTATTATTGTTATTATTAGGTGTCAATATTATGGTTTATATGGATTATTACTATTATCATAATTTTTATGCTCTACAAATTAATTAAAAGAGGGAGTATGTACTACACATTCAAAAACGGTTTAACCAAAAATATTGTTAAACTTTATTATACGTAGTTAAGAGTAAAAAAAATGTCCAAAATTTAAATAGAATTCTTTAGGTGCATTTTGAGAACATTTCGAAAAACCCTAAAACGAGAAGAATGAAGTACCCTTCAGAAACGATTTAGCCAAAAATGTTATTAAGATTTGTTATGCATATTCGAAAGTACAATAAATACTCAAAGATTAGAAAACAACATTGGAGTGAATTTTGAGAAAAATTCCAAAAATTTTGAGACAGTAGAAATGAGACATTCAAGGACATTTTGGTAATCAAATGTTTTACTGCTGTAATAAAAATTATTAACCTACAATCAGTCACGTAATTTAATTCCCTTTTAACTTCCAAAAACAATCTTATTCCGTGTTGTTTTGATGTATCTACTTTATTTTTGTACCTGAATATCTTGTTTTTGAACTTAAAGGTATCTTAGATTATTCATGTAATATGTAATACTCTAGAAAGATGTTTGACAATTGTTTAAAAGTGTTGTCAAGTGTGTTAAAAGTGTGTTGTCAAATTGTGTAAAAGTGTAGTCTTGTCGCTGAACAAAGTTGATGTTCTAAGATCGTACTGATCCAACATGACGCTTTGAAGGACATTTCCAAGCTTATAGCAGCTAGAATTGTCCTGAAGGCGCTTTTAAGAAAGAGTTGCAAGTATCTCATGTTACATTAGGAAAGTAACTATTAACGTTTCTGACGGAGTTCAGATATTTCCAAAGCAGTGGAGGAGTTTGTTATATTTTTTAACATGTAATTATATGGTCACATTTCGAAAATAGTTTTACTTATCTTAGTGATAACACAAAGGTAAAAATGAAGAAGGTAATACGGAGTTGAGCATCATCTTATTACAACAACTGATAAGAACTGTTGTTTTAATTGCGTTTTAATTTAATTTTAATTTTGTTATATAGTCCTAATTGTATTATCATATAAATTAATAATAATAATAATATTATTATTATTATTACTTTATCAAATTATTTATAAACTATTACTTTCTCATATGGGGTTCCCATTATAATAAGAGCAAGTATTGTTAAGTTATTATTATTTAAGTTTAGTTATTATTATTTTGTTTTGTCAAGTTTTCATTTACGTTTCAATTGCCTTAACGAAGACATTGTTTGAAAGTTCTAACCTCTGGACGGCATTTTTAAAGAAGTTGTAAGTATCTTAAGAAAATGTGACAGTTGAAACTTAAAATATGTTTTCAACCAAGTTCTAATATTTCTAAAGACGTTTCGAGTTTATAGTGAACTCCTGATAATCGTAACGAAATGACAGCAATTCGAGAAAAAGGTTTTAGTTAACTTGTTGTATATAAAATGATAATTATAATTTAGTAGCTTAGTAAACTAGTAAATATGCTAAATCACCACTATCACCACTTGGTAAAATTGTGTTCAATTTACGAACTGCGAGGAGGACATCGATTTTAAGATAATAAATAGTTATTTATAGTACTTATTAGAGGCGAGAAGATTTATATCACGAGGCCGTCAGGCCGAGTGGTATACATTCTCAAGTGACTTAGGACACACAACACGCGAGTGGCATACAATGTTTTATCCAACAAGTGGAAGAAATCATTTTTTATGAGATAATAATTAATAAGTTTTGTGATCAAATCAATGCTACTTGCGTCTCAGTAGCCTATAAATGTCAGAATGACTTGACAGTGAATTTTTTACATTTTGGTTAAGGTAGGTTGTTTGTTTGGTTGCCACAGGCAATAAATAAATCAATAAATAGAATACTACTTTAAATATGAACGTGAGTTATAATCCATAACTGACTAGTGACTTATGGATTATAACACACTAGTGTGTTATTTGATAGTTTACTTATCTAAAATGACATTAATAATGACAGTCATAACTGTTATGTGTTGGATAAAAATTATTATTGTAATGCACATGAAATGTTTGTTTTCCCTTTTATTCACTTAATAAATAAGGTTTTCAATTTTAAATTAATCTGGTGGATAATTTTAATAAGAGACAGTTGCTAAGGGTTGAAAAGTTGTAATAAACCATAGATTATATTACGAAAAATTCGCCATTAAAATAATGGATTATTAATTATTGAAAACTATTTTGTTTCTGAATTTCAAAATAGAGGGTGGTTACTAGGGGTGAAAATATTACAATGAATGATAACTTGTATTATTATCCGCAAAGGGACTACAATTCCTAACAAATTCGCCTAAACTATTCAAAAAATTCATTTAAAAAACTATTTCAAGTTAACGGAAACCATTTTTTTTTAATTTCGTCATAAGGGATGGTCGCTAAGGGTTGAAACATTGCAATGATTCATAAATTATACTGTAACCTATGGAGGAAGTAAAATTCACAACAAATTTGAAATTAAAAGACTTGAAACATTCGGAAACCATGTTTTTAACAATGGATTTAAAAAATTAATAGTAATTCTCGTTTTTGATGTAGTCATAAGGGGTGGTTTTATAAGGGTTGAAACGTTGCAATGAATCATAAATTATATTATAACTTGTGAAAGGGTTACAGTGCATAACAAATTTGCCAATAAAATATTTCAAGCTATTGGAACCCATCATGTTTATGAATATAACAATAAGGGGTGGTTGCTAAGGGTAAAAATAATGCAATCAATCATAACTTATATTATAACCCACAAAGGGGCTACAATTAGTAACAAATTCGCCATTAAACTATTTCAAGTTTACGGAAACTATAATATTCTTAATTTCGCCATATGGGATGGTCGCCAAGGGTTGAAACATTATATTTATTCGTAAATTACATTAGAAACTATAAAGCGGGTAAAATGCACAACAAATTTGCTTTAAAAGACTTGAAGCATTTGGAAACCATGTTTTTAACAATGGATTTGAGAAAATAGTATTTTTTTTTTCGTTTTTAATTCCGTCATAAGGGGTGGTTTGCTAAGGGTTGAAACGTTGCAATGAATCATAAATTATATTATAACTTGTGAAAGGGTTACAGTGCATAACAAATTTGCCAATACAATATTTCAAGCTATTGGAACCCATTTAGTTTATGAATATCACAAAAAGGGGTGGTTGCTAAGGGTAAAAATAATGCAATCAATCATAACTTATATTATAACCCACAAAGGGGCTACAATTAGTAACAAATTCGCCATTAAACTATTTCAAGTTTACGGAAACTATAATATTCTTAATTTCGCCATATGGGATGGTCGCCAAGGGTTGAAACATTATATTTATTCGTAAATTACATTAGAAACTATAAAGCGGGTAAAATGCACAACAAATTTGCTTTAAAAGACTTGAAGCATTTGGAAACCATGTTTTTAACAATGGATTTGAGAAAATAGTATTTTTTTTTCGTTTTTAATTTCGTCATAAGGGGTGGTTTTATAAGGGTTGAAACGTTGCAATGAATCATAAATTATATTATGACTTGTGAAAGGGTTACAGTGCATAACAAATTTGCCAATACAATATTTCAAGCTATTGGAACACATTTAGTTTATGAATATCACAAAAAGGGGTCGTTGCTAAGGGTAAAAATAATGCAATAAATCATAACTTATATTATAACCCACAAAGGGGCTACAATAAGTAACAAATTCGCCATTAAACTATTTCAAGTTTACGGAAAGTGTATTATTCTTAATTTCGCCATAAGGGACAGTCGCTAAGGGTTGAAACATTATATTTATTCGTAAATTACATTAGAAACTATAAAGCGGGTAAAATGCACAACAAATTTGCTATTAAAAGACTTGAAGCATTTGGAAACCATGTTTTTAACAATGGATTTGAGAAAATAGTATTTTTTTTTTCGTGTTTAATTTCGTCATAAGGGGTGGTTTTATAAGGGTTGAAACGTTGCAATGAATCATAAATTATATTATGACTTGTGAAAGGGTTACAGTGCATAACAAATTTGCCAATACAATATTTCAAGCTATTGTAACACATTTAGTTTATGAATATCACAAAAAGGGGTCGTTGCTAAGGGTAAAAATAATGCAATAAATCATAACTTATATTATAACCCACAAAGGGGCTACAATAAGTAACAAATTCGCCATTAAACTATTTCAAGTTTACGGAAAGTGTATTATTCTTAATTTCGCCATAAGGGACAGTCGCTAAGGGTTGAAACATTATATTTATTCGTAAATTACATTAGAAACTATAAAGCGGGTAAAATGCACAACAAATTTGCTATTAAAAGACTTGAAGCATTCGGAAACCATGTTTTTAACAATGGATTTAAAAAATTAATAGTAATTCTCGTTTTTAATTAGTCATAAGGGGTGGATTTATAAGGGTTGAAACGTTGCAATGAATCATAAATTATATTATAACTTGTGAAAGGGTTACAGTGCATAACAAATTTGCCAATAAAATATTTCAAGCTATTGGAACCCATTTTGTTAATGAATATCACAATAAGGGGTAGTTGATAAGGGTAAAAATAATACAATGAATCATAAGTTATATTATAAACCTTAAATGGGATACAAATAGTAACAAATTCGCCATTAAACTATTTCAAGTTTACGGAAACTATATTATTCTTATTTAGCCCTAAGGGATGGTCGCTAAGGGTTGAAACATTACATTTATTCGTAAATTACATTGTAACCTATAACGCCAGTAAAATGCATAACAAATTTGCTATTAAAAGACTTGAAGCATTTGGAAACCATGTTTTTAACAATGGATTTAATAATTTTTTTTTGTTTTTGATTTCGCCATAAGGGATGGTCGCTAAGGGTTGAAACTTTGAAATGGTTCATAAACTATATTATAACCTATAAAGGGAGCAATATTCACAAAAAAATTGCCATTGAAAGACATGAAGCTATGGGAAACCAAGTTTTTAACAATGGATTTGAAAAATGAAATGAATTTTTTGTTTTTAATTGTCATAAGGGGTTGATTTGCTAAGGGGTGAAAAATTGCATTAAATCATAAATTATATTACAACTTGTAGAAGGATGAAAATTCAAATCAAATTCGTCATTAAGATATTTAAACTGTTTGAAACTATTTTGTTTATTAAATTTATCGTAAGGGATGATTTCTAAGGGTTACTGCAATGAATCATAAAGTATATTGTAACCCGAAAAAGGATTTCATAACGAATTCGTTAAAACATATTGAAAACTATTTTATTTTTAATTTCAGCAAAAGGGGAGGTTGCTAAGGGTTGAAACGTTATATTATAACACGTCCTAAAAATATGTTCGACGCGATGGAGTAATGTTCATTTGACTAAATTAATTATGATTTCTAAAATCTAAAATTTTCAAAATTGATTTCCTGGGGGGTGGTTTCCTCCCCTAAAAAAAACAAGCACTTATCAGAAACAAATATTGATTGGATAAAAAATGTAAAGAATATGAACATTTAAAAGAACATCAAAACTGTTAACGATTCGCGATTTAAAATAAGTTTTCAAATAAAAACCCTATATTTAAAGAAAAAGTTATATTGCCGCCTGTATAACACGTCAATCCCCGATCGCTACGTTCAACCGAATATCTCTCTTCCCGCCGCTCCGCGGTCTCGCTCGTGGTTCCCTAAGAAAGGTGACGTCAGCCCTTTTCTGTTGAGGCCTCTCGTCTCGACGTACACTGCGTATACAGGGTGGTGGCTGTAGACGCAATGGTGACTGATGCCAACATTCGGCCTTTCCTGACATCAAGTGTGCCCTCGCACTTGCCTGTCCTAGGGAACACCAAGACCTGAAATCTTCGGTTAAATAAGTTTTCCGAATAAAACAAAACAATCCTAAAAAAAAAGAGCAAGTAACAAGCCAAAGAAGTAAAATAAAACTGGGACGTGTCATCACATTCAGCAGCCGCTAACCTATCCTAAACCCTAAAAGTAATGAACTTGGCCAAGTTTATTAATTAAAATAACTTATTATTAGATATATATGTAAAAACGAACGTTCTCCTTATATGCTAACCGGTCATTAGATGACCACCGATATCGATATCGCTAGGAAAGTAACCTCCCGTCCCTTACTACGGACTCAGCCCCTGAAAGCTTCCGTCAAAAACGTACCGGGACCGTCCCTTACTACGCACTCAGCCACCTGAAAGCTTCGTCATAAACGTACCGGGACTTAAGAAAGTTACCCCCTAAACCGGGAAAAGACACTCCTGCCTCACCCGCAGGGGTTGCCCCCTAACCAGGAAGGGAGGTCCACCCTATCCATAGGGTCCCATCTCAACCTTCCTGCCGACACGGAGCGCTCATGCCCGACCCAGACGTGTCCTCCATACGTCCAGCATGACAGAGCGCGGCCGGTCGTCTCCATCGGCGAGTCGGGGCTGATTACAGTTGCTTGTGCCCATAGGTGATCCAGGGCCGCATGTTGTCTACTCCAGCCACTCCAGTGTACGCTATTTGGGATCGAGTACTCCCTGGGATGTCGGTCACTTCATAACGGTCTCGTCCCAACACCTTCACGACCCTGAACGGTCCTCTCCACTTTGGAAGTAGCTTTTGGCTCCCACCAGTGGCTGGCTGGCTGGTTATGCGAAGCAGGACCAAGTCCCCTACGGCATACGGCTGTGCCCTCGTACGGTTCTGGTCAAACCGGCGCTTCTGCTCCGCTTGGTACTGACCAACACTCTCCTCAATACGCTTTCGGATATCTGTAACATCAACAGTTTTAGGGTCACCACCTTCAAGTTGGCCATGCGCAAAAACCCGATATCCTAATAAAGCTTCGCTGGGTGACGCACCAATAGCTTTGTTAATGGTTCCGTTCAGTCCTAATTGAATATTTGGAATATTTTGGTCCCACTTTTTGTTGTCAATATTTGCTCCCATTGTTGCTAAACAATCAACGATTGTTCGGTTATACCGTTCTACCTGACCATTAGCGCGGGGAATAGCTACTGCATTCAAATGATGTTTTATACCTTTGGTATTGCAAAATTGCATAAATTTTTCGTTATGGAAGGATGTTCCTCTATCGGAAATTATTCGTCGTGGTACACCAAATACTTTTATTACCTCTTTCAAACATTTAATTAATAAATCAGTTTTTGTACTTCGTACTGGGTATATTAATACGAACACCCCATTCCCATTTGGCGTCTTTCGACAACAGAGCACTTAAATCTTTTGATTTTAGGGCATAGTTGGGAATGAATTTCCGAAAGTATCCGGTTAACCCTAAGTATTGCCGAACTTGGTGAACATTGGTTGGGGTTGGGAACTGTGCCACGGCCTGTACCTTTTTTTCTGTTGGTTTAATAGTGGAATTACTAATGTCATAACCCAAATATTCTATCTGTGTTTGGAGAAAGTAACATTTTTTTAAATTTAGTGTCAAATTGTTGTGTTTTAACATGTCCAAAATTTGGCGTAATGCGAGCAAGGCATGAGGGACATCTACACTGGGAATTAATATGTCATCCAAATAAACCAAAACAGTATCGAACCTTAATTGACCAAGGGCTGAATTTAACATTCGTTGGAAGACGGCGGGTGCATTGCGTAAACCAAATGGGACGCGTAAAAATTCGTAATGTCCATCCTGGGTAACAAAAGCAGTTAGATGAATCGAATCCGCAGCTACTGGGATTTGATGATATCCCGAAAAAAGATCAAGGCTGGTGAAATATTTAAAACCAGAGAGACGTTTTAATTGTTCTTCTATTAATGGTAAGGGGTATTGGTCTGGCACGGTAATTTTGTTCAGTGCTCGATAATCCACGCATAAGCGTTTTTCTCCGTTTTTCTTAGATACGAGTAAAACATTACTTGCATACGCTGACTGTGATTCCCTCACAATTCCGTGTTTTAAAAGATCATCAACAATGTCTCGAATCTGTTTACGTTCAGGGTCTGAAAATTGTCTTGGCCTAAATGTTATGGGTTTGTTACTTGTAACTGTGATATGCATCTCACAAAATGACGTCATACCTAACTCAGCCATTTCTCTAGCAACACAATTAGGATATTCGTTTAATAAGGTTAAAAGGGAATTCACGGTTTCGGGATCCTCGAGTCCTATGTTAATAACAGCAGTATCAATTAAGTTTACGTTTACAGTTTCTGAAAATACCAACCTACCACCTGTTTTACTATATTGAATGTCGTCTTGTTCCGTAAAATTCTGCCCTATTAATACGTTCACACCCATAATGGGCTCTTCTATTATAAACAGGTCGATGGCCCTACTTATACCGTCGACCGCAACGTCGGCATTATAAAAATATTTGGGTGTCATATGACCGGACAGGGTTTTTAGTATAATGTTATTTTCAATTTTCTGTAATTTGAACTGAAATTGATCCGCCGCTTGTTTTGTTAAGAGAGAACACTCACTACCCAGATCTATAAAACATTTTATTTCGTATTCATTTAATGTAATGGTTTTGAAAAATTTATCATTTGAACGGGAATATAAGAAGTTGACATTATGTCATTCTATTGCTAAAGGAGGCCGTTTGGACGAATGGGAACAGTTTCTTCGCATGTGACCCGTCTTACCACAATTATAACAACGTAACACATTTCCCAAGTTTGTTGCGCTTTTAGGAGAGCTACCAGTATTAGTTTTTTTTAAATTTACCCTTCCTTCATCAAGCATTTTTAAATGGTTGGCCAACATACTAGGATTTAAAACGTTAGCTGTTTCTATTGCAAATCGCACTTGTTCGTCGGGTATCGCACTTACAATTAAATTAATTTTATCCTCATCTGATATCGATAACTGTAACTTGTTTATTAGTGACAGTTTTTCAAACGTATACTCATACAAACGCTGATTAGGTTTAGGTTTGCAAGCCATTAAGTCAGTTAATAAATTGTGAAGATTACGTTTGGATTTGAAATTTTCGCGCAACATGTGTTTCCACTCAGACCAATTGAACAGATGGGTAGGGAGGCCATGATACCAAGTTTGAGCGGGACCACGTAGTTTACTTAAAGCTAAATGGCAAATGGTTCTATCATCCCAGCGGTAGAGTTGAGAATATTCATCAATTTTATCCAGCCACTCATCGATACTCTGAGTGACAGGGTCAAACTCCTGGATGATGCCAAGGTTTAAAGAGGCAACACTTACCAAGCTATTCCGGGCACCTAAATCTTTGGCCAACTTATCTATACCTTGGATCAGCGCGTTACTCAACTCGGTGATATCGCTCGTGACTCCACTCCTATCAGAGCGCCGAGAGTCTCCACCTAAGCTACGGGGCTGCTCCCCCAATTCCAAACTTGGAGAGCGTCTCCTCGAGCCACGGGAACGTTCTGCTTTCCTGGACTGCCTCGGAACCTTTCGGACACCCTTCGACCTCCGCTCTGAGTGACGTTCCCTCTGCTGGGAACTCCTGGAAGATCCATGTGGCCTGCCCATTTTTTTTCACAACTTCACTAAACGCACAATTTGCCAAAAGGTCTTCGCGAATTCTGATCCCACTTCTGATGTTAACGATTCGCGATTTAAAATAAGTTTTCAAATAAAAACCCTATATTTAAAGAAAAAGTTATATTGCCGCCTGTATAACACGTCAATCCCCGATCGCTACGTTCAACCGAATATCTCTCTTCCCGCCGCTCCGCGGTCTCGCTCGTGGTTCCCTAAGAAAGGTGACGTCAGCCCTTTTCTGTTGAGGCCTCTCGTCTCGACGTACACTGCGTATACAGGGTGGTGGCTGTAGACGCAATGGTGACTGATGCCAACAAAACTGATTAAAAATATTCATAATATAAGGAACAACTGTATCAAGACAAGAGAAGATAAAATAGAAAAGAGAAAATTAGTCAAACCATGAAAATGTATACAGAAGAACCTGTCAATAATACAAATTGAAAACATTTCTAATGAACGTTTGTGATAAGTTTGTAAACTAATTTTTGAGTACTAATTTGTTTAAGAACTTTCAGTATGAATCTAGGGGGACAGTTTTTCAAACATAACATTAAATGTTATTTAATAACACTACACAGTTCCCTCGTAATAGAAGCCTAAATCATAGGACTAAGTCCATCTGCAGGATAAGTGCATAATAAATATTTAAAGTACTTAAAATACACGCAATTTACTCATTTGAAATGTAAATTTGATCTTTTCTAGACTCCACCTTTTCTTTGAAAAATCGTAATTTACAGCTAATTAATGAAATTATACAATTCTGCTTTGATGTGGAATATTAGACTTTTTGTTATTTTTGCATAAACTGGATTTTTTTATGATAACCGTGATTATAACAAAATTAACATTCGAGTATGACAAAGCTAATTAAAGTCAAAATAAAACAAATATTTTATTGCACTCCTCCGTCCCACCCACATGAATGCAAATAGTTTCATTAAAACGGTGTAATTTAAATTCAATTAACGAAGAAATTTAGTGGTAACTTAAACAAAAGGTATTTAATTCGTTAATTTATTTTTGGAAAGCCGAGACAATATTTGAAAACGGATAAATTTTCAACACGTCGACTATGGTTAATGTAGAGTAATTAGCAACAAAGTCCCTAAATTTAAAGCGACGAAATAACAGCATAAACTTTGTATCTAGAGTGTTTGGGGGGTCGACCCGGAACGCGTGAGAAATAATTACGAAGCGTCCAATTAAGCACTTTTAAATCTTCATCCGACGACATTATAATTGGCCGCTCTTCATATAAATATTTACGGAGGTTCGCATTAATATGCTCAACTCACATTTTTCTCATAATAACGTCGATTCAGCATCTCGGTCGGTTAAAATGTTGCGACCAGACTATAAAGGGACAATTCATTTCTTTGTTTATAAGAGAATGTAATCGATGTCCGACTTGATTAATTTCAATAAACGATTAACCATTACCGTGATAAAAGCTGCGAGTGCAATCAATATAAGTACTTACACCTCAACCTCGCTCGTCTTTACACCCTCCCATGCGCCAATTAAGCTCAGGAGAAATGAAATAATACTGAAAAGTTCATATTAAGTATATATAAACATATAATATTTTACAACCTTTCAGTTTTGATTCCATTCCTCCAAAATTAGATTGATTCGTCCTTTCAACTAAACCGAATCCGTACTTACCATTAAAATGAGTAATGTGGCATGCAGGCGGCTTACCTGGAACAAGAAAAACAGCGGATTGGCATTTTTGTATGGGAAAATTTACATTTTAATTAAACGAAACATTAAATACCAATAAAGTATATAACGAACGGCGGCAACGAACGCTCTTACATTAAGTTCGAAGGCAAATCGTAAAATGTGTAAGTTACGCAGAAGGTGACACAAATCTCCGTACGATACCGAGATAATTTAATCATCGAGTAAGGTGATTTAATGATCAGAACTTGGATCAGAACAAAAAATCAACTGGAATAATAAAAGTATTATTCAAGTATTAAAATCTTCAAATTGATCACTTTAGGATAGTTCTAGAAGTTAGGAGAACATGTAGATGTAGATGTAGGATTCAGAATTTCTTCACCTAACATTGCATATAATAGTTTTAATTATAGATAGAGATTTTGAGTTAAACTAAACAATTATTCAAGAACTTCCCACATTTCCAGAGTTGATTACTGCCTATGAATATTTTTAAATTCAGGAAGTATATTTTGAGCTTTGAAGTAAATCAGAACAGTTTATAATAACTTCAACATGGATATTAAAGCTGTTTTAAATTGTCACGTCATTCGAAATATTATTTCTAAAATTAATAACGTCTTTAAATTTCGAAAAGTAAAACCAATACATCTAAATTATCCAATCTTTAATTAGTAATAAACTATTGAACACTATAGTGAGCTGTTATGGAAGTTAAAATTTAATGCATACCATGGTAGTAAATAATTATGGGTTTGGTATTTGTAAAAAACTTTATACTATACAAAATTTACAAATTAAACAATCCAATTAGGAACGTCTGGACATCTAAATAATTCTATATTCGGGAAAAGTTATGAAAATCTTGAAACGAACCAAAATTATTTACAATTCCTACAACAATTTTCATGATTTCTTTGGAATTCTTGAAAATTCAAGAATTCCAGTCAAAATGTGATCATCAGTCAAACTCTTGAAGCTGAAAATCACCAATTGCCAATCAAGGGCATTGAACCACTATTAAAATTGAATGTTTAAGGTAAACAATGCTAATATAGAATTTAAGGTTAAGTGATCGTTAAGCATATTGTAAGAGAGAATTCAAGATTAACCAAAAAATTCAGTTAAGAACATTCTATAATTTTGATATTTAAATTACGAAAAATTCTTGATTCGGAAAAATTATTGAAAATCTTGAAATGAACCAAAATTATTTACAATTCCTTCAACTAATTTAATGGTTTCTCTGGAATTCTTGAAAATTTTCACATTAGTGAAAATATTGTTTTTGAAGCTGAAAATTACCAATCGTTATGAAGGGGGTTAAACCATTATCAAATTTGAGAGTTTAATGCAAGCAATGCTAAATAGAAAATTTAGGGTTGCGATCATTAAAGACATTATAAGCGAGAATTCAAGATTAACCAAAAAATTCTAACAAGAGCGTTCTAGAATTTTAAAACTCAAATTTCGAAAAATTCTAGATTCGGAAAATTTATTGAAAGTCTTGAAATGATTCAAAATTATTTACAATTCGTTTAAAACTATTTTCATGGTTTCTCTGGAATTCTTGAAAATTTTCACATCATTAAATACTGAAATCACCAATCGGCAATCAAGGGTATTGAACCACTATAAAAATTAAATGTTTAATGCAAACAATGTTAATAGAAAATTTAAGGTTAAGTGACCGTTAAGGACATTGTAATCGAGAATTCAAGTTTATCCAAAAAATTCAATTAAGAATATTCTATAATTTTGAAACTTAAATTTCGGATAATTCTAGTTTCGGGAGAAATTATGAAAATCTTGGAACGAACCAAAATTATTAACAATTCCTTAAACTATTTTCATGATTTTTCTGGAATTCTTGAACATTTTACATGAGTCAAAATATTGCTTTTAAATCTGAAAATCACCAATCGTTAATGAAGGGGGTTAAACAATTATCAAATTTGAATTTAATGCAAGCAATGCTAAATAGAAAATTTAGGGTTGCGATCATTAAGGACATTATAAGCGAGAATTCAAGATTAACCAAAAAATTCTAACAAGAGCGTTCTAGAATTTTAAAACTCAAATTTCGAATAATTCTAGATTCGGAAAATTTATTGGAAGTCTTGAAATGATCCAAAATTATTTACAATTCGTTTAAAACTATTTTCATGGTTTCTATGGAATTCTTGAAAATTTTTACATCATTAAATACTGAAATGGGCAATCAAGGGTATTGAACCACTATAAAAATTAAATGTTTAATGCAAACAATGTTAATAGAAAATTTAAGGTTAAGTGACCGTTAAGGACATTGTAATCGAGAATTCAAGTTTAACAAAAAAATTCAATCAAGAATATTCTATAATTTTGAAACTAAAATTTCGAATAATTCTAGTTTCGGGAGAAATTATGAAAATCTTGAAACGAACCAAAATTATTTACAATTCCTTAAACTATTTTCATGATTTTTCTGGATTTCTTGAACATTTTACAGGAGTCAAAATATTGCTTTTAAAGCTGAAAATCACCAATCGTTAATGAAGGGGGTTAAACCATTATCGAATTTAAATGTTTAATGCAAGCAATGCTAATAGAAAATTTAAGGTTGCGATCATTAAGGACATTATAAGCGAGAATTCAAGATTAACCAAAAAATTCTAACAAGAGCGTTTTAGAATTTTAAAACTCAAATTTCGAATAATTCTAGATTCGGAAAATTTATTGAAAGTCTTGAAATGATCCAAAATTATTTACAATTCGTTTAAAACTATTTTCATGGCTTCTCTGGAATTCTAGAAAATTTTTACATCATTAAATACTGAAAATCACCAATCGGCAATCGAGGATATTGAACCACTATAAAAATTAAATGTTTAATGCAAACAATGTTAATAGAAAATTTAAGGTTAAGTGACCGTTAAGGACATTGTAATCGAGAATTCAAGATTAACCAAAAAATTCTAACAAGAGCGTTTTAGAATTTTAAAACTCAAATTTCGAATAATTCTAGATTCGGAAAATTTATTGAACGTCTTCAAATGATCCAAAATTATTTACAATTCGTTTAAAACTATTTTCATGGCTTCTCTGGAATTCTAGAAAATTTTTACATCATTAAATACTGAAAATCACCAATCGGCAATCAAGGGTATTGAACCACTATAAAAATTAAATGTTTAATGAAAACAATGTTAATAGAAAATTTAAAGTTAAGTGACCGTTAAGGACATTGTAATCGAGAATTCAAGTTTAACCAAAAATTTCAATCAAGAATATTCTATAATTTTGAAACTAAAATTTCGAATAATTCTAGTTTCGGGAGAAATTATGAAAATCTTGAAATAAACCAAAATTATTTACAATTCCTTCAACTATTTTCATGATTTTTCTGGAATTCTTGAACATTTTACACCGGTCAAAATATTGCTTTTAAAGCTGAAAATCACCAATCGTTAATGAAGGGGGTTAAACCAATATCAAATTTGAATGTTCAATGCAAGCAATGCTAATAGAAAATTTAAGGTTGCGGTGATTAAGGACATTATAAGCGAGAATTCAAGATTAACCAAAAAATTCTAACAAGAGCGTTCTAGAATTTTAAAACTCAAATTTCGAATAATTCTAGATTCGGAAAATTTATTGAAAGTCTTGAAATGATCCAAAATTATTTACAATTCGTTTAAAACTATTTTCATGGTCTCTGGAATTCTTGAAAATTTTTACATCATTAAATACTGAAAATCACCAATCGGCAATCGAGGTTATTGAACCACTATACAAATTAAATGTTTAATGCAAACAATGTTAATAGAAAATTTAAGGTTAAGTGACCGTTAAGGACATTGTAATCGAGAATTCAAGATTAACCAAAAAATTCAAACAAGAACGTTCTAGAATTTTAAAACTCAAATTTCGAATAATTCTAGATTCGGAAAACTTATTGAAAATCTTGAAATGAACCAAAATTATTTACAATTCCTTTGAAACCATTTTCATGGTTTCTCTGGAATTCTTCAACACTTTTACATTAGTCAAAATATTGATTTAAGATTCAAATCACCAATCGCCAATTATGGGGATTGAACCACTATAAAAATTAGATGTTTAATGCAAACAATGCTAATAGAAAATTTAACGTTAAGTTAAGGTGGTAACCGAGAATCCATCATTATCCAAAAGATGCAATTAAGAACATTCTATAATTTTGAAACTTAACTTTAGAATAATTCAGGATTGGGAAACATTATTGAAAATCTTGAAATAAACCAAAATTATTTACATATCTTTGAATCTATTTTCACGGTTTCTCAGGAATTCTTGAAAATTTTTACATGAGTCAAAATATTCCCTTTGAAGCTAAAAATCACCAATCGCTAATCAAGGAGATTGAACCACTATAAAAATTAAATGTTTAATGCAAACAATGCTAATTGAAAGTTGAAGGTTGTAATCGTTAAGGACATTGTAAGCAAAAATTCCAGACTAACCAAAAAACTCAATTGACATCATTCTATAATATTGAAATTAAAATTTCGAATAATTCTAGATTCGGAAAACTTATTGAAATTCATCAAATGAACCAAAATTGGTTATACTTCCTTTGAAATAATTTCCAGTTTTCCTGAATTTCCAAAAAATTTTACATCATTAAAAATATCCCCTTTAGAGCTAAAAATGGACCATAAAAAACCAAAGGAAGTGGCCTATCATCCTCCATATCCAAAAATTCAAGATTAATCAGGAAAATCAACTAAGAACGCTCTAGATTTACAAGTTAAGGAAAAACTGGAAATCTATAAATGTACCAAAACGTCTCTTTAAAATGTTCTCCAAAGTTTTGTCCTGGAGTTTTTCCAACATTTTAGATCTCTCTTAATGGTTTTCTTAATAGCAAAAATAAATCAACTATTCAAAAATATCAAATACAGAGATACAGTTACCAAAATGGCAAGTTAATGTAAACAGTACTAGTTATGGTTAGATGACAATAATTACTGTAATCGGCATAAGAATTTTAAATAATCCTTGAATCAAGGAAAATATCCTAACACATTGAAATATAACAAAACGATTTATCACCCTCTTAAGATAAATAATTTGGGTTAAGGTATGTTCATAAATTATTAAGCACATAACAATGATTTTAAGATTAACCAAGAAATTCAATCAAGAATGGTTTAGAATCTGCAAGTTTATGAACTTCAGATAATTCTATATTCGGAAAAGTATAGAATACCTTTAAGATGATTCCCCAAAGTTGTTTGCTAATTATTTTCAAAATTTCTACATCAGTAGAAATAGTTTTAAATAATGTAAAATCATCAAATCAATCAAGAATATTAGACAACTATCAAAATTGTAAATTTAAGACGAGCGACGCTAGTAAAAAATTTAGGGGTAAGTATGACAGTAATTGTTCATAACATAATATCCAATATTTCTTCACCAAAAAATTCAATGAAGACCTAGCATCAAAAAATTGATTAACTTTGATTAATTATAAATTCTGGAGAAAGACGTTAAATTGTGATAAAGCAAAAGCAGAAAAATGACAAGTATAAAGTGCCCCTTAGCCAAAAAATTATCTAAAAAATTACCAAATTACCAAAAAAAATCTAGCCAAAAATCTTATAAAACTTCATAATAAATATCCTATAATAAAATAAAATTTGTGGACAAAAACATTAGTGGTTTTTGAGAAAATTTCTAAAAACCTAAAAATGACACGAATGCAACGTACCTTTAGAGGTGGTTTAGTGAAAAGTGTAATTAAGCCGTTTTGGAGATTTGACCAAAAATGTAACAATACGTTATACACATTTCTTACTAGAATAAACTTATAAAGTATAGAACAAATATTTGAGTAAATTTTGGGAAAATTTCCAAAAAAACCAAAAACGGTAAGTATGAAGTATCCTCTTGGAGAATGTTTAGCCAAAAATGTTATTATACTTTATCATATATACAGAGACTACAATAATGTTTTAAGTTTGTATAAAATTTTTTATTGGATTTTGTGAAAATTTCCAAAAACCCAAAACCGACAAATACGAAATTCCCCTTGGAAAAGATTTACCTAGAACTGTTATTACAGGTTATTGTACGTATTTGGTAACAGAACGAAATTTTAAATGGAAGAAAATATTGTTTTGTATTTTCAATAAATTTCCAAAAATCGGAAAAATGACAGTGTAAAGTAACCTTTAGATGAGATTTAGTCAGAAATTTCATTACACTTTATTACACATATTCAACAGTACACTAAATTTTTAAAAGTTGGAAAAAATGTAGTTGTTGAAAATTTCGAAAAAACCCAAAACAGGCAAGAATGAAGTACCTATCTTTTTGGAGCAGGTCTAGCCAAAAATGTTATTATACCTTAATATACATACAGACTTTACAATAATGTTTTAGGTTTGGTTAAAAAAATTTTTAGTGGATTTTGTGATTTCCAAAAACCGAAAACCGACAAGTACGAAATTCCCTTTGGGAAAGATTGGACTAAAATTGTTATTACAGTTTATCGTTCGTATTTAGTATCAGAGCTAAATTTTAAATAGAAGAAAATATTGTAGTTTATTTTCAATAAATTTCCAAAAAAACGGAAAAATGACAAGTGTGAAGTATTCTTTAGAAAAGATTTAGCCAGAAATTTCATTACACTTTATTACACATATTCAACAGTACACTAAATTTTTAAAAGTTGGAAAAAATGTAGTTGTAGAAAATTTCCAAAATACCCAAAACAGGCAAGAATGAAGTACCTATCTTTTTGGTGCAGGTCTAGCCAAAAATGTTATTATACTTTAATATACATACAGATTGTACAATAATGTTTTAGGTTTGGTTAAAAAAATTTTAGTGGATTTTGTGATTTCCAATAACCGAAAACCGACAAGTACGAAATTCCCTTTGGGAAAGATTGGACTAAAATTGTTATTACAGTTTATCGTTCGTATTTAGTAGTAGAGCTAAATTTTAAATAGAAGAAAATATTGTAGTGTATTTTCAATAAATTTCCAAAAAAACGGAAAAATGACAAGTGTGAAGTACCCTTTAGAAAAGATATAGCCAGAAATTTCATTACACTTTATTACACATATTCAACAGTGCAATAAATTTTTAAAAGTTGTAAAAAATATTGCAGTGGATTTTGGGTAAATTTCCAAAAACCGTAAAATGAGAAGTTGTAAAGTGCCCTTCAATAGGAATTTAGACAAAAATGGTTCACTTTATTATACATAGCAGATAGTAGAAACAAACAGAAATATTTTATTGAATTTTGAGAAAATCTCTCAAAAAATTATTCTTTCACACAGCGAGTTCCAATCAAAAACGATTTTTCAAATTGCAGTGGAAATATTCAATAAAACAGCGCGTCATCCACCGTAATCAATTCCCTGTCGTTATCACGCGTAATAAAATATTTATATTTGCCTAGAAAAATTCTATAAAAACTGCAGCGATAAATCCCATATTGACTTATCTATTATCATACATTCACACGTGTAGCCGCAGCGCAGTGCAGCCTTATCTAACAAACGCGTGGGAAAGGAGAGAAGAACGTTCTGAAGGTCGTGGAAACGTCGAAACGGGAAACAGTTTTGAAATTACAACTTAACCTAAACAAATTCGGAAACGCCTCTAACTTACATACATACGAATTGTATCTTAAATCGATTAAATAAAATAATTGGAAGGATCAAAGTCCACATTAATTAATTAAGCCCCTCGTTTATTATGTATAAATCTAAGTAATTCATAAATCGAACGAGTGACGTAATAACTATCGTTCATTTGTTTCATTATGATACACTGTTACTAAACGAAACTAACTTCTAATTAACCGCGAATACTTTAATTTTTTTAATTACCAACACCGTAAAACTGATAACCCTTGCAGTAGATAATATTGGAGATAACAAGTTCAACATTCGCGAGAAATACAAATATATATTTGTATTACACACTGATAGCACATGAAGGTAATGGTAAAATATCGTATTAACTTAAAAGTTTCACAACTAATTCGAAATGAAGACCCTTTAATCGCACCTGAAGGAAGTACTCAACAAGTGAGTTATGTCTTGAGTAAAACAAAAATGGGGATGAGTTGATTTTCTCATATTTTGTTACAAATATTAGATAGAAGAATAAATATTTGATATTTGAGAATAGTTCTTCAGACAGATTTCGAGAAAAACGACAAGAATAAAGTGTCATAAAGAAGAATTTAGCCAAAATTGTAATAAAACTTTATTATGTACATTAAATAGTATAATAACTAGTCAGAAATTAAAAAAATCTTGCAGTATATTTTAAGAAAAAATTTTAAAAATCGAAAGGTGACTAGTGTAAAGTGCCCCTTGGAGAAGATTTAGCCAAAAATGCTATTCAACTTCATTACACATGAACCATAGCAAAACACCACACGGTTTAACTACCATAGCCACCTTCGAGACGCTGGACAACCTTCTGTCTTTCATTATAAATATTCGATAGTAGATTGTACATCCAAGTTTAGATAGAAATATTTTAAGAAAATTTTCAAAAACCGAAAATGGACAAGAGTCATGTGTTTTTTAGAGAAGATTTAGCCAACAATGTTATAAAACTTTATTGCACATATTCGATAGAAGAATAATTGGTCAAAAATTATTCTAGTGGATTTTGAGAAAATTTCCAAAAACTGAAAAGTGCAAGGGTAAAATGCCGTTTGAAGAAGATGTAGCTAAAACCGTTAATAATCTTTATAACACATATTCAATAGTAGAATTAACGTTCAAAGTTTAGAAAGAAATATTGTAGTGGATTTTGAGGAAATCTTCAAAAACCGAAAATTAACAAGAGTAATATGCCCTTTAGAGAAGATTTAGCCAAAAATGCTATAAACCTCACACATATTTATATATTTATCATACATATTAGTTAATAGAATAAACTTTCAAAATTTAGTAAAGAAATATTGTAGTGAATTTTGAGAAAAGTTCAAAAACTGAAAAGCGACAAGTGTGAAGTGTCGATTGTAGAAGATGTAGACAAAGTGTCGTTGAACTTTATTATACATGTTAGATTGTAGAATAAACGTTTAAAGTTTAGGAAGAAATATGGTAGTGGATTTTAAAAAACTATTCAGAAAGAACCGAAGAATAACAAGAGCATTATGCCCTTAGGGCAAAATTTAAACAAAAATGGTATAAAAGTTTATGATACATATTTGATGCTAGAATAAATATTTCAAGTTCAGGAAAAAACGTACTAGATTTTAAGAAATCTGCAGAAACCTACAAATCATATGCCCTACATATACCCTTATGAAGAGCATATATCAAAAAACGTTATTAAACTTTATGATAAATATTGGTTAACAGAGTAAGGTTTCAAAAATTAAAAATGAAATATTGTAATTTGATTGTATTGGATTTTGAGAAAATTTCTAAAAACCAAAAAATCACAAGGGTAAAAAACCCTTTGGAAGAGGTTTTGCCAAAAATATTATTAAACTTCATTACCTATTGTAACGTTTATTCTAATTTATTTACACTGTTCTTAATTATACACTACACACTACTAAATTTATCTTAACTATTTCCTAACTAATTAATTTATATCACACTCTTAATTATTAATTTATTTATACGCTCTCGTTTGTCCGTTTTTCGCACTGTTAATTCACTCGCGGATTCACGTCTAATCTGCCTCTCCGACCGCAAGCCCGCTTATATACATATCTCAGTTGTATTCGCGATAATTCCTGAAAGAACTCGATCCTTCTTTTCCCTAATAATGTTTATCTAGAAACGCCCAGACGGTAATAAATCATTCTTTCCTTAATAAGATGTTGCCGGAACGTTGGGAGCGTTTTTTTATTGCCCACTTAACGGAGCGCTTTGAAGTGACCGCCGAGGTCCGATAAGAGTAAACACGTTGCGCGCTGCTGTTTACATTTCGCGTTACAATATATATGTAATGAAGTAAATATACATAAATAAATGTAAATAATACAATAAATACAATAATGTAAATATTACATATATGTAATATGTAAATAGTATATGTAATGAAAAATATTTTCAAAATTTAGAAAAGAGTTATAATGATTTTGAGAAAATTTCCAAAAAGCGAAAAATCACCATAGTAAAGAGCCGTTTGGAGGAGGTTTAGCCAAAAATGTAATTAAACTTCAATACATATATTTGACAGTGGAACAAATATTTAAAGATTTAAAAGATTCTTGGAGCCATTTTTTAAAAACAAATTTTTCGGACTAACGGGACCTTAGAACGTCCAGAAACGCTGATAACCGAAATCCTCATACACGAACGCCTCATATATGAGAAAGTAAAAATGTACCAACATACAGAACCGTCAAATCCGACCCCTCCGAGCCCACAATGTAACTTTACAACGCTTGTAAGAACGCTTACGTTGTAAATCCGAGCTTAAGGACTTCTTGTGGGCGTCGCTTATCACGAATTATCACCTTGGAACGGCGATAAGGACGGGAATTATATTTTTTACGACTGGAATAGGTGATGTTATTGTGGACGTGATGGGGTCGTTATCGGCGAACTACCGAGACTGGAGCGAAAAATTATGGCGTTTTTCGGAGGCGTTACATCAATTTTTGGAGTCGACATGGAGAAATTGGCAAAGCGGGATGGCCAAAGAGAGGAGTTCTAAGGTTTTCAGTATAGTTTTGTAGGTACAGATATCTAATTTCTAGCTGATTTAAATTACGACATACCTGGTAACTAAATATACAAATTTAATGATTCATCAAAAGATATAATAGTTTAGCTAGCTAGCTCGCTTAATTTAATTTTAACTAACAAATTAGTTAATTTCTGATCTATACAAAGCTGATCTAAGCTATCAAAATCCATATAAGGACTACTAGATTATGGTGTATTAAAAAAAGTTTCCATAGTTAGCTAATAAATTAGCTCATTTTTGGTCTAATTAGAATATATAAATCACATTAAATTGAAAGATGTCAATGTGCACAAAGAGAACTAATACTTTGGGAGTATTTTTAATAAACAATAAGTTTAGATTTAGCTTATTTGATTATTATAAAAATTACCTAACTTTTGGTACATATACCTATCAAATATGGCTAATCTCATTTAGCAGTTATTAACACGTATATAAGTAAAACTAAACCGTTGGCGTATATTTAGTTAAAAAAGCGTTTCAAAATATAGCTAATAATTTATCAAATTTTTAGTCCATATATATAATTAGAATATGTGATTTTTAATTAGCTGAAAGATGTCATAATATAATGTATGTATTTTTAATGAAAAATGCATTTTATTTTATTTAATTTTTAATTAAAAATTGTATAATTTTTCAAAATATCTAGTTCCTAATCAATATATCATGCTGATATAACTGAAAGATACCATACTGTGTACAAGAAAATCTAAAATATTTGGTATATTTTGTACCAAAAATTAATATCGATTTAGCTAATTGTCAGCTAGGACATTTACTAGTATATATATATACTATATATATAAAAACATATCTATTTTAAAATTTTTGAGTAACTCTGTCTCTCTATATATATGTATATATACTTAAATCTTTTAAGTTTAACTAAGCAGCAAGACTAATCTATTGCATATCTATATTATACGAGTCTATATTTGAGTCTATATGCTTAGTAACTAAATATGTATTTCGTTATTAATTAAAAGATGTGTAAAAGAAAAACCAAAATTTTTGGAGAATTTTCAATATAAAATGCGTATACAATTAAGATACATTTAGCCAATAAATTCGCTAGTAGTTAGTCCATATCCTTAATAATAATAATGCTAATGCATTTGCCAATGTTTGGTGAAATCTAGTGATTGCACGATATATGCTACGTACAAAATTACCATTATGACTATAGACTGTCCTAAAACACTAGAAAATCACTATAAATTCTAAAATAAGATGAAATTGAAATCAGCAGATCAATTAAGTAAATCACTAATGTAATAATTACTCATGAAACAATATTAGAGACATAAATACCTTGCGGAATATTAAAATCACTATGACTTTGGTGATTTCTCTGAATAATAATATAAACCATCACTACAATTAAGTAAGGCACTAATGATTCAGTGAAAATCGCCCTATCAATCAATAGTATCGCTAAGACTCTGGAAATCACTATAAATTACTAAAATATGATGAAAGGAAAACCATCAGATCAATTAAGAAAAAAAACTAATGTAATATTGACTTATGAAACTATATTAGAAACATAACTATCTTCTGGAATTTTCAAATCACTATGTCTTTGGTGAATTCCTTAAAAAATAATAAAAACCATCACTAGAAATAAGCAAGGCACTAATCATGCAGTTATCATTAATAATAATAATGCTAATGCATTTGCCAATTTTTCGTGAAATCTAGTGCTTGCACGATATATGCTACGTACAAAATTACCATTATGACTATAGACTGTCCTAAAACACTAGAAAATCACTATAAATTCTCAAATAAGATGAAATTGAAATCAGCAGATCAATTAAGTAAATCACTAATGTAATAATTACTCATGAAACAATATTAGAGACATAAATACCTTGCGGAATATTAAAATCACTATGAATTTGGTGATTTCTCTGAATAATAATATAAACCATCACTACAATTAAGTAAGTCACTAATAATTCAGTGAAAATCGCCCTATCAATCAATAGTATCGCTAAGACTCTGGAAATCACTATAAATTACTAAAATATGATGAAAGGAAAACCATCAGATCAATTAGGAAAAAAACTAATGTAATAATGACTTATGAAACTATATTAGAAACATAACTATCTTCTGGAATTTTCAAATCACTATGTCTTTTGTGAATTACTTAAAAAATAATAAAAACCATAACTAGAAATAAGTAAGGTACTAATCATGCAGTTATCATTAATAATAATAATGCTAATGCATTTGCCAATTTTTGGTGAAATCTAGTGATTGCACGATATATGATACGTACAAAATTACCATTATGACTGTAGACTGTCCTAAAACATTAGAAAATCACTATAAATTCTCAAATAAGATGAAATTGAAATCAGCAGATCAATTAAGTAAATCACTAATGTAATAATTACTCATGAAACAATATTAGAGACATAAATACCTTGCGGAATATTAAAATCACTATGAATTTGGTGATTTCTCTGAATAATAATATAAACCATCACTACAATTAAGTAAGTCACTAATAATTCAGTGAAAATCGCCCTATCAACCAATAGTATCGCTAAGACTATGAAAATCACTATAAATTACTAAAATATGATGAAAGGAAAACCATCAGATCAATTGAGAAAAAAAACTAATGTAATATTGACTAATGAAACTATATTAGAAACATAACTATCTTCTGGAATTTTCAAATCACTATGTCTTTTGTGAATTACTTAAAAAATAATAAAAACCATAACTAGAAATAAGTAAGGTACTAATCATGCAGTTATCATTAATAATAATAATGCTAATGCATTTGCCAATTTTTGGTGAAATCTAGTGATTGCACGATATATGATACGTACAAAATTACCATTTTGACTGTAGACTGTCCTAAAACATTAGAAAATCACTATAAATTCTAAAATAAGATGAAATTGAAATCAGCAGATCAATTAAGTAAATCACTAATGTAATAATTACTCATGAAACATTATTAGAGACATAAATACCTTGCGGAATATTAAAATCACTATGACTTTGGTGATTTCTCTGAATAATAATATAAACCATCACTACAATTAAGTAAGTCATTAATGATTCAGTGAAAATCGCCCTATCAATCAATAGTATCGCTAAGACTCTGAAAATCACCATAAATTACTAAAATATGATGAAAGGAAAACCATCAGATCAATTAAGAAAAAAAAACTAATGTAATATTGACTTATGAAACTATATTAGAAACATAACTATCTTCTGGAATTTTCAAATCACTATGTCTTTGGTGAATTCCTTAAAAAATAATAAAAACCATAACTAGAAATAAGTAAGGTACTAATCATGCAGTTATCATTAATAATAATAATGCTAATGCATTTGCCAATTTTTGGTGAAATCTAGTGATTGCACGATATATGATACGTACAAAATTACCATTATGACTATAGACTGTCCTAAAACACTAGAAAATCACTATAAATTCTAAAATAAGATGAAATTTAAATCAGCAGATCAATTAAGTAAATCACTAATGTAATAATTACTCATGAAACAATATTAGAGACATAAATACCTTGCGGAATATTAAAATCAATATGAATTTGGTGATTTCTCTGAATAATAATATAAATCATCACTACAATTAAGTAAGTCACTAATAATTCAGTGAAAATCGCCCTATCAATCAATAGTATCGCTAAGACTCTGGAAATCACTATAAATTACTAAAATATGATGAAAGGAAAACCATCAGATCAATTAAGAAAAAAAACTAATGTAATATTGACTTATGAAACTATATTAGAAACATAACTATCTTCTGGAATTTTCAAATCACTATGTCTTTGGTGAATTCCTTAAAAAATAATAAAAGCCATCACTAGAAATAAGTAAGGCACTAATCATGCAGTTATCATTAATAATAATAATGCTAATGCATTTGCCAATTTTTGGTGAAATCTAGTGATTGCACGATATATGCTACGTACAAAATTACCATTATGACTATAGACTGTCCTAAAACACTAGAAAATCACTATAAATTCTAAAATAAGATGAAATTGAAATCAGCAGATCAATTAAGTAAATCACTAATGTAATAATTACTCATGAAACAATATTAGAGACATAAATACCTTGCGGAATATTAAAATCACTATGACTTTGGTGATTTCTCTGAATAATAATATAAACCATCACTACAATTAAGTAAGGCACTAATGATTCAGTGAAAATCGCCCTATCAATCAATAGTATCGCTAAGACTCTGGAAATCACTATAAATTACTAAAATATGTTGAAAGGAAAACCATCAGATCAATTAAGAAAAAAAACTAATGTAATATTGACTTATGAAACTATATTAGAAACATAACTATCTTCTGGAATTTTCAAATCACTATGTCTTTGGTGAATTCCTTAAAAAATAATAAAAACCATAACTAGAAATAAGTAAGGTACTAATCATGCAGTTATCATTAATAATAATAATGCTAATGCATTTGCCAATTTTTGGTGAAATCTAGTGATTGCACGATATATGATACGTACAAAATTACCATTATGACTGTAGACTGTCCTAAAACATTAGAAAATCACTATAAATTCTAAAATAAGATGAAATTGAAATCAGCAGATCAATTAAGTAAATCACTAATGTAATAATTACTCATGAAACAATATTAGAGACATAAATACTTTGCGAAATATTAAAATCACTATGACTTTGGTGATTTCTCTGAATAATAATATAAACCATCACTACAATTAAGTAAGGCACTAATGATTCAGTGAAAATCGCCCTATCAATCAATAGTATCGCTAAGACGCTGGAAATCACTATAAATTACTAAAATATGATGAAAGGAAAACCATCAGATCAATTAGGAAAAAAACTAATGTAATAATGACTTATGAAACTATATTAGAAACATAACTATCTTCTGGAATTTTCAAATCACTATGTCTTTGGTGAATTCCTTAAAAAATAATAAAAACCATCACTAGAAAAAAGTAAGGCACTCATGATGTAGTGAAAATCGTCCTATCAATCAACAGTATCGCTAAGATTCTGGAAATCACTATTAAATTACTCAAATAGGATGAAAGGAAAATCACCAGACCAATTAAGAAAATCACTAATGTTGTAATAATTACTTATGAATCTATATTAGAAACATAATTATCTTGGGGATTTTTCAAATTGCTATGACTTTGGTGTATTCCCTGAAAAATAATATAAACCATCACCAGAAATAAGTAAGCCACTAATCATGCAGTGAAATCGCCCTATGAATCAACAGTATCGTAAATCACTATATCAAAGGCATAAATATCTTGCGGAATTATAAAATCACTGACTTTGACGACTTCTATGAAAAATAATATATAAACCATCACTAGAAATCACTAAAGCACTGTTGATACTGTGAAAATTGCCATATGAATCAACAGTATCACTAAGAGTCTAGTGAACAGTAAGTAAGATTGTATTGTCATAAGTGTCATAACCATTACTTTTTTGGTTAAGTTCCTACCAAAACATAATTGGTTTTGAAAATCGTTACAAATAAGACTAGTAGTTGGTACAGCAGTTGAAAATATAGTGATAAGCACAAGATTGGTAACAATATTATTAAATTTAAATTAAATACTGAGTATTCCAAAGAACCTATTGGATTGAAAGAAATCTGACAGATAACACATGTCAGTTCTTGTCAGTTCTACTGGAAAGAAGAATTTTCTAGTTAACTTATGGATCTTTACTGTAAATTAGCAATGGAAATCACTCAGATATTAATAAAAGCTCATCATAAAAGATGAATGACAAAATAACAAAAATAAAATGACAAATTTATTTTAAATAATTGTTGACATTAAAATTGTATTGGAATGCTGCCGGCCCATTAGAATAGAAGAGATCTTGGAATCAGTACAATACTAAGCTTATGCCAGAAGATATATTTGGTTACATAAATAAAAGTCTTATTGGAATATTTGTTTGAATTCAAATATAGCAAAATGGCATTACTTTCTACGAAACATTACAGAAAATAAACTGGTCATAAATAAAATGGAGATGGAATTTCATGTTATTTACGTATCATATATACATACTGTTATTACTAATTCGCAATGAAATTACACAGTGAATTAATAAAACAAGACTCAAATGGCTAATTCCAATTTCAATTTGTGTCTCCCTGAGAGATATTACTGTAATTATATTTCCTTCATTTTTTGGGTAATTTCGGTATAATCATCGGGTCTCAAAGTAACCGCCTGACATCTGTAACAGCAGTGACTTAAAACAAGAAAATAACATCACAGTCGTACAATGTGACCCAAGGAGAGAAATCAACAACAGTACAAGGACCAACAGTAAAATCCCATGCCACAAGCGAATCCTTGAAGTGAATTTTATTAAAATAATGTTTCATATGTTTATATATTTTCCTATTTGAAAATTAATCAATATACAATAAGAGTATGACTAGTTGCGAGTATGTGCGAGTTAATTTCCTTGTACTGTTTTAAGAGTTGAAAAATATTATATATTATGGCCTTTTTTCCTTTTTCTACTTTTTATACTTACTATTTTAGACTTGTAATTACTTTCCACAAAATTCTTAAAGCAGATACAGTCTAATTTTGTTATTTTATTAGTTTCATCAAGTCCCAAGTCGAAAATCCAATTATCCATTTAATGGGATCTTCCGGAAGCTTAAAATAAGAAACCTGAGAGAATTCGACTGAGACTATACATAACCTCTATAAATTTATTTATTAATCTGTCATATTTAGCTATGAAAGAATAACTTTTCCTTCATTGCTATACACTGCACACCATGCACTTATTATTCATAGTGTCTTTTTTGAATTTTATCTAAAATACTTCACGAAGTGCAATGTAAACGATCAAATGTCACGTTGAAATCATAAGAATCGATGTTGCCACTTTTACCAAAATATAATATTATTGCAGATTTATGTACAACGATATCACCGAATGGAATGTACCCGCAACGTGCAACACATTTTTAAACAAAATAAATGTAAAACATTTTAAACCATCACTAGGTTAAACTCAATTAGCAATTTGAAAGATAAATAAAATAATTATAAAATATATAAATACTAAATTTAAAATAAATGGCGTTTAATTTTGAATGATATTCTTTCCTGTTTGACAATAACAACAAATGAGTATTAGCAATGTTTATAATTCAGAACCGAGGTCTCGGTTTGTTTACCTCTGAGTAGAGCGAGTAGACACTCAGTCTATTCCGTAAAAATTCTATTTTTAAATTGTTATCAAACATGACATTACAACAATAATGTAATATGTGTACATACATATGTATACATTTGGGACGACTCGCTCGAATAATAAAATACCACGCCAATCTCACTCACATTGCGTAGGTACCAAAGAAAGATAAATAATTAATTAGAAAGGGATAGTGTATATAATATTGCCCGATTCGTAATTAGTGGTGTGATATCATCGGTCACGCCGATTTAGACCGTGTTATTTAAAATCGTACCCGTAATTATGTGTAATTAAATTAGAATTTTGCATTATGTACATATGTACTTGTGGTAATCAGGTAAGGTAGGTACTACAAGGCGTGAAGGGTGGCCCATTAGGAGTTACAGCTAAATAAGTTAGATTACACTATTAAAATGTAGAAGATTAGCTTTTGATGCACGTTAAGTTACATCTACATAATTTAGGCGAAATAAGTTAGGTTAAACTCATGGAAAGTAGGGAACAAGATTTTGACAGACCTTAAGATATATCTATATAAGATTGGATAGGTTACACTCTTGGAATCAAGAACACTATTACTAATAGCTTTTGATGCACCTTATGGTACATCTAATTAAGTTAGGTTAGGTTAAGTAAGGTTACACTCTTGGAATGTAGAAGACTAGATTTTGATGTACCCTAAGTTACAGCTAAATAAATTAGGTTACACTATTGGAATGTTGAAGACTAGCTTTTAATGCACATTAAGGTACATCTAAATAAGTTAGGTTAGGTTAAGTAAGGTTACACTCTTGGAATGAAGAAGACTAGATTTTTATATACCTTAAGTTACAGCTAAATAAGTTAGGTTACACAATTGGAATGTGGAAGACTAGCTTTAATACACCTTAAGGTACATCTAAAAGTTTGGTTAGGTTAAGTAAGGTTACACTATTGGAATACAGCAGACTAGATTTAGGTGTACCTTAAGATACAGCTATATAAGTTAGGTTATAGGTTACTCTTGGAATGTAGAAGACCAGCCTTTGATGCACCTTAAGTTAGATCAAAATAAGTCATATAAAATTTACTTAGGTTGAGACTAGATTTTGGTGTACCTTAAGTCACATCTGAAATAAATTACGTTAAGTTATGATAGGATACACTCTTGGAATGTAACTGACAAAATTTTGGTACACCTTAAGTTACAGCCAAATAAATAAGATTACACTCGGGTAATGTAGAAGACTAGCTTTTAATGCACATTGAGTTACATCTAAATAAGTTAGGCGAAGTAAGTTGGGTTAAAATCTTGGAGCGTAGAAAACTAGATTTTGACAAACCTTAAGATATATCTAAATAAGATAGGTTAAGTTAGGTTACTCTTGGAAAGTAGAACACTAGCTTTTGATACACCTTAAGGTACATCAAAATAAGGTAGGTTGGGTTAAGTAAGGTTACACTTTTGGAATATAGAAGACTAGATTTTCATGTATCTTAAGTTAAATCAAAATGAGTTAGGTAAGATTTACTTAGGTTGAGACTAGATTTTGGTGTACTTTAAGTCACATCTGAAATATGTTCCACTCTTGGAATGTAACAGGCAAGATTTTGGTGCACCTTAAGTTACAGCTAAATAAATTAGATTGCACTCTTGTAATGTAGAAGACTAGATTTTAATGCACCTTGAGTTACATCTAAATAAGTTAGGCGAACTAAGTTGGGTTAAAATCATGAAACGAAGAAAAATAGATTTTGACGAACCTTAAGATATATTATCTAAATAAGATAGGTTAAGTTAGGTTACTCTTGGAATGTAGAACACTAGCTTTTGATACACCTTAAGGTATATCTAAATAAGTTAGGTTAGGTTAAGTAAGGTTACACTCTTGGAATATAGAAGACTATAGTTTCATGTACCTTAAGTTAAATCAAAATGAGTTAGATAAAATTTATTTAGGTTGAGGCTAGAATTTGGTGTACCTTAAGTCACCTCTGAAATAAATTACGTTAAGTTATGATAGATTACACTCTTGGAATGTAACAGACAAGATTTTGGTGCACCTTAAGTTACAGCTAAAGTTAGATTACACTCTTGGAATGTAGAAGACTAGCTTTTGGTGCACCTTGACATACATCTTAATAAGTTAGGCGAAGTAAGTTGGGTTAAAATCTTGGAGCGTAGAAAACTAGATTTTGACAAACCTTAAGATATATCTAAATAAGATAGGTTAAGTTAGGTTACTCTTGGAATGTAGAACACTAGCTTTTGATACACCTTAAGGTACATCAAAATAAGTTAGGTTAGGTTAAGTAAAGTGACGCTCTTGAAATGTAGAAGACTACATTTTGATGTAACTTAAGTTAGATAAAAATAAGTTAGGTAAAATTTACTTAGGTTGAGGCTAGAGTTTGGTGTACCTTAAGTCACATCTGAAATAAATTACGTGAAGTTAAGTTAGGTCACACTTTTGGAATATAGCAAACTAGATTTGGCTGAATTTTAAGGTACATCTAAATGAGATAAGTTAGGTTACACTCTTAGAACGTAGAAGACTAGCCTGTGATGCACCTTAAGTTACATCAAAATAAGTTTGGTTAAGTTTACTTACGTTGAGACCAGATTTTGGTGCACACTAAGTTACTTCTAAATAAGTTAATTTAAGTTATCTAAGATCATACTCTTGGAATACAGAGGACTTGATTTTAGAAAGAATTCTTTCTGTATTGACTTGTGGAGGAGATGCATGTGGATCAAAGGAATGCAATTACCAAGATAAGTACCCCACGACATTTTTGGAATATAGAATACTAGATTTTAGACTAAATTCATCTTTCCTTGCGTTGTGAAAGCATATATGTGGAATGAAGGTACGTTATTATGTGCGTGTTTTAAGTTAACAGTGTTGTACATGCCTTAGAACAATGTATTAATAACGAGAATGCTAAGTTTAGATGGAATTAGTATGTTCATGTAACTTCAAAGCACATGGTAGTAAAAAGATTTTAAACCCTCCAGTGCTATTTTTCAAAAGTGTTATAAATACCTCTGTATTATAAGTTTAAGACTGTATTCTACGTATATTTTGTTGTAATGTCGCATGTTGATAAAAGGTAACCAAATATTCGAGTGCTATGATCTAGAATGTTACTAGTGTTTTAGAACGTGGGATATAGAAAGGTAGATTTTACACTGAATTCTCCTATTAATACGCTGTGGAGGCGCATATGACTAGAAGGTATACTAATTATTCGAGTGCTATAAATCACGTATCAAAAGTGTCTCTGGACAATCTTGGAATAGAGTGTAATGGACTAGATTTTAAATTGAATTTATGGTTTATTTCATAGTAAAAGTGCACAATCATAGAATGA
This sequence comes from Cryptocephalus moraei, assembly GCA_946251905.1. Lineage (NCBI taxonomy): Eukaryota > Metazoa > Arthropoda > Insecta > Coleoptera > Chrysomelidae > Cryptocephalus > Cryptocephalus moraei. The sequence goes on along the minus strand of OX276466.1, from coordinate 10,279,282 downwards.
ATGCAATTACTACAGAATTATAAACAAAATGTGTTATAAATACCTCAAAGTGCTATGAGCTAAGAATGTAAGTGCCTCAAGATACTCCTAGAATATAGAAGACTATCTACAAGAGCTTGTTTTCATAATAAGAAATAGTTAAACATTTTTGGAAATGTCTCCAAGATTTCACCATTATTTTAGCAAATAATTAACCGATTCAGATCAAAAGGGTATCAAATTAAACACATCTAATCACACTGGACTTTATAGGGACACTTTACTATTCTACAACGATAAATTTAAATTATGATACTTGTCTCTTTGCCAAGTCATCATCATTATGTGTCTATTTAATTTAATTTAGTTCGTTATCCTGGACAATGTGTTGAGAAGGGAATGGCCACGATTAATTACTGATTAATTGGTGGGTAGTAAGTTATGTGTATTTTCAGATGTGCATGCGTAATGGTAATTAAAGTTTAACTTCGTATACAATATGATTGGTACAACTATTGTGTTTCATGGCTTGCGATAACAATAGGTAACGTAATTGGGAATCAATTCCTTTTGAATCGAGTTATGGCTATAATATTATTGACTTATTAAGACATGGCCGTAAAGCGTCGTTTTTAATATCTCATTGTAAATTGTTAATAACCTGATATAAAGTTTTAACGAGTGGAAACATGTGGAAATTCATTGTGGGCACTTAATAGTTTACAATAAAAATTTTTTCAGGTGCAATTTGACCCAAATGAGGTGCAAAAAATGTGTGTTTGATGTAATCTGACTGTTCAATTTGAACAATGATTATGAAAGCTTCTGAACTCAAAGAGCCTTGTTTAGGATTCTATTTACAGCCATAATCGGCAAGTCAACAAACTCGGTTTTTATCTAGGAAATGTGACAGGAAATGCACCTTCATAAAGCTCACTGATTTACGCCTTCCTTCACTTTCGCGATACTGAATTCGTAAGAGCAGCGACTGGCGTAAATTTTCTGTCACATTGCGGGATTTTTAGGGTCCTCCTCGTATATTTTTAGCGTCTTAAAACCGGCTCGCACATAGGGTCGCATTGACCTCGCTAATTGAGGCAGGTAAGTGGCAAAAAAACGGTGATGTGGGGAACAAATGACTGGTTTTTAGTGTTTTGGGAGTTATTTGGCAGGGCCATGGGTGAAAGATTGCCAAAATTGTGGAATTTTTTGAAACTACTACTTTTGCCAGAAATTGCCCATTTTTCCTGGTCTATAATTTTATAATATTTATTTTATTGGTCGAATCAAGGTTATATGGAGGCGTGTCCATCGGAAAACTTTCATATTTTGTTATAAATATTTGATGGTAGAATATGCACCTAAAGTTCAAAAGAAAATCTTAAGGCCGATTTGGAAAAAATTTCAAAAAAACCGAAAAGTGGCTAATATAAAGAGTTTTTTTAGAGAACATTTGGCCAAGGGTATTGTTAAACTTTGTTATAAATTCTACATGTTTATCAAAAACTATAGGAGTGGATTTTGAGAAATTATCATCAGCCGAAAAATTTTACTTATCTAACAGTTAAAACAATGTTTATAAAGTTTAGAAAAAAATTCGGAAATGTTTTAAGAGAATTTCTAAATATAGAAAAATTGAATGAATAACGCGCTCTTTAGAGGAAAGTTAGCGGAAAATGTTTATTTTGTTACAATTTTGTAGAATAAATACTAAAATTAATAAAACTATTGGAATAGATTTTGATATAATTTGAAAAAAAAAAAACAAAAACGACCAGTGTAAAGTGTTCTTTAGATATGACTTAGCCAAATATATTATTAAACTTTGTTATATATATTTGATAGTAGAACAAATAATTAAAATTAAGGATAAACAACTAGATTATTGTTGAGAAAATTTCCCAAAAATCGAAAAACGAGTAGTGTTTTTAGGAGAAAATTTACCCCAAAATGTTGTTGAACTTTATTGTGTATCTTCGGCATTGTATTGAACATTAACTGTATTAAAAGAAATCGTGAAGCAATTTTGAAAAAAAAATCCAAAAACAAAAAATAATAATAGTAAATGTGATTGAGATGATTAAGATGTGATGAATGAAATAGTGATTTTTAATTTCCATGAAAAACCTACCTAAGTCACAAGATATTTTTTCAGAAACATGTTTTTCCGGCTTTTATATGTTTAAAAATAATAAATCAAATTCTAAAAATCGATCAAATTAAAATACTAATATTTTAGTGCCTCATACGATAAAGTAAAAACCGGATATTTATAATAAAAATGATCTTAAATTCAAAACTATATTACTTACTAGTAAATCTACCCATTAAACCTGCCTTGCCTGTAGCGAATTACATACAATTCCAATCAAATTATAAAAATCGATCCAATTACAATAGCCATACATGAGTGCCTCATACCATAGAGTAAAAACCGGATACTTCTAATAAAAATATTCATTTTTACTGATATTAATAAAATATTAATATTAATAAAAATATTAAAATAATATTCAAAACTATATTCCTTAATATAGTAAATCTACCCATTAAACCTGCCTTGCCTGTGGCGAATTGTATCCAATTCCAGTCAAATTCTAAAAATCGATCCAATTACAATACCCATATAAGAGTGCCTCATACGTTAAAGTAAAAACCGGATATTTCTAATAAAAATAATCTTAAATTCAAAACTATATTAATTACTAGTAAATCTACCCATTTTATCCGCCTTGCTTGTAGCGAATTACATCCAATTCCCGTCTATTTCTGTCTAATTCCACTGGCCTAATAGGCCTGGTTAATGTATTGACGTCACCGTTGAGTTCCGCATTAAGACAAATCCAACAAATTATTTTCTAATTCCGCGTCATTTTATTTTTGGATACAGAGTTTGCAGCGTTTAAAACAGCATTACAAAATAAAATATGAACGCATGTAATAAAATTATTATGCACCTACCGGGTAGTTAAAATGTAACTATGCTCAATATATCCATCTGTTTTTAATACCGATGAGTTCAAATGTAACGTTCTGAAATCTCAACAGGTGGATGGAAATATCAGTGTCCTTTTTCTTTTAAGGGATGAAAATATATCATAATCAACTAAGCGAGGGTGAGAAAAGTGAAAATTTTAATCTAATATAATAGATTATGTGTGGCATTTTCCGATTTTGGAAAATTATTTCTGAAGTTGAGTTCATTTTTTCGAACTTAATATTTATTCCACTGTTGAATATATACATTATAAAGTTCTATAACGTTTTTGAAGCGAAGCTTCTATACTGGCGTTATATTACGTTTTCTGTAGAGTAAAATGCTGGAGCGAGCGTCACGAAAATGTGTAACGCTGTATTGTATACATGCTCTGTATATACCAGATATACCTATAATACAATACATACAATTAGGCTATTGACTATGTCGAAAATAACAGGGGTAAAAGGACCTAACGCGTGCAAGATATTTTATTTTCTCATATGGTCAGTTGACCTCTAAAGAAATAAAATCCAAAAGTGCTACTAAATTTAGGAATGCGTTTTTGAGAACGGAGTAAGTTTGTCCACTTTTCACTTTTTCGGCTATAGCGCAAAAACTATGCATTTTTCGAAGATATGTGCCGTAAGATATCTTGTAGAGAATTAAATTTTCTTTGAAAATGATATTTTTAATAAAATAAATTCAAAAAACAAATGTAAAAAAATTGGAAAAATTAAAAAAAAATGTTTTTTTTTAATTTTTGCCTATAACTTTCTTCTGAGCGAATTTATGTATAGGCATTGCTTCATAGAAAAGAAAGCTTATGAAATTCTCTTTGAAACGGTGGCTTGTAAGACTTTATATGTTTAATATTAACTGAGATATAAACGTTTCAATTCAGCCATTTTGTCTCTATTTTTTGCTTTTTCTTTAAAATGCGTATTACTTCATATTTTTTATCTGAAAAAAATAATTTTTATGCAATAAATAACTTATGTACGAATAATTTAATATAAAAAAAATGATCTTATTTATTTATATTTAAAGTCAGTTTGGCACCGAAAATCACTGCACTGTTCAATTCAATTCAAACCTTTATATCTCAGTCAATATCAAACATATAAAGTCATACGAGCCACCGTTTTAAAGAGAATTTCATAAGCTTTCTTTTCCATGAAGCAATGCCTATACATAAATTCACTCAGAAGAAAGTTATAGGCGAAAATTAAAAAAAAAATTGAAATTTTTCCATTTTTTTAACTTTCTTTTTTGAATTTATTTCATTAAATTTTTTTTTATTTCAAAAAATATAATTTTCAAAGAAAATTTAATTCTCTACAAGAAATCTTATGGCACATATCTTCGAAAAATGCATAGTTTTTGCGCTATAGCCGAAAAAGCAAAAAGTGGACAAACTTACCCCATTCTCAAAAACGCATGACTAAATTTAGTAGCATTTTTGGATTTGTTTATTGAGAGGTCAACTGACAATATGAAAAAATAAAATATCTTGCACGCGTTAGTCCCTTATTAGTTGACAGTCAATAGCCTAAATTCCGAGCATGGAAAGAAGGGAATTATACGTTCTCCCACTCTCCCTCTCTTATTCTCGTTTTCTGGGTACGCCACGGTGATTCGACAGCCGGTTTCTGGTCTACGTTGACTCCGAGGGCGATGTTGCAGCCATCGATGTTAAAGACGTAAAGCTGTAAGATTGGTCGTAAAGAGGCGACGTTGCCGTTCTCATGGAAAAGTCGTGAAAGCGTCGAATTGTGTTGGAAAGTGAAGATATGTGCGTAACGCAACACAATGTCGCGGCCCCCTAATTTCACTGTAGTTACTTCGAGTTATTTATTGTAAAATTGTAATTTCCAAATGAAGAAAAAATTAGTAAGACGTTTGGCACTTTTCTACAGTGCCAACTACTAAGACCAAAATATAACATTTTCTCTAAACGGCGCCTAACACTTATCCCATTTTGTTTTTTTATTTTTGTAAATTTTCCTAAAATTTGCTACAATACCATTTCTTACATTTCGACCATTTATTCTACTATTGATAACGTACAATAAAGTTAAATAATACTTTACGCTGAACCGTCTGTGAACCATACTTTATTCTTGTCATTTTTCAGTTTCTCGACATTTTCTTGAAACATGCCTGAAGATATGTTTTTATTCTCTGAATATTTACTTTGCTATTCAATATGTGTAATAAAATCTACTAACATTTTTAGCTAAATCTTGTCTGAAGAGCGCTTTACTCATGTTTCTCATGTAGTAAACTGGCGCCCGAGCAAGCAACCAGTATTCCAATACACACGATTTTTTTTTACAATTTAAATATTTATTAACATTTCGAAAGTGTACAAAAAGTTTAATAACATTTTAGCCAAATCTTAAATGAAGTGCATTTGTAGTGTTTCAATTTCTTACGAAATTTCCTCAAAATCGGCATCAATGAATATGTACTTTACTATCGAATATTTACAATAAAATATGGAAATGCAATCGTCCGATGTACACATCAGCATTTCCAATATTATCATTAATAATATTGTCTTTTGTGAGTTCAAATTTGTTTATAATTATAATATGACCATTCAACTTCACGAGATGCAACGGGCGCAGCTCCACATTTCGATAAATATTATCAATCTTTTAAAAAAATTAATTAACTACGTTATTTATTGACTGGAGTAAGGCAGCGTTTTTACGTATAACTTAGATAAACTTATCTTAAATTTTTTTGGTATTTGACCCAATAATACTCAAGGCAATAACTACTTATAGAACTTGTTATCCTTTAGTAGAGTCATGCCAATTGTGATTATATAGCCGAGTGTCTAGGGTGTTTCTATTAAATATTTTATGACATTTTTCTATAGCAATGTAATTGGTAGAATCAAAACTCAATACAATATTTGTAATCTCATGATAAGCTACAGCTAGATGGCACAATTAGACCCTTTATAATTGCAATAGTTGTATTATGAAATGATAAGTATTATGGTAAAACTGAGGAGACCCGGAAAATCTAATTAAATTTTGCATACACTACTGGATTAATCCCTTTGAACATTTTATCCCTTATTGTGTATTACAAGAACTTAATTTTCACAAAAAATCAAAGATGCCTATCTTGTTTTCCATAAGTTATCAGTAATTAAATTTAAACTCATTTTTAAACCCTTGAAACATTTTCAGGCTCGATACGTCCCTGGGTTCAGGATCCATTCATGGAATAAAAACCGGTCATCAAATTTAAGTGATTGTAAACTGAACCGTAGTGCCAGCGGCGGCTCATGTAAAACTCACATTGTAAAATAATCAACGGACCTCCGCAAAAACGTAACATACCGTTACCGGCTGGAAGTTCATTATTGAAATATGCAATTAGCAAATCAGGAATGACAGCGGTAAATTATCCTCACGTGAAATAAATTATAGATAAACTAGTTTAGTATTAAAAATTCCATCATATTATTGCTATTAATGAATTAATCGCAAACATTTGTAGTTGCAATAATGAATAATTAGGCAAACAGGTTGGTAATTTTAAAATTTAAATTTGTGAGGAAAATTTTGTGCGAGACATACATATTCATCTTCAAATTAATTAAATTGTAATATTAATTGGCGTAGGTGAGTTGCGCGCAGTGGTAAAAATTTTACCTTATTTATTTGGAAAATTTGCAAAATTTTTGAATAAATGTGGAAAATTTTGGAAATCCCCATTTGAAAAATTCCATTTTCCAGTCCATATTCCAAAAATCCTTTTTTCTATTTCCAATTTCGTTGGGAAATTGTTGGAATAATTTTCCGTTTTCCCATTTTCATCACTTAGAGAGCTTTTCCGTATTTCATATTTTAATTGTTTGCAAAAGTATTGTAATTTTCCGTTCCGCATTTTCACTTTGTTCAATAGTTTCGATCTTTCCGATTTTCTATATGTAAACTAATTCTTGTTTTTCGTATTTTCATGATTGTGTTTCCTTTCCGAAATGTATAAACATTTGTAAATAAACATAGTTTTTTTGTACTGCTCCGATCTCCGGTCAACGACTAAACGCCGGCAGGTGTTGCTCACATAGATTGTTTTCATTGTCACGTCGAAATAAAGTAATTTAAGCATTTTCCATTTTGAGTGTGTGTTTAATTTCTGCGGACAGCCCTGGCATCCTCCTGAGTACGTAAACTACCCAGGCATATTCTCGAGGGAGAAAACCCTTCAAATCTGGCGCCCGAGCAATACCGGCCCTAAAACCCTTAACCGAACTCCCGAACTCCGTCTCAGCGCCAAATCACTCAAGTCACTGCGAACAAGCACGTTACAATTAAAACTTCACTTACAACGTGTAATTGACTAGTCAAAGTTCATTATTATTGATTAGTTAGTAAAATTGAATCACTGGAGAATTGAAGAGATGTACGCCGAAAGTGGGCAATTCGAGTGAATTTTTTCCAGTATAAGTTTGTGTAAACACTTAATGTTCTTCAAACTTCTTATACCTGTTATATATTTAAGTATTCCATTTTTTTTCAAAATCAACATTTATTGTTATGTATAACAACATTTTTGGCAAAATCGTTACAGAAGGGCGTTAGAGTCTTGCTGTTTCTCAGATTTTCAAAATTTTCTCGAAATCCACCTCAAAATTGTTTTCAAATTTTGAAAATGTATTCTGATTTTGAATATTTACAAATAATATGAGGATGTAGTCCGACGGATGGTCCATTTCTAATTTACCAAATTCGTTTATAAATTATTTAATGAAGATACCGATCCCAACTGCGCAATCTCAATGTTGTGTTGCAGCCTTAAAACAGGACGTAGAATATTTTGTGAAATTTACCTCAAACATGAAAATGTTTACTTTAATATATTTCATTTAAAAATCTACATTTTGGTGTAGCATTAAGGACTTATGATTCTTAAAAAAGATTATAGGTTTTCATTAAGAGAGGAGTACTGCGCAATCTCAAAGAGACACAAATTACCTTTTATGAAATTTACTGGAACATTAAATGTTTTTGATTGCATTTGCTACTGTCGGTACAACATTTGTTATTCTGAATTTCCAAAATTCAGTTATAAAATGTTTAACGTAAAAATCCACATTTTCTTCTAGGGCGTTATTTTATATTTTTCAAATTAAGATTTTTGGAGTTTCCATGAGAAAAATAATAGTTTGCTTTTTATACGAGCTCTGTATATCATTTTTGGTTGGAGAGTACTACTGCGCAGTCTCAAAGAGTAACTAATGATTTTTCAGGAAATATACTTTAAAGCTGATAGTTTTCAATCCCATTCGGTACAGTTGGGTCATAATGCCAATTTTATCAGAAAAATGACAGATTTCTATTCAGCTTTTAACATATATAGACAGCCTTTGGTAACTACTTGTTATTATTATGGAAAATATGAAATATTCATTTGACGAAATTTAACGGAAAAACTCTCAGAGTGTCAAAGAGACACTAATGATTTTTCATGAAATCTACTTCAAAGCTGAAAATTTTTAATGCCATTCGGTACAGTTGGGTCATAATTTTCAATTTTATCAGAAGAAAGACAGATTTCTATTTAGCCTTTAACAGCTATATTCAGTCTTTTGGTAACTTTTAGTTATAATTTTGGAAAATATGACACATTTATTTGAGGAAATTTGAAGGAAAATTTCTCAAAGAGTCTCAAAGAGAAACTAGGGAATTTTCATTAAATCTGTTTTAAAGCTGAGAGTTTTCAGTCCCATTCGGTACACTTGGGCCATAATTCCCAATTCATCAGAAGTAAGACAGATTTATATTCAGCCTTTAACATCTATATTCAATCTTTTGGTATCTTTTAGTTATAATTTTGAAAAATATGAAATATTTATTTGAGGAAATTTAAAGGAAAAATCCTCAAAGAGTCTCAAAGAGAAACTAAGTATTTTCTAGAAATCTACTTTAAAGTTGAAAGATTTCTATCCCATTCGGCACACTTGGGTTATGATTCCCAATTCATTAGATGGAAGACAGATTTGTATTCAGACTTTACATTTATAGACAGCTTTGGGGACTTTTAGTTATAATTTTGGAAAATATGACACATTTATTTGAGGAAATTTGAAGGAAAATTTCTCAAAGAGTCTCAAAGAGAAACTAATGAAGTTTCATGAAATTTACTTTAAAGCTGAAAGTTTTCAATCCCATTGGGTACAGTTGGGTCATAATTCCCAATTTTATCAGAAGAAAGTCAGATTTCTATTCAGCCTTTAATACCTATAGACAGCATTTTGGTAACTTTTAGTTATAATTTTGGAAAATATGAAACATTTATTCGAGGATATTTGAAGAAAAAATTCTCAAAAAGTCTCAAAGAGAAATTAAGGAATTTTCATGAAATCTACTTTAAAGCTGAAAGTTTTCAATCCCATTCGGTACACTTGGGTCATAATTCCCAATTCATCAGAAGTAAGACAGATTTATATTCAGCCTTTAACATCTATATTCAATCTTTTGGTATCTTTTAGTTATAATTTTGAAAAACATGACACATTTATTTGAGGAAATTTAAAGGAAAAATCCTCAAAAAGTCTCAAAGAGAAACTAAGTATTTTCTAGAAATCTACTTTAAACTTGAAAGATTTCAATCTCATTCGGTACACTTGGGTTATGATTCCCAATTCATTAAAAGTAAGACGGATTTATATTGAGCCTTTAACATTTATAGACAGCTTTTGGCGACTTTTAGTTATAATTTTGGAAAATATGAAATATTTATTTGAGGAAATTTGAAGGAAAAATTCTCAAAGAGTCTTAAAGAGAAACTAAGGAATTTTCTAGAAATCTGCTTTAAAGCTGAAAGTTTTCAATCCCATTCGGTACAGTTGGGTCATAATTCCCAATTTCATCAGAAGAAAGTCAAATTTCTATTCAGCCTTTAATATCTATAGACAGCATTTTGGTAACTTTTAGTTATAATTTTGGAAAATATGAAACATTTATTCTAGGAAATTTGAAGGAAAAATTCTCAAAGTGTCTTAAAGAGAAACTAAGGAATAATTTCATAATTTCCAATTCATCAAAAGTAAGACAGATTTATATTCAGCTTTTAACATTTATAGAATGTTAGAAATTAATAGAATTTATAGAAAAATTCTCAAAGAGTCTCAAAGAGAAACTTATGAATTTTCATGAAATCTACTTTAAAGCTGAAAGTGTTCATTCCCATTTCGTACACTTGGGTCATAATTTCCAATTTCATCAGAAGTACGACAGAATTATATTCAGCCTTTAACATTTATAGAATGTTAGAAATTTATAGAATTTATAGAAAAATTCTCAAAGGGTCTCAAAGAGAAATTAAGGAATTTTCATGAAATCTACTTTAAAGCTGAAAGTTTTCAATCCCATTCGGTACAGTTGGGTCATAAAACCCAATTTCATCAGAAGTACGACAGATTTATATTCAGCCTTTAACATTTATAGAATGTTAGAAATTTATAGAATTTATAGAAAAATTCTCAAAGGGTCTCAAAGAGAAATTAAGGAATTTTCATGAAATCAACTTTAAAGCTGAAAGTTTTCAATCCCATTCGGTACATTTGGGTCATAATTCTCAATTCATCTAAAGTAAGACGGATTTATATTGAGCCTTTAACAATTATAGACAGCTTTTGGGGACTTTTAGTTATAATTTTGGAAAATATGACACATTTTTTTGAGGAAATTTGAAGGAAAAATTCTCAAAGAGTCTCAAAGAGAAATTAAGGAATTTTCATGAAATCTACTTTAAAGCTGAAAGTTTTCAATCCCATTCGGTACACTTGGGTCATAATTCCCAATTCATCAGAAGTAAGTCAGATGTATATTCAGGCTTTAACATCTACAGGCAGCATTTTGGTAACTTTTAGTTATATTTTTGGAAAATATGAAACATTTATTCGAGGAAATTTGAACGAAAAATTCTCAGTCTCAAAGAGAAACTAAGGAATTTTCATGAAATCTACTTCAAAGCTGAAAGTTTTCAATCCCATTCGGTACAGTTGGGTCATAATTCCCAATTTCATCACAAGTAAGACAGATTTATATTCAGCCTTTAACATTTACAGACAGCCTTTTGGTAACTTTTAGTTATAATTTTGGAAATTATGAAACATTTATTTGAGGAAATTTGAAGGAAAAATCCTCAAAGGGTCTCGAAGAGAAACTAAGTATTTTCTAGAAATCTACTTTAAAGCTGAAAGTTTTCAATCCCATTCGGTACACTTGGGTCATAATTCCCATTTTCATCAGAAGAAAGACATATTTCTATTCAGCCTTTAATTAACATATATAGACAGCCTTTGGTGACTTTTAGTTATATTTATAGAAAATATGAAATATTTATTTGAGGAAATTTGAAGGAAAAATTGGACTCCCTATATAACAACATGCATACTGTTTAAACATTAAACAACAACATTCAATTCGATTGTGGTGAATTCCAGTAGATATACATGACAGTCCTTTGGGGTGCTTAATAACATCTGACGTCTTTGTCACATTTTTCATAACTAAAAAAATCAGTACTAAATTACTGTATGTACCCAATTTAACGGGATTTAAAAATTCTTAATGTGAGAAATAAATTTTTTATACAATACTCTATTTGTGACCAGACAAAACAAAAATTTTCATTTTTGATAAATAACATTTTTGATTTTCGACAAAATTTTGATTATCACCTGAACAAAATTTGGATACTTCCTTAATGAGTGAGTAAGACTAAATCAGGTGTGATATTCATTATTACTTAACATAAAGTAAATTGAGCTCCAGGGAAAGAGATACTTATCTGTTTAAAATTCATTAGGGGCACTGCTAATAATCGATTAAAACACTGTACAAATTCGTAATGGTATCATATAATGAATAATAATCTCAAGCAGAAACCTTTCAGCTGTGGAATGTAATATTAATTATAGATTTTGGATCTGGTTTTTTCTGTTGAACTTAGTAAAATTGAAATGTAATTACCACTTTTTAATTAATTGTGTATCGATCAAACTAGGCGTGACAAATTATTGCGTCATTATCATGGAACAGAATGTAAATTATCTTCTCATGGAACACCTTAAAAATTCAATCATAATACTGCCATTAAGGCCACACGCCACAAGTTAATTAATTACCCGTGAAAATTCGTCGTTGTGTTAATCAACTTTAATAATGATAACAATAATTAAGTCAATATCGGTTAATATTTTAAATTTAGTTTTTTACGGTCACCAAGCGAAGGTATAATTTGTAACGAAGTTGCCACCGATCGATCGATGGGAGGTTCCCGTGAATTTCCACAGCTTTTCAATATTAACGGAAAATCGCTATTTACACCGTAGACAAAAGGTAAGAAGTAACAATCGAAACGATCGTTAATTCCGTTAAATATTTACGAGTCCGTTTCTCGGCCATAAATCTGGCTGGAACGTCTTCATGATTTAATTCGCGCTCTTTAGCCACGCCAGCATCGAAAAAGCTGCAGGACTCGTTATTTTGTCGGTGCCCGCCGAATGTATGTTATTATCTTAACGGGAGATTTATTTGGACATAAATCGATTTAATCGAAGAGATGAGTAACGGCGGCGGACTCCGGCGTAGCGGGAAAGGTTAGGGGGACGCGCGACGCTGGTTTATCGTTATTTGCTCGGTAAATCGAGAGAGGATGACGTGATGCAAAATGAAGTTTTTTAGGAGAGGTGAAAGATGAGAATGCGGAATTCCGTCGACTGGTTCATCTACCTCTTTTGGTTTTTGGACATTTTCACAAAATCCACTGGAATATTTTCTTCAATCTATATATATAAAGATGAGTGCTGTTCGTTTTGTCTCGCTTGAACTCGAGAACGGCTGGACCGATTTTGCTAATTTTGATCATGAAATATTTGTGGAAGTTCAGGGAAGGTTTATGCGGCGAGAAACATAAGTAATAAGTAACGGAAATACTAAAAAAGGTACGTTTTGTAATTTGACATTTGTAATCAAACAAAAGAAAGTATAGTGTCAGTTGATTGTGAAATAAATAAATGCCAAAACGATTATTAAAATGTATCATCAGTTCGTCGGTGCGCGAAAACTATATTGATTTTAAAATGCCAAGGAGAAGACGATCTGACTTAGGTCGTCGAAGACAATCAAATGTTCGACGAGCTACCTCACGTGCAAATCGCACTGACGACCAGCGAAAGACAGGTATAACATTCGTATTGGTATGACAGAATTGCGTTCAACAGTAAATAATTATGACGTAGATAGGCTTAAAATGGAACGGGTTCGTGCACATCAAATACAACAGCAGCGAGCACTATAAAATTAAATAGAGCGGTTCCGCAAACGCAGTGTTCCTGTAAACCTAGAACGAATAGCCACTACGACCCGGAAATAGATTATTGTGCCGACCAATCCGTAACGATTGGAGAAATGACAATCATTTGTCAATGTTGTAAAACGTTAACATACAGCGGTGAATCTACTGGATTATCAACAAAAGGAGGTTGTCCAAGGATTCAAAGTTGGCCATGATAAGTCGAAGCAAGGAAAACTACTATGTCTTGCCAGCACATTATTTTAAAAACGCAACCGGTTTCGACCTACTGTGAGGTCATCTTCAGGAGTACTAAAAAACCAAGAAACCACACTCACAAAAGGAGGTTGTCCAAGGACTCAATGGCCATGATAAGTCGAAGGAAGGAAAACTACTATCTTTTGCCAACACTTTATTTTAAAAAATAAATTTTGTTTATACTTGGTTAACGACGTTCTTTCTTCTCTGGCTGCACCCTGGAAATAGTTATTTCAAGTTTGGTTAAGTGTGCAAGTATTCCTTTAATGTATTTTAATTTAATTTATTTCATCAATGTGTATATTGTTTTGCATTGTGCCCTTTTGTGATACTTTTACTTTTGTGTTGTTGCTGAGTGTGGTTTCTTGTTTCTTAGTATGCCTGAAGATAACCTCACAGTAGGTCGAAACCGGTTGCGTTTTTAAAATAAAGTGTTGGCAAGACATAGTAGTTTTCCTTCCTTCGACTACTGGATTATGTTGTGCTGGTGGTAAAGTAAAATTGCCACAATTGTTCCCACTACCAGATCTATTACGCTCATTTGTTTCTGGGGTGGAAAATGACTCTAAATATTTCTTCGCCAACATCCAAAAATATAATAATTGCTTTCAAATCACGTCGTTTGGTGCAACGCATATTGTGCTGGAAAATTTCATGCCCACTTTCAAGGTAGTTTTTAAAAAATTATTTATTAAAAATTTAAAAAATAATACACAATTGCAGATACAAGGACAGTTTGCGGAATCAACTTGGAGTTTCACTGTTTCGCGCATGGGCAATTATACGTCGCGTGTTCGCAAGTCGTAAAACCATGATCCTTATGTACCTATTTACGCACCACAAAGAAAGACAAAGGATATAGTATATCAGAAAGATTTAATTTGATAATGTGTATAACTGTGTTGCATTTAATTTAATGTGGATAAAAATTTTGTATTAAGTTTTGACCATATTTTTCAAAAATATATGTAGGTGATACGACGTTCACCGGATCATCTATAATTTTTTTTTTTTATTAAACTGTACGTGGCATTGCAACGCATGCCGAGTACGACTTGTCCTTGAATATTTATTTTGCTATCCAATATATATAATAAAGTATAATAACCTTATTGGATAAATCGTCTATGAAAGGTACCTTACTCTTACAGTTTTTCGGTAGTTTAGAGATTATTTCAATATTGCTTTCAGTACTTTTTCCGAATTTCAAATATCGATTTTGCTATTCAGTACCAATAATAATTTTTTTTAATATTTTTCGCTAAATATTCTCTAAAGGCCACATTGCGATCGTCATTTTACAGGTTTTTTTTGAAATTATCTTAAATTCCATTGAAATACTTTTGTTCTAAACTTGGAATATTTATTTCACTATCCAATATATATAATAAAGTGTAATAACGCTTTTAGATAAATCGTATATGAAAGGTACTTCCTCATACGGTCTTATAGGTATATAAGTGTTTTCTTATTCTTATTAGGTACTTTCTTATAGTTTTTCGGTATTTTAAAAATTTTCTCAAAATTCCTTTCAGTACTTTTTCCAAACTTTAAATATAAATTTTGCTATTCATTACGTATAATACAGTTGTATAACATTTTCGGCTAAATATTCCCTAAAGGCCACATTGTACTTGTCATTTCGCAGTTTTTTTGGAAATTTTCTCAAAATTCAATGCAATATTCTTGTTATAAACTTTGAATATATATTTTGCTATCCAATATACATAATAAAGTGTAATAACGTTTTTGGATAAATCGTCTATGGAAGGTACTTTGCTGTTATAGTTTCTCGGTATTTTAGTAATTTTCTCAAATTTCCCTTCAGACTTTTTTCCAAACTTTAAATATCAATTGTGCTATTCAATACCTATAATAAAGTTGTATAACCTTTTCCTCTAAATATTCTCTAAAGGCCACATTGCACTTGTCTTTTTATGGTTTTTTGAAAATTTTCTCAAAATCCACTATAGCACTTTTTCCTAAACTTTCAATATTTATTGTACTATCCAATATACATATCATAGTGTAATGAGGTTTTTGGATAAATCGTCTATGAAAGGTAAATTTGCTCTTATAGTTTTTCGGTATTTTAATTCCGTTCAGTACTTTTTCCAAACTTTAAATATTAATTTTGCTATTCAATACGTATAATAAAGTCTTATAACATTTCCGGATAAATATTCTATAAAGGCCACATTGCACTTGTCATTTTACGGTTGTTTGGAAATTTTCTCAAAATCAACTAATTTATTTTACCATCCAATATTCATAAAAAAGTGTAATAACGTTTTTGGATAAATTGCCTATGAAAGGTAATTTGCTCTTATAGTTCTTCGGTATTTTAGTTCCCTTCAGTACTTTTTCCACACTTTAAATATTAATTTTGCTATTCAATACGGATAATAAAGTGGTATAACATCTCCGGCTAAATATTCTCTAAAGGCCACATTGCACTTGTAATTTTACGGTATTTTGGAAATTTTCTCAAAGTCCAGAATAGCAACTTTCAATATAAACAAAATGTAATAACGTTTTTGGATAAATCGTATATGAAAGGTACTGAAGGTACCTTATAGTATTTCGGCATTTTAATTCCCTTCAGTACTTTTTCCAAACTTTAAATATTAATTTTCCTACTCAATACGTATAATAAAGTTGAATAACATTTTCCGCTAAATATTCCCTAAAGGCCAAATTGCACTTGTCATTTTACGGTTTTTTGGAAATTTTCCCAAAATCCACTATAGCATTTTTTTTACTTTCTCATATGAGGTACTCATATATGAGAGAGTATTGTAATCAGGTCGATTTTTCGAATTTGAGTTATTAGCATTTCTGAACGTTTTGAGGTCCCCCGAGTCCAAAAAAGATGTTTTTGGAAAACCGTCTGTACGTATGTGTGTATGTGGTAGGATTTTCTCAAAAACCAAAAACCACAAACGGTCAAAACTTTGTATTTAGACTTTGTACCCTACCAGGACGTGAAAATAAGCTTTTTATTGAAATTGGATTGTATAGAAGGTATTTATATTTGGAGCGATTTACCCCAAATGACACTTCTTGTTTGTTTTTACGCTTTATTTTAAAAGAATAGAGATAATTTTACAGGTTTACTGTCGAGGACGCCATGCGTGCGTGCTCGTCGATCGATTGCATCGAACGAACTCTTTTCCTTACTTCTAACACCGTTGCCGTCCCGTCGCGGGTTGGCGCGTAATTTAAATAAAATAACAAACTCGTCTAGAAACCAAACAGAAGGGTAGTTTACTCTTGTTATTTTTCGGTTTTTAAATTTTTCTCGAAATTCGCTCCAAGAATTTTTTTGAAACTTTGAATATTTATTGTACGATTAAATAGGTATAAAAAGGTTTTCTAACGATTTTGGCTAAATCTTCTGTGCAGGGCACTTTATACTTGTTAATTTTCGGTTTTTGCATTTTTTTTCGAAATCCACTTAACGAATTTTTTTTAAACTTTGAATATATATTCTACTATTGAATATGTATAAAAAAGTTCTCTAACGTTTTTGGCTAAATCTTCTGTGAAGGATACTTTATACTTGTCGATTTTTGGTTTTTTGTATTATTCTCGGAATTCGTTCCAAGAATTCTTTTTAAACTTTGAAATTTTATTGTGCAATTAAATATGTATAACAAGGTTTGTAACGTTTTCAGCAAATCATCTGTGAAGAGCACTTTATACTTGTGGTTTTTCGGCTTTTGAATTTTTCTCAAAATTTGCTACAAGAATTTATTTTAAATTTAGAATATATATCCTACCATTGAATTAGTATAAAATAAACTTTTCTATCGTTTTATGCAAAATCTTATGTGAAAGGCACTTTGTACCATTCTTCAATTTTTTGAATTTTTCCCGAAATTTGCTCCATGAATTTTTATAAAATTTTGAGTACCTATTCTACATTAGATTTAAAATATAAAAACGTTTTGTAACGTTTTTGGCAAAATCTACTGTGAGGAGTACTTTATAGGTACTTGTCGTTTTTCGGTTTGTTGCTTAAATTAACCCTTATATATGAGAAAGTACTCTGATGAACACATCACGATATTTTAATTTTGAATATTTATTTTACTATCCAATATACGTAACAAAGCGTAATAAAGTTTTTGGACATATCGTATATGAAAGGTACTGAAGGTACTTTGCTCTTATAGCATTTAATTGTTTTGGAGGTCAAATTCGAACATTCAAAACTGTAACACGACAACCCAAAGGTAAATTTTTGACGATTTTTTCTATATCTTTAAAGTTAATTAAAATAGTTTTTGAAGGTTTAAATACTAAACCTCGAAAGGAGAAATCTTGTCACGTTATACGTTTCCTCTTACTGAAACTAAAATTTAAATAACTCAAAAGCGATGCCAATTGACTGTCTGGGTATGTTAATTGGTTGGTTAAGTGCATCAAAAGAAATTCCAAATGCATCGAGATCTGACAACTACAAGCAGGAAATTCTGTACATCTCAAAAATTTCGTCGCTCATCATCAAGGCAAATCAGTTTAATTTAACATTAATAACGATCTGTCTGGATGTTTAAACGGTAACGTTTGTCAGGATGAGTCTCGAGACCGATAAATTCTCCAATTCAATACCTTATGAAATTCAACGACCTCTCAACGTTCTCTACATCGAACGAATTAGCATCACAGCTGGACTATTTAAATGTCCCGCCAAGCTGGTTTGTATAGACTAGATATATAAATATAAAGTATAATAATCATGGGTGCGTTCCTACAGAAGTTCTGAACTGGGGCGTTGTTCTGGAATCACTTTAAATAAGACGGGGGGTTACTGTTTTGGAGCGAACATATTAGACATGAATTATTATTGGGACTGATAGCTTCATGGTGACGTGACAACGTTGCTTCTTGATTTTTCAGGGAAAGGTTGTTTAAAGGTTAAAGGGTATGAAGCTTTTACAGGTTATGCTGAAGCTTTCTGAATGTGTCAAAGTAACTTTTTTGGTTAATTCTGTGAAATTTTGGGTCACACAAATTTTTTGAAAGCGTTGAGGTTTCATGTTTGTTCTACAAAACTGTACGATAAAATTTTTAACTTAATAAGTAAGTCCACATTTGAGGTCTTGTGGGTTTTCAAAAATGTTACTTGGACTGCAATAGATATATAAATACAATATAAGAAAAAATGGAAATAAAACGAATAATTCCGATATACAATTCTATAATAATATGATTGTAATTAGACATTGTACAGATTTACTTAGTACGGAGTTCTTTTGGAACTTTGTTTTTGGTAGTAATTTGAATAAGTTTTTAAATTAATAGAGACAACTACTTGGATTTGATTATTATTCATGAGTTATAAAACTTCAATCAAATCAATTTAAAGTATTTTAAACACACTTCAAACACGTCAAAAAATTGTCTTGAGAGTTATTTAAAAAGTTTAATAAAACTAATTTGAAACAATTTCCCATTTGTGTTACTAGTTTCCATTGTAAGAATATCCTTTTCCTCAAAATTATTTAAATAAAATAATACTGATTTTGATGGGTCCTGAAACGTCTAAAAAAGTTGGATAAAAGTGTTTTAAATAAAATTCAAAAAATGTCAAGAAATGTTATTCAGTTCGCCAAATGTTGATGACTCGATTTTCGTCTCTTCCAGAAAATTATGAAGACAATGATAATTATATTTAATTAATAAGACAAATTTGCAATAAATTTTTAGACAGATTAGCAAACAGAAAAATTATCAAAAGTCTCGTTTTAATTATTCGAAACTTTAATAATGCTTATTTATTTTCTCTCTTAAAAATTCAAAAGTTGATAAATAATCAATTTGATCTCAGAACTCATATGATTTTGATTGGCTGTGCAGCCTGTAAAATATATAAAATAATATCTTTTTCTGAAAATAACTCGAAAAGTGACAATAATTTTGTGAAACCTGAGTATGTAAAGGTTTAAAAATTTATGATTGTGTAAATTTACTTTTATATATTATCAATTTATTGAAATATAGACCAAAATGGGGAAAACTCTGGAGAAAGATATAACTCCAAAAATGGCGATGTGTAACATCGTAAGGCTTTCTCATATGGCCCAACAAAATATTCATGGCAACATTATCTGTTTTATTTGTTAGATGACAAATATTTCTGAAAAATGTTTTCAGTTACTCTACAAACCGATGCACTTAAGGAAGTGCGCTTTTGGGCAATTTTAGATAAAAATATTTCAAATAAAAGGTATAGGCATTAAACAGCTAACTTAAGTTATGAGATTTGGTTTAAATCACCAAAACCGTTCTAAGGAAAATTGTAGATCAAAATAAAAATACTGCTTAAAAGTAAAGTGCGTATTAGGACAATTCCTGGAAAAAATATTTCAAATAAAAATTGTATATAAATAATGTTAATTCAAATATAAACTAAAATGTTCAAGAGTAAAGTGCCCTTTAGGGAGGCTTTAGAAAAAAAATGTTTCAAGTAAAAGTTGTAGCTATTAGATAGTTGAGTTCAAATCTAAAATTTGTTAAGAATGGATTGAGCCAATTTGGGAAAAAATTGAGAAAAACTGAAAATTCACAAAGGGACATAGAGGGCCCTTCTCAGAAGAATAGTCAAGATGAAGATAACGGCAGTCAATAAAAGTTGTAATAGTATAGAAGAGTACGATATGAAATAGAATAAGAATATTCAATACGAATAGTAGAGTAAATATACAAAGTTAAAAAAAAACATTTACCAATTTTTGAGACAATCCAAAGAACCTAAAAACTACGAGTAAAATGCCCTTTTGCCCTTAACTGATTATGATAAAATTTATGTGGTCGCGAGTTTTCAGGGGATCCAGCCTAAGTACAAAATTTCAACTTTCCACTATTTATGCTTCACATATAGTCTTTACGAAGCCAGTGTAACAACCAAGCTTGTACGGGTATCGATCAATAACAACATATACGGCATGCTCGATACATGATAAGTTATTTAGCGAACTCGTCCTGTAGAATCCTCCCACTACAGTTCCACACCGAGCAAGTCACACGCCTAAATATTGTCAATAGTTTACTTTTCTCGCCTGTGCTGTAGTGGATTCATAAACGTTTTGGACGACTGGATCCTTCCTAGAACGTCTGGAGCACGTGTCTTCAGTCTTTTACCAGTGTTGGCGCGGTTTACAACACCGAGACAGGTTATAGAGGTATTTTGTTTGTTTTTAAGTTAATTTCATAATCATATAATTTGCCGTTCGTTTTTATATTTATAATAATAATTAATTGTAATCGGAATGGCGTTTTGGAGACCGTGGGCGACAGAAATAGTGCGAGTTGATGTGGAAAACGTGACTTCTCAACCCTCTTGCTCTTCCTCGTCTCCTTCTTGGGAGTTTGCAAATAAGGATCTACATCCTCAATTAAAAACAGTAATTTTAAATATTTTTAAGCGCCTCCAACAAAGACACCCCGAACAATCGGTTCGCTGCTTAATTTTAGAAATTTCAGACTTGACATTAATTCCATATTCTTCAATTTATATAATAATTCAGCGAGGAATTGTAGATCAAAATCAAAATAGATTAGGTAAACAAAAGAGGTTCAAAGTATTAGATGACGCTGCTAAAGACGTTATACGCAGAACCGCTTACGATTTTTATGCTAGAAACCAGGTGCCCACTTTGCTATAAATTTTTCAAAAATTACAGTCTATTGAGGAATGTAAATATAAAGCTTTAGACACTTTAAGGTCAATTCTGTTAAGTTGCGGATTTAAACAAAAAAATTAGATTCTCGAATGGTTATCATGGGGTCACCTCGTATTGTTGCTTTGCGTCAGGATTATTTGAGGCAAATTAGGTCATTTCGGGAATCAGGGAGCAACATTGTATATTTAGACGAAACATGGTTTGACACCCATGAAGCAATTCAACGTAGTTGGGTTGATGAGAGCAACAACTATTAATTAAATACACCCAGTTCTAGGGGTAATCGGGTGGTAATTTTACAAGCAGGAAACGAATAATGCTTTGCTTATTTCCGCCAAGAATATCGATAAGAGTTTCGCCGATTATCATCAGGATATGGATGCCGAATTGTTTGAAAAGTGGTTTAAAGATCGACTTCTGCCCAATATTCCAAATAATACAGTTATAGTTCTTGATAACGCTTCATATCATTCTCGTCAAATTAATAAAATTCCTAATAGTAGTTCCAGGAAATCACTAATCATAGAATTTCTTAACAGCAAAAATATTCCTATAGCTTCAAACATCCGTACAAAAAAAAAACAGCTCCTTGAAATTGTTAAATCGGGTACTTTCAAAATGGAGTATGCTGTTGATAAGCTTGCTGAGGATAAAGGTCATTGCGTTCTTCGACTACCTCCCTACTACTGTATTTTTAATCCCATAAAATTAATTTGGGCTAACGTCAAGGATCACTTTCGGAAAACAAACTACAGTCCTACTTTCACTAACATTGTTTTTGAGAACATTGAATCCGTCTTTAGGGATGATTCTCACAAACAAATTTGGCAAAATTGCGTTTCGCATGTAATTAAAAAAGAAGAAGAATATCACGTTTTACCACCTATTAACCCCATTGTCACTCGTCCCGGCTCCGAATCTTCTTGTGAAGATTACGATTAATTATTTAATGTTTAAACTCAATTATTTTACAATAATTCATGTAAAATTTTTCTATGAAATTTTACTGACTAAGTGAGTAAAAAATATTCCGCGCGCCTATGGAGGCGGCTCGTTTATGCTCTTCTTTCTCGTCGGCAGCCCGTTGTTACACTGGCCTCGTAAAGACTATACATGCACACATATTTCCAAAAACATGTTTTTCGAACTCAAGGACCTCAAAACGTCCAGAAATGCCAGTATATCAAGTTTCGAAAATCAGCACGATTACAATACTATCTCTTATTATATGAAAAAGTAATTAACGAAAAAATTTTGTCACCCAACATATTAAAGCGTCCATCCAAACTGAATTTTAACATTTAGGGCTTTGATTAGTAGAAAATTTACCAGATCCAAGCTTCTGTAAGATTTAAAACAAAATGAGGATATATCGATATCCTAGAAACTTTAATTTTCACAAAATTTTCATTTCCCTTTATGTCAAACACGAGAATTAAACCAATTTGAATCAAGCTTTAAAAATGAGACAATTCCCAATTTTCAGTTACAATGTGTCAAAACTTGATGACATTTTAAAGGCGACAAAATTCACCTTCATTTTCATCTCTTAATTACAATAATTCAATATAACGAATTTCAATTACAATGACACTTCAGAATCTACCCACACCGACATTTCCATAAACCCAATTGTACTATTTGAAAGTCATCTCATAGGCCTCGACCCAGACCAATAGAAAAGCCCCGACACGACGCGCCAATAGACAAACGGCCTATTGTTACTTTACTAGCTGGGGGAAAAGAAAAGGGATGGTAGAAAGCCATCGGAGCTAGTCCAAGCGAAATTACAAGATAATTTAGATTGACTGGGATTTGGGGTTAGGTAGGGACATTTTTGGGGAATTATTTTTTATTTGAGATGAAATAAAATAAATCTAATTCATACTCTAACTTTACTAGCAAGTAGCTGGTTTGTTGAATTTTTGAATTTAAACTTTTAAACATTTCTGTTACTAAAGAAGACACCTTTAACTTATATCCAGAAGATATCCAATTATATCTCATGTTTCAATTATTTTTGAGATATCTTTGGATTTAATTTTGGTGATTTAGAACAACTAAATGTAACCTGCTTACTTGGGCTTAAATATATATCACTTCTATGAAAACGATATTTAATTTATTGTTTAATACACTTATCAATTGTCCTGTGTATTTTAAGGTTTTAGAGACATTTGTTGAAATATATTATGCCATCAAGAAATTAATTTTAGTGATACTGAAATGAATATAAGTTGATTTACAAGTACTTTATACAAAAAAAAAGAAACACCTTCTAACTCGGCAACTAGGCGACAAGTCAAGAATTCAAAACCAGAACTCAAAATTCAAACTGTAATCAATATATTCAGTTGAATTTATTATCAGAAAACGAAAATATCTTTTAAATTAATTTTGTACACGTCGCTCACTAGGGACGATTGAAAGCACCTTTAATCTACTTGTTGAAAATATCCAATTATATGTAATACTGTTAATTATTTATGAGATAATTATACTGAAGCATCCCGTCTTTATATTGCCTTATTTTCAGCAAAATTGATGAAATAATATTAATCAGGTTTGCACTCAATTACTTCAGCGACTTTTTTTGGAGTGACTACTTCTTATGGCGCGGCATAGCTGTATGTTTTTTGTGAAATATTTCTTATTATGTGTATATTTTTATTAGTTACATAAATTAATACATAAATTAAAATTTTTATTTTTTATCGATACCTGTGTTTTTCTGTGAAATATTTATTATTACTTATGTATATATTTTTATTTGTTACATAAATTAAAATTTCATGTTTTGTTATTTTAAATGTTTTAATGAATAAGAAAAATATGTCTGCTACAATTTTCTTTAATTTACAGTAAATCTGCACTTGGTATATTAATTAAATTAATTTAATTTTATTTATTTTATTTTTAATACATACATATATTATACAATTTTTATTATTTACAGAAAATATCTTTCATTATTTTTTACATTACATTTTCATTATTATTTTGTATTTCTTCAGTTAAAACTTCATTTTTCATTAGCACCCCATTCTAAAATTGAAACTATTAGTTTTTGATAACTAAAATAAGAAACAAAAACTTGAATAAAATTTATCTAGATATCTTGTAAACACAGCCTCAATAAATTGTTGTTCCATATCTCATTGTGCTTATTTTATTATCATTAGACATTGTTAAGTGAAACTTTAGTTTTAAAAAGTCAATTAATGATTTTGATGATTCTTCAGCAAAATTAGTATTGAAGTCTTCACTCAAAATCATTGGCATTTAATGCCAGTTTTCACTAAGTATTTAAATACTTATACTGAAGAACCTTCTTCAGTATAAATTAATAAATATCTGTGTATAAATTTGATAAATTCTTTCACAGCCCAGACAGCACAAAGACGTCTTTAAGACGTCCTGTGACGTCCGAAGAACGTCATTAAAGTGTCCATTTTATGTCCATTTCATGTTATTTGTTACAAAACGGTACGTTTCAAAGATGCCTTCAAGTCTTTAAAAAGATAACTTTACGACGTCTATTTTTCGCCTTCAAGACGTCATAAGGACGCCTTCCTCAAGTCTGTAAGACGTCTTAAAGATGCCCCCTAATTTCTTAGGAACGTCTTTAAAAATGTTCATTTTACGTCTATTTTACGTTATTTGTCACAAAACGGTACGTCTCAAAGATGCCTTTAAGGCATTAAAAAGTCAACTTTGCAACGTTCATTTTTCGTCTTTAAGACGTCATAAGGACGCCTTCTTCACGTCTGTAAGACGTCGCGTCGTAAACATATCCTCTAATTTCTTAGTGACGTCTTTAAAATGATCATTTTATGTCCATTTCATATTATTTGCTACAAAACGGTACGTCTCAAAGATGCCTATTTTTAAGGCATTAAAAACATGCCCGCAAATCCGTAATGACGTCCAAAAGACGTCTGTTTTAAGAGATTTTTTATACAAAACTACGCCTTTAAGACGTCTCCAATACGGCAGGCATAAAGAAGGTCAGGCATGAAAACGACATAGATTGGACGTCATTAAGACGTCCACTTCTGGCAAAAAAAAGGGCAGGCATAAAATTGACGTAAATTAGACATCATTAAGACATCCGCTTTCGACCATTTTAGAGACATCCAGAACTGGACGTCCTAAAGAAGTCCACTTCAGTCATAAAAAGATCAGGCATAAAATTGACATAAATCAGACGTCCTTAAGGCGTCCGCCTTTTAACATCTTCGGGACATCCAAAACTGGACCGCCAAAGAGGTCCACTTCAGGCATAAAGGAGGTCAGGCATTAAAACGACATAAATTTGTCGTCATCACGACGTCAGCTTTTGAACATCTTAGAGACATCCAGAATTGGACGTCATAAGGACGTTCATTTCTGGCATAAAAGGGAGCAGGCATTAAATTGACGTAAATCAGATGTCCCTAAGGCGTCCGCCTTTTAACATCTTACAGACGTCCAAAACTGGAAGTCCTAAAGAGGCCCACTTCAGGTATAAAAAAGGGCAGCCATAAAATAGTCTAAAATTAGATGTCATTGCGACATTCCGCTCTGGACATCTTAGAGACATCCAGAAATGGACGTCCTAAAGACGTCCACTTCAGGCATAAAAAGGTCAGGCTAAAAATCGACGTAAATTAGACTTCTTTAGGACGTCCGGCCTTGGACGTCTTAGAGACTTCCGGATATGGACATCTTATAGATGTCCTTTTTATGTCATAAGGCGTTCAGGCATAAAAAAGGCTTAAATTGGATGTCTTTAAGACGTTATGTGCTGTCTGGGAGTATTTCTTGGTGAAATATAAATAGCGATTATTAGCCCTGTTTGTCCAGCTTTATTATTACAATGAGTTTCACTAACATATACACTCAATGTAGGAGTATTCCTTAAATGTATGTCTATATATGAACTTACACTACATGCTGTATCTTGTGCATTATGATAGATAGCAAGTCCAGCAGCTGAAACTTGTTGTCTTTTAAAACTGGCATTACAATTCAAATTGGGAATATCTGTAAGTTCTTCATTGCTCATAATATGAGTTTCTGACAATACTAAAATTATTTAATTATCAACAATACTGTCACTAAGATCAATTCTATGTGTACGCAAGCTATGACAATTGAATGAAAATATTGATAAGCCCGATCTGTTCGAAATAAAATCTAATAATGTTTTACTTATTGTTATGAGTGGATTTAATGTGAGTGTTTTAAAATTCCTCTTGCAGTGATTTTACTGATATTGAAATGCCCTTTTACCGTGAAAAAATATATTGCTATTATCTTTTGAGACTATATTTAATCCTTCTATTAATCCTTCTATTCTGGTAACCCTAGATATAGCGACATACACTAATTCCAAAGTATGACTTTTGTCATAGTCATAAACTAGCTCATCAAAAGTACCTCCTTGCTATTTGTGAAATATCATTGCACATGCACATATTAATGGAATGTGTTTTCTTTTTGCATTGTATTGTTGATGATCTTGTAAATATTGGAACTGCATTTGAATTTATGTTATGATCTCTCATATACCCTTTACATTTATTTCGTAATTTTCTTCCAACTTTTTTAGGAAATACCATCCAAATTATAGTAATTTTCACATCACCATGATCGACTTGACGCAATTTATTTAATATCCTGTAAATATTTGCACTCGTATTTTAGACAAAATTGCGCTTTGGGTAATTTATTATAAACAAAAATTCTCAAAATTTTCAATATCATGAAAAGTATTAAATAAGTCGCATAACTGTCAATGGGAAAATTCTACAGAATAAAATAGCCTCGTAAAGGGTGTTTTGTAAATTTCGATCGGACCATTTTAACTAAGAAAAGCCGAAAATCCAGAATAAGATCTATTCCAGTGTTTTTTAACTTTGGATATTTATTCTAGTATCGAATGTGTACAATAAAGGTTATTGACGTATTTAGTTAAATCTTGTATCAAGAGTACTGTCCTCTTGTCGTTTTTCACGTTCAAAACTGGCGCCCGAGCATCCAAACGAAATTCCAATACATCAGAATTTTTCTTTAAAATTTATATATTTATTCCACTTTAGAACGTGCATAAAAAAAGTTTAGTAACAGTTTGGGCTAAACCTTCTCTAAGCGGCCCTTTACACCTGTCACTTTTCGTATTTTGAAAAACTTCTCGATATTTTTTTCTAAATTTTAAAAATTTAATCTACTGTCGAATGGGTACAATAAAGTTTAATAAAATTTTCGGCTATATCGTTTCTGAGGGGTAGTTCACTCTTGTCGTTTTTCAGGCTCTAAACTGGCGCCCGAGCAGCCAACTGTTATTTCAATACTTCAGATTTTTTTCTCTAAAATTTGTATACTCATGTAACTATCGAACGTGTATAAAAATGTTTTATAACATTTTTGGTTAAACCTTTCCTGAAAGGCACTATATACCTACTTGTGGTTTTCGGTTTTTTCTTGAAAAAATTTTTCTTCAAATTCGCATCAATAGTGATTTTTAACTTTGAATGTGAGTTCTACTATCACTGTTTTCTGTGTTGAACAAACAGATCATCTGGAGTACCTTTATTGATTCCTGGGACTTACAGATTTTCAGAATGTTTCAGACGATTTTGATGTCTCCTAAATTTTGTACTACTATTTATTTTCGACGTTCGACATCTCAAATTTTGTCCCTTACCCGAATTTCCCTCGGTATGTGCCAGCGTAGGCGGATTAAGGAACCGCAGACATACACATTTACACACTGGCACGCAGATTTCTGCCCGTGGCCGTCCTCGCGGAAAGACGAGTTCGGTACGTAAGGCGAGAGCTTAAAATAGCGAAAACGTTTTAACTGCCGGTAATAAATCTCTGACGAGGAATGGACATAATTCTGTATCCGTTGCCGAAAAGCTCACAGAACATTGGGGATAATTTTAATTGTGATGGCTGATGTGCGTCCATATGTAAACACGAGCGATCGTTCTCCGGTGTACACATGTGTGTAATTTCACTGGAGACAATGTGTACTGTACAAATAAATGGCATAACCGTGATAACAATTATTTTTTAAATGTTAATAATGCGTATTAAAACACACTCCTTAATTTCCCATATGAGGCATTCATATGAGAATTATTGTAATAATGACGGTTTTTCGAATCTTAGTTATTAGCAATTTTAGACGTTCTGAGGCCACCTAAGTTTAAAAAACTTGTTTTTGGAATATATGGTATGTGGTATCTTTTCTCCAAAACTAAAAACCCACAAACACTTCCAATTTTAGACTTAATGGTACGCCATAACCCCTCATCAAGACTTTCCTTAAAATTGGCCAGCATAAGGGGCTAGTTAAC
This sequence comes from Cryptocephalus moraei, assembly GCA_946251905.1. Classification (NCBI taxonomy): domain Eukaryota; kingdom Metazoa; phylum Arthropoda; class Insecta; order Coleoptera; family Chrysomelidae; genus Cryptocephalus; species Cryptocephalus moraei. The sequence goes on along the minus strand of OX276466.1, from coordinate 10,250,699 downwards.
CCGTCTCATGTGTCGGTTATGGGAAATTTCCAATTTGCTACAAGAAATTTTTTGAAACTGTGTCTATTTATTCCACTATGAAATATATGAACAAAAGCTTAATAACATTTTTGGCTAAATGTTCTTTAAAGAACACTTTAGTCTTGTCATTTTTCGACTTTTGGAAATTTCTCAAAATTCACTGGAGTTTTTCTCTAAACTTTGAATGTGTCTTCTACTATCAAATATGTATAATAAAGTTTTATAACATTTCTGGCTAAATCGTTTCTGAAGGACACTTTATTCTTGTCATTTCCCGGTTTTTCGAAATTTTCTCGAAATTTTCCGGAAAGAATTGTTTTCATACTTCGTACACTGATTCTACTGTGTTTCGTGTACAATAAAGTCAAATAGCATTTTTGGCTAAATGGTTTCTGAAGGGCACTTCATCCTCGTCGTTTTTCAGTTTTGCAATATTTTCTCGAAATCTGTAAGAACTATTGTCTCTAAATTTTGAATATTTATTGCACCATCGAATATGTATATTAGAGTTTAATAACATTTTAGCCTAAATCGTCTGTGAAGCGCACTTTGTTCTTGCCGTTCAACATCAAACATGAAATATCTACTGTAATATCGGATATTAATAAAAATATGAGAAACTAGTCCGAAGGACACACTACTATTTACAACAGTTAACTCAATCCTAGTGCAATGCGAAATATAAGCATCAGCACGCCGGGCGTCTCTTATCTGACCAAAGCGGCGCAGTTTAAAGACAGAAGGCCGCTCCGCTTAATTGGGCCCTAAAAACCATCCCGAACGTTCTGAAAACGTCTTATTAAAGGAAGAATGATCTACTCCTTTCTAGAACATTGTTATAAAAAAAGAATATACCAGAAGGTTCCCGAATACATTATTGAAGACATATAAACACGGGCTTGCGGTCGGAGAGATTAGATTAGATGAAAAGCCGCGAGTGAAAACGTATCAATAAATTATCTTTAAAGAGTGTGATATAAATTAATTAGTAAGTAAATAGTCTAGGTAAATTAAGTAGTGTTAAGACCGTGTGTAAATAAATTAGAATAAACGTTACGTTAATTATCTTAAGTTTCCATATATTTAATACCGTAAATAAGGTGAGTAAACGTAAACAACCATTATGGACGCTCAATGATTCAAAGTTTCATAACTTTTATTAAAAATATTTCTTGATTTGGATTGGTTTCGTTCTATTAGTTCTTACTGTTTTAATAAAAACCTTTCTTTTCTTAACCTTATTAACCTTCTTTCTTAATGTTAATCTTAATTATAATCTTAAATTGAACAAATAAAGTGTTAATAATTATTTGTTTCTTAAAGGTTCATAACATGTATTAATATTTATTGGTTTGTTGATTTGGCTTAGTTATGGTATTTTGGTTTCTTATATTTTTAATACGAAGCTTATTGGTTTATTGGTTCCTTATATTTTTACCAAATAACCATTTTTTATTGCTTTCGTTTCTTAAATGTTTAGTAAGACGCCTAATTGTCTATTGGTTAATTCATCGGTTCCCAACCTGGGGGCGATCGCCCCCAAGTGGGCGATTTGGGTTATCAGGGGGGCAACAAATATGTGGGGGGCGATTTGGGGGCGATGAGTATTCAAAGGGGCAAAAATTTAAAATAGTTCTGTCGAGTAGTAGAACCTGTTTTCAATAATTATAAACCTTGCGAGTATGCTGTCGTTATAAAGAGCATAAAAATGCGATTCTGCTGAATATGATTTATTCAATGATAAACCCTTTCTGATTTCATTATGGATGCATTTGATTCAACGATGTTATTGCCATTTTTTCTGAGAAATATTTACCAAACGTTACTGACACAGTCCGGCCAGACACCTGATAATCTGCACGTGTCCCAGCCGCGGTTGTCTTTGTCGGGGTCGATCAAAGGCCTGAGTTATTTCGCTGTCTAATGAAAATCGCTTTTCAAATGAACTTATACATTCATCTTTCAGTCTGCACTCTGCACTAGCCTTTGTGAGTCTCACCATCGTCTCACCACCAGTTTTTGCGCCTGTATTTTCTGTTAAGTGCGTTTGTTTTGAAAAAGTTAACAATGGATTCAAAAAAGAAGAAGTGTCGACAATACTCAGCTGAGTATTTAAAATTCGGTTTTATTGCGTCACCGAAAAATGTGCAGTTTCCACATTGTCTTTTGTGTGATAAAACATTTACTAGTAATGAAGCCATGAAGCCTTCGCGAATGAAAGATCATTTATCAAGAGTACACAGTGATAAAGTGACTAAAGAACTTAGTTATTTTCAACACCTCAAAGCTAAAGCTGATAAACGGCCCAATGTAAGTGAACTATTTAAAAAACGTGCAACCGATGTTGACAAAGGTCTTCTTGCTTCTTATGAGGTGTCTTTATTGATCGCTAAATGTGGTAAACCTCACACAATTGGCGAAACTCTTGTGTTACCAGCTACCAAAAAAATTGTTGAAATCATGCTAGGCGAGGGCCCTAGTAATAAAATAAGTCAATCGGTTCCTTTGAGTAACAATACTGTATCCAGGCGAATTGACGAAATGGCCACGAACGTTGAATCCAAACTCATCAATTTGTTGAAAAAAAGTAAATTTGCATTGCAGATTGATGAATCTACTGTGATTGATAACAAAGCAATTTTATTGGCTTATGTGAGGTTTATCAATGAACAAAAGGAAATTACCGAGGAAATGTTGTTTGCTAGAACTTTGATCACTGATACGAAGGGATCGTCGATTTTTAAAGTGGTGCAAGATTATTTTAAGGAAAAAGAGATTCCCTTAATAAACGTGAGCGCTTGCGCAACAGATGGTGCTCCTGCCATGTTAGGTCGTCATGCTGGGTTTCTAGCCCACCTTAAGAAAGAAGTGCCAGATGTCATCACTATTCACTGTGTCATTCATCGTCAACACTTAGCTGCGAAGAAATTGAGTGGTGTCCTGCATGAAACCCTACAACTGGTTATTACTGGTGTCAACAAGATCAAAGCTAATTCTCTCAATGACCGTCTGTTCCGACAGCTTTGCCATGAAAATGGTGAGGAATTCGAACGCTTGCTCCTACATACGGCTGTGAGGTGGCTTTCCAAAGGAAACTGTTTGCGCCGTTTCTTCGAATTATTTGACACTGTTACTGAGTTTCTCGACACGTCTGATCCTGTTTTAAGTGAGAATTTGAAGCAACGCAAGTTGGAACTTGCCTACCTTACAGATATTTTTGAAAAAATGAACGAAGTCAATATAAAGCTTCAAGGAAACATGATGAACCTTATCAAAGCCAAAGGAATTATTTCATCATTCATCGCCAAGTTTGATATTCACAAGGTAAATATTGGCCGTAAAGAAATGATTCAGTTTCCAACTCTAAAAAAGTGTTCAGTGTCAGATAACGAAACTCCTGAACTCACAGAAGACAAAATCCAAATTTTTACTGATCACCTTGACCAGTTAAAATCTGACATGGAATCAAGATTTGTAGATTTGACCAATTTGCAAATTCCGGATTGGATTCTCGATCCATTTTCGTTTGAAGCTGTGGATAAGCTTGATCACTCTTTGCACACGGAGTTTCTAGATCTGAAGTATGACTGTGAGGCGAAAATAATTTTCAAGCAGAGCGGTTACGAGTTAGCCTGGGTGAAGCTTATGGACAGTTATCCACAACTGTGGGAGAAAACTGAACCACTTCTCATCTCCTTCCCGTCAACATATTTAGTTGAAAAAGGATTTAGTTCTGTTGTCCAGCTCCTTACAAAACAAAGAAATAAGTTGGACATTTGCATCAAAGGAGACTTGCGCCTGAACTTGACGAATATAAAGCCGGATATTCAAGCTTTAATTGAAATCCACCAAGCACAAGGCAGCCATTGAAAAGGTGAATTAAAACACTAACATTTATTTATTTTCAAATTTTAACTGTACTTGCTTTATTTTTCTAGGTCCCAATTTAAAAATCAAAAGATGCGGTCCTGTGTTTTAAATGTACGTCAATGATATTAGTTAATCATTTCGCTTCTTTGTTTTTTAAAAAATCTGTAAAAATGTACATTTTATTTATTTTTTATTTTGTTTAAGAATTTCCGAACAAAACTGCTTTGGTTGTTTTTATATACGGTAATAAAACTGTTTAAAATAATATTGTTAATATTATAAATAATACTATAATTTACACCTACTACAAATTAAAATTAGACATACAATGAAAATGAAAAGGGGGCGATAGGTGTTAGTCAACCTCCAGAAAGGGGCGATGGGCCACAAAAGGTTGGGAACCACTGGGTTAATTCATTAAAAATACAAAAACGACGAAAAAAAAATAAGAAACCAAATCAAAAAAATATTTTTAATAGAAGTTATGAAACTTTGAAACGTAGAGCGCCTTTATTAAAAATATAAGAAACCAATCAACCAATCTAAGAAAATTTCGTTGACTAAATTTTTTTCGATTTCATATGAATAAAAGAAAAATGGCATTTTGAGGAAATAATAGTTAGGATAGTTAGGAAGGTAGTTAGTAAATTGTATAAACGTAATAGGCTATGGCGAAATATTTAGAATGTTACTAAAAATACAATTTTCAAAATTCTGAATTTTTTTCAAAAACTGATGGACCATTCAAAATGTTTTCAATAGTTCCAAAAGCAGAAACGAATTTCCAATGAAGGTGCTTACACCTTACTTTACTGTGTTACTAACTTACTTTTTCGAAAAATCCAAAGCTTCCCAAAATTTGTATTGATTTATCAAAATATTTCCAAGGGAGTGGGAAAGAGAATTTTGTATTATTCTTGAAAAACTAAGAATGATATCTGGGCAGTTCTACAGGTAAGATAAATATAAATACAAAACAAAACAAGAGTTACAATTATAAAGTTTCCCAAATGGCATTTCCAACGGAGTTGAAGCAATATAGATTTTGTACCGTACTTAAGTTAAGAGAAAATATCTCAAAAGCTTCTAAAAACAACAATTTTCAAAATTCTGAAAATATTTCAAACTTGACAGACACTCCAAATGTTTTAAAAAGCTCCAGAAGCAGAAACGGTGTTTCTAACGGAGGTGCAACAATAAATTCCTGATAATTGCTTTTTAGCATTTTACAGACTTTTATATTGTTCTATAGCATTTTGAAAGAAGATCTGATGAATTTTCAAAGAACCCAAAATTCCCAAAATTTGTATTGAATCGTCCAAATATCCCCAAAGAATTTAAAAACAAATTGTTATATTTTTGAAAAACTTTCATAATAGTTCCACGGATGCCAAGTAACAAAAAAATTCCTGGAGACCTACAAACAACAGGAACTTAAGTTAATTGGAACTATCAACTAGATTTTATTGAAAAATTACTAGTGAGCGGTTTTGATTTTGCTCGCTCAATCAACCAAGTGTCTCGTAATTTTTCTTTACTCTTTTGGTTAATTTTTTTTTAGACAGTATTGATTCAATTCTCATCGCCTTTAATTGGCAAACAGAACTTTATAAAAAGAGAACTTGGTTCTTGACCAATATGCTTGTGACCTCCTTGTTACAAAAATTAAAATACTTATATTCGTAAAATATAAACCAAATTAGATTTTCTTAGGCTTTCCTGAAACATTTGAACTTAGGGCAGATAGAGCATCATAAATGAGACGCAGATAAAAAAATTGTGCCATTCTGAAAAAGAAAGTGCTTAGACTTAGAATAGTCAAAACACATGACGCATGCTCATGTCAACGATTTCAAGAAATGCTTTCTTTAAAAATAAGTAAATTATTATTTTCTAGAAATATACCACAGTTTTTCTTTTCCTGAAAGTTTATGAAACACTTAATTAGGTACTTTAAGAAATACTGCACTATTTTGTGTTATTTTCGATAATTATAAATAACCATTAACTTAAGGGAACTTAAGTAAAGTTCCCCAAAAGAAAATCAGAAATTTTCAACGAAGTTGAATTAGTAGAGACTTTGTTCAGTACTTAAAAAGCTAAGGTGAAAAATATCGCATTCTCGAATCTCGAGTTACACAGTTAATCATGTAAGAATATTAGATCAAGCATAATTAAGTGACTATCAATCAAAAACTGACATGCGTGTCATTTTTGGTTTGATGGATCACATAGTGATCCAGTGAGAAATTCACCAGTTTTAAGAATTATTTTCTGAATATCTATCAAACGGTTCTTTTGACGAAATTCTGGTGTCACTCAAGAAAATTAAAAAAATTATAGCAATTGTATACTTCAAAATTGGCTGGAAAATAAGAGTGCTGATGCTCGATAAGCGAAAATTTTCATCCAATTCCAATTTTGTTCCAATTTTGAAAAATGGTTTTTCAAAAAAAGTAACAATAAATTAAGGTGTATTCCTCCTTAAATAGGCATACATAAGTCGAATCTGTCTTAATTGACCTGAGGAAGACGTCGGAATTGAAGCATCCAGCAAACGCCCTGTATATAACCACCATCGATCATCAGTGGCGAGGAGTACATCATTGCATGTTTATACCTGATACATTAAACATTTGTCATGACGTCAACACTCGCCCATCTGTTCGAAAAGTCATGTCATTTCGACCTGCCTCTGCCTCTTATATTAGCGCAGACAGATTTCAGTTTTGTCTGGGTATGCACAAAAGTAATTTAACGGGAATGTCAGAACGGTTTACTTGCCGGCGAAGTTACGTCCGAGCCATGGGTAGGTAAACGTATTATGTATAAATATAGTGGCCGGACTAGGTGAAAATAGTTTAGGGATTAGGCGTGCGGAACAAGAGACAAGGCACGTTTGATGAGGTTATTTTAGGTTTTGGCCATAGCGTAGTCGTGGAAATTATCTGCTTAGAGAGGGAATTGTTTTCAAAGTAAATTTAAATTTGTAATGTTTTGGAGTGATTGTGGGAAATTATTGCACGTACTTTAATGATTGCCTATCGTAATTAAGGTCAATTTTAATACCAAGTAATGTTCTAATCACTAAAAAAAACTACATTTTATCGTAAGAATGCAAAACCAAATTTTTGTTTCTTAATAATATTTTCACAAAAAATATAAATGATTTTTATCATATTGTAACGTTTATTTTCTTAATTTATTTACACTGTCCTAAATTATTCACTACACACTACTTAATTTACCTTAGACTATTACTGAACTAATTTATATAACACACTTAACTACTTCCTAACTAATTATTTTATATCACCCGTAAATGTAATTTATTTTTACTGGCCCGTTTTTCGCTTGTTTACTATGTCACGCTTCACGTCTCTAATTCTGATTTCTCCGACCGCAAGCCCGCTTATATCCATTTCTCAATTGTATTCTCGATAATTCCACAAAGAACTCGATTCATCTCGATAATAATGATTACCTAGGAAACGTCCAGAAGGTCATAAATCACTTTTCCTTAATGAGATGTTGCTGGAACGCTCTGCACGGTTTTTATTGCTCGCCGCTGCGCTTAATAAGCGTAGCCGCGTTCCTTTGAGGAAAGCCGCCGAGGTCAGACAGGAGTAAACACATTTCGCTCTGCTGTTTACATTTCGCGTTACAATATATTCAAATATATATTTACATAGATCCCTTACAAAATAATTTTCATTTATTATTTGTTTTAATTTTATGTTAAATGTTATGTTATATTAAATTAATTTTTGTTTTTATATCACTCCTACACCTTGCTTAGCAGCTGAAGTTAAAGCTACTACTGAAATAACTGGAAATTCTTCAATATTGTCATCAGTTCACCATAATTATCAAGAGTTCTTTAGACACTCCCCTACTTTTATGGGAGTGTCAAATGTCCTTTAAAAACTTTATGAGTAACAAATATTACAAGATTTAAAATCTAAAATAAATTTGCAGATCCATATGTTGTTTTATGAAAATAACAATATATAATTGAAATAGTAGTTCAAAACCAACAAATTGACAAATAATTTATTACCATCTTTTAAATGTGATTCGATGGTTTTGTAACCAATTACAACATTCCACGTTTTACCTCCTGCTTTATGTATTTGTACAATTTTTTTATATCCCATTTTCTTTCCCGCCTCCATGTTTACGTTTTTTTAAATTTAATATCCTCCTGTCATTAAACGTAATCATACTCCACACAAAAACATATATTGTTATAGCCGTATATTTTCCATTAAATGCAGTGGAAGATTGTTCATGCATTTGCTAATAATACGCTATTGTCAGTTCCTTAACCTTTGTTTAGTTACAATTTTGTACCGGTAGTTTAAAGATATGTTTCAACGTAGTTTGTAATTAAAAAGAAAACTTTCCTTATAAGAACGGTGGAGACGTTAATGGCACTTTATCCCCCCAAAACAAACATTTTAAGCTGAAGCTAAAATAACTGGAAATTATTTAATATTGTCATCAGTTCATTATAATTATCAACAATTTCCTAAAATATGCAGAAATATATTGCAAAAAGAAATATATGCGTATGTGTAGTTATATATTTTCCGAGCCCTATTCATACCAATCTTTTGCTTGGTTCGTATCAGTTTGTTTTAATTTTCAGTGTGTCAATTTTATTTTTTCTTCTGCCACAATGGCAGGTTTTCCATTTTTGTCATTAACAAGTAGTTATATTTACAATTCAAACTGGAACTAAGATCGTTTAATATTGTCATTGTAATATTGACTATTCAATGGTTTAAATTACTTTAGGCAATCAGACTGTACGTCTTAATTGACATTTATTATAAAAATAAGATACCCAAAATAAACCAAAAAAATTAACTATGTGTCCTTAATAGCTTACAGTGTTAAAATATGGAAATATGAATTATTCATATTTTCCTATCCCTAAATCAGTTTTTCGATTGAGTCATTTGAATTGTATTTTTCTAAATTTATTCTTGATCAGCTTCATTTCCTAATTCTGCCACAATTCTGTGGTATATTTATTTTTTTTAAATTGGTTTGGTTTGGTTTCAACTTCAAAAATAAGTGAAATTATTTTCTTATAAGTTATATTTATTTAATTAAAAAAACCTATAATATTGAATAATAAATTAATTAGTAATTACAAATAAGTACGCAAATATTGATTGTGCATCAATATAAATCCTTATTTGTAACAAAATCGTTTAAATTTGGTATTTCCTAATTATTGGCTTCATTCTCTTTGTATGCCAAAATTGCATTTCCCCATATTTGTTTAATTGCCATGAGTTAAATGTTTATGAAGGTAATAAAATAATTGAAAGAAGTAGATCGAAACATAACAATTAACAAACAATTTATTACGTTCTTTTAAAAGTGATTGCATCGTTTTGTAATCTAATACAACATTTCTCCTCTTACTTTCTGCTTCTGGTGTTTGTCCAGATTTGTCATTAAACGTAATCATACTTAACATAAAATTATATATTGTTATAACGATTTTGCCTATTTTGCCTTTTTCCTTTGCGATTCGCAATTAATATTATGATCAGTTTTATATGTGTTTTGAGGGTTTAGGACATTTTTATCAAAAGTTTTTATGCCTAAAATTGCCTGTTATTTTAATGGTACTTGCCTGTAATTGCCTGTTTAACTATCTTTTGCTTGAAATTGCCTCTTTTACAGTCGTTGTCTGAAATTAAATATTTTATGACTGTATAACACAAAAAATTAATTTTAAAACAATTCTTAAAATATTGTAACTCGAAATGTAAGCAACCAGCGTAAGCTTACTCCTTATCGGACCTAGGCGGCCTCTTAATTGGGCCATAAAAACTCTTGGAGAATAATCGCGAATATTTATTTAAAGGAAGAATGATTTATTACGTTCGGGTCGTTTCTAGAACAAACATTATTAAGAAAGAATACACCAGAAGGTTCCCGAATAAAATTGAGATATGTATATAATGACGGGTTTGCGGTCGGAGAGACAGATTAGATGCGAAGCCGCCGACTAGTGAAAACAGTGCGATAAACCGACAAGTGAAATTGTATAATTAAATTAGTAGTTAAGAGTGTGATATCAATTAATTAGTCAGGAAATAGTCTAGATAAATTAGGTAGTGTTAAGACAGTGTGTTAAATAAATTAGAATACTCGTTACAATATCTACAAACTTGACATTCAAATCCGGTATTCGTAGAGGATTGATGACAGGATCGTGATATTTTTCCAAGAAATTTAGGGTAGTTTGTACCTGTTATACCACTCTTAACTAGACCCGCAAATATTTTTGTCAGATTTAATTAAATCCCTAGAAGAGTTAGACGCCATTAATGCAAAGTGTTGAAATAGTGACAAAAGCCGAATGGAGATTTCCTGGACCTAAAGGAATATTAATCGAAAAAAAAATAAACAATGCTTTAAAAAATCAAAAAATGTAGAAAGATCCTTTTCAAAATATAAATGTATTTTAAGTGATCTAAGGACAATTTTTGCCAAAGAAAACTTGGAAAAATATATTGTTCTACATTGTTTTAATTCATAAGAAAAATTCAAGCAAATAAAAGTTTTGTCTGCTTTTTTTTTTGGTATAATTTTTTTTGGCTGAAAATGCCTGTTTTCCGATTTATTTTACATACATTTCAAATTTATAATGCCTGAAATTCCGGCCTTTATTTATAACTATATTTTCCAATAAATGCAATGGAAAATTGTTCATGCATTTGTTGATAATACGGTATTGTCATTTCATTAACCTTTCTTTAGTTATAATTTTAAGTGAGTAATTTAAAGTGCTTTCAACATAGCGTGTAATTATAATTTCTCGATATTTTTTATATTGGTATTATATTATATTGTATTAATTTTTATAATATTTGGATTTCAATTTTCTAATAAGAGCATTATGGATAATAAAGGCACTTTGTCCCTCCAGATTTCAACCTAATTTCTGAACGCTTCCAAATTTCGATTAAGAAGTTCCATAATAAATTTTCTTACGAAACGATTAAATATGACTTAACGACTTTAAGTAGCCTCAACTGTAGCAAGGCGTGCAATCGATTTAAACCGTCGGAACGTGACACTCGATACTCCACACGCACTCTTTAGTCCAGTAAATAAAGGAAAAACGGGGGTTATATTCTGAAAAAGGATGAAACCGAGCGCAAGTTGGTCTCAATTGGGTCTTTCGAAATAAGGAAAATTGCCGATTCTCCGGATACCGGAACATGATGGAAAATTACTCTAAAAATCCAAAAATCCATTTTCCATCAATATCTTCGAAAATTGGAAAATCGGAAAATTGGAAAATTGGAAAATTCTCAATTGGTTGGCAAGAAAGTTGAAGCTTGCAAAAAAAACGAAGACACCATTAAAAAGGGGACATTTCAAGAGCTCCAGCGATTTCCAATTTCCAAAATCCAATTTTTTAATGCCCGATTGATGCCACAATTTTTCAAAACTCCGGAAATAGCAAAAAAATCTACATAAACAAAGATACATTTTATTGCGATGCAAAAAAATAGAAAATGGAACAACCTTCATTGGCTCGTTCGATGGGTTTTGGGGACTCATCATTAAGAAACGCCCGACTAAATTACTACAACGTGATCAAGAATGACTGTTTGAGTTGGCAATACTGAATTTCATTTTCAACTGGTACAACCGGAGCAACATCCGGTTGGTGACACTGAGAGCGTCATTGACAGATGCCATTTGGTATTATTTATTTAAAATGGTTTTCACGTTACAACACGATATTTTCATTGGAATTGCGTACTTTCGAAGCGGGATTTATAACCCAATTACTGGTTGGCAGTACTCCCTCGAAGCGACATACCAGCAATTTTAGGAAATGTTTCCGGAGACTTTGGTCACTTTTGCTGTCTTTCAGCCACATAACATGCGAGTAGTTGAACGTTATTTAAACACAGGGAGAGTAAACAAACAAAAATCAACTGGTAGCCCTTCTACTCTAAACTAGGAAAGGATATCAGAACTCAAATGCAAACAAGTCCTCGCAAATCCTTAAGAAAGCTCTCCCTTCAAACAGGTTTGGTCCTTATGCCTCCTATTCAACCACTTTTCATTCTTACCCATAAGACTTCCACTTTTCCATGTTGTTCTAATTCACGATTTTACCGGTATATCATATGGAAGTTGCTCCACTGTGCTTAAAAAGAAATTAAAGTACCACCCTTACAAAATTTCCATCGTCCAGTCATTAACCCCTCCTGATCGCCCGCAGAGAGTTTTATTTTGCAATTGGTTCAATGACATATTAAATAATAATGATATCTTTGACAATACCTTCTTTTCCGACGAAGCCTGGTTTCATCTCAACGGCTATGTGAATAAACAAAGTTACAGAATTTGATCAGGTGAAAATCCTTACGCTATCAGAGAGACACATTTGCACCCGATTAAAGTTGGTGTTTGGTTGGCAGTCTCAAGGACGCGGGTGTATGTGCCAATAATTTTACAGTCAATTAGGAGAGATATATCCAACACCTTTTGATGCCTTTTATAAACCAATTAACAGACGAAGAGAGTCAAATTGGATATTTCCAACAAGACTCTACAAGGGTACATACGGCTCGTGCTACTATGGGATATTTAAGGGAGAATTTTGGCGACAGAGTAATTAGTCAGGGCATTTGGCCAAGCAGGTCACCAGATCTCATTCCATCAGATTTTTCGTTATTTAGGCTCTTGAAGGACAATGTCTTTAGGAACATATTGCATACTGAAGAAGATGTGCAAGAAACAATAGTTCAGGAAGTGGCAAACATTACCCCCAATATGCTGGTGAATATCTTCGAGAGCCTAAAAAGGAGAGTTCATTTATGTCTGGACCAAAATTGGGGGCATTTAAAGCATTACCTTTAGATGTTTATTTAAATTATCGTTCAGTGTTTCGAGTTTCATTTTTTAAGCGTTAATGTTTATTCACATAACCTACAATCTTATCGCTGATTGTTATGCCAAATTTTTGTCAAATAAGCATATCCCGTTGTAGTGTTGTAAAAAGAAAAAGTAAAAAATTCTCAAAAAAGTGTTGCCAACTCAGAAAGTCATTCTTGATCACCCAGTATAATTCATTAAAATATAGATGAATTTTCCAAAAGTCGAGGAATATAGAAAAAAAATTTGGCCTGGGTTTCCAATATTCAAGAACAACAAAAATGAGGCCCGAGACCCAGGATACCATAGCTATGTGTCTTCTCTTTCACGTGAATGTTCATCAAGAAATATCCATTATTACTCGAGTTATTGGACAATTTGTCCGTCCGCTTACGTCTCAATTTCTCGAATTTGCTCTCCAGGATTCAGAGCACAAGTAAAGGGCTCGTTTCGGGGCCGTTATCTCAAAAACTGTCGAGTTTTCGGGAAAAGTCGTAAGGACCATTTTTGTAGCCAATGAACAGATCTTCCTTCTACATCTAAACAAAAATTCTCTAAATGACAAACTCTCGGAGATATTGTCGGAAAACGGATTTTGTGAACTTTAGGGCCATTTTCCACCATGTCCCGGAACCACCCGGAGAACAGGCAACTGTCCTTATTTCGAAAAACCCAGTTGAGACCTATAATTCCGCCCTTTCATTCAACCAAATTTCATTTTACAAATTCATCCTTTTGCGCAATATAACCCCCTTTGGGCTTTTATCGGCCTTCATTTACTGGACTACTTCTCGTTCTTCGCGTCTTCTTCGTCGGTCCCCGTCTGCAACATTGTAAGCCGAGAACCGTCACAATTTCACTCTCTTCTCGTCTTCTCTTGTTACCTTCTGTCCCGTTCCGAAGGTAGTCGAACGACCTGCCCGTTAATTTCCGCGGATCGTCGCGGAACAACGAACGAGGAATAATAAGAGTAGCAAGAAGACCCGGGCATCTTCTCCGTCCGGTCGAGAAGAGGACCGGGACGGGATGCCCTTCGGTAGTTTCGGGGATGTTCTCGAGGAGGAAACGGCGATCTGGTGGAATTGCCCCGTAACGTGGCGGAATTGCTCGGTAACGAGAGGTAATGGCCGAAATTATTTTCGATTTTTGGAATTTTACGAAATGCGGGATTGCAATGTACCGCAGGAAATTTTGAAAATTTCCAAGGCACTACGTTAAGCAGATCACTTTCATAATCTTTTGTTACTTTGGAAAGGTAAGCAGCGAGCGGAAATACACGAAATTAGTGGCGATTTTAGGGATTTAGTGCAGTCTTCTATGTCTCTTTTATTTGATGTCTAGCACGAATTATGGCAAGCATTGTTAACGTAGAATGTTGAAATTTTGACAGATTAGGCTTGAATGTATTAACTATCGCTGGTAAAAATCTGAAAGTGTTCCATTTTATGGTTTGCCAGTAATTACAGAATAAGTAAGTCAATGCACATTACGCAGTGATAAATTCGTAATATTAAAGTGTGGGTTCGAGTTGTCTCCCAAACGCGAATTATTAGCTCTTCCCTAAAAAAAGGTCATGACCAAATTGTCTCCGAAGACTGTCTGTCGATTTAAGGCATTTCAGGTGCGTAAGACATGTTTCGGGAATCTTTGAACGTTATGTGATATGCTCGAAAGTACGTTGGAATCGCAAGGGGGCAAGGATCAAACATGTAGGGGGGGGGGGGCAAGGATCAAACATGTACTAATTGAGCCTAATAGGCATCGTCAGAATTTGCTGTAGAATAGGTAGAAAATCTACCTGAGTGCCGGGTGACAATTCGGACACCAAAAAAATTTACTTGCTCCCCTTAGGAGTCAACGAGTCAACATCTTTTATTAGTTCAGGGAACGAAGCCGAAAATTGAACAATTCCGCTTGAGAACCATATCGCAAGGAGAGAGTTGTAGTGCGGAGAGAGAGAAAAAAAAGATGATTGGTGATTGGTCAGAAGTGTAAGAGTGGGATTTGCATTTGTTACCTTTCTGGGGGAAATTTGAAAAAGACAGACAGAGGGAGTCAGTGAAGGCGGGGAAGTTAAGCCGGGGCTTTGCCCTAGGGCACATGTAGATTTTTGAACTTTAAAAAATTTAGCTTAGGTCTCCATAATTTGAGCAGGCCTAACGTTTGAATTTGTGATATTGTTAGTTTAGGTCCAAACCAACTTAAGCTTCTAAGTACTTTGGAGTAACTTGAAAATACTCACTTAATACAATATAAAAGCTTAAATCCTCGATAACAACTTCCACATGCACACTTAAAAAAATCTCAACCAAACCAAATGTCCCGAGGAAGTTCCATCGAGCTTACAGACAACTACAACATTTTTGAAATTGTTTTTGAGACTCCAAAAGACATTCCCAAAAAGTGATGAATGTCATATTTCTCATAATAATTCATAAATTCATGATTTTAAACATGAAAGGTGACCTGAAATATTTTCGAAAAAAGAACAATCCTACCACACATCAAGCAAATTCGGCCAAAGTTCCAACCATTTCCACATTTTCCTAAAAATTTTCAAAACTTTCTAGGACAACCCTAATAAAATAACTTAGTGCTTAAGAAACTGGAATAATTTAGGAGCTTTTCGAAAGGAGCACATCCGAAAGAAGATTTTCGAAACTTGATACAGCCGCATATCATTTTCAAAAGATCCAAATATATTTTCCTCCTATGTTCGAAACTCTTGATGTCCCGAGATACTTTAAAAGTAAGTCCTTTTAGAACGTGGGTATATTTGCTTATAAATATACATTTGATAATAACCTGATTCGGTTTGCGACCCAGATCCCCTTGTTAAGAACGTCTACAAATACTTTGCGACAATTTTTCCTTCAACTTATCTGCTATACGCCTCCTTCAGAAACTTGCCATTATCTAATCGTAAGAGTCAACAATATTGCCAGCGGTGGACGCGATATATATGTATATATAAAGAGTGTCTGATTTATGGCGTTCCCGCACTATAGCGCGTGGGGTACGTTGGAACGAGATGCACTTTGTTGAATTTGAAATGTAGCGTAGGGAGCCCTGAGAGTTAACGGTCGACGTCGTTTTTGAAACCAGTGACACTTTCTTAGATAGAATGGATTGATGTCCAGACCAGTTCGCTTTTAATATCTGGTCTTCAGATTGGTTGAAGTTGACAAAAGATTGATAAGTTACGGTAGCTCGTCGGAATTTCTTTAAAAATGATGATAGTTGGAATTGAACCAGTTTGGACTTGTTAGGTTTTCTGAGAGTAGTTCCAACGTTACTTAACCGACTTCTTCAAAAGTGGATCAAATTTGGAAACTATCAATTTATCAGCTTGTTTGCAATATCACATGATCAGTTCTAAACAGTGTTTAGAATAAAATGCAACTTGTGTAGTTTTGTTGAACTAGTTCAAACGGGTCACAGGAAAATTTTCACCTTCCTATATATTTACTTCTTCATTATAATTAATGTATGCTTGTTTTGAATAGATTTAATATTCTGTATTTTCTTAAAGACATTGAAACATGCCACAGCATAGTTCTTCACTGTCCAACTTGTACAGATTTAAACATGTTTTCGCCGTTGTATACTTTTACGAGGATCTTCCCATTCAGTATCTTTAACTGCACTCTTAAGTTTCCCTACATTACAATAAATCCATCAAACTGAAAATTGACAAAACTGAAAAACTGAAAATTAAGGAAATATTTCAGTACTTCAACTCAAGCAAGAGGTTGAGGTGACATGTTAAACTAACAGCTCAATTTTCAGTGTCATGTCGAAACTAGATTAGATTTGAAATAATGTGAATTTACAAAAGGTAGATCTAACAAGGTTAAACTTGTCACCAAAAATAGGGAAATGCGTTTTAAACTCAATTTTCATTAAAATGTATATAATCTTAAAGAAATTGTACCATGCCACAGCACTATCGAACACCGACCTATTTAAACTTGTTTTCGCAGTTGTATAATTTTATGAAGAACTTCCCATTCGGTATCACTAACGGTACCATTAACTTTCCCTTTATTACAATAAATCCCTCTAACTGAAAATGTAGAAAACAAAAACTGAATATTAAGAAAATATTTCAGTACTTCAACTTAAGCAAGAGGTTCACATGAGATATTAAACTGAAAGCTCAATTTTCAGTTTCATGTCGAAACTAGATTAGATTTGAAATAATGTGAATTTACTTAAGGTAGATCTAACAAGGTTAAACTTGTCACCAAAAATAGGGAAATGCGTTTTAAACTCAATTTTCATTAAAATGTATATAATCTTCTTAAAGAAATTGTTCCATGCCACAGCACTATCGAACACCGACCTATTTAAACTTGTTTTCGCAGCTGTATAATTTTATGAAGAACTTCCCATTCGGTATTACTAACGGTACCATTAAGTTTCCCTATATTACAATAAATCCCTCAAACTGAAAATTTAGAAAACTGAAAAACTGAAAATTAAGAAAATATTTTAGTACTTCAACTTAAGCAAGAGGTTCATATGAGATATTAAACTGACAGCTCAATTTTCAGTTTCATGTCGAAACTAGATTAGATTTAAAATAATGTGAATTTACAAAAGGTAGATCTAACAAGGTTAATCTAGTCGCCAAAAATAGGGAAATGCCTTTTAAACTTAATTTTCATTAAAATGTATATAATCTTCTTAAAGAAATTGTTCCATGCCACAGCACTATCGAACACCGACCTATTTAAACTTGTTTTCGCAGCTGTATAATTTTATGAAGAACTTCCCATTTGGTATCACTAACGGTACCATTAAGTTTCCCTATATTACAATAAATCCCTCAAACTGAAAATTTAGAAAACTGAAAAACTGAAAATTAAGAAAATATTTTAGTACTTCAACTTAAGCAAGAGGTTCATATGAGATATTAAACTGACAGCTCAATTTTCATTTTCATGTCGAAACTAGATTAGATTCGAAATAATGTGAATTTACAAAAGGTAGATTTAACAAGGTTAAACTTTTCACCAAAAATAGGGAAATGCCTTTCAAACTTAATTTTCATTAAAATGTATATAATCTTCTTAAAGAAATTGTATCATGCCACATCACTATCGAACTCCAACCTATTTAAACTTGTTTTCGCAGTTGTATAATTTTATGAAGAACTTCCCTTTCGCTATCACTAACGGTCCATTAAGTTTCCCTATATTACAATAAATCCCTCAACTGAAAATTTAGAAAACTGAAAAACTGAAAATTAAGAAAATATTTCAGTACTTCAACTTAAGCAAGAGGTTCATATGAGATATTAAACTGACAGCTCAATTTTCAGTTTCATGTCGAAACTAGATTAGATTCGAGATAATGTGAATTTACAATAGGTAGATCTAACAAGGTTAAACTTATCACCAAAAATAGGGAAATGCGTTTTAAACTCAATTTTCATTAAGATGTATATAATCTTCTTAAAGAAATTGTATCATGCCACAGCACTATCCAACTCCAACCTATTTAAACTTGTTTTCGCAGTTGTATAATTTTATGAAGCACTTCCCATTCGGTATCACTAACGGTACCATTAAGATTCCCTTTATTACAATAATCCCTCAAACTGAAAATTTAGAAAACTGAAAAACTGAAAATTAAGAAAATATTTCAGTACTTCATCTCAAGAAAGAGGTTCAGGTGAGGTATTAAACTGACAGCTCAATTTTCAGTTTCATGTCGAAACTAGATCAGATTTGAAATAATGTGAATTTACAAAAGGTAGATCTAACAAGGTTAAACTTGTCACCAAAAATAGGGAAATGCGTTTTAAACTCAATTTTCATTAAGATGTATATAATCTTCTTAAAGAAATTGTATCATGCCACATCACTATTGAACTCCAACCTATTTAAACTTGTTTTCGCAGTTGTATACTTTTATGAAGAACATCCCATTCGGTATCACTAACGGTACCATTAAGTTTCCCTATATTACAATAAATCCCTCAAACTGAAAATTTAGAAAACTGAAAAACTGAAAATTAAGAAAATATTTCAGTACTTCAACTTAAGCAAGAGGTTCATATGAGATATTAAACTGACAGCTCTATTTTCAATTACATGTCGAAACTAGATTAGATTTGAAATAATGTGAATTCAAAAAAAGGTAGATCTCACAAGGTTAAACTTGTCACCAAAAATAAGGAAATGCCTTTTAAACTTAATTTTCATTAAAATGTATATAATCTTCTCAAAGAGATTGTACCATGCCACAGCACTATCGAACTCGAACCTATTTAAACGTGTTTTCGCAGTTGTATAATTTTATGAAGAACTTCCCATTCGGTATCACTAACGGTACCATTAAGTTTCCCTATATTACAATAAATCCCTCAAACTGAAAATTTTGGAAACTGAAAAACTGAAAATTAAGAAAATATTTCAGTACTTCAACCTAAGCAAGAGGTTCATATGAGATATTAAATTGACAGCTCAAATTTCAGTTTTATGTCTAAACTAGATTAGATTAGAAATAATATTAATTTAGAAGAAAAATCTAAAACAAGGTTATACATGTCACCAAAAATAGTGTAATTCCTTTTACACTTAAATTTCAATAAAACATACATAATCTTCTTAAATAAATTGTAACATGCCACAACATATTTCTTCACTATCGAACTCCAACTTATTTAAACTTGTTTTCGCTCTTATATAATTTTACGAAGACCTTCCCATTGAGTGTCTCTAAAGGTACTATTGAGTTTCGCTAATAGATTACAGTAAATCCCTCAAACTGAAAATATTGAAAACTGAAAATTGAGAAAACATTTCAGTACTTCAACTTAAGCAAGAGGTTCATATGAGATATTAAACTGACAGCTCAATTTTCAGTATCATGTCTAAACTAGATTAGATTTGAAATGATATAAATTTAGAAAAAAATACATATAAAGAAGATTGAACGTGTCATCAGCAACAGGGTAATGCGTTTATTACCTTATCTTTCTATATAAATTTGTATAGTTTTCATAAACAAGTTAAAACACGCCACAGATCATTTCTTCTCTTAATACGAGTCGATACAAACAAATTTAAACTTGTTTTGACCGTTGTATAATTTTACGAACCACATAAGACCTTCCCATTCAGTATCCCACCGCTAACGGTTCATTTAAATTCCCCCACATTACAATAAATCCGGCATTACGATGCCATCACCATCCGAGCTGGTGTCGTTACGTAAGTACTCCGTACCAACCGATTCGCTATTATTTACCTGCATACTTGCACTCTTCATACAAGAGGAAAAACGTTTAAACGTTCACCGTAGAGGCAAGAGGAAGATAATTCGACTATAACGGGCGGCCCTAATACGGAACCTTGCGGTACTCCCCGTATAATCAGTATGGTTCATCTGCGACGTACGTCATCGTCGCGAACATCGCAATTAACTCGCGTTTCTAATTGGGATCGCTCTTCCTAATTTTCATCTTTCCTACTCGGACCGTTAAGATTGAAAGTTATCGCTTGGCGGTGGAATTCTCGACAAAAAGCTGCAAAGTGGTAATACGTACGTCGTAAATTAGTACTTTGACGTTCACGGGACGGGGAATATACGGAATACATATGTAAGGTACCTGTTCGTCTGGTTCTGTGTTATTCTTTCGATCGGAACGGGTTCCTCGGGTAAATGTTGACAGAGGGAACGGCGACATTGATGACTTTTTGCGATGCGGTCATTTGCATTTTTATGAACGTTTTTTGCCCAAGCGCGAAGGCCTTTTAAGGGAATGGGGAACGCCGCGAGATTCATTTTTCATTTCCGTTACAAATGTTACAAATAGAAACATCGATCAAAGTAGAATCTAAAATAAACGTTTTACTCCAATGTAGAAAGAAAATAATCTGAAATAAATTTATACAGATATTTTAAGGTTCTAAAAGGTATTTGGGGGGTACTTGATGACGAATCCGCGAAGACGTAGAGCTAATTTTGCTTAGTTTGTATTTAAACAATGGTCAAAAGTGAAAAAAAGTCTATTTTTGTTCATACAACGTTTCCTATACATTTTCAAGAAAAATACTTTAGAAGAAAGTTGTAGTCCGTTAAAGACCCTTTAATTTGGCTTTTTATAAGTTCAAAACGGTTTACAAATGCCGGAGATAATGGCAGAAAACCTCTATTTTTGCACTAATTTATAAATGTTAATAAATTTGTTATTAACATAATAACATGTAAAATAACTTTTTGAAAATGTTAAAATATTAATTTGTTAATATGTGCGTTGATAAAGGCCGGATGAATTTTTTTAATTTTTATTATAAAAACTTAAAAGAAGAGTGTATGTTCTGATAAAAATTTTTTTTTAATTTTTGAGAAAATAGTTTTTTTTAAACATTGGTTCTTATGGAAAACGCAAAACTCGAAATTACATAAAATTAACGCGTATTTCCCTATTTTTTGTTTAATTTTTTTTTCTAGAAATCTACAAGATTAACTCAAAACTTGAAAAAAGTGTACTTAAGTCGTTTTTATAGGAAGCCACAGACACATTATTTTTATAATTCATAATATTTTATACAACTTAAGTAATATTCAAAAAATGACTGTACATTTTAATAACTTTTTTTGTAAAAAATGTATGACTTCATTTTTCCGACATTTTCCGACTTTTCGGAAAGGTCAACATACTCTAGTTAATAATATTTCATCAAGCTAGATTCCAAGAATATGAGATTCACTGAGACTCAAAAATATTTTGTTCCGTTTTCCACATATCTCCTTCGCCCATGAGATATTTTCATCGATACCTCAAATTGAGTTAAATGCATCGTTTTCGGACCGCCTGACAGATCGAAACGAGTTTTGCGGTCATTTTACGTCCTTTTGCCCCCGCCACATCGAAATGTCTTCAAAGCCGACCGGTCGTCGAACGTTCATTGCAGATTCTTAGACGTCCTACAATTAATTAAGATAATATCGGACGATATTTAAGTGTAATCCCGCCGAAAACGGATCAACCGAAAGGTTGACCGGTTAAATATAACCGGTTGGGCGTGCGCAGACCGTTTTTGAGTTTCGATTCAAAGCGTAAAATGTGGACAAGAGAAGGTATATCTATTCAGAGCTAACATATAAGAAAGAACTACTTAAACCACACTATACTAATACAAAATTCAAAATACAAGGCATTACCATACAAATTTCAATAAAAGTAGAATACTATTGTATCTATGGCATATTCTATAAGATGGCAACACTGGACACCCAAACAGAAGGTGATGAATAAACCCAAATTGACATCCTCAGTGCAGCCAGTGGCCACCAAACAAAAGGTTCCTCGGATATCCGATTACCCGGATAATCGAACCGACTTCAGCTATCCGATTATTCGTATAAATTAGTTCGGACAAACCGGGCGTTTAAAGGGTTTTAAAAACGTAGAAGTGCAACATCGCCACACGAGCTTGTAAGCTATCTAAGTCCTTTACGGCCAAAACAGGTATAAAAAGAAAAAATGCAGTTATTAAGACCTTAAAGAAGTGTAGTAATAACCAGAAACATCTGTCGTATTAATTAAAACGTACATAAATCGGCTTTTTGCGGTTTAATACGAGTACTTCACGATTCGTAATTTTTAATTAAATAAGGTATAACGTAAGCTTAAAACCGTAACTAATAATTTTTTGCTAGTAAAATGAAATAACTAAATATCCGGATATCCGGATAATTTGGTACTAATATATGAGATATCTTGAAAATTTACAGGTATCGCCTCGTACATACTTGGGAACGACGAGCTTTCGAGTAATTTCCTTGATTCCAATAGCAGTTATTAGAGTTTGTTACAAATGATCTTACGCAAATCGCAAATGGGACAAAAAACGAAAATAACAAAACTGGTTACGTTCGCGTGTAAACTAAATCTGAGAGATATATCGAATAAAAGAGATGGGTAATCATATATACAGGGTGTTTCATAATTAAATGTGAAAATCAGTGGAAGGGAGGGGAGAGGTTATTATGTGCGTGATTCTAAGAGAAAAAGGTATGTTTTTGGTTTAATTTTGACATACTCTGATAACTAATAATTAAAGATTTTATAGAACTTAGTAAGTGTAGATAAGTAAATAACTATAATAGGAAAGTGTAATAAATAAAATTCTACATGTTTTAATATGTAAACGGTCTAAAACGTGTAAAATGCATTTCAAAATTTGGGGTTCTTTTTATATGTATCCAAGGGTTTATTATATGTGACTAAATTAACATTATTTCCATATAATTTCAAAAAATCACATTTTTACTTTTCAGATGAGGCACAGGGTAAATTTTGCGTTATCGTTAGGAAAATTGGTATTTATGTGAAAATTCCATGTGAGAAGAAATATAAAAATTTTCGGTACTAGAAAACATTAGTCAATTAACCACGTTACATCCAATTTGCGCCAGTAGGGAAACACGTCAATTCGTCCTATTCTTGTTATATAAATTGAATATTTCTGCAACTAATCTCTTGTGAACTCAATCTAGACCATTACTGGGCGATAGTAGTCAAATAACCAGGTTTTATATAATTATTATGGGAAACACGTCAATTCCCCCCATTTACGTTATTTGGATTGGATATTTCAACAATTAAAATCCCATAAAAAAATGGAAGTTGGCCCAATTCATACAAAATTTAATTGAGATCATTACCGACCTATTCAATTTTTTAATTATTTAATTATTGTTATTACATCATAATTGTATGGTAACCACCTCAATTCATCCTACTTGTGTCGTTTCAGATAGATATACTATTTAAAATTAATATATAAAAAAAATCAAAAGTTCAGTTTCAGTAATTTAATTATATACTAATTATTAAATTGTTCAATGAGGGATTATCGATTTTGAATATTTATTGCATGGGAAACATGTCACTTTTTATATATATGTTTTATTCAAATTATATATTTCAACAATTTTAATAAAATAAAAATTCAAAAATGGCTCAATTCGTACGCAACTCAATTGAGTACATTGTAAGACTTCAATAATTTACTATTTCGTTAATTAATTCAATTGAATTAAATAATTATTATTAATAATAATTATTTATAATTTTACAATTTTTAATATAATTTATAATCATAAATAATTTTTATAAATAATTAATTAAATTAATTTAATATTAATGTTCAGGGTATTACCAATTTCGTATGTTTATTGTATAGGAAGCATGCCAATTCCTATTCCTGTTCCTATTATATAAATTGGATATTTCTACTACGCACTTAAATGCCATAAAAAAATCAAAACTCTCTTAATTTATATAGAAATAAATTGAAAAAACTACACGACCATATAATTTAGTTTTAATCATTTTTTAATTGACTTATTAATTACCAAGGGGTTATCAATATTGAATTATTTTTGTATGTGAAACATGTCAATTTGTACTACTTGCATTATTTAGATTAGATATTTCAAGAATCAAAATCACATAAAAATCCAGAGTGGCTCGATTCATACAAGACTCAATTTAGAACATTGTTAAACCTCATTCAATTAATTAACTAGGGAATACCAATTTCGTATGATCATTCTATGAGAAACTTGTCAGTTCGTCCTACTCGTGTCAATTAAATTGGTTAGATTGAAATATTTAAAAAAAGTTTAATTCATATAAAATTTAATTGTGGTAACAATTAATTATTTCATGAATTTTCCTTACAACAATTATTTAATTAATTAAGTTTTGTCTTATTGCAAGAAACGCGTGTTTTTCGCGTAAAGTGCGTTAATTAAATTTGCTCAAAAATCCAAAGTCGATAAATTGATACAAATATCTTTTAATAGTACCTTTAAATCTTATCGAATTTTTATATAATGTTAAAATGTAATAATTTACGTAATATTGAAATATATGTTTTCTATTGTGTTTATTGTGTTATTTCTACGGTTATTATATAAATACCAAATTGAATTATAGACCACAATGACATGTATCAACGAGGCAAAATGGTCATAAATACGAAAAAAATAGAAAATGTTCAGAATTATCCATATTTCTTTAGAAAATAAAAAAGGAGTGAAAAGTACCATAAGATACAAAAGCTTTATAAACTCTCTTTATACTTGATACGAACAACAAGTTCGGTTAACATTGGTTCCTTTATGCAGGGTGACAATTTTGACAATTGACAATATATAAACAATATTTGATAAAAGTATAAAACTAAGTAGATGTAAACAATTAAGAATTCAAATTTTAAAAATTTCTTAAGTTCTCCTAATTGAGCAATAGGATTTTCAAAAATCATTTGAAAGTTTTATTCTCTTTTATAGTACACGAAATGTTGAAATATCTAACAACTTTACCTCAGTATCTACACAATTTAAAAAAATTACATTTTATACTTTCCCATGATAAATTTTGCGTTATTATTATGAAAATGAGTCTTTATGTGCCAATTTCACTAGAGAAGAGATGTATAATTGTTCCATATTAAAAACCACCAATCAAATCGTCAAGAAGTACACGTATAAAAAGTTGGCGACCCGCATCTAGCGGCCCGGCAAAACGAAATACCAGGTAATTTGTGTCTTTTTTGTGCCTTTTTTGTACCGCAAGAAAGAATTTTGTAGCTCTCACCATCGACGAGCTACAAAAAAACTGCCAGCTTAAACTTAACCTAGCGGCCATTGCGATAGCGTGCGAGTGGATTGACAAACAAAAATTATTTTCAGCTAGAAATTTGTGTCTTGAAGAGTACTTAAAGGACATGGGGTCAGAATTTTAATTTGGCCAAGTTGGCTCAAGTTGGCTAGATGGGTTTGCGAATCGGCCAAGATGTGGAAGAAATGTGATCTTCTGTCTCCGATTCGTTTTGGGATAAAATTTAGAGAACATAGTCCTATTTCCAAATTGGTCAATTTTCGGCCAAATTGGCTAATGAACAAAATGTGTCGTCCAGAATTCAAGACCCGTGACTTTAGTGGAAAATGCTGGATCTGGGAACCATTTGGTGTTCTGGGGCCCTGATAATGGCCCAGACTCTCGACCCAAATGCCCAGGGGAAGTCACAAGACCCCTCCGGCCAGTTCCAGTCAAAATAAAGACACTCCAGTGCCGGCCGCTGTAGTTACAAATTCGAGAACCCCGACATTAGTGGAAAATGCTGGATCGTGGAATCATGTGGCGTTCTGGAGCCCCGGTACTGGCCCATACCCTGGACATAAGTGCCCAGGAGACGACCTAAGACCTGGTATCAGCGCCCCAGAACACAAAAAGTTTCCAAGATGCAAAATTTTCCACTAAAGTCGGGGGTTCTCGAATTTGTAACTACAGCGGCCGGAACTGAAGAGTCGGTATTTTGACTGGAAGTGGCCGAAGGGGTCTTGGAACGTCCCCTCGGCATTTGTGTCCAGGGCCTGGCCACTACCAGGGCCCCAGAACACCAAAAGATTCCAAGATGTAACATTTTTCACTAAAGTCGGGGGTTCTCGAATTTGTACCTACAGCGGCCGGAACTGAAGAGTCGGTATTTTGACTGGAAGTGGCCGAAGGGGTCTTGGCACGTCCTCTGGGCTTTTGTGTCCAGGTCCCAGGCCATTACTGAGTCCTCAGAACACTAAAAGTTTCTGAGATGCCACATTTTCCACTAAAGTCGGGGGTTCTCGAATTTGTAACTACAGCGGCCGGGACTGGAGTGTCGGTATATTGACTGGAAGTGAATCGAGGGGTATTTGGGGAGCTCGTGGGCATTTTTGTCCAGGGTCTGGGCCAGTACCGATGCCCCAGAACACCAAAATATTACAAGATGCAACATTTTCCACTAAAGTCGGGGGTCCTCGAATTTGTAACTACAGCGGCCGGCATTGGAGTGTCGGTATTTTGAATGAAAGTGGCCCACGGGGTCTTGTGGCGTCCCCTGGGCTTTTGTGTCCAGGGCCTGGGTCAGTACCAGGGCCCCAGAACACCAGAAGATTCCAAGATGCAACATTTTCCACTAAAGTCGAAGAGGTTCTCGAATTTGTAACTACAGCGGCTGGCACTGGAGAGTAGGTATTTTGACTGAATCTCTTCGGAGGGGTCTTGGGACGTCTCCCGAGCCTTTGTGCCCAGGATCTAGGCCATTACCGAGGCCTCAGAACACCAAAAGATTCCGAGATGCAACATTTTTTACTAAAATCGCGGGTTCTTGAATTCTGGACGACACGTTTTGTCCATTAGCCAATTCGGCCGAAAATTGACCAATTTGAAAATAGGACTATGTTCTCCAAATTTCATTCCAAAACGAATCGGAGACAGAAGTGCACATTTCTTTCACATCTTGGCCGATTCGCAGCCCCATCTAGCTAACTTGAGCCAACTTGGCCAAAAATTGGGCAAATTAAAAATCTGACCCCATGTCCTTTTAGTACTCTTCAAGGCAATAATTTCTAGCTGAAAATCTTTTTTTTTTGTCAATCCACTCGCACGCTATCGCAATGGCCGACAGGTTAAGTTTAAGCTGGAAGTTTTTTTGTAGCTCGTCGATGGTGAGAGCTACAAAATTCTTTCTTGCGGTACAAAAAAGGCACAAAAAAGACACAAATTACCTGGTATTTCGTTTTGCCGGCCGCTAGATGCAGGTCGCCAACTTTTTATACGTGTCCTTCTTGACGATTTGATTGGTGGTTTTTAATGTGGAACAATTATACATCTCTTCTCTCGTGAAATTGGCACATAAAGACTCATTTTCATAAAAATAATGCAAAATTTATCATGGGAAAATTACAAATGTAATTTTTTTAAATTGTGCAGATACTGAGGTAAAGTTGTTAGATATCTCAAAATTTAATCTTCTACAAAAGAGAATACAAACTTTCAAATGATTTTTGAAAATTAAATTGATCAATTAAGAGAACTTAAGAAATTTTTAAAATTTTAATTATTAATTGTTTACAGCTACTTAGTTTTATATTTTTATTAAATATTGTTTATATATTGTCAATTGTCAAAATTGTCACCCTGCATAAAGGAACCAATGTTAACCGAACTTGTTGTTTATATCAAGTATAAAGAGAGTTTATAAAGCTTTTGTATCTTATGGAACTTGTCACTCCTTTTTTATTTTCTAAAGAAATATGGATAATTCTGAACATTTTCTATTTTTTTCGTATTTATGACTATTTTGCCTCGTTGATACATGTCATTGTGGTCTATAATTCAATTTGGTATTTATATAATAACCGTAGAAATAACACAATAAACACAATAGAAAACATATATTTCAATATTACGTAAATTATTACATTTTAACATTATATAAAAATTCGATAAGATTTAAAGGTACTATTAAAAGATATTTATAACAATTTATCGACTTTGGATTTTTTAAGCCAATTTAATTGACGCACTTTACGCGAAAAACACGCGTTTCTTGCAATAAGACAAAACTTAATTAATTAAATAATTGTTGTAAGGAAAATTCATGAAATAATTAATTGTTACCTCAATTAAATTATATATGAATTAAACTTTTTTTTAAATGTTTCAATCTAACCAATTTAATTGACACGAGTAGGACGAACTGACAAGTTTCTCATAGAATGATCATACGAAATTGGTATTCCCTAGTTAATTAATTGAATGAGGTTTAACAATGTTCTAAATTGAGTCTTGTATGAATCGAGCCACTCTGGATTTTTAGGTGATTTTGATTCTTGAAATATCTTTTCTAAATAACGCAAGTAGGGCCAATTGACATGTTTCACATACAAAAATAATTCAAAATCGATAACCCCTTGATAATTAATAATTCACTTAAAAAATGATTAACACTAAATTATAAGGTCGTGTAATTTTTTCAATTTATTTCTATATAAATTAAGAGTGTTTTGATTTTTTTATGGCATTTAAGTGCATAGTAGAAATATCCAATTTATATAATAGGAACAGGAATAGGAATTGGCATGCTTCCTATACAATTAACATACGAAATTGGTAATGCCCTGAACATTAATGTTAAATTAATTTAATTAATTATTTATTAAAATTATTTATAATTACAAATTATATTAAAAATTGTAAAATTATAAATAATTATTAATAATAATTATTTAATTCAATTGAATTAATTAATGAAATAGTAAATTATTGAAGTCTTACAATGTACTCAATTGAGTTGCGTACGAATTGAGCCATTTTTGAATTTTTATTTTATTAAAATTGTTGCAATATATAATTTGAATAAAACATATAGATAAAACGTGACATGTTTCCCATGCAATAAATATTCAAAATCGATAATCCCTCATTGAACAATTTAATAATTAGTATATAACTAAATTACTGAAACTGAACGTTTGAAATAGTATATCTATCTGAAACGACACAAGTAGGATGAATTGAGGTGGTTACCATACAATTATGATGTAATAACAATAATTAAATAATTAAAAAATTGAAAAGGTCGGTAACGATCTCAATTAAATTTTGTATGAATTGGGCCAACTTTCATTTTTTATGGGATTTTAATTGTTGAAATGTCCAATCCAAATAACGTAAATGGGGGGAATTGACGTGTTTCCCATAATAATTATATAAAACCTGGTTATTGGACTACTATCGCCCAGTAATGGTCTAGATTGAGTTCACAAGAGATTAGTTGCAGAAATATTAAATTTATATAACAAGAATAGGACGAATTGACGTGTTTCCCTACTGGCGCAAATTGGATATAACGTGGTTAATTGACTAATGTTTTCTAGTACTGAAAAATTTTATATTTCTTCTCACATGGAATTTTCACAAAAATACCAATTTTCCTAACGATAACGCAAAATTTATCCTGTGCCTCATCTGAAAAGTCAAAAATCTGATTTTTTGAAATTATATGGAAATAAAGTTAATTTAGTCACATATCATAAACCCTTGGATACATATAAAAAGAACCCCAAATTTTGAAATGCATTTTACACGTTTTAGACGTAGGAAGGACTTTCGAAAAATTGTAAAATACCGCCCCATCAAACCGATACCGAGATTCAATCATCAAAATGATTGAAATGGACAATGAAAATATGAAAAGTACTGTAATCGGATCAATTTTTCGGATTTGAGTTATCAGCATTTCTGAACGCTTAAAGGTTTTTCAAAAAATGTTCAAAAATTGAATACCTATAGAAAACGGTTCAAACTTTGTATTTTGGTTTTGTACCATAACGGGTCACCGCAGTAAGCATTTTATTAAAACCGTATTACATTCTCTTTCTAAAATTTTCTCCTAATGCGCTATAGTAACGTTATTTCTTAAACAACTTTGGCTGAATCACTTGTCACTTTTGCTGTCTGGAAATTTTCTCAGAACGCACTCCAGGAATGTTGGAATAACGTGAGGTCGGTAAATGCGTAAAGCGACTATTATTAAATTATATTTTACTACAACTTGTAATTCACAACGACCTTACACCTTAATTAATTGGCTCGCCGTGGCCCCGGAGGCAATACAACACTTGGGAGTAGGGGGAGAATCAGACCAACCCGTGAAAGTCCTGTCAACGCCTAATCATCGATTAGTTCCGATTATTAATTACACACGTTGTACTATAATTATGATATTAATGTGATTTAATTAAGGAATTTAATACGATGTACAGGTGAAACAAACGCATTTTTCAGAAGTTGCTTGTTATTATTATCAGTTTTTTTATTATTATTTATTATTTATTATTATTCCCACGTCGAAACTGTTTAGTTAAAAAAGAAACCTAATCGTTTAAAATTCAATCACATCGACAAGCTTTTACCATTTCCCCACGTTTACTCACATTCGATCCAAGTCGATGTTTCTCGTATTTACGATAAGCATTTCGGTTTTACGTTAACTTACGGAACGAGCGAACGGGAAAGGGGATAATAATAATAATAAATTGACGGTTTCCCTTTAAACCGTCTTAACTTAAGTACAGGCCGAAGGTGAACTTCATGTCCGAGAAATAAGAAAAAAGCTAAAAGTCGTCGGGAGGCAAAAGCGCATAATTTGAAGGCAATTTTCGAGGACTTTCGCGGTCAATTAAAAACTCCAATTGGTGTGTTGAGACATGTCAATCATAAAAGCGTACATACATAAGTAATCTGATATCTTGTTGTGTGATTTACATCTTAAATTTACTGCTGGCAATAATAACCAAGGGACTAATGAGATAATTTTCTATACAAATTAGAACCAAACATCAGAAACTATCAAATATTACCCTCACAGTGAAAGAGTCTAAATATTTCACCACAAATATTAAAGGTTTCAGGCTTACTTCTATATATTCTTATTAATATTATTATTAAGCCTCATACAGAGAAAAGGAATTTTGTAAACGTATTACGCAACTGCATCATAAAATTGCATAATGATGGACAATAACACGGCGAAATGGTATAAACATCTTACATCTTAGTCGCTCTACGGTCTAAGGCCTGGGCTAAATTGCCGGAGATATAATAAACTATCTAAATATATGTATTCGAGTACGACGATGTAATTAGTATGTTATTTACAAGTATGACTTCTGTAAGTTGAATTTTAAACCAGGTAATACAGAGAGGAAAAAAGGAGGTTTTTGCTATTAAGACGTGCAGGAATCCACTTGGGCAATCTTTTTTTAAATATACTCCAGATGATGAAAACTCGTATTATGGCCAAAATTTTGCTTTTACCAATATAACCGAAATATTGGTTTTCTGTTTGCATCAAGAAAAGTGTTGCATAAATCTCATTATTTTTACTAGAATGTTTGTAAGAATGGAATTACCTTTAAACCGATGTTTCATAAATCTTCATTAGACTTGTAACCGAGAAAACTCGGAAAACCATGAAAAACGATTATTTAAAAAAATCATATTCCTGCGCCAGGTGTGAACTTTCATAAGATATATACAGGGCGTTGTCCATAAGAGGAATCTTCGTCAGAGCACATACGAACCTATTCTATTGAAATGCAGAGTCCGAAATCAACAAGAGCGAAAGAGAAACTAATAGTCGTTAGTATGACACAGAGAAGGAAGTTTTGCAACGATGCCGGCCGGTCCGTAACCGATTCCAAACATTCCCGTCGGAGGCTATACAGCGAATGATCCGGTAGAGTGTGGCGATGACTGTGATGTTTCGCGATCTAGCAACGTCGCAAAAGTTCCTTCTCTGTTTAGCCAACGAGAAAAAGCCTTTCTTTCGCTCTTATGTTTATACCATACTGCGACTCTGTAGAAACGGTCTGTATATGGATTGTTCACAAATATTATGAAAAATTTCAGAAAATATATAAAGGGTGTTATCAAAGAAAAACGGAAGACGCATATGTCTGGTCATACGGGGCGTTCAAAAAACTCTCATAAAATATATACAGAGTGTCATAGAGAGGTTAGAGAGGTACTATGAAGTACTTTCGTGCGTTTCGTCGTACACGACGTCCAAAAAATGACGCATTTGGATAAGTTTCGAAAAATATATACAGGGCGATGCTAAAAAACCTACGAAATAAGTGCGTCTCTTCAAAATAATTCTATCTACAAATATCTACAGGGTGATGTAGAGGAAAGTCACATTCGTGTGAAACTTTCATGAAATGTATACAGGGCGTTATCCAAAAAAAGGGAACCTCGACAGAGCATATACAGGGTGCCGACGAGAGGTAAGTTTCAAAACGCTTATGAAAATTTTCAGGAATACATATACAGGGTGTTATCAGAGAAAAATTCAAGACGCACGTGGCAGGTTATACGGGGCGTTCAATAAAACTATCATAAAATATATACGGCATATTATAAGTAAAACATATGAAGTACTTTCATGCGTTTCGTCGTACATGTCGTTCAAAAAATAACGCATTTGGATAAGTTTCAAAAAATATACAGGGCGATGCTACAAACCTATGAAGCTTCTCTTCATATGAGCGTTCAAAAAAATTCTATCTACAAATATCTACAGGGTGATGTCGAGGCAAATCACATTCCTGCGTCACGTGTGAAACTTTCATGAAATGTATACAGGGCGTTCTCCAATAAAGTGAACTTCGACAAAGCATATACAGGGTGCCAACAAGAGGTCAGTTTCATAACACTTATGAAAATTTTCAGAAATATATATACAGGATGTTGTCAAAGAAAAATCAAAGATGCGCGTGGCAGGTCATATGGGGCGTTCAAAATACAGTCAACTTCGTTTACAACGCACTCGCATTTAGCGGACTATCGGATTTAGCGAACTGTTTAGGAAGTCCCGAACTGATGCCCTTTACTTTATTAGAAATAAGCATCGTATTTACCGTACTTGCTTTTAACGGATTGTCGGATTTAACGGACGAAAATCTCTTAGGAAGTACGTTATTACCACGAATTTCGAAGAAATTGTCAGCGTTAGCATGACAAATCACAAAACGTTAGGACGGTTAGGGATCAAGGAATTAACAGGATTAGCGAAACACGGATTTCCCCAAAAATATACCTGTTATATGTTATGTGTACCTGCTGCGTAAATTATGAATAGATCCGAACACGACTAATTTGTTTATTATCCTTAATTTAACTGAAACACCCCAACATGACGAACCATCCCAATAAAAACAACGGTTAGCGTTCTCTGTAGGGGAAAAGTTTAAAATTATCCGCGAAATAGAAGCCGGATGTATTTAACGTACTTCGCATTTATCGTACTTTTTTTAAGTTCCCTTGAGGTACGTTATAAACGGAGTTGACTGTACTTTCAAAATATATATAAGGAATATTATAAATAAAACCTATGAAGTACTTTCGTGCGTTTCGTCGTACACGACGTTCAAAAAATAACGTATTCGGATAAGTTTCGAAAAATATACAGGGCGATGCTAAAAAACCTACCAAATACGTACGTCTCTTCATACGAGCGTTCAAAAAAATTCTATCTACAAATATCTACAGGGTGATGTCGAGGCAAATCACATTCCTGCGTCACGTGTGAAACTTTCATGAAATGTATACAGGGCGTTCTCCAATAAAGTGAACCTCGACAAAGCATATACAGGGTGCCAACAAGAGGTCAGTTTCATAACACTTATGAAAATTTTCAGAAATATATATACAGGATGTTGTCAAAGAAAAATCAAAGATGCGCGTGGCAGGTCATATGGGGCGTTCAAAATACTTTCAAAATATATATAAGGAATATTATAAATAAAACCTATGAAGTACTTTCGTGCGTTTCGTCGTACACGACGTCCAAAAAATGACGCATTTGGATAAGTTTCGAAAAATATATACAGGGCGATGCTAAAAAAAACTACGAAATACGTGCGTCTCTTCAAAATAATTCTATCTACAAATATCTACAGGGTGATGTAGAGGAAAGTCACATTCCTGCGTCACGTGTGAAAATTTCATGAAATATATACAGGGCGTTCTCCAAAAAAGGAACCTCGACAGGGCATATACAGGGTGCCACCAAGAGGTAAGTTTCAAAACTCTTATGAAAATTTTCGGAATTATGTATACAGGGTGTTATCAGAGAACAATCCAAAAAGCACGTGGCACGTGGCAGGTCATACGGGGCGTTCAAAAAACTTTCATAAAATATATACAGAATATCACAAATTACACCTATTAAGTACTTGGTTAATTTTCAATGTTAAGGCAAGATATTTCGGGAAATAATAACTCATTATATCTACTTTTAAGTGTCGTAAGATGAAATTAATCGCATTCATATTTTGTTCATAATTGCCATATAAACAAATTAGGGCAATATTTTCCACAAAGTATTGTATCAAATATAATCATCCGATTTTAACTTACCAAACGGTTTCTAGCCAAGAGGAGCAGTAGTAGTAGGGGAACTTTTTAGCATGTTAAAACGATTTTTTTGAAAAGTCCGAGATAAACCTATTGAAGCTATTGATTTCCACTTTCAGAACCTGTTTGGTATATTCAAATCAGTTAATTACAGTTAATGCGATGCATTTTGTAAGATATTATCCTGATTACAGTGATTACTTTATACTGTAATCATGCATAAGCTATTAATGCGACAAATTTTCTCTTGCGAACATTTGAAGTAGTTATAATAAACTATTATTCCACGAATATCTTACCTTAATGTTGAAAATTAAGGTTCGCATATAAGCAAGAAACCAAAATTTTTTCGGTGCTGTGTAGAACCTCCAAAACTCATACAAAATTTGGAACACCAGAACAGATTCAGTTAAATTAGAAACTTTTATCAATTTTGTTTTATTATTGGAGATTGTATGTTAATTCGTCTTACGTGCATTATATTAATTGGGTATTTCTATAACTAGAATGTCCCCAAAAAAAAAACTGGCTCAATTCAAATTGGGATCATCACTGGATCTTATGTAATTAATTAACCGCGGATTATCAATCAAATCGTCAATTATTATAGTCAATTTTGTAACATTATTGTATGGGTAACACGTCAATTCGTTCTACTTGTGATAATTAAATTGGATATCTCTACAATTAAATTTCGATATCTATAATTAACACTCCATAAAAAATAAAAGAGCTCAATTTAAACCCAAAGAAATTCAACTGATATCATTAGTGGATCATATTCATAAGACCTAACCTAACCAGGTCTTATCCATTTACAAATTGGATTCTTCTACAAGTAAAGTGTCATTAAAAAAATCTAAATTAGCTCAATTCACACAAAACTCAAATAAGATCATTAATCGACCATATGGAATTAAATAAATTTAATAAATTTAATTATTTACATATATTGTTGCTACTTCAAATTTTCTTCACGAATAGCGTTGAAATTCACTAATTTTGATCAGGATACTTTTATAAACGATATTAGCAAATTTCACCATAATTTGAATTTCCTTTGTAAATCTTTAAAACCACTGAAAATTTCCACTTCATTCGACCATTATGTCAGGTTGCTAAGTGGACACCGTTGAAACTCCTTCAACAAAACAGGTGAAACTTATTGAACTCCTCAACTATATCGCGGAAATAGCGGCAAATTAAAGATGCACTCCTTCAGTAATGCCACATTCCTCCACAAATTGTTATAACGTTAAATATTCTTTATGAAAAGCGCTGAAATTCACTAGACTTCTTCAATATACTGTACTAAGCAACTTTATTGAATTTTACCAGAAACTGAGTTTCAATAAAAATATTATGAATTTTTCAAACTGAAATGCGTGGCAAATACTAACTGCACTGATTCAATTATGTCAATTTTTTGCATAAATCTTTTCAAATTTGAAACTTCTGAAAATCGGCAGAAGGTACTTCAATATGCGATTTTTACTGTATATTGACGTTGAATATATTTTTTATGACTCTAAATTCTTGCAAATTGCGATCTCATATATTCACTTTCGTATTACAATAAAAAATACTCTTTACTTCAAAACTCCTCTATGAAAAGATTTGGAAGTTACAAAGCTCTCCAGGGACACTTCAGTCATCAACTTCACTGAGTTTTACCGTATCACAAGTTTTGTTAAAAAAGCTACGAATTTTTGAAGTTAGAAATCATGACAAATTCAAACTACACTTATTCAACTATGTTAATGTTGAACATAAATCGTCTTAACTTCAAATCTTGTTTATGGAATTTCTGCAACTCATTACACTTCTTAAAAATATTTGAGTAAACAACATTGGTAAATTTAACAGAAATCTGAGTTCCAAGAAAAATGTTATGAATTTTTTAAATTGGAGTTAGTGGCAAATTGCAACTTTTTTCGTTCAATCTTATTTTACATATATTGTCACTACTTAAAATGTTCTTTACGAAAAACGTTGAAACTCACTAATTTTGATCAGGATACTTTTATAAATAATGTTAGTAAATTTCACCATAATTTGAGATTTCATTGTAAATCTTTAAAAACACTGAAAATTTCCACTTCATTCAACCACTATATCAGGTTGCAAAGTGGACACCGTTGAAATTCCTACACTAAAACAAGTGAAACTTATTAATGACACTATATTTAACAATCTGTGTGAATTTTACGAAAATCTGTGTTTCAATAAAATAATTATGAATTTTTGAGTCTGGTAATAGTGGCATATTAAAACTGTACTTCTTCAATTACACCAAACTTCTCCATAAATTGTTATAACGTTAAATATTCTTTATGAAAAGCGTTAACATTCACTTTACTTCTTCAACATACAGTTAAGCAACTTTGTTGAATTTTACCAGAAACTGAGTTTCAATCCAAACATTATGAATTTTTGAAACTGAAATGCGTGGTAAATTGCAATTGCACTCATTCAGTTATGTAAATTTTTTGCATAGATCGTTTCAAATTTGAAACTTCTGAAACTCAATATGCAATTTTTACTGTAACTTCATATTTTATAAAATAAATAATTATTTTTAATTATTTATATTTAATATAAATTTAATATTTTATATAAATTTTTAAATATTTTATAATAATAAATATAATATTTTTTATAAATTTCTAAATTCTTGCAAATTACGACATTCACTTTCAGGGTATTATAAAAAAACACTCCCTACTTCAAAACTCCTTAACGAAACGATTTTGAAGTTACTAAGCTCTCCAAAGGACGCTTTCACCAACAACTTTATTTAGTTTTACTATAAATTGAGTTTGAATACTTTTTTGAATTTTTAAATTCATTCCAAATTTACACCTTCACTTTCAAATAGATAACTTCAAAACTCCACCCATAAAACAGTTGAAACTTACAAAACTCCTCTAGAACACATCACTAAATGATTGTGGTGAATTTTACCGAAAGTGAGTTTCAATGAAATAAGTTATGAATATTTGAACTTGGAAATCGTGACAAATCGTAACTGTATTCGTTCTATTGTGCCAAATTTCAACATAATTCGTGATAACTTCAAGACTTCATTATGAAATGTGCTTAAACCCACAACATTTCTTCGAGATATTCTTAGTAAACATCGTAAGTAACTTTTTCCGTAATTTGAGTTTGATATATTTTTTTATGAATTTTTAAAATAAATGCATATTTCCATTTCATCCAACCAATACATCAGGTTTTTAAATTGACACAACTTCGAAAATCCTTCACTAAACAAGTATAAAGCTCACTAAACTCCACAAAGACACCTTAATATAGCAACATTATAGCGAATTTTATTACATTCGCGTGAAAATCGACAATTTAATTTTGGTTACATGAATATAAATGCAAGGCTATTTAAACTTAATACACCGGCTTTTTCGGCCGGTTTCTTGCTTCTGGCGCCTGATCATTAAGATTTACGATGAAACTAATAGCACACCTCTGGATTTCGCTGAATAAAATACATGGATAATATACAAATTATAATGCAATCGTAGACACATGTCTCATCGACACTGACTATTAGTTATTATATTGTTATTATTTATTATTATACATATGTATGATTGTGAATGATTAATTTCCTGTAAGAATAAGGATTTTGATAAGACAGCTTCGTGCAAATTAATTGGGACAGAACACTATTATTATATATTATTTTTGTTTATTTAATATGTATAATTTAGGTTCAGATATATTATTAAATGTTCAAGTAGACGTCTATTATTGCATTACTT
The DNA here is from genome assembly GCA_946251905.1 of Cryptocephalus moraei. Lineage (NCBI taxonomy): Eukaryota > Metazoa > Arthropoda > Insecta > Coleoptera > Chrysomelidae > Cryptocephalus > Cryptocephalus moraei. Next base: position 10,212,326 of record OX276466.1, on the reverse strand, counting down.
TTTCAACAATAGTTCGGCTATGATTGACTAATTTAATAGGGCCCTTAAGGTCATTCAATTATATACGAGGTTAACTGTGTGTATTATAAAATCAGTGTATAAAACAGAGGAATACTTTTTATTCTATTTCTTTATTACCCCCTGTAATTATTATTTTTCTTTATAAAAATGGATTTGTTAATGATTCAAAATTAATGACCGATTAATGATTAAAATACAATTTTTTTTGTAAAGTTATTATAAAATATTGTCTTCCTTGTGCCTTAAAGTAGGTACCACGTCAACTTGTGTAATTCCAAAGACCAAATAAGGATGATAACGACAACAACCAATAAGAATATTATTGGTTGTATTACGTTGTTATTGGCTGTTAAAATATCGGTAGTTTCGTCAATAATGATGGAGTAAAACCCACACTTTAATTTTTGAAGCAATGTCGGGTATGCTTGTAAAAGTTTATGAGAACATTTCAGACTCTTTCTGTTCTTATTTGCAGATACGAATCGACCGCAGATTTTCAAAATTCAGATGGCATACAAAATGATAGTGTGCTGCCAAATATTGATTTGAAACCGTTTATCATTAACAGTTTATTCTCGTCACATTTTGGGTTTTGGAAATTTTCCCAAAATTCGTCCCAATTTATTTTTTAAGAGTATTTATTCTACTATCGAATGTATATAATAAAGTTTGATAACATTTCTGGCGAAGTCGTTATCGTCAGGACGGCATAAAGATAAAAGCCCGCCTGACCTGAACGGCCGTGCGCGGAATATAAATAAACTGTGTGTTATAAATTATGTATTAAGTGTTAGTTCTTAGTAAAATTAAATTGGTTAAGACACTTCGCGTAGTGTAAGTTATTTTTAACCAGTATAACATTACAATATTCATTCTATTGTCGAACAACAATAATAAAGTTTAATTTAATTTAATAATTAATATTTAATAAAATTTAATATAACAATAAAATTTGAAAAAGTAGTCAGGTATACACATTTGTTTTGATCGTATTGACTATTAATAATTGTGCTCTCATTTAATTATCATGGCTTCTCTTGACTTGTTCAAAAATTCATAAAAAAACTTATTGCAGCTCGAATCTCTTTGAAGATACTTCCAATTGTTAACTAAAGTATACTTTACTAAACCCAAAACCGGTAAAAGACAGTATTTTAAGACATCTCGAATTAGCAAAAAAATGTTTTTCGAGATATTAACTTTCGAGGAGCCTCTCTAAAATTTTGAAAAAATCTCCATAACGAAAATTTGAAGTTGAAGGTATATCAAGAAAATGACATAATTTAACGAGCGCAGTTTAAATTTGCCATTAATTCCAGTTTCAAAAAATCACCCTTATTTTACGAAAAATCTGATTTTGGTAATATCCACTTGTGATTTGAGACAAAAATTACATTTTATAGTTTTATTAATCCAGAATCTAGATACAATCATCAGAAGCTCAATATATCATGAAATTTTAGGTAAAATTGAGATTGAAGAAGATTGAAGTCACGTGAATTAAATGACGCCAATAAAGTAATTTATATGTCAATTAGGATCCACTTCCGGTTGAAGAGAAAATAAGACTGAAATCACGTGAATTGTCTGACGCAAATAAATTAATTTATATGTGAATTAGGATCCACTTCCGGTTGAAGAGAAAAGAAGATGTAGGTAAGTCATATGAATGTGTCATGTTATAAATTTTTGAGTCTTCTTCTGACCTTTTCGCCGATTGGCGGGATAACACTAAAAATAAGCTGCTGATTGGAGATTTATTCATCAGTTACCCACATTTGTAAAAATGGAAGGAAATGGTGGAAAATAAGAGGTGGTAATTTTGACTTTGAGGTGAGAAAGCTTTCGGAATTCTCTTTTAGAAATCTGTAATTTTATGGATTCTGCTTTTAAATTTAATCGTACGTCGAGTGTACGTCGAATTTGTATCAATATGAGGATACTTTAAATTTTAATCCTGTGAGGTACTATTGAGTGTTCTAACAAGTCTTAAATATCGAATGTTATTAGTAGATATTCGCGCGAAGCGCTACATAAATACAAGCCGTTTCGAGCGGGGCTTGAACGTTATTGGTAATAACGTCCCGTTATGTATTTGCATTTGAAGTACAAATTGCATAAAAGTTATTAAACTATAGCACACACACATATTTAAACACTTATGTAGGTGTTGACATAACAGGATTACCTCCGACCAACTGTAAACAGGACTTACAAGGTTCGGCGTCCATTAGATATTTCCAATAAAATATTTTCACTTTCTGAGCGTTTTCCTCTTTAAGTTGCGAAAGTCTTCAGGAAGTCGAGCAGAACGAGAGGTAGATAAAAAGGGTTATACGTCTTATTTCGAACAATGGGTATAAAGTCCCACGTTGCCGGATCCGTTTAATTGAATGTTAATGTTATGTTAATCGACAGGGAATGTTGTATTTATCAAGGCAAATTTAGACTGTTCCTGTGTGCGTCTGTGAGCGATGATGGTTAGGATACTCCATATCAAGCCCAAATTTTATTAGAAAATTTTTCCTGAAAGTGAACTCTTGAAAGTTGTATTTGCATAAATATCAGAAACAACAAAGTTATTACAATTTTAGTGTTTTTTCTTGAAATATCTAACTAAATATAAATTTTGTAAAAACCTGGCGGGACCATTCGAAAACTGACAAAATTTTATACATAATGATACAAAGAAAATTTTTTAAAATCAAAACTGTGCATTCTACGCATTCTATTTGTTGTAACTTTTTACCTAATAGAACTTACCAAATTGCATTTAAGATAAGAATGGTAAAGTTATTGTAATTTATGCTTTCAATTTTAACGATTTATATGAATAATTATAACATGCAGAGAAAATGATCAAGCTTCTACAATTTTTAAAATAAAATTATTTGACTTATCAATGAAATTTTACCAAAAAAAATTTCGAAATAATTTATTTAGTCTTTAAAAAAAGTATTAAGCGAAGCACAAATATAAAAAAAGTTTTAAAAAAATTATTTGCAAGACAAAGTCTAAAAAAAGTCGAAATTTAGTAAAAATCATATTTTTAATAACTATTCTAGTAATTCTATTAATAAAAATTGAATTAGTTCTTTTTGGAAAATTAAAAGAAAAGAACAATAACAAATGTGAAACCTCAAAATGTTAGTTGAAAAAAGTTAATAAAATTTAAAACTACATTTCCCCTTCCCCATCCAACAACTGTTTAATCTGAGGACTTAAATGGAATAATAATTTTTTTTAATAACTGCTAAATATTGCGACGATTTCTCAATAATTTTAAGTAATATTGAGTTAACGTCTCTAAAATGAAGTGTTTAGAGAAAATTTAAATTACTAACAAATAAGTTACAATGAAATTTACACTGTACAACACTAAATTCAATAATTCATTTGAACTATTAAATAATAGAGACATGATTAGAATTCAGTATAAAATAATAAAGATTTTGAAGACTTGGATCATAAAATAATATTTGTAATGGTTTGGAATTTTTAGTATTTTCTTATGTATTATATGCAAATAAATTATAATAATTTAATTAATTTTAAATAATTTAAATAATAATTTTAATAAATTAAATTATTTCTATTTATTTTATAATAAACACACTTATCCCACTTTCTTCAAATTGAAATTTATCAAAGAACTTCGCGATATTAGACGAGATATTCTAAATTTTGAGTATCAAAATATTTTTGATATATTAAAAATAAATTTTTAAAATGTATCGATTTTCTACTTTTAACAATTTTAGTTTTTTTTAATGGATCATACTAGCACAGCCTATTTAACTGTTCGTATTATACTTGGATTCAGCAAACTCAAAAAACAAGTAAAGACAAAGTTTGGAAGAAGAATTAATGATTTTCTGAGAATTTGAATTTATTTATGGAAGCCTATAAGAAGAGGTTTCCATTTAGTCGATTACTTTTTCTCTTTTAAACAGTACTTAGTTTTGTTCTCGAACTACAATGAAAATTAATGTAAAAAGACAGAAACATACAATTTGGCGTCTTGGAAAATGCCCCAAATACGTTGTGTTACGGTTCAAAATTGACAAAGGTCCTAAAGGTAGAAAAGAGTGAATTGCCTTCTTCAGACGAATTTGTATGTTCCTTCTACCATAACTTTGTTACGACTATACCCATTTTAATATACAAATATATTGTTGAATATTTATTTTTACAGCACATCGACTTTTTCTTCAGTGATAGGAAATGTTAGAACTAATTTTTAAATCAAAACAAAAAATGGCGATGAGTTCATCGAAGTATTATCGAAGATTTAGTATGAATACTTGATAGTTTAAAAAAATTATAAAAACGGGTTTCAAATGCAAAAAACCGAAAAACATTAAGTGTTAAGTGCACTTCAAAGAATATTTAGCCAAAATGTTACTAAACTTAATTGTACGTATTGGATAGTGTAATAAATATTGAAAGTTTAAAAACAATTTTTGAGGAAGATTTCTAAATTATTTTAAAAAGAATCTGGAAAATGACCAGAGCTCATGATTCAGGGATGGTTTAGCCAAAAATGTTATGGGACTTATGACTTTAATACATATTCGATGATAAAACAAATATTCAAAGGGTAGAAAAACACATTCAAGTGAATTTTCAGAAAATTTAAAAAAACCGGAAAATGACAAATGTAATGTGACATTCAGAGAAGATTTACCAATAATAGGTAATATTAATTTTTTTATAAACATTGGATAGAAAGATAAGTATAATAATTTAACAAGAGCTTTTGAGGAGACTTTCCAGAAAATTTCAAAAAATCTGAAAATGACAATAGTAAAGTGCCCTTTGGAGAAGATTTTGCCAAAAATTTCAATAGACTTTATTGTAGATATTTGAGAGTGAAATAAACATTCAAAATTTAGAAACAATTTTTAAGGCGGATTTCTAAATAAAAAAAATCCAAAAATGACCCGAGATGAGATTCAGGGATGATTTAGCCAAAAATGTTATAAGACTTATAAGACTTTAATACATATTCGATGATAAAACAAATATTCAAAGGGTAGAAAAACACATTCAAGCGAATTTTCAGAAAATTTTAAAAAACCGGAAAATGACAAATGTAATGTGACATTCAGAGAAGATTTACCAATAATAGGTAATATTATTTTTTTTATAAACATTGGATAGAAAGATAAGTATAATAATTTAACAACAACTTTTGAGGAGACTTTCCAGAAAATTTCAAAAAATCTGAAAATGACAATAGTAAAGTGCCCTTTGGAGAAGATTTTGCCAAAAATTTTACTAGACTTTATTGTAGATATTTGAGAGTGAAATAAACATTCAAAATTTAGAAACAATTTTTAAGGCTGATTTCTAAATAAAAAAAAATCCAAAAATGACCCGAGATGAGTTTCAGGGATGATTTAGCCAAAAATGTTATAAGACTTATAAGACTTTAGTACATATTTGATGATAAAACAAATATTCAAGTGGTAAAAAATACATTTGAGACTTTTCAAATTTTTTTTTAAAAAACCCGGAAAATGAACCATTCAATGAATGACAAATGCCGTTCAGAGAAGATTTACCAAAAAATAATAATAACTTATTTTATAAACGTTGGATAGAAAAATAAATATACAAAGTTTAAAAACAACTTTTGAGGAAATTTTCAAAAAAAATTAAAAAAAATTCTCAGAGTGTAAAAAGAATTTATGGGATATAAGTCTAAAAGATTTTAAAAATTCCAAAAAAAGGCAAATGGACCCTCAGTTGTGAATTAGCCATAAATGTTATTAAACTCTACTATATGTATTCAAGAGTACAAAACAAATTGAAAGTTGGTACACAAAATTCCAAAAATAATAAAAGTAAACTACCCCTTTATCTCAGATAATTTAAAAAAAGGTTATTGGGAGTCCTGATATATTCCAAAGTCTGAACACCAAAAGAATAGAAAAACATACCACATTTACATATAATTTTTTTTAAATCGTGTTTTTTGAACTCATGGGAATTTTAACCGCCTCGAGTTGCAAATAACTCACATTCTATAAAAATCTATTGATCACAATACTTACTTCTTACATATGGGTGCTCCATATCAGAAGTACAAAGTCCAAAAGGAGGAAATGAGTAAATTGGACTCACTAGACCGATTCCAAATTACTCACCCCTTCCCTTATCTCCCAACTGGATCGGCAATGGTAAATTTTGAAGTCAGTTTCGTTTCCAAATTACCCTGCCGACCACCAAAGTTATAATTTGGCGTACCCACGCGACCCCCTCGAGGGATCCTCCGTCTCTCAACGCGAAGCTTCCGATGTGAGAACGGTATTTTTGCAACGTCTGAAAGATCAACTCTCTCTTTGGAGGGAATGAGAGAGGAAAAGAGGTTATCGTACCTCAGGTATACACACACACACACACATACACAGTCATTCGCACACATGTTAAAATTTTATTCAAATTAAGTAATCTCGGCCTTTGCGATAAATTTAGCGAATGGCCTCGATTCCCGCGTATAAATAACCGAAGGGGATAAACATCTCGAGGCGCGAATACACGTCCTTATAATGCTCACTTTGGGCAGTTTTCTTAAGTTACGAGTGTACAACAGACAGCAAAAGTATTGTCCATTACCAGATAATTCGAACGGGATTTACAGCCATAAACTAAGTGACCTTTTAATGACCACAACGTGTAAGATTACCAGCAAATATTTACTCTACAAATTTAACAAATTTAATTTTAAGTAATTTAGTTGAATTAATTAATTTAATTAATTGAATTAAATTAATTACTTTAATTTGTGTCGCTTCATTTATTTATTTGTTAATTTTATTGATAACTGATATTTTATTTTAAATAATATATATAATAATAATATTCAATATATGTAATTAATATATGTTTTATATAATTGCTATTTTATTGATATTGAAAATTAAAATAATTAATTTAATTCACTAAATTGAATTATGTAATATTAATTATTATTACTATCTAATAATTATGTAATAATTAATAATAATCGATTAATTACATATAATTATATAATACTTTTATCTAATGAATTAAATTAATTTAATTAATTAGTTGAATTAAATTTAATCCATTATATCCAAGTCCGTGCACAGGTATATGTATTTCAATTCCTCCTGCGGACGTCAATATAAGTAGAATAATATACTTTTGTAAAAATAATATTTTTTTACTTTTGTAATAAACTACTGTATTAATGTATTATGTAATTGTAAATAAATAAATAAATAAATAAATAAATAAATAAATAAATAAATAAATATCGTAAAAAGTCGGCTTGGGTGGACCATCTGGAAGCGTTAAGTGGAAATATTTGAGTAAATAATCGCTCAAAATTGAGGGTTTTACTATTTTCCTTCATTTATGATGAAATTGAAATGTATTTTAAAATTTGATTGCCTGTAATCTTTAATCTGATAGGGACTTCTGTAAATTCTTTTGCTATATATATCATGTACCATCAAAATGTTTGATAATAACGAAATACATGTCATTTTTTATATATATTTGAATTAATTTATACCCTTATTTATTTACCAACCCCCCCTCTTTTAAAAATCAAAAATAATTGCGACAATTCGTACTGGATATTGAGTACCTACGTTTGAGATAAAAGTGGATTAAACAGACTCAATTTATAAGGTCCTACAGCTCTGCATTAAATTGTTTGTTTACATATATGCGAACATATGTTGTAAAATATATGTATATGTAAAAAATGTTAAATATAATATTGATTAGATAAAAGCAATTTTATTAATCTAGTAATTAATTACATTAATGTTAGATTAATTATTTAATTAGATTTTGCCTAATTTATAAATACCGTGTGACTAAATGTTTCTCTTACCATTTATCACACATGTTGACGTTCTGATAAATCAAATGCCTCGCGTATTAATCATTATGATATCTTTGTAATAAATTATTTAAGATACTCCTAAAATACTAAATAATTAAGCCATTAAGATGTAGATTTAATAAACGACGTTTTGAGGTGGCTTTTAAATAAAATATTTAGCCCATATTTAAATAAAACTACCATGGTAATATTAAATTTATGTTATAAAATAATGTTTTATATTAGCATAAAAATAAAACAGTTTATGAATTCGAATTATGTTTTAATGGAACGCCTGTGGCGAATAAGTTCGGTGAATTGTAAATCAAGTTACGATAACTTTAATAAATTTAAATTACAGGGCTAGTCAAGCCAATTAGTGTAATGTTTTAAAGATTGAGACATAAATTTAAAACTGTTTATGAATTCGAAGAGGTAGTGGAAAATTTGTGCCAAAATTCCATTTAAATTAAATAATATAAATCAGACGGTAATTATAATAGGTATTAAAATTTGTAAGGGATTCATGAAATAAATCTTTAAATTACACCTGCCATCAAAAAATACTGCTTCAGTTCGTACCAATAGGAACACGACGAATAAAAATTTTACCTGCAGAGCAACGCGAGTTGCGCCACAGCCGAGAATGTAGCCGAGTTGTGCCACAGATGAAGATGTACATGAGAAAATATGGGCAAAACTTGTAAGGTTCTCGTTGCTTGAATTTCCTTCTTATTACTCACTAATGTTGTTCTTTATTAAATTAATCACTTGCCACGTCTTCCATCTCTCTCGCTCACCCGTTTCAGAATTAGAAGGAACCATCTCGTCGTCTCGAGAAATTGGACGAAAGACGTTTTAAATTGATGGTTTAAGATTTCTATAATTTTACTCAAAATTATTGTTACATTGATACTATTAATTCAACTGATTGACATGAGTGACTCTTTGCGCCGCCTATGCTTTTCAAACTTTCTTTAGTGCTGAAAAGTGTCTGGCCAGGCTTGGACCTCCTGCGAATAGCTCGACGTTTCCAAACTTCTCTAGAGTTGTAACGAAGCTAATAAACCTATAATAAGTGTATCTGATCGACTCTTGCCAAACGATATACATGAAAGTTATTAATGAAGAGTTGTTTATTCAATAGAAGCAACAGAGGTCAATTAAAGCATATATTTTTAAGCTAGTCAAAACCGTTTGATAAACTTAATTATCACCAGCTTTGTTCAAGACCCTTCGAGTAATACATTTAAACAAATGACGCTCCGTTTGTGGAGCTCACGTTATCTGATGCCACCCCGTACTTGGTTAAGGACGACAAAAATTTAAATTTGTTTCACCAGAACCTCATTAACATATCTCGATTAGCCCACGCCTTAATACACTCGCAGAATTTATATAAAATACCAATTTTCCGTGGTTTGCAGCTCAGTGCATTGTGTCAAAAGAGATGCGTGAAGTCAATCCCAGAAGAACTGGAATTAATCTGATTGATTAAATCAGCAGTACAACAAACTGTGAATTGTGGTCTGCAATTTCAGAAACAACTAAGTATCGCCAACATTGCAAGCTTTAGGTATTTATGTGGAACCACATTGTAACGTGCTTGTTCGCAGGTACTTGTTGGATTTGGCGCTGAGACGGAGTTCGGGAATTCGGTTAAGGGTTTTAGGGTCGGTTTTGCTCGGGCGCCAGACTTGAAGGGTTTGCTCCCTCGGGAATATGCCTGGGTAGTTTACGTACTCAGGAGAATGCCAGGGCTGTCCGTAAAGATCAAACACACACTCAAAATAGAAAATACCTAAATTATTATATTTCGAAATGAAAGTGACAACAATGTATATGCCAAACACCTGTTGGCGTTTCGGAGATCGGAGAAGTACAAAAACTTATGGTTTATTTACAAATATTTATATATTTTGGAAAGAAAACACACAACTACGAAAATATGAGATTACCACTGTTGGCGAAAAATAAAATTGATCCCTAACACCTCCTAACAGGACCTCAAATTTTTGGGTTTTGGAAATTTTCTAAAAATTTGCCACGCGAATTTTTCTTCTACTTTTAATAGGTATTAATGATTTTACTATGAAATATATCTAATAAAGTTTAACAACATTTGTGGCTAAACCTTCCCTAAGGGACACTTTATAATTTGTATTTTTCGGTTTTTGGAAATTTTTCTCAAAATACACTACCTTTTTTCAAAACTTTGAAGATCTATTCTACCATTCAATTTGTTTAAACATTTAATAACATTCTTTTAACTTTCCCTAAAGGGCACTTAACACCTGTCACTTTTGGGTTTTTGGAAAATTTCTCAATATCTACTTGAATATTTTTTTCTAATTCTGGAATGTGTATTCTACCATTGAATATGTATAATAAAGTTTAATAACATGTTTCGCAAAATCCTTTTAGGAATTTTTAGAATTCCAGGAAATTTTCTTGGAATCTAATATAATATTTTTTTTAACTTTGAATATTTATTCTACTACATATCGAATATATACAGTAACGCTTGATACAAATTTTCACTAAATCTGTTATGAAGGGCACACTACTCTCGTCTCTCCATTTAGAAATTGAAATTTCATACTACTAGTGCTTAAATCTTAAATTGGAAAAATTCTGTTCTAGAACTAAATCTGTAAGGGTTGAGACATTTAGAGTTGTGTGGGTTGTCTATATTTATCTTAAAGGGCAAGTTTCTAGTCAATTTAAGAAAATTCCTATAATTACAACGCAGTGACGTGCCACGGATGACGTCAATAAGCAACTTCCGAAGTTACCATTAAATTCATGATTAGATGCATTAATAAGACTATTTTCAGTTTTCTGAAATTGCTTAACAAAGTTCTAATACTCCATTGACAGTCATATAAGGCAAAAGATTGTCCAAAAATACTTCACTTATTGGTCAAATCTAATTTTTAAACCACAATTTGATAAGAAGTTTTAATTTTAATTATATGATGCAGGAATTGTAGGGAAAACTCTAGACTTGCCTTGCCTTATCTGGTAGAAACAGTCCAAGATTGTGCCAATTCTCCTCGTTTGGACTGATTTAATCGACAAAGTTAAAAAAAAAGTCAAACGTATAAGGTTAATGAGAAATAGTTTCATTTTGTAAAGCTCAATATATTTTTAATTGCTCTATTGTCGTCACTGCTCACGTCAAAAACGTAAAAATTATACAAATATCGCGAAAAATTTTAATGGACGGGCGTCACGCCAAACTCAGGCTATTACGCCAATGGAATATTAAAACGAGAAATTGGACTTAATTCCCGACAGTTTATTAAATTGAATCTCATGTTAAAAAATTTCACTATAATATACAAATAGTAGATAGGTAATTTTCAATCAACTATAATAATTCAATCAGCTATATTTATTAAGATAGGAGCAACCTCTTTCCATTCTTGGTTCTCTGAAATTATGAATGGATTATACTAAATTAATTGTCCGATTATATCAGGATTTCGAAATATCGCCATATTAGTAAGAGTTATTAGGCAAAACAAATATTTATTCTTTCGATAGGAAGGGTTATTGGGTTTTATAAAATTAAGCTACACAAATTACAGCACATTCATCGACTAATCATATTGCAGCTACAACAAGAGCTAAATATGTATGAATCTATTTTCAGCATTTATAAAAATAAACCAATTGACGTAATTAATAAAAAAATATTAGACAAATCGCCAATATATATACAGAACTGATAAAATACCAAGACAATATATTTTTAAAAAGCGTTTCATTCTTAGGTAGACTACTGCCATTTCAAGATTTTTTTTCCAAAAAGATTAAACAATTAATATTCATAAATAATGAAATCGTTGAATTAATACTGATTTTGTTGCTTCCAATCATATTTTCACTTTTTCACTTTCTCACATTCATAGCATTTCTAGATGTTATAGGGCCCTCTGAGTCCAAAAAACTTATTTTTGAATAAAGGTATGTATGTAGATGTGTCTGTCATACATTTTCCTTGGAAAATAAAAACCACAAACGGTTCCCACTTTGAATTTATAATATGTCCTACAGTAGGACTTCCTAATAAACTTATTAAAATTGGCAGGGATAGAGGGGTAGTTTCATCTTTCCATTTTTCGGTTTTTGGAAATTTTCTCAAAATCTGCCTCAAGAATTTCTTTTTACTTTTAATTTTTAATTCACTATCGAATACATACAATAAAGTTCAATAGAACTTTTGGCTAAATCTTTTCTAAAGTGTCCTCCAATTACAGATCAAGAAGAGGAAGTTGGAGATAGTTCTTCTAATGAAATGTATTGTAAATGATATGTATTATATAAAATATTATAATTATTATGTAAAATATTATGTAAATTTTAATTATGTAAATTAGATAACTCTTAGTTTTTACCTTTATAGCCACTGTATAATTCTTATTTTATAATTTTAAAGATATGAAAAAATATGTTTCTTAATTTTTTTCTAAAATTAAAAAAAATTCTATAATATTTTGTAGGAAGGGGTAATTTTTAGGGGTTGAAACAGCGAAATATTTGAAAAATAATATTAAAAATATTGAACAGATTTTATTTAATTGCACTCACAACATTCACCAATTTGAAATTGTAGTAAGCAATTTTTATACATTACTCTATAAAGGATAGTTTTTAAGGGTTGAGCAAATGTATTATATCACAAAGTAGATTTATAGATGGTAAAATAAATAGACAATTTCAAATTTTAAAATACCAAAAATAAAATTTAATAAATCTCATAATGGTTGAAACTATTAGGTACTTAGTTAAGAAATTAAACCATGAATTTTAAGTACATTTTCATTCACTAAAAAATGCACCATTAAGGGCCAACTGCACCACCTCGGCTTAAAGTTTAAGTGTCACATAAAATTTAAAGTGAACTGCACCAACATTTAAGTGAAGCTTAAAGTGTTGTAAGTGTTACTTAATTTAAACGGTACATAGACCTCCCCTTAACATCAGCTTACCTATAAGGGACACATAACCTCCTAGTTGTGGTTATGTGTTTGTGTTTTGTTATGTACGTTACGTATGGTGTTTGAAAGTTTGAAATGAATATAAATAGAATGATATGGAAAAAAAATCAAGACCATGATTTTGTTGTGTTGTGTTGATTTATGTTGATGGTGGATTGGAATTAAAATTGGATGTTACTTGATCCCAAACCTCATCTTTGTCCTTCCATGTATACTCGAATTGAATTAGCTTGGCCGGTAACCTTGTGGGCGCGCGGGCAAAATGTAGATGTGGCTCTCACTCTCTCTTCATTATATTGTATCGCTCTATCTTTCTTATCGCCCACTTTCTCTCTTCCCGTTCTGCAATGTCACCGGCCAAGCTAATTCAGTTCGAGCGTAGTAGAATCTGTCTTCTTACATTCTATAATCTCTTTAAAATCTCTAACAAGCTCCACCAACCTAATTTTTTCACTAATGGTGTAGTTTGCAGTTCTTACCCTCTTCTTTTTCATTATCAATATATTACTGATTACTATCGATTACGACGATTACTATAAATTGACAATTATAAACACGATAAACACATACGCACAGTAATGGCAGTCGTCACGGAATACCAAACACCAACACGGAGTATTACTGTTTAGTACGAGATGCAATCAACCAAAATTAAAAACCCTAGTAAATTACAGCTTAATTAAGGGCAGGATAAGTATTGGCGGTGCAGTTGACAATTTTTAAGTGACGCTTAAAGATTTAAGTTGTAAATTTGGTACTTGGTGGTACTTTACATTACAAATCAAAAGTTTCACAATATTTTACCGTGCAAGAGTGGACTATAAATAGTCTTAGAGATAGTTTTAAAATAAAAATTAATTTTTAGGTTATTTTCACATTTCGCACATGCCAAGTGAACAACGTTCTCAAATTTTAAAATTGGAACAAATTGAAGCCTACACTACATCATTTCACCATATGCTGTCTACTACACCTATACTACTCCTTACTAGCATATCAACCTTACCATTATATATAATTTTGGTCTAATTCTATTGGGTTATCTTTCCAAACCCGACAGATCGAATCTTTTGAAATTTCAAAAAAGGAAACCAACGGTTAACCTTCAGAGTCTCGATTTCAAATTCACGTGTCGACAAACGATCTCCGACGTTATGCGATTTAGCGACTAACCGGCCGACACTTTTAACTGATTTGAATTTTAATCGCTGAATAATTAGAAGTCGTTTAGAATGGCGTATTCCCGTACGTACGATCTCGATTATGTGTAATTTTCTGGTATTATAAAAATTTTATTACGTTTGATCATACGGCTAACGTGGAGTACGCGGGCGCGGATATGTAGTCGATATTAAAAGTCTTACTTTTATATATTTTCAGGTTTATCGATGAGGAGAAGACGAAATTATTAATCTCTCACCATTAACGTTGGGGATTAATATCAATTAGGTTGACGTGGGTAAGAAAACGAAATTGTTACTTACCAAACCGCTTTTGACATTTTTTCCTTATTGTTACGTTCAAGCAAGGCTAATTGGTTAAATGCATTGGACGTGTTGTCTACACAAATAAATATGTTGTGTTCAAAACTGATCAAGATATTGAATACATTCTTACTTTCATTCCGTAAGGAGATCCTTTTTTTACCTTCTCATATGAGGAAGCTTGAAAAGCACGTTTTTGAAAAAAAAAATGTGTAAGTTGCATAAACTGTTTAAACTTAGAATTGTTACTTTGTATTAAACCAGAGCCTACCAACAAATTTTCTAATAAAATCAGATGGGACAAAGCGCTAGTTTACTCGTCAGTTTTCAGCTTTCGGATATTTTCTTAGAATTTAGTCAATTCTTTCACTCAAAATATTTTTCCACTGTCGAATATGTACAATAAAGTTGAATAACACTTTCACCTAAGTCTTCTACAACAGGCACTTTACACCTGTCATTTATCGATTTTAGGGAATTTTCCCAAAAGCCACATTTTTTCTACACCTAGAGTATTTACTATGTTGTCTAATATATATAACACAGTTTAAAGACATATTTGGTTTAATCGTCCCTGAAAGGTACTTTACTCTTGTCATTTTTCAGTTTTTGGATATTTTCTGCAAAAATAGGCCCAAGATTTATTTTAACCTTTTTCCACTGTCGAATGAGTGAAATAAGATTTAATAACATTTTTTCTCTTAACCTCCTCTAAAGCACACTTTTCCCTTGTCATTTTTCATTTTATGGAAATTTTCTCAAAATTTGTTGCAAGAATTTTTTTACCTTTCAATATGTAAGACTGATTTTATTTATCTATTACTTTCTACCTCTTTGGTTTCCATTCTTTCTGCTTTTCGAATTTTTATTTTTATTTCGCCTGGAGAGGACAAAAATTGTAACATTTCGTTAGCCGTATATGAGTTAAGCGGCCAAGATCCCATTTCTGATTAAATTGTAGTATAATAATTCCACTTTTAATTAATGTCATTATTATTATTGTTATTGCATATCAATATTATGATTTATAGGGGTTATTATTATTATTATACTACCAATTAATTAAAAGTGGGATTATTATACTACAAACACTTATTTTAGTACCAAATATATTCGATAAAGTTCAGTAACATTTTAAGATATAAATTCATGTTCTTTTATAGACACTTTACTCTTGTTGTTAATCGGTTTTTAGAAAAAACCGTGTCAGAATTTGTTGTAGACACAATGTTTATTCTACTAATAAAATATTAGAACATAGTACGTTGGTCCCATTACCATTTTGTATTTTAATAGAATTATTATTATTTTATAATTCGGTAGAATTATAAATTAAAAGAAATAATAATATATATTATAAAATTATATTATTTATTTTATTTATTAATTATGCACATTATAAAATATTATAAAAGAAAAACGGTAGACATTAGATCTAATAGGGAAGTTGTTGTAGGTAAAACGTGTAATTGTCAAATTGACATTTCCAGGTCGTTACATCAAAGCGAAACTGATTATGGGAAACTGTGTACCTACTTTGCAAAAATGAAAATTGTTTCTAGTTAAAATTCTATTTCTTTTACTATAATTCCATTTCTTATAATCCGGCAGCCAGCGACATATATATTTGTAACAAAAACCGCCCCGGCTGAAATTTTATTTATTGTATGCAAAAATATCATTAACCTGAATTTAACATGTTTATTTAGATTAGTCAAATTTATATCAACTTATAATTTTAAATTCACACCTTTTTTCCATCTTCTCAAAAAGTAAAATGTGAAATAATCTGATTTTCATGAAACAGCTGAAATCTTCATTTACGTCCATACCAGAATTCCAGTGTCTTAAAATTGATAAAAATGAATTGCACCCCTATTTTTCTCCCTTCCGAGAGGAGTCTTATAGCAAGTTTCTGAACACTATGCTGAAACCGTATCAAATTTAAAGTTTCTAACTACCTGGACACTGTTAAATTAATGCCAAATTACCCAGATAATATCTAAAATAATAACTCATAACTGAATATACATAATTTAAAATTTTTATCACAAATTGTGTGATGTAAATCAGCAGACAGTTGTGAGTTAAAAATCAAAACAGTCAAGAATGGAACCTTCCCTGAATTTTTTTTTTTCAAAAAGGTCCAAATAGAGAAATAATGCTTTTGAGACGAAAATGTGGAAAAAAATCTTTGAGCGAATTTCGAAAAAAATAAAAAAATTAAAAACAACAAGTATAAAGTGCCCTTCAGACAAGATTTAGCTAAAAATGTCATTAATCTTTCTTACACATATTTAACAACACTATTAATATTCATAGTTTCAAAAAATACTTTATGGTGAATTTCGAGGAATTTTCAAAAAACCACAAAAATACATAACTCGAATTCGAAAAATCGACTGAATTTATAATAAAAATAAAATAATTTAACAAACTATTTCAATCAACTAATTTGTATTTTTAATGTTTTTTGAGAAATGTTGGTTTTACAAAATAGTTTGAAAAGTTTTGAAAACATATTAGTATGATTCAACCCAGATCAAAGTCCAAAACGATCCTGAATGATTTGAGTGTATTACTTAGCAAAGACAGACATTTCCTCTGTCACATAAATCAGTTAAGACAAAAATATCTTGGACAATTTGTGACTTAAGGATCACTTTGGAGCTTCCTTACTCCTCTTTACTTAGCTACTTCAGCGAATCAAAGTAAACAAAGACTGTAGAACTTTGCCAAAGAAATTTACGAAGTTAAGGTTCAAACCACACTAACACATTTTTGGATTTCTATTCCGGGAACCTTCCCCGAGACATCCGAGTTCAATTAAATCATGTCGAAACAAACTTGTACTACTTACGCCACACAAATCAGTCCATTCAAGGCCTGAAACATTTTTGGAACCTTACGTCAAACAATTGAAACAAAGAATTGTACTATTCCCGTCTTCATAATTTCATATAATCCATTCGCCTTGTCCTTATCCAATCAGACATTTTTAGATCGCCCGAGGTCCGCATGGTTTGCGTGCCAGAGCGGAATATAAAGAATGAATGGAGAGGAACGTACGAATATGAAAAGTATCGTTGCTTGACTAATTAGTTTAATTGCGGGATATGTGGGTACTTGTGTAGCGATTATATGCAACAAGTAATGTGTTAAGAAGGTGAATAATTTAATTGATAAGACCATGTATAGAGATTATGATATGTTAATGAAAAATTAGTTTGCAATGATGCCTTCACGGCTCTCGTCTAATTCGCTTTATCGGCACCGCCAGGTGACGTTTATTTACTTTGTGCCTTCAGGTATTATCATTAAGCTATCTCAGATGAGAAAAAGAAATGTAACTATCTTCATCTAAATGTTGGAAATTTCTAATTGGGGAAATTTTTTTTTAAAAACAGGTTTATGGAAATTTCTAAGTTCTAAGTGGAAATCCAAGCAGGTTGTGGTTTAATGCTAATAGTCCAGCCGTTTTCGATATCAAAATGGGCATGAAGGTTAACTTTTTCGCAATTTCTACCAACAAAACTTTACAATGGGAATGCAAGTTTTGAATTGGAATTAGAAACTTAAAATTTTGATGGCAACGCATGATGAACCACTTAACATATACCAAAAGTGCACCTCCCATTTATTATCTACTATTTGAGATATGAATATTACAAAATATGGATTTTTTCATAAACTTTCGCCTCGTCTGATTTCATAAGTTATTAAAATTAATAATTAATTTTTATTTAACTAATATTAAAATGTATTAAATTTCACAATTTGCTATAAAGACCGAGAATCGTTTTATAGGACCATTAACATTATTCCCTTTTAATTTTACTGGGACGTATTTCGAAAAATTAGTTCGATAATTTTAATTTTTTAATTTAATTTCTTTTTAAATTAAATACCCTTTGATGTGTTATCTATACGATTTTCATTAGATTTTCCACGACATTTTGCGATAACTTATCTGGAATATAATACTCTTTTATAGTCGCACATGAAAACTTTACAGTTCAATTATAGTCTAAGCTGCTTATGTAAATAGGTTATTACATTATTGTTACTTTTTCAGTTTAGAGTTAAGAAGAATTAATTTATTTAAAAGGTCAACTTAGGCCATATCTGGTTCTATGGAATATTTAATTATTAACTAAATATATTTTGTAAATGGCGTACGAAGTTTTGTAAATTTTTCACTTATATTCTGTATTTTAACTAGTTGATTTGTTGAGTTTTAATTAACAAAATTAAATATCAATTTATTTAATTAATAGAATATACTTTTGGAAATTCTGCTGAATTAGAAACTCAACTCATATTGGCATAGTGTGTTATGGATAATAAAATGTTGAGTTCATTACAGTAAAGCCACAGACTAAATAGAAGTGATTTGGAAAAACACATGTTGATTTTTGTATTATTGGATTGGTTTTTAATAAAAAAAATATTTTTCGCCATTCACATGGATGTCTTTTACACCAGTTTTATTGAAAACTTCGTAAGTGTCAAAATCCCATAATTGTTTTCGCCAGACTAATTTTTCACGAAGTTGTTCGCTCATTTTAGGTATATTTTTGCCAGATTCGAGTCAGTGTTTTCAGTTATTTTCTCATATTCTTAGTGCCAAATTTCAATTATAACCCAATATAATCCAGTCATTAAAGTATGACTGGATAGTTAAACTTGAATATTATCTCTAAATTCGTAACAATATCTTATTGAAACATTGAAAATATGAACGTCAAAGTGGTCAATCTTAGCAAAATTTTTGGATTTTTATTTGCAAAACTACGGAATTCTTAAAGTTAATATTACGATTTTTAAAATACTCAGAAACAAAAAACATTAAAACTGGATTGGTCCGCTGAGAAGAATGACGAACTAAGAAGAGGTTTCAAATAGATAGCCATATCTGAAAAGATTTTTCCAAAAGAAATTCAGAATGAAGTTAATCAAATTAAGTCCAAGCTTAAGATGAACCTCGTTTAAAACTTTGTTTATCCTAATGGTTTGGACTAAGTTTTTTTGGATTATCTTTGAATCTGCTCAATTTTATTGTAACTTGACAAAAGGTCTTTATATTGATAATTTGATTTTTGAAGTTAGGTTTCTCAAATAGCATATATTCTGTTTAGAAAACACTTTTAATATGACATGTAGATAAGTTGATTCGCAGTTTACTATAGATTCCTTGGTAAGTTAAATATTGACGCTAACATAAAGTGTGATTTGACAATCAGAAAACATATAACAATTGGTAAAGGTTCGTTTTATCAGACACAGCCAATTTGGATGAATTTTTTTAGTAAAAGAGAGCGCTATAAGTATATTGGGAAAAGTAATACTAACTTTAGGAAATCTATATTTTGTGCAAAATAAATTAAAAACTAAAAAATTTTGCTAAATCTGCAAAGATTTTTATGGCATTCCATTTTGCAATTTCTATTTTTACAAAAACCCGATTGGGACCATTTTTCGTCGGAAAATTTGGGAAAACCCTCCAAAAATGAGCCTATCTTTAAAAATCCATAAATTCGACAAATTTGAAAATGAAAAAACAATCTATTTTCGAGAAAACTGCAAAATGTAATGAATAACTCGTTAACGACTAATAGAACTTTTGTACAGAATTAAAAAACCTCCAAAATGAGTTTTGTAAAATACGATTGGTACCATTTTTCACCAGGAAAATTCGGAAAACTCTCCAAAAATGAGGCTGATCTTTAAAAATTCATAAATTCGACAAATTTGAAAATAGAAAAAACAATCTATTTTCGAGAAAACTGCAAAATGTAATGAATAGCTCGCTCTAATACCAATAGGACTTTTGTAGAGAATTAAAAAACTTACAAAATAGTTTTTTGTAAAACCCGATTGGTACCATTTTTCACCAAGAAAATTCGGAAAACCCTCCAAAAATGAACCTCATTTAAAAATTCATAAATTCGACAAACTTACAGATGGAAAAACTATCTTGCGGGAAATGATAGATTATAATGTGTAATTTAAGTGTGTGGAAGGCTGTTTCTGTACCAAACGTAGTTTTTGCACAATCGCGTGGGGATGCAATAGTCAATCGGGGGTTCATATGACTTTTAGTTTGAACCCTTGATTTACTTGCATCTTCTGATTTTCGAATTGAAACTGTTTTAGGGGAATAGATTATGTATAAATGAATATTTTCCGATAAATATCCCCTAAGGTATTTTCCGATAAAAAATTTCAGTGTAAAAATTGGTTTAAGTGGTTAAAATATTATTTTTTAAATTTGATTTTTTGAAAATGTACCCCACGTTATCATCCCCTAAAAGACAGCTAGGGTAGTAAATCGTATCGGATATATCTGTTTAGTAATAAGCAATCTCTCCGAGAACGGTTTTTGAGGACATTTTTGAGATTAAAAAATAATACCTATTTTTACTAGACTACAAGATTTCTGGATGTGGCTAGCTTCACACCTGTTATTTACCGGCTTTTCTGTATAGTCCAGTAATAAACGGTAGAGAACCTTAAAACTGTGAAATTTTGGGAAACAAGGTCGAGTTCTTTGAAAATTGGGATTTAGGTAATATTTATAACCTTTTTCAAAAGTGGACTTGTAACGAAATGTGCCTTTTCTCTAGGGGTGGAAGCCATCCCTTCTAAGGGGTAAAACAATTTTTAATCAAAATAAATCCAGAAATCGATAGATTGACCAATTCTAAGCAACTTTTGTTCTACATATATGGTTTTTTTTAAACTGATATTTTTCGAGCTATTCACGATAGAAACTACACATTTTTCGTTGAAAAAACGAATGTTTTTCAACCGTTTTCCACCAATAACTTGAGAATCTTTCATTTCATCGGAAAAAATATTTAGAACAAAAATGTAGCCAAAAAACAAACAAAGAGATCCGTTTTTGAATAACCTCTATAAACCCAATAAGGGCGGAGTTATTGCTCGTTGAAGGATGGTAATTTTACGAGAACCCCGAAATTGAAAACTTTCAACTTTCAACATCTTAAAAATGGTGAAATTTTTGAGGAAATCTCAGAAGACCTTTTTTAAAGTACATGAAAAACATACTTTCACTGTATGCCAGATGTTGCTCGCTTCTGCCTTTGTATCTGCGCTCCAAAATGCGTGCTTCGAAATAACAAGAATTTCAATAGTTTTTTCGAGGATAATTCCATTATTTTCCAAGCTAGAAACGTTAAAAAATGCGTTTTGTAGCAAATTCCAAGCGCTTTAAGATCGAATTAGTTAAAAGTTTTTACATACCGTAGTTTTGAAAAGGGTTGCGTTCAAACGGCTTGGATGAGCGATAATTACTACGCGAATGCAAACTTCGAACCGCCATATCTCCTTCAATTTTTATGATAGGAAGATAGACAAAATATCCTCATTTTTAGCGAGACAAACCCTGCAATTATCGTTTGAAACAATTTTTCATATCTAGAATAGTTTTTTATTTATTTAAGGGAAATTATTTTTTTTCTAAAATAACGAAAATGCAATTTTCATTTTAAACAATTATTTTTTTCTACAAGAAGCATTCTAAACCGGTTAAACCATATGGATCTTATCAATTTTACCTAAATAAAGTTAACTGCATTTGGGTTACACTTAATTTTTATCAGGGTGGTAATGACGAGGGTGTAATTTTTGAATTTAAAAAAAGAAAGATGTTACATAATTTTTATAATAAATCAGTCAATTCTTAAACAAAAGACTTTTATCTGTACTCGTTATAAAGGTTTTTTCATGTACTTTAAAAAAGGTTTATCGAGTTTTCTCCAAAAATTTCACCATTTTCAAGTTATTAAAGGTTGAAAACTTTCAAGGTTCTCGAAAAATAACCAACTTCCAATGAGCAATAACTCAGCCATTATTAGGTTTATAAAGGTCATTCAAAATCGAATCTGTTTGTTCATTAGCTACATTTTTGTTCTGATTGTTTGTTTCTGGTGAAATGAAAGATTTTCAAGTTATTGGTGAAAAACACTTAAAAAGACATTCATTTTTTCTATGGAAAATGTGTGGATTCAATCGTGAATTACTCGAAAAATATCAAATTTACAAAAAAAAAAGTATAGAACATTAGTTGCTTAAAATTGGTCAGTCTAATGATTTCTGGGTTTATTTTGATAAAAACAAATTCCCCTTCTGAAGGGGTGGCTTCCACCCCTAGGGAAAAAGCACACTTCTTCGGCACAAGTTCAACTTTGAAGAAGGTTATAAATACTACCTAAATCCCAATTTTCAAAGAAATCGACATTGTTTCCCAAAATTCTACGCGAAAATGGCTGATGACTGGACTAACAGTTATCCTGATCCCGATAACGGTGCATTTATTTATAAAGGTGTCCAATGTAGTCCTTATTGATAATGTATTTTTGAAATCGTTACCTATGGCACCTTTTGTAAGAACCGTTCTTGCGTTAAATAGAGGTAATGACATTAAGTACAGTTACAGTGGCGTATTAACCCAGCTCCGGGCCTGTGTTCCAAAAATTTCTGCGCCCCCCCCCCCTTCCGATTTTTTATACTAAGGAGAAATAATTCATAGAAATAAAAACTACCAAATTTTAGGTTCCCGCTATAATATCAGATAATAAAACAATATTATGCAACTTACATATAATATACACACATACATGTACATAAAAAAATAAAATACCAAATTATCAAAAATAAAATTTCCGATCCAATTATAACATAACAAAAAACCATAAAAAAATGGGTAGATAAAAAATAAACAACAAAAAAAATACAGAGTATAAAAAAATCTACAAACTTTATCAAAACAAACACTTAAAATTGTCCTAGAAGTACTTTATAGAACTAGGAAAAGCTCTTCTTCCTTGTTTTAGTTTCCGCAAAAATTGTCACGATATTATCTATGTCTAAAGAGCGAGCAACGTCATTTTCAATAGAAATCATTGCCAATGCCGATAATCGTTCTTGGGACATAGTATTTCTTAGATAGTTTTTTATTAATTTCAGTTTTGAAAATGACCTTTCAGCAGAGGCTACGGAAACAGGAATGGTCAAAAATATATTGCAGGCGGTAATAATTTCGCTGAAACTACAACAAGAAGAAAAATTTTTAATTAAGATAAAATCTATTAAATCAGAAATTGAATCGATTGCATGTAATTGATTATGAAAGCACTGCCTAAAAGAAATAAGTTGTTGAGGAAGTGCATCTGAAATATCTTCTGGATATTTTAAGTAAAGAGCCATACCCATTTCGTATAGTTCTGTGTCAGAAATAAAACTACGTAATACATCTGGACACAGAATTCGAAAAGTTGAACAAATTTCGAGTAGCCCATTGCTTCGAATTTTCAACTGGGCACTAATTATATCCAGTGTTTTTAGAAAAACATTAATTCTAAACCAGTCTTCATTTGTTTGAATTTGATGATGATTATTTATTTCATCAAAAAATATTTTTGGCCTAGGTATTCTTTTTTTGGCAAATTCTGTAACAGTACCCCATTCCTTCGCTAATTCAATTGATTCTGCTAAAATTAAATTGAACTGCTCATCCCGCATTTTTTTGATATTTTCATAGGATGTAGTAAACAATTTAGCAGCCTGCTCTATATTTTGTTGCTTCTTTTGGAGAAGTTTCGACACAGTATCAATATTTTTCAGGATTTTTGTTTCCAAAACAATTAAAAAAACTGTCTCAAAATTTTCCAATTGGCATTTTAAAGACTTCGCTTCCTTACTTTCAGAGCTATTAGCGGAAATTAAAATAGTTTTTGAAAGCGCTTTCAAGATATCTACATATCTAAAACGAAGGGCTTCTAGCGCATCATGTCTTGATGACCAACGAGTAGGAGTTAATTTTTTTAAAGTAATTTTTGTTACACCCTGTAAAAGTGCCCATCTTTTTATACTTTGTCCAAAAAACACATATATACTTTCAAGCAGGTTGTAAAAATTTCTTATTTCTTCAACATTTTTAGTCGAGTCGTTAAGAACTAAATTTAGATTATGTGCTGCGCAGTGCACATATGGAGCATAAGGTGTAATACTTGAAATTTGGGCTTGAACACCTTTATAGGCACCGCTCATGTTTGCAGCGCCGTC
The DNA here is from genome assembly GCA_946251905.1 of Cryptocephalus moraei. Lineage (NCBI taxonomy): Eukaryota > Metazoa > Arthropoda > Insecta > Coleoptera > Chrysomelidae > Cryptocephalus > Cryptocephalus moraei. The sequence goes on along the minus strand of OX276466.1, from coordinate 10,187,862 downwards.
ATAGCCTTGTCCACGAAGCTTTGCTATGTGTAATTCATTGCCCTTTAGTATTTCTAATATAGAATTACTAAGGCTTGTGCCAGTTTGGTTTGTAACTGGGACGAACCCAAGAAAAGATTCTTCGATTACAATATTTGAAGGCCTATCATACTCATAATTAATAATTACATATCTAACAACGATACTTAATTGGTCAATTTTTGAAACATCCTGGGTGGTATCAACTATTATCGAGAAAAATGGTGCACTTTTTATTTTTTTAATTATACCTTCCTTAACAGCCTTTCCTAATATTTGAATAACTTCATTTTGAATAGAAGAACTGAGATAAGTTACAGAATTTTTTTTCTTGTTTTCCAGCAAATTTTGTAAAACTAGATCATATTTTGACAACAAGGTAATTATTGACAAAAAAACACCGGGATTTTTAGAATTTTGGCTTTCATCATGTCCTCGAAATGGCATATTGGAAGACGCTAACATTAAAGTAACATCGACAACACGCAATAAGACCTGCCTCCACCACGATATTTCTCGACGAATTTTTAAGTCTACTTCTACATCAATAGTCTTATTTAATTTCCATCGATCAAAAATAGCGCATGATTCATTATGACCTCTTTTTTGTTCATGTCTATTAATTGACTGTTGAAGATGTGACCAATCATCAGAACCCCTCGCCAAAGCATCATTATCCTGTCCAAATAACCAGCAAGGTAAACAATAACATTTATTTAAAATTTTGGAATAGCAAAGCCATAAGCGCTCAGTTTTAATACCCGATTTATTTACATTTGTATAAAAAAAAGATGAAAAACTTCTTCCGTTAATATTTATAGGATAGGGCCCTAATGGTCTACAAGGTTCATTATCCACTAAAAATTTCTTTTCTGCAATTGTTAGGTCTTTATCTACATAGTATCCTTTGTCAGTTTTAAACTCACTAGTTTTATCCTCAGGCCTATCAGAAGTTGTAATATTAATAATGCTATCCGTCACATTACCTTCAACAGTCTCTTCAGCTTCTTTATTATCATTACCGGTAGATTTTGATTCTGGATTCACATTCAGACACTCTTTCTTGGGTACTACTAGTTCTGGTTCTGGATTAATTTCAGTACAAAAATTTGACGATGGAATATTTGCAACAGTGTCAACTAAAATAAAAAAATCTAGACGTATTTTGGTATTGCATTTTTATTTTTGTAGCTTACCTTCACTATTAATTGTTGTGTATGTAGATGAGGTTGAAGCAGTAGCAGTAGCAGATAGACTAAAAAAACTTGTAATTTTTGGAAGCTTTTTCTTTTTTGCTTCAGCCTCTTCTTGTTCCTTACGTTTCTGCGCACCTGATTTGTGTCTATAGGTACTCATTCTACAAATAAATACGGAAAGTAATTAATAACGATAAATATATTACTAATATTCATAAACGTTCGAGCTTTATTTTTATATGCATGTCTAAAAGGTCCTCTTACCACATACACCACATACTTACCTTTATAATATCAAATAATCAAGAATGTTTAAAATTAATCCGAAAAGTTAAAATTTCACTTGTCTTCGTCGGCTCCTTCTACTAGCAGCTCTAGTTTAAAAAGACTCACTCACGGCTGGAGAGCAATAAAGGAAATAAATGTAAGAGTACTAACACACTGAAAATTACCCCACAAAAATTTTCAAACGAAATACCCACAACCGACATCATAAATTACGATATATTATGTGCAAACTTTCGCAGAATTTGTTTAGTTAGTACATTTAAGAAAAAAGCGGTCTGAAGCGACCGCCTTTAGCGGCAGCGTTTGTCGGCTTTATTGTAGTGGAATTGTAGAGACTGTCTGTGTTTATCAGCTAATTTTATAAAAATTTGGATAAAAACAGAAACGACGATTTAAGATTTAGTATTTTCATTTCTCTTTGATTTCTCTGCCCGCGTACGGCTGGGTTAGTAACCATTATTTATTTTTTACACAATAATAATTTTTTAAAATTTTCCCCCCCGACGACCGGGCCCCTGACGGGGCCCGGGCCCGTGTTCCCGGAACACACGGAACACTGCTAGATACGCCACTGTACAGTTATCTGGGTCATCATAAGGTTGCATTTATCTATGAAGATGTCTAATATAGTCCTTATTGTTAATCCTTTCTTGAAATCGGTACCTAATAAGGGTGCTCATTGATCCTATATTGAAAATTTCTGTGGATTTTATATCGAAATCACTTAAAACATTTATACTTTAAGAGTTGATAGATTGTAGGGCAGTATCTACCTAGTTTGATATATATAAGTTTTTTGGTTATTAACTGAGAAAACTTTGCTTTCCATTCAGTTGGAGGGGTATATGTCCGGAGGTTATTTGGTATAGGGGTAAATGTCCAGGGGTAAGTGTCCGGGGGTATATGTCAGGGGGTTGCTAGCATTACACCCGTAATTAACCGGCTTTTCTGTAAGGAAATTTTTGAAATTGCTACAATTTCCCACAGGTCATCGATAAGTTTTCGCCCAAGAGCGCCAATTGTACCCGACTACAAGATTTGTGGAAGTGACTAGCTTCACATCAGTAATTTAGCGGCTTTTCTGTAAGGAAGTTTTGGTGAATGTTTACTTAGACCACATCTGCCCCCGCGCCACTTATTTTATCCTTGCCCTCTTGGGTTTACAACGTCTTTTCGAGTCACTCCAATCTCCCCTAGGTGCCTAGGTGCCTTAGTTAGTTCTTGGGGAAATATCTGTATAGCGTTATTTATAACTACCTTCAGAGAAAAGTTGCAATATATAGGCGAAGCGGCTTAAGTCAACAATTACCAAGGTTTACAATTTCCCACAGGACACAGGGTAAGTTTTGGCCCATCGCTCACCTTTGAACTCTAAATTGGACGACTGGCACTCGGCGACAGTCCCGACGGCTCCTCCGGGTCCCGGGGCGGCGGCGGCCGTCGTCGGCGTCGTCGTCGTCGGCCCGACCGTCGGCGTCGCCATCCTCCTCGCCCCCGAGCCGCCCCCGTTCGAGCACTGCGACGACGCCGACGAGTCGCAGTCCGCCGGATGGCCGCCCCCCGTCGACGGGCTCCTCTGCGAGAGCGGCAGCAGGGGCAGCTCCTCCGGGTGGACGGCGCCGCTCCTGAGCATCGCCTCGTCCTGCGCCTGGGCGCGCCTCAGCGCCGTCTGCATCGCCATCACGCGCTGTCGCTCGGTCGTCAGGCGGCACTTCTCGCACCTGCACGACCTGTACATGCAGTACCGCTTGTGGCCCTTCAGAGCGACCTTCTTGCGGTGGTTCCTGCACCGGGCGCAGTTCGGGGGGGTGCGTGGGCTCGCCGACGTGCTCGACGCGTTCACGTCCATCTTGCTCTCGTACTCCTGCGTGTCGGACATCGTCTATCTATTGCTCTCTCTCTCTCGTTACGCTAGACGCATCACAGACACCAAGACACGCGCAGCGCCCGCAGGTCCTGCAGGATCACCACCACCGCGACTCTTTCCACCACTGACCCTTCCGGCTGACTTGAACTCAGTCCCCAATAAGTAGTACCTTCTCGGTTTTCCCTCCCTTATCTTCGACGCGACACAAGTCCCCTTTGGTCAGCTCGATCAGTGCCAGTGCAAGTACCTCAATCCTTCTTCACTTGGGGACGCACCAATCCCACCACTAACCCTTCTGGTCGACTCGAAATCAGTGTCCCAATCAGTAGTACCTCCTCCCTTTATTCTCGACGCAACAGCAGTCCTCTTTGGTCCTCTTTGGTCAGGTCGATCAGTAGTACCTCTTCGACTTCCCTCCCTTAATCCTCGACGCAACACGAGTCCTCCTTGGTCAGCTCGATCAGTACCGATTCAGGCACCTCAATCCTGCTTCACTTGGGGAAGCACCAATCCCACCACTAACCCTTCGAATTGCCTCGAAATCAGATCCCCAATCAGTAGTACCACTTCGACTTTCCCTTCCTCCCTTTATCCACGACGTACCTCAAGTCCTCTTCGACCAGCTCGATCAGTACCACAACTCCACCTCACTTGGGAGTTTCACTTAGCACCAATCCCGCCACGGACCCTTCAGGGCAGTTCCCGACCAGCAGTACTCCCCTCGGATCGGAGGTACCGCCAACGCGACGCGCACAGCACTTCCCGCCCGGAGCAACAGGTCGTGATCAGTACCGAAAGACCGACTCTCTCGCGAAATCGAAACTCCAAGTCGCACCCCCCGAGGATTATCGAAAAATGGTCAACGTCCGCGATGAGTTTCGGGGTACTTACACACGCTCTGCACCGTGGCACACGCTTCGCGTATCGTACTGCACTGAGCCTGTCGCGTTGCGTTGCGTTCCGTGTGTCAGTCAGAGTCGGTCTCGTGTGCAAGGCGAGAGAGAGAAGTGAAGTGAAGTGAAGTGAGTTTGAGAGTTGCATTGCATTGGGTAGTGCATCGTGGCGGGGCAAAGGGTATTCGGATTTACGAGGTTCTCTCTCTCTCTCTTTTTCGCTCGCTCTCGCTCGCTTTCGCTCTCTCTCTCTCTCCGTCTCTCCGCGAAAGTGGGGGAATGCATGTGCGGACTGCAGTTTAGATTCGTGTTTTATGCGGTAATAACGGCGGGAAGTGAGTTTTGATGGCGGGAGCGGTTCGGCGGAGACGGCGACGGCAACGTTAGATCCGTCGATGATATATTGTTTATTGCAAGTTTATGGGACGGACTGCCTGACGGGATTAATATGCGCCGCGTAACGTTTTTTCGACTAGGCGATTTTGAAATTCGACACGAGCGCCACCTATATCAACCCCCCCTGGACAGAAAAAAGTTTTGGCGGGAAATTTCAATTTCACACTTATTTTTTTAACAAAACCTTTTCTATTAGAAACGAGGCTGAAAGGTAGATTTATGGGTAGGATATAGAGTAATATAACAGACACGATGTGTCAAAAAAATGTATACGAGGAGTTAAAAAAATACAAACGTCAAAATTTTAAACATTTTATGTACATTTCTCAAAGATATATTTTATGCAAAAGTCGTTCGCCTCTATAAGGGCAACAAAAATCCTAAGTAACATTTTTCTCTCAGACGCGAAATTAAAGATTTTTGATTTTTTTTGAAAATAACATGCCACCATTTTGAAACCGATGGACCAATTTGGCCCATTAACGAACTCGACCGAGATTTTGGACCAACTGATTTTTGTACCAAATTTCGTTGTGATTCTTTAAAAAATGCGACCTGTAGCCTGCCGACAAATTTAATATATATATAATTTTTTGGGAAATGATTAAGTATGATCTCTAGATACAAAAAAACTGAAAACAGAATTTTAGTTCCTATTTTTTCGACTTCGTTAACGAATGCAATACTAGAAACTCTCGAGAATTGTCCTAACCAAACCAATTTTACCTTTTTTTTTTTAGTGAGTACAAGAGTACAAAAACTGAAAAATTTCGAGCCAATTTTGACGCTCATTTTTGAGCGCCGCGACGCAGGCTTAATGGTCCAGTCATCAACGCTAAAAAACGTTATTATTGTGCAAACTTGGGAATCAACTGATTTTCATAAAAATGTAGGCCTAAGCTTTGCTTAGGGGCCGTCCGTACATCACGTGATGCTCCTAAGGGCGAGAGTGGGTTACCTTTTTATCGTGGAGGGGGGGTGGGTGTGTGTAATCGTATCACGTGAATTTCAAAAATTGCCGGTATTTTTTGCAATACTACCTACCTAATAAATATTTTTATATATAAATTGTTTTAAAATTTAGTATTATAATCAATTTTTCTCCCATGTAATATAGAATAAAATATCTTTTATCGAACAAAATAAAATTGATATGATTTATTTTAAATTTCGTGGGGAGTCAAAAATTATCACGTGATTCTTAGGGGGTTATTATGGCATATCACGGTTTATCACGGTGGACGAGAGGGGTTCAAAAAAGGCAAATTTAACGTCATATAATTTATGGACGGCCCCTTACCCCTTACTTACCTACTACTACAAAATCTACTCTGTGCCTGACCTGGCTTGTTAGTTTCTGGAGTGGAAACTACCCCTTATTTTTTTACATTATTTAACGTTACACTGTAGAATTTTTAAGCGAATTCCATTTGTCTTAACCTCAATTGTTTATCATTGCCCTAACAAACGATGGCGAATTCACCAAAAGTTAGAAGGTAATGTAATACTGTAATGATTTGAAAATATTTTTCTCGAAAATTGCCCATTTTCCGCACCGGAAACTCTTTCCTATGTATTTTTAAGCATTTTCCCATTATTTCCTGAAATTTTCAAAAATAATTCATGGTCCCAGTATTCATGATCTGCCCATACACTCCAAGATCCATCTGTCAAAAATTTGCTTTAGATGGACGTAAGAGGTAACCGCAATGTTTCTTCATGAATACCTCGGGAATAATGCCTAGAATAATAATTGACTTATCCTCCAAAGCGCAGAGGCCGGGAACATTGTTAAAAATGGAAGAATTTAATAAAAAATTGAAAAAAGCGTTTTTTCCGTTTTATTTTGCTTCTAACTTTTTAAGTATTGAATTTATAAGAAATAGGAAGAGAGAAAAAAATTGCAGAATCGCTTTTTACATAATATAGCTTAGGTCAGAAATTTTAAAATTTATTAGCGGTTTTGCAAAATAGCAATAAACTAAAAAGAGTCGGCCCAAAAAAGTGGTTTCTTAACTTATTAATTTAGGCAGTTTAAAATGTAGTTAGGATTTCCAAATCGCTGGTAGAAAATCTTGAAGTTATGATAAAAGAATCCTGTAAATTTAGTTTCGATCGGTTTATTAGAATTGGTACAATAATTTTGCAATCGAGAAAAATCGAAAAATATTGAAAATTTTCCAAATTGTTAAAAAAATGTTTTTCACTATTCGATTTTAACAAAACTGCCCGGGCATATATACGAGGGAACAAGCTTTCATGCGTTTTTTTTTCCAGAATTGAAAAATATTTTTTAGAACGGTCACAGTCATTGTTTAAATTTGGTGTCGTTATTTTTGCATACAAACAAATAGATTATCTCAGCGAATTTTTGTTAAGTGAAATTCTGAAAAAGTAGCCTGAAAGTACTCTGAAAGACGCTTCTTTTTATATATAATAATTTGCTATTTTGTACATTAGCTTCTGAGATATAACTCCTCAAAGTTAGTGTTTAATAAAATGGTTAATAATGGATAATAAAATTACTATTTTTTCTCATATCTTGAGAAATAATTGTTTCTCACAGTAACCAGTATAGCATCTATGTTGAAATTTACATTAAAAAGATTGAAATTTACATTAATAAAAATTTCTCTCTTCGAATTTTGACAAATTTATAAATTTGACACCAAATTTAAACAATGACTGTGACCGTTATAATAAATATTTTTTAATTATGAATAAAGCACATGAGAGCTTGTTCCCTCTTATGTATGCCCAGCCAATTTTGTTAAAGTCGAATTGTGGAAAAAAAATTTAAACAATTTAGAATATTTTCAATATTTTTCTTTTTTTCTGGATTGCAAAATTATTGTGCAAAATCTAATAAACCAATCGAAACGAAATCTACAGGATTCTTTTATTATAACTTCAAGATTGTCTACGTGCGATATGGAAGTCCTAACTACATTTTAAAGTGCCTAAAATAATAAATTGAAAAACCACTTTTTTGGGGTAACTTTTTTTTGTTTATTGCTAATTTGCAAAACCAATAATAAATTTTTGAACTTCTAACCTATGGCATATTATGTAAAAAGCGATTCTGCAATTTTTTCTTTTCTACAACTTTCTTCTGAATTCAATATTTAAAAAGTTAGAAGCAAAACAAATCGGGAAAACGGCGTTTTTTCAAAAAATTTTTAATTGTAGCATTTTAAACAATGTTCCCGACTTTTGCGCTTTGTAGGATAAGTCAATCCTTATTCTAGGCATTATTCCCGTGGCATTCATGTAAAAACATTGCGGTTACCTCGTCAAAACAGATGGGCCCTGGACTAATATAGATATACGTATAGATGTGTATGTGTGTGTCTCTTTGTGATAGTAAATATTCTTCTATATATTCAAGTATATTGATGTATATATTATATATACTCAAACTGTATTATATGTTATAAAATGCCTGCTCCGGAATTTGAAAAAAAGCAATTGCATTTTTGACGATAATTCCCCTTAATTTTTGAGCTATAAAATTTTCAAAAAAGGCATTTTGTAGATAATTTTAATCGTTTCAACGTCATATTAGTTAAAATTCTTCAACCCTTACTTTTAAAAAGGATTGGGTTCAAATGGTTTTGATGATCCTCAAATGGTACGCGAATGAAAATTTTGAACCTCCATATCTCATTTAATTATTATGATACAAAAATAAAAATAAAATATATAAATTTTCAATAAAAAAAACTACAACTTTCATTAAAAAACTTTTTAAGTATCATGAATAGTTTTTGGTGTATTTAAAAAAGGATTTCAATTATTTTCAACATTACAAAAATGTAATTTTTAGTTTGATCAATATTATTTTTCTAAAATAAGCATTCTAAACCATTCAGATCACTAGAATTATATCAATAATAACCATATAAAGTAAATTGCACGTTGATTACGATTAATTTCAATTAGGGTGGTAGAGCCAGGGGTTTTATTTTTAAATTTTTTTTAAACAAAAGAAGTGACCTTATTCTTGTTACAACTCAGTCAATTTTTATGCAAAAGACTTTTGCCTGTGCTCATGTGAAACGTTTTCTTATGTACTTTAAAAACGGTTTCTCTAGTTTTCCCCAAAAATCTCATCAGTTCCAAGTTATTCAATGTTGAAAGTTCCAAATTTCGGTTTTCTCGAAAAATAACCGTCCTTCAGTTAGCAATAACTCCATTCGTATTGGGTTTACATTTATTGGAAACTTCTCTTGGATTCTCTTTATTTTTTTCTCAGCTCCATTTATATCCTTAGTAATATTTTTGATAAACTGAAAACTTTTCAATTAATTCATGAAAAACTGTTAAAAATAAGCGTTTCTTCAATGAAAAATATACAATTGCAATCGTGAATAACTCGTAAAATATGACCTTTACAAAAAAACATTATAGAACCAAAATTGTTTATTATTGGTCAGACTATCGACTTTAGTGTCTATTTTGGTTAAAAAATGTTTCATCCCCTAGAAGGGGTGGTTTTCACACTAGAAGGTTATAAATACTACCTAAATCCCAATTTTCAAGAAAACCGATATTGATTTCTAATATTGCACGCGAAAATGGTCCTTTACTGGACTATCATGACGAAAGGTTTGGGGGGAAATTTGAATTTGGCACTTATATTTTACACAAGACGTTATATATCATAAAACTTTTCGACAAGAATTCTCCTTTGCGCACCAAATCAATTGTAGCAATTCCAACTTTTGGGTGAAAGACGACACTCTGAGTATAAAAACTGAAAAAATTTTGCTAGGTTTACCCATTTTTGACGCTCATTATTTCCAATATTTCTTAAATTAGATTTGTAAGGAGCAATCTTAGAACATCCTTTTGAAATTACCTTTCATCTGTATCTCTTGATATGCGATAAACTCTTTCAAATGTTTTTCGATATGGAAAATTTTAGTTGGCAAATTTGTCTGAGTAAAGTTTTCTTGCCTTTGCGATTGTTTTTAAATTAAATACATGTTAGCAAGTATTACTGTTATGAAATTAGTAGAGAGCATTGGAAAATTTAACACATACCCTTGGGCATTTCCAACTTTTGGCGTTATATGAAATGGCGAAGGAGGTTGTCGCTGACTATATTATTATATACTTTACATCATATAATAAATATTAAATTTAATAAAAATGTTTGTGTTGAATTTTCTACGAAAGTTGTTTTCCCGTATTAAAAATTTGTGTCAAACTTAACAAATATGCTAAATTTTTAGTTTCCATCAGAACTGCACTATTCAATCTAACTTTGCTAATATTTAAGTAATCACTCTTATCGCTTGACGACACAGTTGGTTATGTAGTTTGTTATGTAGCACGACAATAACACGGTAGTTTGGTAGTGCGGAAATTGACGTTTAAGATGAAGTTATTTATTTCAGTTTCCTGCTAACGTTAGCCTGACAAAGTGGTGAAATGAATACAAAAATAATAAAAATTTAGACCGATTTTGTACGTGTCCTGAAAGCAAAATGCTCAAAACCCAACGACCAATTACCATGTGGACACGTCAAGTTTAATTTGCAATTATGGCATTGTCTTCCGTTTACACATTGTCTGGCAGCAGGGCGTCAATATTTAGCGGAAATAGGCACCAGTGCGTGTTGAGTTATAATTTTTCGTTTATCGGGTAATTAGTTCAGTCTATGGGAATGTCCACCTCTGTCTGGAGAAACGTACCATTGGCTTAAGCCTAATTATAAATCGTCTGAGACAAACCGTCCAGCAGGGAAGAAGCAAATTATAACCGGTTGTCAATTATACGGGTGTCGATTATGTCCGAGGTCAAGTGTATTTTGTGTAAAGGTGTTTTATCTATATCTATAATTATCTATAATCTATAATTATCTATAATATGTGAGATATATTGAAAGTCGTTTGCATTGAGATGCTAAATTTAAAATTCAAAATCGTCCCAAACCGTTTTTATTGTAATATTTTAATTTCAGTTTTTAATAGCATACTATTATCTTGTGTTTTTTTTTCGGCCCGGAGTCTAAAAATCACAATTTGTGTTTTGTTGTTAAATAACTGACAAATAATGATATTCTATAATAGTTCTTCACGGTATCGAGACAAACTGTCGGTCTCGGTATCGGTATCGCACGAGACCGAGACCGATACCGAGACGAGAGTGGTAAAAATTTCCGAGACCGATATCGAGACACAATTGACTGAGAGTCCCGCCGAGACGATACTAAATTTTGAAAACTCTCGGTCTCGTTATAATTTATTATTTTTCCATATATTATCCAAATTTATACATATTATCGTATGCGGATGGTACACGTTTCATTCATAATGGCAAAAAGCTATAGCTCTCTAAAGTTATATATGTTTTTTTTCCATAAGCAGCATTGTCCATACTAGGTTTAATAAATTATTACCTACAAATTTTCTTTTTTTTAATTAAATTTTTTGACAAATTTCATACGTAGATAAATATTTTTAATTAGCCATGTAACTGTAAAAAGAGGTTTTAAAAAATATATTCTAAGTAATTACATTATTGACCACTTATAAATTGTTAATTAAAATATTACTCCGGTGAGAGCCAATATTCTTAACAAAAACACAAATGGACATTATCTTATGTCGAGAGTAATTCGAGACCGAGACCGAGACGATAGTAATCCTTTGTCTCGTCTCAGCGATACCGAGACGAGGGTGGAAAAATTTAGTTTCAACGAGACCAAGACGATATCACCGGCAGGTCTCGGTATCGTCTTGGTATCGTTAAGGCCTATTCTACAATATTTATTTACATAAAAGTCTCACATTACTGAAGAGGAGCTAAATTGAAACAAGAGACACTTTGTGCCGAGTATTTTAAAGCTCCGAGTCAAGTAAGAGATTTTAGTGACGTGTTTTGTATTAATTTTTCCGGAAATCGTAAAAAGACGAAATTTACAAAATTTGGAATTTTTTTCCAACTTCCACAAAAATCAAGTTTGCCAATTTTGTTGGAAACTATAGTTACAAAGTAAACAACATCAAAATATTTCATCAATTTTGTGCTGTGAAAACAGTGTATTTTGCGTCTTGTGAAGTCTTTACAGTACTACTCCGGAAAATTCAATTTTCCTGCGCGTAAATTAGCAGGAAAATGTTGTTTCCGGAAAATGAATTTGAATATCTATAAAATTCAAGGCATACTAGGTCAATTTTTAGACATAAAAATCCAAATATTCTTAAAAGTGATTTTTTGAAAAAGTGAGTACTTTAAAAAATTTTAAAAAATTTAATTTTTTGTTGAAGCAACACAGGGAATGTCATTTCAAAAATTTGTAGATATTCACCTTATATCTTTTTTACTAATTTTCCTCCATCATGTCTAACCAAAAATTACTAATTAAAATACATAATTAGAGTTCCCAAAAAAGATTTTTTTTTTACTTTTTGCCAAAAAGTATAGGGTATTACGCAAAATTTCAAAATTTATATTAGAGCTTTACTTGATCAGTTTTATGAATGATACCACTAACAATTCTGTTGCACATACTTGTGTACAGAAATTAATAAAAAATATTTTGACAGTTCTCTCTTTAAAAATCATGTAGATGTACTTTCTCAACAAAAAAGAATAGTTTCCTGCAATATTCGTGAGCAATGTAAAACTTTGTAACATTTCGCAACGCATATGTAACGTTTTGTTAAAATCGAGAATGGTTATTAATAAATTATTAATCTATTAAAATAAATTAATGGAATAAATAAGGTAAATAGTTAGAATTTTTGGCCAAGGAAAAGGAATGTTAATTACTGGCATTTTTTCCGAAAATGGGTCGATGGTGTATTTTCCAGTTTCGGGAGGCAAACTAAAGAAGATAATTTTACGAAGCCAAACTCACTTTACTAGTTATGCCATTTTGAAAAAAAAATTAAAACTTCTTTCTTTTAACCCATATATGCCTAAAGACACATTTTCTGTTACATAATCAATTTTTCCATAAAAACCTATTAAAAATAAAGCACAATGAAGATAATTGATGTTTATTTCAAAAATTTTCCAAAAGTAATTTGATTATGAATGTGTACTATATGTAGGACATTAGGTACATATACTACTGTAAATTTATGGTGTGTGATAAGTTGTAAAACATTTCACATGTAAACCAACATCGCATTTTCTGCATCTTGTTGTGGTTTTAGTATGACACTGAGCACATCTGGTTTGTTTTTCTTGTGCTACAACTAGATGATCAAGGCGGTCATACTTCAGTTCTAACCTTTGAATCGGCCTTCCTCTTTGGAATGTAAACTGTTTCTTATTTTGTTCCAATATGGTAATTGCAATGCTTCTTCTGAACGCCAACTGGTCTAATGTGTTACCTCTTTTCTTATGAATATGCCACGCATTTGTTTTTACCATATCGATACTGTGGGAAATCAAAGAAAAATACCATTTCTTTCCCCTTATTTGCACACGGTATTGAGCTATATTTTGATCGGATCTATCAACTCCTCCCATATTTTTATTATACAGCTTGACAACTTGTGGTTGATCCACGTATATAAACTTTTTGTCCTTTTGGGAATATCGTTTTACTAACGTGACCGGTTCAATTCCGCCCTTGGTGGATGCGAAAGTGACAATATTGTTATCGTTCCACTTTACGAAAATTATATTTTTGTCTTTTACCTTCGCGTAGTCAAATTGTCCTCGTTTCGTTTTTTTCATAACTTGTGAGTCCTGCAAAACTGACATTGATATCCGATTTTCACGAATGGTTCCGGTGCCGTAAATCCCTTTTTCTTGCAAATTCTCTAATAAAGAAGGAGAGGAGAAAAAGTTATCAAAAAAGAAGTGGAATTTCAAATCTTTCCACTTGCTCCTTAGCTTATCCGCATAACTAAGTACAACCGACGCACCAACTCCTAATGGTTTATATGTTTCATTTACATAAGTTGCAGCCCCTTGATATGGTTCAAACCAGTTTATATATCCAAGACGACTTGTTCCAACCCAAAGCTTGAATCCATAACGAATTGGTTTTCCATGTATGTATTGCTTGCAGCCATGGCGGCCGTTATATGGAACCATGGCTTCATCAATACTGTGATGCTCCTCTGCATATGAATTTTCCAAAAATGTTTTGTTCAAATGATCAAAGAGTGGTCTTAGTTTGGCAAATTTATCAGACTTATCAAGGGTCAGATTATCCGAAAAATGGATATGAGTCATAATATATTCAAATTTGTCCCGAGCCATTGCTTGAGAGACAAGTATATTGTGGGCATCCTTCGAATTCTCCCAGTACATTCTTCTGCGAGAAACACTTGAATAACCACTCAAAATCAGGATTCCAAGAAAACATTTGATTTCTGTAATATCAACAGATATGTTACTGTTTTTTTGTTGTGAGTAACGATTTGTTTCCTCTACGATTAGGCGAAGAATATCTTCATCAAAAAAACTAAAAAAAAGTTCGGCAGGAGATTGATCAGCATGAATGTTATGTGTTGTGGTATCCATGGGAAAATCATACTCGTCAAAAGGTAAATCTTCCCTCACAAAACTATAAATTGTCTTCGGTTTCAAATTTCTTCTGCTTTGATTATATTTGCTCTTGTTATTTCTCCTTATTTCAGCAAGAGGAATTTCATCTTCAGAACTCCAATCACCTTCCCTGATTTTGCCATTAATTTCTACTACACTATGCATTTGGCTTGCTGGTAAATTATTGATATCAACTTGATCCTCATTACCAGAGTCCTCGTCTGTCACGTCGTCACATGCGGTAATAGGTGGAAGCAGAGTGATTTCTTGAACCTCAATTTCGTCATCCTCGATCAAAGCTAGTGCCTCATGCAGTGAAAACCCTCTGGAATAAACAAAAAATACTAAGGACCCGAAATTTATCACAAAGGATATAAAATATGGTCGAGTAAGTGAAAAAGTTATGAAAATATAAAAAAAAAATATGGTCGCTTTTCTACCTAATGTCCTAAATATAGGACGCCTAAATCTAATACACTGTAGCTCGTAGCAACAAACACAACTCACACTGAAAACATCATAAAATATAACCTAAAAGTCCTAACAGCACGTTTTTACCCAAATAAATATATCTCTAAATTTAATTTGATAGTATTTTCAACTTACCTCTCGAAATGCACCCCATACTCTGCCATTTCAAAAAGTCTATAATTCACACTTCCTGTTTAGTAAAAAAACGTCTCACGAGAAGAGCGTACGATGCGTATTCTTCGAGAATAAGATGTTTACTGAACATTCCGAAAGGCTGATTCCTTAAAACAACCGTGGCCTTGACAAGAATTGACAAGTTGTAGGTGTCCTACCCATAGGTCATTAGGCATATATGGGTTAAGAAAAATGACGGTATTTCTCTCCATGCAATTGAAACTTTGCAACAGTACTTCAGATCACCTGAAAAAGGTTTCCTGCGATATCTATTACAAAATTCGGAAATTTCTATTTTTTCGCCAAAATGGAAAAATCACGATATTTCCAGAAAAATTCAACGCAGCCTATTGAAACCTTGCGGCAGTACTTCAGACCTTTTCTAGAAAATTCTAAAGTAAACGAAGGGAGATAATTTGTCGAAGACAGTAATACAATAAGTCCATTTTTACAACAAACACTTTTCTAGTTACCTATGTCATTTATAGAGAAATTCTTAACATTTTGTAACGCGAAATATAAACATCGGCACGCAGTGCATCTCTTATCTCATGAAAGTGGCGCAGTTCAAAGAGAGAAGGCCGCTCCGCTTAATTGGGCCATAAAAACCCTCCCAAACTTTTCGGAAACGTCTTATTAAAGGAAGAATGATCTACTCCTTTCGAGAACAAAATTATTAAGGAAAAAATGAATATACCAGAAGGTTCCCGAATACATTATTGAAGACATATAAACACGGGCTTGCGGTCGGAGAGACAGAATAGATGAGAAGCCGCGAGTGAAAACAATGCGATAAACGGACAAGTGAAAAAGTATAAATAAATTAGCAGTTGACAGTGTAATATAAATTAATTAGTTAGGAGATAGTCTAGATAAATTAAGTGGTGTTAAGACCGTGTGTAAATAAATTAGAATAAACGTTACAATATTTCCACTAAGAATATCACGTTATTTCGAAAAATACTAAACGGAGCCAATTTTCAAAATTCGGGCGACAATTGAAAGATGATTTCCTGTTTCCAAAAGTGGTTAAATTTCTTTTGGACGCCGATTACTTTCAAAATTATGTTAAATTGAAATATCACTTTTTTTAAATCACAATATTTTGAAAATTAATAATCCTAACCAATTGAATTATGGCAATACTAATTTAAATCATCTCAAGAACGTGTTCTGCGATATTCATCATCAATTTCAAATAGGTGATGTTCCTTTGCCAAGTGAAAAACCATGTCTTTCGTAAAACGGCCATTTTTCTAGTTAAACTATTTTCAGAAAATTTCAAAACTCTTTCCTTTAAGAAAAACTAGGGTATTTCGGAAAATATTAATCAATGCCATTTGAAATGTCGCAACTGTATTTCACAACATCAGAAAAAATTTCCCTGCGATATTCATTGTAAAATTCTAAAATTCGTATTTTCCGGCTGCAAAAATTCCAAAATTACGCCGATTTAAAAATGGTTTCACTTTCTTTTTCGAAAAACATGATATTTCAAAATTTACTGATCCTAACCAATTGAAATATCAGAATAGTATTTCATATAATATCAAGAATGTTCCCAGCGACGGTCGTCATAAAACTTCAAAACTTGTAATTGTGAGACAAAAAAAGGAGGTTAAACAAATTGCATTTTTTTGAAAAATGGTTCGATGTGATATTTTACAATTTCCAGTGGCAAACGAAAGGGGATGAGTTCCTGAAGCCAAAGTAAAGGAATTTTTTCATTGATCGCCCAATTTCCTATTTATGTCATTTTGAAAAATAATCTGAACTTTCCTGCAAGAAAAATTAGGATATTACGAGATACACTAATCTGAGCCAATTAAAACTTTGCAACAGTAGGTACTTTACATGAACTGAAAAAATTTCCCTACGATTTTCTTCATAAAATTATTTTTATTTTTTTTTGCCAAAAAAGGAAAATTAACTGCTTGTAATTTTTCCTAAAATGAGAAGATTATAGATTTTGCCAGCTCCGGGCCAAACAAAAGGAGATTACTTTTTGACACAATATTAGTAACATTAATAACGTAGTGTAACGCGAAATTAAACAACCAGCGTAAGCGTTCTTCTTATCGGACGGCGGCTTAACTCAAAGCGAGGCCGCTCGCTAATTCTGTCATAAAAACAGTTGCAGAGTACTAGAGAATATTCGTTTAAAGAAAGAATGATTTATTACGTTCCGGGCCTTTCTAGAATAAACCTTATTAGGGAAAAGAAGGATCGAGTTCTCTCCAGTAGGTTCTAGAGACCAGTGTTGTTAAAATTACTTCAAAATAAGTAATTAATTACAATTACAATTGATTTGATTAATTTGTAATTAATTACAATTACAATTACAATATATGCGATTGTAATTGCAATTACAATTTTTAAAACGACTTTTGTAAAAAAACATATTTTTGAGAAATGTACATAAAAACAGTTATATGTAAAAAGTTAGAAATTTTGACGTTTGTATTTTTTTAACACCTAGTTTAACGTATCGATACAAAATTAGGAACAAAAGTCAGTAGGCCGAATATCTCGGTCGAGTTCGTTAATGGGCCAAATTGGTCTAGCGGTTTCAAAATGGCAGTTTGTTACTTTCAAAAAAAAAACTTTTATTTCGCGTCTGAGAGAAAAATGTTACTTAGATTTTTTGTTGCCCTTAGAGAGGCGAACAACTTTTGTATAAAACATATCTTTGAGAAAAGTACAGAGAAAAAGTTATTTGCAAATATTTTAAAATTTTGACGTTTGTATTTTTTCACACCTCGTATGCATTTTCTTGATACATCGTGTTATATTACTAAATTTACCCTTCTTTTTACGAAATTTTGTAAAAAAGTGTAAATCTTTGCTTTTCCGCAACAAAAGTGTGAATTTAAACTTTTTCGTAAAAAAGTGTAAACTCACTTTTTTACGGAAAAGCTGAAATTTATACTTTTTTACCAAAATGGGAATTCAAAATGAAAAAAAGGTTGTACTTGATGTGGCCCATCTACGCTACAAACTGCTCCAACAAACTATACTTGTTTAAATTATAATAGATAATTATGATTATGCCATAAGGTCAAAAAACGAAGAGTTACATAAACTTTGCTGTTTAGGATTAATAATAGGATAGTTAAAGATAATCCTTAATGCTAATCACTGGTTGGGACAGTGATGGAGTTGCGTTAAAGAAACCAGGTAGTCAGAACCCACAATATGCAACTTTAAGCTACTTACATATTACCTACTAAAAAGATTAAAAGCACTTTTGTAGAATGTAATTGTGAAAAGTAATTGTAATTGTTCCGAAACGAGTAATGGAATTACTAGTCAATTACAACTGGAAAGCAAGTAATTAATTACTGCTTCAATTACAACGAAAGTAATTCAATTACTTTTTTAAGTAATTGTAATTAATTACTTAACAACACTGCTGGAGACATAATGGAGGACTAATGGACGCTGCGGACGAAGGGGAGATTAGACGTGAAGCCGCGAGTGAGTAAACAGTGCGAAAAATGGACTAGTGAAATAAATTAGCAGTTAAGAATGTGACATAAATTAATTAGTTAGAAAATAGTTTAGATATATTAAGTATTGTGTAGTGTGTACTTAAAACTGTGTAAATAAATTAGAATAAACGTTGCAGTAGTATTGATCCATCTTGAAATTTTTACTCGTGGAACATGTTTGAAATTTGTAGAAAGTGCATTCAAGCAATTTCAAATTGGTGACGGTTTGATACCAACTTCCTAACCGGACATGCGCAGTAAAGCGACTTGATTTTTTAGACACTTTAGCCATTTCAAGCCCTTTTAGACACCGACCAAATTTACCTTCACGAGTTCATCAACTTAAGAAAACACACAATTTTCCCTTCATCTCGCCTCTCGTTTTACAACTTTGTTTAATTAACCTTGAAACGGATTCCCGCGCGAGATTTACCTTTCGTACCCTTTCTCCTCCCTCTCTCTTTCTCTCTCTCACACACACACACACTGTTTATTCCTTATTCCTCGGATAAATATTTTCTCATATTTTCACACGTCTACTAAGGCCTTACGGCGAGTTTGCGTTTCCATCGGATCGTATTGGCGTATGCAAATACATTAAATCATTCCGCTCCGAGAGATGCCGCGTAATTTGTTTGCGCGGCATTTAGCGCTCTCCGATATGGGGAAAAAATCGAAAATAAAGAGGATCACCACTTAATAGGAGTAATAAAACGGAGTGCGGCGGTACTTTCGCCATAATCGAGATTGTTCTGGCCAATGCCCGGTTAACCGTCGATTAAAAAATTAACCGGGCGTTAGTCGGAGTGTATGAGCAGTTCTGAGTCGTGACGGTGGCTCCGGATTGGACTCAAATGATGTGAAGTTGTCAACTTGTTAGTAATGTGGCGAATTCCACAACACGCTACTGGTGGATATTTTGGCGATTTTAAATAGATCGCCATAAAATGGTATTAACATGACGCATTACGTACTTTTAAAAACTGTGAGTAAAATCACAAATTGTTTTGAAGACTGTAAGTGTTTGTGTAATTTTACAAAATATTTTGTAAAATCGTGCACCTATCGAACAAAGTCACTTTTATTATAAACAATACTTTCTCCATAAATTTTAAGTAATTACACGAAAATGCAGTGCATTTCGTAGTATAATATGAATGAATTTTGTAACGTCATAAGATGTATTTTATAATATCACTAAATATATTTTTCGAATTCACAATTTGACATTACATATTTTTGAAACTCGAGGAAATATTTTGCTATTTCAAAAAATATATCTCGTGGCGTGTTTTGAAAATGCGTTTGGTAGTTTTCAAAGGTTATAATACAATTTCACAAAGACTGTGTAATTAATGTAAAAAAATTATGTCCTATAACAATTATAAAAGATCTAGATGCTTTCTGCTGACCTTAGTAAAAATCTATCTTCCTAAAAGGTCTCAGGACAAATATCTAAGCCTTTCGGAACTCTCGTTTTATCCCCAATTTTAAGAAAATCTGAAGATTCTAGATGGAAGATTCCGGAAGTTCCCCTAAAAATTTTTAACGAGCTCTATAGTATTTCCTGAAGACTTTCGTAAAAGAAAGAAGGTTCTAACTGACCTCAGTAAGAATCTAGAAGTCTTTCACAAACACCATGCATGCCATTTTCAGTGGCGAACTTAAGAGGAGAAGGATTCGTGAACTTGTTTAAAAAATTCTAAACGACCAACTTGCTTTCTGATGACCTTGGTAAAAATCTAGAAGATCCTTAATAGTCTCTGGATGAATCTGGAAGCCTTTTGGAAACGTCAAGTCTTCTCGTTTTATTTACAAACATAAGAAAATCCCAAGGTTCTACAAAGAAGATTCCAGGAGTTCCTAAGGATTTTGAATGAGATGGACGTTTCCTGATGATATTGGAAAAAATATAGAAGATTCTAATTAGCATCGGATCAGACCTACCTACAAACGAGTCTACAAAAAATATTCCCAAGGTTCTGATGAATTTTCTAAATGATCTAGATGATCCTTAGTGACCTCAGTAAATATCTAGAAGCTACTAAATGGTTTCAGAACAATTCTAAGTAAGTAAGTAACCTAGAAGCCTTTCACAAACAACTAGCGTTCTCTATGCAGTTACTAACAACAAAAATTCAGAAGTCTTTAGAAAGGGGATTCCAGATATTCTTCTAAAAATTCTGAATAATCTAGATATTTTTTTATGTTTAGTTGTAGATTTTTTTTATAGATTTTAGCTTAAATGCAATGTAAAGATATTGCAGTACTTGTGTGCTTTAAAATATTTTGATAGAGAAAATAAATAGAATATAGCAGTATCGTAACAGTATATAATATAGAAACATATAATAATATGTATCGCTTTAATAAGTCACAGTGAAAAGTGCTCGCAAAAAATTAATTACGCTAATAAAAATAAGAACAGAAATATAGTCAGACAGTGGAATATAAAAAATAGAAGACGGACTTAACACTTTCTACGATCTTGTATCTTAAAGTTAAGTTAAAAGTCAAAGGAGTGTAAGTATAAAAGTAGGTACCCAAGCAATTTTCGAGCAGTTTGGAGTTGCATTTGATATAATAAGACAGCAACATACTCTCACTTGCTATTAGGTGTTTAAATCTGTGCAACCACTATTACTGAAAATGATACCCTTAAAAGTGACCTTAATAGATTCACTTACGTTATGCAATAAACTAAATAATAGTCTACTTAGTTTGCAACAAGAATTGTAGAAATTTTGGGCCGAAATATGTAGTAGCAACCTATTTTCAGACAGAGATATGATGATTTGGCAGTTTGACATATTTTGTTCATCAGTCACATATAAAATAGTTTTCAAAATCGATTTAAAAACACTAACCTTGAAAGTTGACTGCGTTTGACCTCTTCCATGTTGTCCGCGATTGACGCCAACATAACTGGTATCTATCTGAAAAATAAAATAAAAAATATATCAACAACTCAATTATAATAAGAAGGTAATAAATACTAACCATTTGAAGAAAACTCATTGTGTCCTTTTTCCCTTGTTTGAAGTTGTTCGTCACTGCTGCTGTCATCACTTTAATTACCTGAAAATATATTAACAAATATAGAAACTAGGTTTAAATAGACAAATATTTAAATTTCGAATATAATTCACAAATACTAACCATTTGAAATTTAGAACGTAACATTGTGAAACGTCGATTACTGCTTTTCTACCCTTCTATGAAGATCCTGAAAGTCTTACCTGAAAAATTAATGTTAAAAATATTACAAGAAATATAAAAAGAGTTTTGAAAAGTAACTCACCTTGCAAACAGCAGCAACTCTCTTATATATCAGCCTTTATCTGAAGTTCTATGCCATTGTCGACGACAATACTCACCTGAAGATGCAACAAAAGAAATTTAGCACCATCAAACTGTTTATAAATTATAAATTTCAATATTATATTATAAAACAATTATAAAATTAAAAATATATAACAATTATTCTTATATGTTGAATAGATGGAAATAACACGTTGGTGATAATTTATGGTAAATTGTTATACAAAGTCTAGTAAAAGATATAAAGAAAAATTTCACAGGTATTACAAAATTGAAACCAGTCCCGACCGATTTTTATAAAAAGAGTCCCTTGGAGAGACTAATAGACACATTTTCTCAAAAACTAAAAAGAAATGAGGATATTTCGTATAAGTTTTCCACATTTATAGAATAAAATGTTTGTTGCAAAATATTTTTAAACGAAACGTACCATTTGACAATGACACGTCGGCATGATGGCAACTGCTTCCACCTTTGCCCTGCTACACCACTGCCACCAACAGCACTAACCACTATCTGAAACAATAATATCATTATTCATAAATCACCTTAATATCAATGAAAAATACAAAGATACTCTCAGGCCAGATAAAACTAATGTGATTTTTCTCTTACACAACACCTAATGAAACTAATAATTTATAATAGTTTTTTATTACACAAAACAATACAAAAGAATATATTGCTGTTATAAAATACTATTCTAGTTGCATTAGGGGGTCATATTAAGAGAACAGTCACATTAGTTTAATTAAAATTGGAATTAATTACAAAAATACAAAGACGACTAAATTAATCAGGTAGTTAGAAAATATTACTTATTATTATTATTAGCTATTATTGTTATTATTATTATTATTATTATTATTATTATCATTATTATTAATGTGATCAACTTGAATATTTCAATCGATATTACCGAAAAGTTAACAATGAAGACTGCCGTCGAAAAAAGTCTGTAAATTCATGGCCATAGTCACGTACTAAAGTATTAACTCTTCCCGAACATCGAAGACACAATATATCCGAAAATTAGGCAAATTTTAAAGATATGGTCAAATAGGCGCGTCCGATAAATCGAAGGTTAAATCGCAAAATTAAGTTTACAACTACCGAATAATTCTCGAGAGCAAGGAAATGAAATCTTACAAAAAACCACCTCGTTTTTATGTACGGAATAAATCGTATGAATTTGGAGTAGCTACAACTTCACCATTTTACTCACAATGCGATTAATAATTATGAATAACTAATTCCAGTGTTGCCCACGAGACGAGATTTTGAAAAATTTCGTCTTGTCTCGCAAAAAAGTTGAAAGTCTCGTCTCGAGTCTCGTCTCGCAAAAAAAGTGTCGTCTCGTCTCATGTCTCGCGCGAGAGTCTCGCAAATTTCTCACAAAATCTCGCGATTTCGTGCATATCTTGAATTTTGCCGTTTTATTATGTCCGGTTCCTCCTTGTTCCTCAAATATATCGAAATGCGTATCAAACAAGACTTTGTCTTAAAATAAGAAGAAGAAGAAGAAGAAGAAGCGTATCAAACATGCTTTTTCGACAAGAACTGAAATAAAACAATTATTATAGATCGATTATAACACGAGAAATCGGGTGAGAAATAGCTAGATGATCTCCAAAGGTCGGAGAATATAAAATAAATTGTCGTTGAGATATTAAAAACTAATAATCATAAAGCTTAACAAAAAATTCTTGTCAAAAGGGATAAAATGTCAAACTCTTTTCTCCTTACAGAAAAAAAAACTATTTTATCCAACATAAAAATGTTGTGAATATTTGTATTCCCTAGGTAAATCTTCAACTCTAGTATAATAGTCGTACACGTGGCAATACCGCGGAAAGTTCAAAAAGGTAAACATTGCGTAACAGTTATTGTAAACACGGGCTGCTCGCTATTATGCGGCTTTAAAAAAATATGTTTCAATCACATTCGCGACAATTATAATAATTAATTAATATATGCTATTTTTATTTGCGATACTTCGAGACTTTTGCGAGACTCTCGTGCGAGATTTGAGACGAGACTTTTTGAAAATCGCGTCTTGTCTCGCAAGGAAAATTTAAAGTATCGTCTCGAGTCTCGTCTCGAAAACGAGTGGAGACGAGACGAGACTCTCGCAAACGAGAATATCGTGGGCATTACTAACTAATTCCTTAACGCTAGAAGAAAGCATACATTAAAATGGAAGTAATCAAGAATGAAATCACAAGTACCTAATCAATCCAATAAAGCAAATAAAAAAAATTTCAAAATTTTACCAATGAATTATAAAACTGCGGCCGAAAGAAATTTATAAACCTAAAACCCGTCGATAAAGCGAGGAAAAATTATATTCCCGACGCCAACATATCAAAAACCGAACAGTCCCGCCCACTTCAAATATCACTTTTTCGAAAAATTGTGAAAATTTTAAAGGAATAGCCAAAAAGGCACGTCCAATTATTAAAACTGACCCGATTAACTACGATTTACACGCACAAATGATGAAACATTCTAACGCAACAGTGAGTAAACCGGACAAAAAATTACTTCGTCGTTACACAACTACTGATAAGAGAGGCAAGAGTGAACGAAAATCGAAATAAAATAAAATAAATAATTCATTAACGCTACAAGAAAACATACATTAAACTGTAAGTAACCAATGATCAATCGACTAATTAGATCAAGAGTACCTAATCAACCAAATCGAGTAAATTAAATAAATCTCAAAACTTTAGCATTCAATTAAAAAAAATAATCACCTTCACACTAATGTCAATTTCTGAACAGTCCCGCGCACTTCAATATCACTTTTTCGAAAAATTGGGGAATTTTGAAAGGTATAGCCAGAAAGGCACGTCCGATAATTAAAACCGACCCGATTACCTACGATTTACACTCACAAATGATGGAATATTCGGACGTACAGTGAGTGTTCGCTAGGAACGTCAGGCAAAAAAAAAATCAGGCAAAAAATTACTTCGTTGCTGCGACTGATAAGAGTGTCGAGAAATAGTCGAAAATAAATCGCGTTTGAAATTAAAGTAATATAAAACTTACAGTTTCGTTCACAGTAAAATTACTTGAATTTAAATGCGATTATGGAAGAATACCTAGTATAATTAATAAACACTACAAGAAAGTATATTAACACTCATGTACCTAATTAAATCAGCTAGGTTGATTACAAATTAATGGCAGTTAAATGAATCGTATGAATTTGAAGGAAAATGTGAGGTTGCCGTTTCTTTCACCGTAGGATTAATTGATATCATAAGTAATTACCAATCAATAAGTAATTTGAAACGGAAAAAGGGTATATTAAAATTGATATAATTACATCAAACAGTTTAGTGCGTTTGATGTAAGTATTCAAAAAAATGGCAAAACTTCTGTAATATTTTCCATTGTAAAGTAATAAAAAGTAGAACAGCACATTTGGATTGAAGAAAAATAAACGCCCCAAATTCTAATTAATTCATTTAGATGTGTAATTTTGCTTAATTAATCATTTGTAACTACTGTATTTTTATTACAAATGTAAAAAAGTAGGTACAAATATAATTATTTCGAAGTTAGAACCAATATAAATAATTCTCAATTCTAATTAATTCCCCAAATTCCATACATAGATATGTACTTTTGCTTAATAAATTACTTGTAGATAATGCAATTTTCATTACAAATGTACAGAAGTAGGCACAGATATCATTATTTCGACGTTAGAACCAATATAATAATTATAAATTCTAATTAATTGCCCAAATTCTAATTATTTCACTTAGATGTGTAATTTTGCTTAATTAATTACTTGTAGCTAATGCAATTTTCATTACAAATCTATATAAGTAGGAACAAATAATAATTATTTCGACGTTACAACCAAGAGTATTAGTATAAATAATTTTAAATTCTAATTAATTCCCCAAATTCTAAGTAATTCACTTAGATGTATAATTTTGCTTAATTAATAACTTAGCTAATAGCTAAAGTAGCCAATGCAATTTTCATTACAAATGTATACAAATAAAATAGGCACAAATATTAATTATTACGACGTTAGAACCAAGAATATTAGGATAAATACTTTTCGGGATTTCTTTACAAATCTATACTGGCATTGTGGTGTTCAATGTGATTTCTTAAGTTCGAAAATATTATAGGCAACCTTATCCTGTACAGGAGACTTCATATACACCCTACATTGTTGTACTTGGAATATTTCAATTATTTCCTTAATGACTTCTTTATAAGTAAAATAAGGATACCTTGCTAAATTCTCTTCCAAATTTCATTACAAATACGAATCCAATAGAATATTATAGAATTAATTATATATAGGTACATTACATTCTAATAATATTGTAACGTTTTTACTTACGCGAGAATTACTACACGACACGAGTTTTCTTACTTAATTTATTTAAACCACTTACACGCTAATTTATTTGTACACTTACACTACACTTAACTGCTAATACTTAATCTAATTTATCTTATTTCACTTACTACTACCAATTAATGTATATTGCACACTGTTTATTTATCTTACCGCCGGCCTGGCCGACACTCGTCGACCAGTCTACCGGCGACTGTTTACGACTATCGTCCAATGTCTTGACACCCTCGACTCGCTCTCGGTGTGCTATTTATAGCCGTATGGGAAACCCAGAAACTTCGAGACGTTTCCGGTCCATTGTTCGGTAACCTTCTAGATAATACTAGAAACTCGAGCGGCTTTCCAAGAATGGCACCAGTTCCCCGAACCTATCTCGTGCGGAATTCTTTGAAGTCATTCCGAAAGGCGCTTAACTTTATGGCAGGCTATTACGGTTTCTGTTTTGTTACAATATATTGTCATTTACATCGATTATTGTATATAATTATATATACAATTTTTATTTGAAATATTTTTTTCTAAAAGTGTCCTAAAGGGCACTTTACTCTTAATTTATTTTGTTGTGCAATTTACTTTAAAACGGTTTTGGTGATTTATACCAAATCTTATAACTTAAGTTAGCTATTTAATGCCTATACTAGTACGATGTTACCTATCATTTTTTATTTAAACAGTATAATATTGTAGATCTCCATTAATTCTATTGGTGACGGAATTCTTCACAAATCGTTGATATGAAAATTTTAAAGTGGCGCTATTATATTAATAGTAATATTTTATCAATTAATTTACAGAAATTATATAAGATTGTTCTAATTTACTGTAGATCATTATAAAAATGCATAACGTTTGTAAATTATTTAAAAACTTTTGTAATGTCACAAAATTTAATTTTGAATATGGGCGATTCCATGTCAACTGTCGTGAGGTTGGTGCGTCATAATTTTTTTTCCAAACCAAAACTATTTCATTCTATTCTAGGTTCGACTACAAGTATTATCCCAAATTTTCAGCCAAAAATATTACTACTAGCGTTTTTTACGGCCAATTTTCGTTTCTTTCGCGTTTTCAGTTTTCGATGACAAATTTTCTCCAAAACGTTACCGCAAACACATCGCACGCTGGAAAAATTTCAGAGTACCTATAATCGATGTAAAATTTTCCAACGAATCCATTCCCGCCCTCAAAATTCCCCTAAAATTTTTCCATTTGCGAGAAATCCCAAAATACCAATTTTTATTAAACTTGCTCTATCACGCGAGTGGAAATTTTTGGATTTTTTTGGAGGAGCGCAAAATGTTTGGTTTTTAGTGTACTTTGAGGGACTTATAACTTTTCCGTGTGTAGGTATTTTGGTTTCAAGTGCCCAAACATGCGAAAAATGGCAAAAAATGGACGAAGCAGCCTAAAATGGTGCATTCAGCTTGAAAAATGAGTGTCAAAAGTCTGGAATATTCGTGTGAATCTCAAGCTCAATTCTCAGCGATGAAGTCAGATCATTTTCATTAAATACCAGACCATCTGGAGGTCCAATATTGGGAGATTCGTTCAAAAATTCAAGAAATATTTTCGATTGCTCGATACTTTGATGTTCGGTTTATATGAACTTTGGACCCTAATATACAGGAACTATGATGTTAAATGAGGTTAAATGACGAAAAATCAAGTGATTAAGATATAATATGACAACACCAAACAGTTCCTTTTATTAAGTTATAAATACATATTAAAAAATACTACTAAATATGGTTTATTACAAAGGTGCAGATCTATAAAATAATATAAGCATTAACTTATGGAGGAACTTTCTTTATTACTTTAATATGAACAGCTTTCGTATTTAGACCATCCCCGACATAAATTTCTCAAAATATTTCACAATTTTTTCGTGCTGAGCACTGCTCAACCTGAATGTGTTCGGGGCCTTCTTTATCTCATTGAGCTTCACTTCGCAGAGTATTGAGCAAACGAAATGGTCAAGCATACTGATCTGGGAATGAATTAGTTTGAGCCACTTGATTGAAGGAAAGTACTGAAAGCTCTGCCACCAGATTCAATTCATCCGAAGTCATTATTACTCCTAGATGCCACACGTCATTGAAGATAAACGCTACATATTGACCAGCACATTTGTCATCCAAAATGGTATGTTTGCATTTTATTATCCAATCATTATTCAAAGAGAATTGGTGATAACCTCTTGTCCTTGTAAACAATGCTTGGCACCTGGTGCGAATGGTACCCATTCTATTTGTGTTTGTCAGATCCATCAAAATTTCAAACTCCTTCTAAATAGTACTGGCACAAAATTGACCTTTAAGGATCTTGTTGCTAATTTAGTTTGTAGCCCAGAAAACGAGAATTGCATGTTTGGTCTGTGTACCATATGTCCAAAAGATGCTGATTTGCCCTCATATCTCCATAAAAGGATATGTTCGGTGTTGTCATATTATATCTTAATCACTTGATTTTTCGTCATTTAACGTCATTTACCTTCATAGTTCCTGGATATTAGCGTCCAAAGTTCATATAAACCGAACATCAAAGTATCGAGCAATCGAAAATATTTCTTGAATTTTTGAACGAATCTCCCAATATTGGACCTCCAGATGGTCTGGTATTTAATGAAAATGATCTGACTTCATCGCTGAGAATTGAGCTTGAGATTCACACGAATATTCCAGACTTTTGACACTCCTTTTTTACGCTGAATGCACCATTTTAGGCTGCTTCGTCCATTTTTTGCCATTTTTCGCATGTTTGGGCACTTGAAACCAAAATACACACGGAAAAGTTATAAGTCCCTTAAAGTACACTAAAAACCAAACATTTTGCGCTCCTCCAAAAAAATCCAAAAATTTCCACTCGCGCGATAGAGCAAGTTTAATAAAAATTGGTATTTTGGGATTTCTCGCAAATGGAAAAATTTTAGGGGAATTCTGAGGGCGGGAATGGATTCCTTGGAAAATTTTACATCGATTATAGGTACTCTGAAATTTTTCCAGCGTGCGATGTGTTTGCGGTAACGTTTTGGAGAAAATTTGTCATCGAAAACTGAAAACGCGAAAGAAACGAAAATTGGCCGTAAAAAACGCTAGTAGTAATATTTTTGGCTGAAAATTTGGAATAATACTTGTAGTCGAACCTAGAATAGAATGAAATAGTTTTGGTTTGGAAAAAAAATTATGACGCACCAACCTCACGACAGTTGACATGGAATCGCCCATATTACGAATCGCTTTTTTAAATATCTTGTAAGCCTTTTTAATATGTATTATAAAACAGATTTCTTATTTTATTTGACGAATTTTGCTAAACTCGCCAAACTATTTTGTAGTTTCATAAAACACATTTTGATATTTGATATGGTGTATTTTGCGAATGCGTTTAATAATTTTCAAATCGTATATTACACTTTTACAAAAATATTTTGGAATTCTACAAAACGTATTTTGAACATGCACAAATTGTGTCTTGTGTTTCTTTCAAATTATTTATGTGAATTTAAAAAAAATTTAGTATCGAAGATCTACATTAGGTACTTTTCTCTTTTTTTTTTCTTGATAAAATAATTCACCAATTCCTTTTAATAACCTTATATTTTGCTAAAGTATACAACATACTTTACAACATACTACAAAATAAAATCACATGTAATGTGTAAAATTATATGTTTGTAAGTTTTAAAGTTGTATTATTATATTATTATTTTATCAATTCATTTACAACAATTGTAAAATTTTTATTATCATAAAAAAATTTAAAAATGCACAAATATTACGATAAATTGTTTAAAATTATTTTGTAACGTAGCATAACCTAATTTACATTATAACGAGTGGTATTTTTTAAATTAATAGCAAAAATTTGTGTTCTTATAAAATGCCTTTATAATTTAACATTACGAATTGCTTTAAAACGTTTAAACTCATAAAACTGTTTGGTAAATTCATAAAGCACATTATATATTTTTTTAGAAATTTTCATGATATTTAGAAAGATAATTTGTAATTCCATGAAATATCTTTGAAATTCTATAAATAATTTTTTGTAATTGTACCAGTTTCCTTCTATGAATTCAAAAATTTTAGTATCCCAGACATATATTTTCTTTTTTGGATGAAATACTTTCAAAACCATTTCATAAACTTATATATTTCAAATTTAACACTTTACCAAGTAGACAAAATCACATATAAAGTGTAAACTTTTATGTTTTTATGTTTTGAAATTGCCGCTATTATATTAATATTTTATTAACTCATTTGCAGAAATTATACGACATTGTTTGAAACTATAATACGACATTTTGAAAATACAGAAAATCTATTTTTGGCAAATTATTTGAAAATATTTTGTAATGTCACAAAATTAAATTTACACTACCATGCACCGTATTTTTTTTAATGACGGCAACCATTTTGAATCATTACAAAGTACAGTTTTAATTTTAATTAACCGTTTCTTTAAGATTTTTGATTTCTTAAAATTTCAGAAAACTTGCTATATCATTAGATGAAAATTTTTATATCTAATTACTCTAATTTTTCGTAGGGAGATGTGCACGAAATATCAAATTCGTATTTTTAAAAAAATGCAATAACATTAATAATAGTACTTGTATTTATTAATACTACTCTTACGAATTCGTGTTAATATAGGTATATTATATATATATATAATACAATTATTATATTATTTTTGTCACTTATTTTTAAATCAGCAAAATTAAATATTTGTGTACCAATTTAATATACTTAACAGTTTCATATTAAATATCATTTGATCGCCTTGTGTGGATTCTAAGGATTTGCATGAAATTAAACTAACTTTTCTGGAAAATATTTTAAGTAGGGGCGTTTTACCCTCGGAAACTCCTCCACCATGGAAATATTTAATATTTCCAAGATTCTTCCGTCGCCCGAATTACCCACCCTCTCCTCTCTCTACATGTATATGTATGCTGCATGTCAATTAATTCGCAGAGACGAGGCTCGTATATTCCAGCGTTTGCATTGTCGTTTATGGACGCGGATTATGGCCTTGTTCCGGTATATCTACTATTAAATTTTCCATAGTCTTATTTAGACGTTAAATTTTCGAATTTAACGCCCCCAGGACCAAGCCATATAACCTGGCACTAAACAATCCTTGATGGCCGCGTTTCCTACTTAATTAAATTAAACAGAGCCATACTTAGCCAACCTGAATGCCTCGTGGAGGATTGTTAAAACAAAAGTAACTCGGCTGGAAACGTATTGTCAACGAAAATACATTCAAATTTGTGTTAAGAAATAAAGACATATTTTAAACATTTAAAGTTTTCTAATGAGCTTAATGGTTCTTGGCTTAATGTAGTGGTTATATACTTCACACAAATAAAATTTTAAGATTCTGTTAAGTAATTTTCTATTATTTGGGTTAAGAGTTTTTTTAGAGTTTAGATGATACGACAGAATATAGCAGCAATACAACAGCAGCATTACTGTTAACTTATTCGTATTCTATGAAACTTCTCATATTCTGCACCTTTTATTTGCGACAAGTTCAAAAAACTTTGCAGAGGCACACGTTGACGTCTACCATTTACTTGTTATGTAAGTATGCAAAAATTACACCTCATGAATGATTCAAAGAGAGATTTTTTCCTTTTAGCCTCCATCGCAGGCCTATACAGCCTCTCGTAGACATGATTTACTGTTCCGTTTGTCGTTACTTCGTTAATTTGAGGCTCTTGGGGAAGACTATTCCAAATCTCGCCTCATGACAATCGATTTAATTACGCCAATAAGTTATTTTTGCCATAAGTAGACACCTAATTGACAAGAGAAAGAAAATTTACCATATCACCACTTTTGAAATGAACCTGGTGTAATTAGAATTAAAAGGTGATTTGAAATATTGCAGATAATTATAGAGGTACTCATTAGAGAGGTACTGAGAGTATCAGGCAATGCCTTTGATATCAGTTAATTATAATTCAATTAATGAAGTTAAATAAAATGCCAATTACCTACCAACTAGGTTCGTCTTTTAAAAAGTTAGGGAAGGTTGCCAGATGCTTTGTTTTCAAAAGCAGGTCGAAACTCCATCTTTAGAAAATATAGAAATTTCACTTGTTTCTAGAGACAATTGAAAAGCTTACAAACGAGCCTTATTTTCTGGAAAAAGTGAATCTGAGTTTCAGAAGAATTTAAATAGCTCTAAATTAGTTCCAAGTTTTTTGAGGTAAAATTGGGGGTTTCAAACCTTTTTGGAAAATTTGGAACATAATAAGAGAGGTTGTGCTCTTCGAGGAAAGTTGAAACTTTGTTTGGGGAAAAAGTGGTAATTAAAATAGGCTTCGCTGTTTTTGAAGTATTTTGAGCTCTGTATATTGAAAAAGTTGGAAAGTTCCAACCAAATTTCAACTTTCCAGAAATGGTTAAAGCATTATATCTCAAAAAAATGTTGAAACTATTTTCATTCTCTTCAAACAAACTTTGTTTTTAACGGGGAAGGAGCCTCCACGCGCGCGGTATGTAATAATATGACAACAGAAGTCTGAGAAATCTAAAAATATTGCCAGCGTCCCCTGGAAATATTACCAATAACAAGGAGGATATTCTTTGCATTTCATATTTTGTGGGTGTGTACATAGATATACACTGAATATGTATAGCAGAGAACGCAGCTCTAACTTAGGGGCGAATAACCTTAAAGGAATTTAACATTTCCGCTAAATTTAGTTTTTGTAGTTAACTTAGTCAGCCGCGACTAATTTCCTTAATTATCCTAATCCTTATCTTTGCTTCCTATAAAGAGCTGTTTGATATCTAAACTGGGAAGTGTCAGAAATTTCAAAGAGACCTTTAAATCGCTAACATTTCTGTATTAAATATAATATGGAAATCGTTAAGTTGCTGTTATTGTTAAAACCTAATAGAGATATGCAACTAACACTTCAATAATAAATACCCTTTCAAGACAAAGCACGAAATTTGAGAAAGGTTGTGTTTAACGAGTTTACACCATTAACCAACATTTAAAACAGTATGGTATTGGCATTTCTCATTCATCTAAATTTCAAAGATTATTATTGGATCTTAAATAGATCAAAAAGTAAATTACCAAAAAAAAAAAATCCGTTGGCGCATTTCATTATATTGTTTAATAAGTTTTATGAATTCCTTAAGTACACCTACGCACATGTATTTTATGAAATAGAAAATCATCCCAAGTAGGTAATGCAATTTATTTGTATTCAATTAAAATAAAACTCAGAATTATTTATCCTTATTGTACCTACTTACTAAAGTAGGTAACTGGTAGGTACTTACCAAGTACCTACTTTTACCTACATATACCTATTTTATAAACTTAAATTATCAGCTATAATGTATTTCATTGCTTTCGCTCACTCAAATTCACACAAAAAACAATGTAGGTAATGCACAAAATATCCCAGTATCAATAAACTGCCAATGTAGTGTAACGTTTATTTTATAATTTATTTACATTAATTAAACACTAATTTATTTAACACACTTAACTACTTTTACACTAGACTAGACACTACATAATTTATTTATACTGCTCCGCATTCGGATCGTATGTCGCGTTCACTTCTGCTTCTCTACTTCTAACTAACTCCCTCGATCACAAGCCCCCTTATATATACACTCCCAACCCCGATAAAGAACGTTCTAGTATATTCTAGAACGCCTACGCAGGAAATGTTCATGCACCTGTCTTGTACGCGTCGTAGTTATTCTTTTGAAGGAGTAAACATGTGTCGCTTTGTTTACTTCTCGCATTACAGTAGTTTACATTTCAATTTCCTAAACTTATTTCATACAATTTTAATGGGTTTCTGTAAATATGGGTGAGTTCGTTAGTCGCTAACTACGTCCGGTAAAATATTTATTGCTCCCTGTATTTCAGCCCCTAATAAAGCAGGCGGCATTCAAATCCGATCAAAGAAGCATATCCTTAAATCTGTAAACGTTGGTTCTGTAGTGTATCATACCGTGATATCTAAATTACATTGGTCAAGGGTGGTCATGGATTTTGAAATGATTGTCGCAGGAAACCACGGCTGCCTTAAAGGTTTTTCGATGCCTAATCCATAATCTCTTGCTTTATGTCTGCTGATTTCTGCGAATTTTATCTCCCATTCTCTGATATATTCCTTATGGTAGTGGTGAATGATGTCTACAGCTATATTGGATGGGAAAGAGTCCCTTGGAACTTTGGAGCCAGTTCTAGCTAGTGAGTCCAAAATTTCATTGCCCAGAAGAGGCATGATGACTAATTTTGGAAAACTGCCGTGTTGTGTTCTTAAGTATGTACTGCCCCCCCCCCCTCCCCCCAAAAATACTAAGCTCTGCATAAAACACATGTTTAATAGCTGAAATGAGACTTTTATGAATACTTTTAAATTTCATGCCAATACACTCGTAGGTGTTACATATATTATCACGCTTACATCTAATTTATATAAACCTCATTTATTTATCTTATGACCAGTTATCTGTCGGCCAGTCTACCAGTAGTTTACGACTACTGGCGACTCCTATTGTATCGCTCTCCGTCTGCTATTTATTTAACCGTATCGGAATTCCAGAAAAATCGAGGCGTTTCCGGTCCTTTCGCGAACCTTCTTTATAGTACCTACCTACTCGAATACTCTACGGCTTTCCAAGAATTCCACCAGTTCCCCGAATCTATCTCGTTAGAAATTTCTTTGAAGAGACTCATTCCGACAAGCGCTCATCTTTATGGCAGGCTATTTCGTTACAATATATTATAATATCATTATTTCAGTAATTCTTTGTTACTGCCATTATGCCTATTCCTATGTGTCCTGGAACCCAACCAAGGACAATTTGCCTTTTGTATTAGTTGTGTTTGTGAATTTGTTTCCTTATTTCCGAAGTTAAATGATTCACTCTGGCGTGATACTGCGGTCTAGCTATTTGTTCTAGCGCTGATTGTGAGTCAGAGATGATTAGAGCATTGGGAATCCGGTGAGACTGGATTTTGTGTAAGATTGCATAGATTTCTGACGTGTGAATTGAAAAAGGTTTTAGGCAGTTGGTCACAACTTATACCGATTTTTTGAAAGAAAACCCCAAATCCAGCTTGCTTCGAAGTCTTGGATATATCCGTGTAGTGTGGGACATGGTCTGGAAATTTTTCCTTTATTCTTGTTATAATAAGATATTTGTTAGTCTTCATTATGTATTTATTTTGTACTTAGGCCATATAAATGGATGTACACGTCAAGAAAAACAAACAGAGAACTACCAATGTATTCTAACATGACAGGCACATGTATAAATATAACAAAAAGAACATTAAGAGCAGTAAATCAAAAAAGGTCAGCATTTACACCTAACATTTAAAAGAAAAACAAACACAAAAGAACTAAAGATATGACAACATGGCAAAAACCCGCGGGAGACTCCTTGACTACTCATCAGTGTCAATCAAACATTTCTTAACTGAATAGTAACCCTTTTCACACAAAAAATGCTTACACTTCTTTTTGAACTGATTAATTTCTAAGTTTCTTATATGAAGTGGTAAATGGTTATACACCTTTTTTCCTATGTATTCCGGGGATGATTCAAACTTACTGGTTTTATGTAGATCTAGGGATCTAGGGTTTACCATTTCTAGTGCTATATTCATGAAAAGCACTATTTGTGCTAAATACGTTACTATTTATTCCCTTTAATATAAATCAAAAGTTTGTAGATATATAAACAAGGTAAAGTTAGTGTTAGTAGGTAATTCTTAATAAAGTGACTTCTGCAGCTCTCTCGGGCGTCCGTATAAAATATTAGTCGTAAGACCCCTATTTGGCTAACAAAAATACGATACAAATTTCGATTTGCTCCCCATAAAATTATATCACATGATAAATGACTATAATAAATGCATAATACATGTTTAATAAATTTTCAATGGTAATGTGTCTTTTAGTCTTAAAATAGCAAGGAAACCAGAATTTACCTTTTGACCACAAAGTCAATATGCCTCTCCCAATTTAGAAATTCATCAATGTAGAGACCAAGAAATTTAGTATCCGCATGGTTATTTAAATGTATTATATTAACTAATAGTTAATTTTCATTTATTTTCAATTGAATGTAAACTGTTTTTTCTAGGTTTAAAATGAGATTATATGCAGTACACCAATTTTCAAAGTTACTTACTATATCGTTAACTTTAATTTCGAATTCTTTTGTGGTTCTAGCTGTCACCAAGATGGAGGTACATCATCTGCGTAAATTGTTACGTACCAGTTATTAATGAAATTAGGCAGATCATTCACAAAAAATTAAAAATAATAAGGGACCCAGCACAGACCCCTGGGGTACCCCTATATCACAATAAAACAACGATGAATACTCAGTTCCGACTCTTACACAGGATTTTCTTTCATCCAAATACGAATGTAATAGGTCTAACATCTTACCTCTTATTCCACAATAAGATAATTTATCTATAAC
Source organism: Cryptocephalus moraei (assembly GCA_946251905.1). Taxonomy (NCBI): domain Eukaryota; kingdom Metazoa; phylum Arthropoda; class Insecta; order Coleoptera; family Chrysomelidae; genus Cryptocephalus; species Cryptocephalus moraei. The sequence goes on along the minus strand of OX276466.1, from coordinate 10,151,332 downwards.
AAAGTTTATTTGTAAGCTATCAAAGGCACGAGAAAGATCAAAGAAGAGACCAGCTACGTAGTTTCCTGAATTCAATGATCTGTATAAGAGATTAACAAAATTTTGGGTCGCCCCTTCCGTCGACCTTCCTCCTATAAAGCCGTATTAACAATTTGTTAAATTTTTAAAATGATCGAAAAATTATATGATTCGCATATAAGCCAGTTTTTCCAATATTTTTGAAAAACAATTCAGTATCGGGGTAGGCCTATAATTGTCTACATTTCGAGTGTCATTTCTTTGTGTATTGGTACAATTACTCCATGTTTCAGTGCTCTACGAAAAATACATTTCTCGAACATTTGGTTAATTAAGTATACTAGATGCGGATATATTATACTTATAACTTTTTTAATTACTTTTATAGGTATGTTATCCAGCCCCACAGAATTTTTGTTTTTATTTCGTTAATTATTTAATTATTTCGCTTGGAAAAACCTCTTTAATTCCAATAGTATTTAATGCAATGGTTTTAGGTATTTTACTGGTGCTTGATAAATCACCATTAAATGCACAGACCATTAATATAACTAGACCCGGTGTTCCCATTAGAAACTGATCTTTGTTTACATGCCAACATAGCCGATAGGCGCGGTGTAAAGGGGGAAGAAAATATGGCCGCCTTTGACGAATTTTGACAGCGTACAAAGGAGCTATCCATAGGCGTATCAATAATAAGGGACAAAAAGGAAACCAAATTAAGAAAATAATTTATTTATTATTTAGATCAACGGGCAATGAAGCCCTTTACATGCTAGGTAACAAAGGTGCGAAATAAGTGACAAATGATAAAGAAGGACATAGATTATCAAAATCATCATGACAGTAATAATGCATATAATAAGTATAGTCCAAGACCCATCTGTCAGAAATTTGCTTTAGATTGGCATAAGAGGTAACCGCAATGTTTTTACATGAATACCTCGGGAATAACGTCTAGAATAAGGATTGACTTATCCTCCAAAGCGCATCGGTCGGGAACATTGTTAAAAATTCAACAATTTAAAAAGACATTAAAAAACGCGTTTTTCCCGAATTGCTTTGCTTCTACCTTTTTAATTATTGAATTTAGAAGAAAGTTGAAGAGAGGAAAAAGTTGCAGAATCTATTTTTACATAAAATGGCATAGGTTATAAATTCAAAAATTTATTAGCGGTTTTGCCAAATAGTAATAAACAACAAAAAATCGGCCCAATAAAGTGTTTTTTTAACTTATTATTTTAGGCACTTTAAAATGTAGTTAGGACTTCCATATCACAGGTACAAAATCCTCAAGTTGTAATAAAAGAATCGAGTAAATTTCGTTTCGATCGGATTATTAGAGTTTGCACAATAATTTTGCAATTCAGAAAAATCGGAAAATATTGAAAATTTTCAAAATTGTTTAAATTTTTTTCCACTATTCGATTTTAATAAAACTAGCGGTCATATATAAGAGGGAACAAGCTTTCATGTACTTTTGTCAGAATTAAAAAATATTTATAAGAACGGATACAGTCATTGTTTAAAGTTGGTGTCGTTTTTTTTGCTTATAAACAAATAGATTATCTCGGCGAATTTTTTGTTAAATGAAATTCTGAAAACATAGCAGGAAAGTACTCGGAAAGACGCTTTTTTTTATTCATAATAAGTTGCTATTTTGCTCCTTAGCTTCTGAGATATAACTCCTCAAAGTTGTTTAGTGTTTAATAAAATGGTTAATAATGGTTAATAAAATTACTATTTTTCTCATATCTTAAGAAATAATTGTTTCTCACAGTAACCAGTATAATATTTTTGTTAAAATTTACGTTGAAAAGATAGAAATTTAAATTCAAAAAATGTCTCGCTTCGAATTTTGACAAATTCATAAATTTGACATTTCTATTAAACACAGTTACAGGGTAGAAATTAATTACCTTGTAGTACTTTTAGGTTCAAAAACTTGATGCATCGGCAATGAAACAGCATCTCTCTTTAAATATCTAGCATTGTCGGTTGCACCTATTTTAGACACAAAATCATCTTTACTGAAATGTTTTGAGCAAATATAGGACGATTTTGTTATGTTATCATTTTCGCTAAGTCAAAAAACAGAAATCCAAATATTTCTTTTAATTGGATCTGCTGGAAACCTAAAATAATAACACTGACAGAACGCCACTGAGATGATACATAACCTCAAAAAAATTCATTAATAAATTTCTTTATTTACCTATGAAAAGACAATCCCGAGGCTTTCCCTGCATCGCTATAAACGTTGCATATCTTGCACCTATTAACCATTGTTAAATGTTTCCTATTTTTATCAAAATTACTCCCGGTTAGTTTTGGTTTGGTTAGGTTAGCGTGTGACAGACTAGGACGCGATGTTGCCACGTTGCCTCTCATAACGAAAGTCTATATTATTTTAGATTTACGTACAACTGACCAACCGCAGGCGAAGTAGGCTGGATGTATAAGCAAATCGTAAGCGAGAATTCTTCATTTGCATTCATGCAACAGCGCAAAAAAACGCTTAGAATGTGCTAAGATCTTGTCAATACATTATTTTGTAAACAAACGGGTCTAGTTATATTAATGGTCTGTGATTAAATGTTTTAATTAATTCTTGTTTTGTAGCAGTAGAAAATTTGTTTGCAAAGATATCTGCTATTTCTTTGGAATTTGTTATTAAGCAGTCTTTTTATTTATTTAGATGGCATGGCTCTTTTTTTCAGATCTGTTTAAATTTTTGTTTACAATCGACCATGCTGTTTATTGTTTCTATTATATTCGATCTAGCTTTGATATTAGGTATTTCGTCGCTCCCCCAAATAGGAATGCTGTGTTATCCAAATGAGTTCGCACCGTTGCATTGTATAAAAATGATTTTTGATGGTATTTCTATGATACTACTATAGTAAATCCACTGAGAAGAAAACATCCATGAAACAAGAATAGGTAGTAAAGTTAGACAACACCTAATACAGGTCGTTTGCTATTGGTGGAAAAGTCATAAAACGTTTGGCGGGAATTGTTGATGTACAGAGTCGGTTCAGTGAAATTAACAAGTTTAGTTGTCTGATCTATGGTTGTTTGTTTACAAGCGTTCAGGAAAGTCGTTGACGGTGATAGTGGACTTTTAGTTGATGGTTTATTTTAACATATCGCTATTGTTATTCAGGTTTTTGATATAAATATGTATAAACATATTTCTGTGATCTATTACAATTATGGAAAGACACCTTCCCTGCTCGCCTCCCAAAGAGAGACCTGGAACATACTTAAGCAGTGGGGAGAAAACCATTATTTTAAATGTATACAGAAAAGAAAGAAATGAACATCATTAGTAAAATCTTAGTAAAAGATAAATTATAGTCAAGGCGATCATTCTTAATGCGACCCTGTACTATTCGCTAGCTGGTCGTGCGCTTTGAATTTCGACGTTTGTGTTTCATGGAAAAGACTTCTTCTCAGTGGATTTACTATAATCTTCTGTGGAATACAGTTAATTAGTCTGGAGAGTTGCATAACAGGCCGGGACGACGACCGGCGATGCACGTCAGATTGGTTGCATAACTCTAGCGATTTCTCGGAACGTGTTTGACGTTTATCTAACCTAACCTCAAAACTCGAAACAAGTCAAAGCTACCCGACAAAGGGAGACGAAAGAAGCGACTCGGGGCGTCATGACCACCGCGTCCGAGCAGCTCGGTTCGAGCAAATCGTGGGAGCTGTCGCTGTACGAGCTCCACAGGACGCCGCAGGAGGCGATCACCGACAACACGGAGATCGCCGTCTCGCCGCGGAGCCTCCACAGCGAGCTGATGTGCCCGATCTGCCTCGACATGCTCAAGAAGACGATGACGACGAAGGAGTGCCTGCACCGCTTCTGCTCGGAGTGCATCATAACGGCGCTTCGGTCCGGGAACAAGGAGTGCCCGACGTGCAGGAAGAAGCTCGTCTCGAAGCGGTCGCTCAGGCCCGATCCGAACTTCGACCTGCTCATCTCGAAGATATACCCGAGCAGGGACGAGTACGAGGCGCACCAGGAGCGCGTCCTCGCGAAGCTCAACAAGAGCCACAACAGGGAGGCGCTCGTCCAGTCGATCAAGGAGGGGATCAAGATGCAGTCGCAGAACAGACCGAACAGGGGAAGGAAGAACAACGAGAGCGCCGTCGGCGGCGAGGGACAGGACGAGAACGCGTCCAACGTCGCGAATAACGCGAGCGTCGCCGACAACTCGGTAAATATTACCTTTTCGGTTCACGCGAATACCAATTTAATAAGAAGACAATGCTCATAACGATGAAAACCAAATGAAAATGTCTAGGTCATGCACTTCTCGCCAACGGTTCCTTAAAACTACCAATATATTCAGTTCGAAATTCCCGACATATCTACAGTAGCCACCTCGTTATCCGGAATATGGTTATAAGAAATTCGGATTATCCGAAATGGAGTTAAAAAGCCATTTCGCCGTATTTATCCCAAATGGTTGCAACTTTTCGCCGCATTATCTGAAATTGTACATGTTTCTTTCTTATGCTTTCTTAGAAACCTTAGGCTTTCTTAGAAAAAATAAAAATTGGTTTTGTTTTGATATACGAACACAGTCGAGATTTTGCCAATATCAACTTGATTCTATCATAAAAGATAGATACAGTCAACCTCGCTTATAATTGACGCCATGGGGACCGTCAAAGTAGTCAGTTATAACCGAAGTCAATTAAGGCCGATTTATTTGAGAAATTATACCAAAATAATAGTAGTTAGTAGTAGGTTATGAATCAAATAAATGTAAGTATAATAACTGTTTTATTGTATAATACATAATTATAATTACGACATGTAATCAGTAATTTTTTGTTGAATATTATCTTTCAATTTCTGATTCGAAACAAAAGTATCTAACAAGGCTATTGCATCCAAAACTGATTTTTTGGCCATGTTTCTTTTAACCATGTCTGAACCACTACGTCATCAACCCTTCTATCTTCGCCAGAAACTTTTCCACTGTATATATTGTGACGTTTCTTAAATCTATCGACCCATTATGAGCTACACGCAAAGTTTTCATTTCCGTGAATTTGGACGCCTTAAAAAAAGTTTCAAAACTGAAAAATATGTAAATTACATATGTAAGACACCAAACTGAATAGCTTTTTTAGGGATAGTTTCAGACATTTTTTGTTTTCGGCAGTATAAACGATTCAAGAACAACTAAACTCATTTCTCTAATATCTTGTATAAATACAGTACCTAGATACCCATGTTATTTTAGTTGTACCCTAAATTCTAGTTATCAACGATAATTCCACTGATACAGTCGGCGATTCCCATCTTAGCACAAGAAACAGGTAAACGATAAAATTATACCCCAAACTCGGCATACATCTATGCAGGTACTCCATTCTACAGTGCTCATCTCGGCATAGGGTGATCCTTGTCCCCTTGCGTTTCCAACGTGCTTTCGAACGTATCATATGACGTTCACTCGTATAGGGTGTGCTGCATATACTAGGTTTCTCGAATATTATGAATTTTGCGCAACAGTCAAGTACCATTATTTTCGACAATACCGTATTATCAAGAAGGTACTTCCCTAGATTTATGCCGAGTTATTGAGAGATTATTGTAGTGTGTACTTGCTCGATCCGTTGTGTCGAGATGGGTATATTAGAAATGGACCGACAAGGTGTCGTAAAAGTGGCCCTAATAAAATGTGCCGAGATGGGATACACCCGAAACAGTCACATTTCTGTTGAAATTTCCCTAATGATCTTGTTGGTTATTATTACCTACCTACCTACCTATGAGCAATAACAACGATCTGTGATTAATCGATTCTGAGAAGAAAAACTTTTTGTTTGGTTTTTACTAAAATCTGAGAAATGTGTCTTGGGTAGTAATTGGCTCTTTGAAAAAATTGACCAATTATATCCGAAAGTCAATTATAGTTGAGTCAATTATCACCAGATGAATTTACATTGATTTCCCAATTCTTTTAATCGTGACCATAAAAACAGTCGATTATAACAGAGTGTCAAGTATATCAGAGTCAATTGTAGGCGAGACCTGTAACCAAACCTGAACTGCAAAAAATAATTGTAGGATTGAAAGATAGAAACAGAGGAAGAGACCATATCCATTCTAAAACCTTAAAAGTACTTGAACCTTACATTACCCCATTATATTAGTCAATATTTTCAATACACGTATCAGCACTTGAAAAACTCTTTAGGATCGGAGAGAGAGATCTTTAAATTTTAATTTAGTCACTTCCTAACCTCAGAAATAATTATTTCTAATAGACTTATTAATCCTTGAAAATCAACATTTTCCAGTTGTCACAGGCTTTACATTGTTTACAACTCGAAAAACTATCAAGTTTGAGGAAAAATCCCAAAATACAATTTTCATTCAAAACAACCCAAAAAACTGAAAAAAGACTGCTGAACGCGTTATCGAATTTATATTCTGCGGAACACACCTACCATTGTTTCTATCAATCAGAATGGCAACTAGTACCATAAATTTTCCATTGCGTACTCCCTTTCATTACAGATCCTGTAATATGATCAACGCCTAAAAGTAGTAAATAAAATAACTACATACATTTCTTCCAGCAATCCTCCCAGCAAGGAACGGCACCCGTGCAGCAACAACCGCCCCAGCCCCAGAACGCAACCATTCCGACAACTACAGCTAACAACAATAACAATGGCAACAACAACAGTGGCAACAACAACAATAATAGTACTTCAACGCCGACAAGTCTGAATACAAACGTACCGAGCCCCTCGCCGTCCGGCCGGAGCACATCTTCTCAACCGCCTAGTCCCGTCTCGTCCAGCGTCAGCTCCATAAGCAAGTCCTTAGGGAAACGCCCCAAAAGGTAAAAGAGGCAGAAGATACTCGAATCCAAATGATATCCAGGGGAGTTAGGCTATTGCTAGGAGGGTTAGTTGATTTGTAGGAAGTTTTAGGTAGTTTCTAGGGAGTTATGAGGTGAGTTAGTTTTGGGAAACGTTCCCAAATTGTAGAACTTTTAGAAAATGAAATAGTTTAAGATGGTCTTCCAATCCCACATAGAGATCTTTAAAAAAATGTTATAACGTTTAATCAAACAATTTGCCGTATCGCACATTTTAAAATATATCCAAAATGTATGTATGTAGTTTTTCTGGAAGCGCAGATGCTCTTCAAATGAATATTAAGAGCTTTAAGAATCTTATAGATGTTAAAACAGCTTGGATGACTTTTTTTCCTTAACGTTATACCATCTTATCCTACCTACTTATACCTCAATATATCTTCTTCCAGATTATCTAAAAAAAACTTGCATATATATATTTAGACTTTTTAAAGGTTACATACTGTTCACATCTCTACATATCTCCAAAAGTGTGTAAAACTTTTAGAAAATGAATTAATTTAAGATAGTCTACTAATCTCATCTAGATATCTTTAAACAATGTTATAAACGTTTAACTTAACGATTTGCCGTATCTCATATCTTGAGATGCCAAAATCATTTTCAGGACGCTCAGATGCTCTTCAAATGCATACCGAGAGCTTTAAGAATCTTACAGACGTTAAACGAAACAGTTTGTGTCACTCTTCTTCCTTAAAATTCTATCATTTTATCCTACACACTTATACCTCAAAATATCTATAAAACCTTCTAAAGAGGTCTTTAGAAAATGTTACAAACTTTTAACATCATAATTCGCCCTATCACATTTTGAGATATATCCAAATAGTGCATGTCTAGTCTTTTTGGAAGCGCAGATGTTCTTCAAATGCATATTGAATACTTTAGGGATCTTGTAGCTGTTATAAGAAACAGTTTTGTATCACTCTTTTTCCTTAAAATTGTATCATCTTATCCTACCTACTTATACTTTGAAATGTCTCGAAAATCTTCTTCCAGGTTATCTCAAAAAAACCTACATATACTCATTTAGACTCTTTGAAGTTTAGATATTGTTCACAACTCTAATAAAGCTCTGTAGAACATTTAGAAAATGGCTTAGTTTAAGATAGCCTTCTCATCCCATCTAGAGGTGTTTACACATGTTAAAAACGGTTTATTTAACAATTTTCCATATATCACATTTTGAGATACATACTATATCCAAACACTACATATGTAATCTTTCTGGAAGCATAGATGCTCTTCAAATGTATATTGAGTGCTGTAGGAATCTTATAGTTTTTAAAAGAAACAGTTTGTACAACTCTTTTTCCTTAAAATTTTATCATCTTATTCTACCTGTATACCTCGAAATATTTCGAAAACCTTGTTCCAGGTTATCTCAAAAAACCTACATGTACTTATTTAGACCCTTTGAAGAGTAGATACTGTTCAAATCTCCCCTTTAGCTTTCCAAAAGTGTTTCAGACGTTTTTAAGAAAACGTATTGCGTAATATCATACCTTCTATTCCTCAAGATATCTCTCATTGAGTTCTCTCATTTAATAATCCCATCATCTCGACCTACCCGTCACTTCTTCTTCATCTCTAAATACTGGGAACTATTCAATATCTTATTATATTTGAATATTGATATAGAATGTTATTCACAATATTTCCTTCCAGCGCTCTGACTTCCGAACGTAGCGAGGAGAGCGAGTCGAGCGAACGTACCGAACAGACCGATACGGAGGGCGAGGGACCCTCCGAACCGATGACTCTGAACGAGATCGAGCTGGTGTTCAAGCCGCACCCTACGGAGATGTCGGGGGATAACGCTCTCGTCAAGGCTTTGAAGGAGAACTCGATACGGTAAGGAGGTGTAGTGCGAGTCCTCTTAAGAGCTCAATGGTAGTAATGGTCAGTTTTAAGGTTGTACTATTGGAAATGCGTTTTGATTACTGTTCATGGCGGAAAAGTTGACTTAGATAAGTCAACTAAGGGAGTGGTGGTCGAAACAATGCCTCGAGGTATCATTCTAGATTGTTTCTGACGTTCAGGATTACAATGATATTGTCTGGAACTTATGTAAACCTTCTAGATTTGATTTTGAAGCAATTTTGGATGTCTACGGGTCCAGAAGAATGGGAACTGTGCAGCGTTCTTCCGGGCTATTTGGCCGTGGTCCAGATAGATTTATGTAACCTGGGTTATTAATTAACTTAAACCTATCTGGACCACGGCCAAATAGCCTAGAAGAACGCTGCACATTTGACTCCGGCCATGAAAGCGTATGCTCTTGGATAAAAATGGACACGTTTGAAATTTATATGAATCCCCCTAGATGCAATTGTACAGTCATTATAGTCTTTCTAAATTCTAAAGAAACTTCTAGAATCTTTCTTTAGCATGATTTAGACATTCTACTACATTAAATTAAAACAAGGAAGCTTCTGCATTCTATCGAGACCATTTAGAGAAATCTATTTTTTTTTTCTAGTGGTTTTCAGAGAATAAAAAATAATTGAAACTTCCATAAAGCTCCTAGATCGGATTTTAAAGCATTTTTGATGGTTAGTATTTCAGAAGAACCTCTGGAATCTGTATTCTAGATTCTTTCCGACATTCAAAATTAAATTGATATTGTATTAAACTTGTGGAAACATTCTTGAGTTGATTTTGAAACAATTTTGAATTTTTAAGGTTCGAAAAACACCTTTGGAACTTTTGTTATATTTGTTCATAAAGCTTTATAATGTTTCAAATTAAAAATGGAATTGTCCAAATTTCCATAAACTTCGATGCAAATTTAACATCATTCTAGCGTTTCAAAACTCTAAAGGAGTTCATGGAAGAATGAAGCAGTTTGAAACTTTCATAAATATTGTAGATACACTGTCAATGTAAGTTTCTAGAAGACAGTGTGGAATCTTTGTACTTCATTTAGATTTTCTGATGTTTAAAGTTAAACTATCCAAACTATTTGGAGCTCCCATTAACCTTCTTCATTTAATTTTAAAGTGATTCAAAATTTCCCAAAATTAAAAAAGAACCTGTAGAATCTTCATTCAGTATGATTTATACATTCTAGTATCTAAATTAAAGCGAAAAAGTATCTAGATTCTATCTAACGTCATTTAAGAAAATCTAGAGTTTTGTTAGTGGTCCTCAGAGAATGAAAAAACTTTGAAACTAATAATACTACTAGATTCAATTTTAAAGCCATTTGGGTTTTCCAAATTTCCAAAAGAACCTATAGAATTTTTCTTCAGCATGATTTAGAGATTCTAGTATCTGAAATTAAAAGAAGTGGGCTTCTAGATTCTATCTGAGACCATTTAGAAAAGTGTATGGTTTTTAGCATTCTTCAGAGAATGAAAACCAAATTGAAACCTCCAGAAACCTTCTAGATTGGTTTTGAACCACTTTTGGTGTAACATCTAGATTCTTTCTGGGATTCAAAATAAAATTGATGTCTGGAGCTTATGGAAGTCTAAATTTTATTTTGAAGCAGTTTTGGATGTTAAAGTTCGAAAAACACTTGCAATTTTTGTTATATTTTTAAACTTTCTAATCTTTCAAAATAGAAATTAAAACGTTTTAAGTTTGCATGAACCCTTCTCTAGATGCATTTTTAAAAGCATCTTAGACTTTCTAAACTCGAAAGAAACCTCTGGAACCGTTCTCCAACTTTGTGTTCCTTGAAAAATGAAGCAATTTGAAACTTTCATAAATATTGTAGATACAACGTCGATGTAAGTTTCTAGAAGAAATTCTGGAATCTTTGTTCTTCATTTAGGTTTTCTGATGTTTAAAATCAAAATAGAAAAGTTAGGAGCTTCCATAAACCTTCTACATTTAATTTTATTCATTTGATCTTGTCCAAACTCCAAAAGAACCACTAGAATCTTCATTCAACTTCAAGTTTAAAATCATGCTAGAGTTTCAAAACTATAATGAAACCTCTAAAATCTTTGTTTAGGTCTGTGGTCTTTTTCAAATCCTATTAAACCACTCCAGGCCCTGAGATATAATCATACCGAGTTTAAGGTGTCTAACTATTCTAGAAGTATCTCAGAATATGTATATAGTATCTGGAATCTATATTCTAGATTCTGTCCCATTTTCAAAATTGAATTGTTATGGTTTGAAACTTATGGAAATGTTCATTAAGCTTTATAATGTTTCAAATTAAAAAAATGGAAATTTCTAAATTTCTATAAACTTTCTAGATGCAATTTTAAAATCATTCTAGCCTTCCACAATTCTAAAGAAATCTCTAGAAATCTTCTACTTTGTGTTCCTTGGAGAATGAAGCCTTTTGAAACTTCCATAAATATTGTATAATATCAGTCAGTGTGTTTCTTATACACTCTATACACTCTAAGAAATCATTTAAGAAAATCTAGATTTTTGTTAGTGGTCTTTGGAAAATGAAAAATAATTGAAACTCCTAAATCTACTAAATTCAATTATGAATCTAGATTATGCTAAAGTTAAATTAAAAATGGAAACGTTTGAAGTTCCATTAATGTTCTAAATGGAATTTTTAAATCATTTTACCCTTTCAAAATTCTAAAGAAACCTCTAGAATCTTTTTACAGCATGATATAGACATTCTATCTGGGACCATTGAGGAAAATCTAGATTTGTTCTAGTGGTCTCCAAAGAATCAAGACTAAACCATAAAGGTTGTAGATCGGATTTTAAAGTACTTTTGGTGGTTAATATTTCAGAAGAACCCCTGGATCTATATTCTAGATTCTTTCCAACATTCAAAATTAAATTGATGTCTGAATACTTATGAAGACATTCTAGATTTTATTTTGAAGCAATTTTGAATGTTTAAGGTTCGAAGAACACCTTTGGAACATTTTGTTATATATTCATTAAGCTTTATGTTTCAAATATAAATTTCCATAAAGCTTCTAGATGCAATTTCAAATCATGCTAGCCTTTCAAATCTATAGAAATCTCTAGAATCTTCTTTCAACTTTGTATTCCTTGAAGAGTGAAAAAATAACTCTACAATCTTTGTTCTACATTTAGACTTTCTGATGTTTACAATTAAATTAATAAGCTTGGAGCTTCCATAAACCTTCTACATTTAGTTGTAAAGTTATTCCTGCTTTCCTAAACTCCAAGAGAACCTCTAAAATATTCTTTGTTGGTTCCAGGTTCCAGAAGAACCTCTGTAATCTTTGTTCTAGATTCTTTCCATAGTCCAAAATCAAATTGACGTCTGGGGATCAAGGAAACCTAAATTTGATTTTGATACAATTTTGGATGGTTTAAGTTCCAGAAAAACTTCTGGAATCATTGTTGCAGGTTCCTATAATATCTCAGAATACAACTGATAAAAAAAATCATCTCTTCTTTACTATGCGTTATTTTTTACCAGGATTGACTAAGGGTGTGAACACTTGTAATTTTCATCTCTTATAATTTGCAATGGATAACATCCTTTGTGTTCCATTCCATTCTTTTAAATGTAAATGGTGACTAGTATGTAGGTATAAGGAATACATATAAGGGGGGTTATACTAATGATTTCCTATAAGGTCCACTTTGAAAATGCTCACCTAGCATGAAAAGCACCCTTACTTTGATAAAGCGAAAAGGTCTTTTCCAGAGAAATCCCCCTTTTGAGTGATAACTTTCTAATTGTTCCCCCTTACTTTCTCAGGTTTGGAAAAACCAATCAGGTTTTCCTGATTTAACTTTAACAGTTTAATCATCCGTTTCTTCATATCGTTCCAGTTACATAAAGACTACGGCGAACGCGACGGTCGACCACCTCCACAAGTACCTCGCGATGCGCCTGACGATCGATCTCGACTCCCAACTGTCGACGACGCACAACCTCCTCAACTTCTGCATCTACATCTCGCCGAACACCGGCCAGTACGTCCAGCTGAACGGCAACCAGACGTTGGGCCAGGTGAACGACAAGTACTGGAAGGTAAACAAGCCACTCGAGATGTACTACTCGTGGAAGAAGACGTAGGGAACGAGGAAGGGGCCCTCGAGGGCCCCTTAAGAGACACGGGGTTCGATGGTAGTATGTAGTTCGAGTTAGAGTTAGGTGGGATTTTTTGCTTTCGTACGATACGTCGAAGGCGATTCTCTTATGGACTGTCGATGAGACGTAATTTTGGAGGTACGTCTCGAATATTCACACTTACATTCGTCTCATACAGCAGAAGTATTGCATTTAGCGCGAAACGAAAGGCTACAAATCTATAGCATTCTTATTTATTTGCAAAAATGCCCTCGTCATTGTTCAATTTAAACAATACGTGATGTAATTGAAGTGATTTACAGGAGGTTCGTGTAAAATTTGAGAAAGTTTGCCGTCATGGGACGCTCGGCAGATGTAAAACGTATCTGTTAATAATAGAATTGCATTAATTAAATCCATATATTTTTCTTATTGCTTTAATTATAAAAAAAATTAACATAATATGGAGAATATATATAGAACACAGAGATATATATTCATAAATAGAAAAAAAGGAAATATTTTTAATACCGACTTATACAATGGAGCAAGGGGATATTATTCAATGTATCTTCTAATGATTTCTGTAATAGTAGCTGTTGAAGGTGTATTGAACGGAAATGATTGGTCGATGATAATTGTAACACAAGTATATCAAGGTATTACAAGATATCTTCTAAATACAGCATCGATTGTTGTTCCATATCTTGTTGTTGATTCTATTGGTTTCTTATTGATTTTAGAATCAAATGTTTGTTCAAGGGATTAAATCGTTTGTTACAATATTCACATTAAAATCTCCTGCTAAAATCACAGGAAGATCTAAAATCCTCGAACCTTCGCGACTCTATGTCAGTTAAATGAGGATGTAAAAATTGTATCATCTCTATGATTTCTTGATTTGGTGTAGTATACACATAGAAGTAGGGAATTCTCTCACATCATCGATTTTAACTTGAGAACCACATACGGAGCTTTTCTATCGAAACGCATGGTGGGAAATCAACAAGAGCAAACGAGAAACTAACACTAGTTCGTTAGTAAGACAGAGAAGGATGTTTTGCAACGTTGCTGGCCGAGCAGGCAGTCCAAGTCAACGTGTATCGCGGTCGCCTATCGCTTTACACCTTCGGATGTGTGCGGAGCGGATGAATGTGATGTTTCGCGAGCTAGCAACATCGCAAAAGTTCTTTCTCTGTTTAGCCAACGAGAAATATATGGCCTTTCTCTCGCTCTTACGTTTATCCCATCCTGCGACTGTATAGAAACGATCTGTATATCAAGCTTGAATAATATCAAGTTCACATATATTAAGTTCTATATTATTCGTACTAACTTGGGCTATGTTTTTCGTTTGATATATCGCAACAGCTCTATCATGTCATTTCAATTTTACTATGCAATTGAAATTAGGTATTTCAATGTCTTTTTTATTAGGTAGCCATCATTCTGATAACAATAAGCACATTGGTAATATATTAACAGATAATTTACTAAATTTTATGCACAACTGCATCAAAATTCTTTCTCTACATCTTCGTTACGATGACCCGTCAAAATTTTACCGGCCTGTGGGCTATAAAACATTTAAAGGCCTGCTTCAAGATCTATCAAATTTATCATCAGAATAACTACATTTTTTCCCTCTTGTAGTACAACATTATTATGGCAATTTATTAATATAGAATGTACAATTTGACAAGTTATTGAATGAAAATTGACAATCTGTGGAAGGCGAACTGTGAACATTATTTTTTTTAACTTACCTCGTCGTAAATAACTATTGGTTTCAACTGGTGTTCCATAAAACAAATATTGTGCATACATACCCTGATATCAACAATTATCTTGGTCAAGGGTTGTCATGGAATGTAAAACGGTTGACTTATCTTAAATCATCCTATTGAAATATTTTTTTTATTGTCAAGCTACACTAACATTATCAATAACTTACAAATGTGTTACCTACTCATTTCAGCTGTAAAATAGTAATGAACTATAAGTTATGAAAGAAAAACAAAATTACAGTAATTGTTGGAAATGTCCCCCGTTTTGTTCAATACACAAGTTTTCTCATCACAGTAGTCCTCATGCCGTAAAAAGTGCGTTTTTGATGCTTTTCCCTTTAGGAACCCATACTGGTTTGCCGATATTAGTCTTTCCCTTTAAACACTGGGCTTATGGAATTATAATTGGCATTATAATTGGAATTATAATTATAATTATTATATTGGCTATATTATGGAATGTAATAATGGATTGTAACAATTCTTCTTTATAGCTTATATAGCTTCCTTACTTTCCACTTCAGACTGTGAAGGTGTGGAATTTCTTCAGAGTTCATCCTGTAGTCTGAAATTTTCTTCGCAAGCATCAATGTAGAAATCCATTGCGGATTCATTACTTTCCGTCAGTATTATGGTTTTCGTTTCGAGTTCTTCGAGCCAAACCATCCAGACTCATTACTTGTTCGTAAATTTCCTTCACTGTCGTTTCTAACACTTTTATGGGATCTTCCTTCTCCTTTTCAGGTGAAATAATCCTTTTCCTTTTATGCTCCGTCTCATAGTTGTCATCATCGCTATGAGTGATATATGAGACTCTGTATCCTCTGTTTCTTCCATGTTTGATTCGGAGTCTGATGAGGTACCCTTGTCCCTCGTCCTACTTCTTTCCATTTCCGTAGCTTGGGTCGTCGTTGCATGTTCTTCCAATGTCATCCTTTTCCCAATCTTGGTGAGTTGTAAGCGACATAGAGGAGATTGATTGGGAAGAACGTTCTTTAAGCTTGTCTTGAAGTGTTGGTTCTTAGAATGTCGGCCAATATGGACACTAGTCCTCTGATCTCTGGCGTTCTTCTCTTTGGTGACATCCGGGATTTCATCTATGAAAGGAATATGTTTCATAGCTCTTTTCGCAGCATCTGTCCATTTCTTTCTATAGTTAGAATCAGATGTGACATGCAATATATAGGCTGTCATTGGCCCCAAGCTATCTGTGATCCTCTTTTTTTCGGTGAGAAAGTTATTGCCACTTGGTCTCGACATTCATCGGTTATAGTGGTTCCTGTCTTGTTGATCCCACAAGGGCCTATTAATTAACACATTACCTGTTAAGATTTAGTAGCAATACATTTGTTTATTTTTCACTCTTATTGCCGTTATGCTCTTCGCTCCACTGTTTCCAGCCTTACAGGTAATAATAATCACAATTTCTGCGAAATGTGATAACCACAGAGAGTATTATTATTTGTAAATTTGATCGCAAGTGAAAATTTCACCCTAAGAAATTTTATGACCGTGTTAACTATCAGACTGTAGATATTGTCATTTTCTTTCAGACTCCAAAATGTGTAAGTGTGTATGGTTACGAATGTAATGTGTTGGTATTGATAGATGGGCGAAAAATGTTAGAAGTGCAGAAGGAAGGTTAGAAGGCAGAAGGAAGAAGAAATGTTAGAAGTGAATATTGACGAAGGCATATAAAAATGAACTGTGTTTATTATTGCCAATATATATTCCACCATCGGTTTTGTAGTGGAATACTGTTCGTTTACAACACGAATCATCGAAATTTTCATATATTTCCAACTACCTTGAGCTTTTACTTTTACAATAAAAGAAGAATCATTACGGTAACTCAGCGAGCGTCTCCTGGATAATGAGCTTCCTTCCCAAGGAAACTCATTATTCGAAATCTGGCAACACCACTTATTTATCACTACCATCTGTCAGTGGCAACCATAGACTTAATATAATATGGACCAGCCCTAGCTACGCGTTGTTGAAGCCGTAAGAGCTAGGAGACACAGAGAGAAGCACATATAGAGGTAGCATTCTTGCACCGTAATGAGAAACTATCACACACCTCAATTCCAAGTGCAAGTACGCTATTTATCTCTCGCCTCTCTTTATATCCATATATTCTGTCTATTTCACTCTTAACTCCTATGGTTTCACATTGAAACATAGTGTGGTGCATATATATTTTCTATGACGGCAACAGACCGAATGTCTTGAGAACGAACCGACAGTCTATAATGGAATCGTCTTTGTGTACTAAACGTACTGCAGTACCTGTTTTAATTAATGGAATTTGGCGCAGTAGTCCCCATTTTTAGTGACCCCCTTTAGTCGAGTAATAGAATTTTAACGAAACGCATCATGTAAATAATATTGTCGTGAGCCGCCATGTAATTGTGTAATCCTCGATCGATTTCCAGGTTAATTGTATCGTACCCCGATTAATCAAGAATAAAAAAGGATTTATTTCGAAAAATAATCTTTTAATGTGAAACCATCTATTCGTTGGTGAACTTGGGCGGTCTCTTCTCGGCGAACGCGGCCATCCCCTCCTTCTGGTCCTTGGTCGCGAACGTGCCGTGGAACATCCGCTTCTCGAAGTGCAGTCCCTCCCTCAGCGTCATCTCGAAAGCGGCGTTCACGCTCTCCTTGGCGACGGCGTTGGCCAGCTGCGAGTTGCTCGCTATCTTCTCGCCGAGCTTGATCGCCTCGTCGAGGAGCTTGTCGACGGGGAAGACTTTGCTGATCAGGCCGATCTTCTCCGCCTCCTGGGCCGTGATCTGATTACCTGAGGGGATGGAAGGTTAAGAGATTTGGTACACGACGTACGGCGGTAAGGTAGAATAGTTATTTACGTACGAGTCGAGAAAATCTTACATTACTGAAGAGGAGCTAAATTAACATAAAGAAACTTTAGACATCTTACTAAGTTTTATCGATTTTAAATATTCAAAAAATTTCCTGTGCCTTTTGAAATGTGACTAAATTCGCTGAAGATGTCCCGGTCAAATCTACAGGGTGCCCACAAAATTTTCCTTTCGAAATTCCCTGACTTTTCCCTCCAAATTTTAAAATTTTCCCGACCTTATTTTTGTAATCAACGGTCTTTCACGCGTACTTCCAGGAAGTCTTTTCTTAGGAAACTAATGGAAGGATCATAGGACAATTATCATTGAAAACGTGTGAAAACGGGAGAACTAAAGTTTCTTAATACACATTTACATATTATGATTCATAAATAATATTTCAAATTATCAATGTTACCTCGAAGCACAAAATTATTTTTACTGTATTATGACTTGTGAATTTCTCAATTAAACTGCTTTAGCTTATCGGGTCTCATTTCGTTTGGTTCCTTTTCATTTTTGAGGTTCAGTCTTGCATATGAGTACAAAATATGCAATTCTCTAAATTTTCCTCTTAGTAGAGATTATTTTGCCAAGATCTGCAATCTCCTTATCAAGTTCTGCTGTTTGATTGTAAAAGTTGTCTTGCGCAACTTTTTTTCGGTCTTGAAGCTCATGGATTTTAATGTTTGCCAGTCTAACTTCATTTGCAATTTAGATTTCTTTATTCTTATTCTGTTTTTGCAGTTTAAGAGCTTCTTCATATTTTTTCCGTGCATTTCTAACTGACAATATTAATGGCTTCGTAATTTCCTCACTTTTTTCCCAATATCCCCAAAAATTCCTGAAATTTTTTCCAAAATCTCTGACTTTTCCCGATTTCCCTGACTAAATTTAGAATTCCCTGATTTTTCCCTGATTTCCAGACTGTGCGGACACCCTGAACCTAAGGTCATAATGTCTCAGTAAGTTCTTGATAATTTATCGAAACTTTGTGCCATATAATGAAACTACTATAATGACCGAGTTTCATTAAAGTCTGATTTAAAAAAAATCTACACCTCGCGAAATACGAGCTTTACTTAAAAGTTTGCGTCCCGGCCTAACATAACAATTGCATCTCATAGTGAAACTTATTGAAAACATCTTAGCGAGTTGCATTGCATTTGATCCTTTGAACAATTTTCTATCCCTCATGTGACGTGCATAATTTATATTACGGTGTACTGATGAAACATAAGAAACATAAGATCATATCTAAGTAAGTTGTGCACACAATCATTTGAAATTTTCTACGCCATACAAAGAAACTTATAAATATTTCATTAAGGGTCATATTTATAGTCGCCACTTGACTTCGTCTTATTAAGAGTCTGACTCAAGTTCTCAAAATTTATTTTATAAAACGAACTTGATGCGAAATCGCATCTCGCGGCAAGCGTGTTCATTTAATTAAGTAATCAGGTCGACATTAGCACGATGTTAGTACCTAATAGCATTATGATTACTTTAGTACTTTAGATCTTTATCTAGATCGTTATATAAGGCTAGTTACAATTTACATAGGGATCTATAGTAAATCCACTGAGAAGAAAACACCCACGAAACGAGAATAGGTAGTAAAGTTAGACAACACCTAATACACGTCGTTTGCTATTGGTGGAAAAGTCATAAAACTTTTGGCGGGAATTGTTGATGTACACAGTCGGTTCACTAAAATTAAAAAGTTTAGTTGTCTGATCTATGGTTGTCTGCTTACAAGCGTTCAGGTAAGTCGTTGACGGTGATAGTGGACTTTTAGTTGATGGTTTATTTTAACGTATCTCTATCATTATTCAGGTTTTTGATATAAATTTGTATAAACATATTTGTGTGATCTATTGCAATTATGGAAAGACACCTTCCCTGCTCGCCTCCCAAAAAGAGACCTGGAACATACTTAAGCCACAAGAATAACTAACAATCAGAAGACCAACAGAAAGAGAGGTCCGATACGGTCCTCAATGACCCTGAACGCACGTGCTTTGATATTTGCCGATTAGTGCCGTAAGCACCCGTTCCTCCAAGTTCCTCCAAAGTCCGACCGACAACCTACCTGATTATCGGACCTCTCTTTCTGTTGGTCTTCTGATTATTAGTTATTCTTGTGCTTAAGCTGCGTGGAGAAAACCATTATTTTAAATGTATACAGAAAAGAAAGAAATGAACATCCTTAGTAAAAGATAAATAATTATAGTCAAGGCGATCATTCTTAATGCGACCTTGTACTTATTCACTAGCTGGTCGCGCGCTTTGAATTTCGACGTTTGTGTTTCATGGAAGTTTTCTTCTCAGTGGATTTACTATAGGTGAGTTTAACAAATTTCAGTTTAAAAAGAAACACCGGCTTACCAGTCAAGACTATTTCCATGGCTTTCGACTTGCCGACCGCTCTGGTCAGCCGTTGGGTACCGCCAGCTCCGGGGATCACACCGATCAGGATCTCGGGCTGGCCGAACTTCGCGTTCTCCCCCGCGTAGATAATGTCGCACATCATCGCCAATTCACAACCGCCACCCAACTGAAAATTTATAAAAATACAGAATATATTTTATATGAATTACAATATAATAATATATGACAATATAGGATTGAACTAAACTGAACCAAAGTGATAGATTTACTGAGGCTCGTGGCACAACTGAAATGGAGATGGGCTGGCCATACAGCAAGGCAGGATGACCACAGGTGGGACACATAGAGAAAGACAAAATGAACAATTCTTAGACATCAGAGGCGATGGCGAGACTATCTTTTCCAATCTTTTGCAGGAAGGAACTGGATCCAGACTGCTAGGGATAGAAGAGCATGGAAAGTTGTGGAAGAAGCCTACATCAAGGAGCGGATAACCATGGGCTGAGAAGAAGAAAAGATAGTACTATTAATTTGGTATATTAATACTATAACAGGTACTAAATAGGACAGCAGAGGAATACAAGGTTGGACCTCTATTGGTCCTATGGATTATAAAAAGCGAAATCCAACATGCTGTGAAATCTACCGTAAAACCGTCAAACTCATAAACGAAAGTAATATCAATTTGTTCGTCACCTTATATATATGATATATATGACAGTGGACAGATACCTGAATAATGGTTGGAATCAATCTTTATTCCCACACCAAAACAAAGTCACTCAAGAAAGTGTGCAGATTTCCGAGTAATAAGTTTGATGTGTACTCGAAATACTCTTAAATATCCTTCATAACAGACTGTCAAAAAATGTGAAGAGGGAATCGGAAAATCAATTTGGATTTCACAATGGCATGGGTAAAAGAGAAGCTCTGTTATATATAAATGTATTATGCCCCAAAAATGCCATGGCAAGCAAAAGAATGTATTTATTCTGCTTTTTCGACTTCGAGAAGGCCTTTGATCTGGTCGACCATATGTAAACGTTAGAGGCCTTAAGGGGGGCAGTCTCTTTCAAAATCGGAAAAAACACTATTTTGGGATTTTTTTTTAAAATGTTTATTGTGTTTGGTAATTTTTTTTTGAGATATTGCTGTATATGTAATGCAGGATACATTTTTTTTAAACTTTTTAATAATGTTTGGCAGCGGCAGAGTAAAGTGCCGTCTTTTGCTTGTACCCAATCACTGTGGTCTTCCAGGAAATAATATTGACGATATTCAAAATGAATTTTGTTCTTTAGACTTTTTTCTAGGACATAGCCCTATAATCTCCCTGACGTTCCCTGCGAGTCTCGTGATGTATTTCGAAAATTTAATTTCTTACCACAAGATGAATAGGTTTTCAAAATTCGTAAAATGGCAATAAATCGAAGGGTATTGAAGGTGGTGATCTAAAACGCAGCCATCGATCTTAGAATCATCTCCCTGACGTTCCCTGCGAATTTCATGACAAAATATGAAAATTTAATTTCTTACCACCAGGTGGATAAGGTTGTCAAAACGTAAAATTGCGATAAATCGGAGGATATTGAAGACAGCGATCTAAAACTCAGTCACCGACCTTAGAATCACCACCCTGATGTTCCCTGCGAGTTTCATGACGAAATTCGAAAATTTAATTTCCTGCAACAAGATGATCGGTTTTCAAAAAACGTAAAATGGCGATAAATCGAAAAGTATTGAAGACAGCGATCTAAAACTCAGCCACCGACCCTAAAATCATCTCCCTCACGTTTCCTATGAGCTACATGAGGAAATTCGAAAATTTAATTTCTTGCAACAAGATGATCGGTTTTCAATAAACTTAAAATGGCGATAAATCGAAAAGTATTGAAGTTAGCGATCTAAAACTCAGCCACCGACCTTGAAATCAGCTCCCACACGTTCCTTGCGAGTTTCATGGCGAAATTCGAAAATTTAATTTCTTGCTACAAGATGGATAGGTTTTCAAAAAACGTAAAATGGCGATAAATCGAAAAGTATTGAAGACAGCGATCTAAAACTCAGCCACCGACCCTAAAATCATCTCCCTCACGTTTCCTATGAGCTTCATGAGGAAATTCGAAAATTTAATTTCTTGCAACAAGATGGATCGGTTTTCAAAAAACGTCAGATGGCGATAAATCGGAAGGTATTGAAGTTAGCGATCTAAAACTCAGCCACCGACCTTGAAATCAGCTCCCACACGTTCCTTGCGAGTTTCATGGCGAAATTCGAAAATTTAATTTCTTGCTACAAGATGGATAGGTTTTCAAAAAACGTAAAATGGCGATAAATCGGAAGGTATTAAAGACAGCGTTCTAAAACCCAGTCACCGACATTAGAATCATCTCCCTGACGTTTCCTGCGAGTTTCATGACGAAATTCGAAAATGCAATTTCGTACCATAAAATGGACAGGTTTTCGAAAAACGTAAAATGGCGATAAATCGGAAAGTATTGAAGTTAGCGACCTAAAACTCAGCCAACCATCTTAGAAACATCTCCATGACATTTCCTGCGAGTTTCATGATAAAATTCAAAAATTTAATTTCTTGCACCAAGATGAAATAGGTTTTCGAAAAACGTAAAATGGCGATAAATGGAAAATTATTGAAGTTAGCGACCTAAAACTCAGCCACCGACCTTACAATCATCTCCCTCACGTTCCCTGTGAGTTTCGTGACTAAATTCTAAAATTTAATTTCTTGCAAAAAGATAGATGGTTTTCAAACAAACTGATGCACCTAAGGAAGTGCCCTATAGGGCAATTTCAGATTAAAATGTTTCAAATAAAAGGTGTAGGACTCAAATGAGTCGCGGACAATTCATCTAAAACAGTACATCTAAAAGACGATTCATCTAATGGCGAACTCATCTAAAATATAATTAATCTAAATACAACTCATCTAAAGAGCAATTCGTCTAAAAGTTTATCTAATCCTCAAAATTTAATATAAATGTCAATTCGACGGGTTCGTATGGGAATGATGAATTGTCCAAACCTGCCAAATTGCAGGAGAGATATTTTGTTTCTGAAGAATACCAAAGAACAGAAAAGGGGGAAAGTTTCTTATTGTTTTATTCGGACAAAGAGGATGACAGAGTAGTGATATTCCACAACAAACTTCCACTGTGGGAACAAATTCCCACAAGAGAAAATCTTAACTACCTTCAGGATTGTTCTCACTGATTTATGGATGGAACATTCATCCGCATTAGCTTTTCTGCCTACACATCATGTAATACCTGCATTTGAACAGCTAGTGGTTTCGGATTTTTTCCCGCAAGAATGTGAAGATGTTATAAAATACTTCGAAGTTAACTGGATTGGTCGACCAACAAGGAACAATAGGCGAAAACTTCTAACTTTTGAACTTGAACTGTGGAACTGTAGTACAAGTACAAGTTACAAAATTCCTAAAACAACCAATGCCGTTGAAGGATGACATCGAGGTTTCCAATCCCAAACTTCTTTTGCCCACCCTACAATTTGGAAATTTATACAAGCACTAAAAAGGAATAATGTCTTTGTGAGCTGAAGATGGAGCAAGCAATAGCGGAGAAATTTTAACCCGACCAAAGAAAAAGTACAAAGATGTTACTGACCGTCTTGTAAGGTTGGTCGAACGCTTTACGGAAAACGAGGAAAATTTCGAGGAATATTTTCTAGGAATTTCACATAATATTCAAATTTAGGGTATGTGTTATTTGTTTTATTCTTTATTTTACATTATGCATAGAATCTCTACATATTTACAGATAAGGCCCATTACGGAAAACCCGTCCACTTTGTCCTACTGAATGCCTGATGATGTAACGCAGCTACAACTAATTCCAGAGCTATATTAGTTTCAGGTGAAACTCAGTTCTAAATGTGTAACCACTCAATATGTGAAAAAATGAAAGAAATTGTTACACCTATAGCATAAATGCATTCGATTTATTCCATAGTATCAACTTCATTCATTAGATTGAATAATCAGATCTTTAATAGGTATATATGATAACTGATATGCTACTTAATGTAATACCTGCTCATTTTGATAAAGTAGATACAAAACAAAATGAAAAAGAATGTAAAAATAATTAATAGTGTTCAACAAAATCAGTATTTGATGAACTTGCCGGTTAGACGAATTGCTCTTTAGATGTGTTGTATTTAGATGAATTGTATTTTAGATGAATTCGCCGTTCGATGAATCGTCTTTTAGATGAACTGTTTTTGATGAATTGTCCGGAACCGGCCTCAAATAGCTAACTTACGTTATGAGATTTGGTGTAAATTATCATAACGGTTTTAAAGAAAATTGTACAACAAAATAAATTAAGAGTAAAATGTCCTTTAGGACAGTTTAAGGAAAAAAAAAATATCTACAATAAAAATGGTATACATTTAATATGGTAATTCAAATATAAAGTTTAGTGAAAACATTCTTTTGGGAAAAAAATTGAGAAATTGAAAATATTTTGGAGTAAAGTGCCCTTTAGGGAGGTTTTAGAAAAGAATGTTTCAAATAACAGTTATAGCTATTAGTTAGGTCAGTTCAAAACTAAAATTTAGTAAGAATGAGTAAAGCGGGTTTGGAGAAAATTGAGAAAAACTAAAAAATTCACAAAAGTAGAGGGTCCTTCACAGAAGAGTCAAGATAACGATAAAGGCAATCAATAAGGATTGAATAGCAAAGTAAACATAAAAAGCTTAAAGAGACGCTGGACCAGCTTTTGAGATTCACAGATACCTAGAAATGGTAAGAGTAAGGTGCTCTTTTGTCCTTAACTGATACTGATGAAGTGGTCGCGAGTTATCAGGGGACCCAGCCTAAATACAAAATTTCAACTTTCCACTATTTATAGTTCCTGAGAAGATGTGGACCACATATACACAGGTATGTTTCCAAATACATGTTTTCGAATTCAGGGGACTTCAAAACGTCCAGAAATGCCAATATCTCAAATTCCGAAAATCAGCACGATTACAATACTTTCTCTTATTTTATGTGTACCCCATAAGAGAAACAAAGTTGAGATACAAAGTTAATCTACAATAATATCTACAAAAACGCGACCATGGTGGTGAAGCTACAAGAGAATACCAATCGTATCCCACTTGGTAGAGGGGTAAGGCAGGGAGATACGATGTCTCCTAAACTATTTACTGCAGTACTGGAATGCGCATTCAAGAAGCTCAACTGGGAGGAAAAAGGCAGAAACATAGAAAACTCTACATAAAACATTGTAGAAGGTTGATGAAACTGCGTTTTGCGAACGACATATAACCTGGGTGATGTCAGAGTGGTCAGTGATGTTGCAGGAGCTCCAGCAGGTGCATGCTACGGTCGCTTTAAATATCAATATCTCGAAAACAAAATTTATATTATGACAAACCTTGTTCCTAGCGAGAACATTATAGTGGGGGAAACAGAGGTAGAACTGCTAGACAGGTTTAAATTTCTTGGTCATGAAGCCCGAATCTCCAGAGACAATCAGACGTGTGAGGTAAAAAGAAGAATAACTCTGGCATGGGGAGCTTTTGGAAAACTTCGAGACGTGTTTAAAAGCGATCTACCCATATGCTTAAAAAGGAAAGTTTTCAATCAGTGCATATCGCCGGTCATGACCTATGGAGCCGAGACATTAAACTTGACCATCGCATCTGCCAACAGACTCAGACTCAGAACAACACAGTGCAGAATGGAAAGATCTATGCTAGGCGTGACACTGAGAGATCATGTCAGAAATGACGATTTACCTCAAAGAACTGGTGTCACTGACATTATTACACGTAGCGCCAGGCTCAAATGGAACTGGGCTGGACGCGTGACGCGAGCAACAGACAGACGGTGGACAAAAAGGCTGCTGGAGTACTCGAGCTGACAAATGAAGCAGAGGAAGACCTCCAACCCACTGGACAGATGATATAGAGAATCACTACCAACTGGATCCAGACAGCTCAAGACAGGAAAAAGTGGGCAGAAGAAGGGGACGCCTATGTTCAGCAGTGGACGCAGAGGTTAGATGATGATGATGACATGAGAAAGTAAAATATGGAGACAACACGTGAGGAAGAAGAATAGGTACTTGGTACTATTATAACTTCACGTCGGTGCCCTTACCGCGTATCCATTGACGGCCGCTATGATGGGCTTCCTCGCCTCCGCCACCTTCGACCAGTGCTCGAGGAACGACTGCCCGATGCACTGGGCGTACGTGAAGTTCTGCATCTCCTTGATGTCCGCGCCTGCAGCGAACGCCTTCTCGTTGCCGGTGATGACGATCGCCCCGACGGACTTGTCCACGTCGAAACGTTCGAGTGCATCGCCGACCTCCGTCATCAGTTGATTGCAGAGGGCGTTCAGCGCCTTCGGCCTGTTCAGCTGCACGAGGCCGATGTTGCCTTTCGAGCCAGTCTTCGACACTTTTATGTACTCGAAGTTGCCTGTGATAAGAAAGTAATTAGGAAAAAAAAAAGAAATCATGAGGAACGCTCAAATTGTGGGATTCGTTATGCTTGTGGATATGTATAATTGAAAATATACACTTGTGAAAATGGGACATAAATGGTGTTGAATACTGGAATGTGATGATAAAACATCCGAAAGGTAATCATGTAACAACTAGTTAAATTTCTTAGCATTACATATTCCTCATCCTTTCCAAACACATCTTCCCTAAAGACTGAGTTCAACGGCGTACCCAAATATTTTAATTTTAGCAAAACTTGCGAAGTTGGTTCAAGCTTATACCTAACGAGTTAACGACTATCTCAAAAATACCAGGATTACCTATTTTTAGAGTGTATTGGTATAGTCGCCTTATCACTTGGTACTTTGAACTTTCACCACACCTAACCTAACCTGATTCTACCGAACTATCCCAATCTAACGAATTCAAACCTGCTTTTACCTCTTACCTTCAGTTTGAGCGACGGGGCTGCTGTAGAGCCTCGTGAGAGCCACTCTTCCATTCTGCGTCCGGGAAAAAATTATCCTGCCTAAGTTACGAGCTGCCATTTCTTCGCCGTGGTCGTGGAAAGACTGTGAAAGTGACTGAAGTTTAATCTTAATTGCATACAATTGAAGAGAGATAATTAATAACAAACATGATAAGTAAATAACCGGTTCGAAGGTTAGGAAGCGACAAGGACAAGGTAAACAAGTCACGGAACGTAATATAATGTGAGAATCATGGAACGAATGATCTGTGGTGGTTACGAGGAAAAGAAAGGAACGCTTCCAAGAGAAATCCCAATTGTTTTAGTACAAGTATTATAAGTCCTAACCAATAATATGGACCTCTCTAGTCTCTATTACATTTACTAAAAGAGTTAACGTTTACAACAACTTCAACAATTTAAACATTTATTTCATGTATTGTGATCTAACGTTTCCATGGGAGGCGCCGCTCCGCGGTTGGAGGCGGGATCAAGCCTCCATTATTTGATTTTCAAATATAGAACTCATTAAATAATTTTGCATATCGCCATCTGACTCCTTATAGAACCAATTTCAGAGGCCTGCCTCTGTAGAAATATGAATTCTAACAATAACGGGGAAAGGTGCCTAAGCGCGTGGAATAGAGGTAAGTTAGGAAGACATTAGATGGTACAGCAGATATACTTTGACTATATATATAATAATTATAATTATATTATAATACTCACTCCTGTGTTCAAGATTTGATACTAAGTTTGATAAAACTGCATCTATCGACTAAAATGCGCGCCAATTTACAGACATTACACAGCTAACTTTAAGTCATGAGATTTGGTTTAAATCACCAAAACCGATTTAAAGTAAATTACACAACAAAATGAATTAAGAGTAAAGTGCCCTTTATAGGACAGTTTAAAAAAATTGAAACAAAAATTGTACAATATATATAATTATATAAAATATTCAATGTAAATGACAATATTATTACAATGTAATGTACCTATGTATAATTAGTGCTATATAATATTCTATTGAATTCATATTTGTAATGAAATTTGGAAGAGAGTTTAGCCAGGTATCCTTATTAAACTTATTATAAAGAAGTCATAAAGAAAATAATTGAAATATCCCAAGTACAACAATGTAGAGTATGTAATGAAGTCTCCTGTACAGAATTAGGTTGCCTATAATGTGTTTGAACTTAAGAAATCATATTGAACACCACAAATCGTGGATAACTGCTCTTTCAAACACTTGCTCTATTTCGAGCACTCCGGCTACGGCGTCGTGCTCGAAAACTCGCTCGTGTTTGAAAGAGCTCAATATCCACTCATACTTGAATATACTATAATATATAGGTACCTACAGCCTACAGTGTGATTCAAAATCAGTCTTTATAAAGTTTTAATTGCAATTTTTTTATTTGTAAATTTTCGTTTGCCGCTCTAGTGATATTGAGCCATTTATTATTTAGTTTTTATAATAATTAAAATATATTAGCTGTAAATAATATATTGTAAGTAGCACAGGAAAATTTATATGTGTAAAAATTCAAACTCAAACTTGAGAATCTTTTTAAAATAATGTACAAGAGAACAATATGGAAACGACATAACTAAAATAATATCCTATCACTGCGGCTTTTTGAAAACCGTTCAAAAACATTTTATGTAGAAGGAGGATTTAAATTAGGAATGTGAAATAATGCCAGCCCAACCAATCCGTCTTAAGTTATGGTAGGTACTCTGCTGCTACCGGTTCCTGTTATAAATTATTTTTATTTAAAAAAGATTTAAAATCATTAATTAATTCATTTCATTTCATTTTAAAACTTCTAAATATCCTGGAAGATTTACCGGAGGCAAAATGTTTAGATTTCAAATTTTGTTAATGGTCAATAAACTAAATTTACATTTAAGTCGTATAGATGAAAATTAGTTTATTCAATTAAGTTTCAGTATTTTAATAATTTTATAATGTAATAAATAATTGGTAATATCAAAAATGTTTGATGTAATGGAAATCTGGATTTCAGAAATAAGTGATTGAAGGGGGGGGGTGCTCGAAATGCACCAAGCCGATTATAGACCTCCCCGTGGCGTTAGGGATCGACCGTTCCCAGGTATTCTGCGCTACGAAACAATATAAAATTCATTATAATTCAATACTATATTTCAGCAAATTTTGATTAACGCGAATATATTTTTATTAGGATCGTTGTTTTTTGCTTTACAATTCGATACCAAACTCAAAATATTTCCAACAAAATAAAATTGTTTTATGGTTTTAAATGCGTATCTACTCACTAATATAAAGACGAAATTGTTACATATTTGAGAAAGAGAAATCTTGATCTGTAATCTTTATCTTGGTGAAAAGGGAAACTTGTTATACCTCCTTAATGTTGTTTACTACATAAGTAGGGTAATGTTCTAGGAATGTGCTCTGGTTTAATCCTTGAAACAAGTTTGTGATATATAGCCACTCCAGCAGCTTAAACTTGTTGTCTTTTAAAACTGGAAATACAATTGAAATTGGCAATATCTATAGGTTCTTCATTGCTCATATGAGTTTCTGTTAATATTAAAACTGTTGAATTATTAACAATATTGTCTCTAAGATCATTCTTATGGGCACGCAAGCTTTGAGAATTGAATGAAATTATTGATAAACCCGATCTGTTGGAAATAAAATCTAATTATGTTTTACTTATTGTTATGAGTGGATTTAATGAGTGTTTTAAATTCCTCTTGCAATGATTTTACTGATGTTAAAAGCCTCATACCGTGAAGAAATGTATTGCTATTACCTTTTGAAACTATATTTAATCCTTCTATTCTGGTAACCCTTGATAAACCAACATATACAATTCCAAAGTATATCTTGTCATTTGTCATAGTCATAAACCATCTCATTACAAGTACCTCATTGGGATTTGTGAATTGTCATTGCACATACACATATTAATTGAAAATGTTTTCTTTTTGCATTTATTGTTTTATTGTTATTGAGTGGTATTGTTGATGTTTTTGTAAATATTGGAAATGCATTTGAATTTATGTTATGATCTCTCATATACCCTTTCCATTTATTTTCTAATTTTCTTCCAACTTTTTCAGGAAATAACATCCAAATTATTGTAATTTCTCCATCATTATTTTGATCGATTTGACACAATTTACCAATAGTACCATTACCTAGGCCATCTGAAACATCAATACTGGTAGTTATACTATAATGTTTTCCAACAACAAATATTGTTTCTCATGACAATCCTCCAGTTTCTGGTGTAGGCATTTTATGTAATTTTTGTTTAACAAAAGCTTGTTGTTCAGCATTGTGGCAGCCTACTGATAGCTACTGATGCGATTTTATTGTCTGCACTACTCAAAAGACGATTGTTGTATCCTTGAATTCCCGTGTTAGTTAAGAAAAGTCTTACAGCATTTGTACACTTGCTCTCAGCTTCTTCTTTTGTTAAAAACCTGGATTGTATCAATTGTAATTCTTCTTCATCTCCAAACCTTTGTTAAAGCATTTGCCAACATAACATTACTTTGTCTCATTATCTCTGCTAACTCGAAAAATTTTAATCCATGCCATGGGAGTAGATCCAGTAAGTCTTGTATTAATTTGTTTATATATAGGAGTTCCCATGGCCGCAGGCAATTGTCGTAAATCTCCAATTAATATAATGTCCAATCCACAAAAAAATTGTTGTAAAATGTCCAGTAATTTGTTATGTCATGCTTACTTCATCAATAATAAGAAATTGTACAAATTAATACCCCAACCGTACGCCAGAGAGTGATCATTCCCTGTTTGTTTACAATGGCCAGACCTACAATATTCGCACGTGTTTCGGGTGAGACACTCAAGATACAAAGGGATTTCCGTAAGACATAAAACTCCCAAAAATTTAGATGATGCCACCTTGTATGGGTTTTGCATTGATAATGAGATTTTATTACTCCATGGATTATTTTGATGATTGATGATTTTATAATCAATTTATATTGTTTCGTAGTGCAGAGTACCTGGGAAGGGTCGATCCCTAACGCCACGTGGCGGACTATAATCTGCTTGGTGCCTTTCGAGTACGACCGGGGGAGGGGGCGATAGGGGCGATCGGCTCTATGGATCCGCATTTGCCTCAACTATCCCCTCTTTAAAATAAAACGTTCGATTTGCCGCCGCCGCAACGATCCGACCCTTCCCGTTCCGACCGGGACGAGAATCATGTCCAAAAATAAAATTTTAATCTCGATCCCCGGAACCAATCTCGCCTGCGGTCATATCTCTCGTTTGTAACGGACGTCCCATTTCCATCGGCCATCCATCCGATCCGCACCGGTAACGATCCAATAAATCAAAACACCCTGTGTACAGAGCCACAGGTACGAACGCACCACCCTCCCACCCCCAGATCCCCAATATGGGATAGGAAAAGAGTCGGGGGTGGGGGAGGTCAAGCGAGGGTTATTCGGGGGTGGCGGGGGGTGGATTCGTATCCCGCTAGCTATATAAAAAGGTGGAAAGTCGCGTGAGAATAATACGAACCTCCACGAGCTTTTCGGGATTCCTCAGACGTGGAAGTTAAACGCTTTGAGGTCGAGGTTCGGGAGGGGTCGGGGTGGCTTTTTTTCTTCCCCTTCTCCCTCGCTCCGCTCCCTTCGGTTCGTGTGTTGTAATGCGGCTGAAAGGGACGTAATGTGTTTGAATTTCGACCGCTAATGGATTTGTAAGGTATACCTCACTCGATTCCAAAGGGATTTGCCACTTCTCTCCTTTTTCTCGTGGCGGGTCCGACAAGACTACCCAAGAAATATTTATTTTCATAATGACGCCTCTAAGTGTTTCACAAGAGTATAATCTACGAGTGGGTGTTACAGGTTTTGGTGCTCTCCGAGAAAGTATTCAGTCGAGGTGCTTACAACGCCCTTTTGTTAGATTGAAATCAAAATATTTGACAATGAGAGTTTAAAAAATTCTACTGTTACTATAGAGTCGTGAGGAGGACCACTTATATACAGCTTTCTGGGATGTTTGTACAACGTGCAATAAGTGTTATACTTTCTCATATGCGGAACAGTTTACTTTTGTCGGTTTTTAAGAACTCCCAGAATTTTTTTAAACTTCTAATATTGATTCCGAAATTGAATAATACATAATTGAGTTTAGTAACATATTTGATTAAATCTCTTCTAAAAGACCCTTCACAATTGTCATTTTTGGGTTATTTGAAATTTTCTCAAATTACACCCCAATATTTGTTTCTAAATATTGAACATTTATTCTACTATTGAATACATACATTTAAGTTCATGAATTTTTCGGTTAAAACTCTCTAAAAGCCACTTTGTTCGTGCTTGATGTTCGTGGATGGTAGTAAGCGTAGTAAGAAGAAGTTTCTGCTTTAGTGGACTGTATTTCTACTACCAGGCAGTCCGCCTTCTGCAAGCAGAAACCGGCTCGAAGGACCAAAAATGTTCGTGCTTGATGTTCGTGGATGGTAGTAAGCGTAGTAAGAAGACTTTTCTGCTTTTTTAGTGTACTCTATTTTTACTACGCTTACTACCATCCACGAACATCAAGCACGAACATTTTTGGTCCAGACGATCCGGATTCAGCAAGCCGAAGCCGGCTCGAAGGACCAAAAATGTTCGTGCTTGATGTTCGTGGATGGTAGTAAGCGTAGTAAGAAGACTTGTCTGGTTTCTTAGTGGACTGTATTTTTACTACGCTTACTACCATCCACGAACATCAAGCACGAACATTTTTGGTCCATGCAGTCCGCCTTCAGCAAGCCGAAGCCGGCTCGAAGGACCAAAAATGTTCTTGCCTGTTGTTCTTGGATGGTATTAAGCGTAGTAAGAAGACGTTTCTGCTTTAGTGGACTGTATTTTTACTGCGCTTACTACCATCCACGAACATCAAGCACAAACATTTTTGGTCCAGACGATCCGGATTCAGCAAGCAGAAGCCGGCTCGAAGGAACAAAAATGTTCGTGCTTGATGTTCGTGGATGGTAGTAAGCGTAGTAAGAAGACTTTTCTGCTTTTTTAGTGGACTGTATTTTTACTACGCTTACTACCATCCACGAACATCAAGCACGAACATTTTTGGTCCAGACGATCCTGATTCAGCAAGCAGCAACCGGCTCGAAGGACCAAACAAGTTCTTGCCTGATGTTCGTGGATGGTATTAAGCGTAGTAAGAAGACGTTTCTGCTTTAGTGGACTGTATTTTTAATGAAAAACCTTCGTCTTGAAGCCGATGCGTGTGGCTTCGACGAGAGCTTGTTCGAGAGAGAGAGAGAGAGAGAGAGAGAGAGAGAGAGAGAGAGAGAGAGAGAGAGAGAGAGAGAGAGAGAGAGAGAGAGAGAGAGAGAGAGTATTATGAACACATGACCTTTCGACAGAAAACGCGCTGTCAAAACCCCACGCTAAGGCAACTTACTATACCTAACACACTTTGTTATTTTAATTTTTGGGGTTTTGGAAATCACCTCAAAAACCACTCCAATATTTTTTCTCAACTTTGAAAATTTCTTGTATAACAAAGTTTAATCACATTATTGGCTCAATCTTCTCTAAACGGCACTTAAACTTGTAATTTTTCGGTTTTTGAAAATTCACTTACAATACTACACTACGACATACATTACATACATACGACTACATCTGTTTTACTATGTGTGTAATAAAGTTAGATAAAATTTTCGGCTGAATCGTTTCTCAAGGGTTCTTCAATCTTATGGTTTTTCGGTTATTCGAAATTTTCTCGAAATTCGTCTGTAGAATTATTATTATTTTTATTACAATTATTATTATTATTATTATTTATTTGCCTTTTTGATCGGAACAATCTTACAATTGTTTATAAACTTTAACATTTTGTATTTGTACATATATATTATATTTTATGCCGATTCAATATATTAGTTCAAAGATTGCGTATAGTAATCTGCAGGAGGCACCGAATGTGCCTGTACACAGAGAGGCTTTTATTTATAAACTAAAATACTTATAATCTAAATAATAAACTTATTTTTTGTATTTTTTTTTTAATTTATATAATCGTTCCAGGTGGACATGAAGGTCTAGGTGTAGTTGGTGTTTCCTCCTGGACAAAATTAACGCACCACACAATTAAACTGGTATAATTACAATACCGAAATTAATATTGCAATAACATTTTTATAAAAGCTTATAGTTAGGTACTGTCTAGTAGCTAGTAAATGAAATTAGATCAGGGCGTTATCTCTAATAATTTTTTACAAAAGATATTTTTTTCTTGGAAACAACGCAAACTTGCAAACAGAAAACAAACGAAAACAATAGAATTTTCAGACTTAAAGCTTTTCTAATATCGTGTATGTCCTTCTCTACTCCTAATTACTGCTTCCATGCATCTTGGCATACTGGAGATCAAATTTTGAACGACTTCTTGAGGAATATTTTCCCATTCCTGCATTGCTGCATCTACCAGTTGACTGCGATTGGCAGGTGGAGGTGTACGACGTCGAATCCTTATTTAAATATCGTCCCATAGATGCTCTATTGGGTTCATGTCGGGACTCTTCGCTGGCCATTCTATGAACGGAATAGCTATAGCATTTAAGTAGCGAATAACCTGCCCAGCCACATGAGGACGAGCATTGTCCTGCATAAACATGAAATTCGGTCCCACAATAGGAGCAAATAGCATTTAATGGTCAACAACAATATGTTCCAGATAATAATCCGCATTCGTTGACCTATCACGTTTGGGGACCAATTCTGTGGGGCCATCGAAACAGATGCCTCCCCAAAACATTACAGAGCCACCACCAAACGGAACTCTTGGAGAGATATTGCAACTTGCAAATCTATCTCCTGGCCTTCTCCAGACACGCTCACGTCCATCAGAAGATTTAAGGCTGTTTCTCGTTTCATCTGAGAATAAAATCCTCTTCCAATCATTACGAGTCCAATCTTGATGTTGTCTCGCAAAACGCAACCTTTGAATTTTGTGCTCTCTGGTGAGCAGGAGTTTCTTGGCCGGTTTTCTGCTGTCTAATCCAGCTTCATTTAAGCGCCTTCTAATCGTTCGGGAAGATACAAGAAGATTGCGAGCAGCTACGAGTTCATTTTGTAGGATGGTACTAGTCGTTGTCCTGTTTCTTAGAGCGGATTGTCTAAGAAAACGTTCATTTATTGGATTAGTACATCGTTTTCGCCCTTGTCCCGGCCTTCGTAAATGAGAATCGTCTCGCTAAATCGTCTAACCATGCGACTTATGCTGGAATTGTTTCTTCTTATCACATTAGCAACATGACGCATCGAATATCCCTCATTCAGCAAAGTTAATGCTTTTACTGCTTCTTCCACTGACAAATTGGTTCTGCGATTCATTATTAAACTGAAGAACACTCGCACTTACACTATAAATAACAAAACACTTTGGTGGCTCAAAACAATTGGTCTTAAAGCAACAATTTCTGATCAGATTTTAGATCAATTTTCATCAAAAATTCTTTTCTTTGCTATTACACTTTTAAATCAAAACCCATGTTGACAACATTTACTTGAACTGTCGAAGTATATCCAGAGCCTACTTGTAAGATTGCTAAACAACTGAAAATCATCATTATTTTGGAATAACACAAAACATATGTGGTGGTGCGTTAATTTTGTCGAGGAGTTTATATGTTTACTTATTTTGAATACTTTTATAATAATAGTTGTATAACCGATTCCTTTAGTGGCCGTCCATAAATCACATGATACTCCTAAGGGGGGGAGGGGGTTACATTTTTATCACGGTTTATCACCGAGGGGGGGGGGTGTAATCGTATCACGTGATATTCAAAATTTGCCGGTATTTTTTCCAATATGTATTACCTACCTAATAAATATTTTTAAATATATATTGTTTTTAAAATTAGTATTACAATTAATTTTTCTCTCCTGTAATACCTATAGAATAAATTATATAAATTTCTTTTACCAAACAGAATAATATTGGTATAATTTATTTTAAATTTAGGGGGGAGGGGGTAAAAAATTCTCACGTGATTCTTAGGGGGTATTACGGCATATCAAGGTTTATCACGGTGGGGGGGGGAGGTGTTTCAAAAAAGGCAAATTTAGCGTCACGTGATTTATGGACGGACCCTTAGTTCTTTTTTCTTAATTACTTAGATTCTTTCAAGGCCTTTAGCTCATTTGATAAATAGTTAAAACTTTTTATTGATACATAATTGTAACTATTTTGACCAATAGTCAATTTACATTTTGGTAATTCCAGTGCTTTACATCTTGTTCTGGTTGTGATTAATTTTATTTATCACGTAGATTTTTCATTATTTTTTTAATATCAATTTTAAGTATTAAATATTTATTCTACTATCGAATATTTGTAGTGAAATATAAGAAAAGCGCTCCAATGGATACATCCCCATTTTTATACACACTGTAGCTACAGCTAAGTTTAAATATTTTCTTCATTTATCTAGTCAGCTACAGGTCTTATTGTAGCACTATTTACGATGGCTGATGGCGAAATTCACAGTATTTCTTAATTGTCTAGTGTAGGTAACACAAGTTATACCTTATTTAACAACAGTTCTACCTCATAAATAGTGGTGGACACGAGACGAGACGAGACGAGAAATGGCAGGGCCTCGTCTCGTCTCGAAAAATTCCCAAAAATTATGTCTCTCGTCTCATCTCGATCTGGTACAGGTCTCGTCCCGTCTCGTCTCGTCTCATCTCATATCTCGAAAAGTCTCGAAATGAATAGACGTATATAGATGGTACTTTTACAAATGTATACTTTTTTGATAACATTTACTGATTTTCTTGAAGTACCTATACAGTTGTGGTAAAGTTGAATGTAGAATAGTATTTTATTGATGTTATGTTTTGATAAAGAACATTTCATTTTTAGAAAATATTGGATTAAAGAAAACAGATTATAGAGAACAGGTACAAAATGAAAATGAATATCATTAATAAATAGACTTGTTAGGATACGAACTATAAAACAAAGTTATTAAATAAACTTATAAAATAAACTATATATCTGTATAAGGACAAATAGGAAATTAATATCAACTGTATATTATATGTGAAATTGGTATTATTTGATATAATTATCAAATTTTAAAAGTAAAATTACCTATCATAATTTTAGAAAAATGTGCTAGAAATGGTATACGTACCTTTTCACTTCATATTATCGCTCTCAGAAAAGAAAAGATATTGTGATTAATCAGAACATACGTTTTGATATAAAATTAGAGGGTACTAATTAGGCCCTTATTATGAAGCCGAATAACCTATATTTAGAACTATTTGGGACGGTAATAGTCAGATCAGCTATAGTTTTATTTTATTCAATCCGGGATATGTCACAACAATACCTAAAATATCGCTCTGGAAACTTGTAAACTGGAAATTTCATTTATGCCTACCAAGATGTTCATCTATCAGAAAAGTTGTTTAATTTGGGAAACTACGCTACTAATGAAGAATGAATGAATGAACATTACTGTTAAGTATGTCCATTACCTCAGATAAACGTTTCACACCACTATCCGTCTGTCTGTTGTATAATAAACCATTCCAAAATTCTAAAAAAACGACGGGCCAATTATAAATTTTACTCCCTTCCTGGACAATGGCACGGTTTAATCCTGACCCCTTATTAGGTCTCCTTTTACCTGCGCTTTCGTCCTCATTGCTATGGAGTTTGGTGGCCTTTCATTTTACAAACGAAAGAAAATTCTTAAATTGCAATTTCTTAAAAAAATTCGAGACTTCGAGACTTTTCGAGACGAGACGAAATTATTTCTCGTCTCGTCTCTTCTCGAACAAGTACTGGTCTCGTCTCGTGTCCACCACTACTCATAAATCCCTCCAATATACATGAATCATATTTGAGTAATTATTAAGATGACGGGTAGAGTTAGTTTTTTCCGACATTTCTTGGAAATGTTCGAAAAATGGTCATAAACGTGTAGGAGGTAGATGCCGGTATGGAAAATGGTTTATTTTTGAGAATTTTCCTTCTTTAATTTTCGAAGGAAATGGCGTGTGTGCCATTCTAATACTACATTTTTTTTACATATATTTCGTTGGTGAATTCGCCATCGCACCGAAGATAATGGAAACATGGTACAAAAGGCGACATGAGAAAAAGTATGTTTTTGTTTTATTTATCATTTCTAAAATTTCTATATTATTTCGATAAAGTTAGTTGTATCCAAAAAAATTTTAGAAACCATTGTTATCTAACAAACAACCAAAAGAAATATTTAATAATAAGAGAAAATGTTAATATTCAATATCAATAATATAGAACGGTGATAATGTTGCCAGGAATATTTTGTCCGGCCATATGAGAAAGTCTGTTACATGTATCGCCATTTTTTCAACTGAATTTTTAATTTCAAATTTCCAATTTCACTTGAAAATAAAATTTGTTCATGATGATTGGAGTCAAATTTTATATATTGTAAGAGGAAATATCGTTTGAGTGAGTAATCTGGTTCTCAATTTTGACAAAATCGATTTTTCAAAAATATCATTTTCATATACAATATACTTCGAAAAATAGTGTACGTGAAGAACAGGCAGGCGTAATGTATGGAGCAGGCATCGCAGACTAACGTAAATATTGTTTTAATGCTTTATGTAATTTTCAATAAAAAATTAATTAAACGCGTGTTTCTCCGAACAACGTTTCTCGACCTTCGTTGACACGATTTAACAAAAACCACTAGACAGATTTCGCTCAAATTTGGAGGAGTTACTCCAAACACGTGTAGTTTTCGCACGAACTGAGATTATAAGAATTGATTAATATTCACCCCTTTTTTTAAACAAATAATTTAAAAAAATGCAAAAAAACTTGTCGAATATTTTAAAAGCCGCCCATTTTTGTTTTTTCCAGTAAAAATGATTTATCCTAGTTCATGCGATAACAGCTCACTTATGTTTTAATAATCTTTTGAAATTTTTCGTTTCAAATGTGCCTAAAGAGAGAACTCATTTCAACCAATAAAATAAAGCGCCATGTTACGAACATATCGTGGTCTAAAAATCCAAAATAATTTTTTTTGTAATATTAAATATCTATATTATTGTAACGTTTATTTCTAATTTATTTACACCGTGCTAATTGTACACTACACACTACTTAATTTATCTTAACTATTTCCTAACTAATATATTTACTTATATCGCACTCTTAATTATTAATTTATTTATACGCTCTCGCTTGTTCGTTTTTCGGCTTGTATATTCACTCGCGGCTTTACGTCAAATCTAATCTCCTTCATCCGCAAGCCCGCTTATATATATATATATATATAAACTAGAAAATTTTTTGGGGATGCAGCCTCGGGCGGAGATTAAGAAAACTCTTTTTTCTCGTGAAACGTTTCGATTATATTCTAATCATCATCAGTCACTCTACAAATCGAAACGTTTCACGAGAAAAAAGAGTTTTCTTAATCTCCGCCCGAGGCTGCATCCCCAAAAAATTTTCTAGTTTGTGTTTAACTAGTCAGCCACAACTACCTCTCTACTTTTCTTATATATATATATATCTTTCTCAAATAATGTTTACCTAGAAACGTCCAGAAGGTCATAAATCATTCTTCCTTTGCTAAGATGTTGCCGGGACGCTCGGGGCGGTTTTTATTGCTCGCCGCTGCGCTTATTAAGCGTAGCGGCTTTCCTTTGAGGTACCTAAGCCACCGTCCGATAAGGGTAAACACGTTTCGCGCTGCTGTTTACATTTCGCGTTACATTATTATATGTCAAAAGGACCAGATGTAAAAATAAATTTTTGTACGCAAAAAAATTATGAAAAAACTATTTAGAACCAGTTTACCCCTGTTTGGGTTCTTATTACTTATGTGAGTTCTAATAAGTTGAAAGAATGAATAAGAGTAGCTGGAACAAATGAAAGTTTCGGTTCGCGTTTGAGTGCCTCCTTGTTCCGGCATAAAAACCCTTTCGGTTAAAGGGAAAAGCCAGAACAAGTAGTTTTATTAACATCAAGTGTACAAATGATGGATATACAGACAATAATGACAGTTTACAATATTACAACGTGGTTTACTCTACATAACCCGGTAGGGTCACGAATCACTTGACTACAAATTGAACAAGATTGAATGATCATTCAAGGCCTAAACAGAGCTCTTAATTAATGCGCAAATTCGAGGTTCAATACTCGGCGAC
Source organism: Cryptocephalus moraei (assembly GCA_946251905.1). NCBI lineage: Eukaryota > Metazoa > Arthropoda > Insecta > Coleoptera > Chrysomelidae > Cryptocephalus > Cryptocephalus moraei. The sequence goes on along the minus strand of OX276466.1, from coordinate 10,111,158 downwards.
GTGAGGTAGGCGAGCGCGTAGGCACGGGCAACTTACGTCTGGGACGCTCAGGTCCCGTGAAACGATCCGCTCTAACCAAGGTGGCTGAGTGGCCGACGTATCATTGGGCATGCCGGCAACGTTCTGCTCCAACCAAGGTGGCTAAGTGGCCGCCATCTCATCGTGCAAGCCCGGCCTTACGTCTGCGACGTACAAGCCTTCTTGACAGGCAAGCCCGGCCGTAGGTACCTTACGTCTGCGACGTACAGGCCCTTGCGGGACGACCACTCCAACCGAGGTGGCTAAGCGACCATTATCTCATCGAGCAAGCCCGGTCTTACGTCTGCGACGTAACGGCCTCTCGCTGTACGACCACTCCAACCGAGGTGGGCATTCGCTTAGTACTCCGCTCGTCCCCAGATCACCCCACGTCATCGGCTATCCCTAACGATACCAACTCTATCCGCCGACGACGCACACGCCTATATCGAAACACGCACAAACTTCACTCACGTCACGTCCTTTGCGCTCTGCTAACGGTCGCCAGACGCTGCTCACGCTCTCTTCTCTCTAGGCTGCTGGCCGCTCTGCTCGTCCCACGTTACTCGGCGTCAAATCTGCAGGACTTTTCTCGCTTTTTTTCTCTTGTTAAATCTCAATTGTTTTTCTCTACGCCTACGTCGCCGAAGTTATGCCCCTACAGGCCCGCAACTCGCAATACAGGGAATGTCTTGATTGAAAGCGCGACCTCTTACACTTTAATCTTATTATCTAGAAACGTCCTATTGGCGCACACTTTAAACTTAATTCTAAAAGCGTCCAATCGGCGCACTGTCACAATTGGCGCGAACAACCCCCTTAAAAGCAAATTAAGGACCTTTCGAATCGTTGCCTTTATAAATTTTCACTCCTCACAAATCATAGCATCGCATCTGATGTTTCGTGAAACTGAAACTACTACATTCGCAGCTGCGATATCCCACAATAATTATCAGCAACTGGTCGACCGCTGAAAATTATTTCAACTATCCCTTCGGTTAAACAAAGTTTATAACGTAATATACTACATACGTAATGCGAGTCGAATGTTTATTCAACGGCGTATCCGCTCGCCGGACTAATGTTTAGTTTTAATTAGTTCGTCGTCGCTGCGGCCCATTTCTATAATTGTCGCCAGAACTCGTCGATTCGACAAAAAATACCGAAAACATTTCGGCGATGCACCCGCTCCCCCCCTCCCATCGCTAATTGAATCTATTAAAGCGACGTGCATGCGAAACGTAATTAATTTTTCCACTCGCGAGAAGTGAGAGAAATTAAACGTTTTCCAGTCGGAAAATCAACAGGACGTCTACTCAAAGGGAGACTTAATTGCCGAACAAAGTGCGATTGTTGTGTTTACGTTTCCGCATTCAAAGCGCAGAATATTGAGTTTGTCATATGAGAAAATCCACCCCGAATACTCGAAACAAAATTATAACACGGAAGTCTTTAATAGTGTAACGCGAAGTGTAAACAACAGCGTGCAACGTGTTTACTCTTATCGGATCTCGGTGGTCACTTCAAAGCGCTCCGTTAAGTGGGCAATAAGAAACCTTCCCCAAACGTTACGGCAACATCTTATTAAGGAAAGAATGATTTATTACCTTCCGGGCGTTTCTAGATAAACATTATTAGGGAAAAGAAGGATCGAGTTCTTTCAGGAATCATCGCGAATACAACTGAGATATGTATATAAACGGGCATGCGGTCGGAGAGATTAGATTAGACGTGAAGCCGCTAGTGAATAAACAGTGCGAAAAACGGACAAGCGAATTGTACAAATAAATTGAAAAATTATATAAAAGTGTGTTATATAAATTAATTAGTTTTGTAATAGTCTAAATAAATTAAGTAGTGTGTAGTGTATAATTAGGACAGTGTAAATAAATTAGAAATAAACGTTACAATACGTTGCCATGTAACTGACATCGATATTGTACATGGAAACGTTATGTATCAGGAAATTCAATAGACAGTTATTAATATTTTCGTGGGTTCAAACATAACTGCTACACCAAAACTCTTCATAATTTGATTTATTTACACTTAGCCCTTAAAACTGAATTTATTTCAACTAATCAGTTTATTATTAGCGCTTCGGATTCCGTTCTCTCCCTCAGTTATATGCCTGGGTAGTGTAATGCCCTGTATATCAACTACGGTTGTTTTCGTAAACGTGTCATGAGTCGGGTTTTGTGTCCTCATTAATCAAATAATTAAGTAATTGTTTGACAGAAAATTGATTCCAAGAAGCGTCTAATGAGATCATAACCTTTCTAAATATATTAGGTAGTTAATTTTCCCTACTTTGAAGTTGTTTTTCATCTGAAGACAACTACTCCTTTCATAGAGAATTTATTTATTAATTTTTGTCTCCTAATTGAATAAAAATATTTATGTACAATGAAAGCCGATTCGTAATAACAATAGATTAGATCCTTCCAAGAGGGAATATTAACCATCACTATCGCCTCTCAAAGAACTTTTCGTTCTCGACTTTTAAACGGGCGAGACGTATCTCTCTAATCAAGTAAACCGAATCTTTGTAAAACAAAATTTAAACAGTTAAAATAAAGTTATTTGTTAATTACTCTGGTGAAATGACAGGGCTGACCGTAAAAATAAAACACACAAATCGGAAATACTGGGATTAATATATTTTGGATCGGTAGCGGCAACATTGTACAACCAAAGCAATATTTATTTATATTTCGTTGTGGAGCGGAAAGTAGAGAAGCGAGAAAAACTATTTGTTTACAAGTATTTATAATATTTTGTACGAGAGATTTAAAGTTATGTCTAAACGATATGTTTCCAACTACTGAACGGTATGACAAAAAGTCAGAGTGAACGGCCGACTTTATAACAACGAGTCTATAATTTTCAGCAGGAAACAAACCATTATTCTAAGTATTGTAACATGTGAAAAATATAAAATTACACTAATGAGTGAAATGGCCGAAAATACAAAATTTTATTAAGTATTAAAAATGAGAAAAATATAGAGTTAATTGAAGTATTGGAAAATGCGGAAAATGCCAAATTATTCTAAGTATTAAAAAATACGAAAGATATAAAATAATTCCAAGTGTTGAAAAATTCGGAAAATGCCAAATTATTCTGAGCATAAAAAAATCCGAAAAATATTAAATATTCTTATGTGTTGGAAAATGCGGAAAATGCCGAATTACTCCAAGTATTAAAAACACGAAAAATAAACAGCTGTGAAATTAAGTTAAGTAACAAATTGTTAGCTATTATTGTGAAACAAATTAGTTAATGTAGTTAATGTGACAATTTAAGTAATGTAGTTATTTTGAATAGAAATAACGTACCGCTTATGGTAAGTTTGAAAACAGATTTTATATGAAAATTGACAGGTAGCTTAATAACGATAGATTCAATTGAAATATTGCTTTTTGGGAATAATTTTGAAAGCAAAATTAATACTCTAGACCAGGGTCGATAATTTTTAAGACAAAAAAAAAATTATAGTAGGATGAAACCCATTGGAAAAGGTATAGAATATAACAAAAATGAAAAGAAAAATAAATTACGGGCGATCTGAGGTCGGCAAGGGGGCGGGGGTGAGTATTTAAGGGTAAAAAACGGTTTAGCTCGATTTCCGGCAAAACTGCAAGCCCTATGGAAAAAAGTTAAATGGCAGCGTTGTAGGTAATAGAAAGGTCTACAACTTTTGTATCAACACTTTTTTCACATAACCTCGAAATTGTTGTGAAAAATTCAAATAACCAAGTTTTTGGTTTTTTAATTTTAGCTTTTGCAATTTTTTTTTATTTTTTCACGAAATTTGGTGAAAACTTCCCTTTCTATGTCCCAAATATACAGTAATTTTTTTGATTTTAAATATTCAGTATTTCACCTTATTTTGACTTTACATCGAAAAAGCACTCTAATTTTCAATTGAAAATTCTCACGTCAAAATATCTGCTTTTTTAAAAAAGTCTGTGTGTTTTTTGTTCGTTGAAATCTCTACTTTCTGATGGTAAAAAAAATTATACATTACTATGGAAAATGTTCTCAGAAAATGCAAATAATGAAAAAAACTCGAATCCAAATTTTTTTTTTAATCATTATGTATAACTTTGAGCTATTTATTAAAATTTACACTTTAATTACTCGAAAAACGTGAGATGTCATGTTACATTGATAAATAAAAAAATTGCTAATCGAAATATACTACTATAATTAACAACCAATTAACTGTCATTGTTGTGGGTCAAGATATTGATTTGTTGGTTCTTTTAAATCAAGTAAATTCTAATAATCATGATATTCATTTTCTCAAGCCAGGTTCTGGTACTATAAAAGATCTATTTTTCACGTCTAATAGTTTCAAATATCAATCCTTAAAAAATATCGTTGCATTTCTCCATTGTTTTTCTGGTTGCGATACAACATCTGGATTTGCCGGAAAAGGAAAGAAAAGTATCGTCAACTCATTATTAGCCGATAAAAATGTTTCAAATATGGCCAATATTTTTTATAAAAAAGATGCAAACAAAGAAGATATAAAAAAATGGATTACGATTAATCAAATCTATTTATAAATGTAAAAATGATAACATAACACTGAATCAATTAAGATATCAAAAATATCAATTGGCAAGAATTAAATCTTCTTTCATATTGGCAAATCTCCCACCCACAGAAGGCGCAGCAGAACAACATTGTTACAGGGCATATTATCAGCTTCAGACTTGGCTGGGTAACAAACTGACAGCAACAGGTTGGGGCTGGAAGCAACATCAACGTGGCATTATGCCCAAATTTACAGAAAAGGAATTAATTCCGGAAATATTGCTTAAAACTATTTGCTGCAGCTGTGAAACTGGATGTAACAGTTTAAAATGTGGCTGCCGAAAACATGGTTTAAAATGCACAAATTTATGCTCAAATTGTCATGGTTCTGAAACATGCTCCAATGTGGAAGAAGAAACCTACGAGGAAGTTGATGACTCAGATGAAATTGTTGATGAAGAACCAATGCAGACCGGAAATAATCTTGAAGACGAAGACGGTGATGGTCTTAAAGATTTTGAAGATCCACTAGAATCGGGAAGGTTTGTCGAATCTAACAATGAAGTAATGCTATCAAAGAGATAAAAAGTAATGAAGAAGTAATTAGAATGCAATATAAGGTATTTATAAATAACTAGAGTATTGTATTTAAAAATATAATGAATAACGTAATCAGTATAAAGTATTTAAATTTAATAGTACGATTTACATGTATATTTATATATTATGAGATTTTCTATGACATAAATGTAATGACAATTTAACAAATCAACTTTATTACTGAAAAAATTTGCAGCAGTGACATTTTTTAGATGAAATCCCCTTTAAATCCTATTTTTAATATTTAGAACAACTATTTTCGCATGTTTTTTGCAATCTTGATGTTTCATGGATTTGTAATTTTTTTGTTTATCGATGCAACATGACATCTCACGTTTTTCGAGTAACTAAAGTGTAAATTTTAATAAATAGCTCAAAGTTATACATAATGATTAAAAAAAATTTTTGGATTCGAGTTTTTTCATTATTTGCATTTTCTGAGAACATTTTCCATAGTAAAGTAGAGATTTCAACGAACAAAAAACACACAGACTTTTTTAAAAAAGCAGATATTTTGACGTGAGAATTTTCGATTGAAAATTAGAGTGCTTTTTCGATATAAAGTCAAAATAAGGTGAAATACTGAATATTTAAAATCAAAAAAATGACTGTGTAGTTGGGACATAAAAAGGGAAGTTTTCACCAAATTTCGTGAAAAATAAAAAAAATTGCAAAAGCTAAAAATAAAAAACCAAAAACTTGGTTATTTGAATTTTTCACAACAATTTCAAGGTTATGTGAAAAAAGTGTTGACACAAAAGTTGTAGACCTTTCTATTACCTACAACTCTGCCATTTAACTTTTTTTCATAGGGCTTGCAGTTTTGCCGGAAATCGAGCTAAACCGTTTTTTACCCTTAAATACTCACCCCAGCCCCCTTCCCGACCTCAGATCGCCCGTAATTTATTTTTCCTTTCATTTTTGTTGTATTCTCTACCTTTTCCGATGGGTTTCATCCTACTATATTTTTTTTTTCACTTTTTACCGTTTTCAAAATTATCGACCCTGGTCTACTCTAGTTAATGTACTTGTTGGCATAACTCATGGAAAGTTAAAAGTTCGACAAAGTTAAAAACACTTTATTTTAATTTAAACTGCACACCCTTCAAATGTATTCCCAGGGACAATAAAAGGCGCCCACTTCTCCCGATCAATTGCGTTTCGCCCCTCAAAAATAATTCCCAACAAAGTGAGTAAACTTTCAATTTTACGTTCTCGTAAAACTCAGCGGGTTTTGATGAAAATTTTGATAGCAGATTTACGGCTATTCCTTACGTATTAATAGCCGCCTTCGTCCCGAAAAATAACAAATAATTCGCTACTTGACAGACAGTGTATTTGATATTATTGTACCACGTGGCTGATATGTAAGGAATCGGTCGATTGTGTATTAAAATTTTAGGGGAAAATGTTAAATTCAGTAAACAGTTTTAAGGTTTCATAAAACTCTATTTTATATAAGGGTAGTGTTGAAACTCATTAAACTCTTAGTAAATATTGTCGCGATGCGGCCCCAATTAGCGAAAATAGGTCGCCGTCTAAGCTTATTCAGCACCGCGGCGATCTTAAACCGAAGGACGACACGACTCTCGGACAGGTACGACACCACGTTCGTAAACATCCCGCTTGTATTTATACAGCGGGATCATAACGATCAGGGGGGTCAGTCTGTCACCAAGTACCACGTCTCGCTGCCCGTCTGAGAGCCCGTTCTTTTCGGCATGCCGCTAATTGGAGGAGCCTCGCACCTGCTGCCCTTCGTCACAAAGTAAGCAACCACCTCCCTTTTGACCGTTTTTTCTCGTTCCTTATCTTTTGCTCATTTGCCTTGATTTTGTACGATGTTCTCTCCCCTATATTTAGTGTCCAAATAAATATTGTTATGTGTTACCATGCTTTCTCTTTAGCTCCACCTAGCTACACCCCTAACCCGAGCACTCCCTTTGGACCCTAGGTCCTCAGGCGAGTGACAATATCACAATAATTTGAAATTGAATATTTCTCATATCATTTATATTTCTTCTATTATTTTCAAATATATCCAATCTCAAAATTCGTTCTCGAAAATAGTTGAGATTCACTTAACTTTCAAAGCATACCTCAATAAACAAATTTAGTGAGTAATGCCAAAATGTAAGTTTTAGTATGAAAGTTATGAATTTTTGAACCTAGAAAACGTGTCAAATTTCAAATTGCAACTACATTCGTTCAATTTCTTACACAAAAACTTCAAAACTGCTTTATAAAATTTCCTGAAACTCATTAAACTTTTTAATAATATTTCATTAAATAACTTCCAACTCCTAACTAATACATAAAGTTCACAACAATTTGAGATTGAATATTTCTTTTATGATTTGTAATTCTTCTAATTATCAAATTTATACAACCTCAAAATTCGTTTTCGAAAAAATGTGAAATTTACCTAAATTGCAAAGCATACTTTAATAAACAAATTTAGTGAGCAATACCGAAATATAAATTTTATCATGAAAATTATGAATTTTTGAACGTTGGAAACGTGGAAAATTGCAAATACATTCGGTCAATTTCTTATATAAAATCTTCAAAACTGCTTTATAAAAAGTCTTGAGACTCATTAAACTTTTAAAGGTATTTCAATAAATAACCATTAGTAAAGTTCACAACAATTTGAGATTGAATGTATTTTATATGAATTTTCAAATTTTTTGCTAATTGCAACATCATCGAATCACTGTCAGGTTGCTAAAGAAACACCTGCAACTTCAATACTTCGTCTAGAATGAAGTTGAGACTCAATAAACTCCCAAAGCATAGTTCAGTTAACAATTTGAGTGAGTCTTAGCAAAATATGAGGGTCGAGTATTAATGATTTTTTGAATCTAGACAACGTTGCAGATTGCAACTATATTAGATCATTTTTTGCTTAAAACATCGTAATTACAAAACTCCTTTCAAAAAAGTATTTAAACACATTAAAGTTCTTGAAAATACTTTTATAAAAAAGTGTTAATGAGTATTAGAATAATTTAAATGTATTAATTGCATTTTAATGCATTTTTGTGAATTTTTAGAATTCTTGCAAATTGCATCATCCAATTATTTTGGCTACATATGGCTATATAGGCACAAGCAGCTTGAATATTGCTTAATATTCAAGCTTGCTTCAAGTGTATGCTTACTATTATAATAAATAATAATAATAATAATAATTAATATACAAATTAATATTATTAATATTAATGCTTAATAATCATTTCTTAAGCAGCTTGAATGAGCTGCTTAAGGATACTTCATTAAACTTCTCTAAGCACTTACTAATACTAACACTTTTAGTAAAATCACGTAATATAAAAATTTAAATACCGTTGTAGTACAGAAATACTAAAATTATTAAATGTTTTGAGAAATTTTTGGAAAATTCCTTATTTTGTTTTATTAACGCGATTCCAAGACCATCCAATTATTATTAAATCTCTTAACGTCGTTTCAAAGATCACTAGCACTAGAGATGAAAAAATGCTACTAAATTAGATAAATATAATATCGCGAAAATTATTAATTAAGTATTTTGAAAACTGTTTGTACAAAAGTTGTTTCTCTCAAGTCAATATGAATCCAAAGATATTGAAATTGCTATTTTGTCCTCCTAAGTTCTAGGGATGTGCCTCATTAATGTTTCACTAATGTCTAAGCTAAATAAAATGCTGCAAGATTAGATATAACAACATATCTCAAAAAGTACTAAATATTGTGAGAAATTTTAAGAAAAGTTAATTTGTTTATTAATATGAATCCAAGGATATCCAAATTAATACTGAATTGTTCTGGGTCTCTGAAATATGTCCCACTAAACTATAACTAGCACCAAACCTCAAGAAAATGATACTGGATTAGATAAATCGCATTATCTTCTAAAATATTTAATTTTCTGAAAACTAATTAGTAAATGTTTATGCCGATACGTCAGTGTGATTCCAAGAACTTCGAAATCGCTTTTAAAGCTTCTTACGTTTGAGACATATGTCCCATTGAACTTTCACTAGCACCGTAACTAATGAAAATGTATAGATGGTATATATTCTCGAAATTAATTCATAATTATTATTTTACCATAATTCTATTTTATTATTATAATTATATTTTATTATTACATAATTATTTAATCACATTTTATCATATATTTTTATCATATTTCATAAATTTGTTTCGTAATGAAAATGTAGTTAGTTGAGGACATGTCAATATTTTTAAAGTTGTTTACTATTTTGAAAAATATTATGAATGCTTCATATTGCAAACCTGAGAACACTAAAATTGTTAGTCAAACTTCCTACGTTACAGAGATACATCTTATTGAAGTATCACTAACACCAAAACCGAAGGAAATGGTATCAGATAAAATATATCACAATATTTTGAAAAGTACTAAATATTTTGGAAAATTTTATGAAAAAATTTTTTGTGATTTGTTCATGCGAATCCAACGACATCGAATTGTTATTGAAATTTCCTACTTTCATAAATATGCCCCATTGAAATACCACTTGCACCAAAACTGAGGTGGATACTACTATATTTGTTAGATCGCAGTATTTTCAAAAATATTTATATATTTCAAAAATTATTCATAGAAGTCAATGTAAATTTAAGGACATCAAAATTAATATTTAAGCTTCTTACGCTCCAGAGATATATCCCAATGGAGTTTCAAAGTTTATCTCGAAAATTATTAAATATTTTGGAAAATTTTATGGAAAGTGTTCTTTGTTTTATTAACGCGAATCCAAGAACATCGAATCTCCTAACGTCGTTTTAAAATATCACTAGTGCTAGTGCTGAGGAAAATGCTAGTAGATTAAATATATGCAAAATCTCGAAAGTTATTTAAATATTTTTAAAACTGTCCATGAAAAACTTAATCTTGTTAAGTCAGTGTCGATCCAAGGTAATCAAAATTGCTATTTAAGCTACTTATATTTCGGAGATGTGTAACATCAAAGGTTAAGCAAATGTTACTAGATTTGATATATCACAATATTTAGAAAATTACTAATATTGCGAGAAAGTTAATTTTCCCTCGTCTGAATCCTCTCTCCTTCTTTCCCTTTCCCAAATTTCTCCCAAAAATGTCCCACTCTTACTCTCATGACCAATCAAATAATCCTTTACACTCTCTCTCTTTCTCCGCTCAACAAGCTCCTCTCTTGCGAAGTGCTTAGTGTAATTTTGAATGTATGGCCTCCTTCCAGAAATCATAAAAAAATGTTTGTGCCAAAATATTGAATATTTTTTACCTTACTGTACATCGACTTACTTAAACTGTAATTACAGGCAAACAGTGTAACGGAATACTTTCAAATTTTTACCAACGATAGCTAATAGATTGGGCTCCATTCCGACAAAACTTCAACCTTCTAAGTGAACAACGCTTGCTGTAATCCGTGGTTAGACACCGTGACACCGCCTCAACCACAATTTTCAAGCGTAAACTGAGAATAAATAACAGACAGTGCCGGACTACGTCATAAAACGCGGGCTCAACAAATGAAGCGTAAAAATAAATAAAATATCTCGAAAATTGCTTAAAAATTTAGAAACTGTTTCCGAAAAAGTTAGTTCTGTTAAGTCAGTATTAATTCAAAAATAACAAAATTGCAATTTAAGCTTCTTACGTCCCATCCAAGTATCACCAACATCGAAGCTGTTTTGTGACGACACGAATCCAAACGAACAAAGTTCCTAGTTTCCCAATCTTAATACAATTTCCGCAATACAAGAGCCACATTGTATCTATCGCTATAGCTCACGGCGACACTCAACGACAAGAAAACGTCGCAATAAAGATAATCCTCCCTTCACGTGCGGCAATAGGAAAAACTTGGAGGAATAAACGCGCTCAAGTCCCACCCTCCACCAGATAAGGCTCGGCGCGTTGTTAACCTTTCGCGACATTTATTTATACATCAAAAAAGGGGTGCGGGGGTCAGCTCGGCAGCCAGGAACCGAACAAGATAACACCCACCCAGTCGCACGTAGGTGTACTATACACATAGAGAGAGAGAGAGGGAGGGAGGGAGAGACAAAGTTCCTGAGATGAAAACGGCTTATCGAGGACATAAATCAAAACTTGGGCGCATTGCCGCAAATTCCCCTTTAATCTCTCTTTCGTCTCTCGTTCAGAACAAGTCCATAATATAAGTATAACGGAGCTACCCCGCTCCACCCCCCTTCATCCCCTAAACCTTACTGCATGCCATATTTTGTGCACATACACCGCACGTGCATTACGTGGGACATATTAGGATCCGGGGATATTAGAGGGAGGATTCCGCACAAAAGACGTATGTGGTATGTACTCGTACGTATGAGCGGAGCTCTATTCACTCCTTTCTGTCGTTTGAGAAAAATGTTAGCAGTCAGCGAGGGAGTAATAAAGTCTCTGTACGTCAAACGAGGAGACAGGCTCAAACGTCTGACGGTTTTGGCGTAATTTCGGAAATACTTAGGGAGGACTACACTGTTAAAATTATTTGTAAAATTACAATAGGTTTCCAGCGAAATGATTAGCAAAGTTATAAATCATTGTATGGCAATACAGAATTCAATACAATTCGAGCAATTCTGTAATACATGTGAGGAAACGTACTAAAATAAGTTGTAATTTTACAATTGTTATGTGGTAATAATACATGTATTTTATAATATTTTTAGTAATTTTATTTTGGTTAATTTTTTTTAAATATTTAAATTTAATTTTTTTTAAACATTTATTGAAATATTTTTAGTAATTTAAAATTTTAGTAATAATTTTACTTAACTGTTGGTCTATTTCCATTGAAAAAAATTCTGCAATACATGTGAGGAAACGTATACTAAAATGAGTTGTAATTTTACAATTTTTATGTGGTAATAACACACGTATTGTAATTTTACTGAATTGTTGGTCGATTTCTAATGAACAAAATTCTGCAATACATGTGAGAAAACGTTCTGAAATAAGTTGTAATTTTACAATTTTTATGTGGTAATAATACATGTATTTCACTGAAATTTTTTAATATCTTTAATAATTTTGTTTTATTTAAAAAAAATTAAATATTCAAATTTTTTAAAATGTTTAAATATTTTATTAATTTAATATTTCTGTATTAATTTTACTGAACTGTTGCTCGATTTCCAATCAAAAAAATTCTGCAACACATATGAGGAAACGTACTAAAATAAGTTGTAATTTTAAAATTTTTATGTGGTAATAAAACACGTATTGTAATTTTACTGAACTGCTGGTCGATTTCCAATGAAAAGTTTTGGAAAATTACATTGTTTGTGATACTATACTGTGTACTGTAGTCTTTAGTAATATTACAAACATTGTTTGAGATACTATACTGTGTACTATAGTTTGTACTAAAATTACGAAAAAAATATCGTAACTGAAATTACCACCCTGTCGTTTAAAGTTAATAAATATTTTTAGTGTTTTTACAACTTTTCATTGAATATTACATGTTGCTTTGTAATTGTGACAAGAAATTTTGTTTTAAAATTTTTGTAATTTCACTGAGTCATTAGTCAATCTCTAAAAAAAATGTAAAATATACAAAAAATATTATAAACCACAGTTATAAAATATATGAACAATAAGAATTATGTTTTATAAATGTCTTCCTAGAAATTTTGCAAGACACTTCTATCTAATTCTAAAGAATAACATTCTCTCATCAGTCTTTTAGCGTGGATTATTCCTGATAAAGTATATATAATTAAAAGAATATTTTTAACAAGAGAATTAATATTAGTGTAACGCGAAATGTAAACAACAGCGCGAAACGTGTTCACTCTTATCGGACGGCGACTTACCTCAAAGGAACGCCGCTACGCTTAATTGAGCAATAAAAACCGTTTCGAACGTCCCGGCAACATCTTGGTAAAGAACGAATGATTTATTACCTTCTGGGCGTTTCTAGGTAAACATTATTAGGGAAAGGAATGACCTTGAATCATCGCGAATACAATAATTGATATATGTATATAAGCGGGCTTGCGGTCGGAGAAAGAGGTTAGACGTAAAGCCGCGACAGAGTAAACAGTGCGAAAGACGGACAAGCGAATTGTACAAATATATTAAAAAGTTAAGTGCTATATAAATTAATTAGTTCAGTAATAGTTAAGATAAATTAAGTAGTGTGTAGTGTATAATTAAGAACAGTGTAAATAAATTAGAAATAATCGTTACAATAGGATATAATTATTCATCTTGAAATTTCCATTTGTAACCACAAATGATAATTTGTTATTTTGTGTAATTTGTTAATTTGTAACCACAAATTAGAGATTTCGAGAATTTTCAAAACCGAAAATCAATTTTGTTAATAAATTAGCATGTCAGGATACCAAACTTGACGTAAGGGCGACCAATTTATTGTTAAACTAATCAATTAAATTAGAATTAGAGTTATCTAAAGTTCGAGATTTCGAAAATTTTCGAGACGATACAGAAATTATCGATAGTATCGATATTTCAATGTATAATCCAGTCTCGACTCGAAATTTGGGACGAGACATATCGAGATTTCGAGTTCACCATGTAGATCTCTCTTAAGGGTCCTTGCCGTCATATATCATCACGTGGCAATATTGAAGGTATTTTTATCCCATGGCATATTTTATTTATTATTAGGTTTTCCTATTACAATTAAATCCTGATTTGTGTAAAGTAGTAATTGCCTTCTGATCTGTTGATTATTTTTAATAATTTCCCAAGCATTTATAAATCATACGATATGTTCTGTATTAAGGTATTACCTACAATTTAATTGTTCGCGCCATATGTGATGTTGCGCCAATTAGACGCTGATATATATATATATATATATAGATATATATATATATATATATATATATATATATTACATTTAAAGTGTGACGCCAATAAGACGCTCTTTAATATTAAGTGTTTTCCCTCAAGACGTCTCCTGTATTGTGTGTTGCGGCAATGTGGGGACATATACAACAGCTGCCTTGACGTAGAGAAAAACAACAGAAAATTGACAGAACAAAAAATAACGATGACGAGTTGGTAACCTTGGTAACTTAATCATGTTTTACGTGCAAGCAAAAGAAGAGTTAACGAGTTTACGAAAGAGTAGCGTGTGAGCTGAAGCAGCCAAAAGGAAGGAGCCCTGTGAGCAGAAGAAACTGTTTGGGTCCTTACTACTTAGGCACGTGAGTTTAAATAAGATTGGCGCATACTTTAACGTTAATATATATCAGCGTACTATTGGCGCAACATCACAATTGGCGCGATCACTAATGTCTATATTCCATACAACGTAATCTCTGGGATTTTTTCTGAGCCCTGATTTGTCACAGTTGGTATGGTAATATGCGAGTTTCTAAGGTTTTGGTTGTGGTATAACTGCTGGTAGAAATTTTTCGTAAGAAATGTCTGCCTTATTTGATGTTAGCTGTCCTGGTGTTTTGCAGTTTATAAATCAGTAGTATTCCTATGATTGTCTCTTTTCTGGACACTTTTGGACCTTCACTTCCCTCAATGAGTTGTGTTAGTATTGTAGGTTCTGACGTTTTCCTTATCTCCTTTGATATGTATTTATTAAATTCGTTGTGCCCATCTGAACGTTTGTTGACCATTACTCTACGCTCGTTTATCATATCTTTAATATTTTTGGCTAGTTTTGTGCTTCTTAATTATCCTTTTAGGACAATATTCGGCAGTAGCTTGTGTTAACACATTTACTATGTGAATATTTATATTCTTCACTCTCCATATTTTCCAAATTTTTCAAAATTTTCGGCTACCATATTCTGGCTTTTCTGGTGTTGTCCATTTTCTCGTGGTCTTCTTCTTCATTATTTTCCCTCGTTCAGATTTAAGGTTGAATTCAATAAGTCACTTTCTATGGAGACTTTGCCTAATACTTGTACACCTTTGATTATCCGTCATATAGTCTATTTCGCAGTGTAAATCCCATCATTTTCGCTCCTCTCTCTCTCATTTCTTTCACCATAATCATATGTACGCATACTAATTTCTGCTTCACCTTCCTTATGTCCAGATTTTGCATTGAAATCACCCATTAGTAATTGCAGTATATGGTAGTTGTGATTTCTGACAACTTTTTCTTTTGTATTTGCGCAGAATCCTCGAGGCATAGTTTTCTCAAGGTGTTGGAATTAATATATCGGGTGTTTTTTTTTTAAATTTCACCTCATAGTAGGCTGTGGATAGTGTTTGTGAATGCGCCTTACTAAAAAATGTCAAAATTGACATAACTTCACTTTTTTAATAAAAATTGGAACTGCTCCAATCGGTTAATAGTGTCTTGAAAAAGACAGCTCACTCATCTACGCCTAATTAGTAGAGCCAAGCTGTCTTTTTCAAGACACAATTAACCGATTGGAGCAGTTTCAATTTTTATTAAAAAAGTGAGGTTATGTCAATTTTGACATTTTTTAGTAAGGCGCATTCACAAACACTATCCACAGCCTACTATGAGGTGAAATTTAAAAAAAACACCCGATATTTTCTACTCACCTGGGATTCACTTTCCTTTTTCGTATGGAAATTCGCCATGGTGTTTGTTTACGAGGTTTTTACCCATAGCCTTCCAGGTTATGCCTATTAAGCCACATCATCCGCTTCACAAGTCAGCATTTACTATAGGCTCATATTTTATTGCTAATTTATTGCTGACGATGGGGACTAGCAACGCAATCCCAGAACCACCTCTTCAACAGTTAGCATTAAACTCACCACCGATATATCAGAAAAATACTTGAAAGTTGAGCAATTAAATAGTAATAAAGAGCCCAGGCTGTAATTAAAGGACAAATATTTTCTTGTACAAATTTTCTGATGTTTCGGGGGTGAGTGTAATGCTAAGGGCTGAAGGGGTGGTTTTGGGATTGCGCTACTATTTTTAATAGCTAATAATTAGTAATAAAATATGAGCCTATAGTAGATGCTGACTTTTGAAGTGGATGATGTGGCATTTTCACGTCTTGGAAGATTGCG
The DNA here is from genome assembly GCA_946251905.1 of Cryptocephalus moraei. Taxonomy (NCBI): domain Eukaryota; kingdom Metazoa; phylum Arthropoda; class Insecta; order Coleoptera; family Chrysomelidae; genus Cryptocephalus; species Cryptocephalus moraei. The sequence goes on along the minus strand of OX276466.1, from coordinate 10,094,975 downwards.
TTTGATGTAAGAAGCAAAATTTATAATCACCTCCCGTTAAATAAACGATCTATATTTAATTTCTAAATTAATCCAATTGATCATCTATTAAATTTGCAACGTCCGACGCATGTTTGAAAATGCTGTACCGTTCAATTCCTTAGTTAATAACGGTTTTGCATTTACAACGCCCGTCAATCAACCTACTAATTTCTACTTAAATATTCCAAAATTATTCCAGCTTCGAAATTATTCAGCGAGAGTTACGACAACATGCAAAACGCACGCCGTTTTGAATTATTTAACGCATCATTTATTTATACAGGATGTGAGAATAAACGGGGACGGCTATCGACATCGGTAATTAAATATTCCACGGGCCGGACGATCCATATTTGATAGGTTTGTTCCGTTAATAGCTAAAATAATTGTAACTAATTGGTTACGCCAGCGAATTTATACAGTGCGATCAGATGTACTAAATAAAAAGTTTCACTCGATAGTACGCAAATACTGGTCCAATTGTTTGTATAAACTATTCCTTCCAAACGACGCATATATGTTAATTTCAAAATTATCTATATGTAACAGTAGTAAAACCTAGTAGCACATACCTAGAATTGAATAAAAATGTTCCCAAATAATTGGTAACTTTTCTACGTTTCTACAGCACAACCAGTCCAAGCTAAAAATGTATCTACGTAATGGCAGTACTACACCAATTACATTACATTTCGGCAATACTAACAATGCTCCAACAAACAACGTACCAAGAATTGGTTACCCTTCCAACAATTTCCACAGCGATAAAAACTGAAGACAAAATTATATCTAATGGTTAATGCCAGTATTATCAACAATTAAGTATATGTTTTACATGGGAAGTACTACCGATGTTTGAGTAGCAGAACCTCCAAGTCATTGGGTATTTTCGCACGTTTCTACAGTGCAACATGTTTTACTCTGGGAATGGGTACCAGCAAAGACCACAGCCCCGCTGTGATCTCTTGTTGAACCCTTGATGATACCTTAATATCCTTTTGGTCATTGCATGATGATCGCTTAATGTTCTACTACGATACCTTAATGATTCCTGGATGACCACGTGATAATACCTTGATGATAATACCATCTTCAATGATGAAGACGGCACTCTTTGAAGAAGAAGAAGAAGATGATCTCTGGACAAACCCAAGATGATCGTTATTATGATTATCTATTGATGACCACTTAATGATGCTTTGAGAATTCGTTTAAAATTTCCTTGAGAACCATGAATGAACCTTTTAAAGAACTTGATGAACCTTTAATGATCAAAAAGAGCGCCCATTGGCAATACTTCCAGTATCTGAATGGAATAGTCCGTATGACACGACAGCACATTGGCTATAAGAAAGTCATGGGTTATATTTTAACGTTACTACGGTGTGATAAGTTGAAACAAAAGTTTTGTCTTGGCAATAGTAGTATACTTTAATGATCCTTTGATAATCCTATATGTCCCTTTGATGATACTATGATGATATCGTGGTGCTCCCTTAACTCCTTAATAATCCTTAATGATCCTCCATGACCAGTTAATGATATCGTGATGATCCCTTGATGATCTTTCTTCCCCTTTGACGTTTCCTTGAAGATCACTTAATAATACCTTTACAATCCATTGATGATCTCTTGAATAACTAATCAAAATATGTCTAGGTCCTTGCCGTTCTTCAGACAGTGATAAGAAACTTCAGAGTTCTCCACCTTCAAAGAGTGAACACGACCATATGTTGGAACATTCCTTACATCAAATTCTGAAAGAAGTTCATTACAAGACTACTCACCATCCTTTCCCTCATTCCGCTACTGATCTTCTGGGGCCTTCTAAGAAGAGGATGATGGCAGGTATGCATGATTTAACATTAGTAACTAATTTTATTTAAAAAAACTAATTTATGTCACTTTTAACAATTTTTAAGAGCTACTTAATACTTTTATTTTATTTACAGCTATTTAATACGTTGATACTTACTAAAATAAGATACTAAAACTGATAATTTTCTCCAGGTCCTATGTCAGCACACAGATACGAACTTCTGGAAATGACCACGTCAGAAACTCTTTTTCAGCAAATTGTTAAACAAGCTCAATCCCTTTCCTTATCCAGTTACTGATCCTCTGGGGCCTTCTAAGAAGAGGATGATGGCAGGTATGTATGATTTAACATTAGTAACTAGTTTTAGCAAAAAAAACTGATTTATGTCACTAGCAATTAGCTTTAACAATTTTTAAGAGCTACTTAAAACTTTTATTTTATTTACAGCTATTTAATACTTTGATACTTACTGACATAAGATATTAAAACTGATAATTCTCTTCAGGTCCTATGGCAGCAGACAGATACGAACTTCTGGAAATGACCAAGCCAGAAACTCTTCTTAAGGACATTGTTAAACAGGCTCAACACTTCACATGCGCATGAGGTCAGAATACGTCTTGGATACCATAGCCGGAGAAGTGAAATATCCTCTCATCAGCTTTCACTGGAATACACTTAAGAGTCCAACTCTTGGTGCAGACATGGTTAAGATGCCGTACACCGTTAGTCATACATGTAGGTGAGAAGAGTCCATGCAAAAGTGATGGACATGAACCACAAGAATTAGGGGATCTAATCTTTTGCCATATCGACCAACATCAGATACTAGCTGCTAAAATGTTAGCCAAGACCATAGGATGGCAGGCTTTAGGAAATTCTAATAACCTTGGTAAGGATATAAATTTTAAAATCCTATATATTAGGAAACAGTTCTTCGTTACAGTTGCCTATTAGAATTGGTATAACCATTAAATAAAGTAAGGACGTGAGAAAGTTATCGTCTTTCCTAAAAATATCTTATTTGGCATGCTATATCAAATGTTGTATGCTGTTATCTGTATTTTTTTTTTTAAAATCGTAGTTATATTATGAATGTGCCTCTTTTTAACATTCTGCCTTAATGTAACTTCAATTTTTAAAAATAATACAAAATTTAGAATCGTCAAAGTAGTAAACTCTAACTCCAACTCTAATAAAATTTCAGTACGTTTTTCTCATAATTTCGGGTTTTCCATAATTTCAAGTCAACAAACATAATTGAGTCCAATTTTATTTTATTTCCGTATCAGTTTAACTACAAATTTAGTCACATTTGGTGTGGTCCATTGATCAACTAGCTGTATCTGAAGATGTGTCTTTGTCCTCTTCAGTAATGTAGTCTTTTTCTATACTCTGCATGGCTATAGCATTTTCTTCCGTTAGTGTCCCCGATTCTCGATTATGCAACATGGTTTCTGTAGCCATTCTCCATATGTTTGCTTTAACTTCTGGATAATTGCTTAAAATTTCACGAAAATCTGAGCTGTTGAGTGTGAACAGCTCGCATGGTGTAACGGCCACTACGGTGGTAGTGCGGATTTCATTAAAAATCAATGCAATTTCTCCAAAGTGCGCTCCATCTTCTAAGTGGTATACTTCCAATCCATTCCTTAAGTAAATAGCGACAGTTCCAAAATATATAAAGTACATACGATCCCCCGTTTCACCAGCAGATACGATGACATCATCAGTTAAGTACACTTCTGATTTTAATTGTAAGACGACCTTGCGAAGAAGCGCTTGTGGTAAATTCCGAAAAAAATTCACTTTTTCTATATGCTGTTGTGTAATGTGCAGTAAAATATCTTGTCTTAAATGTTTTGACACTGTTTTAATGATTTTCGCCTCGTTGTAAAATTGGGTTTGATATTTGAAAGAAAAGAAAGAATATATCTTTTGTCTTAGCGATACAGGTAAACCTTTATATCTCATATATTCACCAAATTGCTGAAGTAGTCCTTGCTTCTTACGTCGTACATTCATGTATTTATTCCAAGTTTTCATGACGTGTACATAAAGGAAACCGTGTATGCAAAAGCCTACCCATATGAAAAATACCGTAACCAATTTCTTTAAAGTGGCATCAAATGGTTTTATGCCAGTATGGACCAGGCATATCAAACTTATTGCTGTATCAAAAGTTATTGCTTGTTCAGAATATATTGGTTTTATCTCATACATTTGGTCTATATAGTTTTCTGTGTCAACGATCAGTGCCAATATTAACGATATTGATAAGGTGTAGGTGAATACGGTTCCTAATATGTTTACCGATAAAGTTTTATACCTTAGATAAGTGAAAAGTAGTTGCAGGGCATGCCTCCATCGACCTACCCGTAAAATCCTTAAATAGACGCTTAATTCTTCTAAATCTATATAGTAGTGTTCATGAACTGCATTTCGATCCATAAAGTAGCGTATTACTGCCATAATACAATAACTTAAACAGGCCAAGTCAATGATGAAAAAACTTTTGAGATATCTTTTGGTGATTTGTAAACCTTTCATTACCGTCCGACTCCTTTCATAGTCGTAGTATCCAGTAAAAAATATCTTTACCATATCTAGGACGTACACTAAGTCCAGTGCTAATCTCACACGTCGAGTATAATATCTATTTAAGCCGATCTGGTTTCCAGAAACGAGAGTCACCATTAACATCATTGTAGCATAAACGAGTGACATGAAGAATTCCCAATAGAGGTCTAGCTTACTGAATGGGTGTATTATGGGAGGAAAATAAAATGCCAGATGCCTCATCTCTTGACTTCTACGAGATGATTTGGATCTATAATATATCGAACACAATGGGTGATCTTTACTTATCGTAACCAAATTGACGATTTTTCTTCTCAAGTCAATAAACAGTCCGGAATCGATAATCACATTTACAATAGGGATAGGTAATCTATAAGGCAGCTCGCAGTTGTGCTGCTCCATAATACAACGTGAATTTTTTGTCATTGACACTATTATTATGACATTTTGACATTGACAGTTTGTCAGTTGTACGTGGAATCCCGAAATTATATTAGTAACAATAAGATTTTGTTATCCACATAAGATATATATTTTTCCAGAAAGGAATAGTATATTATTAAACGGGTGTAATATAGTATTTTATCTACTTTGCTTAATTATTTATTAAATTTTGGCTGATCAAGTTTTCGTATTACACTAGGGAATTTTGCGTGGGTTGGTTACACTGACGTCACTGACATTGACGTTTCTCAAAAAGTGTAGTATTGACCTGTACACCCCCAGAAATACGCAAAGCTGCTCAAGAAATTTATTGAAATACTAATAATTTAACCTTGACGTCTACGCACGTCTACGTGACAGGCTGATGTATCAATTTAATAAAACTAAAAGTTACCAAAAGTAGTGTAATAATATGAATATTATTATACTACTTTCGATGTAATAATGAGATCATTAGTAACGCAAAGTAGATAAAACTATTTTATCCAACACATGACAGTTATGACTGTCATTATTAATGTTATTTTAGACAAGTAAACTATCAAATGACACACTAGTGTGTTATAATCCATAACTCAGTAGTGAGCTTATTAAAGCTTATTAATTATTATTTCACAGAAAACTATTTCTTCCACTTGTTGGATAAAACATTGTATGCCACTCGCGTGTTATGTTTTTTTTCAGAATTTATTTTCAACATAACACATTAGTACCATAAATAACTATAAAACTTCACCATAGTTGTCCCGATTACTTTCAAATGTTATAATTTTAGTGTTGCATGGTATTTGTGATATTTTTTTCACATAAAAGAGTTCTAATTGTAAATGAATATCGTAGATTTACTGTGTATACCTACATATTTCCATAAACGTATTTGATTTTCTAAATTCAACAGTGTCAACACTTATATCTCTTTATATGGGCCTAAACTGTTGTTGTTATTGTTTGTTAGCAATAGCATTAAATAGTAACTGGTATTTATTATACGCTTGTTCAAGGAACATCTTGGATTACATGTTTACATCCTTTTTCTAATAAACTATTGATTAGGAGGATATAGCGATTTTCAAGCTATTAAATGTTCCAACACAACCTATCAATCAAAAGACGCCAATTTTTCACATGCATTATATTACAATTTTTACAATTGTGCTGTTGTTTTATATCTAAACAATTGGACAGTACTGTGCCCATTATATCAGCCTCTCGTAGTCTGTAACAACATTAGGATCTATTATGATTGTCCCGCTGTCTTCTTCGAATGCCGTCGTTCCTTTCTCATCACTAACCTTACGAACAATTTCAAGTTCTGTTTCAGATATCGTTACTCCTGCTGAAGCCTGCAGCCTCTCTGTGGCTAATCTGTAAATTTTTTTCTTGATATCTGGATACGGTTGTAGAACTTCCAAGAAGTCGTTCCTATATAAAAGGAAAAGTTCACAAGGTGTAACAGCAACCACATTTGCGATTCGTGGTTCATTGAAAACTAGAGCAACTTCCCCAAAATGAGATCCGTCTTCTAAATGGCATATTTCTATACCAGTAGGTGAGTAGATGGCAACCGTCCCGAAGTATATGAAGTACATGCAGTCTCCTGCTTGACCTGCTGATATAATTACATCGTTGGTGAGATATATTTCGGATTTTAAACGGGAAACGAGTTTGTAGAGGATTGCGTGTGGCAGATTATGGAAAAACTCCGCCTTCTCGATGTGGCGTTTAGTGATATACATCAAAATTTCTTGTTGCAGTAATTTGGACACGACTTTGTTGATGTGATCTTCGTCGTAAAATTGATTCTGGTATTTGAATGTGAAGAAGGAGAATATTTTTTCTCGTAAGGAAACGGGCAATCCCTTGTACCTCATAAATTCATTAAATTGTTGTAATAGTCCCTGGTTTCTGCTTTGTGCACTAGAATATTTTTTCCATGTCTTCATAATCTGTGCATACAAGAAAGATTGTACGCAAAAGCCTAAAAACATGAAGGAAATTGTAACCGTTTTGCTTATAACGTATTTAAAAGATTTTCTCCCAGTATTAATCAGAAACAATGTACATACTGCCGAATAATAACTTTTTACTTCTCGTGGTTCGTCAGTCATAACTATTTTATAGCTTGTGTTAAGGTATTCCTCCGTTTCAATGATCACTGCCAATATCAGTATCACTACTACCAAATAGGTTAAGATCATGATTATCACTCTACTGAATATACTTTTAATCTTAAGATATATGCAGAAAACTTGTAGAGCCATTTTCCATCGTTTTAAATTTAAAATTCTTAAGTATATAGTTAACTCTGCTAAATTTATAGTAGGATTCTCTTGAAATCCATCATCATATAGAAAGCATTGGACTATCACCATAGCACAATATATCAAGCAAATGATATCTAGAATGAAGTAACTTTTCAGGTATCGTACAGCGACTAACATTGGCTCCAATACTGTACGACTTGTTTCGATATCATAATAGCCTGTAAGAAATGTCTTGATCATATCTAGTAAGAAGATTATATCTGTTGCAAATCTCACACGTCGTGGATAGTATCTTGATTCCGAGTCATGTTTAACGGAAATGATGGTCTGCATCAAGAATAGTATAAGGTATAACAATAATATGAGAAATTCCCAATAAAGAGCCATCATACTTAATGGATGTATCATTGGAGGAAAGTATCGTGCCAAATGTTTTAGTTCCTGTCTTCTACGGGCCGAATGGGATCGGTAGTAAGTCATGCACAGAGGATGTTTCTTGTTAATCATTAAAAATGCAGCGAGACTTCTTCGTTTATCAATACATACTCCAGATTCAATTATGAAATTCAATATTGGTACATCAAAACGGGGTAGTTTGCAATTGTGTTCTTCCATTTTCGCTTATTTCCTGGCACTACTTGTTAACAATGTGGGGGATTAAAAAAAACTACGAAATAAAACTGGCAGCAGTTTGAAGTTTCTGTCTCACAATATCAAAATTTTGACATGTCAAAAGCGGTGAATACGAGGTTAGAATAAATAATACGAGGAGTGTCAATAAAGTTATGACCTTCATATCCTGATCAACTCTTCGAATCTAATTTGTAAAATCAACTGAACAAAATGAATGCTTTCCTTAAATTGAACTTTTATGGACATAAGAAACATCTTTTTCTCTAACATTTCCAATCTTCTCTCTCCAAATTAGGACTTAATTCTTGTCATTTTCTTATTTCAAATTATCATGTATGTTAATTTGAAATTACCACTAGCTAATATTTCACAGAATAACGAAGGGCGTTTTTTGGTTGTAAAATAATGAAGTTTACGAAGTTATACCATTCAATGCAAGATGTTACTTTTTGCAGGTACTGGAAATGTAGAGCCTCTTGGAAACGCTAGCTCAACTGAGGGACGTAAGGATGGAGAAGATCGAGGGCAGAAACTTCCTTCTCAAGATGGAATTGCTCATGGCCAGCCTAACTAGTAATTCTTAAGTCAATTACTAGGTGTAATTTTCCTAATTTTTTTTGTAATTCATCCCTTTCATTTACCTTTCGTGATCCTCTATTGATTTTTGTTCTGTCCAATTATAAGGTGTATGAGAAGGAAATATGTGTGATTCATGATCGTTCTAAAATACCTTGATAGAAATCCTTCATCCATTAGGTCCTTTGAAAACCTCATTACTGGTCTCTCGACGATATTTTAATGGTCCAAAATACTGTCTATAAGGGCAGTACTTCCAATATCTGAATAGATGAGTCCCCACTACATGGAAGCATATTTGCCATAAGGAAGTCATTGGTTATATTTCCACGTTCTAGCAAAGCAATAAGTTGAACAACCCTTTTCTAGACAAAGGCAGTACTACCCAAAACTGTCCTGACTTCTGATACCTTTGTGGTCCCTTGATAATCTTTAATATTCACTTAACGTTCCTTTGATAATCGGTTCATGAATCCTTGACAATGCCTAGATGATCCTAGATGACTAATTGATGGTCCTCAATGACTAATTGATGATTTCTTTGGTGATTCCTGGCTGTTCGTTTAATATTTCCTTGATTACTTCTTGTTACTCCTCGACTTTCAATTGAATATTACTTGAAGTAATCTTAATGCATCCTCAATAAACCTTGAGATTTTTAGTGATCCCTGGATGGTCTCTAAACGATATCTTGATGATTTCTTGGCGTGTTTTTCATGATAATTCAACAATCTCCGTATGCTCTTAAAAACTGGTCCTTAAAACCGGTCCTTTTAAGATATCCTGATAATAGATCCATGACTCATCCATTGAGGATCCTTTGATATTCGCCTTTATGATCTCCTGAAGATTCCTTGATGATCCTTCAATGACACAAAAGACCTTATGCATGAGCAGTACTTCAAATATCTGAATGAGCCGGAATTTTCCACAAAAAGTAGTTGCTTACATTTTCAATTTTCTACAGTGTAATGAGAGTGAAGTACAAGGTTTTCTAAGCAACAGCAGTACTACTAAGTACTGCTCTGCTCTATGATCACTTTGTGAGATCCTTTTATGATACTAGGATATTCCTTTTATAATCCCTTTACCTTGGTGATCCCTGGTTACTCCTTTGGTGTTCTCTTGATCCTCTCGATTATCCCTTTATGATTCCTTGATAAATCTTGAGATCCTTCATGAACCCTTCTAATGGTTTCTAGATGTTCTCTTAGTGATCACTTAATTATCCTTTGATGATCACCTAATGATCCCTTTTAGGATCTCCTGATGTCCTTCTATTGACCCCTTGATTATCCAATGCATCGTTAATCTGGCAGTACTTCCAAAATTTGAATGAAGGAGTCCCCATTACTTGAAAGCATATTTGCCATAAGGACGTCATTGGTTATATTTCCACGTTCCAGCAGGACAATATGTTAAAATACAGCTTTCTGGACAAAGGCAGTTCTACGCAGAACTGTCCTAATTTTTATACCTTTGTGGTAGGTACTTTGATAATCTTTCATATTCACTTAACGTTCCTTTGATAGTCGGTTCATGATTCCTTGACAATGACTTGATGTTCCTAGATGACTAATTGATGATCCTAGATTGATGATCCCTTTGGTGATTCCTGGCTGTTCGTTTGATATTTCCTTGATGACTTCTTGTTATTCCTCGACGTTCAATCGAATATTACTTGAAGTAATCTTAATGCATCCTGAATAAACCTTGAGATTCTTAATGATCCCTGGATGGTCTGCAAATGATATCTCGATGACCTCTTGACGTTTCTTTCATGATAATTTATTAATCCACGTATGCTCTCTTAAAGATCCCTTGATATTTTCTCATGATATTCTCGTGATCTATGCATAATTCCTCGATGGTACGTTGATGATCTTTTGATACTTTTATGATTCTACTACAATCACATTGTGGTCCTTTGATGATAACATAATGATATCGTGATGATGGTAATGCTTTGTGTACTCTTGTTGATCTCTTGATAGAACCCTTTTTGTACCTTTATTCAATCAGTCCTATTAAGATATCCTGATAATCTATTCATGATCCATCCATTGAGGATCCTTAGATATTCGCCTTTATGATCTCCTGATGATTCCTGATGATCCTTCCATGACACAAAAGACCTCATGCATGAGCAGTACTTCTAATATCTGAATGAGAGCCTATTTTCCACAAGAAAGTAATTGAATACATTTTCAATTTTCTACAGTATAATAAATTGAAGTACAGGGATTTCTAAGCAACAGCAATACTACTACTTACTGCTTTGCTCTATGATCACTTGGTGAGATCCTTTATGATATCAGGATGTCCCTTTGATAATCCCTTTACCTTGGTGATCCCTTGTTACTCCTTTGGTATTCTCTTGATCCTCTTGACTATCCCTTGATTAATCTTGAGATTCTTCATGACCTGATGATCTTCTAATGATTTCATGATGTTCTCTTAGTGATCAGTAAATTATCCTTTTCATCTAATGATCCCTTTTAGGATCTCTTGATGGTCTTCTAGCGACCCCTTGATTATCCAAAACACCGTTAAATTGGCAGCACTTCCAATATCTAAATGGTATATGCTCCCAATAACACGGGAGCACATTTGTCACAAGTTAGAGATTGGTTATTTTTCCACGTTTTCAAAAAACAGTTAGTTCAATAAGAAAGTGAATTTAGGTAGCGACAGTACCACCAGGAACTGTTTACAAGCGCAGTACTTTTTCATAGTTTTACAGTGCACTAAATTTAAATGAAAGTTGAAAATTTGAAGACAAAAATTGTATCTGGATAATACTATTAGGTACTGTTTAAATGGGCCCTTAAGTGAAATACATGGAAACATATGTGTCATAAGAAGGTAATTCAATACTTGCTACAGTATAATCAAATGAAAGCAAAAGGTCTGTGTAGGAAACGTTAGTACTGCCAAATACTGTTTATGTAGGTAATACTATGAATGGATAAATGGAGAGTTCCTCATGAAATGAAAGCACTTTTTTCATACTAATTTAATTATCTACTCTTCCACGTCACTGGAAATTAACCAGTTAAGGTAAGTATTGTTTATAGGTAATGGCAATTCTACCAAATACTGATTACGTGGGTAGTACTAAAAATGGCCTAATGGAAATTCTCTCATGACATGGAAGCATTCTGCCATAAGATTGTAATTAGTTACTTTACGCGTTGCAATGGTACATTCAGTTGAAAACAAAAAGTGTACCTATGCAACGGAAGTACTATCAAGAACTATTAACTAAGAATATCTAAATGGAAAGTCCTCATGAAAGGGAAGCATATTTATCATGATAATGTATTATTGTTCCACCTTTATGTATTTCAACTAGTTTGGATAAAAATTGTATGTAGGCAATAGCAGTTAAGTTCTACCTGTTAAAGTAAAACAAAGTGTTAAGTTTAAAATTGGCGGTCAAACGTTCTGTTTTGTGCATCCGCACTAAATACAAAAGATGTTCTGTGAACCTAACCTAAAAAAACAACATGTGTTAATTTCCTTGTGTAGCATCAAAAGCATTGTGTGTATTAGCTATTAACAAAGTCTGCAAAAATGAAATAAAACAACAGGTTATGGGCCCAGGCACAAAGAATCACTGAAAGCATTCTGAAGAGGAGATAGAACCTTCGATGAACTCACAACGCAGCTAAGTATGTTCGAGAGGTGTTTCGAGTCTGCAAATAAATGAAATAAAACAACACTACCAAATACTATTTACCTGGGCAGTTGGGGCAGTACTGGTAATGTCAGACTGAAGAATTATTTGAGAGGAAAGCATTCTGTGATAAGAATATTATTAGTTACCGTTACAAGTTTTTAAACCAAAATGAATTGATATCAAAAAGTATATCTAAAAACGGTAAAACTATCAAGAACTGTTGAGATGGGCAGTACCTCGAATAACTCAATGGAGAGTCCTCATGACTTGGAAGCATATTTGCCATAAGAATATTAATGTTCATTTTTCTACGTTTCTAGGATACAGCCATTTAAAAGTAAAATTTGTTTATCGGCAATGGCAGTACTACCAAATACTGTTGACTTGGGTAGTAATTATGATGACTCCATGGAGATATCCCCATGGCATGGAAGCATTTTTATTATAAAATTGTTAACGGTTATTCTTGAAGTCACGAATTCTCTAATAGGCAATCACAGTACTACTAAATAATATTTACGTGGGCAGTACTACGAATGGCTAACGGTAACCAACTGTATTTGATTACTGTTCCCTGCCTGTAGAGTACAATCATATTAAGGAGTACAAGGGAACGTTAGTACAAACATACTTAGAATTGATATGGACTAAACGAAGATATTGGAAGGAGTATGAACGAAGTTGTTATAGTTGAGTTTGAGCTAAGGTTATAGTACTCTGCATTAGAAGATATCGAAGTCTCTGTTCGTGTAGGGATTGATCCACCACAATCTGTATAATTATTGTAGATAATTAATTTAACAATATATAAATATAACCAATTAGAATTCTAATACTTTAATGTTTCTATTATAATGTCGACAATAATACCAACCTGGGCGCCTATTTGGTAGCAGAACGTAACTGGTTACTGTTACGTTTCTACAGTACGACCAAATGTTGGATTTATCGCCCAATTAAAAACGTATTTCGTGATCAGTGCTTACATTACCAATTAACGCGATATCTGCATAAAATTGCTTTAAAAATGGTTACCTTTGTACAATGTGGAGTACAGTTGGAGGATTTATACCTTTTTGTGCCTTTGAACAGTTGGAGAAAAGAAGTATAATCTGGGATTGGTACTTTTATAGTCAGATTGGGAAATTTGAGCATTTAAAGTTCAAATTCGGAAAATGATTATAGAGGCTTTATAAACAACATCCTTTGGATTTTAACAACGTCCTCTTTTAAGCAATCTCTCCATGTAATCTATCTCCGGCATATACACCATACGCTCTCTAAGTCCCTTTATGTGCAGGCTATTGATCAATGAAACCTTTTTAACGATAAGTGGGACAAATTGAGAACTGAGACGAAATATCTTCGGTGATTCTGTTCCAATTTGTCGCGGTTCGATAACATTCTAAAGGCAGAAATAAAACGGGATCGGGAGCGGGACAATAAAACGACACAATCCCGCTAAATTTTGTGCGGATACACAAACACATACAGAGCCCCGGGAGTGTATTGTGTTTTTGAAGTATGGCCAAGTATGAAAAATCGTGTAAAATTTCGACGGCGTGGGGATTTCGGATTTTACGACGATCCTCGGTGAATTAAATCCGATTTGATATGTGTGCTATGTAAAGGGATATTTAAACAATCGTGTTTTAGTATAAAAGCTAATTCGTTTTAGGGTGATTAAAGGAGTTATGGAATTACCTAACGGCGAGCAAAGTGAACACCTTCTGATTTTTTAAAATATCTCAAATATCGCTTACAATGTAAAATCTGATGCTGGAATTGCTTTTGCATTAACAATAGATTTTATTTACTATTGCGTTAGAACACATTCTCTGTGAAGAATGACATCAGGTTATTAATTTTCACTTATATTGATTAATTTGATCATGATCATCAATTGTTCATGAAATTAATTCGGGATATAATTTCAAATTAGCACTTTATTATTATATATTATATTCATTATTATTATATATAATTATAAAAATTTTCAGTTATACATACACTCTAAAACCGCTTTGGTTGGATTTTTTGAAATTAACCAAGCAACGCATTTCTGAAATATCTCTTAAACCGTGTAAAATTTACAAAAAGTTACTGTAATCAATTTTGAAATCGAAATCTATTCCATTAGACGCATTTTGTAGACACAATTTTGGATTTTCGTAACTTAAATTAATTCTGTGTTTGATACTGTAAGGTTTATTTTATAATTTATTTACATTAATTGAACACTAATTTATTTATCACACTTAACGACTTGTACACTAGACTAGACACTACATAATTTATTTGTACTGCTCCGCTTTCGGATCGTATGTCGCGTTCACTTCTGCTTCTCTACTTCTAACTAACTCCCTCGATCACAAGCCCCCTTATACAGGGTGGTGAAATTTTTGATGCTCACCATTGTTATCTCGAAAACGGTAAAAGATACAGGATGGTTTAAATTAGAGAAAAGTTGCCTTTTTTCATGCAGATTATAAATCTAAAAAGAAATCTCCGATATGTTGATTGGTTCTTGAATTATAACGGAAAAACTGGAAATTGCTTTTATCGAAAAATATTATTATCTCTTCAACCATTGACACTGTTGCAATAACACTTGGCAGTGTTATGTTTTTGATAACGCTGAGTCAAAAAACGTTAACGGAAATTTTTTAGATCGTCTGGATTTCAAGCTGCGATAGTCAACTTTTTTATTTCTTATCGGCGCCATATTGGATTTTAGTGCCATTAGATAGACAAAAAAATTAGCTATTTGGATCCCTAATTCGTTTGCACTAGCCATTTGTTTTTCTAATAATAAACCATTAGATACAAAAATTTCTCGAATAATTGAAATTCTAGCTATCGGGTAAACAGCGTAGACCGTGAAAAAACAATTGAATCTATAATAATGAAACCCACAAATTTTTAGAGTTTATTTAAAAAAAAAGAAATTAAATACTCAAAAAGGTGTAAATGAATTCAAAACATAGAACTTTTTTGAAAACTAATTTATGCGTAGTTACAGTATAACCAAATAAGCTTGTCGTCTGACCTTGACTTGCGCACGGGAAAAAGGTAGTGGTCCACTATTGGTGGAAACAGTTAATTGTATCTCGAATGTGCTAGAGTGAGTGCATGAGTGTTTTCTAATACATTCTCTCTACCCACTCTGCACATCTCAGACGTCAGGCTTAATTTGGTTCTACCTTCTACTGTAATAATTCATAGGAATTGTTAAAAGTGTCCGCCATTATTTTCTATGCAAATATTAACCCTCAAATTCATTTCATCCACTGCTTTCCGAATAGTCTGCCTTGAAATGGACTGAATGGCATTTAAATTTTGAAACGAAGGTGATCGATGTTTTCTGTTGCGGTTGCATACACATCGTCTTTTACTTTGCCTCACAGAAAGTAATCAATGGGACTCAAGCAAGTTGATCGTGGAGGCCAACGAGCAGGTCCAAACGTGCCAAGCCATGAATTTGGAAATCATGCATGTAAATAATCTCTAACGATGCGAGAGTTGTGAGAACCAGCTCCGTCTTGTTGAATCCACTCAAGATTACGAAGTGTTATTAATGACAGTTCGTCTAACATATTTTCTAAATTAGTTTCTAGAAAATTTAAATAGGTAGGCTCATCTAGATGTCCATTAATAAAAAATGGACCTAGAACAGTATGATCTAAAATGCCAGCCCCATACGTTTAGAGAATATCGAATTTGAGGCCTTCTTTGTCTAATCAAACGTGGATTCTCTGTGGCATAATGATGGCAATTTTTTCTATTGAACATTCCCGAATTTTTAAATAGAGATTCATCAGTCCATAGGATTTTTCTTGGGAAGTATGGATCCTGTTGCAGTTTGTCACGAAACCAATAACAAAAGTCCAACCTCCTATTACCATCACCATGATGAAGAGTCTGTACACGAATGAATTTGTAATCATGGAACTTCTGTTTTTTGATTATTTTCCTTACAGATGAATCAGCAATACCTCATTCTTCAGCAATTTTACGACTGGAATTCTCTGGGTCTATCGGTAATTGAGCCAAAACATTCACTTCGTTACCATTGACTTGTTTCCTATGTTTCCTATGTGTCCTTCTGACTCTTCCACAAAAAACCAAATTTCTGGAAATTCTCGTGATGATAGTTCGGTTGGGTTGCTCCCTCTCTGGATACAAATTTAAATAAGTTTCAGCTGCCAATACAGAATTCCTGTTGCTGCGAATGTATATGTTGTACATATCTAGCTTTTCGTCATCACTGAACATGTTGGTAATTAAGAAACACTAGCATACAAACTGTCAGTTTTATTATTATAGATTCAATTGTTTTTTCACAGTCTACGCTGTTTACCCGATTGCTTGAATTTCAATTATTCGAGAAATTTTTGTATCTAATGGTTTATTATTAGAAAAACAAATGGCTAGTGTAAACGAATTAGGGATCCAAAAAGATATTTTTTTTGTCTATCTAATGGCACTAAAATCCAATATGGCGCCGATAAGAAATAAAAAAGTTGACTATCGCAGCTTGAAATCCAGACGATCTAAAAAATTTCCGTTAACGTTTTTTGACTCAGCGTTATCAAAAACATAACACTGCCAAGTGTTATTGCAACAGTGTCAATGGTTGAAGAGATAATAATATTTTTCGATAAAAGCAATTTCCAGTTTTTCCGTTATAATTCAAGAACCAATCAACATATCGGAGATTTCTTTTCAGATTTATAATCTGCATGAAAAAAGGCAACTTTTCTCTAATTTAAACCATCCTGTATCTTTTACCGTTTTCGAGATAACAATGGTGAGCATCGAAAATTTCACCACCCTGTATATACACCCCCAACCCTGATAAAGAAGGTTCTAGAAACTACGATTGTTCCTTCAACAACGCCTACGCAGGAAATCTTCAAGAAGGTCACAAATTACTTTTCGTAAACAACAATCCGGCAGGATGCATGCAGCTGTCTTTATTTACGCGTCGTAGTAATTTGTTGGAAGTAGTAAACATGTGTCGCTTTGTTTACTTCGCGCATTACAATACCAAATTTTCAAATTCTTAAATTTCAAAAATATCTCTGAAACAGTGTAAAATTTACAAAAAATTACTGTAATCAATTTTGAAATAGAAATCTATTCCATTAGACACATTATGTAGACACCATTTTGGATTTTCGTAACTTAAGGTAATTCTGTGTTTGAACCAAGTTTTCAAATTTTAACTAAAAAATGTTACTAAAACATCCAAAATTATAAAAATTGGGGATAACAAATATCCTAAAACCATTTTGATTGAATTTTTTATATCAGTGAGTCAGGCATTTACGGGATATCTCGAAAACAGTATTCAATTGGGAAAATTACCCTAATCCATTTTGAAATAGCAATATGTTCAATTAGTAACATTATGCAATACGATTTTTGTATGTTAAAACTTAAAATAATTGTCAGGTTGCTTTCAAATTTCCAATTTTCATTAATTGTGTCATTTCCCTAAAAACTTTAAAGTAGTTTCTTAAAACATTAAAAATTATAAAAATTCGGAGACACAAATATTCTGAAATGGTTTTTGTTGAATTCAGTTTTAAGCATTTCCGAAATATCTTAAAAATCGTACAAAATTTGAAAAGAATACTCTTATCCATTTTGAAAAAACAATATATTCAATTAGTCACATTATGTTTACAATTTTCGTTTTTCAAAACTTATTTCCTCAAAGTGTGCGGCAAGAACTTTTTTAAAACTTTTTAGTTGCATTCCACTGTCGAATACGTATGATAAAGTTTAGTAAAATTTTTAGCTAAATCGTCTCTAAAGGGCACATCACCCTTCTGGGAATTTTGTCGAAATTCGCCTTAAAAATTGTTTTTAGACTTTGAATCTTAATTTAAATATTAAATATTTAATGCCAAGATAAATAACAAATTTTGGCTAAATATTATGCAAATAAATATAAATTACTCTTGTTAACTATCGGTTTTTGGAGATTTTCTCGAAATTTCTCCCAGAAATTATCTATAAACTTTGTATGTTGATTCAAATATTCAATACGTATAATTAAGCTTAATAACATTTTCGTGTAAATATTTCCTGTGGGAATGATAATGTATGTCTGATAGACATCAACATTAGGCATTTGCGACATCTCAAAGATGTCCTGTGACGTCCGAAGAACGTCATTAAAGTGTCAATTTTATGTTCATTTCATGTTATTTGTTACAAAACGGTACGTCTCAAAGATGCCTTTAAGGCATTAAAAAGACAACTTTACGTCGTTCATTTTTCGTCTTTAAGACGTCATAAGGACGCCTTCTTCACATCTGTAAGACGTCGTAAAGATATCCTCTAATTTCTTAGTGACGTCTTTAAAATGTTCATTTTATGTCCATTTCATGTTATTTGCTACAAAACGGTACGTCTCAAAGATGCCTTCGGGGCATTAAAAAGATGCCCGCAAATCCGTAATGACGTCCAAATGACGTCTGTTTTAAGACATTTTTTATACAAAACTACGCCTTTAAGACGTCTCTAATACGGCAGGCATAAAGAAGGTCAGGCATGAAAGCGATACATATAGTCCACTTCTGGCATAAAAAAGGGCAGGCATAAAATTGACGTAATTTAGACGTCATTAAGGTGTCCGCCTTTTAACATCTTCGGGACATCCAAAAATGGACCGCCTAAAGAGGTCCATTTCAGGCATAAAGAAGGTCAGGCATCAAAACGACATATGCATATACCGGTTTCGGTTTTTGAAGTGTTTTCTCGAAATCTGCTAAAATAATCTTTATAAAACTTTTAATATGTGTTTTAGTGTTGAATATGTGTGATAAAGTTTACTAAAACATCGTTAGATAAATCGACTTTAGATCATCTTACTCTTGACATCCATCGGTTTTTGGGAATTTTCTCGAAATCCGCCTCAAAAATTGTTTTTTAAGTTTGGATATTGATTTATTTACAAAATATGTATAATTAATAATAATAACATTTTATGCAAAATATTATCTGAATAGTAGTTTACATATATTGATTTTTCGGTTTTTCGTAATTTTCCCAAAATTTTCTTGGAATTTTTATTATTAAACCTTTAATATATATTTAATTGATAATATTGATGATATGTATAGAGGATTGTAATATTTTTGGGCAAATTATCTTATGATAAGCACATTACTCTCGTTATTCATCGATTTTCGAAAATTATCTCGAAATCCGCCCCAAAAATTGTTTTAAAATTTGAATTATTGAGTTAGGCATTGTGTATATTTAATGTAATATCATTTTGGGCTAGATAGTTCCTGATGACCAGTTTACATACTTTATTTTTCGGTTTTTGGGAATTTTCTCGAAATCTGCTCCAAGAGCTCTTTTTCAAGTTTGGATATCAATTTAGTTGTACAATATGTACAATTACTACTAACAACATTTTACGCTAAATGTTATCTGAAGGGTAGTTAACGTACATCGATTTTTCGGTTTTTAGAAATTTTACCAAAATTTGCTTCAAGAATTTTTTAAAGCTTTTATATATATTTTACTGTCGAATGTGTATTAAAAAGTGTAACATTTTTGGACAAGTCGTCTTGTGAAAGGCACGTTACTCTCGTCACCCATCGATTTTTAAAAATTTTGTCCCAAGTCTTGTTTTTAAATTTTCAATGTTGAGTTATGCATTATGTATATTTAATGTTAATAACATTTTGTGCTAGATAATCTCTGAAGGGTAGTTAACATATATTGATTTTTCGGTGTTCGGAGATTTTCTCGAAATCTGTACAAGAATTTTTTTTAAACATTGAATAATTCATTCTGCTATTGAATATTTACAACGAAAATTGTATCCATATTGATTTCGTCGCTTTCTTCAACAATAGTCGGCCAAAGTTCTTTCACGGGTTTGATGCTTTACTTTACAACATAATGCCAGGAACAAATCAGCGACTACTCGAGTTCCCCCTGGGGTCTCTCTCTCGAACCCACCCCCTTCAGTCATCGAATTCGTATTTCATCATAACACAGCCCCTCTCGACGAGAAGTAATACCGTCGCCTTATAATTCAAGTATGGCGTGTCGAATTACAATTCCCCTCGAGGCGCAACAACACCGTAAGAAAATAACATAATTATTTTTCGCCCTCGTTATCAAGGCGACGCGAAGGAAACCCCCGGAAAGAAGGAAACGAAAATAACACATTATTAATTCCCGTGACGGTATCCGCTGCATGTTTTCCCAATTATCCCCCGGGCCCATTGTGCTCGGAACTATCATCACATGTCGAACATTGTTAAAACTTCCTCCTTTTATTCTCTTCGTTACGGACGGAGGGGTCTTAGGAAAGTTCCGGCGGCGGAGAGGTGGAAAGTTAGATTGAAAATTTTCGCCGTAATTCTCTTCATCTTGACGGGCGGTTTTTCGAAAATGACGCTAAAGGTGAACGCACAGTTTATGGATTTATACAATAGTGACACTCTCAATCAACCTCTTTCATCTTACTCCACGCAGTTTAATAACCATAACAGGCGAAAAATTACCCTTTAAGAGTAACTAATTGATGGGGTATGGATAGGGAATATTTATATGTAGGTACTGTTGCTATGAGTGCACAACAATTCCCATATTAATAGGTGCATGTGAAGTTAAATGTATAGCAATAAAATAAAGGTGTTGGGATTATTTTTTATAGCTAAAAATGACAAATTAATAAGGAAGATTATAGAAGTTATGTATCGTATCAGTGACGTCCTATCGATATTCTTAATTTAGGTTTTCAGCACATCTATTAACATAAATATTTAGATTTCCATCTTGGCACTTAATGAAACTAACAAAATGATACAATTAGTCTATTACTGCCCTATACATTTTAACTACAATTATTTTGATTGTAACTATGTGCAGCCCAATATTAAAAAACACCTTGAATATAATATTTTTCAACTTAAAATTAGTACATGGTAATTATTTAAAAAAAAAATTAATGTCGTGATAACAGGACTTTTTTAATCATTTATCAGTTAAATCAAGCTTTAAGATTCTTAATGTAAAAAATGATTAATTTGTATGCGGCAATTTATTGCACAAAACATATGTGATTGAGTTAAGAGATTAATTTAATATTTTAGAAATAACTGAAATATACAAGTTAACGACTTAATCCCCCATTCAAATATTTTTAAATGTCAACGAGCCTCTGATTTTCTGAAGAAATTCGTACTAACTCACTATACTCGTATAGTATGTGTCAAAATAATATAAAGAAATTTATAGAATTTATGTATCAGTGACGTTCTATGGGTACTCTTAATTTAGGTTTCCAGCACAACCATTAACATAAATACTTGGATTTACATCTTGGTACTTAATAAAACTAACAAAATGAGAAAATCAGTCTATATAGATGCTCTATATATTTTAACCAAAGTTATTTTGAGTGTAACTATGTGCAGCCCAATATTAAGAAAATTTCTTGAATATTGTAACGTTTATTTTATAATTTATTTACATTAATTGAACACTAATTTATTTAACACACTTAACTACTTGTACACTAGACTAGACACTACATAATTTATTTGTACTGCTCCGCTTTCGGATCGTATATCGCGTTCACGTCTGCTTCTCATCTACTTCTAACTAACTCCCTCGATCACAAGCCCCCTTATATATACACCCCCAACCCCGATAAAGAACGTTCTAGTATATTCTAGAACGCCTACGCAGGAAATGTTCATGCACCTGTTCATGCACCTGTCTTGTACGCGACGTAGTTATTCTTTTGAAGGAGTAAACATGTGTCGCTTTGTTTACTTCTCGCATTACACTGCCCCCGCCTTAGAGACGTTTCGTCTCGGAACGTATCCCTGGTAGGCCCATGCAGGACCCTGCAGTTAGCCCCCCGCTTACAGCGAGACGTGGCGTCAAAATAACAGGGGACCGTCTTCCCGAGTCGACATGGTGCAGGCCCAAAACAGCAGACTAAAACTTCCACTCCGGTATTCTTCAACACTACTTCCAGCATACTTCCAGGACACGATGCGGCGTCATGCCAATCCGGCCGCACGAGGGGACGCCCAAATGGACGCGGGCGACGCAACTAGGCCCCAGCGTCGTCCTGACCGCCAGTGGGGCCAACCGCACACCTAAAATTCTCACGCTAGGGTGTGTGATTAATGGCAAAGAAACGACAGCAGTCGTTGACACAGGAGCGGAGAGAAGCTTAGTCACAAGGGCCCTGGCAGATGACATCACCCCCGAGAAGAACCCGAGGCTACTACAAACAATCGGGGGACGTCGAATACCATCCCTGGGAACATCCAGATTCCGGCTCAGGATCAGGGAGTTGGAGCTGTCCGGAGAAGCTATAGTGATAGACGAGTCGCCATATCCTATACTGCTGGGTATGGATTCCCTAAGGGCTCACAGGGCCATCATTGACCTTCACAACCAGACCTTAAGGCTAGACGGCAAGGGCAAGACACACGTCATTTCGCTAGCAGCACCTCACCCCCTAGAAGGCTGCCCATACAGAAATAGAGGGCTGCCCAACAGAGAGGAATACTGGCGGCAGACCCTAGACGAAATCAAGGAGCCAGGGGCGTGCTTCACGGAGGAGCGTTAGGGACCATACTTATATTATTTATATTGTTATTCTTACATTCCCTTTTCTTTTACTTTTCACATTACACATTGGAGTTGTGGTTGTTTTACTATCATGCCCTATACCCCGTTTTTACCTTTTTTCTTTTTTTTGAAAAATGGGGGCCATTTTTTAGGGGACGGGGGGTAATGTCGCGATGCGGCCCCAATTAGCGAAAATAGGTCGCCGTCTAAGCTTATTCAGCACCGCGGCGACCTTAAACCAAAGGACGACACGACTCTCGGACAGGTACGACACCACGTTCGTAAACATCCCGCTTGTATTTATACAGCGGAACCATAACGATCAGGGAGTCAGTCTGTCACCGAGTATCACGTTACGCTGCCCGTCTGAGAGCCCGTCCTTTTCGGCATGCTGCTAATTGGAGGAGCCTCGCACCTGCTGCCCTTCGTCCTGCTAAAGTAAGCAACCACCTCCATTTAACCTCTTCTCGCTTTTCTACGTTTGATCACTTGCCTTAATTTTATTTCACGATGTTCTCTCCCCTATATTTAGTGTCCAAATAAATATTTTTATGTGTTACCATGTTTTCTCCTTAGCTCCACCTAGCTACACCCCCAACCCGAGCACCCCCTTTGGACCCTAGGTCCTCAGGCGTGTGACAATATTGCGGACAACCCTCCAGTCCAGCTGATCTCGTCCAGCACCTAACTTGGGGACAGCTAGCTTTCTGATGTCGAGCTCCAGCAGTCGGTCTCGTAGCCTATGCAAGGTTCGCCATACATCGTGATAACATAGTTTAAGGGACCCGATCTCCTTCGTAACCAGATAAAAGATGTGTCTTACGTTGTCACGTAGTTCCAGAACCTTGCCAATTTCCGGGAGTTGCGCTCTGAGTTGTTCCAAGCGCCCGTACTTCTTCTTGAAAACCGTGGCGATACCTCGTGACATTACCAGGTCGGCGGACACACAATGGGCCAACGAGTATTCTTCAGGTACGCTGAACAAATCCTGTTGTTTTTCACAGGTTACCCCATACCGTGCTTTTCCGGTACCCCCGTAGGCGCTCATAAATTCTTCGAACGAAAGTTCGTTCTCCTGCGCCAACGTGTTTCTTACTCGGGGAATCTCCGCCTCATTGTGCGACCCCTCATAGGGTGCCAACCGATTTAAGTGCACCACTCTCGGCTTGCCGTTTGGTAGTTTGCTTACCCGGTAGACCACGTCATTGATTCGTTTCTTCACAACATAGGGACCTTCCCAATTGGTCTGTAACTTAGGGGACAATCCTCGTTTCTTCTGTGGGTTGTACAGCCAAACTCGATCTCCCATTTGGTAGCCACCCTCTTTAGCGTTGATGTCGTAACGTTCTTTGATGCGATCACTGGCGATATCTAGTTGGTACCGGACTTGATCGTGAATCTCGTTCATCCTTTGCCGCATCCGGGAGACGTAATCTTCCCCCGAAACGTCCTCGTCCGGTCTAGCGCCGAAGATTAGATCACAGGGCAGTTTAAGTTCTCGCCCGAACAGGACTTTGGCTGGAGTTTGTCCTGTCGACTCATGAACTGCCGAGCGGTAGGCCATCAGGAAGAACGGCACGTGTTCGTCCCAGTCTCGCTGATGTGACGAGACCATTTTCGCCAGATAGCGGTTGAGGGTGCGATTCATTCGTTCTACCATGCCGTCAGACTGAGCGAGAAGGGCCGTGGTTCTTGTTTTTCGTACCCCAAATTTCTCACATATCCTCCGGAATAGGCCACTCTCAAAGTTTCTTCCTTGATCCGAGTGTAATTCCATGGGTACTCCAAACCGGCAGATCAGCTCCTTCACGAGCACATCGGCCACTGTCTCTGCCTCCTGATTAGGGAGAGCGTACGCTTTTACCCACTTCGTAAAGTAGTCCATCACGACCAAGATGTATTTATTCCCCTTTTCGGTCTCAGGGAAGGGTCCTGCTATATCAATAGCGATCCTTTCGAAGGGGCTCCCGACGTTATATTGTTTCATGGGAGCTTTCGGTCGTCTTTGTGGCCCATTACTTGCGAAGCATGTAGTACATTTCTTGCACCAGTCCTTCACGTCGTCTGAACAATTGATCCAGTAGAATCGCTCTCGTACCTTCTGCAGCGTTTTCTTGATCCCTAAATGTCCACCAGACGATTCGTAGTGAAGGTGCCGCAAGACCTCCGGGATTTTACTGGAGGGAATTACCAACTGCCGTCTTTCCTCCGTCCCGTCTTGGCTCTCCAGTACGCGTTTTAGTAGTCCATCCTCAACCACTAACGAGTCCCACTGTGCCCAATAGCTCTTGAGTTTTTGCGAGCCAGGTGATACCTTTTGCCACTCAGGACGCTCTCCTCCCTCCTTCCAAACCAGGATTTCTTTGAGAACCGGGTCTTTTTCTTGCTCTTGTCGAAACGAGGATGGTGTCCATTCCTCGGCGACCACGGTCGTTCGGTAGACTTTCTCGGACTTTTTCTCAGCTCTATGACAATGAGGACACTCATCAGGGCATGGTCTTCTCGAGAGTGCGTTTGCGTTTCCATGACTCTGTCCTGGCCGATGTTCTTTCAAAAATGCCGAGAGTCGGTCCTGGAGTTCGGTCTTCCTCCCTCCTGTTTCCAATTCCCGTTCCTCCAGTTCTTTTTTTAACTCTGCCACTTTTAATTCGCGTAATTTCTTCATGATCCTCTCTTCTGACACCAATGTAACGTTTATTTTATAATTTATTTACATTAATTGAACACTAATTTATTTAACACACTTAACTACTTGTACACTAGACTAGACACTACATAATTTATTTGTACTGCTCCGCTTTCGGATCGTATGTCGCGCTCACGTCTGCTTCTCTACTTCTAACTAACTTCCTCGATCACAAGCCCCCTTATATATACACCCCAACCATGATCGAGAATCGTCTCGTACCTTATAGAAGGCACGATTGTTCTTTTAACAACACCTACGCAGGAAATGTGCAGAAGGTCACAAATTACTTTTCGTAAACAACAATCCGGCAGAATTCATGCAGCTGTCTTTTACGCGTCTTAGTTATTCTCTTGAAGTAACCGCTTCACTCGGAGCGAGTAAACATGTGTCGCTTTGTTTACTTCTCGCATTACAATATGATATTTCTCAACTTAAAATTAGTACATGGTAATTAATTAAAAAAATATAATAATGTGAGAACAACAGGAATTTTTTAATCAATTATCATTTAAATCAAGCCTTAAGTTTCTTAATATAAAAAATAAAGAATTTGCATGCGAAAATTTATTGGACAAATCATAAGTGATTTATTTAAGTTTTTAGATATAACTGAAACACCTATCTAAGTTAATGACTTTAATAATCCCCGATCTAAATATCTTTAAATGTCAACGAACCTCTGATTTTCTGAAGAAATTTGTACTAAATCACTATACTCGTATAGTATGTGATAAAATAATATAAGGAAATTTATAGAATTTATGTATGAGTGACGTTCTATCGGTATTCTTAATTTAGGTTTCAAGCATATCCATTAACCATCTTGGCACTTAAAGAAACTAACAAAATGATAAAATCAGTCTATAGCTGCTCTATATATTTTAACTATAGCTGTTTTAAGTGTAAGCGCAGCCCAATATTTAAAAAATATCGTGAAAATAATATTTTCCTATACATATTTCCTATATATATTTACTAACATACACAGCACACATATTAAATAATATAAGTTTAATAAAATGTTATAGGACATTAAAGTGACATCTACTTGTTACAGGTATTTTTTAAATTACCAATAACTCCTTAATTATCAGGTATAGTGCTTTTCTGTCTTATTTATTATTTATAATTGAAAGTTAAAATGGTTCCAACTAACACTAAGAAGAGCCCAATCATCACGGCTTGTTTGAATTTTAACCACAATACTTCACGTGTTGCAATGTAAAGGAACAAATGTCATGTTGAAAGCAAATGAACCGATGTTGCCACTCTTATCGACAGTCAGTATTATTGAAGCTTTATTTACAACTAAAGCACTGATTGTAATGTAATACGCGCAAATCGTTACAGAGAATTCGTCAACCGAGTGTATGCAACAATGTAAAATAACTATTAGATTGTGCCGTTATCTTCGTAGTATATTATTTTGTAAATAGACGGTTCTATATATATTATTCGTCTGTGGTCAGGAATTGTTTCCGATTTTGAAAGGGGGCCCCGATACCTTCGCGGTTCGACAGTTAAGTTCCATTCATCGATCCCCTGAATGATTTAGGAAATACAAATGGATACGTCGGATCGAGCAAATAACTCCCAGAAACTTCCATCTCCCCCTTAAGATAGTGTTCGGATTTATGCCTTTGTCACGTAATTCCACTCCGGACTTATGAATTATTATTATTATCGACAAGTTTAACAATTAAGTGTATAGATATCGAAGTTTCGGTGTGTATCTATATGCATATATGCCACTCCGCGGCTCCTGAATTATTTAAAAGGTGCTGGGAACTTTCGACTACGTTAATAACTTACCGCGTTAATACGTCACTGGGTTTCGACGTAATTATTATTACCATCGTAAAGAAGTTTGATGATTTCGGAGTCGGAGCTTTTATCCGCGACGCCGTAAATTAAACATTACCTCGAATCAAACACGTTTTATAGGTTGAAGCTTAAAATATTTATCTTCATCTATATTTATCTCGGAATATTGACGATCTGAAGATGATGGTCCCGTCTGAAAATTATGACATTAATTTTAAATAATCCATGAATATGTAAACTTCGCCCGAAAAAGGAAATAGTAATATATTTGTCGTAATTGAAATATTAAACAAAATGTTAATTACTTGTGCTTGGTTTGAAAGGATGGAAATTTTGATATCTAAATAACATTTGAATTTAAGGCTGGTTCGTTCAAAATTTAGCCATACCAAACTCACCTCCCATGTACAGGGTGTTCTAAACATACAATTTTACAATTTCATGAGAATTAACCAGTACTATTTTACAAAAAATTATTTGTTACCAAAAGATGTTTCAAATCCAAGTTTATAATAAAATAAAAAAAAATTTTTTTTTTGTAAAATACAAACATGAAAATCTAAGTAAATCTACCGTCGTTTCATTCCAAAAATCCGGGTAATTAGTACGGTATAATGCAACTTACAATCTTGCGGGCAATTTGGTTTTTAATTATCCTTTTGCAAAAAATGGCCTTACTAAAATAGTCCTTAGATATTAAGTTCATATAAAAACTAGGAATGTTTATAAACAAAGCTTGCCATGTTTTACGTTAAAAGTATTTATCAAAAAGTTTCTCTTTAAATTTTCAAAAATAATTCAATTGACACTTATTTAAGACTTAGGAGCATCAAAGAGTAAATTTTATGAAAATTGCAATTTCCCATTCAAGAGTGTTTAAATCATTTTACCATTGATAAAACTCAACAACGTAACATGCGGCAGATGTTCGAATGAAGGTCAGATAATTGGAATTAAAAATAACGCAATTTATACCAGGAGGGTTCATTATTTATTGTCAATTTAGTTTTAAAATATTTCATAACTTTTAATCCTGTTTGCTTTTTATTACTGTTTTTATAATTTTGTTAATAAACATTAATATTATTATTATTATTACTAAATTATTACAAAAAATATAAATTACTAAATCCCTACAATTACCATATTCTTATCATGTATGATAATAAAAAATCAATATCCGTTAGGGTATGCTATGTTAATATTTGTTAATCACGTCCATATTGACTAAATAACTAATATCCTTATGATGCTTAGGGTTAGTGGTATTGTTTATAATCAAATATTCTGGACTTACTTAGAACTCCTCTAGGATATACTCTAGAAATTTGGATACTCAGAAAATGTGAAATTCTAAGTTTTGAAAGAACCGAGGCACATTACCTTTTTCTAATAAAATTTCGAGATTATTCCTGGAATATATCGTAAAGTCAATAATTTAAGATGAAAAGCAAATTTTATTGCAACTCTGGAGTATGAATACCAATATTTTTTTTGACCTTTTTGCCATTACTCAGTTTTGTGTGTTTTAAAATTCTCCTTGTTTGCTGGTGAACTACATTTAAAGGCGAAAACCTGAACATATTAATATATGTGGAAATATGGAAAACAATAGCCTTTAGGATACGAGAAACGGCCCTTAGTTGATGTATAAATCTCGCATGTATATAAAAGAAAGCTTCAAAGGACAACTCCCAATTGGTCAAATAGGTAATTTAATGGATGAATGTTTTGTTCCACTTTTTGTTAAAATTTCAATCAGAAATAGGCAAGCGGACAATCACAGATCAAATAGCTAAAAGCATAAGAATGACACTTTCAAGAATAACTTTCTGCAAAGAAGAGCAAAACGGAAAATTATTTCAAATGTGTAAAAAATTTTATAGTTTATTACATCTTTAGTTTTTATATATAACAGTAACACCGCATTACAATTTACCCTTTACGTATTAGAATGTAGAGTTACCCTCCTTTACTATTTAAAATATTGTTACATATATACAAGAGGAAAAAGAGAGGATTGTTACAAGAGGAAAAAAAATTAATTTTGATTTTACAAAGAAGTGCTAAAGAAATCAAATTTTTTTGCTCAAATGACCTCATCTGTAATTAGAATTTCATTACTACATATCTATGTTCCAAAAAAAATTTTTAAATCGTTTCATCGAATTACAACTATTATTATTTGTGGTAGGAGGCTTTGACTTCAAAACGTCAAACAGTAGTTTATTTGTCAAAAATAACTTCAACTGTGGTTCTGTAATTTTTACTGAAAATGTTAACGTTATCACAAAAAATATATTACTTACATAAATAAATACAATGTTATGGTATTGGGGAAAAGAGCCACATAAGAGCATTAATAAGATAAGTGCATATAAGAGATGCTGTTGCGTCCTTGATACTTCAAGAAATTCACAACAGTTACTAGGAACTACGGCTTAGAGGCGAATTGTGTGTTGAAAGGGGTGGCGAATTTATAGAATAATTTTAAACATTATTGTTTCGCGCCTAGCTCTTTTTACTTTCTCATATTTTTAAAGTTGTGATTTAAAAACAAATCTAAAAATTTGTTAATTCTAAGTAAAGGTTTGATAGCTTCGTAATTCTAATTACATATTTGGTTATTTGAAATCAAGCAAGCATTTTTATTCCTTTAGCATTTTTTGGTAAAATCAAAAATACTTTTTCCCTCTTGTAAACTCAATCCGGGGACATACTGTATATATATATATATATATATATATATATATATAATAACTTTAATCCTAGTTACATTTTAAAGAATCTAATTTGGTGACCATTAAAAAAATTTAATAGTATTAGGTAAAAATAAACTTACTAATATTAAGAGATATCATACAGAAGCGACTTGATATTAATATACAGTTATAAAGTATCAATACCTTCATAAATACAAGTATTACCCAGTGAGGTACGGACAATTTTCGAATTAGAGGGCGTTGCAAATTATTTCAGACGGGATTTCCTAGCCTAAAAGGTGACAGGGTCGGCTTTATGGGTCGTACAGAAATATATAAAAAAGTACTGTAACTAACGAATAATTTTCAGATGCACAAATTTATTTCAGAGAGTAGAATTTGAAATTTTAGTGACTAATAATTATTATACACTATATTTTTATACACTTGCCTGGAAAGACAGACCTGGAAATATAACGAAAATATTTGTATTATATAAGTGCGTCTCTGATACAAACAATTACCTGTTGTTAAGTATAATACCTCTGTAAAAAAAAATAATTCATGATATTTACACTAATTTACAAGTGCATTAAGGGCCAGTTTTCTTAGAAGGGATTCGAAGTCTATCTCATAAGGGAGGTATACCCGACGGCATTCAACTACCTGGAAATCCCGTCCGAAATAATTTGCAACGGACCATACCTCCAATACCAACATTCGAAATCGACAAGATTACTGCGCAAGTCCGTCTGGCTCTAATCCTAATGTAATCTACTCATTTTCCCTCGAGCCGCTTGAACCCGAGCCAGAACCCCCCCTCGGCGCTCAGGCTGAACATGTCCTTCAACAGGACGAGCGGCGTCCTCGTCCTGCCGATAGGCACGATCTCGAGCCGATCGAGGACGTGGACGAGGCCGATCTTCGCCTCCATCATCGCGAACCTGTTCCCTATGCAGTTCCTCGGCCCGAGGCCGAACGGCTGGTACGAGTACGGCCTGATCGAGGCCTTGCGCTCCTCGCCGAAGCGTCCCGGATCGAACCTGTCCGGCTCCGGGAAGAGCTCCGGGTCCCGGTGGAACCCGAACGTCGGGATCGAGATCCCGGTGCCCGTCGGGATCGTCAACGGCGTCCCGGCTGGATCTGATGGGTCTATGGTGAAGGGCCTGGTGCAGACCCTGTCGGACGCCACTTGGGTCGGATATTTCCGCAGCGTCTCTGGAGCAGAAGGGTCGGTTATGGGAGATTACACCCTTATTAGATGGAGAGAAACTTGAAGCAAAGTAACCACTTCAGCAACGACAGTTTTTACGTATTAAGTCATGGGATATTTATCGACACTCTGGAACTATCCCAGATTCCTGTAGAAACTAATGTCTTGCGACATGACCCTCTACTTTGAATAGTAGAGACTTCCTTGGAGCAAAATCACGTTGGTTCCACTGAAAGTCACTAGGATTTCAGCAGAACATTTGACATTGACAGACTGGCAGATTGGTTTTTACATTTCAGTAGGTACATAATTATCTGCAAAATGCCTGGTTGTTTTGCACGTAACTGTAAGAACAGTTGGGCAATAGGGTTCCAGCTGTTTAAGATACAGGATATAGATTTTGAATTTCCCTCATAAAGGTAGGGACCTTTTTCGTCTCGACGTTGGTATTAGTTTTTCTCCAGGATACGCTACTATTAAAGTAAAGGGGCTATACTCAAGGCCATCCAGAAGTGCCTCTCAAAGAAGCCTCCTCGCCCGAGCAAGCTTGCACAATTATTGCTTAGACAGTAACCTAAAGCAAACAGAGCAATAGAGATAACCAAGAGTCATCCAAACATGCGTCCTACGTGATCGTATATTCCTTAATCTTCCAAAACAATCCCAGGTTCTTCTAGATGGTAAATTCTCCCGACCTGATGCCCCAGAACTAAATAACTTAAGACCATACTGGACTAACAGAGGAAGCCTCCACAATTGAGGAGGCTTAAAGTTTCATTTCCTGGAATTTAACTTTTAGCTGAAGGACCAATTCAAAAAACATGTAAGGATATTAAACACTCCAGGATTTCTGGAGGAAGTAGCTAATTCCAACCTGAGCCTCCGGGCCATCCTGAACTAACTATGGGAGAAGGACCCTCAAATGAGGAAGCTTGAATTTTACTATCTTGCAGAGTAGCTTGAAGCTGACTGACCAATTTAAACAGCACCAGTTTCAAACAGATGTACTTCCTAAATAATGGGATGCTCCTAAACACCCCAAACCTATCCCAGAATCCTCCAACGTCTTCCAACCTGAACCTCCATGCCATCCAGACCAACCTCTCGGAGAAGACCTTTCGAATGAAGATTCTTAAACTATTATCGCTTGCAGAGTAACTTAAGGCTAACTGGCCATTTCAAACCACACCAGTTTTACCAAGACGCACGACAAACTTGATGGAATGTTTCTAAACACTCCCAAAACTATCCAAGATTCCTGTCGGAGATAGAGTCCTCAGACTTAAAGCTTCAGGTTATCCAGAAATAATTCCCCGAGAAGCCTCCTTAACTGAGAAGGCTTTATCTTGTATTGTTTGGAGGGTAATTTGAAGCAAACTAACCGATTTAGACAACAACACCAGTTTCAACCATACGTACCTCCTACGCAATGGAATGTTTATAATCACTCCAGATTTATCCCATGTTCCTGGGGGAAGTAATGTCTCTAGACCAGAAACACCAGACCACCAAGAACTAACTGAGGGTGCATCAACTTTTATTACTTGGTAACTTGAAGCTAACTCATCATTTCAAACAGCACTAGTTTCAATCAGAAAAGCGTCCTACCTGATGGAATGCTACTAAACAGCCCAAAACTATCTCAGTTTCCTGGAGGAAGTAATATCTTCCAACACGCATCTCGAGGCCACCCAGAACTACCTCTCAGGAAGCCTCCTCACCTGAGAAAGCTTGCATAATTATTACCGGGAAAATAACTTGAAGCTAAGCAATTGAGACAATACCAGTTTCACCCGGACACAGGTACGTCCTACATGATGGGATATTCCTTAGCCTTCCAGAACTATCCCAGGTTCTTTTAGAAAGAAACGTCTCCCGACCTGAAACCCCAGAACTAACTAACTCAAGGCCTTGCTGGACCAACTGAGGTAGCATTCTCCACTGAAAAGGCTTAAAGTTCAATTTCTTGGAATTTAACGTGAAGCTGACGGACCAATTTAAACAACGACAGTAGTTCAAACCAGACATACTTCCTACGTGATATAATGGTACTAAACTCTCCTCCATAACTATCCCAGATTCCTGGAGAAGACACTTATCCCGACGTCAACCAGCAGGCTATCCAGAACTAACTCTCGGAGAAGCCTCCTTAGCTGAGGAGGATTAAACGTGTATTTCATGGAGAACACATTAGTTTAAGTGACCAAATCAAACAGCGACAATACATTTAACCAGAGATACATCCTACGTGATGGAATGTTTTGAAACACACAAGAACTATCATGGGTTCGTGGAGGAGATAATGTCTTCCCACCTGAAACCCAGGCAATCCTATTTTACCTTTCAAGAAGCCTGCTCACCTGAGGAAGACTAAACATACTTGTTTGGACACTAACTTGAAGCAAATTAAGCAATTGAGAGAATAACACCAGTTTCAACCAGGCTTATGCCTCTACATGAAGATTAGTTTCTAGACACTCCAGAAGTAATCCCAACAGCTGAAGAAAGTAACTTGCCCCGATTTGAAACTTCTCGCAGAAGCCTCCTAAATTAAGAAGATTTAATTACATGGAGAGTAACTTGAAGCCGACCATTCAATTCAAACACCAACACCAGTTTCACCCTGACATACGTCCTAAGAGAAACGTCCCAGACCACTCCAGAAGTATCCCAAATTGCTGAAGGAAGTAACGTCACCCGACCTGAAGCTCCAGGCCATCCAGGACTAACTGAGGGGGCTGGAACTTGCATTTCTTGGGGAGTAAATTGAAGCTAACAAACCAATTAACACAACAACACCAGATTTAACCACACATACTTCCTACGCGAAGGAATGTTTCTTAACACTTCAGGACTATCCCATGTTCCTGAGGGAAGTATTGTCTCTAGACCTGAAACACCAGGTCATCCACCAGGGGGCTTTAACTTCCATTTCTTGGAGTATAAATTGTAACTGATCACTTCAAACAACGCCAGTTCAACCATAAGAGCGCCCTACATGATGAAATACTACTAAACGACCCAAAATTATCCAAGTTTCCTGGAAGAAGTAATGTCGTCCAACCTGGACCTCCTGGCCATCCAGAACTACCTCTCAGAGGAGCCTCCTCACCTGACGAAACTTGCTCGATTATTGCTTGGAGATCAACTTCAAGCTAACTACCCAATTTAGACATATTTCCCACGTTACAATTATTATAGTTCCAAACGATTCCTGGAGAGAGTAACGCCTTTTCATCCGAACCTCCATGCTAACCAGAACTACCTCCTCACCTGAAATGACCATGTCCAGGTACTTCATCTCCATGAGCACGTCGTAGTTTAGCTCCCCGCCACACCTCCTGAGGGCGCCCCTAATCTCCTCGCGTAGCTTATCCTGGACCTCTGGATTCTCGGCGAGCTCATGCGAGGCGAAGCACATCAGCCGGGAGATAGGATCGAAGCCGGCGAAGAAGAAGGTGATGGCGTTCGAGACGATGTTGTCCATGGTGATGTCCTTATCTGGAAGATAGACGCGATAATAGGAAGTTAAATGGATGAGAAGGTGATTTGGTTAAAATGTGGAGGTGTCACCAATACCAACTTTCCTTCCTCGCCTCCATCATCAGGTGTATCATGTCCGGCCTGACTATGCCCTTCTCCTCCCTCTGCCTGATCGAATCTTCGACTAGATTGGTGAAGAAGTTCACCTCTTTTTCGTCCAGGAAACGGAAGTTCAGCAACTGGAAAATGAAATCACCAACGTCCATAACGAAACCACATGGATTTTGGTACAAGATTGGTGCACGTAATACCGCTAACACCCACTCACTTTGTATAACTTCGGAAATGCCAGCGCCATGACGAACTTGAGCCTCTTCCTCGTCTCCTTGAATTCGGTCAGGTTCCTCCCGTTGACGTAGAACTCGTTTTCGGGCTCCTCGAACGTGTCGACTTCGACGCCGAAGATGCTCGAGGCGATCACGTCGTTGCAGAACTTGGTGAAGACGTCGAGCATCTCCAGCTCGACGACTTCCCCGTCGGAGTCCTCCAATTGCTTTGCGAACTTCCTGCCGATGTCGTTCATCACGCCGAACAGGAACCTCATCTTGTTCGCCGTGAAGGTCGGGCTGAGGACCGAGCGCATCGACTTCCAGTCTTCACCTGGAAAATTGAGGCATGTCCAAGAGATGATTGGATGGGTTCCTTGGGATTATGATTATTCTGATAATATAGTCCATACTCCATAGACTCAGTCCACATGGGGACACACATGTCCCCGACAATAGCTCCGAACATTTGTGAATGGGGTAGTTCGCAATGAAGACTGAACGCTCTTTCCTCATAGCTTTTCCTAAAAGTCGCCACTAGTAGAACACGTTGCAGCATGGTCAACTATGTCGAGATGAAGGGATGGGCTTCATATCAGACGAGTTAGGATATGCTTGGTTGGGTATATCGAAATGAAAACTGTACCCCATATCAATTTTGTAACTTTCAATTCTTTCGCTGAATATTGCAACGAGAAACACATCATGGACATATACAAATAGGTTTAAACCAGTTAGGATGAGTTTGAAGAGATAACTGATATCACGATATCTTTAGATGTATTCGGTAGGATCAAGATTATGTTCAAGAACAAGTTTATGGCCTCCCAATCTTTCATTGAATGCCTCAGCGGACAACATGTTATTTACATGTCCACATAGTTGCAAGCATGTTAAGATAAGTTTGATGAGATGGGCCAAGTCAGGACAATTTCTGATGGAGTAGTTCTTAAATGAAGCTCTAATCCAAGACTGAGTTCAAACCATAAGAAAACACCAAGTCTTCACTACCAATTTATTGCCAAAATAGCGACCGGTTTCGACTGTCTAGCAGTCATCTTCAGGCTCGTAATAAGAAATCATTTTAGGACTACAGCTGAACAATATGTGAGACGTCACAGTTAAAACCGACATTCACAGTTGAAAATTATTCACATATCGATCAGGAACATTCATAGGAAACATAGAGAAAGCCTTAATAGGAATAACGTCCTCATCGTTAGGAGGTTAGTCTTTACGGGTGTGGGACAGGACCAACATTCCTAGGGTTTAAACTACCATGGCTATCTTCGAGACGCTGGACAACCTTTGGTATTTCAAGACTGAGTTCTCTGCCTTCATTGTGTTTCCCAAGAAACGTCACTAGTTGAACACTTCAAGCCTGTCAGTGATTTGCAGTCCCCTTGGCGTCTTTTAAACCCGAGGTCTTTATATAACTTACTAAAAATGTGTCCAAATGAGGCTTTGTGAGGCTTGGAATGGATTGAACATGTCGCGTACCTGTCAGGGTGGCGAGGTTTCCCATGAAGAGAGGATCAGCGTCCTTAGGGAGTATAAACCTCCGGTCCATGAACGAGTCGAAGTCCTTGATCATGATCTGCTTCAACAGGTCCAAGTCTTTGACGAGGAGGGTGGGGAAGTTCAACTGGTGGAAACCGTAGTACCTGAAGATGTGTCGAAGGGAGGAGTTCGAATTGAGGGAAATGATCGAAAATCGAAGGCAAAAACCATTTGAGGCAAACATTTTTGGGTAAATTTCATGTCAAGAGTAGTTGTATTTTTGGTTTTTATATCCTTTTTTAAAATTCGCTCCGAGTATTTTTTTAAACTTTACATATATGTTGTACTGTCGCATATGTAAATTAAAGTTTTAAAACATTTTTAGTTAAATGCTCTCTGAGGAGCACTTTATACTTCGTTTTTCGGTTCTTTTAAAGTTTCCTGAAATTCGTCACCATAATTTTTTTTTAAACTTTAACCATTTATTCTTTTATCATCGAATATGTTTAACAAAGTCCATTTCGGGTAAATAATGTTTGGAGGGCACTTCACACTTATCGTTTGTATGTTTTCTGATTATTATTTCAGACATCCACTTCAACAAATTTGTTAAAGTATTGTTTATTTACTCCACTATCGAATTATGGTAATTAATATTTAATTACATTTTTGATAAAAGTTCCTGCTTTACTTTGAACATTTTTGAAATCTGTTTCAAGATTTTTTTTAAACAGTGGACGTTAATTATACCATTGAATATGTACAATCATAAAGTTTAATGATATCTTTTTTTTTTGCTTCAACAAATTTGTATAAACGTGAATATTCAGTCTACTACTGTCGAATATGTATAATAAAATTATATGACATTTTTGGATAAAGTCTCTTCGAAGGACACTGTTCACTTGTTTTTTTATTTATTTTTTTAAATTTTCCGAAATTTGCTGAAAGATTTTTTTTATCTTTGGTTGTGTATTCAACTACTGGATATGTGTAATAAAGATTAATAATATTTTTGTCTAAAAAAATTATGGAAGATACTCTACACTTATAATTTTCCTATTTTTTGACTATTTCCTAAATCCACATTAACATATTGTGGAAATATTGGATATTTATTTGTTGATTATGTTGTTTATGTTGAACACTATCGAATGTGTAAAATAAAATAAAATTATTTTTTTGGATGAATGTTCTCTGAAGGTTACTTTACACTGGTTTCTTGTATTTTTTTGAAAATGTTCCTTTTAATATATTTTTTTAAATTTTGTACGTTCATTAAACTATTGAATATGTAAAATAGTGCTTAATAACATGTTTTTTTCTACATTTTTTTCTTTTTTGCTTCAACAAATTTGCATAAATGTGAATATTAGTCTACTATGGAATATGTGGAATTGTTATATTTTCTAGAAAAATTCTCCTTGAAGACACCTTTTACTAGTGGTTCTTCACTTTTTCAAACTTTTCCGAAATTCGCTTCAAGATTTTTTTTAATTCATTGGAAGTATATTCAACTACTGGATAAGTATAATAAAGATTATTTGTAAGTAATATTAAATAAAGTTTATTAATTATTAATTAAAATAATTAAATTAAGGTTACTTAAGTAAATTAAATAATAAAATATTATTTGTGTCCAAACAATATTTCAAGTGTACTTTACTCCCATGGTTTTTCTGTTCTTTGGTTATTTTCGAAATCGACTTCAGAAAATTTCTTGAGATATTGCGTATTTACCTGCCGAATATTTTGTTTACGTTGGATACTATCAAATGTGTAAAAGAAAATTTAATGACATTTATTGATAAAAGTTCTCTGAAGCGTAGTACTTTACATGTCGTTTTTATTGAATATCAAATATATAAAATATAGTTCAATACCATATTTCTTAGTTTTTTCAAGAAATTTTTATACATGTGAATATTCAGTTTACTGTCTAACATGAGTAATAAAATTATATTTTTGAAATAATTCTCTTTAAATGGCATTTTCCACTTGTTTTTTAAATTTCCCGAAATTCGTTGCAAGGCTCTTTTAATATGTATTGTATATTATTGAATGTGTATAATAAAATTTAATAACATTTTTGGCTAAATAATCATTGAAGGGCACATCATATTCTTCGTTTTTCTCTTTTTTAATAATTTTCGAAATTCAAAGACAATTTCATTGAAATGTTAAATATTTACTATACTATCGAATGTGTACAATTAAATTTAATGAAATTTTTTGATAAATACTCTCTGAAGAGCACTTTACATGTCGTCGACAGTATGGATTAAGGGCGCGAAACACGACGTAAACGATGCGACAATTGTTTATTAAAAACAAACTCTGTGATTTACATGTGTAAAATTAATAATCATGAACACGCTTGGCAATCCCAAGACCGACCCGACTTCTTCGCTCGAGAGCTAATTATCGTCTCCCTCTTTTAAACATCGAACTACGCCGAGTTTTTTAAACACTCATTACTAAAAATGCATTTCAGCGTCTCGAGAAGCCGTTCTTGGTTCCGCCCGCACACGTCTAATGTGCTGCGTATTCATTCGTTAACATAAACAACTTAAATTATTACAAAGTATACAAAAAAATAAAAAATAATAAGTCGAGAGCGTGATCCCCGACACGGCCATTCTGACATATCGCACGACCCTGTGCGATCAAGCTAGAAAAACAAAACATAAATTACTCATCAAGTCATATCGTAAAGTCTTTTTCAGTCAGAGCTAGCGGTTCTGCGCTTCGGCTCTTCCTGACTCTAACAATTCACTCGAAATTCATTCCAAATTCATTCCACTCAGGTAAGTCCACCTAGCAGACTTCCCAAGCCCAACAACATCAAATCACTGACTTTTATTAAAGCCCAAATTCTAACATCACCGAATAGCTACTCACTAGTTATTCTACACAAGTTGTCACCAACACTTCTGGCTTCACACCACGAAGTCGTCTAGTGCACAACCCTACTCCGTGATCCTCACTGATCAACCCTACTCCGTGATCCTCACTGATCACACAGGTCACAACACCAGATAAGCCTCCGGTCCCTCGGTTAACTCAACCTTCACCCCTGACTTTCGTCCAGTGCTGACCTCATACATCATCATTCAACAATGTCTTCACAATCATAAATCATATTAATACACTCATTATCCTCTGTCGGCATTGACCTTAAACGATCATGAGCGTATTTTAAAACACGGTTACCTCTCATCGGTTTCAATTCATATCGATCTCCACTTAGAACCTTTACAACTCTCAAAGGTCCTCGGTACTTCTGGTCAAGCTTGGTTTGATTTCGTTCTTCATTTTTCAACAAAACAAGATCATTTACTTTAAACGGCTGAACTTTAGCCTTTCCCTTATCAAACCTCACTTTTTCCACAGATGAAGCATTTTTCATCGCTGCAGCAGCACGTTCTCTCAAGTTCTCAAGGTCTATTTCCTCAATATTATCATTAGCAACTAAACCAAATGGTCTTGCAACTTTTCCAATTAAAAGCTCAAGAGGGCTACATTTAGTGACTCTGTTGGTTGTTGAATTTATTGCTAACTGTACTTCTTCGATATAATCTTGCCAAGATTTATCCTTATCTAATTCCACGGCAGTAAAAAGTGATTTCAGGACAGACATGATTCGTTCTACTTGACCGTTTGCACGACTACTACCAGTAGCAATGAAATGTACCTCCACAATTTGACTTTGACAGTAACCCTTAAATTGCTTATTATCAAAACATCCACCTTGGTCGACAATGAGTCTAGTAGGAGTTCCAAATAAAGAAATATTTTTCTTAAGAGCTCTAATACTGTTAACTGTATCTATTTTCGAAGTATAAGTCAAAATAACATATTTTGTAAAAGCATCAATAGAAATAAAAACGTACTCCTTTTGTTTATTTTTGCCACTCAATTTTCCTGTAATATCCATATGAATAGTATGCCATGGAATATTAAATTTGGGTATATGATGAAGTTCAACTTGTACTTTACCGGAAGGGGTTTTGGCTAATTTACACGTTACACACTTGTCAACAAATTTTCGAACCCATTTAGACATTTTTGGAAACCAATAAAAATCATAAATTTTGTCAAGAGTTTTTTCCCAACCTAAATGCATGACTGATTCATGAACATTATTGATTACGGACCATCTGAATGCTCGTGGAATAATAATCAACTTTCTGGCTCGTCCATTTCGTTGAATTTTACGATAAAGTAACCCTTGCGATAATTCGTATGTTTCTAATATGTCAGAGGACAAATTTTGGCAATCTGTTAATTCGGAGATAATTTTAGAAAGTTCAGGATCTCGTGATTGTTCCGCAATGAGCCAATCTTTAGTAATTTCTACAATATGAATTTCCTTTTGAGGAACTTTTTGAATTTTTCCAATAGTTTCTGTATTTTTGCTTCTTGGTTGAATATGATTGCGGGAAAAAAAATCAACGTGACTCATCCTTTTGCCCTGTTGGTAGATAATATCGAAATCATAAATTTGTAAAAACATCCACCAACGGTGAACGCGAGGGGTCAATTCTAATTTCGTTCGAGATGATTTTAACGCATTACAATCAGTAACTACAAGAAATTTACGTCCATACAAATAGTGTCGAAAATGTTTTACTGCGTTTACAACGGCTAGAGTTTCCAGTTCATACGAGTGATATTTAGATTCTGTTTCCGATGTCCTTCTACTGAAATATTCTATAGGGTGGAGTTTGTTAGAAATACGATGAAAGAGAATCGCTCCATATCCTTCGCTACTTGCATCAGTATGTAATTCGACTGGATGTTCTGGATTAAAAATGGTCAAAACTGGTTCGTTCGTTAATTTCTCTATTAATTGTTGTCGAATTTTCTCATGTTGAGAAGTCCAAAT
Source organism: Cryptocephalus moraei (assembly GCA_946251905.1). NCBI lineage: Eukaryota > Metazoa > Arthropoda > Insecta > Coleoptera > Chrysomelidae > Cryptocephalus > Cryptocephalus moraei. Next base: position 10,053,702 of record OX276466.1, on the reverse strand, counting down.
AAATTTTCCTTTTGTGGTTGTTAGTCGATACAATGGTGCGGCAATTACGGAAAATTTCGGTATAAATTTTCGGAAATAAGAACTGAGTCCAATAAATTGTCTAATTTGCGTGATCGTTTCAGGTGGGGGTAAAGCAATTAGTGCTTTTATTTTGCCAGCATTAGGTCTAATTTTACCTGCACATATTTCATAACCCAAATAGTCAATTTTAGTTTGTAAGAAGGAACACTTGCGTACATTTAACGAAAAGCCAGCTTGAACAAGGGCGTTTAGTACGTCCTTTAATTTAAAAAGACCTTCCGAAATACTTTTCGAATAAATCATGACATCGTCCATGTAGACGACGACATGTGTGTTTACTAATTTACCTAAAGCTGTCACGATAGCTTTTTGGTAGACGGCTGGGGCCGTTTTTAACCCAAAAGGCATTGACAAATATTCGTATTGACCTTCGGAAGTAATAAAAGCTGTTTTCTCGATGGAATCTTCGTCGACAGGGATTTGATGAAAACCACTGGCCATATCTAATTTTGTAAAATAATTTGCGGCACCTAATCTAGCAATTACCTCAGAAATGATCGGCAATGGATACCTATCACAAACTGTATTAGAATTTAATTCACGGTAGTCGACACACAATCTACTAGTCCCGTCGTTTTTTCCAACTAAAATAATAGGACTTGAAAAAGGCGAATTACTGGGTCTGATTATTTTTGCAGCTAATAATTCTTGAATTTTATTGCGTACTATTTCTTTTTCATATTCACTCATACGGTAGGGTCGCCTCTGAACAATTTTATTTGGATCTTTTAATCGAATCTCTAGTTTACCAGTAGTTACTCGTCTTTTAGGATTATCCGTAATAAAGGAGTCTTTGAAAATTTCCAACAATGAAAGCAATTGAGTAAGCTCATCATTAGCTACTTCGGTTTTTATTGTTTTTGACCAAGTTAACATTGAGTTGTTACTCCTATTGGTGATGCAACAGGCAGTTTTAGTTTTATTCAAACAAATCTTATCATGGGTCAAGTAAATCGAATAACCAATTCCCAAAATTTCTCTCCCAATCAGAATATTATGAATTAAACAATCGTCCTTAACGATGTAAAAAGTTATTTCAAGCAAATAACCGTCAATTTCTACTTTAGACAAGATCTGCAGTGTACTAAAGACAGTGTCTTTTCCAATACCAACCAAAGAAACTGTATTGTGTTTTCTTTGCCCACTAAATTTTAATGAAATAGATTCCTTCAAAAGAGAACATTCTGCTCCAGAATCGAAAACAAATGGAAAGATCTCACCTAAGTGTTTCAGATGCCCAGTAGGTGATGCAACAGTACAGATATCCACTCTTTTCGTTCCATTTTCTTTCCTCATCTGGCAGTCATTGGCGTAGTGTCCGAGTTGGTTGCATTTGTAACAGCGTGGTTGTTGTTCCCGAGGCTTGTTGGAAGTTCCACTGAAGTTGGATTTCACCAGGGAGGCCCGGCATTCCCGGTGACGATGTCCAACCTTTCCGCACTTGAAGCATGTCATCGGCCGCTGTAGTTTTGGACGCTTTCCCTGTTGTTGATCTGCTGAATCCTCCAGTTTACGTTTCGAGACAGCACGCAATTCACGTTGTAATTGATTGCGATTTGTCATTTCGATGGTGTAAGCAAGTTGTTTTAGTCGGTTATCAAATCGAGACAAATGTGCCATAGCTAGTGCAACGCCAATTTCTTCGGGATCGGATTTTTGCCAACGTGTTAGGAATGTGGTTAGGAATTGACTTGCATACACTGAGTATGGTTCGTTGTCCTTTGGTTTTCCGTATAGAAGTTTGAGTAGCGATGCTGCACCAGTTTCAGATTCATCATATCTGGCTAGAAATAGCTCCTTAAACTGTTCCCAAGTCATTCCATCAAAAGAAATTTGAGAAAGCCAGGTCGATGCAGAACCTTGCATGGCTTTGCTCAAAGTAATCATGAGAGCACTGCCACTTGCTGGTTTTTCTCGCATGCACAGGTCAGCAGTTGTACACCATCCTTTGACGGTTTGACCCGTTTTGTCTGGATCGAAGATTGGTCGAGTAATAGATTCATTCGTCGATGGCTGGCCAATCTTTTTCACCAATTCGTCCAAAATTTTACGCCACTGATGTTCAGAGCCGCTGTTCGCTTGGTTTTGAAGCACTTGCTCCTCTTCAACATCTCGGTGTTCACTCATCGTAAATCCTTCAGGTTCAGGTTCAAGTCAGAGCACTCCACTTATCCACGGGGTGAGCACACGATTTAACCACGGGGTGAGGAACACTATATGTCCCGGGGGTGAGAACACTATCCCACTTCTGATGTCGTCGACAGTATGGATTAAGGGCGCGAAACACGACGTAAACGATGCGACAATTGTTTATTAAAAACAAACTCTGTGATTTACATGTGTAAAATTAATAATCATGAACACGCTTGGCAATCCCAAGACCGACCCGACTTCTTCGCTCGAGAGCTAATTATCGTCTCCCTCTTTTAAACATCGAACTACGCCGAGTTTTTTAAACACTCATTACTAAAAATGCATTTCAGCGTCTCGAGAAGCCGTTCTTGGTTCCGCCCGCACACGTCTAATGTGCTGCGTATTCATTCGTTAACATAAACAACTTAAATTATTACAAAGTATACAAAAAAATAAAAAATAATAAGTCGAGAGCGTGATCCCCGACATACATTGGTTTTTTGAAATTTTCCAATTCGTCCCAAAAATAATATGTTCCAAATTTTGGATTCTTATTCCACTATTAAATGTGTATAATAAAGTTTAATAACATTTTTGGCTGTCTTCTCGGAAGAGCATTTTACACGTTTTTTTTGGTTTTATCTTAAATTTTTCGAAATTAGTTTATAGAACTTTATTCAAATCCAAAATATTTATTCTACTATCGAATAGGTTTAATGGGTATAATAATACCTATCACTAAATTAATAGGTAAGTATAATAAAGTTTATTAACATTTTTTGCATCATGGACACCATACTCATCATTTTCTGTCACTTTATCTTCCTTTCTTAAATTCGCACCAACAATTTTGTATCAGTTTTTAATATCTACTTTATTATCGAATGTATACATAAAGTTTAACAACATTTTTGGCTGTCTTCTGTGAAGAACATTTTACAGGCCTCTTTTTTGGTTTCTTCTTAAATATTTCGAAATTAGTCTCAAGAACTTTTTTCGAATCCAAAATATTTATTCCACTATCGAATAGGTGTAATAGGTATAATAATACCTATTATTAGATAATAATATTATTTAAAAGGTATAACAAGGTTTATTAACATTTTTTGAAAAATAATTTTGGTAGACACTTTATACTCGTTTTGTTTTTTCTGAATTTTTTTCTTAAATTCGCATCAACAATTTTGTTTGTTTTTAATATCTACTCTACTATGGAATGTATACAAAAAAGTTTAATAATATTTCTTTTAAATTCTTTAATGATTTTCTGCTGCCGAATATTTATAAATAAATACAAAAAAGTGGAGGGAGTTGCGAGAAAGACCGCCATTTTTTGATTTGGAGATATTTTTCACTTACTAACAGATTCATAGAGTTGTAAACTCTGTATTTAAATATGTTTTATTACAGATTTGGGTACTATGACTATATTTTTAATGGTAATGTAAACGTCATTCCAATTAACCAAACATCTTACATTTGACACTCTTGACGTTTGTTGTCATGTTGAAACATGTCTCAAAACACCTTGACAGACAAAATTGGATAGGACGATTGTTGGAAAATTGTAGGATTGGGAGTTAAAATCATACGTTTACCTCTCATTGGGGAATTGATTGTAGAGCTGCATTACCAGAGTTCCCGCGCTTTGCTTTTTGAATATGTTGAACCAGTTCATGCAGATGTGGCTCCAAAGATCTGCCTGGGGCACGCCTAAGCTCTTCCAGTGTCCTGCTGGTCTCAGGAACAAGTAGTAGACGATGAAGGGTACGAGAAGCAGAAGAAGTGTTGCCAGCATCGTGTTGTAAAAGACCAATACAAAACTAATATATTTCCAAACGACAAGCGTTAATAAATATAAGCGCGTCCCGAAATTACCGCCAAGGACGCGAGACTGAAGTCTGTTTAAAAATTCGGACCCACGCTATTATCGTATTTATTAGAGATATGTATCGGGCTATCTCGATATGTAATGTGACAACATTGTTTTGTTAATTGTTGGTTTGTATTATTAAAGTAAAATGGATCGTTCGCAATAATGGTTCCTTTATACTTTCTCATATGAGTCATTCATACAAGAGATGAGGGAGTTTTCGAATTTGAGAACATTTCTAGATGGTTTATGGTCCCCTGAGTAAAAAACGTGTTTTTGAAATTTTGTAAAAAATGTATCTTCGGTACGTTTTCTCTAAAATTTGCCCCACGAACTTTTTCAAAATTTCTCATATGTATAAGTAATAAAGTTTAGTAACACTTTGGCTAAAGCTTTTTGAATGACACTTTGCATTAGTTATGCATTTCAATTAGTTTTTTAAAATTTGAAATGTTTATTCCAGTTCCGCTTTGACAATTTGAACTTAATCTTAAAGGGCAATGTACACTTGTCATTTTTCGGTTTTGGGAAATTTCGTCGAAATTCACTAATTTATTTTAATTTGGATTGTTTCTAATATATGATTTATGTAATGTGGCAATGTTACTATGTATACTAATTTTTTGTAAATATTGGGGCTAAATCTTTTACACTTATTATTTTTCGGTTTTTAGGAATTTCCTCAAGGTCCGCTCCGTATTTATATATATTTCAAATTCTAGATATTTCTTCTCCTGTCGAATATTATTATATAATAAACTTTAATGTGGCAATTTCTTATATTAATATTTGTGGCAAAATCTTCTTTAAAAAACATTATGCACTTAGTTTCTCCATTTTTTTGAATTCATCGAAAATCGAAAATTTCATTTCGAAACCATTCGAAATTAAATGAACTTTTTAAAAATTTTCAATATTTATTCTTCTACCAAATATTTATAGTAAAATATGAGAAAGCAGTCCGGTGGAATCATCGCGATTCACCATGTTAATTTGTTTAAATTTTATTTTCTATAAGTCTCTGTTTTATGTAGTTTCACGATAAAACATTTCAACGCAACGAGTAAGTTATTAAAATACTTTTCACGTTTTTGAACAATTGGTTGTCCTTTATAGTCTAGTCAACATGTATCTTTTTTGAAAACTTTTTTGTATAGTCTCAGAAAATTATGGTCATGGTGTCATCGATTCGTAATGTCATGTAGAAAGTTTAAGGAAAGGTTCCAAAAGGCGCTCAAAAAAATTGCAAAAGTTATAAACAATTAAGTAAAAAAAAGTCTGACTTTTGTTTTTTTATTGAATATCTCGAAAAATATTAAAGATTTTCGAAATATTATAAGAGATCTGAAAAGATCAGTAAATTTTCTGAAAAAGAGGTCCAACCCCCGAAACTGTACCTTCAATATTTATAATTTTTACACAGTCCTGAAAATATAGCCAAAAACGGCTAGTCTGGCTTCCGCGCGCGTTGCTTGACTCTGACACAATAACAAAAAAAATTATTTTATCATATTAAATATGAATATCAAGGAATAAAAAAATGCATGTACTTTAGGGATAAATCAGTTAACAATAATCCGCTGTTAAAAAATTTTTATCCCAATTTCTCCACGAATTATGCATTTGTTATTTAACAAATTTTTCTACACTGAATGTTAACATAAAAACCCCGATAATTAGTGAACTAAAACCCTAGGATTTTTTTCACTTACTGAAGTTATTCTTAATAGGCTTACAAATAGATCACCGTTGCAAAAATTGTAAAGTTTTGATTTTCCACTTTTTTATTAACAATTGAAAATTAAACAATACGAGAAAGTCAACAAAAAAATTATTTTTTTAAATATCTTGAATGTTTCGATTTCTAAGGGTTTCAAGCTGTATAAATATATTTTTTTATCTTTTACCACCATTGTTTAAAAAATTGTTATAAACAAATACATTGTTTATGAACAAATCAAAAATATTTTTTTGTAATATATTCATTGACGAAAATCATGATTTTTAAAGAAAAAACGATTTACTAAAAAAATGTATTTGTTGCTAAAAAATGCGTTTGTTAATTAACAATCGTATTTCCGGATAAATATTAAAATTAAGGAACCATTTTTTCTCTACAAATCATTACTTCTATTGTTGTTAGAGTTTCTTAAAAAAAAGGTCTTTTCTTTACTTTTCATTTGTTTATTTAATAAACAATTTGTTACTAACAAATTCATTTTTTGCGTTTATTTTCTTTTAAATAGTACTTAATTCTGCAATAAATATAGCCATGTGCTGTTTTTTATGAAAAAACGTTATTTTCTATTTTTTATACAATTTTTAATAGATATTAATGTGCCTTGAAACTTATCCATTTTATTCGGTTTTTGCTGTCATAATTAAAATAACTTTAAACTATTCAAGATATAACAATAATGCTTTGATGCTTTGGGTATTTTTTGTTCACTATTTAATAATTAACAATTTAGGCCTTTCCCTTTGGTTTTAGCTCTGTTATTTATTTAATTATAGACTATTATTTTTTAGTATATACCGAGTCGGCCACCGAATCGGCGCATCGCTTATGGACTATCTGTACTTCAAAACACACGTGATTCGGCTGCCGCTCGGCATAAACCTCTCCTTGTGTTTTCCTGGAAGTCAGTAGTCCATAATGAAATAAATAACAGAGCAAGAACCACAGTGAAAGGCTTAAATTGTTAACTAATTAATAATGATCAAAAAAGACATAAAGCATTATTGTTATATCTGCAATAGTTTAAAAGTTATTGTAAATTATTGCAAAAACCGAATAAAATAGACAAGTTTCAAGGCATAATAATATCTATTAAAAATTGTATGAAAGATAGAGAATAAAGTTTTTTCATAAAAAACAACACATGGCTATATTTATTACAGAATTAAGTACTAGCAAATACGATTGATAATTAACAAACGCATTTTTTAGCACCAAAATTTTTTTAAGAAATCGTTTTTTCTTTAAAAATCATGATTTTCATCAATGAATAGATTACAAAAAAATATTTTTGATTTGTTCATAAACAATGTATTTGTTTATAACAATTTTTTAAACAATGGTGGTAAAAAATATATTTATATAGCTTGAAACCCTTAGAAATCGGAACATTCTTCAAGATATTTAAAAAAAAAAATTTTGTTGACTTTCTCGTATTGTTTAATTTTCAATTGTTAATAAAAAAGTGGAAAATCAAAACTTTACAATTTTTGCAACGGTGATCTATTTGTAAACCTATTATGAATAAATTTAGTACGTGAACAAAATCCTAGGGTTTTAGTTCAATAATTATCGGGGTTTTTATGTTAACATTCAGTGTAGAAAAATTTGTTACATAACAAATGTATAATTCGTGGAGAAATTGGGATGAAAATTTTTTAACAGCGGATTATTGTTAACTGATTTATCCCTATAGTACATGCATTTTTTTATTCCTTGATATTCGTATTTAATATGATAAAATAATTTTTTTTTATTGTGTCAGAGTCAAGCAACGCGCGCGGAAGTCAGACTAGCCGTTTTTGGTTCTATTTTCAGGACTCTGTAAAAATTATAAATATTGGAGGTACAGTTTCGGGGGTTGGAACTTTTCTTCAGCAAATTTACTGATCATTTCAAGTCTCTTATAATATTTGCAAAATCTTTAATATTGTTCGAGATATTCCATAAAAAACAAAAGCCAGACTTTTTTTACTTAATTATTTATAACTTTTGCAATTTTTTTGAGCGCCTTTTGGAACCTTTCCTTAAACTTTCTACATGACATTACGAATCGAATGACACCATGATCATAATTTTCGGAGACTATGCAAAAAGTTTTCAAAAATGGTACATGTTGACTAGATTATTATAGAAATAAGGAGAGCTTATGAGAGGTACAACTAAAATCTTTTTGGAATTAATTTCGTTGTAATTATTTTTAAAATATCATTGTAATATGTTGCGAAGCACTTAATGTGCATAATGTTCAAAAAGACTTATTTCAATCATTTTCATCCACATTCTATTCTATTTTTATACATAACCTCTGAAACATATAAATAAAATTATATTAATTTAATCTACAAAAATCATATTTGAAAAATATTAACACGGGAATGAACATTAAATAATCTTCTTAACACATATTTTATTGAAATACGACAAAATACAACTTAACATAAATTTGAAGGTTAAAAATTTTATAAAGCTTTTATTTGAATATAATGTAAAATTTTGAATTAAATTAAATTTTCAACTATCAATTTTTGGATTTGCAGTTTATAAAGTTTATATTTAGTAAAGATAAATACATAAAAACATATATTTGGAGATTAACAATTTTTAGGTGCTATTTCAATAAAATATAACAATTTAAATAAAATTTTAAGCTGAATTAAACTTTATAACTAATTAATCAAAAAATAATTTTTGTGTTTAAAGTTTATAAAGGTTGCATTTAATACAGATAAACATTTAGACCTTTTCTTGGTTTACTATATATAAGCACTTATTAATGAAAAGTTTTATATATTGTTATTGTAATTCTTGTAATTCTGACTAAAATAAATTAATATTTATAACACATTAATAAAATTAGGAACTTAATGTTTTGTCCGCCCCCTTTTAGCGAAGGAAGTTAACTCTATACTGCATTTAGGTATAAGGAATTGTTTCTGTCTACAACCAATAGCTGGATTAATCCGATGGTGTTGTCCAGAATTGAGGAATATCGTACCTTCCGGAGAAAACATTGTACGTAGAGATAAACACAGGGGAAAATCATACTCACAGCGCTGCATAAGCATACGAAACGGGTCGTTTGAGTAACCGTTCTAGACAGTTCCGAAGGAAACAGCTGATGCTGATCAAGCAGGGTTACAAAGTTCCATAGTTTCTTATGAGTTTGAGTTTTCTTAAAACGTAAAGGAGTCACGAGCCAGTCTAAACTCTAAACTCTAAAGAGGTAATGACTATGTTGGTATTTTTCAATCTTTTAATATAATCCAATTAATAACAGTTTAATTAATTAAAATTTTTAAATTGTTTACGCTTCATAAGAGCGACAAGTAATTTTATTAAAATCGTCTGTGAGGGCAGAAGGTAAAATTCCCTTAGTCTTAACTGAATATGATCCGAAAGTTGTTTTGGAAAAAAAACTCATTAAATATTTTTTGAAACAGTTTGCCTGAGTGGGATAAACTATAATTCAAAAGAGTAGGTTTAACTTAAAACAAATTATTGATTATAGTTTAAATATAGTATAAAAAAAGCTTCACAGATTACGTGCATTCGATAATAGAGCATAAGAATGATGTACCAGTACTTAACTAAAATAAATGTAATATGTAACAATATGTATAGTAAATGTGTGTTATTTGCAGAAATGGAGGAGGCATTTATATTTGCCACATGGAATTATAAAACGACGAACGCGCTAATATATACAACATGGGGCTCTCAAAAGAAACGGAGGAGACACTTATATTTACATGGCACATTGTTGTAAGAAATGGCGAAGGCGCGGTATTCTCAGTTGGGTGCCGATGAAATGGCGGAGGCGTTTGCTGCTCTTTTCATTTCTTCACACTACATTTACATTTACATTTCTAATTCAGAACACTACCTGTCCTTTAGCCAATTGCATCAAGACCAAATTGTTTCCACTTGAGCACCGTACCTGTCGACACGGATTAATATTTCCAACGTTCGTATCCCCTCCACCTAAACTCATACCTAACTTCGACCATAACGTGCTTCCCTACGCTCCCCTTCACACATCCCCGTATACCGGAAGAAATGTGCTGACCCCACGAAAGGGGACGCCAACCGGAAGGATCGATCAAGATTTACACTCCTGGATCTAACTCCTGGAACGGGTCCTGGGACGCTTTACGGACGCCGTCAGCCCGGAAATATTCGCAGGCGAGTCCCATGATTTTTAAACGGGGATTCAATTATGCGGGAATCTGAATTACCGACGATGTCGCGGCGAGGGGATGGATTCGATTTATGTGGGGAAGGAGTGGTAGGGCGAGGGGTGGAACCTCGACGGTTACGTGATCGGGGCGGATTTAGTTTGGAGAACTTTAAAACGGGTGAGTTCCACTCACTAAATTAATCTTCTTCTATGTATATAATTGCGAGTTTATACAACTTTTGTAGTCGTTATTAGCAACCCAACTTCCAACGGTGACGGTTATACCAATCTCAGTCCTGTAAATTTCTTTCTCTCACACTTTCTTGTATGTTGTCGTTTCAACTAATTCTAGGTCTCCCTCTTTTCCTATGTTGTGTCGGAATCCATTCTTACATTCCCTTTGGCCATCGTGAGTCCCCCATCCGCTCTACAAGTCTGTACTATATTAAATGCTTGGCTTCAATAGTGTCTACAATAGTGGTCCCAATGCCGATTCCTTCTCTGATTGTTTCATTTCATACCTGATCCTTCAATGTCAAATTGCAACTACGTCTCCAAAATGTCATCTCCATAGCTTTGAGTTCACAGTTAAGCGATATGATGGTTTACCAGAACTCAGCTCAGCAGGTAATTATGCTTTCCCCTATAGTTTTATAAATTCATATTTTCCTTTCTTTTCGTAGAATTTTACTTAACAGAGCGAAATGCAACTGTCTAGTTATTTATCTTCCTCGACAAATTCTCTTTCTTATTTCCGTTTCACTAAATCCGTCTTTGCCAAACGTTACTCCCAGATAGTTGTAAAAGTTTACATCTTTCACGCTTCCATGATTAAGGGGGAGATCGGTTGTATTTTCGCCCATTATTAAATACTCATCTGAATGTTGATGGTGAGACCTCATTTATGATACTCATGCTCCAGTTTCTTCACCATATAGCTTATGGCATCTTCGTCTTCAGCTACTACGACTTGGTCCGAAGTGAAGGATAAACAACTTATTTTTACCAATAGAGATCCTCATTGTGTTGCACTGTCGTCTTCAGTTTTTGAGGACCGACATGAGGTATATCTTAAACAATGTGGGCGCGATAGCACATCCTTGACGTAAACCATTTGTAACGAGAAATTTTTGGGATAATTGAGATCCCACCTTTTCTTGACTGCTCATATTTTTATACATAGATTTCTCTTCTTAGTCAGCCCTCTGTTGTCCACTGCTGGACATAGGCCTCCCTCATGCTTCTCCATGTTGATCTGTCCTGTGCTATCTGGAACCACCTCCTTCCCGCATATTGCTTGATGTCATCGAGCCATCTTCATACATAAATACATAGATAAATATTTATACATAGATTTAACAGCCTGAATATATGTATCACTAACTCAATTTTCCTTCATTGCAGGCCACAGTTTACATAGAAGAACACTGCCATGTTTTCTTTAAATCGACAAACACTAAATGTGTTGGAAGGTTTCTTGATAATCGTTTTCATAGTAACTGTCTTAAGGTAAACAAATTGTCAACAAACGAACGTCCAGCGCGAAAACCATTTTGTTCCTCCAAGTCTAGAGTTTGGTTTTCTATTCTGTATTTTATGACCTTTCCATACTATCTAGAGATGGAGTTAGTTACGTCGAGTCCTCTATAATTTGAGCATTTATTCCCATCACCTTTTTTTGAGGTTTGTCTTCCTTCGATCGTTCCTTCCATAATCAGCTTTAAGGAGTGGTACTTGGAATTTCTGAATATGTCACTTTGACAAGCAAGACCTTCAGTATTTTCACTATTTGTAACAGTTCTCTATCTCTTCCCATTAGGTTTAAGACTTCGGCGTTCACTACACGGTCCGTCTGCGGAACTTTAAATAATCGTCTTAACACCCACATTTCAAAAGCTTCTAGATGGTTCATGGCGTTGGCCTTTATTATCCAGATCTCCACTCCATACAGCAACACCGAGTAACATTTTACAAAAAGATAATGTAGCTATAAAGTAAGACTGTTGCTGCTAAGAAGATTTCTCATATTCATAAATGCTACACTGGTCTGTTCAATCATGCTGCGTATCTCTAAGCCTGGATTCATGTCTTCAGTTGTTTAATTTATGAGATGTCTAAACTTACTGGCATGGCGGAGTTAATGAATTAATATACAGGTTTTATGAAGGTTGTAAGAGAGTATGAGTAATGCAATTGTCTCCAATAATAATTGTGGTATAGTTGTATTAGGAATATAATTATCCCGTAAGTAGTCCAGTTCCAAAAAGGCATTGAGTTGTTTGTAGAATACACTCTCGTTAATTCTTGTGCGAATGTCTCCGAAATGACCTCAGAAATAAGAATATGGATATGCGTCACTTTCAAAAGTTGTGCTAAACAGATGAAAAATCAAAATGTGAAAAATGAGAAACAGAAATGTTTTTTGTTTTTCTTTTGCCCATAACATTGTAAATATTTATTCTAGAGTGAAAATGCATATAAGTGAAAAATATGTAATTAATTTGTCTAAACGACAGCGTTCCTTAAAAATTAATATTTTAATTATTTCGTTAGAAAATAACATAAATTAATAAAAAACGTTAAAAAAGATTAATTGAAAATTAATTTCTTTAATCAATTACTCAGATACTCCTAGGATCTTTATAGTCCGAGTGAATTAGCTCGAATATAGCCATATTTTTGCAAAATGCGGACGAAGACTGTTTTTTTGCAGAAATCTATCCTAAATAATATATACAATAAATATATCCATGTGCGCATGCATAAAAAAGTGTGGAAAAATAGTTATTAACAAATTAAAGTGAAAAAAATCGATTTTTTTTGGGTTTTCAGCTGTAACTTCGTTCCTTTAAGTTTTATAAAAAAACTTTCTTATCAAAAGTTATTCATAATTATATTTTCTATAAGAGTGGTGTGATGAAAATTCCAAAATTTCCAAATTTTCTCGGAAAATGACCATTTCTCGCAAAATTGTTGTTTTTTGGTTTTTCGGCTGTAACTTCGTTCCTTTAGGTTTTATAAAAAAACTTTCTCTTAAAAAGTTGTTCACAACTATATTTTCTATAAGAATGTTGTGATGAAAATTCCAAAATTTCCAAATTTTCTCGAAAAATGACCATTTCTCGCAAAATCGTTTTTTTTTTTTTCGGCTGTAACTTCGTTCCTTTAGGTTTTATAAAAAAAACTTTCTTACCAAAAGTTGTTCATAATTATATTTACTATAAGAGTGGTGTGATGAAAATTCCAAAATTTCCCAATTTTCTCGGAAAATGACCATTTCTCGCAAAATTGTTGTTTTTTGGTTTTTCGGCTGTAACTTCGTTCCTTTAGGTTTTATAAAAAAACTTTCGTTTAAAAAGTTGATCAAAACTATATTTTCTATAAGGTGTTTTCAATGGTGTGATGAAAATTCCAAAGTTCCCAATTTTCTCGGAAAATGACCATTTCTCGCAAAATCGTTGCTTTTTTATTTTTCGGCTGTAACTTCGTTCCTTTAGGTTTTATAAAAAACTTTCTTTTAAAAAGTTGTTCATAATTATATTTTCTATAAGAGTGGTGTGATGAAATTTCCAAAATTCCTAAATTTTCTCAGAAAATGACCATTTTTCTCAAAATTGTGATAATTTTCGATAAATATTTTAAGAATCGAAATTCACTAGAATTCAGTCGAAACTTCGTGAAAAAGAAGATTTTTTTATAGTGCTTGAAGCTCCTTTAAAGTTGTAGCGGTCCGTGCAAAGGAGAACAACAATTAATTTGTTGCCTAAAAAATTGCAATTGAATGCCAAACACGAAATATTCAATAAAATTACTTGAAAATTTATGAATATGTAAAGGGAAGATACGTTTATCATGTAAGATTGTAAAAATCCTATTTATTTTTAATTTTGCGCTGTTTTACAGCACTTTTTTAAATTTGCAACTTATGCGCTTATAAATAAATTCAAGTATCTCGGACAATTTTCAAAATTCTCAAATAGGGTATTTATATTGAATAAGGAATGATAGTGTAAGAAGAGAATTAAACATCTTTATCGTAAACGAAAGAATTAGCAGAAAATATGAGAAAATGGAGGGAGCATGTAGACTGAATGCAAGATAAGAATGTAATGAACTGTAAATGTAGAGCCAGGAGAAGAATTGGTAGACCAAAGAAGAAATGCTTGCCGTAACAGGCAAAAGCCTAACACCTGATATGGAGAAAAGGGAGAAGATAATAAATGACACTGAAACTTACACTAAATTTATTCTATATCAGGAAGAGCTAACGTTGGTAGAACAGTCGTGTCACAGTTATACCTGGTATAACGCAATACTCGGTCTATCCCTTAGAGCTCAATAGACCCTTTGTAGATGTTTAAAATCCGCTTATCGCTTGTAATCAAAACACGAGCATTACTTCGAACGAAATCAATTAATTTACGAGTTAATTGCATTTAAAGGCACAATCTCCTCTCCCTACTTTCACACTCTTTTCCGCCTCAAAACAAATTGTTACTCCTTGTACTTCCTCGATCCTTGGGCCATTCTTCCCGCTTTCTATTCTCCGTTGACTTTGAAATGTTTTGCCGTTCTTGCTCCGAGAGCCTCATGTAATTCCTACGAGATAATTGGGTTTGATTAGGACTGACCTTATCAAGAACGCCAAGGTGGAATACCGGACGGACAGACTGCTAGATAATTGGCTGGGAATGATACGGCGAAACGGTGTTTTTGATTTAAATAGTTGAGGCATCATTTTTGATGTAGAAAAATTTCCCTCACGGGCACACTACGTTAATTAAGCTAAGTAATGTGAAGTTAATGCAAAATTTACAAGTTATATAGTAAATTCGAATGAACATGTTTAATTAATATTACAAAAATCCTTCCAATTTGACAATTTCCTTTGAAGCCTGAAGAATTATTCAATTTTTATTTTTATTATTTTTAATTTATTTTAAGCGATACATTTCTCTCTTAAGTTAATTATGTTCATTCCATTACACTCTCCTGGTGAAGTAATTGAAGTTTATTCATTTGATCACTAAGTTCGATATCACTGAATTAGATATTTCCTCCATTTTTCTAAAAGTCTGGAAGGTGCACTTCTTACATTGTTTTTCCTGAAATTTAATAATTTTATTTAATACGATACTAATGACACTATTACTAATTTTAAGTTGATGTGATCAATTCATGGCAATTTAATTCAAATGTGGTTGAAGTTTCAAGATAGAATATTGTAACGCGAAATGTAAACAGCAGCGCGAAATGTGGTTACTCTTGTCGGACCTCGGCGGCTCTCCTCAAAGGAACGCCGCTACGCTTAGTTGAGTCCCGGCAACATCTTATGAAGGAAGAATGATGTATCACCTTCTGGACGTTTCTACATGAAAAAGAAGGTTCGAGTTATTTCAGGAACCATAGCGAATACAATTGAGGTGTATATAAGCGGGCTTGCGGTCGGAGATTAGATTAGACGTGAAGCCGCGAGTGAATAAACAAGGCGAAAAACGGACGAGTGAAATAAATTAGTTAGTGATAAAGTAATAAAATTTTCCTTATGTGAGAATTACGGTCTGTGTAAATTAAAAATTTAATGAACAATTCTTGAAATTAATCAATCTGAGTTTAAGTTAGAATGTTGACAAATTCATTTTTAGTTTTTATTTATTTTTTATTACACATATTATTTATAATAATTTCTATTTACTGTTTTCTGTTTATTAATTTTAATGTTAAGTAATAACATCGATTTAAGTGCTCCCTTCATGTCTTGTTTTAAACTGATTTAAACGGTTTATTTCATTTAGCATACTTTATTGAAGTTTGTTACTAAAATATTAAATTTGATTTATTAGACATTTCATCATTTTTGTAACGTAATATATTGTTATGTAACAAGTATTATATTAAAGTTTATTTATTCTGAGGTAATTAATTGGGTTATTAATTGAAATATGAAGCAAGTGAAATCAATTTACACAAGACTTATCCTGTTTTTTTTTAATTAAAATTGATTTGATAAACTATAATTCTTCCCAAATTTCTATTATTTTATTTGTTATCTTTCATTTATCTGTCTTAATTTTGTTTATAATTTCGATTTTTTTTTATTACAGGTACATATTTTATCTTTATTTATTACTTTTAAATTCGTTCAATCTGGTCGAAATTCACTTCATTTCTGTCACATTTTATTGTCTATTTTAATTGACATTAATCATTTGATAATTCTTTGAAGATTCAAGGTAACATATTGAATTTGATTTATCCAAGACGGTTTATCATTGAAATTAAATGATAATGTATAAAAGTTTATTTATTCGGAAGTCAGCTTGTTGATATAGAAATTAAAGGAAGAGGTATCGATATCGATTGTTATTATATTCTCGTCGAAGTTCTGATTAATGCTGATTCATAGATACCGTACTAATTGAATTTAATTGATTCATTATTCTGATTTAAATATATTATTTATATTTTATTTAAATTTTATTCAATATTTGTACCTTCAAAGTATGTAAAATAATTATTAAAGCTGATGTGTTCTAGTGTATTTATTATTTTTTCAGACTCAGTTAAAAAACGAAAAAAGCAAGTTGATGTGATCAATAGGTATTGAGTTAAAATTATATTTATGTCATTATTTTGAATCCATTTAACTTATCTTTTCTTCCCAATACATAAGCTGATGATGAACACTATCCATCTGAAACGTGTCTTTTGAAAACGAAACACGTAGTACTTATTAAAGAGTTGTTTATTAGAGTAATTGTAGTTTTGTAATTAAAAATATAAGATTAAAAAATTAATTATTATTATATTATTATTCTAAATAGATTGATTTTTTTGTATTAACGCAATATTGCTACAAATTAATTGCAATGCAGAAACCACAAAGTGCACACAAATGGCGAAATACAAATTGAAGTAATATTAATATGCAGTGAGCCATTATATAAGTGAAAACAAATTCAATTGTTGATGGTATTTTAAAAAATAGTGAAAAATCCAAAGCGTAGCATGAAACGTAACGGTAGGTTAAATGTGTAACCATTGTGTAGCTTTTTAAGTTGTTTTGTTATTTCCAAACTGAATTAGAACTTTCTAAAATATAGTTAAAGATTTTCCCCTAAGAAAATCCCCTAATAGTAATGTTGCAAATTATTGAGTTATTAATGAATGAATTTATTATTAATTAAATTTTTAAATGGCGTAATTATAATTATTTTTTTGATATATTTGTTTTCTTTATTGATTGTATATTAAGTTGTTTGTGTATACTTTTTTCAGGCGTTCAGAGAATGTGTAAGGACAGCTCAATTTTAAGATTTTATGTCATATTTTGACCCAAAAGCTATTGTACATATGTCCCAAGATAGGCTTTTCATATAATGTTTGTTTATCAATATTTTTAAAGAAAATGGAAGATTTACCTTGAAAAAATCTTTTGTTATAACTCACAATATCTACTCAAAACTTGACTCATTAACAATTACACGATTTTTGGTATAAAAATAAGAAGCATTATTTCAACTAATATAACTTCTTTATTGGTTTTAACTACCGGCGTTAAATTAATGTTTTTTAATAAAAATTGCATATTCACCTTAAAAACTTTTAACTTTTCAAAATCAAAAAACTTTACAAATTAGACTTTCGTGTAATTTTATTATTAATAATTTTATTTTGGTGAGTATTAAGTTACTAATTATATTAATAACTATTGTTATTAGTAAATATATGTCATTTTCAATAAGTTTATAATTTATGGTAATTAGTTTATTTAAATCGTCAATTTTTATTTGTAAAAAAATATTATTAAAAAAATGTAAACAAAATATGGAAATTTATAAATAATTTTGGGAAAAATTCTTTTTGTGTAGGTGGATAATATATAATTGTTAATTGTAGTAATAATATTATTTAAATTAAGGTCATAGTATTTGGTAACACTTCTATGATGTCAATTTAATTTTTATTTGTTAAAAAAATTATCAACTATCAAAATATACCTAAATTTGTATATATCATAAAAAAATTGAGAAAGATCTCCTTTACCATTTGGAGGGTACCATTTTACCATTTGGATTACCTATAGGGTTGTATAGTGGGCAGATAAATTTGTTTAATCATTGGACCATTCACATCAGGAGGTGGATTTTTTAAATTAATAAACTATCTAATAAATTTTAAATTGTGATAATTTTTCGAAAATATTATAGAAATACATGAGTATGCAAAAAATTGGATTTGCACTTACTTTTGAATATTTGGTGTTTTACATTGAAATGTTTACTTTTCATTTTCTTGAAGCAGAAAAGCTAGCAAGTGTACTTTACTTTGTGGTACCATTTCGAAATGTAATTGGAGTAGTTCGCTCAGAGTTACAAATTACGCGTTATTTTCTTATTTTCCAGTTTGGGTGTCCGCGAAGAGTACAACTCCTCATAATACGCGGCGAAAAATAGAATTGCTTAATATCTGTCTGCGAAGAAAACTATTTCAGTTTGGGTGTCCGCGAAGAGTATAACTCCTAATACTATGCGGCGATAAAAAGAATTGCTTAATAAGATTAGAAAAATAAAATATCACATACTTTTGCTATTTTTTGTTAAAATATACTCATACCTTTGATCCAAAAACATCACAATATTTGTTTAAAAAATCAAAATGAAGATCTGAGTTATAGTTGCATAATCTTTTTTGTTGATGCATATTTTTGCTTGCTGACTCTACGATCAACATAAAAGAGAGCTAAGTAGGGTTGTAGGGATTTAATAGGGAATTTAAGGAACATATTCCTCAAATTAGGGATTAATAACCATTAAATTGGGAACTAGAGCAACTTGTTATTAAAAACATCTTAGGTGAAAATTTCCACTTGCAAATTAAATAATCAAAATTAATTAGAACAACTAAGTCAGTGAAATAATTTATTGTGCGTGCTAATAAAGTAATCAATTATTAAGTAACTAATAACTATTAAAGAGGGTATTAAAACAACTGAGTCGCTTAGGTGGACGAAAGAGCGCGGATCAAAGTGATAATTTCAAAATCTTACAACAATAATCAGTCGCGCAAGCATAACACCAGTTCTCGTAATATGATAACAAACGCGCTCCGTAAGGTCAAGCACACAGCTAGGTCAGGGAAATTACAATCTAGGACGCCGAAAGATAACAAAACTTAATTTGCCATTTAACCAATGTAATTTGAAGATGTATAAAATCTTGTGAATTTTTGGTAATAAACCAGTATACCCTAGTATGCTCAAAACGACAGTGTGTTGTGATCTTTCTTCACGCCACTTAACCCGACAACCCAAAACCTAACAAACTTCAAACCGGAGAGTACGTCACGCCCTCTCTCCAAACTACTAGAACCTCAAACGCCGGATCTGCACGATACGCCCTCAGATCCAAATCCGGAGAAGTACGTCACGCCCTCTCTCCAAACTACAAGAACTTCAAGAACTTCAAGAGATCACGTCACGCCCTGATTTCAATCTACAATACCGCCTTCAGCCTTACAACCTGGAGACAAGATTTATCTCCGCAGCCACCCATGAGCCAAAGAGAAATCTATACAGTCCACTCTCTCTAAAGAGATCATTGCACACTTCGTTCATTGCTTCAATAGTATATTTGATATTAATAACCTATAGTCAAGAGAAAAGAGATTTTCTCAATATGCTTTATTAATATTTTTATTGTTATTATTACTACGCGTTTTAAAAGCACAAAATTTGAATAAAAAAATGTTTATTCGAAAATTTAAACCTACTCAAAAGTAGTTTTTCAAAACTCAAAAAGGTATGCAAATAAAAATCGATTTTTTTCGTCGGAAACATATTTGTAGTTATACTTTTCGCGTACACACAAATGGAAATAATTTTTTTTCTCAGACAATTTTCGAAGAATTATTATTTTTTATTCGACGAACATTTATTAGCAGTTATACTCTTCGCGGGTACACAGATTAAAATAATTTTTATCGCCGAATCATCCAAGAATAATTTTTTTTTCGTTGATAACCTATTGGTAGTGATACTCTTAGCGGGCACACACATGAAAATATATTTTTTTCGCTAACATCTCCCGAGAAATATTTTTTTTTCGCCACGAACTTTTGTAAATTATAGTCTTCGTTGACACATTAACATGAATTATATTTTTCGCAGTCACATATTGGAAAATAATTCTTTTTGCTACAAATCTTTAGGAGTTATACTCTTCGCGGGCATGTATAGAAAAATATTATTTTAGGTCTACTCTTATCAAAGTTACTTTCTTCGCCGACAGCTTTTTGGGAGTTATACTCTTCGCGGGCATGTAGAGGAAAATATTTTTTGACAATTGATTGCGAATCATACTCTTCTTAAGTACGTACGTTTCTTGATTGTCGTTCATGGTTAACGACTCATTTTTTTTTTCATTAGAACAAAATGGTATTTCCAACTGAGTCGATCGCCTTTCATAAGTCTGAGTCATTCTTCTCCGTTGAATATTTCCCAAATTAACCGAGAAATTAACAGTTTACAAATATCACTAAGTTGGATCACCGGAGCAAGACGTCCCACGTTACATTTATTTCCATTCGGATCGATTTTAATCGCGTGTAGTAATCCCTTGCATAAATCCCACACAACAGGGAACAGAAATAGATTTTTTTTATGTACTTATTACGTGTATTCCTTATCGGTGACTCTCGGATTAAACGTACATAGATAGCAATATATATACACCTGCACGGCATATAACCATGAATATTAAAATTTTAGACGTACATATTAGGCTCACAGAGTAATATTTTTATTTTTTCGAAAGACTCTGTAAGTAATTAATTCCGGATATTGCGGAGGGAAAGTTTGTTATGCATATTTCAAACCGTTTGACGTTAAATGTCTCGTTTACTTTTTTTTGAGAAAAAATATCGTATTGCGTTCGCGTGCATTCTAGAGAAAGGCAAGGTCAATGCACATGAGGCGAATAAACAGTTATGATTTGAATAATAGAAGTGTGTGGATTTGTGTATCACGTTCAGTCGATATTAATGAGACAATAAAATCGATCATTAATTGGTGTATAGGTCGCCTTAATTGACCCAATTGCGAATTTCATTTTCCAGTCGTTACTTTGATTGGGCGTAACATTTTTTGCACTCCTCAAAATGACTATTTCAAGGTAATCAAAATTTAAAACACAATTTACCCAATAATTGCTACTCATAAACATAACAGGATCTTTACACCAGAAATATACTCATTACAGTACCTATGTACGTACATATACAAAGTGTCAGAAATATATTACGATCTTATTTGTACGTACAATAATAGTATATGTTCCGTCTCAGATAAGTGACATTTTTTAATTTATTGTTGCACCGATGTTGATGATTTACAGTGGTCGATATTGCTGTCACCTCGAGTACCCAATACTTCTTCGAGATTTATTTGCTATAAACATAAGTCAAGTCAACAATGAGCCGTAAGGGTAATAAAGGCCCTTCGGGAAAGTCATGGAGTATTTTAAAAGAAAGTTTTTTGACCACATTTCGAAGAAATAGGATACGTCGCGATTTCTAAAACATGTGCGTACCATCTGTATATGAGATGAAAGCTACGATCTTAAGCGATGGTCAAAACGCCTTTTATTCATTACCGGGGTTATTTTCAACCAATAAGCGACGAGCAAAACGGGGCTGAAATCAATCTGACCAATAAGCGGAGATCGCGTTTCCGTCTCTACCTTTTGAGGAACTTAATTTGAAGAACACTCTTCGTCTAACTGCGAGAGAATCATTATCTATCTTCACGTATTCCGTTGTATTTTAAGTTTATTGCATTTAAATAGTTCTAGTAAATCCGAGAAAATACAATTACGTGTTATCATTTTCCAACTGTTCACGCAATATTAAGTTGGCGCGTGAAGTGTACGGTCAGTTATAACGATCTAAGACAATCGAAATTTCTGATACGTACGCGACGTTACAGTATATTACAAACGTTTAATAAGACGTATTGTCACACTCGTTCTATTAAAGCACAGAGTGTAACAATACTCCGTCTTATTAAACTAGTATATAATAATATATAATAGTATAGTATAATATAGTATACTATAGTAGTAGTATATAGTAGTAGTAGTATATATGTAGTAGTATATAGTATAGTATATATAGTATAATATACTATTTTGAAAGTTACTTGTTTTACTGAAAGTTAATGGGAAATAAAATACATTTTACTGTCTAACCGAAAGTATATTTCTTTCAGTCTTCCAAGTTATTTTACGCTCTCCCACAAACATTCCTTTCAACTGGCAATGTGTTCATCCTATACACAATATCCCTTACTGAATAACTCCCGAGGATTCCAGTTACTATTTAACCAAAAGTGTTTTTACTATCATCTCAAAGGCAGTTCATGTTTCCCGGGAAATTCCAAAAGCGCAGCCATTAAATAAAGAAAGTTGGCGGTCGTCTGCGGAATTTACCTCCCCCCCCCCCTTCGCTTTTCTTTATCCAGTCCATGCAGGTGTGTTACGCAAAATGGCCCTATTTTGATAGTCGACGTCGCATTAATTATAAAACTTTTTTAATATGTCATTTG
The DNA here is from genome assembly GCA_946251905.1 of Cryptocephalus moraei. Lineage (NCBI taxonomy): Eukaryota > Metazoa > Arthropoda > Insecta > Coleoptera > Chrysomelidae > Cryptocephalus > Cryptocephalus moraei. Next base: position 10,031,096 of record OX276466.1, on the reverse strand, counting down.
GGCTTTCATAATATTTCGAAGGCACCTACTTATGCACGGAAAGTTGAAGTTTCCTCTCGCCTCGAAAGGAATCATCAATTTATGTATGGAATATACTTTTTCCCTGGGAAAAACGTAGAATTTTTATAAAAATCGAGGATGAGTTGGCGAAATTAAAAACGAATATCTCTACACAAAATATAGAGATAATGGGAATTTAACTTTAACACGTGAAATGCATATCATAATTGAATTAACTTCAATAAAACAAGATTTAAATTGGGTTATTTGAGGCACAACTACGTAATTACACAACTCGCCAAAATATAAGAAGTTGTAATTTGGAAATTATATGTAAATAATTAGTAGTGATACCAAATTGATTTTAATAATTAAGACACTTGGTTAATTCCCCAAACACACTGAAGTGAGAGAAATTCGAGTACAAATCATTAATTTAAATTACCACAATTAAGATCAAAAAGATGAGTAATTGGGTTAATTGAAACAATTCGTACCTAATCGATTGTTATTTCGCTATGAATTAGTTCGATATAACGCAATTTTAATTTATTATATCCTCCAAATTAACAGCTCTAATTACTAAAGCATTTAGAAACAATAACGTTACTTTATCCTGTATCTATGCGCAAAATATTATTATTACGTTAATTTGAATATTAAATTTGAGAGATTGTTTATGTGTATTATGTGTCCATAGTAAGTTAGAGTGTAATAATTACATTGTATGGGATTACTTACAATGGACACTAATTAAAAAAAGTTGTGTTTAATGAATAGGAAATTGTTTAATAATAGTCAGTAATTAAAAATGTCTTGTCAGTCGATTATCTAAAATACAAATGAAAACAATATTAAAACGATGTATGTGATTTCACTTAACACACTCTTGTATTTGGTGACGTCATAGCTCAGTAAACACTACTGGTTATTGTATTCGTTTAAATTTATCACACCCTAAAGAGGTTTAAGGAATATGTTATGTTAAATGCTGCCTAAAAATTTTACAGATTGCTTCATAATTAATTCAGTTTGTATGAGTGTCTTTAAAATTCCCGCCAAATTTTCTTTGAATATCACTTAATAGAAGTGATAGTCAAAGGGGTCCAATAATTGCAAATAAATTTTAACATGTTGTATAAAGTTGAAGAGACAGATTCTCTAATATTTTGGAAAATTTTGTAGGATTTCCAGAAATTATTTCAGGTTTTTCGTATGTTTCTACCTTCTCTAAGTTATTGTAAGAACAAATTTAACTGCTTAAAAATGACGGCAAATTTTAGTAATTCCAAAAATCAATTAATATTTGTAGTTTTGAAATACCCATATGTAAGTATTAAAAATATTGTTCATTGGTAATGAGAAATACATATTTCGTGAAATTCAATGGAATCTTGTGAAATAAACGAAATGGCCTAAGGTTAAGTTCAAAATTTCTTCATATTTCTTGTTCTATTTTCATATCGAAAATATGCAAAGAAATGTTTGCTTCCTCTTTAAACTTTTACGAATATATTGTTATACAATTCAGGGAACTTTATTTACCATGAAGTAATGATAGCTTTAATACATATTGGTAGCCATAATTTCTATAATTTAATTTCCTCTAATCTCCTCTATAGGGCACTTTACCCTTATCAGCTTTTGGGTTGTTGGGCTTCTTAATATTTTTTTTCCAATTTTGAACATTTATTCTACTGTAGAATATGTACAATAAAATTTTATAACATTTATGAAAAAGTTGTTTCCGAACGACATAAGTCTTGTCGTTTTTTAGGTTTTTCGAAATTTTCTCGAAAGTAGTCCCAAGCACTCTTTTAAACCTATAAATATATACTTCACTATTCAATATGTGTAATTAATAAATTTAATAAAATTTCTGAATAAATTTTCTCTGAAGGACAGTTTATATTTTTTCCTGTTTTTCAACTTTTTTTTAAATTCGTCCCGAAAAATGTTTTCAAACAATAGAATTTATTATTATTTATTATATGTGATTATTTATTTATCTACTCTCAAATGTTTATATTAAATATGTGAAAGCAGTCCTATGGTCACATAGCCATTTATAATGTTCTGATAAAATTTGAGAAAATTTTGAGCATTTCACTTGTCAAATACTTTCAATGGTTCATCATTCTGAAATTATTTGTTATAATATTTATACAAACATACATTAATTGCAAAGTATGGCACTTATTAATATTTACCATATTTTGATTTTTTGACATTTTGTTTTGTTTGATTTATCTATCCTGTTTCTATCATTTGTAGTTAGCGGATTGAATTTTAAGTAGAATTTATTTCCCAGAAAGGTCAATGTGTTACTGAAATTATGACAATATTTCCATTCATTTTTAATGTTATAGCTAAATTTGATCCAATTTTGACTATTTAACCAACTAACTGTTTTTATTTTGTAATTATTAAAAAAATACCAAAATTATATTATATTATAAATATTATATTATAATATTATAAAATTAGGAAAGGTAACATAATTAACGATGCAGTTTTCATTTTCATACAAGTTCTCAGTAAATAAAGCGAAATTTGGAATTTCCAAACTGTCCACAATAAGAACGATTATCAAAACAGCTCATATTAATTGTCAAATTGAACACATATTCCATCTCTATATATATAAAAATGAAATGCTGTTCGTTTGTCTGGGCTTGAACTCTAGAACGGCTGGACGGATTTTGCTAATTTTGATCTTGAAATATTTGTGGAAATTTATTTTATGACGATGATGATTATGATTATGATGAAATTTTATGACGAGAAACATAAATAAGAAGTAAGGGAAATACTAAAAAAGATACGTTTTGTAATTTGACATTTATAATCAAACAAATGAAAGTATAGTGTCAGTTGGTTGTCAAATAAATAAATGTCAAGACGATTATTAAAATATATGCTCAGTTTGTCAGTGCGCGAGGACTTTATTGATTTTGAAAAGCCAAGGAGAAGACGTCGTCGAAGTCAATCAAATGTGCGACGAGCTCTCACGTGCAAATCGCACTGGCGACTGACGACCAGCGAGAGACACAATATCGATAACATTCGTTTTGGTATGACAGAATTGCGTTCAACAGTAAATAATTATGAAGTAGATAGGCTTCGAATCGAACGAGTTTGGGCACATCTTACACAACAGCACTTAGATCGACAGGACACCGAGTCTACAAATTCTACAAGTTCGAAAAAACGGACGCATCGTCACTGCAGCCGGAAGAAAAACCGCCAGTGATTTCAACTTTACAAACTTCAAGAACTTCGACGCCAACACAAAAGCGGGAAGTCAAGTAACCAAGAAGAAACCTGAGTAAGTCAAAGCAACTTCACCAGGACACCGAGTCTACAAATTCAAAACGACGGACACATCCAGTCACTGCAGCCGGAGGAAAAGGCGCCAGTGATTACAACTCCAAAACTTCAAGAACTTCGACGCCAACACAACGGCAAAAAGTCAAGAATACAAGCAAAGTCCTGAGTAAGTCACAGCCACTTTTTCCGGAGAACTAAGTTACAAAGTTCACAACTTCAACTACGACAAGATAAAACAAGCAGATGAATTGATTCAAGAACAAGAAAAAATAGCCCAAGAAATCATATAACTACGTAACAATTGCAAGAAAGACGGAAGTGCAAGAAAAACCAAGGAATACCTACAAAAAAGGATTGATCGCCTAGAAGCACTATGGGGTAGTCCAATAGAACAACGAGGCGTTCCATGAACTTGGGTTTGGCGATCAGCACAATTATATAAAATCACACTATTTCAAAAGGATGGAGGAAAACTACAAGACAATTCGGCTGTACCTGACGTCACACGAGGAATATAAAACACCCAAGAAACAAGTCTATGAGGTACAAATACAAGACCCAAAACTGGAAGTTAACAAACTCAAACAACAGACCGAACAGGATTACCGACGAATCAAACTAATGGTAAAAATAACAAACAAAAAAACTACTTAGACAAGCTGAAGAAGACATGGCAGAATCAACACCAACATGGTCATACGTACTAAGAGCAACAAATATCCAAAACATGGAGCGCACTTCATGACAGAATGAAATAGAGCGATTCCTCAGACGTAGTGTTCCTCTAAACCTGGAACGAGTAGCATTCCACTACGACCCGGAAATAGATTATTGGGTGTGCCGACCAACGATTGTGTAACGATTGGAGAAATGACAATCATTTGTCAATATTGTAAAGCGTTAAAATACAGAGGTGAATCTACTGGATACACCGTTGGTGATTCCCACCACCAGATTCACTACGCTCATTAGTTTCTGGGGTGGGAAATGACTAAACATTTCTTGGCCAACATCCAAAAATATAATAATTGCTTTTAAATGGCGTCGTTTGGTTCAACGCATATTGTAGAGGAAAATTTCATACCTACCTTCAGGGTAGTTTTTGATAAATTATTCATTAAAAATTTAAAAAGATAATATACAATAATTGCAAATACAAGGACAGTTTGCGGAATCAATTTGGAGTTTCCCAGTTTCACGCATGGGCAATTATACGTCGCGTGTCCGCGAGTCGTAAAATCATCATCTTTATATATTTACTCACCGCAAAAAAGACAAAAAATATAGTATATTGGAAAGCCTTAAATTGATTATGTGTATAACTGTGTTGCATTTAATTTAATGCAGATAAAATTTTTGTATTACGTTTTCACCATATTTTTCAAAAATATATGTAGGTGATACGAAGTTCACCGGGTCATCTATAATTTTTATTTATCTTTCTTTTTTTAAAGTTTACGTGGCATTGCAACGCATGCTGGGTACGGCTTGTAACTAATAAAATTGACATGGAAAATTATTTGTCAACACTTTTCTTTATTATGTTCATAATTATCAAAAGAATGGGTGGTGTATTTTAAACTGAAACTGTTCATATTGTACTCTTTACGCATATTACGTTATTAATTTATGTAATAGTGTAAATAGGGTACATACAATGGAACAACTTCTATTGGCTGCCAATTTATGAGACCTTCAGACTAATTAGCAGAATAATAATCTAACAATATTGAAATTCATTTTAATTGAATTCTGTTCAGTTGGAAGGTGTATGCAATTAAACAAATTATGGTGGAAAATTAAAGCACAACAATAAAAATTGGCTCGTTATGTTATCATGAACCTAATTTTATTAGGTTAAATTATGAAACTGACCGATCAACAAATTGATCCATTATTCTCAGGCATTATTACAATTTCATATCTCGAAATATAATAAATTGAATGAGAGGAAGAAATTTTGAAAATCAGGATTATAATAATAAAATAGTTGTGGAACTAGGTTTTTTGATAAAATTGTGGTTTATAATTAAATACTTCAATACGTTTTGCGGTTAATCGAGAGCCACTACACGAAGTTAATTGTTGTGATAACCTAAATTCATTTGGTTTAGTAATAATGAAGTTATTAACGAAATTACTAACATGTGTTAATGACAAATTTGGCGACGGTTTGGAGGGCACAAGAGATAAGCGCTCTCCGATCAAATTTGTTAGATTTGTTGCTTTCGAAGAGGAAACATACTAAAGGAGTTTAATGTTAAACTTGAGGAAATATCTGATTATATTGATTAATTGATAGAATGATTGAAACGATTGGATAGTGTTTACTGATTTTATATGGTTCTAGGTCAATTCACCGCAAAACAATTCACCGAAAAACAGTTTACCGAAAATCATATTCACCGAAATCAAATTCACCGAAGTAACAATTCACCGAACTAACAATTCACCGAAAATAAGTATTTTAATAAGGAAGGTATAACTGAATTAATTACTACTTTAATAATTCCTTTGTGTATCTGTATAAGTTATTAATAAAACTAATAAATGTTGTATTTAAGTATTTACTGCAATTAAAAATTTAACGAAAAACAAAGTAACGCTAAAAATATCAAAAAAGTTTAAATAACTATATACAAAGGAATAAGGAATATAACGAATGTAGAAGAATTATTACTATAATAATTACTAAGTACATTATATGTCAATAAAGTAATAATAATAATAATAATAATCATTTACTGAAAATTTGTCGAAAAATAAATGAATTTTTACAAATATCAATGACGTGTAATAATATTAATTACTATAGTGGTAATTAACTCTTAATATAACTATACAAACAAATATTATAACAACTTTTGGTGAATGCAACCAAACTTAAAAATATTTAAATATCGCAAATTGTTTGCTACTTCTTTTAAACAATCCATAAGTTAGGGAAAGAGTTTTGCGGAATTTTTGTATTTTGTTATTTTTTTGTTTTGTTCCCTGTCCACTTAAAGTAGTAATTCATTCGGTTATACCTTCCTTATTAAAATAATTATTTTCGGTGAATTTGATTTCGGTGAATATGATTTTCGGTAAACTGTTTTTCGGTGAATTGTTTTCGGTGAATTGTTTTCGGTGAATTGACCGGACACCATTCCATATGTATTTGAAGTTAGTGCCCGATCTTGGTTGTTTCTAGAAACTAAAATTTTCCAGAGTTCGGTGCCACAATTCGAGCAAGGGTAAGTTGCGCTAAGTTGTCTCATTTTGGTCATAGGATCAATGAAACTATCAGGCTCTCCGGAAATCCGCCGCATTCCGCCCAACTTCATTATAGTAAATCGCAACTTCCGAATGAAGTCTCCCACCACCACCACTTTTTTGAGGGTCTGATCGCTTTACACGGAACGACCCCTGGAATTTCCACCCCTCACACCCCCACCCTCGCCACCAGGGCGTAATTGCGTATCAGACCGGAGAATTAATGCTTTGTTTTTGGGTGGATTATCTTCACGCCGACGGAACACACGAAAATAAAAACAAATAGAAAGACAAACGGTGAAACACCGCCAGAGCTGTAGAGTGTGTGTGTGAGAGAGAGAGAGATGGAGATGGAGAGGCGAGGAAAGGCTCCTCTCACAACAAAGTCCGGAGTATTATGGATTTAAAGCGATGTTTAACAACCCATGTTCCGGAAGTGTTGCACTTTCCGTCGGGAGAAACGTTTCTGCCACATATCTTGCGGAGTTTGACACCGACGCGAGGTTTCGTTCCTTTTTCCCAGGGAAACGTGTATATTGTTTAACATGGTTAATGACCGAGGGTGGTCGGTTTTTCCTGGAGGGCCGGGAAACGCTAAAGACAAAACGAGAGTCATAAGGAGAGAGGGGGAGAGAGAGAGACTCTCGATTAATGGACTTTACATGTACCTGACAAGAGAGGAGGAAAAAACTAATTGCGTACTTGCAACCAATTTGGGAAGTAAATTGTTTCATTCGATGACTTAGGGAATGGAATTGACTATCGTTGGATAGGTTATAGGGAAAACGTTAGTTATCCTTGGAAAAATCGTTCGGTTTTTAAATTTTCGAAGAAGAGAAAATGACATTGTATATAGCTCCAGATCGGCATAGGACAATTGTGTTATAACTGTACTGATGATAAATGGATAGACGGGTATGACAGTTAGGAAGTGTTTAAATATGTTAGGGAATATATTATGAAGGAAGATATTATTAGAATACTATCATCGAGCATTTCATGAACTTTTCATTGGAAGTTTAAGATCACTTAAAATAAATAATAAAAATGTAAACTGTCCTTCAGAGAACATTTAGCCAAAATTGTCATTAAATTTATAAACTACACACAGTAAATAGTAAAATAAATATTCAAATGATAAAAAGAGTTCTTGGAACTACTTTTGAGAAAATTTCGAAAAACCAAAAAACCACAAGACAGTATTGTCGTTTGGAAACAATCTTTCCAAAAATTTATAAAATTTTATTGTACATATTCGACAGTAGAATAAATGTTCAAAATTAAAAAATAAATATTGAGAAATTCAAGAACCGAAAACTGATATATCTAAAATACCTTTTAGAGGAGATTGGAAGAAGTTACATTGTAGAAATTATGGCTATCAATGTGTATTAAAACTATTATTACTTCATGGTAAATAAAGTTCCCTGAATTGTTTAACAATTTATTCGTAAAAGTTTAGAGATGAAACATACATTTCTTTGCATATTTTCGATATAAAAATAAAACAAGAAATATGAAGAAGTATTGAACTTCACCTTAGGCCATTTCGTTTAATTCACAACATACCATTGAACTTCACGAAATATGTATTTCTCATTACTTATCCACAATATTTTTAGTACTTACATATGAGTATTTTAAAGATGCAAATATTAATTAAATTTTAGTTTTACCAAAATTTGTCGTCATTTTTAGACAGTTAAATTTGTTCTTAGAGTAACTTAGAGAAGTTAGGAACAAACGAAAAACCTGAAATAATTTCTGGAAATCCTACAAAGTTTAATCTAAAAAAAAGTCTAATTTAATATTGAAATTAACGTAATAATAATATTTGGCATAGAGATGCAGAATAAAGTAATGGTATTGTTTTTAAATGCTTTGGTAATTACAGCTGTTAATTGTGAAGATATAATAAATTAAAATTTCGTTATGTCGAACTAATTAATAGCGAAATAAAAATCGATTAATTACGAATTGTTCCAATTAACACAATTACTCATCTTTTATATTTTTTCTTTTTCTCGTTTTTTCTTTTATATTTTTATTCCACAGATAGGGATGTAGTTGTATGATTATTGTTTTACCTTACCCGATTTTCCTGTGAATATCTACTTCATCTCTGACATCTTGCGGGATCGTCACCCCCAAATATTTATATTGCGTTTTGTTTATATTGTGATTTTACACGTTATCACGTTTCAATTTTAAAAGTTATCAGTCAACTGGAATGTTGACGTAGAATTGCTCTACCAAGTTTTTGTAAAAAGAATCCGCATGCTATTTGTCTTACATTGTTGATAACTTTTTATTTATTTATTAAAATTAGTCGAAATGTACATAAAGTTGTGAGCCTTAATGTTATCGAAAAGTATGCAAAAGGTGTGCCCTCTCTATACATTTTATACACTTTATCAATCAAAAGAAACGTTTTTCAAAAATAAAAACGTACGTAAAATAAAACTTACTCGCCTAAAATTGCTTTATAAATTAAAATATATTGCAAAAATACGGAAACTGCCTATTGCATAACATTAGCAATAATTTTTTTAATTATTTCTTAAAACTAGATGAAATTTTCATGTAGTTATAAACTTTACTGTAATCGTATAGTGTGGAAAAGATGGACCTAATTCACACATTTCTTCAGTGGAAGTATTATTAAAGTAACAACTAAAGTATAGAAAACACTTTTTATAACTGAAAAGCTCTTTATTTTACCCGTCATCAGTGAAAAGAAAAGTTTTACAGAAAACCAAAACACAAAAAATAAAACCTTTTACTTTAGACTTGCTTTATAAATAGAAAGTTGTTGCAAATCATAAGCAAACTAATTAATTTATAACATTATTAATAACTTTCTCAACATTTATTAAAATCATTATAATGCACCTTAATTTGTTTGCCTTAATATAGTGGGAAAGTTTGCAAGAGGTGCACCCGATGTATACAGTTCTTAGTGGAGTATAAAAAAAATACGTAATAAATTGAGACTTAGTTCCTTAAAATTGCCCCTTAAAAAAGTTGCTGGAGAAAATATGCAAACTAGTAGCTTAATAATATTGCTCATAACGCTTTAATTAATTAATTAGTTAATTATATATTAAAATCAAGAAGTTGTTTGTGTTTACTGTTGTCGAAAGTGTAAAACATGCATCCGAATGGTACATTTCTCTCGTGGAAGTATTATTAATTAAATGAGTAATTAAAGTACTGAAATCACTTTGTTAGTTTTAAATAAAAGTCTCTCCATTTTACACTTATCGGTGAACAGAAAAAAATTAATAAAACAATAATAGATTAAATGAGACATACCACTTCGAAATTGTTTTAAATAATAAATGTATTGCAAAGAAACAAACTATTTGTTTATAAGATAAATTTTTAATTGTTTATTAAAACTATTTTAAATTTTTTCTAGTATTTTAATTTTTTTTTCTATAACATTTTGTAAGAAGGCGTGATTTTTAGAAGTTGAAACAGCGAAATACTTGAGAAATAATATCAAAAATAATTAGGAGATTTTATTTAATTGCACTCACGACATTGACCAATTTAAAATTACAGTAAACAATTTTTATATATTAGGTACCTATAAAGGGTGGTTTTTAGGGGTTGAGTAAATGTATACATGGTCTACAAATAAACCATTTAAAATTTGTAAATGTCGAAAAAATATTTTTAATAAACTTCATTGTAAGGAGTGGTTTATAAAGTTTGTAACTATTAAATAGTTAAGAAATTAAAGTATGAATATTAAGTAGAATTTAATTTACTATAAAATGCATCTCTAAATAATTTAGTTATAAAAATTATTTTTTTGCAAATTTTAACCTAATGGGTAGTTTTTAAGTGTTTAAGAACAGTTAGGTATTTTAAAATGCATTCCCATACAAGAAACAATATTTTATTTAACACACTTAAAAATTATTAAGATTCAAATAGAGCTGAAATAAGCAGTTTTTAAGTTTTGGTAAATAGGGGTATTTACCAAAAATTTCACCCCTTAAAAACAAATTACGGAGACTAATTACACAGTTGGAAATTGCTTGGTTCATTCTCCTTCAACGTCGTGTAATGCATCTGGTGCTTTTCAGAATATCGTCGAGGTTTGTGGAATTTTAAAAGGACACTTGATCAATGGGACTATGGAAGCTTTAAGCGAACCATCTTTTACAGGAAATTAAAAATTTAATTCCCATACAATAAGAGGAAGTATTGTAATCGTACTTGTTTTCTGAATTTGAGGTATTGGCATTTCTGGACTTTTGAGGTCGCCTGCGTTCGAAAAACATGTTACTGTCTTTGTGTCTTTGTCTTCTAACAAACAACCAAAAGAAATATTTATAGCTCAGGCTACATACTGAAAAATTATAGTTTTCACGGCATAATGTTCTACAGATATCTGAAAAATTTAAATGGTAGAGGGGACCTATATAAAGATCACTGTATGACCATATACAGCTAGAATGTCCCTGTTTCTTTGTAAACAATGGGTTAAGGTGTGAAAATCGATTTTTTCCTCATAGAATTTTCCGGTTGCATTTTAGAGGAAAGTGGTCAACAGGAAAGTTGTAGAGACTAAAAAGAAGGTTAATTTGGTTTTTTATAAATTAAAATCGATAAATAAACAACTGAGTTATTAGCAAAAAACCATCAATTTTTCATTATTCTCTAAATATTAACAACTTTTGCAATAATAGTGATAAGTGAAATGTAATACACGAATTATGAAGTCTTTAAGGGTCTTTATAAGTGTGCAAAAGTTCAGCCAGATCGGATTATTAGTTTACGAGATATCTAATTTGTTTATCCCAGAGACTCAATGTTTAAACAATTGAGCTTGCCCAGGTTGCAATCCTACAGATATTTAATAAGGTGGAATAGTTTCCTTGAATGCCGAATCATAAGTTAAGTTTGAAAACCAACTCATTTTTAATGAAATTGTTGTTAAAAAAACATTTTAAGAAGGGGCTAATTTTTTGCTTATAAACAAATTGAATAACTTTTTTGTCTATTGTTACACACGTTTTTAATAAATTGCATTAAAAAGGTGGTAAAAAACCTTTTATTTTTTTTTAAAAAGGTTCTACTGTCAATAAAAGTCGAGATAGCAACATTTTTAAAAAAGATTATATGTTCATTATTTATAAATATCGTGAGCCGAAATTTTCACCATTTTTACATAAAGATCTAAATGTTAATATAGGATTTATAGGTTTAATATCTATTCCACCTTATTAAATATCTGTAGAATTGCAGCCTGGGCAAGCTCAATTGTTTAAACATTGAGTCTCTGGGATAAACAAATTAGATATCTCGTAAACTAATAACCCGATCTAGCTGAAATTTTGCACACGTATAAAGACCCCTAAAGAATTCTTAATTCGTGTATTACATTTCACTTATCACTATTATTGCAAAAGTTGTTAACATTTATAGAACAATGAGAAATTGATGGTTTTTTGCTAGTAACTCAATTGTTTATTTATAGATTTTAATTTATAAAAAACCAAATTAACCGTCTTTTTATTCCCTACAACTTTCCTGTTGACCACTTTTCTCTAAAATGCAACCAGAAAATTCTATGAGGGAAAAATCGATTTTCACACATTAACCCATTGTTTATAAAAAAACAGGGACATTATAGCTGTATATGGTCATACAGTGATCTTTCTATAGGTCCCCCCTACCATTTAAAACTTTCAGATATCTGTAAAACATTAAATCAACTTGTTTTTGTAGCCTGGCCTATTACTAATAACTCTAATAATAGCCCAGTAAATGAAGTGGAAAAAAATGGCGAACCTATTAAAAATTAGTTACCATTTTTATTTGCCATTTAATGGGTGGCATTTAGCACCCCCTTTAAAATGACCCAAAGTTTACATAAAAATATTGTGCGACAGGGGGGGAAATGGCCCCAAAAGACACAGAAAATCGGTTTTCTGCGAATATCTCCCAAAATATGGCACTTGGAGATTTTTTGTTCAAATAAAAATTAAAGACCAGTTAATTCTCTACAAAAATGGTACTTATGATTTTTTTCCCAACATTAATATTTTTTGCAAAAAGTCGGGTTGAAAAATCCAAAATTTTGAGACTCATAAAATATGCAAGTTTTTTTACTAAATTTGAGATGGGGGGTGTTAGAAATACATTATTTTCAATGTTTTGGACTGTGAAAACCAATTGAAGATAGCGCCTCCACATTCTATCCACTGGCTAAATCCTCGGAGCCATAAATGAAAAACGCCGTAAACCATATAATTTTTAAGGATTTTCATGTTTCCGAGCGTCTTGTTTTTCTCGGAGATAAGGGCTCAACGGCTCAAGCTATACCTACCTATTAGGAAAGCAGACCATAAGATTAATCACAGCAGGATGGACCCCACCAATTAACCCGAAACTCAATCAGTTTTGCACATGTGGCAAAGTACAGAAGTACATGAGGTTTTTCCTAACGAAAACTATAATCTCCAAAGAGTAAAGAATATTTTCTCATAATACTCACCAACAATTTCTTACAGATTCTCGGCAAAATGTTGCAACTTTTTTTTAACCATCCGGATCGAGGCTTTTGGAATAAAGAGTTATAAAGTTTCTTTAAATTTCATTTATTATAGAAAATTATATAAAAGCATATTAAAGTTATGACATAAACATGTAAATCACCAGTCCCCGTCACATGAGTCTAATGATAATTCTCGGTCATCAACATCGTCGCCAACAACTCTTTCGGGCTCTACTTCTCCCTCAATTTCTCCTCTTATTTCACTCGGTTCTAGAGTTTCCTCTATTTCTACCTATTCGGATAACATTATATCTTGGCTGTCTTTATAATTGGAACCCTGGCGGGACTCAAATGAACCACAAATAGATGAGCATGGTGGCCCTGCTTTCTTGCATGAACACGTTCCCCTACATTCTTTCTTATTGACCAAAAATTATCTTTAAGAGTTCCGGAACCGTTGGATCTAGTGGTTTGGACTTTGGACCGGCATGAGTATCTTCCCTACACGTTTCCATCCCCATTTTTCTGGTGACAGTTCGTTTCCGAGCCACTTTATATATATATACACTTTTAATTATATATATATATATATATATATATATATATATATATATATAATAAATATAAAAATAAGACCAATATAAAAAAGAAAACCAACGCATTTAATATACCCAAACATTAAACAACGAAATGTTACCGTGGCCGCATGGACTGTAGCAGACGACACGAGTACCGCAAAACAGTACACACGCGACGAACGACGGAAAAAATGACAGTAATGAAATTATAGCATTATATTTAAAGACTCGGGTTTTTCCCCACGTGTAAATGAGATGACTTTATATACATTAATGGAAAGGTGAGAATTCATCCTTTACACTGGTTAAGGTGTTAAAATGTCAGAAATGAAGAGCATGGAGAAAAAAGCCACAAAAGGAAAAAGTGCGCTATTTCCTTGAGTACGCGTTTTCCGAATTTATTGAAAAATTGACGATTTTGCGAAAAAAACTAATTACACAACCGAAAAGTAGATCTCGTCAGCTTTTAAATGATATGCCTTAGAGACCAATCCGATCATGTATGAATTTTTTATTGATGGTTGTTTACAAAATTTCACCATACTCCAAAAACAGCAAAAAATTGAGATTCAACAAACAAAGTTTTAATCAAAATGCAAGAAAATTAGATTATCCAAATTTCACAGATGACAAAGGACCTTCCGAGGACCCATAATCAAGAAAATTTGAAGCAAATTAGTATAATACAAAAAAAAATACGAACAATTTCCTTGCAGGCTAAAAATGCACGGAAAAACAATATTTGGCCCTTTTTTTCGATACGGCCAAAGATTAAAAACGTAACCCGAGTAACCGGATATGGTAGCGGTAGATTTTCCCTTCCAGGGGAACTTTAAATAATGACAAAATTCGCATTTTCAAAAAAGTTATTGAATAATTTGTCGGCCCGCTCATGTGTAAATGCACGGACTGTGCTCTTCGGCATACAACAAAACAACTGATTATTCTGGGTGCGCTTGGACCCGTTTATCTCGAAAACGGTCAAATTTTCGAAAAAAATCATAAGAACCATTTTTGTAGAGAATTAACTGATCTTCAATTTGTATCTGAACAAAAAATCTCCAACTGCCATATTTTGGGAGATATTCGCAGAAAACCGATTTTCTGTGTCTTTGGGGACCATTATCCCCCCTGCCGCACAATATTTTTATGTAAACTTTGGGTCATTTTAAAGGTGGTGCCAAATACCACCCATTAAATAGCAAATGAAAATGGTAACTAATTTTTGCTAGGTTTTCCCTTTCGTTTACTGGACTATAAGAGATAATGTTAACATTCAATACTAAATTAATTTTATAAAACGACATATGAGAAACTCTTGCGATGTTACGCATCCGCATTTTTTACTATACATATCGTAGATAATGGAATCAATATTTCGGGTAATTTTGTTTCAAATTTGACGAGCGAATGTAAACGTTATTTCCACAATATGCAAACACGTTCTTGATTAAAAATTGGTTAAGTTACACCGATTCGGCACTGTGCGATCGCATAATGACAAAGTGCACTGAACTGTTAACCTGCAAATATCAAAAACACACACGCGTACATACATCGTGTATACACATGAACGTAAAAATCCGATAATTAATATCAGGCCGACATGTTTACCCCCCCCCTTCTCTTTTTATCTCTCTTTCTCTCTATCTCTCTTTTTCCATGTTTCGTGTTCCATTTTCCATTTTTTTCCCAATTTACTAGACAATATTCATTGATCTTGTCGCACAACGAGAATTCATGTCATTATTGTTTCTCGTTTTATGTAAATTCCGATTGCAACGTTCGGCTGCCCGAAAGGGCCTTTTAAAAATTTTTGCAGGTCCGATTGCACCTGCGATTCGCCCTAATTGGCAGGGGAGGCGCTCCCAAAATTTATTGTGAAATTCAATTTTTTTCCTTATTCTAACGTTTATTTTAATTTATTTACACTGTTTTTATTTATACACTAAAGACTACTTAATTTATTTAGACTATTTCTGAACTAATTAATTTATATAACACACTTAATTTACACACTTTAATTTATTTGTACAATTTGCTTGTCCGTTTTTCGCACTGTTTATTCACTCGCGGCTTCACGTCTAATTTAAACTCTCCGACCGCAAGCCCGTCATTATATTGTCCTCCATTATGTCTCGAGATCCTTCTTGAAAGAACTCGATCCTTCTTCTCCCTGACAATGTTTATCTAGAAACGCCCAGAAAATAATAAATCATTCTACCTTTACGGCCCAATTAACGGAGCGCTTTGAAGTGGCCGCCAAGGTCCGATAAGAGTAAATACGTTTCTCGCTGCTGTTTACATTTCGCGTTACAATATTAACTAAATATGTTTTTTACATTTTTATGTTTATGTAGGTTTATTATATATGTTCATAACTAAGGTAATAATTGCTATATTAAAGCATAGAAAGTTTTGAAAACTGTTTGAGAAACGGTACAGAAAATTTGCGATTTTAAACGATAGAGAGGCGTTATTTTTACATAACTTTCCATTCACATTACATCATATTCAAAATACCAACATAAATGCACAAATTTGGTATAAAAAATTGTAGAAAATTGTAAACATTTCCAAGAAAAATTACCCTGCATTTTCCAAAAAGAAAATCTAATTCTATTTGTAATGGTATTATAATATCACTAGAATCAATTGTAATTATTTCTAAGACCACAGCATTATAGCATTGTATTGAGAAAAGGGATATTCACCTACATAAATTTTATTATTGTGGGAAATCAGTGTTTAAAAAAAATGACTGTGCGAAAGTAAGCACTTACAATGTCTTTGGAAAACAAGCATTTTGAAAAAAGATTACATTTCCCGTTGTTTCAGATCGTCAGTTGACAAAGTCATACTTCAAAAATATGCTAGAAAAACCTACTCAAAATTTCGTTCTCTTCTTGATTATCTAGAAGCCGTCACTGAGAATTTCGAAAATTCCCAATGTCAAGGTTGCAGTAGCATTATACTGAAAGAGCTTCAAAATGTACTTCTTTAGATTCAACGGAGGCTTATTTAATGGGATTAATGGGAAAGGAGATTTTCACAATATTTTAAAAATTCGTGGAAAATTTTCCTGTTTTTTCTTTAAATTTTCTTCAAATTTGTATAAAAACATTGACAAATTATATAGTATATCATTTCAAGAAAATTCGAAAAGAAGATTATAATTTGATACTTTTGCTTGAACTGTCATATAATTAGTAATTTCAGAACAACTACAACCAACTATAGAGTAGTTTTCAACAACTGCAAAACTCAGGTTAACAGCATGATAACATCTTAACACCCCCGGTTAATAAAAGCTTTTCAAAAACTTTCTAAAGCAGCTCAGTAGTAGTTGAAATCAGTTGTAAAACTGTTCAAAGCTGAAAATTCATGTAGCTGTTGAAATTTGCTCTTATTTTTAAAATCAATTGGAAGGTGTGCTGGGTGTGGTTTAAAAAGTGGTGGGAGGTGGACCAAGTGACGCCATACCTAACGTACAATTTATGTTATATGATGATTGAGATGGAGATTGAAATAGGAGAAGACACATTATTTAGTCTATACTTTGCAGATGACCAGGTCGTAATAGCAGAAGATAAGGACGATCTTGAATATATGATCAGAAAACTACAAGAAGAGTATAATAAAGCAGGCCTTACGATGAACCTATCTAAATGTGAATATCTAACAGTAGGCGATACAACTATATCAAACTTAAAACTGACCAACGGAGAAATCAAAGGGGTGGAAAAATGTAAATATCTGGTAGTGATATTCAACAAAAGCGGAACTAGTAAGGACGAGATCCAAGACAGAATAAACAAGGGTCGCAGTGTAATTAGAACCCTAAACTCTCTTCTTTGGGAGAAAACTATATCTAAAGAAACAAAGAAACATATATATAAGAGTATAGTAGAAACTGTAGTCCTGTATGGTTCAGAGGTCTGGGAAGTTAGCAGGACAAACAGAAGGAAATTATTAGCAACCGAGATGGACTTTCTAAGACGCAGCTGCGGTAGATCAAGAAGGGAGGGAGTCAGGAATGAACAAATTAGAAGAGAAATGAACACGGAAAGATCAGATAGAGAAAAAACAATTAACTTGGTTTGGACACGTGAAGAGGATGCAGGACAATAGATGGCCCCGAAGAGTACTGGAATGGATACCGCCTGAACGACGAAGAAGAGGACGGCCACGAAGGAGTTGGCGAGATGACATAAAAGAAGAAATGGAAACACGAAATTTGGAA
The DNA here is from genome assembly GCA_946251905.1 of Cryptocephalus moraei. NCBI lineage: Eukaryota > Metazoa > Arthropoda > Insecta > Coleoptera > Chrysomelidae > Cryptocephalus > Cryptocephalus moraei. The sequence goes on along the minus strand of OX276466.1, from coordinate 10,013,176 downwards.
GAAAATACGTGCTACGATAGAAAAGAATGGCGACTGGGTACGGATAAACGGCGACAGCTGTAAAATAAATCCGTGTAATAATAATGATTGAGATGGTTTGCAGTTATATAGTACCACTAATTTCACCGCAGTTTTACTAATTTCTTATAAAAATAGTTTAGTGTATCCAAACATTTTCTGAAAATTTGAATCTATAATTTTCGTATTGTATTGTAACGTTTATTTTCTAATTTATATTCATTGATTTTACACTAATTTATTTAACACACTTAACTACTTGTACACTAGACTAGACACTACTTAATTTATTTATACTGCTCCGCTTTCGGATCGTATGTCGCGTTCACGTCTGCTTCTCTACTTCTAAATTAATTCCCTCGATCACAAGCCCCCTTATATATACACCCCGACCATGATCGAGAACCTTCTCGTACATTCTAGAAGGTACGATTGTTCCTTTAATAATGTTTACGTAGGGAATGTTCAGAAGGTCACAAATTACTTTTCGTAAACAACAATCGACGGGAGAATTCATGCAGCTGTCTTTTAAGCGTCGCAGTAATTCCTTTGAAGCATCCCGCCAAGTTAAGACGGGAGTAAACACACTTCGCCCTGCAGTTGATATTTCGCGTTACAGTATGATCATTTTGCGGATTATAAAGTAATGGTCTTATAAGCAAATTTTTTTTTGTATTACAGTTGATCTCACCATAGTTTTACAAATTCCATTTAGAAGTTATTCAAAGTTCTTAAAAATTTACCAAAAATTGAAATCCCAGTTTTCGAAATGTGTGGAACGTTTCGAGATTAGATAGAAATGGTCTTGTAAATAACGCATTACCTTTACAGTTTCCAAAGTTTATATTGGTTGTCTCTATAACACTTTTACCAACATCATTTACAAGTCATCTACTTCTTTGATGAGATTCCTAAAAATGTTACTCTCCATCAACCAGTTTTCTGAATTTCATAGGATTGATCTTATAATTAACTTATTATTTCTAGAGGTTTAAAAACTTGAAACTCTAATTTTCGTGATAAATCAATTACTGTTAGAGTAGAATTTTTTTTCCGTTCCCAAAATATTCCAAAAGTCCAAACTCCTAGTTTTGTGATGTACTGAAATTTTCCGGAATAAGTGGAAATAGTGTTGTAAGTTACATTAATGCCCAAGTATCAAAATCATGTTGTTTCACAACATTTTTAAGACTTCTTTTGTCAAAATTTTCTTCAGAAACTCCAATTGTCCTGAATTTTCAAAAATTTTCGAATTAAATGGGCAGCGAGTTTTGGACGCAACCTATTACTTCTAAACTGAAATTATGTTAAATACAATTTTAACGAGTTTCCGTTTAAAAAAATATTACCGCTTTCAAAACTTTCCAAAGAAACTGAAACTCCAAGTTTAGTAATATATTGAAAGTCTTGTAATTAACATATCAATTTAACAAAAAGAAAAATTTTCACCACATTTTTGCCACTTCTATTTTGCTAATTACTTACCATTTTTACAAATTTCTTAAATATTTGAAACTCCAGTTTTTGATGTAATATATCAATATTTTCCAGATTAGAGAGAAATGGTATGGCAGGAAATTCATTAATTTTAAAGGTTCAAACACTGACAATTGTTATTTTCGTCACATTTTTACCGTTTATATTTCGTAAATCATTTACTGTCTCCAAAAATTTCCCTAGACGTTTTGAAACTCCATTTTTTATAGTAATTAGAAAATTTTCGGACTTCTAGGGCAAGGACTTGTCTACAATTTATTGCTTTTTTGATACAATTGTATTCCCTACAGTTTTCCATAGTATATTTACTATTTACAGAAAAATTGAAAGCACAATTTTGGTGATGTATCAAAAGTATCCGGAATAGATACTTTTGCACGTTAGTAAATCATATCTTCCACAGTTTCTACTATAGCAAAGTATGAAATATTTTGAAAAATTTCCTAAATATTTGAAAGGCACTTTTCCTAGTGTATCAAAATTTTCCTGATTTTCCGATCTTTGTAAATAATGTAACGTTTTTACTGCCTACTAAAACTAAAACACTACGCGATTTTCCTAATTAATTTATTACTAACTCTTAACACTTATATTTTATTTCACAGAGATGTTTATTTATTTAACGCGGCCGATCTCTCGCTCGAATGTTTACACACCGGTTCTTCAACTGTCCCGCCTTGGGTCGGGCAATCCTTATAAATGCAGGTAGAAGGCTTTCCGAACTTTCTGGCAGTTCATTCTAGAATTCGCGGAACTTGTTATCGCATCGAACTCTCTCGACTCTTCGAGTCGTCGGCTTCGACCCGTCCTTCCCGGTATCGCGATTCTGCGAACTTGTGTAGCTCCCGGCGTGTTTATGCCGCGGCGAGCCGTTTCGTTACAATAACTTATTAACTTTTCAATCCCAAAAGCTCGTTGTTTTCACGACATTTCCCCCTTTTTAATTCCTCAAACTATTTACAATTTCCACTAATTTACTATACATTGGAAACTCCTGATTTGGTGGTGTGTCCAAATTTTCCGGATTATATAGGCATCGTCCGATAGTAACATTTACTCATATTTACTATTTAATAATGTAAGTAACTATTTAATTATTAGTATTATTAACATTATAATGTTTAGTTAACCATTTTCGAAATTTGCTAAAAAATTAGAAGCTGCCATTTTCGTGAATCGAAATTGGTATTCATTTTTTAATTTCGATGCAATTTTCAAAAATTATTTAACAAATGTGAAGCATACCTTTTTGTACTATGTGAATATTTTGAAAACATACAGAGGAATGTTTCATCAAGTAACTTATGACGTTGCACTACCAAAAGCTCACAAGCCTTCACAACACTATTAACAATTATCTTAACAGTTGTTAAATTTCGTATATTTTGATGCTTAAGGCTATCCGATACCTTGTAGGGACAACTGAATTCCGATAGATGTAGCTAGCGGCACAAATGTGAATGTGACGTGTATTAGAAAGATACAAACAGAAAGATCCCAGTCTTGGCTTAGAAACACTGAGAATCAATTTTACGACTTCCAAGCGAATCGACTGTATTTACCCAAAGGCCGTAGGAGGGGTTTCGGAGGGGCGTGATTTCGAAATTTCTGTCAATTCCGAAATTATTAATTAAAACTAAATATTGTTATCATTTATACAGTACGATAGACAATCAAATTCCTCATTGTCCTTTGAAGCAAAAACTTGAGATTTGATGTTCACTTGAAACTTATAATAAGATTACATTTTTTTCAATATTGACTGTAGATTTAAAGAAAACAAAACATTTTTTGGAAAAGGTCCTTCGAGGTTCCGTTACAATACAAAGTCACGATCCAACAGTGGCAGAAATTTGAATATTTTTCGATCGGTTTCTCTTCTAACGTTGGCATAAAATTGCATTTTGTGGCATATGAGTAAGTAAATTATCAGGCAACCTTAAACTGCGTTACTTAATATTTTCTATACAAACCTTTTAAGCCTACGCTTGAATTTCAGCTTAAGTGACATTCTTTTCACTATACAGTTCCATAATTTTAATATCGAATGGTGCAAATAGCTACTCACTGACTCCAATCAAATCAAATTCTCTTAAATATATCATATTTGCCCAAATTAAAACTATGAAGTTTTGTATATAATACTACCTCATCCCTCAAAGGTTTATCGCTTAGTGCGTTGTTAGGTGCCTCTTAGTCTCTACGCACATCTTCAAATCTTAAAATTTGATAACCGCCAGGCCTAATCCGATGAGCACAAGAGATGAGCTGTCGCCGAGCCACATATTCTGTTAAATTGGCCATTTTTAAAGGTGGATTAATACAAGGAGAGCCGAAAAAGACTGATTGTTACACTGTAAACACAATTCTCGTCTTACTTTTAACTCGAAAAAAGAAATTGTCTTGTTTTTTGATTGAGTGATTGGTTCACTAATGAAATGAAGAGATGGATGTAGGAACTCTAAAGTAACAGGAATCAAGGAAATATTTTTGCCACATCGACGTCAGCCAGTCCAATATTGCAGAGGTAGGGGTATCTGGGAGGGGGTAGTGGGGGGGATCGAAAATCGCCCGAAAAATAAAATCCTCAGGTTTGACGCGTTGCAGAAAACTAAAGGAAAATACATTTCCCGCAATCGTCGGAGCAGACAAAGCTCCCGAGGGCGGAAAAAGAAAGGAGGGATGAAAGAGAGAGGGAGAGAGGGAGGTGAGCGGGGGCGGGGGTAGTGCCCGCCCGCCGCCGCCGGGGATATGATTTATGCCATTAGGTTATTTTGCTTCAATAACATATTTTAGCGGGACTGTATCGTAAAATTTCCGTTTTCGTTGTTGTTGTTCTTGTGGTTTTTCTCTCTCCTTCTCCCGCTCGCCGTGATCTTAGTTCTTTCGCTCTCTTCGCTTCGCCCGCCCGAGACGTTTATTTATTTTCGATCCATATATCCCTCTGGTCGAAGGGGGGGACACTTCTCCTTCTCGCTATTTGTTTTTAATGCGATATTATTTGGATCATAAAAAATGAGAGATTGGACCCGATAACATTCTTTTTATTGTATATATATATTTCTCTCCCCCTGCCCCCTCGATGTTTACTAAATGTTCCTCGATGTGTTTGTCTTCCGACAAAAAAATCCGATCCCGACGAAAGATACACTCCAGGGGGCGAGTTTATTATTTATTTATTGACTGCCACGTTCCTACTTTCTTTCTTCTTTTCGCTCCTCTTTCCTTTTTTTTTTGGGCCCGTTTCGAGTGTGGACCTCCCTCGTTAACGGTTGTTTTTCGCCGTTATTTATACGGCAGGAGCCCCTCTTGTAACGACGTCGCCTGTGACAACAAATCGGTCAGAAGGTTAATGCCTGCTGACTCCTTTAAATTTTGTATAACGAACAATGGGAACAACGGTTTGTACGCTCTTCTTTAATTTACTCGGACGGGAAGTTCGGGATAGACGTTTGAATGCGTTACCCTGGGAAGGAAGAGAAGAGAAGAGAAGTAAAGAGACCAATTGACTAAATTAAACAGAGCAAAGGTGGCATAGCTAACACGATATAAATGTACATAGTAGTGCAATGGCACGATAAGGCGTTGTGTAGCTCGGATGGGAAGTTTGTAATAGACATTTGCAAGCGCTGCCTAGGGAATGAAGAGAAGAGAAGAGAAGAGAAGAGAAGAGAAGAGAAGAGAAGAGAAGAGAAGAGAAGAGAAGAGAAGAGAAGAGAAGAGAAGAGAAGAGAAGAGAAAGAAGAGAAGAGAAGAGAAGAGAAGAGAAGAGAAGAGAAGAGAAGAGAAGAGAAGAGAAGAGAAGAGAAGAGAAGAGAAGAGAAGAGAAGAGAAGAGAAGAGAAGAGAAGAGAAGAGAAGAGAAGAGAAGAGAAGAGAAGAGAAGAGAAGAGAAGAGAAGAGAAGAGGAAGAGAAGAGAAGAGAAGAGAAGAGAAGAGAAGAGAAGAGAAGAGAAGAGAAGAGAAGAGAAGAGAAGAGAAGAGAAGAGAAGAGAAGAGAAGAGAAGAGAAGAGAAGAGAAGAGAAGAGAATAGAAGAGAAGAGAAGTACAACGACCAATGGACGAAACTAAACAGTACAAAGGTGGCATTGTAAACATGATTTAAATGTACATAGCCGGACGGTGGCACGAAAAGGCGTTTGGGTAGCTCGGTTGAGAAGTTTGGAATAGACATTTGAAAGCCCTGCCTAAGGAAGGAAGAGAAGAGAAGTAAAAAGGCGAATGGGCTAAATTAAATAGTACAAAGGTGACATAGCTTACACGGTGTAAATGTACATTGCAGGACGGTGGCACGAAAAGGCGTTTGGACAGCTCAGATGAGGAGTTTGTACTAGACAAGGCGCTGCCCAGGGAAGGAAGAGAAAAGAAGATAAGTACAACGACCAATGGAATAAATTAAACAGTACAAAGGTCGCATAGCTTCTTCTTCTTCAAGTGCCGTCTGCGTTACGAAGGTTGGCAATCATTACGGCTACTGTTATCGTCGAAACTGCTGCTCTGAATAAACTATTATTATTACAATTGTACCAATCACGTATATTTTTCAGCTATGAATATATTTTGCTTCCTGTCAAACGTTTTTCCGTTATTTTTGCCTTTATCATGTTCTGGGGTAACTGATGTTTCCGCCCTCTCATTATATGACCTAGATAGAGTAGCTTCCATTTTTAATGTTTATGATTACTTGCTTGTCTACTTTCATTCGTCTCAATACTTCCTCGTTCGTTACTATTTCGATCCAGGAAATTTTTAATATTCTGCGGTATACCAACATTTCAAAGGCTTCCACTCTCTTAATGTCGTCCTTTTTCATTGTCCACACCTCCATGCTATAATGAAGTATTGAGAGTATGTAACATTTCATCAGTACCAGGCTTATATGCTTACTGCAAAATAATTTCTTCATTCTCATGAATCCATTCCTGGCCTTCTCTTCTTCTTCTTCTTCTTCCCTTCATGGATTAGGCTATTGTAGCCTGTTCCGGAGACCATCTCTTCCTCGGGCGTCTTCGGCTGCGTTTTCCTCTTGGTTTGTAGTGGGTAAATTGCCTTAGGTATTCTATCGTCTTTCATACGTTGCAGATGTTCTGTCCAGTTTCTACGACACCTTCTGATTCTATCATTTGTGGAAATGATACCCAGTTCCAACCCTGGAAAGTTCCTGGCCTTTCCAACCCTTATTGTAATTTCTTCGGAAGTATCATTTTGTTCATCGGTAACAGTTGTATTGTTTCACCCTTGAAACTTTCTGATTTCATACATAAATATTACCTGTGTTTTGTTCTGTTTTTGTGATTAACATTAATTTTGTGACAAATCATATTCCTCTTTGACACCTGTTACCTTGTTGACAGGACTCTGTAAATGTTGTAGGGTTTCTGGTATAAGTGTAACATCCTGGGGATGTTACTAATTTATTTAAGAGATATTTTAGAAATTGATTAGGTAAATGGGAAAAGGCTCCACCCTGTATAATTGGTTTCGAAACTTAAATGATTGAAACTATAACAAAATTTGTTTTGAAACGTAAAAATGTTGTATAATTGAAACTATAACAAAAGGTCAAACGCCCGAAATTACAAATAATTTACGCGACGAAAGAGACGAAATCCCCGGCTTAATCAGAAATGAGCGTTCAGGAAAATACAGCCTAAAGCACAGGTTCCCTATGGGAGAGGCTTGCTATGGAAATTCTTTTTGAGGGTTCTTGACATTATTATAGGCCATGGGTGACGAAATAAATCTTCCGCTGCAGTTCGTAACTGTGCGAAAATTGATGACTTTGAAAAATACACAGCTCGCATTGAGGACGGAAAAGAACTTCACTTCGGTCCGGGGAACAGAGGTGTTCAGACGAGGTCTTAGCAACAGGGTTGCTACGCGTTTGGGGCGCGATTTCGAGTCAGTGTTTTGTTTTTGGTACTTATTGGTACCGAGGGTGTAAAGTAAAGTAAAGGAATTCAGTTTTGGAATTTGCTTTAACGTCAAATCAATTATTCAAATTTGATTTTAATTTTCTTGGTATTTTTCGTATCATTAGTTTTGGGGCTGATTCCAAATTTTTGCTATTTGGGGCCGTATCGAGTGTAGAGTCACGTTTCCGAGGGTCATACCAGAGCCGAAGCGACGAATCTTAGGGTGGAAGTCAGCGCAGAACTCCAAGGTGGTGAGTCGGGAATAAGTTACGCGTCTTTACTAATTTTCCAGAGATAGAGAACAGACGAGGCGATCATTTCTTTTGTTGATTCGTATTTATACTTATCTCTTTGACTGGGTTTCGTGTGTGTGGGTTCTGTTCGAATTTCGACGACCTGGGACAGAGGCGTATCCAGGTTTAAACTCTGAAATCTTAACGCGCAACTACGTAAAATTCCTTGATCAGTTCACAGTTTGGTAATTTTGGTTAGTTTCAGTCACAAGTAAGAACTAGAGCTTTGGAAGTAAGAATAATATAGAATCAAATGTTGATCTCGGTACAGGGTACAGGATTTTCCCAAATAGGGTGGATTTTATTATATTTTTGATTGTTGGGGAAATATCTTGTACGCACTCTTGTAAGGGTAGCATGCGTAATTTTATGTCTATTTGATTACGGTTAATTTTTTGTGAACCGTTACTGGGTTATTTTAATTTCTTTTATTTAATTGATTCATTCATTTTTTTTTGTTCTCTGTATAGTCATAAATTTTATCTAGTCAATATAAACTTTAATTTCATTCAACCGTAACACTTGGGTATTATTTTGCTACCGAACCCCCACTGAAGTCGACAGGCATTTGCGAAGCCCTGGGGCTCGCGTTCCTGTAGAGGTTGGTCAGAAACCTTGTCTCCGCTGGGCCAAAAACAGTGTCGTCCGTTCAGAGCGACATTTTCAATAAATAATTTCTGGGCTGGTGGCAGACGCTACCATTTCTTAGTACATCCCTGTATGAAAATATAAGACTATTGGACTATAAGACCCAATTGTCTTAATTTTTCATGAATAATTTTTGTGAAAGATTATATTTATTATTTTATATATGATATATTCTTTCAATGAAGGAATTTCAACGAATTCTGGAAAATTTTATTTTGAAGGCGGACTACCTAAGTGTACAACATAGAATTTATTCAACGCAACTTGGCGACAGGAAGCAGTTAATTAATAACATATTTTTAAAAGAAAAGGTTTTTACTTTATCCAAATTTTCCACGAATTAAAACTACATTAAAATCAGATCAAGTTCTTCTTGATAGTAAATTGTATATGTTACCGCAAAAACCCTATTTAAGTTAAAACCCGAATTTCCTAGGAAAAACTAGCTTTAACTATTGTTCACAGTCAATTCTATATTTAACTAGTTAAAACTAGAATTATCTAATAATTTCAGTAAAAACTAAACATTTTAAGAATATTAAATTTGAAACGGTTTTTACTAGTTAAAACTAGTTTCGGCTAAAACAGTAAAAACTGTAAGTAAAACATTAAAACGAGTAAGAAGAAAAGGGGTCTTGTTTCCAAACCCATAATACATTCAGAAATGAATAGTCGCTGCCAAGTAGACCTCATAGATATGCAGTCACAACAAGATAAAGGTTTTAAGTTTATTATGGTGTACAAAGATCATTTGACAAAATTTGTTTTGTGGAGACCATTGCAAAGCAAAAGGGCTGAAGAAGTTGCTTTGCAACTAACAGATATATTTTTGACTTTTGGTGCTCCGTGTATTTTACACTCAGATAATGGCAGAGAGTTCGTTAATGCACTCATTAATGAGGTAATGACATACAGGCCCGAAGTAAAGTTGGTTCATGGAAAACCAAGGCATAGCCAAAGCCAAGGAAACTGTAGAGCGTACCAACCAGGATATAGATTAAATGTTAGCTGCCTGGATGCAGGATAATGATACCACACACTGGTCAAAAGGCCTTCCATTTGTCCAGTTTATTAAAAATAGAGCCCTGCATTGTGGTATAAACAGTCGCCATATCGAGCGATGTTTGGTATTGAACCCAGAACAATTTTCAAAACATTTTTGATCAGCAGAATAATGAATCTCTGTCTGATATTGAAGAGTGCGGTCCTAGTACAGAATCTTCAATTCTATTAGCTAGACAAGAAGCACATGAAGGTTTAAAAAAACGGGCTAAAAAATGAAATTAGTTTCCGACGCTCTTCATCCACCGCGGAAAGGGGTGACAATGTAATATTCCGGATACCGGATGTCGACACGTCAAAAGCAGATCTAAGGAACATCATAGGTGTTGTACTTGAAAAAAACGATGATGATTTATACAAAGTTGGCACTAAATATGGGATACTGGAGAAATTGTACTGCAGGTACATTATACATATATTTTTTTCAGATCAGGGAGAAATTATTATTACAGTCACCCTAAAGTTCTTGAAAAATATTTTTTAAAAACGTTATAAAATTTTATGTTTTGTAGATATTTTATAGTAATTATTTTTTCCAGATCAGAATTTGACATTTCAAAAGAAAAATTCTTAAAACTTGAAGAAGTTCCGGAAGCTAATCTGTCCTAGAGAACCGCTGCTAGACATGCTGCTTTAGGAGAAGGCCAAGGGTTTGCACGTTGCGTCTGCAAGAAGACTTGCAACACTAATAGATGCTTTTGTAAAAAGAAGGGAAAACTCTACAATTCTAAATGTCATGATAGTCAGCCATGTAGGAACAAGTAGGAAACATGTTCCTACTATCTGGGGCTGACTTAAGGACGTAAAGTACAAGTAAAGTATTATAAATGAATTATGCAAAGTTTGTTAAGTTTTTTGAAGTGAAACTTCTTTGCGCACGTTGTATACATTGGGATGGGGTATTGGTCGAAAAACCGCGTCACGCGTGATAAGTAATCCGAGGACAAAGCCGTGTTGCCAGAATGCGCGTAAAGTGTACCTCTTCCATCGCGCCCGTGAACCGAGCGTGGCAACACCGGAGAGCGTCTAGACTTTCGGACAGCTGACAGCTAACCTAACCTCAAACGGCGAGAAACAATAACTTCGAGCGGCGACAAAACGGTGAGCTGTATTGTTTAATTACGTGACATGGACATAGAGAAAAGTGAGGAGGCGTCGTGCCTCACCTCACCTCAGGATGATAACATGGAGACACCGGAAGAGATGAAAGCCCACGGCGCACGGAGACTGGTTCAGCGACGAGTGTGTGTGTGTGTGTGTGCATATGGCAAAAGAAGTTTCACTTCCACCGTCTGGTCCGACGCAGACTTTTTATATTATTTTAAGTTTGTTTTTGTTTCCTACTTGTTCGATTACCCAACGCACCCGTTTATGTAACGCATTTCATGTATTTTTTATAATTTATGTACTATTAAAAGTATTATTACATGACCTATGTATGTCAGATTATTTTTGGTATAGGTAAACCCATAAGATTTCGTTCAAAATAAAATTTTTATAGGTTACACAGATTTTACTGAGAGGTTTAGTAAAAACTAGTTTTAACTAGAGACTATTTAGTTAAATCTAGTATTAACTTAAAATATTTGTTACTTTTAGTTCTAACTAGTTAAATCTAGGATTGACTGTGAGGAATAGTTAAAACTAGTTTTTCCTGAAATTGGGTTTTTACGGTAACATAGAAAGACAAATGAATTTTTGGAGAAAATATTGTGTTCGTAATACATTTCTTGGAGAAAATGATTTCAGTAAATTAACATTTTTCGGTAATTATTAATATTATTGGAATATTGTCATATTGCTTTATAATGAATTACCAAAAATTTTTGAATAACATCCAAAAATTTTTTTTCAGAAAATATTTTTTACGAATATATTTATTTGGGAAAAGGGTCTTAGCAAATCAAAATTTTGCAGAAATTGTAATTCTTCGGAAGATATTGAAAATGCTTCGCAAATTACATGAAAATCAAAAATAAAATGCAAAACAATTTAATGAGAAAGCCTTTTGCTATCGGAATTTTTCGCTGAAAAATGGCCCTTAGTAAATCCATATTTCAGAGTTTGTTCAAATTATTAGAATATTTTCAAATTCTTTTCTAAATTAAGTTATCTAAAATTCCAAAAGAAATCCAAAGCAATTTTTGCAGATAGTATTTTGTTAAAAATGTGTAAAAAAAATGTAAAATTTAAAAATAATTATTAAAAATATTTTAAAATCGTTTGCTGAATATGTTTAAAAATTTATACAGACTTATATTTAAGCCCAGTAATATATTAATATTATTATGTTATATTATATATATATATATATATATTATAATTAATATTATTATATAATATATTAATATTATTTTTAATAGAGTAATATTTCATTAAATGCTAAATTTCTCCTGTCATTCTTCTAAGAATGATTCTTATCATCAGATTATCAGAATATCAGATTATTCCATTTTGTTTGTATTAAATGCCTTCCTTTAGAACACCTATTTTGAAATTTACCTTAGCAAGTTCTATGAGCCCAAATATGAGTTTATAATATTTCGATTAATAGGTGTGGAAGGTTTGAAAGAAATTTTTGCTTTAACCTTTTCTAGAATACCGCAGAAATTATATTTTTAAGAAAATCAAGCATTCGAATCAATTCTTTGGATATATCATTGTAGCAGAGTCGAGTAAAAGACGGCCACAAAACTTGCAAAATGATCAAGAAGTATATTGACAACTGTATTGACAATATCTCTAGAATTAAAATTATTTAAAACAGGTGACAGTCGATACATAACCATAACGATATCGATACATGATATATCTAATAATCATAAATCTAATTGCTTCAGTCCACACATTTTTTGGGGAAAATTACGTTTTTCACGTTAAAAATATTTAATTTTATTCAACTACTTAATATGAGATCTGCCTTGATATTTTATTAAATAACTTGAAATCGAGTTTTTTTCTAAAAGCTGAGATTCAAAATGGTTCGTCGTAATATCTTCTCTTTTTTGGGAAATTAAGTTTTCTCGCATTAATATCATTTTGAATACCCGAAATATAATCCAAGTAATTCCTCGTTGAATAACCCTAGAGGCGGTTCGTTCGAAGGGAACGTTCCTCAAAATTTTAATAAATCTCCAGAAGTCCGGACTTTCCAAAAATTCCGTACCGGAACTCCCCGAAAATTCCCCCTTTCATCAAATCGTGTAAAATTCTATTTCTCCCCTTCACTCACAATTAGTCGGGAGAGCTTTTAAGAACAGTAAAATAAATAAACAGAATATCCCCCTCTCGTGTTCCCCTTTCCCAAAGCCCTCCGGTGATATTTCAATTTGCTTGCGGGGGCGTTAAGGCGAAGGAATTCCCGTCCTAGTGACAAATTTGATCCGACCCGAAAAATAAGACGCGACTCCATCTCCCGCGTTATTCCCGGCATCAACAACGGGAAGAAAAGGGAAGAAATAGACGGGGAATATAAAAATCCAACGGGATGGATCCGGGACTTTGACTCTGAGGAGGGGGAATTTGAGTCGAAATGAACGTCGTTCAGTGGGAACGTTATGAACTGCACTGTATGATCAAGGGCGCGTCGGATTCGGGATTTCGGGGATAGCAGGGGGTTTCGCCTGGAATCGGGATTCATACACCATCTAAATAACGTTGCAGTAAATGGTTCCCATGATATTACAATAGTCATTTTGATGACCCATTTTCACCAGCAATTGTGGGAATGAACATCGATTTTCTTGAAAATTGGGTTAAGGTAGTATTTATAATCTTATTCAAAATATACCCTGATTTTTGGCTTTTACCCTAGTAGACCTATTAATTAGGGTTTACGCCAGGACTCAGGTTCATCGGGAAAGAGACCCAGATTTTCAGGAAATATATACCTACACAAACAAAACATATAGGAAGACCCGACGAGATTAGCAACATAAGGCATTGTTATTAACAATTGAAGGTCAAAAAAGGCACTTTTTGTCTATTTTTGTTCTCAAGTAAAAACCGCACAATAAATGGATTTTTCTTGTTTAAACAAATTAGATGGTAGATTAATGGAGAAGTTGCATCTTCGTAATGTGCTCAGAACGGTACCTTAAAACAAAAGAAGAAATATCAAAATTCGTCAACAACTTCTAGAGATATTGCTTATGACATCAGTTTGAAGTTGATGTTTCACTTTTTTTAAACACAAAAATTGTGTTTTTCTCTTCCATTTTTTAAACAAACTTAAAATTGCATTTTATTACATTCCAACAATCGATATCAATAGAAAAAATGTTTCTCTAGGGCACCATGAGCTTAGAATCGCGAAATTTTGTTATTTGTGCGTATATTGTTATTAAAAAAAAAATACAAAAATATAAACAAATTCAATTTTGCAATAAAATATTTGATGAATCGATCTAAAATTTTTATCACATGTTAATCGCTATAATCCCCGACTTTTTACCAAATAACAAAGTCGCAGGTTCAATTTTGCAATAACAATTGTTAAACAAACGATTTGTCGATTTTGACCATCTATACCATTATTTCTCAGCAAAATAAATAAAGATACCGAGGTCGGTAAAACAAATTTTTAAAGATCTTCTAATTCCCTAGAGGATGATGGACCCATTTTTCCCAAAAATAAGTTAGTTTCTACTTGAGAACAAAAATAGTGAAAAAGTGCATTTTTTGAATTTTAATGGTTAATAACAATGTCTCTTTTTGTTAATCTCGTCGGGTCTTATTATACGCGTTGTTTAAATGTTTAAATTGATGATGACTAAATTTTCCCAATAGGGGTGGAAGAATTCTAGGGGATGAAACTTTTCTACATCGAAATTCAGTTAGAAATCGGTAGACTGAGAAATTATAAGCAATTTTTGTTCTATACAGTTTTCTTGTAAATTTAACACTTTCCAAGTTATTTACGATTGAAGTTGTACAGTTTACATTGAAAAAATAAATTTTTCACGAATTACTTAAAACGTTTTCATTTTATCGAAATGACTATTAAGAACAAAAATGTAGCTAATCAAAAACCAAAGAGACTCGTTTCTTCATGACTTCTGTAAACCTAACACGAATCGAGTTATTGCTTGTTACAGGACTATTATTTTTTAAAAACCCGAAATTTAGAACTTTCAACCTTAAATATCTCGAAAATGGTGAAATTTTTGGGGAAATCTCTACAGACCTTTTTTAAAATACTTAAAAAACTTTTCAAAGGAGTACCAGCAAAACTCTTCTGCCTAAAAATTGACAGAGTTATAACAAAAATAAAGTAATTTCCTTTTTTTTGAAAACATGTAAACCCTCGGCGTTACCACCCTAATTGAAATTAACCATAACAGTTGAAATTTACTTTTTATTGATATGGCACAACTGATTAAACACATTTGGAATGCTTATTTTAGGAAAAATAGTGATTCAATTAAAAATTGCTTTTTGTAATTTTGAAAAAAATGCATTTTTTTTAAATAAACCGAAAATTATTCATGATACGAAATAAGTTTTACACTGAAAATTGTGGGTTTTCTTTACTGAAAATATAGATTTTTTGAAAAATAAATAAGGTATATGGTGGTTCAAAATTTTCATTTGCGTACTCTTTGTAGATTATTCAAGCCCTTTGAACTCAAACCCTTTCAAAAAGAAGGTATGTAAAAGGTTTTAACTAACATTACATTGAACTGCTTGAAATTCTCTAGAAAATGCTTTTTTTTAAAAGTTCATTGCCCAAAAAAATAATCGAATTATCGTCGCGAGACGATAATTAATAGCTTTTTTTTCCAAATTTCGGAGCTGGCATTTTGGAGCATAGTTTAAGTGTTCAAAAAATAAGACATTTTATTTAACTAGTGAAGTATACTTAATATAACACCAAATTACTTTTAAATCATTTATAATTGTAAGAAAAAAATCGTTGAAATTATTTTTTAATAATTAATATTCTGATGAGATGATTTATAAAGGTTGATCGAGAGGTTAAATAAATAATAGTTTTATTTTACTTGTACACTAATATACATTTGATATAAATGCTCTTTTAAATCGTTTCAAATTGAAAAATGCCTTTTTAAAAATGTTTTTTAATATGTATAACCCCCAGGGGGTAATTCATAAGGGTTGAAGCGTTTCAGCAGATAATATATTACATTCAACTAAAGTAAAACAATTTAAATTTAATATAACGCACTTTTAGATCATTTCAAGTTATAATAAATATCTTTAAAATTAGTTTTAAAAATTACCACCATTAGGGGATGATATACAGTGGTTGAATCTTTAAGATTAATGATATAAATTGTTCAAAAATGTCTAATTCATTTAAACATTATTTCAACCAATTTCATGCCAGAATCCACGATTTTTTAATTTTTTGCGTTAAGGGGTAGTTTTCACCCTTAAAAAATATAATGCCCGGTCCTGCACAGGTTACATTTTGAAGTAGAGTGTAAGTAGGCCTTAAACCCAAATTTGTATGAAAAGCGGTGTTGATTCCCAAAATTGCTCAGTAATACGTTATTTTACCATTGCTGACTGGACTATAAATCAAACGTGAAGTCTGGGTAACTCCTGAGAAGAAATTCCTAAAATACCAACATTTTCAACGTTTCCTTTGGATTGTTGTTGACCAATTTGACTAACTTCAACGTGAAATTATAATTAAAACCACCACTTATCAAACATACACATATATTACTACATATCTCTTAAATACAACCTAATCCATGGTAACGTAACAGTTTTGTTATACACGTGCAATTATTTTAAATAACATTTTTAATCTCAAGTTGAGTAGTACAAAACCTAATTGTAACATTTTAATACTATTTTAATTCACCGGGATCTTTTAAACGATGGCAACAACGAAGGGATCTCTTTGGTAGGTAAACTTAAATGGTGCTAATAACGAGAGAAGATACGTAAATTGCAGAAGGTTTTGATGATATTCGTAAGGTTGTTTGGGAAGAGCGGAAGTCTCCCAAAAGAGTTAATGGATTTTCTTAGTTAGGCGTTAATAACGTTTAAGTAGTTTAAATGAATACAACAAATTCGATTTTTGAAACTCCTTTCGGTTATTTAAATCGGCTCTCTTACTAAATTGGAGAATTAAATAGCGTTTTAATTACTTTCTTATTTCGAATATTCGAAAGTTTGCGAAACAAAACACAAACTCTATTTGATTACACCATAATAGATTTTTACTGATGTATTACTAATTTAAAATTTTCAAAAACTCCTGCTGAAGTATGGTATTGTAAACTCCTTTTATTTACTTAATTATGCTCCTTTATTAACGTTTAGAAAAATTCAGAAATTTTGATAGCGTCTTACATAAATTTCTAGTTTACTTCTTTAATAGTATAGTTTTGAAATGATTAAAGTTAGGTTTTCTTGAAACTCGTTTTGGTTACTTAATGTAGCTTCTCAATAATTCGGAAACTTTTCAATAGCATTCTAACAAAATTCAAATTTCCAAAATTCTAAAGTTCCCAAAAAAAAAACATATTTGATTGTCGAATTATAGTTTTTTTTACAATGTATTAATAATTTGGAAATTTCAATAAATTCAACAATTGACTGAAGTTTGGTTTTGTAAAAGTTCCTTTTCTTTTCTTTAATGTTTCGGAAAATTTTTCAATCGGTTAATAATTTTGATGAAATTTTATGGAACTTCTATTTAGTTATTGAAGTGAAATTTTTTTAATAGTTTGCTAAACCTTAAACGATCCAAAATTTTAAAATTGATTAAATTGGGAACTTCTTTTTTTTTAGGAACTTTTAAAGAAAAACATGTTATTCGGAGCAAATTTTGGGGTTGCTCCTGATGAAGCTTCATTAATGGTAGGTTTTGCTGATTTTCAATACGCTCGTCAGGAGTGAAAGTGGAACATATTGGCCGCTAATTGTGCTGTAATATGTGGAATATGAGGAGTTTCAGTATTTTAAATTAATTTTTATTTTACAACGGAAGCGGATTAAATCTCATGAAGCTGACAAACAGACCTCTCAATCTACGTATCTCCCTACACAACCGCTCGAGTATCAAGCTGGCACGTATTCCAATCCCTGTCTCCACTCAACAAAAGACTAGCGATTATTACACTTCTAAGGCCCGGTGTATTCTCCTCTAAGTAAAACTTCAAGTAACGTTACTCCTAAGTAAATGATCACTGAGCGTTTATTCACTAGTCGGTAAATTTTCATTGATTACCAGATTTCTTCTTGGGTAAAGTCAATTTTGATTAGGGATTTCACATGTGCCAAACCGAAGGAGCACATAGCATAGACTAGGAATGGGATAAAATAATAAAAAAATATAATTAACGTGGCAGCTGCTACAACGACGAAAAATAGTGGTAAGCAATAGATTAACCAAAACTATCACGAAATCTCAAGACGGACAGTAGGAGTCAGGTTAACATGTCTAAATGGGAACAGAGAAAGAAAACAAAGAATGAGGAGATAAGACTTCAATAAGAGAAACCAAGAGAAAATGGCTAGAAAATGCAATAGAAGAAATGGAAATAGACAACTACATTACGAACATTAAACAATTTTATAAAAGGGTTAGAACGAAAACATATAAAGTTAAAACAATAGGTATAAAAATAAACAAGAGCAAATAGCACAAAACAAAAAAATACTTTTGAAGAACTACTATATGGGAAAGAAACTCGCTTAGAACTAGCGTAACAAGATATTAACAGAAACAGGTATATATTATCAGTGGCAACTTATGGTACCAATAGAAAGTATGAGAGTAACAATAAAGTGGCAATACAACTAAGATACCTTCAAGGAGCCGTGGAGTGGACCATGCTGATTGTAAGCTTGAAAGACAAAATTTCCAATAAAGAAGAACCAGAGTAACTAACATCATGGACAAAATAAGGAAGCTTAGAGGTAATACAGAGAAATGTTCTTTGGAGATTTCTGGAAACAAAATGGAGCTTAAGCATACCCAGAAAGAAGTGGATAGACGATATCGTTGTAGTAGCCGAAGATCAAGGAATGAGAACATCTAAAATAGAGAAGCATGGAAACTAGGAAAGGCGTATATCTAACACTGCAAGAAAAAGAGACGATGACGAAGTTGAAGAATGGTACTAAATATTTCAGTAAGATTCAGTAAGTAAAAAATAAGTCGATCAGTGCACATTTTGTACATGTGGACACACTTGAAGCGTATATCCAACACTGGATGAAAGAAGGCTGAAGAAGGAGATGAAGGGGAAGAACATTACTGATTTCAGTAAGATTCAGTCACTAAAAAATAAAATGATCCATGTATATTTGGAACTCATGGACACACTTTAGGGTTATATCCAACACTGGATGAAATATGGAAGAAGTAGAAGAAGAAGCGCATTGCTCATAATTTCAAGATGATTCAGTAAGAAAAACGTATGCCTATTTATGCACATTTAAAATACATGCACACACTTGAAGCGTATATTTAACACTGAATGAAAGAAGGCTGAAAAAGAAGGAAAGGGGGAATATTACTCATGATTTCTGTAATATTCAGTAAGTAGAAATTAAGCCTTTCTAAGCACCTTTAGGGCACTTGGACACACTTGAATCGTATATATAACACTGGATGGAAGAAGGTTGAAGAAGAAGTAGTAATAGAAGAAGAAAAATATTACTCATGAATTCAGTAAGACTCACATATTAAGAAAAAGCTGACGTATGTACATTTAGAACACTTGAGGACTATATCCAATACTGGATGAAAGAAGGTTGGAAGAAGGACAAGAATACTACTCATTATTTTAGTAAGATTCAGTAAATAAAAGTTAAGCCGATCTATGCATATTTAGGACACGTGAACACACTTAATGCGTATACTTAACACTGGATGAAAAAAGGCTCCTGAAGAAGAAGAAGAAAAATATTGCTGCTGATTTCATTTGGAATCTGTAAGTAAAAGTTACGTCTATTCATATTTGAAGCCCATATTTAACACTGGATGAAAGAAGGCTGAAAAAGAAGAAGAGGAATATTACTCATGATTTCAGTAAGATTCAGTAGGTAAAAATTAAGATTATCTAAGCACATTTAGGACACTTGGACACACTTGAAACGTATATAGAACACTGGATGAAAGAATACTGAAGGAGAAGAATAAAAACATTACTCATGGTTTCAGTAAGACGCACTATTTAAGAAAAAAGCTAATGTATGTACATTTAGAACACTTGAGGCATATATCCAATATGGGATGCAAGGAGGTTGAAGACAGAGAAGCCTATTACTTATTATTTTTGTAAGATTCAGTAAATAAAAGTTGAGCTGATCTATTGTTGAGCACATTTAGAACAAGGGAACACACTTAATGCGTATATCCAACACCGGATGAAAAAGGGCTGAAGAAGGAGGAGGAGGCTGAAGAACAAGAAGAATATTACTGCTGATTTCATTAAGATTCTGTAAGTGAGTGTTACGCCTATCTATGCACGCTTAGGTAGCCGGTAAATTCTTGGAAAACAATTCTTCGAAAACAATACTTCGAAAACATTTTTTCGAAGGGACAATTCTTCCAAAACAAATCTTCCAAGAAACAATTCTTCGAAAACATTTCTTCGAAAGAACAATTTTTACATTTACTTCACTTTACTTTTCCATATTTACTTGTATTTAAAAAACTGCAGAATATTTTAAAATGCATGTTTCAAAAACTGCTTAGAAGGGGAAAAAACGGCCTTTCTAAATTAATACCTGTTTAGGGTGCAGGTTCCTCGGGAATCTGCTTAATTAGGGTTATAGATATCTCTAAAATTCCGACTATTTTAGTTAAGATCCGGTAAACAGAGCTTTAATAATAATAATAATAATAATAACGGTACTTATTTACTACTTATGAGGAAGTTTTTGGATGGTATTCGGAGAGAACCGTCTCTACGAGATCTTCAAATAGAGCAATACACCGCAGGAGTACTACCATCGGAACCTTGAAAAAAAAAATGGACGGCGCAGAATGATAACGATGACTCGTTGAATCATACGATAGGGAAAATTCTTTTTCGATAAGTTGTTCTTCCGAAGAATAATTGTTCTTTCGAAGAAGTTTTTTTGAGAACTTACGTTCTCGAAGAATTGTTTTTGAAGAATTGTTTTCGAAGAATTTACCTAGATCCGCACATTTATAGCACGTGGACACACTATATAACCATGTCAGTGCTGATATGGCACTGACACTGTGATTAGGGGCTCTGTTCTGCATTAGAATTCCTTGCATTACCTCTGTTTGTTTGTGTTTTAAGTGAATCAAACATACTTCCTCCAATCTCAATCTTCGATTCCGGTGCCATTGCACCGTTGGCATTGGTTTAGTCATTATTATGATGGAAACCTGTCGGAAGTGATTGGTTATGCTGGAGGTGAATAAACGCTAGCGCAGTAAAGTTACCGGAAGAGCAGTTACTATACTGTAAGATAAATATACCGGGCCCTAGTGGGGAAAATCATTTGAACGCGCCGTTGAAAAACTGATCGAAATCCAAGACACCACCACTACCACTACCGCCGCCGACGCTTCTCCCCTCGCCCTTATACCCCTCCAGCCAATCTTTCTTGATCAGATCGCTCGCCTTCTCCGCGATCATCGTCGTCGGAGCGTTCGTGTTCCCCCTGACGATCTTCGGCATGATCGACGAGTCGACCACCCTCAGCCTCCGCACGCCGTGCACCCTCAGCTCCGGGTCGACGACCGCCGCGGGATCATCCTCCGGCCCCATCTTGCACGTCCCCACAGGATGGAACAGCGTCGTCGTGTACGACATCGCGACGCACGCCCAGTACTCGTCCGTGCCGAAGTCGTGGTGCTCGCACGCCGGCAGCGGCGTCGTCACCAGCCTGATTCCGAGCTGCCTGAACTCGTGCGTGTACTGCAGGTTGATGCCCTGTTTCACTCCCTCAACCATCCGCAGCAGGTCGATCTCCTCGGCGAAGGTGTTCGCGTGGATCAGCGGCTCGCCGAACACCGGGTCCGAGTAGTTGAGCAGGACTCGCCCTCGAGACTCGGGCGGCAGCAGGATCGGCCTCACCATCAGCCCGTTGTAGTACGACAACGGCAGCACGTTCGTCTCGTACGAGAGGATCGGATCGGTGAAGAAGTTATCGACGTTGGTAGCGTCGATCGAGTACTGGACGTCGGGGCGGTCGAGGCTGCGCTCGTACTTCGTCTGGACGAAGGCGTTCGCCTGCAGCGGACCCGTCGAGGCCAACGGCCCGTCCCTCCGGTCCCTCCAGTAGAAGATGTCGTTCTTGAGCTCTTCGTCGCTGACCGACGTCGCCGTGTGGTTGTTCAACTCCATCACGACGCCGTCGATGGTAGTGTGGTCCTGCAGGTTGAACCCGACGGCGGAGTCCTTGAGGACCTTTATCCCGAGCTCCTCGAGGTGATCGGCGGGGCCGATTCCGCTCAGCATGAGCAGCACCGGCGAGTTGATCGAGCCTGCGGACACTATCACCTCCTTCTTCGCGACGACGGTAACGAGCTGGCCGTGCCGATCGAGGTACTCAACCCCTTGGGCCGTCTTCGTCTCGTGATCGATGAGGATCCTCGTCACCCTCGTCTCCGTCCTGATCTGGAGGTTCTCCCTCCTCCTCACCGGTCTGATGTAAGCGCCGTTGTTGCTGAGCCGCTCGCCGTCCCTCGTGTGGAACTGCAGCAACTGCGCTCCGATCAGGTGCTCGGAGTTCGGGTCGACCTCCTCGAGGCCGAGCTCGTGGTACGCCTGGATCAACGAGAGCGTCGTCGCGTCCTGGTACGGGAAGTACTCGACGGTCTGGTAGCCGCCGGTGCCGTGGTAGTGAGGCTCGATCTTCTCCGGGTTGCGGTTGTCCTCGGACTTCTTGAAGTAGGGCAGGACCTCGGCGTAGGACCAGCCGCGGTTGCCGAGGTCGGCCCACTCGTCGTAGTCGTGCGGGTGGCCGCGTATGTAGATCATGTAGTTGATGGTCGACGAGCCGCCCATCACCTTGCCTCGCGCCCAGTTGCAGCGGCCGTCGGTCCTCGCGAGGCAGCTCTTCGGCGACGGTTGGGTGCTGTAGCCCCAGTCGATGCTGGAGCCCTGGAGGGTCGGCGCGAAGCTAGGCACGTCGGCGACCAGGGGCTCCTCGCCGCCGGCTTCCAGCAGGAGCACCTGTGGACGAGGAAAGATTTTATAGAATCGACATCCTATAGAAGATTCTAAAGTAACTAGGCAATTTCAGATCAACTAGGCTCCTAACTGATTTGTTTGATTCAGGAGAGGGCTTCCAGATTTTGAATTTCAGCGCTTCTAGCGTTATGGTTAGGTAAGTATCTCAAAGGGTAGAGGATTCTAGAGGCCTCTAGAGAATTCTAGATTGATTTATTAGGCTCGAAACTGACTTGTTAGATTGAAGACAGGCTTCCAGATTTTAGATTTCAGGGCTTCTTGGATTATGCTTAGGAAAATATGTCAATGGCCATCTCCTCTAGACGATTCTAGATTAATTTATTAGGATAACCAAACGGACTTGTTTGATAGATGATAGGACTTCCAGATTCTAGATTTCAATTCTCCTTGGATTACATTATACTTAGCTAAGTATATCAAACGCCATCTCCTCTACAGGATTCTAGATTGATATGTTAGGCTTCAAACTAACTTGTTTGATTGAAGACATGGATTCCAGATTTTGGATTTCAGGACTCCTTGATTTATGCTTAGGAAAGTATATCAAAGGCCATCTCCTGTGGAGGAATCTGGATTAAACTATTAGGCTCCAAACGGACTTCTTTGATTGGGTATAGGGCTTCCAAATTTTGGAATTCGGGACTTCTTGGGTCAAGCTTAGGAAAGTATCTCAAAGGTCATCTTCTCTAGAGGAATCTAGATTGATTTATTTGGCTCCAAACTGACTTGTTTGATTGAGAATAGGGCTTCCAGATTTTAGATTTCAGGTCATCTCGGGTTAAGTGAGTATGTCAAAGGCCATCTCCTCTAGAGGATTCTAGATTGATTTATTAAGTTCCAAACAGACTTGTAGAGTGACGAAAGTGCTTTCAGATTTTGGATTTCAGAGTTTACTGGATTATTATTAGGTGACGATTTCAATAGCCATCTTTCTATAGAGGAGGATCATAAGTTGACCATGCAATTTAGGATTGATTAATCGTGCTTCAAACTGACTTGTTTGATTGAGGATAGGGCTTCCAGATTTTAGATTTCAGGGCATCTCGGGTTATGCTTAAGTAAGTATGTCAAAGGTGATCTCCTCTACAGTATTCCAGATTTCATTATTAGGTTACAAACAGATTTGGTAGAGTGACGAAAGTGTTTTCAGATTTCGGATTTAAGAGTTTACTGGATTATTATTTGGTAAGGATTTCGATAGCCATCTTCCTATAGAGGAGGATCCTAGGTTGACCATGCAATTTAAGATTGATTAATTGTGCTCCAAACTGACTTGTTTCATTGAGGAGAGGGCTTCTAGATTTTATATTTCAGGGCTTCTTGGGTTATGCTTAGAAAATAATCTCAGAGGCCATCTCCTCTGTAGGACCCTAGATTGATTTATTAGGTTCCAAACAGACTTGGTAGAGTGACGACAGTGCTTTCAGATTTTGAGTTTCGGATTTCAGAGTTTGGATCTCTCTATAGAGGACGATCCTAGATTGACCATGCAATTTAAGACTGATTAATTACCTAAGTATTTAAACTAATATATTTAGCTCCATCCGCACATTTCGAACAACAGGAGCCCTAAAAACAAAAACAACTTGTTTGAGAGCCTGAGGATGGCTTCTATGAAGCCGAAACCGGTCGCTCATCTTTAATAAAGCAGTTGGTTAAGACTTGGTGTTTTCCTTTGGTTACTTAACATATGTTGTTTAATTTTAATTATGCTAATATATTGTAATATTCCAATTTTTTTATTACATTTCTTTAACATTTAATTTATTTAGTCTGTCCCCTAACTAATTATTTTATGTTACACACTTAACGCGCTAATTTATTTGTACACTTATCGCTAGTCGACTTATGGCACTATTTCACTCACGGCGGTTCCTTCTATACTCTGCCTGTGACGGAACCGTCTCGTAATTCATATCCCTAATAATATTTTTTCGACAAGCTTCTGGGTTATTCTTTTTCTAATTGGATATTCTCGATTATTCGAGAAGAGTTTTTATGGTCACCTTTGAAATGCGTCGCCTGCGTCATATAAGAAAGAGCACGTTTCATACTGCCGTTTACATTTCGCGCCACAGTATATTTAAGAGGTAAATTCAGCATGAAATAATTATTTATCTAATTATTGTAATCCGAAATTACTTCATCAACTTAAAGAAAACTATTCAATTGTAATCAAAAATGTTGACCTTCGGATATGATTTTGGGTAATTTACCAACAATTGTTCAACTCCCGACTCAACCCGCCGGTTAATCTCCCGTTTGCTAACCGCGAGCGACTCGCGAATCCAGACATATCGCGATGCGCATAAATTACCCAAAATAATAATACAAATAATTCCGATTTACATACGTAACGTTCGTACACAATATAACGCAAGTTCGGAGCGATTTTAGGTCGCCCGAATTTTAACGGTAATCGCTGTCGAGCAATTGCTATCAAATTTATTCGCCGTGGAGGGGGGACGCCTAATTTAATTTGTAATCTCTCGCTGACAACGTGGAATATACACACAAACTGTTTTAGTGAATTAAACGTAAATTATTATTGTCTGATGTAATAGAACTATGTATCTACGGGTAGCGATCGCACTGGTTTGGGGCTACTTGCTCTACCTATTTACGTACGTATAGAGATAAGGCTGTAATGCATTGGGTTTAATACGAAATTAATGAGAATTGGTGAAAGTTCAACATTGTATTTTAAAGTTGAAACAGCATAGGTTAAAGAAGAATCGGCGAAATTTCCACAAATATAGCCTAGAAATGTCACAATAAGTAATAAAATAATAAAATTTTAGGCAGACTGTATACCGTATCCAACTTTTTAGAAAGTAAACTTGGACTCTTTTGGAAAAAATATTTTTTTAAGTAAGTATATATCAAACTGTTTGTAACAGAAGTACATAATAAATATTATGGGACCAAACGGACATTACTTACCTATAATTACAATTATAATTTTGTATTTGTTTTAAATAGTTTTTGATGTCACTTTTTATAAGGTATTTTCGTATAAATTTAGTACGAATACCATATTTCCCTTTTTGAAACAATTTTTCATTTTTTCAATATAACCTGTCAATATGATTTTCTAGAAGATACTCGCTTATATACGGAAATTGGGTTTTAAAGATTTGTTATTTACCATAATGTAAGTATATTAAATATAAAAATATATTAATAATATTGATTATTAATTTTTTATTAATTATTATTGATTAATTGATTATTAATAGTATATAGTTATAATAATAAGTAAGTATAAATGTAATATAATAAAAATGTCACAAAATAACTATGTAAGTAGGGTTGCAAACCATATACTGTTTTGGATGAATTAAACCAGCAACAAATAACCAAATTTCCAATATATAAAAGAATATATTAACTTTGCATTTGTTTACAACCATTTCTAATTTCGATCACATTACTTATAATTTTATACATTTTCAGTTAAATTTGTTTTTTGGAAATAATGCCCCAATTTTGCGATTTTAAACTTTTCAGAAAAGGTACACATTTATTTGCTGTAACTGGTTTTGTAAATATATGTCAGTTACTTAGACGTGAATCTCTGTTAATGGAATTAATAACAAATTGCTTCCAATGGAATTAAATGGTTATTAAATTGTAACAACAATTCCAATATGTCAAATAATATTTAAATTTCGTATTTGTCAGACAACTATTTTTGATTTAGATTATATTCTTTATAACGTATTTTTATGTCAATTCAGTACAAAAACAATATCAATACTTTTAAAGGAATTTCTAATTTACACTGACAGTACTGCCAGGTTTGAAGCAATTTTTACCAGTCAAAAATTTATTTTAAATTAAAAAACTACTTAAGAAATAATTTTTATTAACACTTTCGTTATCGCAATACCAAGAAACATATGTTTAAAAATGTAAACTACACGTGTGATAATAATATTTCTGTCATATTTTATATACCGTTTGTATAAGACATATAAACACATTTCGTGTTTTCACATTTAGAAATATTTATTATGTTAAAATTAACAATTCATAAATTAATTTTGTATCGAAATGTGTACAATCAGTTATTGCTTAATAACCGAAAATTGGCTAACGTGCATTTCACATTCGTTCTTAATAAGTTGTATGCAACTGGCTCCAAAAAAGTAGTGCCTTTCACTTGAATTATTTAAAAATTGATCGAAATATTTTTGTGGTCAAGTGTATAACAATATGTTTTAAATAGAATTAAATAATTGTTTTAAAGTAACCTAAATTGCAATACGTAAATTAGCATTTAACCTTGCACTAGTTGATAGTCATTTTTGATTATATAATTTAAACATATTAGGTAATTACTTCTGAATAAAATTGGAGGTAATTATTTCAGACATTTCCAATCTGAATTTGTTAGGAATAAAATTATTTCCAGTTTGCCTGTACTTTACGTAGGGCTTTGTTAAATCTTTGCGCGCCAAAAATTGTCCTTAACTAACAATTTGATCAATATTTAAATTTTAAAGTAACCCCTGAATTATAAAAAGTACCCTATTACTCTCTTCACTTACAATCAACCTGACAATCTATATTTCCTCTTATAAAAATGTTTAGTATTAAAAATAATAATCTCCATAGAAGCAATAATGTTTGCCTGTACTTCATTAATATAATAGCACTAATAATAATGGCATTAATAATATAGCACTAACATTGTTAAAGTTCAACAGATGTATAACTTAAAGATTTTCTACCTGTGATATGGAAGTCCTAACAACATTTTAAAGTGTCTAAAATAATAAATTAAAAAACCCCTTTTTTGGACAGTTTTTTTTGTTTATTGCTATTTTGCAAAACCGCTAATAAATTTTTAAATTTCTAACTTATGCCATATTATGTAACAAGCGATTCTGCAACTTTTATCTCTCTTCAACTTTCTTCTAAATTCAATACTTAAAAAGTTAGAAGCATTATTCCCGAGGTAAAAACATCAGTCAGTTAATCGTTGCGACGAGTCGAGAGAATAGCTCGTCAAGGAGTAAGATATCTGATCAGTTGTGATTTAGTTTGTGAGGTTAGTTAGTCACTAATTTCACTAATTGACTATCATGTAAGAATCTAGTCAGTTAGTAGACAAGGCTACTTGTCTATCTCCACATCAGTTAGCTATCACATAAGATCCATTGCAGTTTCTCTGTAGTTTCTATTAAAGTTTCACTGTAACTAAAGATAGTCAAACTAGTTGATTAACTAGTCACCTAAATCGCTATAGTGTATCCATTTTTGTTCCTATACACTTTGTACTTTAGAACGAGTTAGTCAACGTAGTCATTTAGTTATTGCGATAAGTCGAGAGAATAGCTCGTCAGGGATTAAGAGATCTGATCAGTTGTGATTAAGTTTGTGACGTTATTCAGACACTAATTGACTAACATGTAAGAATCTAGTTAGTTAGTAGACGAAGGTACTTGTCTATCTCCAGATCGGTTAGCTACCACATAGGATCCGTTTTAATTTCTTTGTGGTTTCTATTAAACTTTCACTGAAACTAAAGCTAGTCAAACTGGTTGATTAACCAGTCACCTAAATTGCTATACTATATCCATTTCTGTCCCTCTACACTTTGTACTTTATAACGAGTTAGTCAACCTAGTCAGTCAGTTATTTCGATGAGTCGAGAGAACATGCCGTCAGGGATTAAGATATGTGATCAGTTGTGATTTAGTTCGTGACGTTAGTTAGACACTAATTGAGTAACATGTAAGAACCTAGTCAGTTAGTAGACGAAGGTACTTGTCTATCTCGAGATCGGGTAGCTATCACATAAGATCCATTTCAGTTTCCCTATAGTTTCTATTTAACTTTCACTGAAAGTAAAGCTAGTCAAACTAGTTAATTAACTAATCACCTAAATTGCTATAGTATATCCATTTCTGTCGTTCTACACTTTGTACTTTAGAATAAGTTAGACAACCTAGTTAGTCAGTTATTGCGACGAGTCGAGAGAATAGCTCGTCAGGGATGAAGATATCTAATCAGTTTGGATTTAGTTTGAGACGTTAGTTAGACACTAATTGACTAACATGTAAGAACCTAGTCAGTTAGTAGACGAAGGTACGTGTCTCCCTATAGTTTCCCTATAGTTTCTATTTAACTTTCACTGAAAGTAAAGCTAGTCAAACTGGTTAATTAACTAATCACCTAAATTGCTATAGTATATCCATTTCTGTCGTTCTACACTTTGTACTTTAGAATAAGTTAGACAACTTAGTTAGTCAGTTATTGCGACGAGTCGAGAGAATAGCTCGTCAGGGATGAAGATATCTAATCAGTTTGGATTTAGTTTGTGACGTTAGTTAGACACTAATTGACTAACATGTAAGAACCTAGTCAGTTAGTAGACGAAGGTACTTGTCTATCTCCAGATCGGTTAGCTACCACATAAGATCCATTTCAGTTTCCATATAGTTTCTATTTAACTTTCACTGAAAGTAAATCTAGTCAAACCAGTTAATTAACTAATCACCTAAATTGCTATAGTATATCCATTTCTGTCGTTCTACACTTTGTACTTTAGAATAAGTTAGACAACCTAGTTAGTCAGTTATTGCGACGAGTCGAGAGAATAGCTCGTCAGGGATGAAGATATCTAATCAGTTTGGATTTAGTTTGTGACGTTAGTTAGACACTAAGTGACTAACATGTAAGAACCTAGTCAGTTAGCAGACGAAGGTACTTGTCTCCCTATAGTTTCCCTATAGTTTCTATTTAACTTTCACTGAAAGTAAAGCTAGTCAAACTGGTTAATTAACTAATCACCTAAATTGCTATAGTATATCCATTTCTGTCGTTCTACACTTTGTACTTTAGAATAAGTTAGACAACCTAGTTAGTCAGTTATTGCGACGAGTCGAGAGAATAGCTCGTCAGGGATGAAGATATCTAATCAGTTTGGATTTAGTTTGTGACGTTAGTTAGACACTAATTGACTAACATGTAAGAACCTAGTCAGTTAGCAGACGAAGGTACTTGTCTCCCTATAGTTTCCCTATAGTTTCTATTTAACTTTCACTGAAAGTAAAGCTAGTCAAACTGGTTAATTAACTAATCACCTAAATTGCTATAGTATATCCATTTCTGTCGTTCTACACTTTGTACTTTAGAATAAGTTAGACAACCTAGTTAGTCAGTTATTGCGACGAGTCGAGAGAATAGCTCGTCAGGGATGAAGATATCTAATCAGTTTGGATTTAGTTTGTGACTTTAGTTAGACACTAATTGACTAACATGTAAGAACCTAGTCAGTTAGTAGACGAAGGTACTTGTCTATCTCCAGATCGGTTAGCTACCACATAAGATCCATTTCAGTTTCCATATAGTTTCTATTTAACTTTCACTGAAAGTAAATCTAGTCAAACTAGTTAATTAACTAATCACCTAAATTGCTATAGTATATCCATTTCTGTCGTTCTACACTTTGTACTTTAGAATAAGTTAGACAACCTAGTTAGTCAGTTATTGCGACGAGTCGAGAGAATAGCTCGTCAGGGATGAAGATATCTAATCAGTTTGGATTTAGTTTGTGACGTTAGTTAGACACTAATTGACTAACATGTAAGAACCTAGTCAGTTAGTAGACGAAGGTACTTGTCTCCCTATAGTTTCCCTATAGTTTCTATTTAACTTTCACTGAAAGTAAAGCTAGTCAAACTAGTTAATTAACTAATCACCTAAATTGCTGTAGTATATCCATTTCTGTCGTTCTACACTTTGTACTTTAGAATAAGTTAGACAACCTAGTTAGTCAGTTATTGCGACGAGTCGAGAGAATAGCTCGTCAGGGATGAAGATATCTAATCAGTTTGGATTTAGTTTGTGACGTTAGTTAGACACTAAGTGACTAACATGTAAGAACCTAGTCAGTTAGTAGACGAAGGTACTTGTCTATCTCCAGATCGGTTAGCTACCACATAAGATCCATTTCAGTTTCCATATAGTTTCTATTTAACTTTCACTGAAAGTAAATCTAGTCAAACTAGTTAATTAACTAATCACCTAAATTGCTATAGTATATCCATTTCTGTCGTTCTACACTTTGTACTTTAGAATAAGTTAGACAACCTAGTTAGTCAGTTATTGCGACGAGTCGAGAGAATAGCTCGTCAGGGATGAAGATATCTAATCAGTTTGGATTTAGTTTGTGACGTTAGTTAGACACTAATTGACTAACATGTAAGAACCTAGTCAGTTAGTAGACGAAGGTACTTGTCTATCTCCAGATCGGTTAGCTACCACATAAGATCCATTTCAGTTTCCATATAGTTTCTATTTAACTTTCACTGAAAGTAAATCTAATCAAACTAGTTAATTAACTAATCACCTAAATTGCTATAGTATATCCATTTCTGTCGTTCTACACTTTGTACTTTAGAATAAGTTAGACAACCTAGTTAGTCAGTTATTGCGACGAGTCGAGAGAATAGCTCGTCAGGGATGAAGATATCTAATCAGTTTGGATTTAGTTTGTGACGTTAGTTAGACACTAAGTGACTAACATGTAAGAACCTAGTCAGTTAGCAGACGAAGGTACTTGTCTCCCTATAGTTTCCCTATAGTTTCTATTTAACTTTCACTGAAAGTAAAGCTAGTCAAACTGGTTAATTAACTAATCACCTAAATTGCTATAGTATATCCATTTCTGTCGTTCTACACTTTGTACTTTAGAATAAGTTAGACAACCTAGTTAGTCAGTTATTGCGACGAGTCGAGAGAATAGCTCGTCAGGGATGAAGATATCTAATCAGTTTGGATTTAGTTTGTGACGTTAGTTAGACACTAATTGACTAACATGTAAGAACCTAGTCAGTTAGCAGACGAAGGTACTTGTCTCCCTATAGTTTCCCTATAGTTTCTATTTAACTTTCACTGAAAGTAAAGCTAGTCAAACTGGTTAATTAACTAATCACCTAAATTGCTATAGTATATCCATTTCTGTCGTTCTACACTTTGTACTTTAGAATAAGTTAGACAACCTAGTTAGTCAGTTATTGCGACGAGTCGAGAGAATAGCTCGTCAGGGATGAAGATATCTAATCAGTTTGGATTTAGTTTGTGACTTTAGTTAGACACTAATTGACTAACATGTAAGAACCTAGTCAGTTAGTAGACGAAGGTACTTGTCTATCTCCAGATCGGTTAGCTACCACATAAGATCCATTTCAGTTTCCATATAGTTTCTATTTAACTTTCACTGAAAGTAAATCTAGTCAAACTAGTTAATTAACTAATCACCTAAATTGCTATAGTATATCCATTTCTGTCGTTCTACACTTTGTACTTTAGAATAAGTTAGACAACCTAGTTAGTCAGTTATTGCGACGAGTCGAGAGAATAGCTCGTCAGGGATGAAGATATCTAATCAGTTTGGATTTAGTTTGTGACGTTAGTTAGACACTAATTGACTAACATGTAAGAACCTAGTCAGTTAGTAGACGAAGGTACTTGTCTCCCTATAGTTTCCCTATAGTTTCTATTTAACTTTCACTGAAAGTAAAGCTAGTCAAACTAGTTAATTAACTAATCACCTAAATTGCTATAGTATATCCATTTCTGTCGTTCTACACTTTGTACTTTAGAATAAGTTAGACAACCTAGTTAGTCAGTTATTGCGACGAGTCGAGAGAATAGCTCGTCAGGGATGAAGATATCTAATCAGTTTGGATTTAGTTTGTGACGTTAGTTAGACACTAAGTGACTAACATGTAAGAACCTAGTCAGTTAGTAGACGAAGGTACTTGTCTATCTCCAGATCGGTTAGCTACCACATAAGATCCATTTCAGTTTCCATATAGTTTCTATTTAACTTTCACTGAAAGTAAATCTAGTCAAACTAGTTAATTAACTAATCACCTAAATTGCTATAGTATATCCATTTCTGTCGTTCTACACTTTGTACTTTAGAATAAGTTAACAACCTAGTTAGTCAGTTATTGCGACGAGTCGAGAGAATAGCTCGTCAGGGATGAAGATATCTAATCAGTTTGGATTTAGTTTGTGACGTTAGTTAGACACTAATTGACTAACATGTAAGAACCTAGTCAGTTAGTAGACGAAGGTACTTGTCTCCCTATAGTTTCCCTATAGTTTCTATTTAACTTTCACTGAAAGTAAAGCTAGTCAAACTAGTTAATTAACTAATCACCTAAATTGCTATAGTATATCCATTTCTGTCGTTCTACACTTTGTACTTTAGAATAAGTTAGACAACCTAGTTAGTCAGTTATTGCGACGAGTCGAGAGAATAGCTCGTCAGGGATGAAGATATCTAATCAGTTTGGATTTAGTTTGTGACGTTAGTTAGACACTAATTGACTAACATGTAAGAACCTAGTCAGTTAGTAGACGAAGGTACTTGTCTATCTCCAGATCGGTTAGCTACCACATAAGATCCATTTCAGTTTCCATATAGTTTCTATTTAACTTTCACTGAAAGTAATTCTAGTCAAACTAGTTAATTAACTAATCACCTAAATTGCTATAGTATATCCATTTCTGTCGTTCTACACTTTGTACTTTAGAATAAGTTTTCGAAAATTTTAAATTATGACAGAATTGTAAGTATATATCGGCATATCATTCATCATTTCATAATGTTTGTTTAGCTAATATTGTGTGAAATACGGGAAGCAACGATCATCGGAAAATTGTCGGAAAAATCTCCAAATTTCTAATTTTGTCTTCGTATTGATTGGACAAACGTTTATGATCGTTCCAACTTCATTTCACAAATCTATGATGAGATACGCCCAGTGAAAATTTTTGTAAATATTTCAAAATCATTCAAGAAAACTGTAAACCTTAAAATCCATTTTCTTCTTTTTTTCGAAAATTTTAAATTATGACAGAATTTTAAGTATATATCGGCATATCATTCATCATTTCATAATGTTTGTTTAGCTAATATTGTGTGAAATACGGGAAGCAACGATCATCGGAAAATTGTCGGAAAATTCTCCAAATTTCGAAATTGTATTCGTATTGATTAGACAAACGTTTATGATCGTTCCAACTTTATTTCACTAAAAGTATTGCTATTTTCATTATTTATGGATCCATATTTCTTTTTCTAAAAATGTTTAATATCAGACTGCTACAGTCCAACGTAACGTGCCCATCTTTTAAATCCTAATTTGTGAATAAAGGAGCGTGAGAGGTAGAGAGGACGGGGAGAGAAAAAAAGCGAGAAGAAACCTTAGTGCGTAAATTACACACAGCGTTCCACTTTTTTCAGTTAATTAACTTCTCCTCATTGACCTTGCGCACCTTAATCAAGTCGATAGAGCACGCTTCCTCCTCTTGGACGAAATATCTAATGGAAGATAACGGTTTCGAG
Source organism: Cryptocephalus moraei (assembly GCA_946251905.1). Classification (NCBI taxonomy): domain Eukaryota; kingdom Metazoa; phylum Arthropoda; class Insecta; order Coleoptera; family Chrysomelidae; genus Cryptocephalus; species Cryptocephalus moraei. Next base: position 9,979,203 of record OX276466.1, on the reverse strand, counting down.
GGCGTGTGCTCTCAACAAAATTAGGAGAGCGACACTACGTCGAAGGAGATTTCGGGTTTCTTTTCCTCCCCCTCCTTTTTCTCCTCTCTCTCTCTCTCTCTACCTCTCCATTTCGGGGATGTTTGTTTTAGGGCTGCACCGCTTTAAACAGCCTCAGTAGGTCTTTCATTGCTCCCCCTCTCCCTGAACACCTCGAATTATTATCGGGATTAAACGGGGATTTGCCTCATGATTTATCGCCCCCTATTATCCTTATGGAGATTAATATAACTATTTATGTAGGTCCTATTCATTAAGAGGGCCGCCTTGGCCCAGTTTTTAGTGGAGTTTCGATACAGCACACACGTCGGAGCCTTTCGAGATAAAGCGTGAGAATAATTTTAATATCCATTTCGTTTGATTAATAAGTTGTGAAATTTTCAGTCCAAGGATAATCTCCAATCAGTTTGTACCGTCAGATGAAGCAGGACTTTCCTTAAAGGGACGTTTGATGTAGATGTTCCCTTCAAATTAATGAACGTACGAGCTTACATTTAAAGTTCTTAATTAGAAGAGAAATCCTATTTTATCCTCTAATTAAGAAATTTTTTGAAATTTTTGGTGTAAGAATTTACGACGTATTTTGAAAATATTTTCTAGAAATATTTATGAAGCCTTCAATCCAGCAATCTAGAGACTAAAGGCAAAATTAATTGTCACTAAGGCTTTTTGAAAATTCCGTTAAATAAACTAGAGGGCCCAGAAAAGATATTGGAATGTTGAAATTCTCCTTGGAGCTTGCTATATATCTGAAGTATTTATTGGAATTCTAGATCCACTACGGACTTGTATATACAAATCCAATTGTTGAAAATACGTTGATGTTATCTAAAGTAATCCAGAGAGTACAAACCATTTTTCGAAGTAATACAATTTCTTGAACTATTTCAATTACACTGTATATCTCAAAGTATTTATTGAGCGTCCGCAGATTAATGGTTTTGGATTTTCAAAATTTAAATGTCAATTTGAAAATGTGTCTAATATTTCAAAGAGTTTGTAAAAATTTTGAAATAAGTTTAACTAATTCCAAATTTGAAGAACTGTTTTAAAAAATGTTCCAGGGACATTTAACTTCGGATTTTGAAAATATCTCTTAGAAATTAGTTCATACAATATGTGTGATATTATCTACAACAAAATTAACCATACTTTTATTCCTACACATTCTTGTTAATGAGATACGGCGATTTTACAAATTCGAAGTCATGCCACACCACCTTCAAAGTGACGTACTTAGCATTTATATTGGAATTTAGCATAATTTATTGCAATTAAGTAAATTTGATGATACATTTTTCAGTACACTTTGTTTAAAATGTTGTTCTAATAAATATCCTTCAAATTTTGCCAAACAGGCTCTAATTCACTTTCTTCTTTCTTCCTTTAAGAAACAGGAGGATCATATATTTTGAAATTATATTGATACCTGTTATATGATTTATCATGGGATCAAAACTGCCTTTGATACATAATTAAATTAGAAACACAACAATTGCAAAAATTTGAAATTTCAAACTTTTTTGGCTATTTTAGCTAGACGATTAAGAGGTACATAAAATACCTATTAGGATAACATCGATTTTGGAGAAAAGCTGGTCGTAAGACATTTGTCGTAGAAACGCCCTATTACACTACTTGTAGAGTAATTTAGTCTCTCTTAAATTAGACTCATATGACATTAGGTCCAAACACAGACGAGAATACACATCTTTCCAACAAAAACGTCAACTTTGGAAATAAACATTTTTTTGACAGACCAGCCAATTAGGAGGTATTATAAGAAAAAAATCTTCATTTTTTTCGTAAATGACGTTAGTTTTCTGAAATGCATTATCAAAAAATCGTACTAACTATGCCTTCTCTACAGAAAGTTTATATTCCTGAAATACCATTTTACAGGACTATAAGATCTCCTCCCAGTTTAAATTAAACATTTGTAAAGTAAACTTAATCTCTTTTAACTTTAGACTTATATATTAGGTCGAAACACAGACGAGAATACACAACTTTTCAACAAAAACTTAAACTTTGGATAAACGATTTTTTTGACAGACCAGCCAATTAGGAGATATTTTGAAAGAAATAAAAAATTCGTAAATGATGTTTTTAGTTTTCTGAAATGCACTATCAAAAAATCATAATAACTAAGCCTTCTCTACAGCAAGCTTATATTCCTTAAATACCATTTTACTGGAATATAAGATCTCCCCTCCCAGTTTAAATTAAACATTTGTCGTAGAAACGCCCTATTACACTACTTGTAAAGTAAAAGTGTCTCTTAAGTTAAACTCATATGACATTATGTCCAAACACAGACGAGAATACACAACTTTTCATCAAAAGCTGTTACTTCGGAAAAAACGATTTTTTTGACAGACCAGCCAATTAGGAGATATTTTGAAAAAAATTTAAAAAATTTTTCGTACATGACGTTTTAAGTTTCCTGAAATGCACTATCGAAAAATCATACTATCTAAGTGTTCTCTAGAGCAAGTTTATATTTTTGAAATACCATTTTACTGGACTATAAGACCCCCCCTAGTTTAAATTAAACATTTGTCGTAGAAACGCCCTATTACACTACTTGTAAAGTAAATTTAGTGTCTCTTAAATTAGACTCATATGACATTAGGTCCAAACACAGACGAGAATACACAACTTTTCAACAAAACTTTAATTTTGGAAAAAATGATTTTTTTGACAGGCCAGCCAATTAGGAGATATTTTGAAAAAATCAAAAAAATTTCGTAAATGACGTTTTTAATTTTCTGAAATGCATTATCAGAAATTCGTACTAACTAAGCCTTCTCTGCAGCAAGTTTATATTCCTGAAATATCATTTTACTGTACTATAAGATCTCCCCCCAGTTTACATTAAACATTTGTCGTAGAACGCCGTATTACACGACTTGTAGAGTAAATTTATCCTCTCTTAAATTAGACTCACATGATATTAGGTCCAAACACAGACGAGAATACACAACTTTTCAACAAAAACTTTAAGTTTGGAAAAAACGATTTTTTGACAGACCAGCCAATTAGGAGATATTTAAAAAAAAATCAAAATATTTTTAGTACATGACGTTTTTAGTTCTCTGAAATGCACTATCGAAAAATCATACTATATAAGTGTTCTCTACAGCAAGTTTATATTCCTAAAACAACATTTTACTGGACTATAAGATCTCCCCCGAGTTTAAATTAAACATTTGCCGTAGAAACGCCATAATACACTATTTGTAAAGTAAAAGTGTCTCCTAAATTAGACTCATATGATATTATGTCCAAACACAGAAGAGAATACACAACTTTTCAACAAAAGCTGTAACTTTGGAAAATACGATTTTTTTGATAGACCAGCCAATTAGCAGATATTTTGAAAAAAAATCAAAACATTTTTCGTAAATTACGTTTTTAGTTTTCTGAAATGCATTATCAAAAAATCATACTAACTAAGCCTTCCCTACAGCAAGTTTATATTCCTTAAATAATATTTTACTGGACTATAAGATCTCCCCCCAGTTTAAATTAAACATTTGTCATAGAAACGCCTTATTACACTACTTGTAGAGTAAATTTAGTCTCTCCTAAATTAGACTCATATGACATTAGGTCCAAACACAGACGAGAATACACAACTTTTCAACAAAAAGTTTAATTTTGGAAAAAAAGTTTTTTTTTGACAGAACAGCCAATTGGGAGATATTTTGAAAAAAGTATTTTTTTTTTTCGTAAATTACGTTTTTAGTTTTCTGAATTGCACCATCGAAAAATCATACTATCTAAGTGTTCTCTACAGCAAGTTTATATTCCTGAAATACCATTTTACTGGACTATAAGATCTCTCCCCCAGTTTAAATTAAACATTTGTCGTAGAAACTCCCGATTACACTACTTGTAAAGTAAATTTAGTGTCTCTTAAATTATACTAATATGACATTATGTCCAAACACAGACGAGAATACACAACTTTTCAACAAAAGCTTTAACTTTGGAAAAAACGATTTTTTTTGATAGACCATCCAATTAGGAGTTATTTTGAAAAAAAATCAAAAAAAATTTCGTACATGACGTTTTTAGTTTTCTGAAATGCACTATCGAAAAATCATACTATCCAAGTGTTCTCTACAGCAAGTTTATATTCCTGAAATACCATTTTACTGGACTATAAGATCTCTCCCACAGTTTAAATTAAACATTTGTCGTAGAAACTCCCGATTACACTACTTGTAAAGTAAATTTAGTGTCTCTTAAATTAGACTAATATGACATTATGTCCAAACACAGACGAGAATACACAACTTTTCAACAAAAGCTTTAACTTTGGAAAAAACGATTTTTTTTGATAGACCAGCCAATTAGGAGTTATTTTGAAAAAAAATCAAAAAAATTTTCGTACATGACGTTTTTAGTTTTCTGAAATGCACTATCGAAAAATCATACTGTCTAAGTGTTCTCTACAGCAAGTTTATATTCCTGAAATACCATTTTACTGGACTATAAGATCTCTCCCACAGTTTAAATTAAACATTTGTCGTAGAAACTCCCGATTACACTACTTGTAAAGTAAATTTAGTGTCTCTTAAATTAGACTAATATGACATTATGTCCAAACACAGACGAGAATACACAACTTTTCAACAAAAGCTTTAACTTTGGAAAAAACGATTTTTTTTGATAGACCAGCCAATTAGGAGTTATTTTGAAAAAAAAATCAAAAAAACTTTCGTACATGACGTTTTTAGTTTTCTGAAATGCACTATCGAAAAATCATACTATCCAAGTGTTCTCTACAGCAAGTTTATATTCCTGAAATACCATTTTACTGGACTATAAGATCTCTCCCACAGTTTAAATTAAACATTTGTCGTAGAAACTCCCGATTACACTACTTGTAAAGTAAATTTAGTGTCTCTTAAATTAGACTAATATGACATTATGTCCAAACACAGACGAGAATACACAACTTTTCAACAAAAGCTTTAACTTTGGAAAAAACGATTTTTTTTTGATAGACCATCCAATTAGGAGTTATTTTGAAAAAAAATCAAAAAAAATTTCGTACATGACGTTTTTAGTTTTCTGAAATGCACTATCGAAAAATCATACTATCCAAGTGTTCTCTACAGCAAGTTTATATTCCTGAAATACCATTTTACTGGACTATAAGATCTCTCCCACAGTTTAAATTAAACATTTGTCGTAGAAACTCCCGATTACACTACTTGTAAAGTAAATTTAGTGTCTCTTAAATTAGACTAATATGACATTATGTCCAAACACAGACGAGAATACACAACTTTTCAACAAAAGCTTTAACTTTGGAAAAAACGATTTTTTTTGATAGACCAGCCAATTAGGAGTTATTTTGAAAAAAAATCAAAAAAATTTTCGTACATGACGTTTTTAGTTTTCTGAAATGCACTATCGAAAAATCATACTATCCAAGTGTTCTCTACAGCAAGTTTATATTCCTGAAATACAATTTTACTGGACTATAAGATCGCCCCCCCCCAGTTTAAATTAAACATTTGTCGTAGAAACGCCCTATTACACTACTTGTAAAGTAAATTTCTTCTTCTTCTCGTAGTGCCTATCCGGTCCGGATTTTGGCGATCATTGTGGCAATTATTACTTTATTAGTTGCGGCACGAAATAGTCCTGTTGTTGTTGTTGTTGTAGAAAACCATGTTCTAAGATTTTTGAGCCAAGAATTTCTCGGTCGACCTGGTCCACGTCTCCCTGGAATCTTTCCTTGGAGTATGTTTTGCAGTAGGCCATATCTATTCTCGTTCCTCATTATGTGACCATGATATTCGAGTTTGTGAGTGTTTATCGTTGTTATTAGCTCGGAATTTTTCCCTATTTTTCGAATGATCTCTTCATTGGACACGTGGTCCATCCATGAAACTCTTAGGATTCTGCGATAAAGACACATTTCGAAAGCCGCAAGTTTCTTGGTGGTTGCTTCTGTTAAGGGCCATGATTCTACTCCGTAAAGTAGAGTTGAGAAGACATAGCAGCGGAGGAGTCTAATTTTTGTAGTTATAGTGAGATAGTGGCTTTTGAATACTGATGCCATTTTAAGGAACACGGTTCTTGCTTTCTCTATCTTGCAGCGGATCTCCTGTGAGTGATCCCATTGGTCATTAAGCACTGTCCCTAAATATGTGTATTTACTGACCCTCTCAATTTGTTTTTGATTTAGTGTGAGATGTTCGTGTGGGATTTGCCCTTTACTTATTACCATGTATTTTGTTTTGTTGGTATTTATATCGAGCCCGTATTCTGCGCTGACCTCCTTCACTAGGGTCATCAATCTTTGTAATCCTTCTAAGCTATCAGCCATAATGACTGTATCGTCAGCGTATCGGATGTTGTTCAGTCTCTTCCCATTCACAATTATCCCCTCTTCAACATCTTCGAGAGCTTTTCTAAATATGTGTTCTGAGTACACATTAAATAGAAGTGGAGACAATACACATCCTTGCATTACGCCCCGTGAAATATTTATCGTCTTTGATTGTTCTCCCTCTAAGGTTATATATGCTGATTGGTCCCAGTATAATCTCGATATAATTTCTAGATCTTTTCCGTCGATCACGATGTTTCTTAATATTTCCATGAGTTTGTGGTGTTGTACTCGGTCAAAAGCCTTGCTATAATCGACAAAACAAGCATATACGTCGCAGCTCACATCTCTACACCGTTGGAACAATACCTCTATACTGAACAGAGCCTCCCTAGTGTCCACTGCATCACGAAATCCGAACTGAGTCTCAGACATATACTCTTCACATATTTTATATGTTCTTCTGTGTATTATCTTTAGAAATAGCTTTAGTAGATGACTCATGAGACTAATAGTTCTATGTTCTTCGCATCGCTTTGCACCTGCTTTCTTAGGTATAATGACAGATGCTGGCACAAGCCATTCTTTCGGAATTTCTCCAGATTCATAGATGCGGTTAAAAATACTTGTTATTTGTTTGATTCCCGGTCCATCAAGAAGTTTGAGAAATTCGGCTCTGAAGTTATCTGGCACAGGTGCTCTTCCCTCCTTTAGTTGTTGTATCGCTATTTATACTTCATCTGTAGTGATGGAAGGTCCTGAATCATTTAGTTTATGTGGTCGTTGTGGTCTCGTGTCCTAGAATAACTCCGTGATGTAGGTCTCCCATACTTTTATTTTGTCTTGCTTGTCTATGATGATACTACCTTGATTGTCTGTCAGCCTACATATCACTCTGGGCCTGTATATACCAGTTGTTTCTTTAACTTTTTTGTGAGTATTAAAACTGAAAAGTTTATTTGTAAGTAAATTTAGTGTCTCTTAAATTAGACTCATATGACATTAGGTCCAAACACAGACGAGAATACACAACTTTTCAACAAATACTTTAATTTTGGAAAAAAAACGATTTTTTTGACAGACCAGCCAATTAGGAGGTATTTTGAAAAAGAATCAAAAACATTTTCGTACATGACGTTTTTAATTTTCTGAAATGCACTATCAAAAAATTATACTAACTAAGCATTCTCTACAGCAACTCTATATTTCTTAAATAATATTTCAATGGACTATAACCCCCCCCCCAGGTTAAATACCAATCAATTCTAAGTATCCATGATTTAACAGATATATTTTCATCAAAAATATTGATTTGTATGTTGTTATATAAAAGTCTTATAATGTCATTAAAAGTGATAAATACTCTAACTAATGTTAACTCACGTTATACCAAACTGATACGCATTTTTCCATGCACACTTACATAAACTGACATGTTTATTAATCCTCCGATAATATTGTTACACTTTGAATAAATTCCTTTCCGTTACGCAACAGTCGCCTTCTCGCCTTTACTTAACGAGAACAAAAAAGTTTTTTAGAAAGTGCACTTGTCGTACGAGAGTCAAGTTTATTCACCGTAATTGAATGGAGTCATGACTAAATGAGGTGGATAAAATTTTCTGCTCCTAATCACGACAATTTGTTTGTAATTAAACGTTATCTATAACAGCTGTCGTCGACGTAGAGACACATAGGGAAAAAAGGGAATTCGTAATTAATGAATTTGTTAACAAATTGGATGATATTTTTGTTGTAAAGTTTTTTCAAGCTTTGTTCAAGACGCTAATAAGAGCGATAGTGTGGTATTAAATGAGACGATTGTACGGTTTTTGGTATTGAATGGAAGTCAAAATAACTATAATGTAACATACCAAATATAATACTGTAACGTTTGTTTCTAATTTATTTACACTATCCTAATTATACACTACACACTACTTAATTTATTTAAACTATTACTGAACTAATTAATTTATATAACACACTTAACTTTTTAATTTATTTGTACAATTCGCTTGTCCATTTTTCGCACTGTTTATTCACTCGCGGCTTCACGTCTAGTCTAGTCTCTCCGACCGCAAGCCCGCTTTTATACACATCTCAATTGTATTCGCGATGATTCCTTAAAGAACTCGATCCTTCTTTTCCCTAATAATGTTTATCTAGAAACGCCCAGAATGTAATAAATCATTCTTTCCTTAATAAGATGTTGCCGGAACGTTGGGGACGGTTTTTTATTGCTCACTTAACGGAGAGCTTTGAAGTGACCGCCGAGGTCCAATAAGAGTAATCACGTTGCGCGCTGCTGTTTACATTTCGCGTTACAATACAATAAATATAATACAATAAAAATAAAATAGATTTTGTAATATGTTACTATATTCATGTTTCATAAAATATTATGTAATGGATAATAAATTGAATTTTAAAAAAATATTTAAGGCAGTTTTCGATTAAAATCGTTCCACCATGTAACTTTGGTAGTTGTTAATTTTAAATATGAAAGGCAAAAATGTGAGGCAATGGCACAAATGGCGGGGTTTTCAGATTTGATGTAATGGCACATCAAAGTATTTCTAAAACTGTCTAAAAATTTCTTACAATTCCACGAACAAGTAATTACTATAATCACTTTTCTATCCCGAATTATATAACCTAATTTTGGAACATCTTTATCGCCCTAACTAAACTTCAGCAATTTAAGGATATTTTAAATCATAGCCAACTTAGTTTTCTTATTTTGACATACAAAAGTTAAAAAGTGAGTTATATTAAAATTTTCTTATTTTCTCATATGAGGCACACATATAGTAATATTGTTTTAGTGAGTCGATTTTTTGAATTCTAGTTATTAGTATTTATAGACGTTTTAAGATGTCTTTAGTCCAAAATTCCTTATTTCAAAAATTGAAATTCACAAACGGTTTAAACTCTAAATTTAGACTCTGTACAATACAAAAACCTTCCAATAATTCTTTTAATAAAATCGGTCGTGACCTGATAGTTTACTTATGCAATTTCAATTTTATCATTTTTTTTTGAAATTCGTATTCTTTATTTTGAATTTCTTTTTAAAATTTTGAAAATCTGTTCCACTATAGAATATGTATAATTAAGTTTGATAAAATTTTTGGATTAATTCATTCTGAAGATACGACACTTTTCGATTTTTTGAATTTTTCTGTTTTTACATTTGAAAGATTTATTCTACTATTCAATGATATGTGTAATAAAATCATTCAATAAAATCAATGTTTCCAGCAATAACTTATTTGATGCTTACTGTAATTTCCCATTATTTTTTTTAATTTTCAGGAAATCCACTCCCCCAATTATAATTAATTATTCATTTAATTTTAATTATTACTGAAACTTAGATTGTTTTTCGACGGTCGACTAATTCTAATTAAATACGTTAAATATTTTTATGCTACATTTTCCAAACGTTTCAGTTCAACATAACACATTTATGTGATTAAGGTAATTAAACAAGGATTTATTGATTAGCTTTCACTAATAGCAATAAATTAAACAATTCTAATTGGAAGTACTTTCAAACTTCATTTACAGCACATACTTATGCGTCCGATATTTAATTTATTGCAATGATTAACAGCGCAATTTCAATTTTTGATATTCTGTTAAACTCTTAATTGGTGTTAAATTTAACAAGGCAAATACTTTCCAAAGTTATATACATACCTATAAATATTCTATTAGAAACACTGTGACCATTTACGAGAAACACGTAGGTAGATCATAAAACTCCTTTGCAATTAAATTTACTAATTTGATTTCTTAAACTGCGCAACTCGTCGTCAAATTTGTAATAAAATTCAAATTAGATTTTGGAAAATGCCCAAACTGGAATTTGTAAAAGACATTTTCAAGCATTAAAATATTATTTTTTGTTCATGTGGGTAAATAGTACAAAACGAGTTAGTTCTTAAATTTTCCCTTTTTTACATTAAGTACTAATTTATTTTGACTTAGACAGTAAATCAAATTGCTCGTCGAAATTCTTTACACACTGTACTAACCTGTTTATACTTCTATATCTACTTCTGAACTTTATTGCTTGCTTATTGCACACTTGCTCAGACTCATATTTCTGCTTCTGAATAATTATATTTGGTAATTTTCTGTAATTTTTTACGATGGAACCAATCAAAACTATCTTATTTCCTCCTTGACAATTATTTATATAGCTCATCCAAACCAGTTATACAATGAACAATCTGGATAATAGTTAAATTTCTACTTTTGAACCATTGATTGTCTTTTTTGAGCTTCTTACGATGAAATCATACAGGGGCTAATTTATTTCGCTTTAAGCAATAATTTCAATAAACCAATAATATTGGGAATATTCCTGGAATTTATTAAGGTGGAACCTTATAGAAAGAACTCATGTGCTTTCCATGAACAGCCTATTTTAAAATCTTACTATTGTAACGCGAAATGTAAACAACAGCGTGAAGCGTGCTCCTTCTTATCTGACGCAGGCGGCGCAGTTCAAAGGGGACCATAAAAACCTTCTAGAACAACCCGGAAGCGTTCAACTAGGGAAAGAATTATCCAGTAGGTTCTCGAAAACATTATTGGGCAATAAATTACGAAACGGGGCGGTCTGAGAGGATATTAAACCAGAAGCCGTCGTGAGTGGAAAAGTGAGATTAGTGTACGAATAAATTAGCGCGTAAAGTGTGTAACATAAATTAATTCGATAAGGAATAGAATGAATAAATTAGGTAGTGTTAAGAACTGTGAAAATAAAATAGAATAAACGTTACAACACAAAAGTATTTACTATAATTATTTTTCAAAATATGTGCATACATTGGCATGTATGTAAGTATGCTTATTTTAGTAAATTGGAGTAATGTAACCACACTGTCTGTTGAGGAATACCTACTGAATACATTTATGGTTTAACTCGGAATGGACACATTATTGGAAAAACTTACATTATTCTAAGAGTTACGTAAGTAAACTGCGTGACAAGTAAAAATTACACAGCTGCCATCTAATGACTAAACGTTAGACATAAATTATTAAGCGACAAAAAGTAACATTCATATTTCTTGCCGGCGTTAAGTCAACTTTTTGTGGGTATTACTAATGAAAGCAAACGGAGCAAAACGTTTACACTACGCACATACGCCGCGGGATATCAATAAACCCATTAGAACTGTGGTTTCACTCTCTTTCGAATTCCTGTTATTACGATAATTTATGAATCTATGCAATTTCGTCTCGTTCCGTGTCGATTTCGGATCATTAGGCCTCCCTCCTTCGGAATAATTATTAACCGGGCGATTTAATGGTGATGGTCAATAATTGCCGACCGCCGATGAAGGTCGATGGCACGAAACGTCGTCCCGTGTAGAATTTTAGAAAATTTCCCGCACGAGCGGTTTTTCCGAGCTGTCACGGTCTGGGGGGCTGTTGGAATTTCGGTTTTGTGCGTGTATCGAAAGGTACATTTCGATTCTCGTCGTCGGATGAATGGGTTTATGTTAACAAAAGGAAATGGATTTTGGTACGGTCGAGTGCCGTCTCGTTTTCGTTTCGATCGGTGCATTTTCATAAGAATTAAACGTCTTTTTGAAATGTCACGTCATTTTTAAGTATGAAATAAGATAGGGGAAACTGATAAGGAAAATCCGTAAAAATTTTCTGGAAAATTGCCAAATTTTCCGTTACATTTTAATAAATTTTCCTTATTGAAACATTTTCGGCGAATTTCAATTTTTGGCATTTGTATTTTCCACCCCTCAAAATTCAAAAAGGGAAATCTGAGTAATTAGTTAAGAGGAGTAACCTAGCTAACCAAATAAAAATTGAAACTACTAACTTTGAATTCATTCTAAGTCATTTCACATCAACTGAGACTCACTTTTGTGATGGATGGCAATCTCTGTAAAATCCTCTCAATACAATGAACTTTGTATTTAACAGTTGATTGAAAAAATAAATAGGTACTGCAATCGGTACTGGAGAACAGTGCTAAACTTCTAATTATTATTTTTTCTTCATTGGAAAATTACGCTTTTACAATAATTTTCCGGAAAATTGCTAAATTTTCCCTTAAATTTCAATAAATATTCCTTATTGAGACATTTTCGGCGAATTCGAATTTTTGACACTTGTATTTTCCATCCCTCAAGTTTTTAGATTGAAAATCAAAGTACTTATTTAAGTGGAGTCACCTAGCTAAACCCAAATAAAAATTTAAATTACTAACTTTGAACTCATTCTAAGTCATTTCACATGAACTGACTCTCATTTTTGTGATGGATGGCAATCTCTGTAAAATCCTTTCAATACAATGAACTTTTAATATAACACTTGATTGAAAAAATAAATGGGTACTGCAATCGGTACTGGAGAACAGGGCTAAACTTCTCATTATCATTTTTTCTTCATTGGAAAATTACGCTTTTACAACAATTTTCCGGAAAATTGCTAAATTTTCCCTTATATTTCAATAAATTTTTCTTATTGAAACATTTTCGGCGAAAGGAAATCTAAGTAATTATTTAAGTGGAGTAACCTAGCTAAACCCAAATAAAAATTTAAAGCACTAACTTTGAATTCATTCTGTCATTTCACATCAACTGAATCTCACTTTTGTGGTGGATGGCAATCTCTGTAAAATCCTTTCAATACAATGAACTTTGTATTTAACAGTTGATTGAAAAAATAAATGGGTACAGTAATCGGTACTGGAGAGCAGTGCCAAACTTCTCGTTATTATTTTTTCTTCATTGGAAAATTACGCTTTTACAATTTTCCGGAAAATTGCTAAATTTTCCCTTATATTTCAATAAATGTTCCTTATTGAGACATTTTCGGCGAATTCGAATTTTTGACACTTGTATTTTCCATCCCTCAAGTTTTTAGATTGAAAATCAAAGTACTTATTTAAGTGGAGTCACCTAGCTAAACCCAAATAAAAATTTAAATTACTAACTTTGAACTCATTCTAAGTCATTTCACATGAACTGACTCTCATTTTTGTGATGGATGGCAATCTCTGTAATATCCTTTCAATACAATGAACTTTGAATTTAAATTTAAATTTATAGCACTGGAGAACAGTGCTATACTTCTCATTATTATTCTCTCTTCATTGGAAAATTACGCTTTTACAATTTTCCGGAAAATTGCTAAATTTTCCTTCAAATTTCTAAAAATTTTCCCTATTGAAACATTTTCGGCGAATTCGAATTTCTGACATTTGTATTTTCCACCCCTCAAGTTTCAGAAAAGGAAATCAAAGTATTTATTGAAGTGGACCTAACCTAGCTAAACCCAAATAAAAATTGAAAATACTAACTTTGAATTCATTCTAAGTCATTTCACATTAACTGAGTCACTTTTTTGATGGATGGCAATCTCTGTAAAATACTTTCAATGCAATGAACTTTGTATTTAACAGTTGATTGAAAAAATAAATGGGTACTGCAATCGGTACTGAAGAACAGTGCTAAACTTCTCATTGTTATTTTTTCTTCATTGGAAAATTACGTTTTTACAACAGTTTTCCGGAAAATTGCTAAATTTTCCCTTAAATTTCAATAAATTTTCCTTATTGAAATATTTTCGGCGAATTCCAATTTTTGACATTTACATTTTCCACCCCTCAAGTTTCAGAAAAGGAAATCTAAGTAATTATTTGAGAGGAATAACCTAGCTATACCAAAATAAAAATTTAAAACACTAACTTTAAATTCATTCTAAGTCGTTTTACCTCAAATGAGGCTCACTTTTGGGATGGATGGCAATCTCTGTAAAATCCTTTCAATACAATGAACTTTGCATTTAACAGTTGATTGAAAACCTAAACGGGTACAGTAATCGGTACTGGAGAACAGTGCTAAACTTCTCATTATTATTTTTTCTTCGTTGGAAAATTACGCTTTTACAACAATTTTCCGGAAAATTGCCAAATTTTCCCTTAAATTTCAATAAATTTTCCTTATTGAAACATTTTCGGCGAATTCGAATTTTTGACATTTGTATTTTCCACCCCTCAAAATTCAGAAAAGGAAATCTGAGTAATTAGTTAAGAGGAGTAACCTAGCTAAACCCAAAAAATTTTAAAATATCCACTTTTAAATTCATTCTAAGTCATTTCACATCAACTGAGTCTCACTTTTGTGATGGATGGCAATCTCTGTAAAACACTTACAATACAATGAACTTTGTATTTAAAAGTTGATTGAAAAAATAAATGTGTACAGTAATCGGTACTGGAGAACAGTGTCAAACTTCTCACTATTATTTTTTCTTCTTTGGAAAATTACGCTTTTACAACAATTTTCCGGAAAATTGCTAAATTTTCCCTTAAATTTTAATAAATTTTCCTTATTGAAACATTTTCGGCTAATTTCAATTTTTGACATTTGTATTTCCCACCCCTCAAAATTCAGAAAAGAAAATCTAAGTAATTACTTAAGAGGAGTAACCTAGCTAAACCCAAATAAAAATTTAAATTACTAACTTTGAATTCATTCTAAGTCATATCACATCAACTGACTCTCACTTGTGTAATGGATGGCAATCTCTGTACAATCTATTCAATATAATGAACTTTGCATTTAACAGTTTGAAAAAATAAATGGTTACTGCAATCGGTACTGGAGAACAGTGCTAAACTTCTCATTATTATTTTTTCTTATTGGAAAATTACGCTTTTACAACAATTTTCCGGAAAATTGCTAAATTTTCCCTTATACTTCAATAAATTTTCCTTATTGAAACATTTTCGGCGAATTCCAATTTTTGACATTTACATTTTCCACCCCTCAAGTTTCAGAAAAGGAAATCTAAATAATTAGTTGAGAGAAATAACCTAGCTATACCCAAATAAAAATTTAAATTACTAACTTTGAACTCATTCTAAGTCATTTCACATCAACTGACTCTCACTTTTGTGATGGATGGCAATCTCTGTAAAATCCTTTCAATACAATGAACTTTGCATTTGACAGTTGATTGAAAACCTAAACGGGTACAGTAATCGGTACTGGAGAACAGTGCTAAACTTCTCATTATTATTTTTTCTTCGTTGGAAAATTACGCTTCTACAACAATTTTCCGGAAAATTGCTAAATTTCCCCTTAAATTTCAATACATTTTCCATATTGAAACATTTTCGGCTAATTCCAATTTTTGACATTTGTATTTTCCATCCCTCAAGTTTCAGAAAAGGAAACAAAGTAATTATTTAAGTAGAGTAGTACAATAATCGGTACTGAAGAACAGAGCTAAACTTCTCATTATCATTTTTTCTTCATTGGAAAATTACGCTTTTACAATAATTTTCCGGAAAATTGCTAAATTTTCCCTTAAATTTCAATAAAATCTCCTTATTGAAACATTTTCGGCGAATTCGAATTTTTGACATTTGTATTTTCCACCCCTCAAGTTTCAGAAAAGGAAATCAAAGTAATTATTTAAGAGGAGTAACCTAGCTAAACCCAAATACAAGTTTAAATTACTAACTTTGAAATCATTCTATGTCATTTCAAATCAACTGAGTCACACTTTTGTGATGGATGGCATTCTCTGTAAAATCGTTTCAATACAATGAACTTTGTATATAACAGTTGATTGACAAAATAAATGGGTACTGCAATCGGTACTGGAGAACAGTGCTAAATTTCTCATTATTATTTTCTCTTCATTGGAAAATTACGCTTTTACAATTTTCCGTAAAATTGCTAAATGTTCCCCTAGCTAAACACAAATAAAAATTTAAAACAATAACTTTGAATTGATATTGAGTCGCTGGAAAAAGGCAAAAAATCTAAAACCCCTAAGACAAGAAGAAGTTTATAAAGTGTATTTGCTACAAGATGAAAGTATCAGAAGATGCCTAAATCAATATTTGGAACAACAATCTACGAAACAGGATATAAATGAAGAATGGTGCAGTTTAAGAACTTGTATTGAAAAAGCAGCTAATGAAGCTCTGGGCAAGAAAAAGAAAATAAGAAGCAGACAAGGATTACGACAATGGAATCAACAAATTAAAAATGCAATAAATGAAAAGAAACGGGTATATCACAAGTACTTGAAAAAGAAGACAGACGAAAACAAGGAAATATACAAGGAAGCTCGGAATGAAGCAAAAATGATTACAAGGTTGACGCATCAGCAATCATGGGAAAAATTTATTAGCCAAATTGAGAACGATATACACGGGAGACAAACTTTTGCTTATGAGGTAATAAGACAAATGAATAAACCAGAAAAAGATACCGCCCACTTAGAAGTTATTAATGAACAACAATGGATACAACACTACGAAAACTTGTGGTATAACCCTAGCAGTTATGTAGAGGAGGACTTTGAAGAACAGACTTTATCCGGTATAGACCAATAACAATGGATGAACTTATGGAGGCAATAAGAACATTAAAAAATAGAAAAGCAACAGGATCAAACCAAATAAACATGGAACTGCCAAAATATGGAGGTCTCTTACTACATTTAAGATTGCTACATCTAATAAATCAGTGTTGGTTAAAATCCAAAATACCTGAATCCTGGCAAACAGCACAAATTATATCACTGTTTAAAAAAGGCGACCGTAACAATTACGAAAACTATAGGGGTATCAGTCTATTAAACACAATTTATAAAATATACTCCAAAATTATCAACAATAGACTAAAAAATATTACAGAAGCCATCATAAGAGAAGAACAACACGGTTTTCGAAAAGGCAGATCTACTAACGACAATGTGTTCATTATAAAACATATAATCGAAAAACGAAGAGAATTCAATTTAGAAACGCATATTGCATTTATAGACTTTGAGAAAGCCTTCGACCGGGTCGATAGATATAAGTTATTTGATATTATGGAAAAAAGAGGGTATCCAAAACATCTGATTAGAGCAATTAATAGTATGTACAGAAACACAAATATCACAATTAAAATGCAAACACATGAAACAGAACCAATAAAAACAAACCAAGGGCTAAAACAAGGCTGTAGCGTATCACCAACTCTTTTTAATATATATATCGACAGCATCATAAGTGAGTGGGATGAAACAATACGAGCAGGTATAAAAATCAATCAGCATACGCAAATAAAAACAATACTTTTTGCCGATGATCAGTTGATAATCCAAAACTCTGAAAATGATCTACAAAGAGCCATCTACAAACTATATCTAGTGTGCAAGAATTATAATATGAAAATATCAACAAAAAAGACGAAAGTTGTGGCGTTGGAAGGCAATTACCCCATAAGGACAAAAATAGTACTAGACGATCATCCATTAGAGCAAGTGAGTCATTTTAATTACCTAGGGTGTTATACAAGTTTCGAGAAAGACAGAGACATAGATCATAAAATTCACAGATTTCAATATATATGTGGAACAATTCACAGGACATTAAAGAACAAGACAAGAAGCGACACTATGATGAAATTCTATAAGACAATGGCCACACCTACTCTATTATATGGATGCGAAAGCTGGGTAATGACGTGAAAAGACAACTCTAGAATCCAAGCTAGCGAAATGAGATTTCTCAGAAGGGTGAAAGGCATTACAAGACTTAATAGACAAAGAAACGAAGACGTAAGACAAGAACTAAATATCTACTCGATTAATGAAAAAATAAAAGGAAACAGAACAAAATGGAAACAACATATAAGTAGAATGGATGAACATCGACTGACTACACAAATATTAAATTATAAGCCAATAGGAAAAAGGAGTGTAGGACGCCCCATGAAAAGATGGGGCGAAGTTTGATGCCGGAACAGGCAGATAAAAATGCCTAAACCCTGGAATGAAGAAGAAGAAGAACTTTGAATTCATTCTAAGTCATTTCACATCAACTGAGTCTCACTTTTATGATGGATGGCAATCTCTGTAAAATCCTTTCAATTCAATGAACTTTGCATTTAACAGTTGATTAAAAAAACTAAACGGGTACAGTAATCGGTACTGGAGAACAGTGCTAAACTTCTCATTATTATTTTTTCTTCATTGGAAAATTACGCATTTACCACAGTTTTACGCAAAATTGGAAGAACAGTGCTAAACTCCCCATTATTATTTTTTCTTCATTGGAAAATTACGATTTTACAACTATTTTCCGGAAAATTGCTAAATTTTCCCCTAAATTTCAATAAATTTTCCTTATTGAAACATTTTCGGCGAATTTCAATTTCTGACATTTGTATTTTCCATCCCTCAAGTTTCAGAAAAGAAAATCAAAGTACCTAATTATTTAAGTGGAGTAACCTAGCTAAACCCAAATAAAAATTTAAATTACTTAATTTGAACCCATTCTAAGTCATTTCACATCAACTGACTCTCACTTGTGTGATGGATGGCAATCTCTGTAAATTCCTTTCAAACAATGAACTTTGCATTTAACAGTTGATTGAAAAACTAAACGGGTACAGTAATCGGTACTGGAGAACAGTGCTAAACTCCTCACTATTATTTTTTCTTCATTCGAAACTTACGCTTTTACAATAAATAACACGAAACTCGAATTAACCACAATAAACCAAGTGAGAATTCACAAACTACGCGACATTATGATGCTTTTCGCACGCATCTTCACTTCCTTACACACTTCGACACTTTCAGGACTTTCCCACAAGAACGGTAACGTCGCCTTTTTTACCGTTTTACGATCCATCTTATAGCTTGACGTCTTTAACATCGATGGTGGGCAACGTCGTGCTCGGGGTCAACGTGGAGCTGATAACCGGCTGTCGAATCACCGTGGCGCACTCAGAAGGGATAGAGATTGGGAGAACTTATATACTCTTCCCTCCATGCTCGAAATCGTATATAGTATGCAGAGCTTGTATACAATACAGTTACAGCATTACACATTTTCTTGGCGCTCGCTCCAGCATTTTACTCAAGAGAAAACATAATACAACGCCAATATAGAAGCTTCGCTTAAAAAATAGATTTTTATGTGAAACATTGAATCTAAGGAATTTTCACATTTAAAAAAATTATCACATCGTGTTAGGAAACTTCTAATTAATTTTAAGAAAATAGTAAGAAAATTCTATACAATTGTTTTGGTGACACCGGAAAATTGGAAAATTCTTAACTAAAATAATTCAGTAGGTATACCTTACTGGATTATTTAAGGAGGTTTGGAATTTGGGACATTTAAATCAACCATTCAAAAGTTTAAGGAAGTACAACCAAATTAATTACATAAGTGGGATAACCTAAACAAGCCAAAATTTAAAAATGTAATATTGAGCTATGTAATTCTTCTATGAAATTTTCTATTTAGTGCTATTTTATGTAAAATAAGACACACTTTTGAGACGAAAGGAAACTCAGGAAAATTCTTTATTTATAATTAACTTTAATTTTGAGGGGAAATTAAAATTTAAAATTTTAATATTGAAGTTTTAGAAATATAATGGATTTTGACAATTGTATAATATTTCAGGTACTGATGGAACAATTGGTATAATTTATTAGAGATCAGGAAAAATCGACACAATTTTTTCAAAGAGAGCGAAACATTACAAACTTTCTAATTCGTAAAGTTTCAGCTAATTTCCCTTACTAGACAGTTTCCGGTGAATTGAAATTGAGATATTTGTATTATCCATGCAAAAGTTTTGGAAAAGGAGACTAAAATAATTATCTAAGTGAAATAATCTAGGCAACCCAAAAATAGTAACTTAAGAGATTATCATTGAATAAAATGTAAATTTTTCACCTAACAATTTATTTCATATTACATATTACATATTTATAATAATATTACTATTTTATTGAAACAAATTATGTTAAATTTATTTACTAGTGCCAATATTGAGAATGATAACAAGCCCTATCCTCTGGATTTTTTTTAATGAAATGTACTTCAAATTTGTTTGTTGAAATTTCAATACAATGAATTTTGGCGTATAAATAACTTTTTGAGTAGTATTAAAAAGTGGATTAATGTATAGCAAAGTAATTAAAAAAATTAATACCATTTTTCTATTATTACCGGAAAATTGGGAAATTATCGATAATGTCCTTTCATTAAGTTTTCTCTACTACACCATTTCTTGTGAATTAAAATTCAGGATATTTGTATCATCCATATAGATTATTTAGAAAAGGAGAGAAAAATAACTATTGAAGTGGGATAATCTAGCAAACTCAAAAAATCAAATTTCGAAAACGAACTTTAAATTAATTCTAAGTTTTCCACCATATCCTTCTATTTCATATCATTTTATATAAAACAGAATTCACCAAAAATCCACCAGAATAACAACACCTGAAATTTTTTTTCATAATTTTAAAGTACCTTTCAAACTTTTAAAAATTGAAAAAAAAATAAAAAAAATACTACTGAACTTTTAATGTAATGAATTTTGAAATTTTGTATAATGTATCAGGTAGTGCTATATTGGAGTTATTAAAGAAACTAATGAAAAAAATATTATAAATTATTCAATGAAATCGGAAAATTATTGGAAAATTTTTAATTGAAATATTTGAGTAATTTTCTTTTACTAGATCGTTTCCGGCGAACTGAAACTTGGGATATCTGTGTTATCCGTACAGAAGGTTTAGAACAGGTAACTAAAATGATTGTTTAATAAATTAGAATATACTGCCCGAATAAAATATATAAATCCAAAAAGTAACAATGTTAATTCTTACTAGTCTTCAAACAAGTCCTTTAAATTCATTTTACTTTATACAAAATAATACCCTCATTCGAACCAGACAACAAGCTTTAAAAAACCTTTTCAATATAAATATCAATTAATAACTTTCCAGTCTCTTACTTAAAAAAATATGTAACCTTGCTCTTGACCCCTGAAAATCTCAACGTAATTTAAATTTTAATAATTGCGAAACAACTAAGCGTATCATTAAAATAACTTGTAATATCGATGGAATAGACACAATACCTACTTAATAATTTACAAAAGTCGCAGACTCTTAAAAAACGTATTTTTAACGATCCAATTTAAATATAAATATGTAAGTATAGGTCTTTGATAAAAAATAGTATTAATACAATAAACCTTAGCTAAGCATGGTAATGTACAATCAGGCGTGTCAAAATAGTAATTTAATAAGTTACGTAATAACAATAAAAAACGGAAGGAACGTTTGTTAATAGTAAAAAATTTGAAACAGATAATTATGGGATCCGTTTCGAAAAATAATCTAATTCGAAATATGTTATAATAAAATTGAAATTACATAATATTTGAGGTTTCTTATACGTTTCTGTAATAAGGAAAGGTTTGAAATAATTTTGCGAAAGAATTCAATCCATTTGGGCACTTAAACACAAAATGACAAATTAGAATATTGTGTTTATTACATTGACTGATATTTTATTGATTTTTGAACTTTGTTGTCTATCTTAGAATATTTTGGAAGCCGAAGATGAGTATAATATAACGATACTCCCTAGACGCCTTTAGAAACAAGTATATCTACAAAACATTCATTAAGATTTGGAAATGAACAGAACGTGACGAAACCTTCTAGAACATTCTAATATTTGGTATAGCAAAAGCAGTGAAATTTTTATAACTACTTTAGTGACTGTTAATGAGAGTGTAATTCTATAAAATTTTCTAGATTGTTTAAAAAACTATTAATATAGCAATCAATAGAAATTTAGATGTGTGAAGAACTTTGTTGATCTTATTTTAAGGTTGAATATGGTTTAAAATTTTGTAAAAATAAATACCGTACGCAACGCTGGGCAACAGCTAACAATTCTGATAAAACAGAAATCCACTAATTCCTAGTGGAAAATACGTTGATTTTGAAGAAGCTTATTTAACCAAATTAAACAGTATTGATCGCCAAAGTAATGTATCACCACAATCACAATCTGTAGTAATTAAATTATAGGAAATGCATTTCACTATATCAGTTCAGGTACCTGTAATCATTTGCGATAATCATGTTAAAGAATTGCAAATCAATATATGCAACACCGTTCAATTGTAACTCGCATTATTATCAATTGATATGAAAGCGTTAGTAATATTAATTTTCCTCATAATCATAAAGGTGAACAGGCAAACAGGTGTGGCAATGCACTTTTACCGCCTTGAAATAAACAAATTAACGTATCTGAGCAACCAATTTACCGACATAATTTTACATACTCTTATTAATATTTCTCTAATTACTCAAACTCTAATAATATTTTTGCAATAAACAATTATTCATTTTTAAAAATACTGATATTTTTGACTATCTTTGGTAATATCGAAGTTAACCAAATTGAACGTATTAGGCTCAAATTAGTCGTAATTCAGTAACAATTTTTTAATTTCTACAAACGAAACGACTGCAAATTTGAAAAAAAATAACTTTTTTTTGTTTTTTTAAAAAAAGGTTTTGGAAAACAACTTTTGTTTTCTTACAACTTTTTTGCAAAAGAAAATATTGTTTGCAAGGCCTTCTATTTATTTATTCAAGACAGACACCCGTAAAATATATAAGGGGCGCTCAATATAAAAATGCTTATAAGACAATATACCAAATAGTTTGAAACAACAAATAAGAGACTAAGAATTATTTTCTGTGGTATTATTTTCAAAAATTGATGACATAACTCTTACAGAAAAAACTTACTTTGGTTTAACCCTAAAGTTGAATAAACAAAAAAGTTGCAGCCAAGGGAATTCAAAGTCTGAGGATAAACAAATTATGGTATCTCATCATTAAATTAACCGTTTTAGTCATGTCGGATTGAACTGATATAAAATGATCAGTGATGAAAACTTACATTTTTGTAGTAAACTATTCATTTTCAAGAAAGAATCTATTTTTCACATTTCTTCTAATTGTGAATGTCACATAAACGCAGTTGAACATATTATAGTTCAAATTACACCCTATTTTTTTTTTCGTTTTTCAATTATTGATGACAAAACAGCTACAAAATTTTAAAAAGAAATTAATTTTATCGCTATAGATCGTCGTAGGGCACATATTCATGTAGGGTCTTGGGATAAACAAATTATTATACCGCAGCAATACACATTAAATGATATAGTTATACAAACTCTTATTCGATTTGGGATTGATATCCGTATAAAATAATAGATACATAGTAACACTTAATTTTACAATTATTAAAAGGATTTTTAAGGAACGGCTAATTTCGACACTTTTCTGACAATTTTCTATTGTCACTTTAACAAATTGGAACGTATTATATATTAATAGTAATTAGTAGTAAGCCCAGTATAGCCCAATTAGTGGTAATTCAATAATACGTTTTTAGTTTTTTAGAACTAAAAACGATATAATTTCAAAATCTTTTATTCGATTTGGAGTTTAATAAAAATTCTGTATAAAGCAATTGGTACTTCAAAACAACTATTTGGGCAATAAACAATTTATTGCAAGAAAATATCTGCTTTAGAGGCTTTTTTGTGCTAATTGTGCCAAATTCATCAAATTGAACGTACTACGCCTTAAATAAGTCGTTATACAATGACACTTTTTTAAATTGTTAAAACAGTAATGTCTGAAAAGGTATAATTTGCCTATAAGACCTTAGACTTGTACAATTCTTTGAAAACGTTTACTCGTTTTAAAACCTGCTAGGTACTCTATTCCAGTTAGAAATTCCAATTAGAGTTATATATGGAGCGCTCAAGCTCTAAATGTTTATAACAAATGTGCTCTTTAGTTTAAAGCAATAAATATGACATTAGTAATTATATTCATTACTGGATTTCTTCAGAAATTGAAAATATAACTCTTCTTGAACAAAACGAAATTTTGTTTCACCTTAGGGATTATAAACAAAGAGAAGCAGTGTCATGGGATAAACGTATTAATCAATTTAGTTTTACAAACTTTTATTCGACTTGAACTTGTTCGAGCTTCCATATGAAATAATAGTAACACCAAAAATAACTCTGACATGAAATAACAAAATATTTACTTTTAAAAACTGATCCTTGGATTGAGTTTAATAAGAGTTCTACAAATTATTATTCGATTTGAATTTGATAAACTATCCATATAACCTAATAGTTATATCAAAACGAAAGACATGGTATAAACAACTCTTTTTTGGAAAACATCTATTTTCGACACTCTGTTTGTCAATCATGTAATGTCAAATTTATCATAATAGAGTAATCTAAAGTTAAAATTAGACAATGTTCAGTAACAAAATATTTTATTCAAAAATTCGTTCTAGGATTGAGTTTAGTAAGTTTTACACCATTATTAGATTTAAAATTTGTCGAGCTTCGATAAGAAATGATAATTACATCAAAAAGAACAAGAAATGTATAAAACAATACATTTTTAAAAAACTTTTTTCAAAGCAAAAATTTTCAAAACTTCTTTGTTAATTTCTTTTCGTCAAATTCATCAAACTGAATGTACTTCAATTTAAATTAGTCATTGTTGACTAACATTAAAATATTTTATTTAACAACAAGCCGTAACCGGCATGCGTCGCAATGCCACGTAAAGTTTAAAGAAAAAAGATAAATAAAAATTATAGATGACCCGGTGAAATTCCCATCATCTACATATATTTTTGAAAAATAATGTCAAAACAATACAAAATTTTTATCTACATTAAATTAAATGCAACACAGTTATACACATAATCAATATAAGGCTTTCTGATCTACTATATTTTCCGTCTTTTTTTGCGGTGCGTAAATTTATAAAGATGATGGTTTTACGACTCGCGAACACGCGACGTATAATTGTCCATACGCGAAACCGGGAAACTCCAAGTTTATTCCGCAAACTGTCCTTGTATTAGCAATTGTATATTATCTTTGACAGAAGGTTGTCCAAGCTCTCGAAGTTGGCCATGTTCTTAAGTCTCCGAAGAAAAACACTAAGTCTTCGCCAACGAATTTATTTGATAAAGATTAAGCGACCGGTTTCGACTGATTAACAGTCATCATCAGGCTTCATCTAGATATGAGGATGCATTAGTTAACTGAAGGTAAGTATTTTACATAGCAATACTCACAATAAAAGTTTCTAGGGCTCCAGGTGTGCGACATGTGGGACGTCAAAAAGTAAAACAACGTGGACAAATACAGTTAAAATTACACATATCGAAACACGAACTAAAATTGTATGACGGATTGACCCTACTATGTTAATATCCTCTTTGTGCAAAGGTTGAAAGACCACTGTCTTTCACATCTCGAAAAAGACCGAAATTGACTATCTAGAAGAATCTCGAACGTGATGGAATGAAAAAAGTTCACAAATG
Organism: Cryptocephalus moraei; assembly: GCA_946251905.1. Classification (NCBI taxonomy): domain Eukaryota; kingdom Metazoa; phylum Arthropoda; class Insecta; order Coleoptera; family Chrysomelidae; genus Cryptocephalus; species Cryptocephalus moraei. The sequence continues at coordinate 9,953,536 of OX276466.1, read as the reverse complement.
TGGGGGCATGCGCAATTTCAAACTTGGCGGGTATAGGTAGGACAAAATAAAACTCAACACAAAAACAATGTTATAGACAGGGCGGTAATCACCTGGCGTGTTGTCAACATAACCTTAAAATGTGTTTAAAATGTACATTATCTTTTTAAATTTTTAATAAATAATTTATGAAAAACTACCCTGAAAGTAGGTATGAAATTTTCCTGTACAATATGCGTTGCACCAAACGACGTCATATAAAAGCAATTATTATACGTTTGGATGTTGACCAAGAAATAGTTAGTCATTTCCCACCCCAGAAACTAAAGAAGGTAATGGATCTGGTGGTGGGAACAATTAAGGCAATTTTACTTTACCACCAGCACAACATAATCCAGTAGCTTCACCGCTGCATTTTAACGCTTTACAATATTGACAAACGATTGTCATTTCTCCAATCGTTACGGATTTTTCGGCACAATAATCTATTTCCGGGTCGTAGTGGAATGCTATCCGTTCCAAGTTTACAGGAACACTGCGTCTGCGGAATCGCTCTATTTCATTGTGTCTTGAAGTGCGCTCCATGTTTTGGGTATTTGTTGCTCGTAGTACGTGCAACCATCTTGGTGTTGATTCTGCCATGTCTTTTTCAGCTTGTCTAAGTAGTTCTTTGTTTGTTTGTTATTTTTACCTTTAGTTCGATTCGTCGGTAATTCTGTTCGGTCTGTTGTTTGGGATTCTTCACTTCCGGTTTTGGGTCTTGTATTTGTACCTCATAGACTTGTTTCTTGGGTGTTTTATTCGTTTGACGTCAGGTACAGTCGAATTGTCTTGTAGTTTTCCTCGATCCTTTTGAAATAGTGTGATCTTATATAATTGTGCTGATCGTCAAACCCAAGTTCATGGAACGCCTCGTTGTTCTCTTGGGCTTTCCCCCATAGTGCTTCTAGGTGATCAATCCTTTTTTGTAAGTATTCCTTGGTTTTTCTTGCAATTATTTTGTAGTTATATGATTTCTTGGGCTATTTTTTCTTGTTCTTGAATCAACTCATCTGCTTGTTATATCTTGTCGTAGTTGAAATTGTGAATTTTTTAACTTAATTCTCTGGAAAAGGTGGTTGTGACTTACTCAGGACTTTGCTTGTCTTCTTGACTTCCCGACGTTGTGTTGGTGTCGAAGTTCTTGAAGTTTTGGAGTTGTAACCACTGGCGGCTTTTCCTCCGGCTGCAGTGACTGGATATGTCCGTCGTTTCAAATTTGTAGAATTTGTAGACTTGGTGTCCTGGTGAAGTTGCTTTGACTTACTCAGGACTCTTCTTGGTTTCTTGACTTTCCGCTTTTGTGTTGGCGTCGTGTAGACTTTGTAGACTCGGTGCCCTGTCGATCTAAATGCTGTTGTGTAAGATGTGCCCGAACTCGTTCGATTCCATTATTTACTGTTAAACGTAATTCTGTCATACCAATACGAATGTTATCTGTCTCTCACCGGTCGTCAGTCGTCCGTGCGATTTGGACGTGAGAGCTCGTCTCGTTGCACATTTGATTGACTTCGACGACCCAAGTCCATCTTCTCTTTGGCATTTTAAAATCAATAAAGTTCCCGCGCACTGACAAACTGATGATAGATTGTAATAATCGTCTTGACATTTATTTATTTGACAACTAACTGACGCTATACCTTCATTTGTTTGATTATAAATGTCAAATTACAAAACGTACCTTTTTCAATATTTCTCTTACTTATTATTTATGTTTCTCACCGGAAAACCTTCCCTGAACTTCCACAAATATTTCAAGATCAAAATTAGTAAAATCCGTCCAGCCGTTCTCGAGTTCAAGCTAGACAAACGAACAGCAATCCATTTTTATATATATAGAGATATTGTTCCTTGGATTGAGCATTATAAGAGTTTTACGAACTCTTATTCGATTGGAATGTGATCGAGATTTCATACGAAATAATAGTTACACTAAAAAAAATATGCAATGGACACTTTATTTAAAAAAAAACAGCTATTTTCAACAATTTTTTTTGATAATTGTGTAATGCCACATTCATCAAATTGAATGTACTATAGTTAAAGTTAATAATTGTTCAATGACATTAAAATATTTTATTTCAAAAATTCGTTCTAGAATTAATTGAGTTTAATAAGAGTTTTACACTGTTATTAAATTTAAAATTTGTATAGCTTCGATAAAAAATGATAATTGCATCAAAAAGAACAAGCAGTAATAAACAGCTATTTTCAAAACTTCTTTGTTAATTTCTTATAGTCAAATTTTTTAAATTGAATGTTCTTAAGTTTAAATTAGTCATTGTTGAATAACATTCAAATATGTCATTTAAAACATTGTTCTTTGGATTGAGCTTTATAAGAGTTTTATGAACTCTTACTCGATTGGAATGTGATCGAATTTTCAAATGAAACAGTAGTTACACTAAAAAAAAATGAAATAAACACTTAATTAAAAAAACAGCTATTTTCGACACCTTTTTTTGATAATTGTATAGTGCCACATTCATCAAATTGAACGTAGTATAGTTCAAACTAGTCGTTGTTCAATGATATTAAAATATTTTATTTTAAAATTCGTTCTAGGGTTAAGTTTTATGAGAGTATTACATTGATATTCGATAAAAAATTTGTCGAGCTTTGATAAAGAGTGATAAATAAAATCAAAAAGAACAAGAAATATATAAAGCAGAATATTATTAAACAACAGCTATTTTCAAAACGTCTTTGTTAATTTCTTATTGGGAAATTCATCAATTTGAATGTACTTAAGCTTAAATTAGTCATTGTTGAGTAACACTAAAATATTTTATTTAAAAAAAATTGTTCTTTGAATTGGGCTTTATGAGATTTTTACGAATTCTTATTCGATTCGGATGTGATCGATATTCCATATGAAATAATAGTTACACTAAAAAAAGTACGCAATAAATACTTCATTTAAAAAAACCTGCTGTTTTCGACACTTTTTTTGATAATTGTGTAGTGCCACATTCATAAAATTTAATGTATATACTATAGTTCAAATTAATGTTGTTCAACAATATTAAAAAATTATATTCCAAAAATTGATACTTGGATCTCCTTTTGGTCAATTTTGAACCCTCACAGTTTCAAAACCGCAATGAATTTCGTGCGACAATCCTGTTAGGAGCAATTATCTTTCATCCTCCTCTAAAGGTCTCATCCATTCCTCAGTTACGTTCTTGAAACTCACTACTTCTTCCCTGATCCTCGAACTAATGGTAATACCTACTTCTGACGCTTTCCGTCGCGTCGTCTACCGCACAAGTGAACATACGCGATATTGCACATATCACGCTCTTATTTTTAACATCAACAAGTACATCAAACTTCGTAATCGTGCCGCACATGTTCCCGTGCGAAACTCCTAACCGAGACCGCCCCTCTTCCTCGATAAAGGCGAACCCGCTACGGCGGAACGAAGAAACCTAATCGGATTAATATTCGCCAGGTAGAACGGCGCGATTTCACGGTAATTAGCGTCAGCGCCTCTGAGGACACGTTAAAGGTGATCCCGACGTTTTCCATATGCGTTACCGAGTTTCCCGCGGAATGCACAATAACACAATCGCAATTACCGACTGATGGGAACTGGAAATTTCATTAGCGGCGGCCGCGAGGTCGATCGCGTATTAATTATTGTATATCGTCTGCAGGGAGCTCGGGTCGGACCTACCGCAAGCTCCTCTGACAGAAATGATACGTATCAGTTCTGCCGGAACATTCGTCAATTAACGGACTACGAGAGGTAATGAAATGGTGAGGAATTACAGATTTGCATTAAATGAAAGGTCAGAACGATCTGACCTAACTCGGTGCGAAGAATCTGGCGGAACTGCCTGCTATCCAGGTTAACTTATTTTTTCAAATTTTAATCAGTGTAATAATACTATATTATTATACTAGTTTAATAAGGCGGAGTATTGTCACACGAGAGATTGTTTATAGAACGGGTATAACAATACGTCTTATTAAACGAGTGGTAATTTAACCAAAGGAAAACACCAAGTCTTAACCAACTGCTTTATTACAGATGAGCGACCGGTTTCGGCTTCATAGAAGCCATCCTCAGGCTCGCACTACATGAATGAGGAGCATTAGAAAATAGAAGGTAAGTACCTTAAAAAGTAATACTCACAACAAGTTGTTTTTTTAGGGCTCCTGTTGTTCGAAATGTGCTGCGTCACACACATAAAACAAATACGTTGACATACACAGTTAAAATAAATAAAAATTAGAAATTAACACACATCGAACAAGATTAACTATATAAAGTGCTTTCAGGACATGGATATAGCCCTAAAGGCGTGAGATTCCTCATTCTCGAGAGGTTGGGAAGTAACTGCGAACATATTCGATCTTCAAGGATTAAGTTTTGACCCCCTTGACATTCTAGAAAGATCTCGAATGTCGGAACGGCCGAGTGTAATATACTATTTTGTCTACTTTGCTTTATTAATTCATTAAATCTTGGTTGTTCAAGTTTTCGTATTACACCAGGGAATTTTGCGTGGGTTGGTTACACTGACGTCACTGACATTGACGGTTTGTATTTAAATTTGAAAATCTAGTAGCCCTAGGACAACCCCAATAATTACTTACTTACGTGCTTGAAATGGAAGACAAAAATGTAGAAATGACCTGTACACCTCCAGAAATAGGCAAAGCTGCTCAAGAAAAAATATTAATAATTTAACCTTGACGTCTACGTGATAGCCTGATGTACCAATTTAACAAAACCAAAAGTTACCAAAAGTAGTGAATATTATTACACTACTTTCGATGTAATAATGAGATCATTAGTAACGCAAAGTAGATAAAAAAATTATATTTTTTTATTTTTATTTCTGGGGAGGGGGGGTGCTAATTAAGATAAGTTTAAAAATTTCTGAAGACAACATCACACAATTTGTGAATGGCCCATTTCTAAAAAGTTTTACAGAATATATTATTTTCCAGATTTTCAGAATAAGAAATTTACAGGATACAGATTTTCCTTGAATCAATGAACAGAACGGATCTGACCTAACTCGATGCGAAGAATCTGGCGGAACTGACTGCTATCCACGTGAACTTATTTTTCTTTTCAAATTTCAGTCAGTGTAATACAAAATTTAATATTTTTTCATTTCTTTGTGGGTACTAATTAAGATAAGTTTAAAAATTTCTGAAGACAGCATTAGGCAGTTTGTGAATGGCTCATTTATATAAAGTTGTAAAAAATTTTCAAATTTACTGAATATGAGATTTACAGAATATAGATTTTCCTTGAATTAAAGGACAGAACGATCTACCTAACTCGATGCGAAGGATCTGGCGGAACTGTCTGTTATCCAGTTAAACATATTTTTTCGAATTTCAGTGTGATGAAAAATTTTTTGTTTTTAATTTCTTTGGGGGTGTTAATTTGGATAAGTTTAAAAATTTCTGAAGAGAGCACCACACAATTTTTAATGGCCCATTTCTACAAAGTTTTACATAATATGAGCTTTTATAGAGAATAACCTTTTGGGGACTCACAGAACGTTGTGGAAATTCAAGACAAGTTAACACATATTGATACTTTGGAAAACCTTTGGGAAACTTTTAGCTCTGGAAAGGAACAGAAGTTTCTAGAATTTTCGAAAAAATGCTGAAATTAGTTAACTTTGAACGACTTATTGAACTACTCTTGATTAAAAAAATATGAATGGATTGATAAGGAGGATCAAATATCGAAGAAAGACAAAGTTTGGCCAGATTTTTCAATAATCCAGAAAAATAAAAAATAGGAAAAAGTTATACGATATCATAGCTACAGGTCCCTCCTTTCATATAAACTTTGAACCATGAAAAAAGATTCATTTTTACCCAAGTTATGGGACAATTTGTCCGCCCGCTCATGCCTACATAAACGGAGCGTGCTTTCTGAGACGCGGCACAGCAGCTTGAAATCCAGGCTACGCTTGGGCCCGGTTATCTCGGAAACGGCTAAACTTTTGACAAAAATGGTAAGGATCATTTTTGTAGGTAATAAACTGTTCTTCTTTTGTGCTCAAACACAAATTGCCTCAGTGTCATATTTTGGCCAATATCTGGGAAAATATTCGATTTTAACACCATGATGACATTTTGCAGCCCCTTCCGCACATTTACCGGTGGACATTTTTTCAAAAATTAATGTACCCATGTATACCTACAAGTTAAAAAAATAAAAGTCCGGGATCTATGTGATGTCAAGGTTGGGACCTTCGTTTACTGGACTATTAATGAGAAATTCAAAAGTATTCTGTATAATTGTTTTTTGAATCTGATCGAAAATTAGATGGATTCTGTAATAAAACAAATAAGTTAGGCGAAGTTGTATATTCGCAAGGCTTTCACTTCTTGAATTTTAAGTATCTAAGTATTTCTATGAAACTTAATTGGGAAAATTTAACCACCTTCATTATTCCATGTCGAAATATCCACACCCAAAGTGTTACATGACAGAAATAGGTGATGAATTTATCTTGAAATTTATGGAAATATTTCTTTTTTTTTTTTTCGTTAAATATTAATCAGTGTGATGAAAAGTTTGGTTTATTTATTCTTCTGGGAGAGCAGACTAACACATACAAGATATATAAAAAAATGGCGATGTGTGACATCGTAAGATTCTTATATGGCCGGACAAAATATTCATGGCACATTACCACCATATTACAAAATAAATTTAATATTGAATGTTAAAATTTTCTCTTAATATTAGTAAATATTTCTTTTGGTTGTTTGTAAGATGACAACGGTTTCTCAAAAATATTTTTGAATACAACTAACTTTATCGAAACGCTAAATAAATTTATTTATGTAATATAACAACAACAAATTTCAATGTACATACTTCGAAATAAGAATCCAATCGACTTGGAGTAAATGAAAACAGCTTTACTTGATAGAGATGTGTCACCGAGACTGAACAATTACTCTACAAACCGATGCATTTAAGGAAGTTCTCTTCAGGGCAATTTTAGATAAAAATGTTTCAAACAAAAGGTATAGGTATTAAACAGCGAACTTAGGTTATGAGATTTGGTATAAATCACCAATACCGTTTTAAAGAAAAATGTACAACAAAATAAAAATTCTCAAAAATAAAGTGCTCTTTAAGACATTTTTAGGAAAAACTATTTTAAAAAGACAGTTCAGCCAGGTATCCTTATTTAACTTGCAAAGAAATCATAAAGAAAATAATTGCAATATTCCAGGTACAACAGTGTAGAGTATGTATGAAATCTCCTGTATAGAATATGGTTGCCTATAATACTTTTGAACTTAAGAAACCACATTGTACAGCACCAAGTCAGTATAGATTCGCAAAGAAATCCCGAAAAGGATTTAGCTTAATATTCTTGGTTTTAACGTAGAAATAATTATATTTGCGCCTACTTCTATACATTTGTAATGAAAATTACATTAGCAACAAGTAATTAAATAAGCAAAAATGACATCTTATAAACGAAAATACATGTAAGTGAAATAATTAGAATTTGGGGTGATTATTTTTTGTAAATTGAAATATTATGTTCTACCTTTTTATCATTTCATAATGGAAAATTTTACAGGAATTTTGCCCTTTTCCGGCCAATTACATCAAACGCACTAAACTGTTTGGTGTAATTATATCACTATTAATCTACCCTTAAAGTGTCTTTCCTTATATTGTTAATCTTCCGGTTGAAATGACTTATTGGTCGGTAATTGCTTGTGATTTCAATTAATCCTAAGATGAAAAAAACGACAACCTCACATTTTCCTTTTACGAACCATGTAACTGCCTTTAATTTTTAATCAATCTATCTGATTTAATTACATGAGTGTTAATCTAGTTTCATTTAGTGCTAATTCACTTATTCTTGCACAATCGCATTTAAATTCATGTAATTTTACTGTGAACGAAACTAAGTTTTATTATACATCAAATTCAAACGCGGTTTATTCTACAATTACGTGTCGACTTTCGACTATTTCTCGTCTCTTTTATCAGTCGCTGCGATAACAAATAGACCAGTTTATAGAGCTTTTTTTGGTAATCAAAATTCAACAGCAAACTGACTAAACAGCTTTGTTTGAAATGGATCAGAGATGATAAAAACACAAAATACATCCAAATTTTAGCTTTTGCTTTTTTTTAAACAATAAAAACTATTAAAAATAGGTCATTTTTTCGTTTTTTCACCATAACGTGAAAATTGTTGATGGAAACGCAATACATTGCACAGAAGAACTGTAGAGGATTACAAAACCTACAAAATGTGGTATTCTAGAAGATGATTAGTGCATTTTTTACCGAGAAAAGCTGGAAAATCCTTTAAAATGAACCTTTTTCCAAAAATTTATAACTTTGGCCGTTTTGAAGCTGAAGTGCTAGTTTTTGGTATAATGCTCTATTGTAACGTGCACTTTAAGAATGCAAAAGTTGGATGCTGTCGGCTGAGTAGTTTTTACACAATTGCAGTTTTAACAATTAACAGCGATATTTTACCAACTTTGGCGTATTAACTGAGATTGGTCGATTTTAATTTAGTAAACGGATTTTGAAAGATATCTACAACTTGGCTATTTTCGATTTTCATACAGGTTTGGAGAAAAGTGTGAAAAACGTCCCCGAACATTGCGTTAAACGTGCACTTTTGCATTTCGAGGTCTGTGGTGGGGGCTTCAAACAGCAGAAGAGAGGAATACAGTGTGGTGCGTGCTGGTGAAGTAGGGGCTCGCACGCTACACTCCACGCGTACCTACTTCTTCTGTTATTGCTTATATACTGCAAATTGATCTTTTAATTATTTATTGACATGTATATTTTTATTTTTATTGTTTAGTGTATGGATTGGTATATATACACTAGGGAGCGGAACACACATAAAATCACAGTTAATTACATGTTTACGATAAACGATTTCACACGTGTTATTTCTTTCTAGTTAATTATCCTTTAAGATTAAACATAAAAATATAAATTAAGAACCGTCACTAGATAGTCATACTTAATTATAGTGCAATTAAAACTGTCTTACTAAATATAATTTCTTGTCTTTGGATAAAAACGGGAAGTTACAAAATATAAGGATGATATCTGCCATTCATATTATTTTACTATTATTTTTACTTTTATATATGTTACTCATATATCACATTTAAAGGAAAAAATAATTTACACCTCGAGAGCGAATGACGAAAAAAAAACCCATTACCAAAATGTATCCTGTTAAAAATAGAAATTGACCTGTCCGAGGATTTTCCTGAAATAATTTTATTTAGCGAGATAATGAATTTGTTCCAGACTTTTTAGGATCACTGTATACCGATACACATATTTACCTTTTATTATTGGAATCGTCGTTGGTAGTTGTAGGATCCATAATTATATGATGTGAATAACTTTGCTTTGCAATAATACAACTGCACTCAAAATTATCAATAAAAAATCAAGAAGAAAGTATGTAAAACGTATTCTGTTGTTTACATGTCTGCAGTGGGGGATTAAACCGTTTGGAGGCCCCAGGCGGTAACCACTGCGGGGCCCTTAGATGCAAACCTCAAAAAACAGTGAAAAATAGTCATGTTGTAAAGTCGCGTTTTAAAACTGAAAAAGATCTTTGATGCATTTCATATTGGTATTGTCAAAAATATTTTCAAAATAATCTCTACGTTAGGAAAAGTAAAAGAAATTTCTCTTGCAGCCCGTTAAATTTGAGATGCGGATCCCATGTTATCTTTGCTTTCGTGAATAAAGGTTAAAAAGTGATCTAGTTTAATATCACAAAGGCTCGGGGCCCCTGGAAGCTGGGGGCCCTTGGCGCCCGCCAGGACCGCCAACCGCTAGATCCGCCACTCATGTCTGGAGTCTGGAGCGCGAGCGAGCGCTTGGCGCCTGTTCAGTCTGTTCACCAGCACGCACCTGTATCTCTCTCCCCCACCACAGACCTCGAAATGCAAAAGTGCACGTTTAGCGCAATATTCGGGGACATTTTTCGTACTTTTCTCCAAACATATATGAAAATCGAAGATAGCCATGTTGTAGATATTAATCTCCTCTTTCAAAATCCGTTTACTAAATTAAAATCGGTCAATCTCAGTTAATACGCCAAAGTTGGTAAAATATCGCTGTTAATTGTTAAAACTGCAATTGTGCAAAAACTACTCAGCCGACAGCATCCAACTTTTGCATGCTTAAAGTGCACATTATAATAGAGCATTATACCAAAAACTAGCACTTCAGCTTCAAAACGGCCCAAGTTATAAATTTTTGGAGAAAGGTTCATTTTAACGGATTTTCCAGCTTTTCTCGGTAAAAAATGCACTAATCACCTTCTAGAAGTCCACATTTTGTAGGTTTTGTAATCCTCTACAGTTCTTCTGTGCAACGTATTGCGTTTCCATCAATAATTTTCACGTTATGATGAAAAAACGAAAAAATGGCCTATTTTTAATAGTTTTTATTGTTTAAATAAAAAGCAAAAGCTAAAATTTGGATGTATTTTGTGTTTTTATCATCTCTGGTCCATTTCAAACAAAGCTGTTTAGTCAGTTTGCTGTTGAATTTTGATTACCAAAACAGCTTATTTTTCTCTCTATAAACTGGGCTAAAAGTAATTTTTTTGTCTTACGTTCATAGCGAACACTCACCGCAACGTCCGAATATTCCGTCTTTAATGAACATCACTTGTGCGTGTGAATCGTAGGTAATGGGGTCGGTTTTAATTATCGGACGTGCCTTTTTGGCTATTCCATTTTTTGAAAAAGCGCTATCGAAGTGCTCGGGACTGTTCGGAAATTGACATTAGTGTTAAGGTGATATTTTTTTAAATTCAATGCTCTAATTTTGAGATTCTTTTGATTTACTTGATTTGATTGATTAGGTACTTGTGATTTGATTGGTTCATTGAATATTAATGACTGCTATTTTAATGTATGTTTTCTTCTAGCGTTAATGAATTATCTATTCATAATTAATCGTATTGTGAACAAAACGGCGAAGTTGTATTCTACTTTAAATTCCTACGATCTATTGTGCACATTTCATGTCAATTTTCGTCTATTCTTGCTTCTCTTATCAGTAGTTGTGTAACAACGAGGTAGCATTTTGGCAGATTTCGTGTTCTTGCGCTCGAAGCAAATATTTGGCTCGTTAGTCCGAATTGTTCGGTCGTTATAAACTTAATTTTGCGATTTAATCATTGATTATCGGACGCGCCTTTTTGGCAATGTCTTTAAAATTATCCGAATTTTTTAGATATAATTGTGTCTTGGATGATCGGGAAGAGTTAATCGTTTCATATGTTCGCGCAGACAAATTGTTTTGGTGACTTTTATAATTAATGATTTATTTATTTTATATTAATTTATAAGTTATAATTACATGTACTTGATTAATTTAGTCTTCTCCGTATTTTTGCAATTATACTAATGTGAATGTTCTCTTAATATGACCCCCTAAGGCAACAGCATTATACTCCTTTATATTGGTTTACGTAATATAAATTAGTTTCATTAGGCGTTGTGTAGGAGAACAATCACATTAGTTTTATCTGGCCCTGAGAGCATCTTTGTATTTTTCATCGATATTAAGGTGATTTAAGAATAATGTTCTTATTATTGTTTCAGATAGTGATTAGTGCTATTGGTGGCAGGGGCGTTGCAGGGCAAGGGTGGAAGCAGTTGTCATCATGCCGACGTGCCATTGTCAAACGGTATGTTTCATTTAAAATTATTTTGCAACTTTGTATTTTATAAGCGTGGAAAACTTATACGAAATATCCGCATTTCCTTTTCGTTTTTGAGAAAAAAGTATCTGCTCTAACACTACTTTTCTGTTAGTTTCTCCAAGGGATTCTTATTACAAAAATCACGTCGGGACAATTTTGCAATACCTTTGATATTTATGTATACATCTTTTACTAGACTTTGAATAACAATTTACGATAGTTTCTCTACAACGTATTACTTCCATCTATTCAACACACTCCTACCAGAGACGGAACATAAGGATAATTTTTATATATCTTTAATTATGTAATTGTTTTATATTATAATATTGAAACTTATATTTTATAAATAGTTTTATGGTGCTTAATTTCTTTTATTGCATCAACAGGTGAGTATTTTCGTTGACAATGCCATAGGATTTCAGATAAGGGCAGATATATAAGAGAGTAGCAGCTGTTTGCAAGGTGAGTTATTTTTTAAAACTTTTATTTTTCTTGTAATGTAATACTATGTAATAATGTAATTCTTGTAATATTTATTTTCTATATCAAAATATTTTAAAATATACGAGTACTGCAATATTTACATACTGCACTTAGGCTAAGATCTATAAAACAAACTACTACTAAACTTCACAAAATATCTACATTATTCATAATTCTTAGAAGAATTTCTGGAATGCCCTTTCTAAAGACTCCAGAATTTGTTTGTTTGTAACTGAATAGAGATAGCTTGGGTGTTTGCGAAAGGCTTCTACGTTACTTACTTAGAATCGTTATGAAACAATTTAGTAGCTTCTATATATTTACCGAGGTTATTTGGAATCATCTAGATCATTTAGAATTTTTCAGAACCTTGGGAACATTTCTTGTAGGCTCTTCTTATCCTCTTAAGTTATAGGTAGGTATGGCCCGATTCTAATTGGAATCTTCTAGAAACAAGAAATCATCAAGGAACGTCTATCTCATTTAAAATTCTTAGGCATTTCCGAAATCTTCTTCCTAGAATATATGTTTGTGAATAAAACGAGAAAGCTTGACGTTTCCAAAAGAATCAGTAATCAGAAAGCAACTAGGTCGTTTAGAAATTTTTAAAAAATTTCACGAATCTCTCTCCTCGAGTCTCCGGATTTTCTGATGTTCGTTACTGAAACGATGTTTGGTATTTCTGAGAGACTTGTAGATTTGTACCGAGGTCATTTCGAAACTTCTGACTTTTACGAAAGTCTTCAGGACATATAGAGCCCGTTCAATATTTTTAGGGGACCTTCTGGAATCTTTCTTCTAGAATCTTCAAAGTTGCTTATAATTATAAATAAGAAAAGACGGCTTGCCGGCTCCGAAAGGCTTCGATATTCGTTGTGAGACCTTTAAGGAACAAATGGATTTTCACTAAGATCAGCAGAAGTATCTAGATATTTTATAATCGTTATAGGAAAATATGTTCCTTACATCAAACTTAAATTTTACGCCAAAATATTTTTAATAAAAATAATGTTCAATGGGATATAAATTACCTTACAATATGAAAAATAGCAGAAATGCTTCTACGATGTAAAAACTAGAAATATATTCAAAAAGTAGGATATAAAGGACCATATAATTTGGAAAAATTGTACAGCACAATAACAGTTATTTATTATACAAACGGATAAAATAAACGTTTAATGAGCGATATGTATAAACGTGAGGGCGACGCAGACGTAAACAAATATATTATTAAATAAACAAATTTATGGAAGCGAGAAATAAGTTTAATGTACATTTCAAACTTTCTAATATAAATTTCAATGAAATTATTATACTGGTTACTGTGAGAAACAATTGTTTCGTAAGATATGAGAAAGAATAGTAATATTATTAACCATTATTAGCCATTTTATTAATCACTAATCAAATTTGTGGAGTTATATCTCAGAAACTAATAAACAAAATAGCAACTTATTATACACAAAATGAAGCGTCTTTCCAAGTACTTTCCGGCTATGTTCTCAGAATTTCATTTAACAAAAAATTCGCCGAGACAATCTATTTGTTTATAAGCAAAAAAACATAAATTTAAACAATGACTGTGACATTTCTAATAAATATTTTTAATTCTGAGAAATGCCCATGAAAGCTTGTTCCCTCTTATATATATGCTGAGCCAGTTTTGTTAAAATCTATTGGTGGAAAAAAAATTAAACAATTTTGAAAATTTTCAATATTTTTCGATTTTTCTGGATTGCAAAATTATTGTGCAAAATTTAATAAACCGATCGAAACGAAATTTACAGGAGTCTTTTATTATAACTTCTAGATTTTCTACCTGTAGCATGGAAGTCCTAACTACATTGTAAATTGCCTGAAGTAATAAATTAAGAAACTACTTTTTTTGGCCGATTTTTTTCGTCGGATGCAAACTGCACCGAAACCCATTACCGGCTTATAGGATTACGATAAGAAAGGGATGGTGCACCAACGATAAAGTCCTGAAACAGGTAGTAAAGAAGTCCCATCGGATACATGTATATTAACACCTTATATAAATGTAGTAACAACTAGAGCAAACCAACATTTTAATAAAAAAAATATGTTTAGAAAAATCGGCTTTTTGAGCGCTTTAAAACGATAGCTCATTCGATAGAGTTCAGAGCTAATTTTATACTAAATAAATCAAGTTAATATTTACTGTAAATCGCATCTAAAATGTACTATATTAATTAAGTTAGTAGATGAAATTTGCAAAATATACACCCTTCGAAATCGTCTTTATGCGCTCTTCAGTTTAATACCTCACTCGATATAGTAGAAGTAAATTCTGGATGTTGTATGAACTGCCGTTATAAAATAGATTTTATTCATTAAATACCTAAATACTGATTTAAAAAAAAGGGAGACATACCGTTTAATTAAATTTATTTACAGATACAATAATTAGTATCCACTGCATACTATTATAGTAACATAAGATAATCAATTATTATCATAAAATATGTTGTTTCAAAAAATAATTTATTTTTTCTTTAAATATTTTTTTAAATATAATTAGATTATATAAAGACACAAAATTCCTTCCCGCTTGTACCCAGACATAGGACTGGCAGAATTCGTTTTTGAAAAAATGTTTGTAATAATTTACATTACCCCAATTTTGGTGCGGTTATATTTTTTGTCTTTAGTGATACACTTGCGTCAAATATACTGTTTTTTGGTCCAAAATTTGGCATTGTCATGTTATTTCATTATTTATTTACAGAGAATCTTAAAAAAGATTTGTCTACTGTAACATCCAGAATTTATTTCTAATATGTCGAGTGGTATTAAATTGAAGAGCTCATAAAGACGATTTCGAAGTGTATATATTTTGCAAATTTCATCTACTAACTTAATTAATATAGTACATTTTAGATGCGATTTACAGTAAATATTAAACCTGATTTATTTAGTATCAAACTAACTCTGAACTCTATCGAATGAGGTATCGTTTTAAAGCGCTCAAAAAGCCGATTTTTCTAAACATATTTTTTTATTAAAATGTTGGTTTGCTCTAATTGTTACTACATTAATTATATAGGGTATTAATATACATTTATCCGATGGGATTCCTTTGCTACCTGTTTCAGGACTTAATCGTCGGTGCACCGTCCCTTTCTTATCGTAATCCAATAAGCTGGTAATGGGTTTCGGTGCAGTTTGCTGTCGTCCATTTTTTTCTATTTATTGTTATTTTGCAAAACCGCTAATAATTTTTTTAATTTCTGACCTATGCCATATTATGTAAAACGCGATTCTGCGACTTTTTTCTCTCTTCAACTTTCTTAGAAATACAATACTTAAAACGTTAGAAGTAAAACAAGTCGGGAAGAAACGCGTTTTTTCATTATTTTTAAAATTGTTGCATTTTAAACAATGTTCCCTACGTCTGCGTTTTGGAGGATAAGTCAATCCTTATTGTAAGCATTATTCCCGAGGTATTCATGTAAAAACACTGCGGTTACCTCTTACGTCCATCTAAAGCACATTTCTGACAGATGGGTCTTGGACTATAACCCCATGCTAAGAACCTGGCGGAACTGCCTGCTATTCACGTGAACTTTTTTTTTCAAGTTTTAGTCAGTGTAATACGAAATTTCATATATTTTATTTCTTTGTGGGTGCTGTTGAAGATATGTTTAAAAATTTCTGAATACATCATCACGCAATTTATGAATGGAACATTTCTACAAAATTGTGTAGAATATATGATTTTTCACATTTTCAGAATATGAGATTTACAGAATACAGATTTTCCTTCAATCAAAAGGCAGATAACGATCTGACCTAACTCCATACTAAGAATGTGGCGGAACTGCCTGCTATCCTCGTGAACTTATTGTTTCAATTTTCAGTCAGTGTAGTACAAATATATATTTTTATTTATTTCTTTGAGGGTGCTGATTAATATAAGTTTAAAAATCTCTGTAGACAGCATCAAGCAATTTCTGAATGGACCATTTGTTGTACATGATATAGAATTTTTCAGATTTTCAGAGTATGAGGTTAACAGAATAGTTTTTCCGTAAATTAAAGGACGCAACTTCATAAAATGACTAGAAAGAGAAAAAAATTAATGGAAATTTCCGATACAATTGGAGCATTAGATGTCACTAAAAACAATATCCAATGGAGCCCTAAATTGCGGTTCCAATAAATTTTAAATATCCAAGTTTAAATCCAGTAATTCCATCCAACGACCAAAATTATTACCTTCCACCCGTGCACCTCGGACAGCCTATTGGCGACGACGCACCCCGCGGAACCAGCACCGATCACCACGAAATCGAACTCCTCCCTCTTCCCCGTATCACCGCCGTACCCGTCGAGTGTGACGTCGAAGAACCTCCCGGACGCGAACCCGTAATCGAAGTGTTCGACGTAGGGGTGGTCGCCACCCCCGCCGCCGCCCTCCTCCTCCCTCGGCCTGCCGAACAGGGACGTCACCAGCTGGAGGAAGAGGAACGTCGAAGGCTGGCACGTCGTGATGTTCGTGTGCACCGCGCACGCCTGGGATAGATCCCTCGGGGTCCAGTTCGCGGAACCGAACGTCATCGCGTCACCTGGAGTACTAAGACGGAAAAGTGCAATGGAGTTTCTTGTAACGAGACCGAGTCGACGGGTAATGAGGATTGCGACTTACGAGAGGCGATCAGGTGGGGTCGTGTACGCGCTTTCGAGTGTTATAGTCCGGTAGGGGTATTCGCTGTGATAAAATTGTCATAACGTTTTCTCACCTTAAAAAGGGAAAGAACCAATGTCCAAACCGCTTAGATATATAACGTCAGTAACGCTCTATAGTCCAGGCATTATAGGGGGTTCACTTTGGAAAATCGACCTACCCAGTATATTAACACGTAAAAACTTGTATTCTGGCATCCTACAGCTTTTGTTAAAATTTACATATAATTGGATGGTCGGAAAAGTTTTTAGGTCGTGGGTCAAAAGTCACAAAAATCTATTTTTTTGATATATTTTTTGCAAATATTTCGTTTTCTATGGGTTTTGCGCTATTTGTATTTATTACCGGTATGGTAGAGAATCAAATTCTCTACAAATTTTGTATTTAACATTTTTTCATACCTCGACCTGTTTTCGAGATAGAGCGCGGAGAGCGATTAGAGAATCAATCATGTGAGGTCGTAATACAACGTGATCAAGAATGACTGTTTGAGTTGGCAATACTGAATTTCATTTTTAAATGGTACAACTGGAGTAACATCCGGTTGGTGACACTGACAGCGTCATTGACAGATACCATTTTAAATTTAAATTTCTGGTATTCTTTTCAAATTTATTTATTTACAATGGTTTTCACGTTACAGCACGATATTTTCATTGGAATGGCGTACATTCGTAACGGGATTTATAACCCAATTACTGGTTGGTAGTACTCTATCTAAGCAACATACCAGCAATTTCAGGATATGTTTCAGGAGACTTTGGTTACTTTGGCTGTCTTTCAGCAACATTGTATGCGAGTAGTTGAACGATATTAAAACACAGGGAGCGTATGCAAACAAAAATCAACTGGGTAGACCTTCTACTCTAAACGAGGAAGTTGTCGAGGATATCAGAACTCTAATGCAAAGAAGTCCTCGCAAATCCTTAAGAAAGCCACTGCCTTCAAACAGGTTTGGTCCTTGTGCCTGGTAGTCAACCAATTTTTTCATTCTTACCCATAAGACTTCCTCTTTGCCATGTTGTTCTAATTCACGGTTTTACAGGTTTATCACATGGAGGTTGCTCCACTGTGCTTAAAAAGAAATTAAAGTACCACCCTTACAAAATTTCCATCGTGCAGTAATTAACCTCTCCTGATAACTCGCAGAGAGTTTTGTTTTGCAATTGGTTCAATAACATATTAAATAATATTTATATTGACAATACCTTCTTTTCCGATGAATCTTGGATTCATCCCAACGGCTATGTGCATAAACAAAATTACAGAATTTGTTCAGGTGAAAATCCTTATGCTATCTGAGAGACACATTTGCACCCGGTTAAAGTTGGTGTTTGGTTGGCAGTCTCAAGGACGCGGGTGTATGAGCAGATATTTTTTAATTTTACCGTCAATTCGGAAAGATATATCCAACACCTTTTGAGGCCTTCTTTAAACCAATTAACAGACGAAGAGCGTCAAATTGGATATTTCCAACAAGACTCTGCAAGTGCACATACGGCTCGTGCTACTATGGGATATTTAAGAGAGAATTTTGGCGACAGAGTAATCCATCAGGGCATTTGGCCAAGCAGGTCACCAGATCTCACTCCATTAGGTTTTTCGTTATTTGGGCTCTTGAAGGACAATGTCTTTAGAAACATATTGCATACTGAAGAAGAGCTGCAAGAGGCAATATTTCAGGAAGTGGCAAACATTACCCCCAATATGCTGGTGAATATCTTCGAGAGCCTAAAAAGAAGAGTTAATTTATGTCTGGACCAAAATGGGGGGCATTTTGAGCATTACCTATAGCCGTTTAATTAAATCATTGCTCTGTATTTCGAGTTTCATTTTTTAAGCGTTAATTTTTATTCACATAATATGAAGAATGAGAATAATGCAAGGTTGGCACTAACTAGTTAAAAAGTTAGTAGTTAAGTTAAAAGTTACTAACTTTTAACTTAACTTAAGTTAATTTTAGAATTTCTTATCTAGTAACTTAACTAGGCAGTTTTATATGGTAACTTTTAAATTTTTGAACTTTTTTAAAAAGTTAAATTTATGTAAAAATCTGCACTAAGGACACAGCTGAAAATGTATGTCAAAGAATATTGTCAAAGAATGATACTGTTGAACCGGAGAACCAAATTGTGATTCAAGCACAAAATAGAAAAAAGCCATGAAACGTGTCGCGGGACACGAGTTATGAACTTTATTTCCTTTTAATTAATAACCATTTTTTTAAATTACTTCTTAATAAAACTGTAATGTTTAACGTGAATCAGCGACAGTAAGACAGGCATATAATACACAGCATTGGCTCTATAAGTAAGGCAATGGAATATCGTTCTCAATGTGTTGAATCAATAAATATATACACACATATAAATATAAAAATTTATTACTCTGGATGAATCTTCATTTAACAAAAACATATTGGGTGTTTTTTTTTTTAAATTTCACCTCACAGTAGGCTGTGGATGGTGTTTGTGAATGTGCCTTACTAAAAAATGTCAAAATTGACATAACCTCACTTTTTTAATAAGAATTGAAACTGCTTCAATCGGTTACTAGTGTCTTGAAAAAGACAGCGTGGCTCTATTAATTAGGCGTAGATGAGTGAGCTGTCTTTTTCAAGACACTATTAACCGATTGGAGCAGTTTCAATTTTTATTAAAAAAGTGAGGTTATGTCAATTCTGACATTCTTTAGTAAGGCACATTCACAAACACTATCCACAGCCTACTATGAGGTGAAATTAAAAAAAAAAACACCCGATATTAATTATAAAAATCTTATCATTAAGTTGATTGGTACGAACTACATATTAAGTATTCAGATCTAGTCAGTGCATTCGATCATTGAAACAAAGACAGCGAACGACTCAACGAGAGAGAGAGAGAGATAGAGAGAGAGAGAGAGAGAGAGAGAGAGAGAGAGAGAGAGAGATAGCGAGCGGCTCGGCAGTGTTCGTAGCGGCTTGGCTTGGTAACGCATTCCGGTAACGCATTCCTTTTAACGGTCAGATTTTTTGCTGCGCGACCACCCTCGGTCCCCAATACCTGACGTAAGGAACTAAAGTTCCAAAAAAAAAACTGACTTATCTATTTTAAAAAGCCCAGGCAACGCAATGAATTGCAAAACAATGCAAATAAGATAGTAGAAAATTACATTTTGACTAGTTCAAATGAAGTTAATAAAATGAATCTGAATGGATATCCCCTTCCTATTAAAAAAACATCTATTAGATTCAACACTTCGATCCCGTCATCTGCACACGTGGAAAGATTGTTTAGTGCAGGTGGTTTAGTCTTTGACGACTTAAGGGAAAAAATCACTGAGAAAAATTTTAAATGGCCATATTGTTAAAATTTAATAAGTATTTGTAAATAGGTAAAATGTTGTTTATTATACAATAATGTATGTACATATTAAATAATTTATGATTCCTTCCTTGTTATGTTTAGTTAAGACAAAATGAAATTTAAATTTACCTGTCCTTTATGTTATCTCTTGTCTGTTTTTATTGTCAGTAAAATAAATACTATAAACACTATTAAATATAATTAGGTTCGATGAGGTTAAAAGGTTAATTTTTTAGAAATTGTAAACTATTTTTTAAGTATCTTTTTAACTTTATAAAAGTTAATTTAACTTAACTTTTAACTTCGCTATTAATAAAAGGTAACTTTTTAACTTAACTTAAGTTGGTTTGGTTATCGATTAACTTGTAACTTAACTTTTTCTAAAATCGAAAACTTACCCAACACTGGAATAATATAACGTTTATTATTGATGGCGCATTTGTTTTACGTCGATTTGTATAGGTGGAGAAGATACTTTTTCATTTATTTTCGATAAATACGTAAAGTACTTACAAACACATTATCAATCAAAAACAATTGTTTTTGATGGATATTCAGATTATAGTAAAAACATAAAAACAATGGAGCAGCATAGAGAAGAACTGCTGCACTTTCAAAAACATACAAAGTTTGTTTCGACAAAACAATGGCTGTACCAATTAGCCAAGAAAAATTCCTATCAAATCGCAGTAATAAGGAGAAGATAATCACTATGCTTATTGAAAAACGACAAGCTGTTAATATCACTATACAAAACAGGCAAGAGATGATGCGGAGGTCATCATCATTGGGACAGCTATTGAAGAATCAAAACACGAAAAAACAGCAGTTATAATAAGTGAAGATATAGATATACTTGTGATTCTAATTGGGCGTATATTATCTCATGAACAAGAAATTTTCTTTAAAAAAGTTGGCAAAGCAAATGTAATAATTGAAATATACTCCAACAAATGCAACAAACAAAAACAGAATTTAGTGAAAAAGTTAATAAAAAATGATAATTTTATATTTAAAAATAATTTATAACTTTCTAATCGGGACTACCAGTTGATCTCGCATGTTTCTCTGACCGGGCGCTCTCCGCACTCTATCTCAAAACCAGTTCGGGATATGAAAAAGTGTTAAATACCAAAGTTGTAGAAAATTTAATTCTCTGCAATATTGGTACTAAATACAAATAGTGTAAAACCCATAGAAAACGAGATATTTGTAAAAATGTATAAAAAAATCGATCTTTGTAATTTTGATAGCTGAGTTTAAAACTTCCGACCATCCAATTATATGTGAATTTTGAGAAAAGATCTAGGATGCCAAATAGAAGTTTTTTCGTGGTAATATACTGGTTTGGTTGAGTTTACAAGATATTCACCTAATTTGGCCTAAGATGACTGGACTACTTAGGCGAGTTTACTTAGTAGATTTTTTCAGTTTCGATCCTAAAGAGATGAAGCTTAGAAATTTCTGGCATTTTTGGAACGTCACAATTCTTTATATACAGTTGCAATGGCGCATTAGTTCTACAAAATGTTTTGTAAGCTCCTTGAGTACTCCATATCAAGAGTTACATTTTAGTATTCACGTTGTGTTTAAGATAATCACGATTTATTCCACATCTCTTTGCAATTACCACAACTTCCTTGGAAACTCCTCTACTTTTTTCGGAAGTAACAGAACCCCCTTAGAAACGTTACAAGTTACAATTCTATCATTATATTTTCCTCAAGTTACTTGCAATTTCTTTAAAGACTTCATAGGACCGGTACATTTTTAAATTTAATATTTCTCTGAGAATATTATTTCAAACATGTATTCGTTGAGATAGTTGCAAGTACATTTAAAAACCTTTACAATCGTCACGAGTTTCTTAAAAATACGCCAAGTCCACATCGGGAAATAATATGGAAAATATCCAAAACGCTTTATATTTGAAATTATTGATTAATAATTTCAACAAATGCGTAATGCTGGCTACTTACTAGATTTATTTAGTTTCGATCCTAAAGAGAAGCTTAGAAATTCCTAACACTTTTGGAGCGTTATATAGAGCGTCCTAATATAGAGTTGCAATGGCACATTAGTTCTACAAAATTTATGTAAGCTCCTTGAGTACTTCATATCAAGAGTTATATTTTAGAATTCACGTTGTGTTTAAGAAAACCACGACTATTTCCGCATCTCTTTGTAATCACCACAACTTCCTTGGAATCTTCTCTACTTCGCTGGAAGTAACAGAACTCCCTTAGAAAAGTTGCAAGCTACAATTCTGTCATTATATTTTCCTTAAGATACTTGCAACCTCTATAGAGCCTTCATAGGGCCAATACCTGTAAATTTAACATTTCAAACAAATATTCGTTGAGATAATTCATTAAGTGCATTTAAAACCTTTACAATTGTGACGGGTTTCTTACAAACACCCCAAATCCACACCGGGAAATATTCAGTACGCATTAATATTTGAAATTATTGATTAATATTTTTAACACAAGCGGAAAGCTGGTTCCGTTACGTTACTGCGAAAACAGAAACACATGGCAAACACTCGCAAATAGTGAGTAGGGATCGTATTTATTCGGGGAAAATTATTCTACGTATTTTCAGTTGAAAAGCGCTGCGCTAAAAAGGATTTTAAGTGGAAATGTCAAAATACATATATTCTAATTATGTACCCAACTCAAAAAATAATAAATCTAATCAGAATTCACTACAAATCATTCATGCGATTTTACGACGATTACATGAATTTAAAACTGGGTCGGTTAAGCGAGGGGTTTAATATCGGAAGAGAAGTGTAAGCAAGAAAGATACCAATTAAATTCACTGGTAATTATAGTAAAACTATGTACAACTCGTGACCTGTGTCGGGAGGATTACGTATTCCATTGCAGTATTAGGAATTTAAGTAGTTCGAAGGGGCGGACGCGAAATTCGTAAAGATCGGAAAAATCGGTTTTATCGGAGGTTCTGGAGGGTTCTACTAGTGCGGTAAGGTCGGAAAATGTGCGAACTTATTCCGCGAAGGTCGGAAAATTTTGCGATCATCTTGGTGGCGCCGGTAAAAAATTAACGAGGTTTATACTAGTACGGAAGGCAGGAAAATCCGCGATCATTACACGCGAAGGTCGGAAAATTTGCTATTCCCTCGACGGCACTGGTAGTTAATTAATAAGGGAGATATTAGTTCGGGGTGGTCGGAAAATGCCTGATCTTTATCTACTAATTTTGGAAAATTCACGTTTATCCCAGTAGTACTGGTAATTGATTAACAAGTGTGTTACTAATGCGAAGCGGCCGGAAAATGTGTGACCTTTACCGGTGAAGATCGGGAAATTCATAATTATTTTCACACAGCTGGTAATTAATTACCAAGAGACTAGTGTCGGAATGTCAAAAAATGCTTTAGCTTTATTCGCGAAGGTCGGAAAATTCAAAATTATCTTAGCTGAGTTGGTAATTATTTAACAAGGGGACATTAGTGCGGAATTTGTTGGAAAATATGTGATTCTGATATATGGAAGTTGGAAAATTGGCGATTCTCTAGGCGGCGTTGGTAGAAAATATGTTATACTAATGCGAAACGGTCGGAATATGAGCGAACTTAATCTGCGATTGTCGGAAAATTTTCGATTTTCTTGGCGAACGTACTAAATAATTAATAAGTGTTATGTTAGTGGTGGACAGTTGGAAAATGTCAAATTTGGTAGGTGCAGCGGACTTATAAAGAAGAAGATGATATGATGTGTTATTTTGCATCATTCTCAAATTTACACTTTTCGTAGATTCTAAATTAAGAGTGATTCCACCGTTTACACTATCCTACTGGTCTATTTGTAGTAGGAGTCTGTTTCTGTCTGTCCTTATCTTTCCTTTTGCGATTTTCTCGGTGATCACGGCGAGACTTTCAAATCCTGCGGATTGATCTGATGAATCGATTTTTTATGCACGCTCCGTCGGTGTGGTAACTGCGAGGCTTTTACGGTCGGGCGGTTCGATATCTTCAAGTTTTCGGTTAGTATCGCTTAAATTCATGTATAAAAGAGAAGAAAGAGAAGGGAATGGTTCTTTTACCATTAATTTTTTAATTTCACGGGTGACCCTTAATTTTCGTAGAATGAGCACAGCGAGATTAAAAGAGGGTGCTGTTCTTGGTGTCTTTGGGTGTTTTGATACGAAGTACTAATTAATATCAAGGCACATGTCTACGAAAATCTAGAAACATATTGATTACAAGTAACTTACTCTTATTGATAGCACTGAGTTTTAAAATTTGGTTTTAACTTCAGAGATGTGTCAATATACAGTGTATCCTCAAGTGGACATGGAATTTCGTTATTTTTTAATTTCTCAGTGTAAATTAGCCACATTTTTTCTTTATAATCATTGAAGGTATTGTTTAAAGTTGCGTTTTAAAATTAATTAATCCCTTAAATACCGAGTAATAAACATAAATTTATTACATAGTGACTTGGAAGAACGATAGTAGCCACCGAATTAAGTAAGTATTGCTGAAAGTGATATCAATCCGATGGGTTACAATCATAACTTACGGTTTTGGATAACAAGAACAATTGATGTCTTCGAGGACCAAGTGAATAATATGCATTACTTTCGTAAGGAAAAATCACGATAAATGGAGGACTATACATTTTTTCACAAAAATATGTCAACTGCCGTGGACTTACTTATTCTTCACAACACTCTATTTTCTAAGATAGGAATTACTACAAGGGTAGAGTCTTTTAAATTTTGCAAGTATTTGTAACCTAACATGATCCAGATCTTACTACATTAAATGGGATAATATTTCGAGTTTATTCATAACTAAATAAGAGGTATATTTGCGGAAAATACCGAATCATTGAGTTATGATTACAACTCGTGTGCCTTGTACAACGAGCAGATAGATAACGTCATCAAAAACTAAGTGAGTAATGGCCATATCTCCCGAAAATTAAAATTCCTTATACCCAATGTCAATAATAGAAGCATTATGTGTATCACAAAATTGTTTCTGCCGATTACCACAAAGGCCCGATTTTACAAAGTACCTACTCCTAATGTACATTTTGAGATGCTATTAAATTGTTATTTATTAACTGAAAGTAATCGCTATGTAACATATGAGATAATATGTATATTTTAATCCATACTATTATCAACAATATAGTTTAAAACATTTGGAACGATATGACTTTAATCTTTTTTAAAATTCTTAGCATATTTGGTTACATTCATAACTCACATCCCTTGTACACACTGACATGTCCGAAAGTTGAGTAACATTTATTCCAAAAAATGCTTAAAAATGTCTCAAATTGCGAATTTTTTGTTTTTAACGATAGTTCTTTATTCCAAATGGTCTGTAAGAACATGGACTAGTTTCATAAAATAACAAGAAATGAGGAAAAATTAATGGAACTTCCGTTACAGTTAATTAAAGCAACCACAAAAGATACAACCCTTATGCAACTCATATACAACGAAGATACATATACTCATATACACCATCGATAATGTCTTCAAAAAGTAAGTG
This sequence comes from Cryptocephalus moraei, assembly GCA_946251905.1. Lineage (NCBI taxonomy): Eukaryota > Metazoa > Arthropoda > Insecta > Coleoptera > Chrysomelidae > Cryptocephalus > Cryptocephalus moraei. The sequence goes on along the minus strand of OX276466.1, from coordinate 9,927,709 downwards.
AGTAATATCCATTAACTATCTGGTAAAGAGAAATCAGTATGGTCTGGGAAAAAAAAGTATCTTATTCTTTAATTTTCGGATTTTGGAAAATATTTCAAAATTTGCTGCAATAACTTTTTCAAACTTTCCATTTTTATTCTATTGTCGAATCCATATAATAAAGTTAAATTTCCTGGATTACTTTAAGTAAAGTTTCCTGGCTCAATCTTCTATAAAGCGCTCTTTACACTTATCATTTTTCGAATTTTGGAAATTTTCATAGAATGCACTACAAATTTTTATATTGACTTTGAGCATTTATGCCACTATCAATGTGCCTATTAAAGGTTAATAACACTGTTGGTTGAATGGTTTCTAAATGACACTTTATTCTTGTCGTTTCCCGGATTTTCAAAACTTCCTTGAAACCTCCTTACATTTTTGAAAATCGAAGGCCTAGATTTATTCACCGAGGACAGGGAGAAATTTGATGAAATTCATAAAATCTCACTAAATATTTAGAAAACATGGGATCTGTAATCTCGGTACTGAAGGCGATAGGAAATCCTGTAATAATTATAAAGTTATAAGTGTAACCAGTTCTATGGGTAGGTTGTATGGACGATTACTGAAGAAATGAATGGAAACTAATATCTATTGTTGCCCATGAGACGAGACGAGACGAGACTTTGAAAACTCTCGTGTTGTCTCGCAAAAAAAGTGGAAAGTCTCGTCTCGAGTCTCGTCTCGCAATAAAAATCTCGTCTCGTCTCATATCTCGCGCGAGAGTCTCGCAAAAGTCTCGCAAATTTCTCGCAAAATCTCGCGATTTCGTGCATATGGAAACTAATATCACAGGTATTATAGAAGAACAGAGAGGTTTTAGAAGTGCAAGATCCTGCATGAATAATATATTTTGTATAAAACTGGTTATTACGAAAAGGGTTGAAAGAAACTTAGATACCCATATGGTGTTCATTAAACTTGAAATAGCTTGCGATAATGTGGCATTGTCTAAGCTGCTTGAGGTGTTAGAAAACAGTACTATAACAAAGACCTATATCCGGTGTTTATTTAACATATATAAAAATGCAAAATATGTGTTCAAAATGGTGATGAAATTTCATAGAACATTGATATTTCTAACCCACATAGCATGAAAGTTTTTAAAAAGCTTTCAGAAAGCTTTCAATGGAAGTAGTTAAAGTTTTTAGAAAATTTGAATATAAGTTCGCTGAAAAAAATCCGGTAATTTCAAACTTTGCTTTCTGAGAGGGTGGAAAAGTAAATTATTACAAAAGTAAAAAAAAATTCTTACAAAAGTATATAATTCTACCTACACTGATTTCCGCAGGAGGAATTAAATTACACCTGTGCACGGACTTGGATACTGAATAACTAAGCTTAATATTAACATTATTTTTATTTGTTATTTCCTTTTAAGTATAACCATATACAGGGTGTTAGACGTTTGACTGCCTTTTTTTAATATGTGATAGTATTCATCAAAACAAACAAAAAAACAGGTGTCCTAAAACCAACCGTTTTCGAGAAAAAAATTAGCAAACTTCTAATATTAAGGTGTGAAAATTCAGTTTTATTAAAGGATGTCACATAATTTTAATTTTCTACATGAAATGACTATAAGATGTATTCTTTTAATGTATTTATGTTTAATTTGTAACAAAACAATCTTTTCTTTAAAGAATATTTTTTTTCCAATCAATAGAACTCGATAAAATGGCTACGATGTGGTGTGGCAACACCGCGAAGGTATCGCACGCGTCGCGAAATGAGAGCCATACAGTGACACTAGTGACAGTGACAGTGTGCATCTTTGAATTCGAAAGATACGTGTGATCGTTACGGTTTCTTTTCGGTGCGTGTAAATTTTTCGGTTCTTAGAATGTTCAGTATACGTGAATATCACGATATGCTATTAATTTACGGGGAGGCGCGTTGTAGTTCTACAAGTGCACGTCGTATCTATCACGAACGATTTCCTCAACGGCGACTGCCTAACCGTAGAACATTTGTTGAATTGAGAGGACAAAGGTGGACATTTTGAACACATGCTGTAAGTAATAACCAGGTAAATATTGAAAATTACAACATATCAATAACAGCATGATCCTTTTCTAATGCTGTTAGTGGCCCTGAATTACTGACCGCTATTGATTTACCATTTATACATGCAAGTGTAATAATTACATAATTGAATCAATTGGAATCACTTACAATTATTTCGTTTACTATTACGTACAGCGTAAAGACGGCATTTAGGAAGAGTTCGCAAAAACGTTAACCTCGCACGATCAGCTGTGTACACGTCATGTTTACGTTTCCTTTCTTGTCGGTGTTGCCAAGTTGTGGTGAAATATCTTGACAAAATAACTCGACTTTTCTCGACAAGGGTTGGTTTTAGGACCTACGTTATATAAGGTTTTTTTGTTTGTTTTGATGAATACTATCACCTATTAAAAAAAAAGGCAGTCAAACAACTAACACCCTGTATATTTATTTTTCTTATAAAGTGCTTTCAGATAGCCAATTTTTTATGTTTTTTTTTATTATTTGTGTATTTTTTGATCGCATTATTACGTTGTTTGCCAGTAGATTAAATAGTTTTACTGCATTGAGGAAGTGCCATTCTTCCCAACATTTAACTTCGCATAAGGCAAATAATTTTTTTTTTTCTGTAATGATTGTAGAATCGTTATAGAGGGTTTTCAATCCGTCATAGTTATAGATTAGTACATTTAGTGAATATTTGTCTAACATTTAGTATTCCTCTTAATACGTTTTCTTCAGTTTTACCTTTGACCGACATTTTAAATATTCTTTTTTGTTAATTTGATATACAAGATACTGCATTCTCATAAACTGAACCCCAGGCTACTATCCACGTAACACAGGACGTCCGGTTTAGGACAAATTTACGTCCCGTACGTC